>OX940887.1:3794682-5059576 GCA_954871355.1 Cabera pusaria
TCTAAATGTAACAAAAACATAACTCATTGCTATGAATTTTAAAAAAAAGGAGCAATTCAGCTTTCATCTAAACGTCGCCGTATTCGTCTTCACTATTGATGTGATGTATCTGAAAAAAATAAAACCGGCCAAGTCGAGTTAGAGTCGCTCGCCCACCGAGGCTTCCGTACCAACGTTGGAAGGTACCAATTAAGCTAGACCTCTAAATTGTATGAGTGCTCATATAACTCAGAGGCCTACCTTGATTGGCGTTAACTATGTATGTATGGGGATACCCTTTAATTGTCAATTTTTTTTATTTTTTTTTAATTTTTCCTTTATTTGTGCTATAAGACCTAGCTTCTTGCCAAATTTCATGATTCTAGGTCAACGGGAAGTACCTTATAGGTTTTCGACCCAAAACCTATAGGGTACTTCCGGTTGACCTAGAATTGTCCATTTTGGTAAAAAGCAAGGTACAAGTAAAGGAAAAATTCCGAAAAATAAAAAATGTTGAAAATTATGGTAAATTTTGGTACCTACAAGTTTTCGCGAAAATCTAAATTTGCTCATATTTTTTTATCGTGTTGACTCAGGACCTTGATTTTTATACACCTAATAAGGACTATAGACTTCAGTATCTGGTTTAAATTTCAACTTGCTAGATCCACCCGTTTCTGAGAAAATTGGCGGTGACACACGGACAGACAGACGAACAGACAGACGGACAGACAGACAGACAGACAGACGGACAGACAGACAGATGGACGGACAAGAAAGTGATCTTATAAGGGTTCCTTTTTTACCTTTTGAGGTACGGAACCCTAAAAAGACGTAAAAACATTATTCAGGGTCATATTTTTTAGTCTTCAAAAGTATATGCAATATTAACATGCATTGTGTATAATCTTCTTGGGACTCTTCTTCTAAAACCAGTACATTCTCCTATGTTTGAGGTATTTATCTCCATATCTCTGGAGATACTAATCAGATCTCGATGAAATTCCAATGGGACCACCTCGAAAACGTACTCTACCTATTAAAAAAAAGAATCATTTTAATCCGTTCTCAATTGACGGAGTAATCGCGTAACATACACACAAAAAAAAACATACAGACAAACTGAGAACCTCCTCCTTTTTTGTGAAGTCGGTTAAAAAGTATTTCATCCAGGGCTAGCGTTAGACCACTATCTCGCCTGGTGGTAACCGATAATGTGGTCGAGAATGGTGACAACGCAACAACAACGTAAAATAAAACTGGCCAAGTGCGAGTCAGACTTTGTCCCGCACACGGAGGGTTCCGAATGCCATCTGTCGAATTTCTAACGAACTTCTAACACCAACTAAGTAAACGTTAACACAAAGGTAGAATAGTATTATATAGTAGTAATAGTAATAGTGGTAATAGTAATTGTAGTAATTAATATTATTAAATATCTGGTTGACCGAGCTTTGCTCGGTATTTTTTGCCACTTAAACAGATAAATATGACTCTTCCCGACATCTATTGACGAATAATAATACTATTTTTTTTAATTGAGAGCAACTAACTGCTTTACTGATACAGTACTTCTACTCGCCAATAGATGTCGGGAAGAGTATATTTTAAGTTGATTATTGAAAACACGACTAAAACAACATTTTCTGAAAATGACTCCTAGCTAGATCGATTTATCGCCCCCGAAATCCCCTGTAGGTATACTAAATTTTATTTAATCGTTGGAGCCGCTTCCCAGATTCAGATTAAGGTAAAGACGATAGCGCCATCTTTGATGCTAGATAGGTGGCGCTGCGCTATCGTAAAAAACTTTTTTTTCGTTTTCTTTAATTTTTAACTTTGTTCTGTTCTTAGTATTTGTTGTTATAGCGGCAACAGAATTACATCATCTGTGAAAATTTCAACCGTCTAACTATCACGGTTCATGAGATACAGCCTGGTGACAGACGGACAGACAGACAGACAGACAGACAGACAGACAGACAGACAGACAGACGGACAGCGGAGTCTCAGTAATAGGGTTCCGTTGGTACCCTTTGGGTTCGGAACCCTAAAAACCGGTTGACGCCAGTTACTGATAATTATTATTGCGTTGTTAATGCATGTTATATGTACTGAGTACTGTCCGTGGTATTTTTGTTTGATGAAACTGTTTTTGTAAAAAAATACCAACTGTTATACTTTTTTGGAAAGCTTAATAAGCTATATATTTTTTTCGCGAAAATCTAAATTTGCCCATATCTTTTTATCGTGTTGACTCAGGACCTTGATTTTTATACACCTAATAAAGACTATAGACTTCAGTATCTGGTTTAAATTTCAACTTGCTAGATCCACCCGTTCCTGAGAAAATCGGTGGTGACACACGGACAGACGGACAGAAAGACGGACAGACAGACGGACAGGCAGGCAGACAGACAGACGGATAAGAAAGTGATCTTATAAGGGTTCCTCTTTTTACCTTTTGAGGAACGGAACCCTAAAAACTATGTCAGAGCTATGCTAATTGCATTCAGTGCAATTTCGGACACAGCCCCTTACCTAATTATATTCTATAGGCTAGCGTTTGACCACTATCTCACTTCTGACAATACTGTCGAGGATGCTAGCATAGGAGGACTAGAATGGAAACTGTATCTCAAAGACAGCCGGGAACACATTCGATGTTAGGTGACAGATTTTGCCAACTTGTGTATAGTAGTTTCGTCGCGATCTTGCTGCGTAAACTCCCGAAGTGCATCAGACATGCACGAAACCTAGTACGAGACAGTCGATATTAAATAGTAGTTAGTGTGATAGTTGGTCCTTTTATAATCTTGAGTATGGTAGCTGGCCAGGGGGACACTAGTAAAGTTGTAAGTTTCCTATCACCATCGCCTACCTGAATGATTACAATACATATTCCGTTTCATTGCAAATTAATACACACCTTGTTCTTCATTATACAAAATCGCCAAGTTATGCAGAACAGCACAAGCTACAATTGTAACTTTTATTGTAGCATATGAACCCCTCATCACTTCCAGCAATATACGGAACCTGTTTTTCCATACCCCAAAACAACGTTCAATGACATTGCGGGTTCGGATATGCTGTCTATTGAAACTATTTTGTTGTTCACTTGTGGGTCTTAGTATTGGTGTGATGAGATGAGGGGTACCTGGGTAACCGCTGTCACCAATAAGTTTTCCCATAAACTCATTTTCTGCATATCTCCTCTTTATAGAGCTTTCTCTATATATTCTCGCATCATGTGTACTGCCTCTCCAGTGACACACAATGTCACAGATCTTTAGATCTGCATTGCAGACTACCTGTAATATATTTCTATAAATCACTATTTAAATGAAAGTACAAGCACATAAGTAATGATAATAAATGATACTGGTTCTCTACAAGTTGTAAGCCCGTCACATATGTAGTTGTATTAATAATATATTATAGTAAGACATAGTTCATCATAATCAGCCGGTATCAGTCCACTGCTGGACATAGGCCTCTCCCAAGTCATGCCACTCAGCTCGATCTTTGGCTCTTTGTTTCCAGTCACTGCCCACCGCTTTGCGAATGTCGTCGCTCCACCCGGTCACAGGGCGTCCTAGGCTACGTTTACCGATTCGCGGTCTCCACTCTAGAACCATACTACCCCAACGGTTATCATTCCTACGGCAGATATGACCAGCCCATTGCTACTTCAGTTTGCTAATCCGTTGAGCTATGTCGATTACTTTAGTTCTCTGGCGAATTACTTCATTCCGGATTCGATCCTGCAGAGAAACACCGAGCATAGCTCTTTCAAAAAAATAACCGGCTAAGTCGAGTTGGACTCGCCCACTGAGGCTTCCGTACCAACGTCGGTTTGTACCAAGACTACCAAGACTAGACCTCTAAATTGTATGAGCGCTCATATAACTCAGAGGCCTATCTTAACTGGCGTAAACTATGTATGTATGGAGACACCCTTTAATTTTCTTGTTTTTTTTTTTTGGAACTTTTCCTTGCAATGTCTTACAGCACAAATAAAGGAAAAATTCCATTAAATAAAATAAATAAAAATTGAGTTAAATTGTGGTACTTAAGTACGTTTTCGCGAAAATGTAAATTTGCCTATATCTTTTTATCGTGTTGAATCAGAACCTTGATTTTTTATACACCTAATAAGGACTATAGACTTCAGTATACTCACGGACAGACACGGACAGACAGACAGATAGACATACGGACAAGAAAGTGAGTTTCTTTTTTATCTTTTGAGGTACGGAACCCAAAATATTGGTGTAGCAATAAAATGAGTTTATTTCGAGTTTAAAGGGTATTAAAAGGGTATGTCAGCAATTGTTGATTAGATCTACTTATTACATATGCCAAAGTACCTACTTAAGGCTGGCATACACCATCCTTTCTATCGTCCAATAGGCAGGACGCTGCCGATTGGATCCAATCTGCAGTGCGTTCATACACACTATACACGATCAATTCAATCTTCCTGCCTATCGTCCAATTGGCAGCGACGTTCAGTTGAAGCCATGGCTGACGCCATGGCTTCAACCAAAACCAACCAAAAACCAGTGACGGAAGACGATGTTTAATCCGTCTTGGGCATTTTACTTGTGTTAAAACAAAATAAAAAGGCCAAGTCAGACTCGAACTCGTAGGGTTCCGTACCACACTACAATATATTATAAGATCGAGCAAAACAGACAGACAGACAGAACGATAGACGGATAGACGGATAGACGGACAGACGGACAGATGGACAGACTGACAGACGAACAGCAGACAGACAGACAGACGGATAGACGGTCGGATGGACATAATAGACATACCTGTATAAGGGTTCCGTTTTTTGGCATTCGGATATGGAACCCAAAAAAAAATGATCGTGTGCAGTGGTGCAAACATGTTGAGGGAGAGCGCAGTACGCACGTCTACCTCAGACAAAAACTTTTCTCAACTGAACTCACGTAGAACTATTATATCATCTGTGACTGAACTGCCGAACGACGATCGCGACCGCCATACACGGTCCAATTGGCATGATCCATTCGCAAGGATGAAACGAAAAGAATAAAATTTTGATTGTGCGTTCTTGTGCCGTCCGCGTCAATTACAACGGTCATGCCAATCCACGCCCACACACGGCCCATTCGGCATGATACGATCGGCAGCGTCCTGCTAATTGGATGATAGAATGGATGGTGTATGGCAGGCATAACTACTTACTTGAGTATTGATGGAGTAATGCCCCTTTCTATTTACATGATACTGGCTAGCATCACCACCCACTCTCCTTATCTTTATATGGGTACAGTCTATTGCGCCATTAATACCCTGAAGTCCGCAAATCGCTTGAAATTTTTGTATTGTTGCAGCTTCTTCGGTTAAGGATGTCGGCATATTTATATACAGAGCGCTTTTTGACGCTAATGCGACCGCAACTTTTCGAGTCAAGTGTGACAATGTCTGCTGGCTCATGCCGTGAATGTCGGCGCAGTCTTCTTGAATCTAAGACATGCAATAGGATCATTACAAGAGAGCATACAAATAAAGTAAAAATCATAGCAAGTTACTATACCTGATGGCGTCCCCAGTATCTAATCACTGCCATTATTTGCAATTCCACTGGGATACCGCCTCCTCGAGCATCCACCTGCAGATCAGATTGAAGCAGTTCGAAAATGCGGCTCATATTTTCTTTGCTGAACCTGTACCTCAATTTAAATTCTTGCGCTGACAAATCCTGCATTGGATTAAACCGTGCCTTGTAAATTTTTCTGCGTCTATTTGAAGAAGTTGTTGCTTGAAATGAATTTATTTCGTCTATGTCCCTGTGGTAATCACGAATAAAATCTTCGGATTCCATGGTTTTATTGGCCTTTTTATTTTATTTTTATTCACTATTTACGCGCGGACATGAAACAATATCGCAGAGTCAGAATGACACACGTATTTCATAAATCAGATTGATTGATCGTGGCGGCGCCATCTTGCCTCTCAGCTGAGAGCTGTTTAAGCAATACTTAACTTTGATCACCGTTTATGAGTGAGATTTTCCTTGATCAATAGTTCAGCAATTGCTCAAAATTTGAGACACGTTTATAAGTAACACTTTTAGTGTCAGTGCAGTAAATATAAATAACACACGTAGGCGGTAGAAAGGTAACGTGCGTTCCCGAAATAAAAATACTGGCCACGGTTACATCGACCCGATGTAAACAACAGCTATTTCCGATTGTTTATCTCGAAATCGCGGGAAAATATGTTTTTTAATGTGACAATAAGTACGAATTTAGAATATAATTGTGGTTGTAATTATGAATGTCTGTTTTTGTTTTGTTTACCTGATTAGATCGGAATGATATTTCATTTTTAACCGACTTCACAAAAAAGGAGAATGTTCTCAATTCGACTTCGTCGACCTCAGAACTCCGCCAAATCATAACCGATTTCAATTTTTTTGTTTGTTTGCGAGATTATGCCTACCGTTTGTTCCCATTCAAATTTTATCGAGCTGTGACAATTATCTCCGGAGATATGGAGATAAACAATATAAGCAAATTTGTATACTTGATAACATGATTCTAACTAGCCAGTACTTTGACTATCGCGGAATGTAAAGTCGGTTTTTAGGGTTCCGAACCCAAAGGGTACCAACGGAACCCTATTACTGAGACTCCGCTGTCCGTCTGTCTGTCTGTCTGTCTGTCTGTCTGTCTGTCTGTCCGTCTGTGACCAGGCTGTATCTCATGAACCGTGATAGTTAGACGGTTGAAATTTTTACAGATGATGTATTTCTGTTGCCGCTATAACAACAAATACTAAGAACAGAACAAAGTTAAAAATTAAAGAAATGTTTTAAAAAAGTTTTTTACGATAGCGCAGCGCCACCTATCTAGTTGCTAAGATGGCGCTATGGTCTTTACCTTAATCTGTATCTCGGAAGCGGCTCCAACGATTAAATAAAATTTAGTATACCTACAGGGGATTTCGGGGGCGATAAATCGATCTAGCTAGGAGTTATTTTCAGAAAATGTTGTTTTATTCGTATTTTCAATACTCAACTTTATTGATAATCAACTTAAAATATGAGTCTTCCCGACATCTATTGGCGAGTAGAAGTACTGTATCAGAAAAGCAGTTAGTTGCTCTCAATTAAAAAAAATAGTATTATTTTTCGTCAATAGATGTCGGGAAGAGTCATATTTGTCTGTTTAAGTGGCAAAAAATACCGTCAACCAGATATTTAATAATATTAATTACTACAATTACTATTACTACTATATAATACTATTCTACCTTTGTTTTAACGTTTACTTAGTTGGTGTTAGAAGTTCGTTAGAAATTCGATAGATGGCGTTCGGAACCCTCCGTGTGCGGGACAAAGTCTGACTCGCACTTGGCCAGTTTTATTTCGTTTTGTATCATAAATTATTTAGGGTTAACTCGTTCGCTGCTGAAAACACACACACCGTGCGTTTTTTCGATTTTTGGTATCGGAAGTAAAATTTAAAAATAAATATAAAACATGTTTATTTTAAATAATTTTTTTCACAAGGGGTGCGTGTGACCTGCTGTTGTATTTTAGTTTTTATTTGATGCCACACCTACGAAAAAAATTAAAAAATAATTTAAAAAATGAAAAGATATGCGAAAAAGTGCCGCAGTCAAAGTGAGCAGTGTTCCACCGGGGTGGGGCAAGATGGGGTCGCGGTAGCATTCAACTATCTTGCCCCGGAGACAGTTAATAACCTCTGTTAACACATAGCATACTTTTCAACTGGGTGATACTGCGTGGCACTGCTTGTATCATAATAATAATTATCATAAATGTATCTACGCAAACATACATCAAAGAAACTAAAGCGCCGTCGCCATTATGTCAAGACAACGATCATAAAGTTTAATTTAAACTCCAGACAGGTGCGAGTTGCATCATTCATATTTATAAACCGACTTCCAAAAAGAAGGAGGTTCTCAATTTGACTGTATGTTTTTTTTTCTTTTTTTTTTGTGTGTATGTTTCGCGATTACTCCGTCAATTGTGAACCGATTTGAATAATTATTTTTGTGATCGGTAGGGTACGTTTCCGAGGTGGTCCCATTGTAATTTCATCGAGATCTGATAAGTATCTCCAGAGATATGACGATAAACGTCTCAAACTTGCTACTGACATTGACTCCCGGCGCATTGAAGTCGGTTGTTTTAGTTTTTAAACTATCTTAATTATTATGATACACAGTGTGTCCTGTCATCGATTTCGAAGCCTTTAGGGGGATAAAATACTTACAGTTAATTTTATCGACGAACTAGCTGTGCTCCGCGGCTTCGTTCGCGTTTAAAATTATCCTATAGCCTAAATCCATAGTACTGGCTATCTCTGTGCAAAATTTCAGCTAAATCAGTCCAGCTGTTTGACCCCAAAGAAGTCCCAAACAATCATACAAACTGTCTTTCGCATTTATAATATTGGTGTTGTTCATTTTACCGACAAATCATCCCCCAAAAGTAGTTTTCTCACACCATTAAAAATGGCAGCCATTTTGTTTTGTTTTTAATCGAAGCACGAGTGGTCAATTTCGCTATAGCTAGGAAAATGTTTGTCTTTAATTTATTGTCTACACATTTAGCTAACGAATTGTGTTTCCAGGATATCTAATACATGGGTAGCTATGGCGAAATTAGTAAAATCACACGTGCTTTGACATTTTATCTTTGTGTCTGTCTGTCTGTCAGTCTGTCAAGACCGTTTTTTCTCAGGAACGCGTACAGATATCAAGTTGAAACTTATATCAAATACTCTAATGGGTCTACGGTTTCTTTTGGCTGTAAAAAAATCAAATTTGTAAGTCAACGTGATCAATAGATGTGACCGTTTATGTCGCATATTTTCGCATATTTTTCGATTTCACGAGAGAATCAAAACCTATAAGGTTTAAGTTTGTAATAGTAAATACACCTTTTTCTTTTGCTATTAAACTACATATTTACGATTTTCAATACAATTACGATTTTCGGGTGCTCGTAATAGTACGGTTGGCAACCCTACATTAATCAGGGGAATTAAACATGTGTTTTAAGTGTGACGATCGACGTCTAGATGAAAGCTGAATGGCTCAATACCTTTGTTTTTTTTTGTAAATTCAAAGCAATAAGTTATGTTTCTGTTATATCTATAATATTTTTTATTGAATATGATCTATTTAATGTAATTTGACGAGTGTTGTAAGTGCAAATTTTTAATTTGCCAATATACTGAATAAATGCTTTGACTTTGACTTTGACTTCAGATTTATTCTTATATAAGTACTTTAAGATCTTGATTCTTGCCTAATTTCATGATTCTAGATCAACAGGAAATACCCTATAGGTTTTGATTTCCTTGTGAATTAAAAATAACAGAATCTACAAAAATAATTCGAGTTTAATATTATACCGCGTTGACAAACTGATCTGAAGCGGATAAAAATGTGAATATAACACAATATGAAGGCGGATTGGACAAGTGCCCACAATAATGCCACACCCCTCTGACATCAGTAGTATCTTCCAGACAATCGGTCTTCACGCAACAGATACGCAGAAAGACCAAAGCAAGCTTGGTAAAGTTCTAGAACGGACGTGCTTTCATTTTAAAATAAGTAATAATTTATTTTGTACAGTTTTACGCAAAATATATTTTAAAATCCTCGTTTTTATAATAGGAATCTAATTTGTTATGGTGAAGTGTGATTTAAGTAAACGTTTTAAGGATTTTAGCTCAGGTATGACACTGATATATTATAATATTTCAAAGCTTTGACCGAGCTATCACATAAGTTTAATAAAAAATATTAATTAATGTGAATAATAATAATATAATAAAGGAAGTAAATACAATTAGGACTAGATTTAAGTCATCATAGCCGTATAATAAAAAATAATGATTATAAGATAGTTTAAAAACTAAAACAACCACTTCCATGCCGCGCGAGTCAGTTTCAGTTACAAGTTTCGAGATGTTTATCGTTAAAGTTATCCGCGAACACACAAAAAAAATATACGGTTGAACCGTTGAATTGAGAAACCTCCTCCTTTTTTTTGAAGTCTGTTAAAAATTGAATTCATTGGTGGATTTTAGTTCAATAAACTGGCCAAGTGCAGGTCGGACTTGCACTCGTAGGGTTCCGTAACACAGTAGAGTATTCTATAACTTTGATTTTTCGCAACTACAAAATTAACTTTGTTTTTCAGTGTTTGTATGAAAAACAAAGTTATCTTTGCGGTCGCCATATCTCTAAAACTGCTGACTGTATCTCGTTCAAACCAATTTTCGTTGTTAGTTTTTATTGAGATCTACAGCATATATTTTTTTTAGATTTTTCACTCCCATACTTTAAAAGTTAGAGGGGGGGGGGACACATATTTTACCACTTTAGGCGCGCCTATCTATCAAATGATTTTTAACTTTGAGAAAAAATGATTTTAGGAACCTCAATATCATTTTTAAAAACCTATCTATAGACACGTATAGGTTTGAAGAAAAAAAAAATTTTTTTTTCAGTTCTATTTATGGGATGCCCTTAAACTTTTGTATTTTTGTATAAAAATCGGAAAGCGGTTCACAGAATACATCTACCTACCAAGTTTCAATTCTGTAGTCCTAACAGTTTCGGAATAAATTGGCTGTGACATACGGACGGACAGACAGACAGACAGACATGACGAATCTATAAGGGTTCCGTTTTTTGCCATTCGGCTACGGAACCCTAAAAAGAAATTAATTTTTATCAGTATGGTTAAGTAGTATTTTGTGAAAAGTGGCTTCTATAATCGAAAGGATTTATGTGAATAATATCCAACGTTTAATTTTGGAATCACGAATACACATTTGGCGTCAATAATTTTGATCATAATGACCATCTAGTTGGGTCACTGTTTTTACTTGGTAAAAAATACATACTCTTATCACATACATTTACTGCGCTTGCATACTAATTCTATTCTAGAACTTTATTTCGGGTCTTGAAATATTGTTGGTAGTTTATCAATCATATCTGACTTTAGTCGCTAGTTGCGCCTACACACATCCGAAATTGTGGCGAAAAGAGAATCGTCGTGTTACGATGAACTAACATTCAGAGGTAAGGAAGGAAGGTACATACCTACCTAGTACTCGTACCACCCGATAGTGTCTCCATATGAATTTTTAGGAAGGAGGTGTTGCTGGGGTAGAAATACGGTAGTTTTACCAGAAATTACGGTGTAATGATAAAAATTGTCGAATAAAATAAGTTATCATCAAATTGAATTTAAAAAAAAAAATCGTTATCTTACACGATGGTTTCTTTTTCGTAGATAGAGGCATTCATTTTATTTACCATTTCTTTTGTAGGCTTAAAATCAACACGACACAAAACGACACCGTAATACATGTTTACGGTAGACGGTTGATTGGACCGGATTACGGTGTATCTACCGTAAATACGGTGTATATGGAGACACTGCCACCCGATAATGGTAAGAGTAGGTACTTACCAAGTATCAAACATTTTTAGCCGTACTAGTAATGGCAACAGTGTTGTCAATGCAACAAAATCACAAAAACACAACAAAAGCACACTCAACACGCACATTACCGAACTCTGCGGTCGAGCGTACAAGTCTCTCGGTTTCGTTATGAGACAGACAGCTCGTTTCCAGGACAGGTGTACAATTTTATCTCTTTTTAATTCGCTTGTAAGGAGTAAATTAGAATATAACTCAATAATTTGGAATCCGCATGAGAGTAAATATAAGCTCATGCTCGAAAAAGTACAGAAAAAATTTGCTCGTTATCTATACAAAAAATTATATGGATATTACCCTATTCTATATCCCTCTCTATATATATCCCACTATATAGATAATCCCACGGCTCTGTCTCGCTGCACACTCTTCGTACCGGATCAGTTGAGGCGGCTGCGCCGGCGACGTCTGTTCGCGACCCCGTCGGTACGCACGCGAGCAGCTCAATCTGCCCCCACTTACCAAGCTCTGAGTCTGCTCAACGCACTCATTGTTCAGGAACCAGACATTGACATATTTTGTGTGAGAATTCAGGCATTTTTAAATGCATCTGTTAATTTTTATAGTTAATTTATTAATGTTACCTACTGTTTAAGATCTTTTTGTAATTTTAGCTTGTTATGCGTTTTGGATATGCTGTAAGCGTAACAAGTACTTGTTAATAAATAAATAAAAACAGTAAATTAAAACGACCGACGCGACCTCAATTATTACGACGGTTCTCTTATTGCACAGACTGTAGGCTAGAATTTCAGAATGATTATTGCCGGTTAAAATTGTTAACAGGCACTGGCCGTAACTTTATTTGTGTTGGATACGCGGGCCGCTACGTGTTAATAAAGTTTATTTTTGGTACGAAAACATCTTTGTTTACGTCGTAGGAGAAAATTTAGGAGGCTGTTTTGGTGGATCAAAATAAATCATACGTAAAGCGGCTAGTTTTTTGTGTGATAAACATACGACAGGGCTCGCTTGATGGTGAGCGATAGCAGTTTTTGACCGACTTCGCAAAAATAGAGGAGGTTCTCAATTCGAAGTATATTTGATATGTTTGTAACCTCAGAACTCCGTCAAATCTTAAACGATTTGAATGAGATTATGCTTCCCGTTTGGTCCCATTCAAATTTGATCGAGATCTGATAATCATCTCCGGAGATATGGAGATAGTCTCAAACTCAATTGTATACCTTGATGACATGATACTGGCATACTGGCTACTTTGACTTTCGCGGCATGTAAAGTCTTATGTTTTTGGTTTGTCCAATTAAAATTATTTTTATTTTTCATTTTATTTTTTATTAGTTTATAGGCTAGCGGTTGACCACTATCTCACCCGTTGGTAAGTGACGATGTGGTCGAGGATGGGTACTCTAGTCCTTAATGGTAACTGGCTCTGAAGGACATTTGTCGGAACACATTAACTGTGTTACTTATAAAAATCTGTTGATCAATTGCTGAACTGTCTCTCAGCTGAAAAGCTCTCAAGTACTTGATCATTGCTCAACTTTTTTTTTACTTATAAACGCTAATCAGCCGTTGTTTGGTTGAGACACCCACAGACTACTATGATACTACGTATGAGACACCAAATAGACATGCTCCATGGACTATTGGCACAGATTATAACTAAAACTAAAATTATAAACAAATTAGTCGATTAAAAACCGATTCTAGCTCTTAAACTTTATTTTTTATCTGTAACGCCACGTTGATTTGACAGTTTAAGAAATATGGCAAAATCGTGGATGGAGTATTAAGTGGATGTGGCATTTAAATAACAATAATAATATGAGAAGGATAAAACTATACAATCACTAGTATAAGACCGAGATAACACCATTTTTATATCCTTCTCTGCGTATGCGATTAAACTGGTTCCAGCACTGTATGGAACTAAGTTTTAGTGCACCCATTGGCTCTCACCAGCAGTCACGTATGACCTGACCAAATTAAGTTGTTCATTTTATCTTATAGTTGGCATATGTATCACGTGTTTATCATTTTAGTCGGGTTATATCTCTATAGCTATTTCATTCGCATACGCTAATGTTCTCTCTACATTATACGCTCTCTATGGGCGAAATAAATTACGAAACGCGCGAATACAAACATTTCTTTAATGTTATTCAATTGTAAAATTATCAACGGTGTTATTCAATTGTAAAGTTTTTTTTGTTACTGCGGAAGAATGGAAGCGGCAAAAAAAATAGATCTTCTAATTGGACGGAACAAGAGAAGGTATGTATTGATCCAGATTTATTCTAAACCCGTTCCAACGCTTGCGAACTGTCCAAACGCTAACAAAAGTTACATGTTTCAGAAAGTACTTCGAGCGCTCGTTCTTGAACGAGCGCACATAATAGAGCTCAAAGAAACTAGCACTAACACCAATGCTCAAAAAAAACTTGCTTGGGAGGAAGTGCTAGCATGGTGAGTTTTTGGTTCTGTTTTGAGAACTACCAAGGTATTTTTACTCATAATATTAAAACAACATGTTTAATTTCAGCTATAATACATTAAATATTATACAAAGAGATTTGGCCCAGCTTCACAACCAGTGGCGGAACATGAAGAATAGGGCCAAACAATCTGAGTTTATATATCGAAAAGCTAGGGCACAGACTGGAGGAGGGCCTCCTCCGCATCCCCCGCCTCCAGAAGATATGGAGCTAATCGAGGCAATTCCGCAGGAGTTTTTTGTCGACAGTAACGAATTTGACAGCGACACAATTCACAAAAAACAGCAGGTAGATTCCTGCTAATTCAAAACTCAAATTTCACATTAATTTTCAAATAAATTCAATAAATTCTCGTATTGCAGCCGGAATGCAGTCAAAAGCGAGCAGATGGAATAGGCAGAGCCATGACTCCTGTAGTGGTACGTTTGAATTGCGATTTTTAGTTTTGAGCTCGCATGTTATGGAGCAGCAACAGTATCCTGCAAGTGATTGCACCGCGAATACACTGCCCTATAGCCCTATACATTATAATGTGTGTATTTAACTTACTTTGTAATACTAATCTAAATGTGTTTTCTAGCCTGAAACTGCAACCAAAAATATAAAAAGGGTGCTGCACCCTTCAAATGAACCAGGTCAAAAGAAAAAGTATGTAAAGTTGTATATGTGAATTATCTATTTTTATGTAGTAACTATATTAGAATATTTTTTCAATAGAAAAAGGTGTGATGGCTGCGAGTGTCTTCAGAGCCACGACCACCAGCTTTTTCTCCTGGCAAAACTGGCTCGGGAAGAAAACATGAGAAGAGAAGAGGAGGTGCATCAACAAAAAATGAAAATGATGAAATTAGAGGAAGAGTATTTACTTCTTAAAATTAAAAAGTTGTCCGAATAAATATTTTCAAATAATTTAATTTAAAGTACACATATCCCAATGCATTGCCTCTTCACGCTTAAACGGCAAAATGGGTTGCCAATATGGGCTCTTCATCATCAGCACTGGTCAAAAGTCAAAGCATTTATTCAGTATATATGGGCAAATTAAAAATTTGCACTTATACATGTTAAATAACATTAAATAGATCATATCAATAATTATTATTCTAAATATAACAAAAACATAACTCATTGCTATGAATTTTTAAAAAAAGGAGCAATTCAGCTTTCATCTAAACGTCGCCGTATTCGTCTTCACTATTGATGTGATGTATCTGAAAAAAATAAAACCGGCCAAGTCGAGTTAGAGTCGCTCGCCCACCGAGGCTTCCGTACCAACGTTGGAAGGTACCAATTAAGCTAGACCTCTAAATTGTATGAGTGCTCATATAACTCAGAGGCCTACCTTGATTGGCGTTAACTATGTATGTATGGGGATACCCTTTAATTGTCAATTTTTTTTATTTTTTTTTATTTTTCCTTTATTTGTGCTATAAGACCTAGCTTCTTGCCAAATTTCATGATTCTAGGTCAACGGGAAGTACCTTATAGGTTTTCGACCCAAAACCTATAGGGTACTTCCGGTTGACCTAGAATTGTCCATTTTGGTAAAAAGCAAGGTACAAGTAAAGGAAAAATTCCGAAAAATAAAAAATGTTGAAAATTATGGTAAATTTTGGTACCTACAAGTTTTCGCGAAAATCTAAATTTGCTCATATTTTTTTATCGTGTTGACTCAGGACCTTGATTTTTATACACCTAATAAGGACTATAGACTTCAGTATCTGGTTTAAATTTCAACTTGCTAGATCCACCCGTTTCTGAGAAAATTGGCGGTGACACACGGACAGACAGACGAACAGACAGACGGACAGACAGACAGACAGACAGACAGACAGATGGACGGACAAGAAAGTGATCTTATAAGGGTTCCTTTTTTACCTTTTGAGGTACGGAACCCTAAAAAGACGTAAAAACATTATTCAGGGTCATATTTTTTAGTCTTCAAAAGTATATGCAATATTAACATGCATTGTGTATAATCTTCTTGGGACTCTTCTTCTAAAACCAGTACATTCTCCTATGTTTGAGGTATTTATCTCCATATCTCTGGAGATACTAATCAGATCTCGATGAAATTCCAATGGGACCACCTCGAAAACGTACTCTACCTATTAAAAAAAAGAATCATTTTAATCCGTTCTCAATTGACGGAGTAATCGCGTAACATACACACAAAAAAAAACATACAGACAAACTGAGAACCTCCTCCTTTTTTGTGAAGTCGGTTAAAAAGTATTTCATCCAGGGCTAGCGTTAGACCACTATCTCGCCTGGTGGTAACCGATAATGTGGTCGAGAATGGTGACAACGCAACAACAACGTAAAATAAAACTGGCCAAGTGCGAGTCAGACTTTGTCCCGCACACGGAGGGTTCCGAATGCCATCTGTCGAATTTCTAACGAACTTCTAACACCAACTAAGTAAACGTTAACACAAAGGTAGAATAGTATTATATAGTAGTAATAGTAATAGTGGTAATAGTAATTGTAGTAATTAATATTATTAAATATCTGGTTGACCGAGCTTTGCTCGGTATTTTTTGCCACTTAAACAGATAAATATGACTCTTCCCGACATCTATTGACGAATAATAATACTATTTTTTTTAATTGAGAGCAACTAACTGCTTTACTGATACAGTACTTCTACTCGCCAATAGATGTCGGGAAGAGTATATTTTAAGTTGATTATTAAAAACACGACTAAAACAACATTTTCTGAAAATGACTCCTAGCTAGATCGATTTATCGCCCCCGAAATCCCCTGTAGGTATACTAAATTTTATTTAATCGTTGGAGCCGCTTCCCAGATTCAGATTAAGGTAAAGACGATAGCGCCATCTTTGATGCTAGATAGGTGGCGCTGCGCTATCGTAAAAAACTTTTTTTTCGTTTTCTTTAATTTTTAACTTTGTTCTGTTCTTAGTATTTGTTGTTATAGCGGCAACAGAATTACATCATCTGTGAAAATTTCAACCGTCTAACTATCACGGTTCATGAGATACAGCCTGGTGACAGACGGACAGACAGACAGACAGACAGACAGACAGACAGACAGACAGACAGACAGACAGACAGACGGACAGCGGAGTCTCAGTAATAGGGTTCCGTTGGTACCCTTTGGGTTCGGAACCCTAAAAACCGGTTGACGCCAGTTACTGATAATTATTATTGCGTTGTTAATGCATGTTATATGTACTGAGTACTGTCCGTGGTATTTTTGTTTGATGAAACTGTTTTTGTAAAAAAATACCAACTGTTATACTTTTTTGGAAAGCTTAATAAGCTAGATAGTTTTTTCGCGAAAATCTAAATTTGCCCATATCTTTTTATCGTGTTGACTCAGGACCTTGATTTTTATACACCTAATAAAGACTATAGACTTCAGTATCTGGTTTAAATTTCAACTTGCTAGATCCACCCGTTCCTGAGAAAATCGGTGGTGACACACGGACAGACGGACAGAAAGACGGACAGACAGACGGACAGGCAGGCAGACAGACAGACGGATAAGAAAGTGATCTTATAAGGGTTCCTCTTTTTACCTTTTGAGGAACGGAACCCTAAAAACTATGTCAGAGCTATGCTAATTGCATTCAGTGCAATTTCGGACACAGCCCCTTACCTAATTATATTCTATAGGCTAGCGTTTGACCACTATCTCACTTCTGACAATACTGTCGAGGATGCTAGCATAGGAGGACTAGAATGGAAACTGTATCTCAAAGACAGCCGGGAACACATTCGATGTTAGGTGACAGATTTTGCCAACTTGTGTATAGTAGTTTCGTCGCGATCTTGCTGCGTAAACTCCCGAAGTGCATCAGACATGCACGAAACCTAGTACGAGACAGTCGATATTAAATAGTAGTTAGTGTGATAGTTGGTCCTTTTATAATCTTGAGTATGGTAGCTGGCCAGGGGGACACTAGTAAAGTTGTAAGTTTCCTATCACCATCGCCTACCTGAATGATTACAATACATATTCCGTTTCATTGCAAATTAATACACACCTTGTTCTTCATTATACAAAATCGCCAAGTTATGCAGAACAGCACAAGCTACAATTGTAACTTTTATTGTAGCATATGAACCCCTCATCACTTCCAGCAATATACGGAACCTGTTTTTCCATACCCCAAAACAACGTTCAATGACATTGCGGGTTCGGATATGCTGTCTATTGAAACTATTTTGTTGTTCACTTGTGGGTCTTAGTATTGGTGTGATGAGATGAGGGGTACCTGGGTAACCGCTGTCACCAATAAGTTTTCCCATAAACTCATTTTCTGCATATCTCCTCTTTATAGAGCTTTCTCTATATATTCTCGCATCATGTGTACTGCCTCTCCAGTGACACACAATGTCACAGATCTTTAGATCTGCATTGCAGACTACCTGTAATATATTTCTATAAATCACTATTTAAATGAAAGTCCAAGCACATAAGTAATGATAATAAATGATACTGGTTCTCTACAAGTTGTAAGCCCGTCACATATGTAGTTGTATTAATAATATATTATAGTAAGACATAGTTCATCATAATCAGCCGGTATCAGTCCACTGCTGGACATAGGCCTCTCCCAAGTCATGCCACTCAGCTCGATCTTTGGCTCTTTGTTTCCAGTCACTGCCCACCGCTTTGCGAATGTCGTCGCTCCACCCGGTCACAGGGCGTCCTAGGCTACGTTTACCGATTCGCGGTCTCCACTCTAGAACCATACTACCCCAACGGTTATCATTCCTACGGCAGATATGACCAGCCCATTGCTACTTCAGTTTGCTAATCCGTTGAGCTATGTCGATTACTTTAGTTCTCTGGCGAATTACTTCATTCCGGATTCGATCCTGCAGAGAAACACCGAGCATAGCTCTTCAAAAAAATAACCGGCTAAGTCGAGTTGGACTCGCCCACTGAGGCTTCCGTACCAACGTCGGTTTGTACCAAGACTACCAAGACTAGACCTCTAAATTGTATGAGCGCTCATATAACTCAGAGGCCTATCTTAACTGGCGTAAACTATGTATGTATGGAGACACCCTTTAATTTTCTTGTTTTTTTTTTTTGGAACTTTTCCTTGCAATGTCTTACAGCACAAATAAAGGAAAAATTCCATTAAATAAAATAAATAAAAATTGAGTTAAATTGTGGTACTTAAGTACGTTTTCGCGAAAATGTAAATTTGCCTATATCTTTTTATCGTGTTGAATCAGAACCTTGATTTTTATACACCTAATAAGGACTATAGACTTCAGTATACTCACGGACAGACACGGACAGACAGACAGATAGACATACGGACAAGAAAGTGAGTTTCTTTTTTATCTTTTGAGGTACGGAACCCAAAATATTGGTGTAGCAATAAAATGAGTTTATTTCGAGTTTAAAGGGTATTAAAAGGGTATGTCAGCAATTGTTGATTAGATCTACTTATTACATATGCCAAAGTACCTACTTAAGGCTGGCATACACCATCCTTTCTATCGTCCAATAGGCAGGACGCTGCCGATTGGATCCAATCTGCAGTGCGTTCATACACACTATACACGATCAATTCAATCTTCCTGCCTATCGTCCAATTGGCAGCGACGTTCAGTTGAAGCCATGGCTGACGCCATGGCTTCAACCAAAACCAACCAAAAACCAGTGACGGAAGACGATGTTTAATCCGTCTTGGGCATTTTACTTGTGTTAAAACAAAATAAAAAGGCCAAGTCAGACTCGAACTCGTAGGGTTCCGTACCACACTACAATATATTATAAGATCGAGCAAAACAGACAGACAGACAGAACGATAGACGGATAGACGGATAGACGGACAGACGGACAGATGGACAGACTGACAGACGAACAGCAGACAGACAGACAGACGGATAGACGGTCGGATGGACATAATAGACATACCTGTATAAGGGTTCCGTTTTTTGGCATTCGGATATGGAACCCAAAAAAAAATGATCGTGTGCAGTGGTGCAAACATGTTGAGGGAGAGCGCAGTACGCACGTCTACCTCAGACAAAAACTTTTCTCAACTGAACTCACGTAGAACTATTATATCATCTGTGACTGAACTGCCGAACGACGATCGCGACCGCCATACACGGTCCAATTGGCATGATCCATTCGCAAGGATGAAACGAAAAGAATAAAATTTTGATTGTGCGTTCTTGTGCCGTCCGCGTCAATTACAACGGTCATGCCAATCCACGCTCACACACGGCCCATTCGGCATGATACGATCGGCAGCGTCCTGCTAATTGGATGATAGAATGGATGGTGTATGGCAGGCATAACTACTTACTTGAGTATTGATGGAGTAATGCCCCTTTCTATTTACATGATACTGGCTAGCATCACCACCCACTCTCCTTATCTTTATATGGGTACAGTCTATTGCGCCATTAATACCCTGAAGTCCGCAAATCGCTTGAAATTTTTGTATTGTTGCAGCTTCTTCGGTTAAGGATGTCGGCATATTTATATACAGAGCGCTTTTTGACGCTAATGCGACCGCAACTTTTCGAGTCAAGTGTGACAATGTCTGCTGGCTCATGCCGTGAATGTCGGCGCAGTCTTCTTGAATCTAAGACATGCAATAGGATCATTACAAGAGAGCATACAAATAAAGTAAAAATCATAGCAAGTTACTATACCTGATGGCGTCCCCAGTATCTAATCACTGCCATTATTTGCAATTCCACTGGGATACCGCCTCCTCGAGCATCCACCTGCAGATCAGATTGAAGCAGTTCGAAAATGCGGCTCATATTTTCTTTGCTGAACCTGTACCTCAATTTAAATTCTTGCGCTGACAAATCCTGCATTGGATTAAACCGTGCCTTGTAAATTTTTCTGCGTCTATTTGAAGAAGTTGTTGCTGCTTGAAATGAATTTATTTCGTCTATGTCCCTGTGGTAATCACGAATAAAATCTTCGGATTCCATGGTTTTATTGGCCTTTTTATTTTATTTTTATTCACTATTTACGCGCGGACATGAAACAATATCGCAGAGTCAGAATGACACACGTATTTCATAAATCAGATTGATTGATCGTGGCGGCGCCATCTTGCCTCTCAGCTGAGAGCTGTTTAAGCAATACTTAACTTTGATCACCGTTTATGAGTGAGATTTTCCTTGATCAATAGTTCAGCAATTGCTCAAAATTTGAGACACGTTTATAAGTAACACTGTTAATTACAATGGCACCACTTTGGAAATGTACCCTACCAATTAAAAAAAGAAGCATTCGAATCGGTTCACAATTGACGGAGTAATCGCGTTACGTAGATAAAAATAAGATCGTTTAAAAAAAACTAAAAAGAACCGACTTCAATGCCGCGCTATTAATTTTCAGTACCAATTTTGAGGTGTTTATCTCCATATCTCTGGAGATACTTACCAGACCTCGATAAAATTACCATGGTACCACACTTGGGATATCGCCTTTCCAACAAAAAAAGAATAATCGAAATCAGTTCATAAACAACGAAGTTTTCCGCGAACAAACATAAAAAAAAAAATATGTATACGGTCGAATTGAGAAACCTCCTCCCTTTTTTGAAGTCGGTTAAAAATCATACTGACGAATTGAGAACCTCGTTGCGAACCTGGAAGTTTTTTTTTATGCTAGATACTAGATAGGTACAGTGCCACAAGTATAACTTGGCGGTGGTGCAATGGTTTTTGGAACTAATTCTTTTAATTGAAACTGTGAGTTTGACGTTCGAGAGATTAACGCGACATTATTGTTGATAAATCTGCTACATTAAAATAGTTCAATAATGCCAAAAGTAATTAAAAGTGGTTTAAGATAAACTGTTATCAAAGTAGAAAGTAAAAGCACAGTGGCGCACAGGCACGCCAAGTTATACTTGCCGGACTGTAAGCGTTTGAACATCTTATCTATCTTGATCTTATCTAGCTTGATCATCTTATCTATGATACCTGATGTTAAGTGACGCCCGCTTACCCAGAAGATACCTGTTCCCTCGCGTTTTGAAGACCCCCGTATATATACTATGACTACAGTTACTAGGAAACACGACAAGGAATTCGGAATTCCATTCATTGGGTGTACGTATGATAAATGATGAAGCGAAACGTCGTTTGAAAATCACCATCATTAACCTTATTGCAGAGAATCCGAGTGGTTATTCGGCACAGCGGCCGGCAGACGTCAGTTGCAAGACTCGGCACGTTTCGGCCGGCTGGTGGTCGCGGTGCTGCATAGAGGTCACAGGTTCGACTCTCTGGACGCTGTGAAGGAGGAGCTCGCGCATTCTGCCAAGATGCTCATACCTCATGGGTTTACTGGACAGGTGAGGGTTTTTAAGTTGTGAGATATTTTAATGAGATTTATTCTTTTAAGTAACCCTACGAGTGCGAGTCCGACTTGCACTTGGCCAGTTAATTTAATATCTGATAGGTTAGCTTTTGACCAATCACCTAAATGCCAATCACGAGTATCTTAGTTTTGCCTATGAGGCGGCAATAGCCTAATGGATAAGGTGTCGGATTGGCGATCGAGAGGTTGTGAGTTTGATCCCCATGGGTGGGCCCCATTGCACTATTGACGTGAACCCACTCCAGACACCAGCATATTTAGCTTAGTTGGAGGGGTTAACAAGAATACTCGTAATGGGCAACCCACATTGCGAGTAATCTTTTTTATATCTTTATTTATTTATTATGTTTCATTATTTCACAATTTTTTGGATAAAAATTGTCTGAAGTACTAAAACAGCACTGGGTTGCGGGTGCACGTAATAGTACGGTTGGCAACCCTACATTAATCAAGAGAATTAAACATGTGTTTTAAGTGTGACGTTCGACGTCTAGACGAGAGCTGAATGGCTCAATACCTTTGTTTTTTTTTTGTAAATCCAATGAAATAAGTTATGTTTCTGTTATATCTATAATATTTTTTATTGAATATGATCTATTTTATGTAATTTGACGTGTGTATATACAAATTTTTAATTTGCCCTGAATAAATGCTTCGACTTTTGACTTTATAAAAAAAAAAGATAATTTGTACCCTGTGCCTAGGTGTGGAGCAACTACATTCGCAAAGCGATGGGTAATGACTGGAAATAAACAGGCGAAGATTGAGTTCCGTAGCGCATAGTGGGAGAGGAATATGTCCAGCTGTGGACTGATGTGAAATGATAATGATATAATGAATTGGAACTCAGTCAAACTGATTTCAGTTACAATAAATATGATAACGTCATTGGGTGGAAGACGTGCTTAAATTGCAAGTGTTTAGATTCACAATTAAACCCGGTAGATGGCGCTGTGATCGGGCAGGACAACGTCTGCCGGGTCAGCTTATCTTTACATAGTATAAAACAAGGTAGCTCCCGCTGTCTATACGCTTAGATCTTTAAAAATACGCAATGGATTTTAATGCAGTTTTCATCAATAAGTAGAGTGATTCAAGACGAAGGTTTGCAATCAGGATTAAATAAGGGCAAAACCGCGGGGCGTAGCTAGTAATAATACATTACGAATGTCTAATTGTCTACAGATACCATTCCTATCCCTTGGAAGCGACGTGGGTCGCCGTGTATCAGTGTACGAGGGTAGCTCCCCACTATCCGGCCCGTTCGTAGTAGAGGACGTGGATATAGAGGGCGCCACACATCGCCGGCTGGTGTTCCTGGACAACAGGATGTTGGTGCAGAGCGAGGCTAAGCTTAAACAGAGTAAGTTTATTGTACCACGTCGGGCGCCACTTTTTTATAGGAAACTTTATAACGGTCTAACTTGATTGCAAGACTGTGACGAAAAGCCTGCTTCTCGAAAATAGAAAATTGATTCAGAGCGACCAAGGCTTTATTTACTTGAACAGAGCAAGTTGTCGCTAGCCCACGTTGGGCGCCACTTTTAAAGTATATCCGTGTACGAGATTCGCTCGCCGCTCTCCGTCCCATTTTTTGTAGAGGACGTGGATGTAGAGGGCGCCACACATCGCCGACTGATGTTCGTCCGACCACGTCGGGCGCCACATTTTATAGGAAACTTGACAACTTGACTTGACTTTATTGAAAGAAACAATTTAGCCTCAAATAGAAAAAAATGTCTGAATTGAGAATATGTATGTGGTATACATTTACTTGAAATCAATTATTTTCGAATCTTTATTGTTCTGGTACTGTATTATACCCATATTTTTTATAAATAAAAACCTCTTAAATTGATTATAATATTTTATGAAAAATGCAAAACAAGCGTGGGAAATTTTAAATTGCACAACACATCACCACTTGTCAATTAGAAAGTGACGGCACAACATACACTGCTGTCACCACAGACTAAATCTCAGAAATAGTATACACTGTTGTACGAATACGCACTATTCCTATTACAAAGATTTAACCTGTGGGGACAGTGTGGTGAGAAATTGAAAATTTTGCGGCGTTTTAGACACATCATATTTTTTCAATGCTAAAACTATTTTTTGTAGCTCAATATTTATTTTTACTATGTTAAATGGATGTAATCAGTGAAATAAAATTAAAAAAAAACATGCTTACCTTATTGCCTACCCCCAGTCAATACAAAGAGACACACTTTCACGCTCCCGCCAAAAACACTTTCATATTTATAATACCTAAAACTCGTATTTATGATATGGTTGTTGATGATGTGTCTCTATTTCCAGTAAAGAATAAAAACAAGACGCGACTGGTGGTAGACTTCGGTCACATATCGACGTACCAGTCGTTCATGAGTGTGGTGTGTTGTGACGTCACGGGGCGCGCCGCCGTTCTCGGGGTGGGGGGCGGGGGGCTCTGTATGTTCCTCTCTCGATGCTGTGACGGGGTGCAGGTATGTTGTTACATATATACGGTGTATTTTATAACTGTATTCATGTGCGTACAGACTATGTTACGTAACATGTTATACAACATAAGTATATAACATGTTTTAGATGATGTGGCACGTAATGTTATAATACATGTTACAGTAACATGTTATTAATATGTACAACAATGTAATATTAATCACGTGTGCTTACTAGCTCTGAAGAATGGTTATCTAACATTGTTATATAGCATTGTTTTCTAATATGTACAGTATTGTTTTATGTTGAATAACAAGTTTTCATAATGTGTACGTTTTATAAAACACAAGTTATATAACATGTGACATATTCTGTACGACGCACCTTTAGCTGACACTAAAGTGAAAGCCACATTATATACAAATACAAATATCTTTATTTCGGACAACTATAATCCTTGGTTAGTAATAATTAGTACTTATATTATTATGGTTAGTATCTTATAAACTAAACAAAAACTAACACGGGTTGTCATTACAGTTCTTATTACATGTACCTGCGAGGCACTCCGCGCGGACGACTACCAACGGAGTTATCGTCTGATGTTTCTGTCGTCGTTCTCACGAAGTGCCTCAGCACAGGCGCATGCGGATCCTCTACCACTATTTTCAGGATGCTGTTGTTACTTCCCCGCACCCTCCTAATAAGTGATGCGACTTTTTTCCGAATGACGGCATGAAAGCCGTCAGTTTGGCTTTTTGCAAACATTTCGGAGGCACTGCAAAAGCGGGGAAGTCACAACATCATCCTGAAAATGTTATTGTATTGGACACGTAGGGTGTTTAACGATTTTTTGGCACACCTGAACCAGAGACCGCCCGTGTACAAACCCTGACAGTACGCTTTGAAGAGCGTAATTTTAACTTGGTCTGTACAGCGAGCAAATCTTCGGGCCAGCATGTTACCGCGAACCGCCAAAGCCCTACGCTCCCTCTCTATATCGACATCATCCTTAAGGTCCTCGGTTAGGACATACCCAAGATATTTGAACTTCACTACGCGCTGAAGTTTCACACCGTTCAGTTCTATTGGAAGAATATACTTGGGACACACACCGGTGGCCTTAAAAACCATGTATTCGCTTTTCTTTACATTATATGCTAGACCATGCGTCGCAGCATAAGTCTCACACACTCTCAACGTTTCTCCGATAGCTCTCGCAGTCGGAGCCAGCAGCACCATGTCATCCGCGTAACTAATGTTATTAATGCTAACACCGCCCACGCGGCATCCGACGCGCATGCTACTGAGTCCGACTATGAGGTCATTAACATACAGGTTGAAGAGGTTTGGGGACGACAATCCTCCTTGTCTTACTCCGCACTCCAACCTTTATGACTCGGAGAGACAGTTCGACCATTTGACAGCATTGGTCTGGTTTGTATTCCAAAACCGAAAGAGATCCTTTACCTCCACCGGTATACCACTGTCAGCCATCTTTCTCCAAAGCACATCGTACGAAACTAGATCAAATGCTTTGGAGAGATCCAGAAAACAGGCGCAAACCGAGGTTTTACGATCTGTGTAATATTGGACAGTGTGCTTGAGACTCACAATTGCGCTTTCAGTTGATAGTCCGGGTCGAAACCCAAACTGTGCGTCGTGTATGTTTAAGTACTTTTGCAAGCACGCATCAAGCAAACTGTCCAATATTTTTGCAACCGTAGTAGCCAGTGAAATTGGGCGATAGTTTCCCTTATCCGAGATATCTCCTGTCCTGTTCTTGACTATGGGCACAATTGTAGTTTTCATTAAGTCAGCTGGTAGATATGAATGACTGATGCACATAGTAAAAAACATAGACAGGACCCTCGGCAGGTGACTCCCGCATATTTTAAATGCTCGATACTGAGCCCATCATGCCCGGGAGATTTACCTCTGGTCATTTTTCTAATTACAGCTCTAACTTGGTTAGCTGTAAACCTTAGCAAAGGCTCCTCTCCCAGGATGCAGGGCTCAGGCTCAGGCAATACACCCGAAGGACCAAGAGGTGATTTCACTTTGAAATGCTCCATAAACATATTGGCAATTTCACCCGGGTCACTTTTGCCCTCGACACTTGCCGGGAGGCCAGGCTTAATATTCTTTCCTGTAGCCTGCCAGAATTTACCAAAGTTCTTCTCGGCTCTTAAGTTCGCTATTTGATCCATTTTGATCTGGTCTTGGTTATTCTGGCACCACTTTAGTCGCCCTTTATAGATCTTACGAGTTTCACGCATTTGGTCATATACGAAACCTGCTGTTGGTCGCTGATGTAAGACCCACATTTCGAATTTAAGCATGGCCTCCCGATAAGCATCCCGGACATGATTATTCCACCCACATAATATTTTTTTCTTACAATTATGTTTATGTCTAGCTTGCTCCTTGGTCTGAACAACCGCGTCTTTCAAAATATTTACAATTCGTTCATATAGCATATCTAAACTAATCCTATGACTATTTGAGCTGCATGTCACTCGACGAAGTCGGGTGGGAAATCAATATCACGTAAGCCATTGTGACATATATCGTGATATTGGTCTATCTGTGACTCACTTCTATCTCCCCATACCACGTCACTACGCGGTGCTATGCAGGACATCAACTTAGGCCTTACTGATTCTAAGTCACAGTCAATATAAACAGGCAAATGATCCGATAAAAATACATCTTCTAGTATACCAACATTCACGATTGTTTGCCAGGCAGACAGAGAGACCACACAGTGGTCTAGCCAACTCCTACTACCATGGTACAAGTCAGTATAAGTATACACACGTGAATTAGCTCCTAGTGTTACTACATCAGCACAGACCCAGGACCGATCGGAACAGAAGTCACTTAATTCCTTAAAGAAAAATTCATTCGGATGGGCATTAAAGTCTCCTAATACAAACACAGTTTCAACGTCACTGCTCGCTTCAATAGCGCTAATTTCACTTAATACTTCAGTGAAAATTGGTAGGTTATCATGCGATTTAGTAGGCATGTACACAGAAAACACCAGTATAGAACGACCGCCCATCGAAGCCTTTAGAGCAGCTACTCTGGTGCTGCTACAGTCAATGACAGATACGGAGTCAAAAATATCCTTCCGCCACAGAATTGCCACTCTGCTATAAGGCCTTCCTCTTAATATACCTGCAGCTGTGTCTACAGCAGATTTACCGGTATACTCAAAATCGCTACTGACCGTTCCTAACATTGGTATATCGTGATCGAGAAGCCACGTCTCCTGTAGACACACTACATTTGAACTAGCACAAATATTTCTTATATCGTCAATTGACCTCTTAAGTGACTTACAGTTAAAACTAGTAAATCGACAACATTTATTTTTGTAACCGTCCATTATAAAATAATACTACTTAACTATTACATTGCGATCTGCTTGTTTTGTGCCGTACATAAAATGCACAAAACGCCTAAAAGTAATGCCATCTGGCCAAAATTCACCATTTAAAAACAAATTCAACTTATTTTTAGGAACGAGCAATTTATATGCGTTGTATTTCTTAGTTGATTTCATTTTTATCATCTTCAACGACACACTTTCATTTGTCTTTTCTTTAATGTGAGTAATGATATCATTTTCACTGGTCTCTATACTAACATTTGAAATAAATAAGGGAACTTTGACATCTGCAGCTTTAAATTTACCGTCAGGCGCAGTAGACGCACGTCCCTTTTGTCCAATGAGTTGGTACCTCTTGGCATTTTTGTTCTGCACAATCTGCCATTCATTATTTTCTGCAGGTATTTGTAAGCAGTTCCTAGCTAAAGCATTTCTACTTAATTCCGCGGGAACAATAGAAGCTGCTGACCGTTGACATTGGGAGCCATTGGGAGCGTTCTTTTTTTAAAAGCTTTTATTTACCTTACACCCCAGTATGGCAATCGTTTTTAAGGTTTCGACCCCATAGGGTACCAACGGAACCCTATTACTGAGACTCCGCTGTATGTCTGTCTGTCTGTCCGTCTGTCTCCAGGCTGTATCTCATGGACCGTGATAGTTAGACGGTTGAAATTTTCACAGATGTGTATTTCTGTTTCCGCTATAATAACGAATACAAACAGTTAAAAAAAAGTTAAAAATTAAAGGCCCCCATATAAAAAACGTGTTTTTACTATAGCGCCATCTATAAATGATTGTTTACCTTATTAATAATATTAATTACCTACCCTAACACCTTTGTGTTAACGTTCACTTAGTTGGTGTTAGAAGTTTGTTAGATGGCGTTGTACTGCGGTTCGGGACCCTCCGTGTGCGAGACAAAAGTCTGACTTGCACTTGGCCAGTTTTATTTTTATCTGTATAATGTGTGTACCCTAGTTAAATTGTTTCAAATAAATCACATTCACTTATCTGTTAGGCATGCGTTTATCAAAAACTGGCAGATTAGAAGACCAGTGATAGAATGGTATTACATCCTCTCTCATCATTACTCCATAACTTGCAGGTAACAGGAGTAGACATCGACCCGGCTATGGTGCAGGTAGCCCGGGACTACTTCGAGCTGAAGACTGACGACCGGCTGCAGGTGCTAGTCAAGGATGGACTCCACTTCTTGCAAGATGAGGCTCAACAAGGTACTCCTTACATATATATTTATGGGTCAGTTGGTAGCGTATCACGACCTGCAGGGCTAGCATGGCAAGGGGACTATTTAGTCTCCACCTATCCGTGTTTTGTTTGGTGGAGAAGGCAAATTGTAAGTAAAGTTTTTCGACAATTATAAACGCCCGCTGACTTTTAATCAATTATTTTTTTAAACTTTTTAATACGAAACAAAATCAAAAATCGGGGTTAAACTTCACCAAACGTTTAAATTGTTGTGTTGATCTCCTGTCAGTGACTAAAAACAGGGAAATAATTTTGTGTTTCCCCCGGGGATAAGGCCATACTAGCCCTGCTGGTCGGAGACGGCCAAGGCCAAGTCAAAAGTGCCTATAACCGGCGAGCATGTATGAAAAGACGAGCGGAAGAGAAGAGCCGAAGATCGGGCTCAGTGGCGCATCTTGGGAGAGGCTTACGTCCAGCAGTGGACTGACACCGGCTGATGATGATGTATGAAGACGCTCATGAAAGTGGAAGAAGCGAAGGAGGTATGTCAGGATCGTAGCATGCGGAAAGAAGTAGTCTCTGCCTACCCTAACGGGAAAAAGGCGTGATGTATGTATGTATATTTATTGACGCTTCTACGTGCAGGAATCAGATGAATGAATGAATAAACTGGCCAAGTGCAATTCGGACTCGCACTCGTAGGGTTCCGTAACACAGTAGAGTTTTTGTAACTATAATTTTTCGCCACAAAAAAAAATTCTTTGGTTTTCACTGTGTTTGTATGAGAAACAAAGTTATATTTGCGGTTGCTATATCTCAAAAATCCTTACTATATCTCGTTCAAGCCAATTTTCGTTGAAAATGTTTATTGAGAGCTACAGCATATATTTTTTTACTTTAAAAGTTAGAGACCTACCCTTACTTTAAAAGTTAGAGAGGACACACACTTTACCACTTTAGAATTGTCTATCTTTCAAAATATTGACTTTCAGAAAAATGGTTTAAGGAACTTTGGTGTCACATTTAAATCTACCTGTAGACATATAGGTTTGATGAAAAATAAAATTGTTTCAGTTCTGTGTATGGGGAGGAATTGTTTTAATTATTTTACCATAAACCAGGGGTGGGAGTCTCTACAATCTACATTGATAGCGATGCGTCCTGTCATCGCAAACGTCTAATAGAAGAAGATGCAGCTAGACAGTCTACAATTGCATCTCTTTTTTAGGGTTCCGTACCCAAAGGGTAAAACGGGACCCTATTACTAAGACTCCGCTGTCCGTCTGTCTGTCTGCCTGTCCGTCTGTCACCAGGCTGTATCTCATGAACCGTGATAGTTAGACAGTTGAAATTTTCACAGATGATGTATTTCTGTTGCCGCTATAACAACAAATACTAAAAACAGAATAAAGTTAAAAACAATAGCGAGTCCCCATACAAGAAACGTGTTTTTTTCGGCATTTCACGCCATCTTTGAACGCTTAGTTAGGTAAACGTCCTATATATGGCGTAATATTGAAATTTCGATCCCTAACACCTTTGTTAGACGTTAGATAGCGTTATAAGAAATAAAATGTTTATTAATTATTATTTTTTTCTGGCGAAACATGAGTGGTATTTTTTGCTCGATCTTATAAAATACTGTAGTGTGGTACGGAACCCTACTAGTGCGAGTCCGATTTGCACTTGGCCAGTTTTTTTATCGACGATTATCGCTCGAAATTTGTCGCTATTCATGTAGAGGCTACCGGCCCTGGGACTACCTAGATAGACAAGCTAACAATATACAGTAGAATCCGTTTATTATGACTCCGCCTGTATTGACCAACCGGTTATTATGACGTAACTATACTACGAAGTTTGGTTTTCATATGAAATTCTTTATAAATAGTCGGATATAATGACTTCCCACTTCCCTTACAGTGACATGTCGCTTATTATGACCCATTTTTAATACGAAAATGTAAATTATGTCCGGTTATAATGACCGACATGATTCTGTACATCTTCGGTAATGTTCGTTGATTCCCGACGACGTTCGGCACGTGGCTCGTTTTTGTTTTGAACTATGTTTATGTATTAAACTACTTAAGTACATTCATATTTACATAAAAAAGGTTTTTCATTTCACAAAACGCTTTGTATGACGTCCGCTTATTATGACTTGTTTGTCAGTTCCTTTCGATGTCATTATAAACGCACTCTACTGTAATTAAAATGAGTGTATTGTATACGTGTGCAGGCAGCAAGTTCGGCGCAGTGATATACGACATCGACAGCAAAGACCGGTCACTCGGCATCTCGTGTCCGCCCGTGCAGTTTCTGGAGACCAGAGTGTTGGAACATGTCAAGACTATACTTACTGATGATGGTATGTTAACATGTTATTATTTTTATTATTTCAGATAGGCTAGTGTTTGACCACTATCTCACCTGTTGGTAAGTGATGATGCGGTCGAAGATGGTAGCACGCTAGGCCTAGAATGGGAACTGGCTCTCAAGGATAGCTGCCGGAACACATTAGATGTTTTAGCGACAGATTTTCTAACTTGAGGGTGGTAGCTGGCCAGGCGGACACTAGATAGTGTCCTACCACCATGCGGGGATTGTTGGTTTCTTAATGATGTTTTTCCTTCACCGGAGGGCCACTGTGAAACGCGCTTATGTGCGCTTATCTTTCGATCGAAAAATCCATTGGTGCACGGCGGGGATTAAACTCGATACCACTGGCGTCAAAGCCGACCATTCTCCTACGACACCACTGGGCCCTCGATATATATTCGTTGCAAACAGATTTCCAGATTACGGAAAACTAAAATAAATAATTAAGATAGTTTAAAAACTAAAACAACCGACTTCCATGCCGCGCGAGTCAGTTTCAGTAGCAAGTTTGAGACGTTTATCGTTGATCTCTGGAGATATTTATCAGATCTCGATGAAACTACAATGGGACCACCTCTGAAACGAACCCTACCGATTAAAAACATAATTATTCGAATCGGTTCACAATTGACGGAGTAATCGCGTAACATACATTTAAAAAAAAACACTGACGAATTGAGAATCTCCTCCTTTTTGGAAGTCGGTTGAAAAGAGTGTGCGTAGAAAGCTACGCGTTAGAAATTAATGTTTAAAATCCAAGTTTATTCGATTCATTTCTTACTAGGTACTTATTTTTTTGTACAACTCCATCTGTTGAACTAAACGGAACGAATTCCCGAATGATAGCGAATACGTCTTCGTAGTTACGCCGTTCTACAACAGAGGGCGTTTATACACAAAACATGATGCTCCATTCCGATTCCATTTTTGTTGATACAGAACGTGGCGCGTCCTTTCCGCCCAATTTTACCCCAATGCGCCTAACATAGAGGAAGTATATATATGTAGAGAGAACATTAGCGTATACGAATGAAATAACTATAGAGATATAACCCGACTAAAATTATGAACACGTGATACATATGCCAGCTATAAGATAAAATGGGTTATTCCACAAATCCCCATTGACATTCCCCATCAATGGGGATTAGTGAACTTTTTGTCCACAAATCCCCATTGCCACCCCATTGCGCTCTTAATGGGGATTAGTGGAAAAAATATTCCACTAATCCCCATTGATGGGGATCGTCAATGGGGAATTGTGAACTTGATTTCCACAAATCCCCATTGACGTCTCGTACGGCTCATAATGGGGATATGTAGAAAAATTATTCCACTAATCCCCATTGATGGGGAACGTCAATGGGGAATTGTGGAAAAAAGTTCACAATTCCCCATTGTCATCTTATGCACCTCGTAATGGGGATTTGTGGACAAAAACGTTCGCAAATCCCCATCGAATTTAAATTCAATTTATGTTCATAAATACATAAAGTGAGACTACTTTTTTCCACTAATAGGTACGTTATATTAACGTATAATAAGTAACAAATAAGTAAATTAAATATAAACAACATTATTGTATGTAAAAAATGCTTGTTGCATTGGATAATATTTTTTTGCAGAAGTGGCTCCACCAAATCTTTGTCTTATTTTTTTTATAGAACCACAACTAAACAGTTAATATAAATAACCTTACCTGTTTATCATTTTTGGACCCTATCTCTGGGTTTCAAATGAAATTACTATGTTCGACTGTAGTCCTGTCCTTATCAGTTTAATTTAACATAAAACACAACAAACAGATTATTATGTAAGAATCAAACATTATTTATTCGCGAGATATTAGTTTTTAATTAAGTCTCACCTTTTCAGTTATCATCATCCTAATCCTAACTATCCTAATCCTATCTAATATTGTAAATGTGAAAGTAACTCTGTCTGTCTGTCTGTGTCACTTTCACGCCAAAACCACTGAACCGATTTGAATGAAATTTGGTACACAGACAGTCTAGAGCCTGAGAAAGGACATAGGCTACTTTTTATGCGAAAATAGGGTTTTAAGGGGTTGGACGGGGGGATGAAAATTTGTATGGAAGTATCGTCATTTTAAGAGCTAGAAACTTGAAACTTAATTTTTAGGCTGTTGATTCGATATAAATAAATATGACATTACAAGTTTGTAATAGTTTTACCGTCAAGGGTGTAAAATAACAATGGGGGATGAAAGTTTGTATGCAAATATGTAAGGTTCATATGAATGTTCTACTAAACGGATTTAAATGGAATTCGGTACAAAGATAGTCTAGATCCTGAGAAAGGACATAGGTTACTTTTTAATGCAAAAAAAAGGGTTTTAAGGGTTTGAAAGGGGAGATGAAATGTTGTATGGAAGTATCTTAATTTTTAGAGCTAGAAGCTTGAAATATATTTTTTAGGCTGTTGATTTGATATAAATAAATATGACATTCAAAGTTTGTAAAAGTTTTACGCTCAAGGGTGTAAAATAATAATAGGGGATGAAAGTTTGTATGGACATATATAATGTTTATGTGAATAATCTTCTGAACGCATTTAAATGTAATTTGGCACACAGATAATCTAGAGCCTGACAAAGGAAATTTAACAAGTTTGAAATCACCTAAGTTTTTCTAAGGAGTGCCTAATCATAATTTTGCTATTAACATGTTCCATCTGGAGGTGTTCCATCCATGTTCGTTGTCCAGTATATAGCTGTCGCGTTGAATACTTTTCATTGATTTTTCTATAATATCTTCTCTTAACTTTACATATATTTTAAATAACATTATGTATATCAATTTCGGATCTTATCTCTGAGTGACGAATAAAAAATGACTATCTTCATTTGTACTTGTCCTCATCGGTTTAAAATAAAACACGATCAACAGAATATTATGTAAGAACGGAGAAATATTTCTTCACGAAATATCACTTTTTAACAAAGTGGACCTAGGCACAGATTACATTATAGTTACAACGTAACAGATATTTCACTCTCCTGCAAAAACCCAATTCAAACAATATATAACCAATAATATATAACCAACGCTTATTTCAAACAATACAAGCAAAAATGTGTCTAAGGCGGTCGACCTAACGTTGTTATTACTTCGTTTAGCGAGCATTGGTGTAGGGTTGACTCAATGAAATATAACAAAGGTTTTGAATGCTTTTTATTTACCTCACAAAATAAAATCAATAGCCATTTTAGTATCGTTCGCAAAAACATTAAAACTTATCTGTTTTGTCAAACTCGCAGAACAGTTATCGAAAACATAAATCATTTTTATTGGTAGTCCTGTAGGCGCGGCGCTGCATTTGTGAAAACATTCCTTCTTTAAAGTTTTCGTCCGTAATATACGTATTATTATATACATTATAAGAGTATAGAAATACAACTATCTTTGTGTTGAGAATTATCGAGGCTTAGCCTAGAGCACATACTAATGAGTTTAAGTAGTATAACATTTTAGTTCGTAGTTTTGCCGCTGGACATCAGTCGTGGCGCGGGGTCTAGTCTATTAATTGAAATAGCACCGCATGTACCGCGTTTATAGAAAATATTGGGTCACTCTTGTATGTTTTGTATCTGTCTCGCTCGTACAAAAATATGGCGAAGGAAACATTAAAATAATTATTCATTTTCAACCAATTACAACTCTTGGGTGTAAAAACGAGTGAAAAAGATTTCGATTTTCTTATTTTTCATGATTGAGTGATCAAACATTGAATATGTGGGCAAGAAGGCATTAATATTGACGATAATGCTTATTATTCACGATAAATATGAAAACAATTGAGCTAGGTACTAATCTTTTAATTAACATTCTTGTTTTTTAAATTAAATAAAAGCTTACCTTTCCTCATCTACAGGTAATTAAAAAATACATAGTGCCTTGTCTCCTGATTTGGATTGACTTCCGTCAAATGAGAAGTATTTTTTTTACTCCGGACATTTTATTTATAACATACGTTGCGCGCGTGTGAGAAGTGACTAGTGACTGGCGATAGCACCGCCGGCGTTGTTCGAAAGTTTAGGTATAAAATGCTGTAGTCTATGGGCGAGGGAGGCCTGTAGGGCTATTCTGTAAGCTATCTCGGAAGCGGAATCTGCGGTGACATTTGAATTTCATACTACGAAATTCAACCGTATTACGAACGTGATACAATTGAATTTCGTAGTACGAAATTCGAATCCCGCTGTCGAGATAGCTTACGAAATAGCCTAGCTGACCTAGGTAAGGACTTTTATTTTTTGATGAAGTTACAACTGTACAATTATGATAATAAATATTAGGTTGGGGAAAAAGTCTTTTCGCATGATTGTAAGTATGAACTTGTAATAAAAATCTCTTTGGCTATACTATTTGTATCTGGATGGTTTTGGTATCATTAAAAGTTTAAATTTTAAAGAAGATAATTCCATATTCAAATTAGGAAAATGTGATGTGATGTGTGAATGTGATTTTGATTTGTTTTTCGTACTGTGATGATGAGTGAATCTAATGAAAAACATCGATATATTTTAAAATTTTACTACAAAAAAGGTAAAACTGCAACGCAAGCCATGAAAAAATTTTTGCGATGTTTATGGACCTAGTGTACAACGTAATTTAGTCGGGTTATACATGACAGCGGGTGAAAACCAATGGGTGCATTAGAACTTGGTTCCATACAGTGCTGGAACCAGTTTAATCGCATACGCAGAGAAAGATTAAAAAATGGTGTTTATCTCGCTCTCTCATACTAGTGATTGTATAGTTTTATCCTTCTCATATTATTATTGTTATTTAAATGCCACATCCACTTAATACTCCATCCACGGCGCCTAAAAAAGTTTTACTTCTAAAAGACTACAGAAGGAAATGACCTACTCGTGTGTCGCCTGAACCGTTCTACAACCTCATTCATCAAAATCAAATGGGCAGTTTAGGGGCTACTGTGGAACAATATATTGTAGATAGAGAGGGACCGGTGGCGTAATCGGGAGAACGGTCGGCTTTGATGCCAGTGGTACCGAGTTCAATCCCCACCGTGCACCAATGGATTTTTCTACCGAAAAATGAATGTGCGCTTTTGACAGTGGCCCTCCGGTGTAGGAAAAACATAAGAAACCAACCTCCGCATGGTGGTAGGACACTATCTAGTGTCCGCCTGGCCAGCTAGTTAGAACCCTCAAGTTATAAAATCTGTCGCCAAACATCTAATGTGTACCGGCAGCTATCCTTGAAAGCCAGTTCCCATTCTAGGCCTAGCGTGCTTACCATCTTCGATCGCATCATCACTTACCAACTGGTGGGATAATGGTAAAACGCTAGCCTATAAGATATTAAAAACAAAAAAAAATTGTCGAAAGTATTACCCTTCCTTTTGGTTCTGCCGATTGATTCCGCCATCCCCATTTTATTATCGGACATCCAGAGATACTAAAGGGCGCCACCGATTTATGGTGGATATACCATCGACCCGAACGAAGCGATTTGCTTCTTCGTTCATCACACGAACCGCCACGGAATGGAATGGCCTGCCTGAGTCTTCTGGGTAAGCACGCTCCATCATCGATCGCATCATCACTTAACATCAGGTGAGATAGTGGTCAGGTGCTACCCAGTTCGGTGTAACTAAAAAAAAACGTTGGCACCTTCTCTCTCACAGCCGGAACAATCATTTTTAACCAAATTCAAAATCGAACTTTACTTCTACTTTTTTTTACCATCTTATTGTATTAAATATTATATATTAACGTGGCCCATTGCTGGGCAAGGGTCTCCCTCACAGCCTTCCTATATATCCTATCTCTAGGGCTATTTATCCATTCCGGCTGCCGCAATTACCCCATGATTATCTTACTACAATGTTGTATTATCTTTTTTCAGGCCACTTCATAATCAACCTAGTATGTCGCGACACCAAGCTTCAAGCCTCTATAATGGACACTTTGAAGCAACACTTCGCTCACATCGCCTCTATAAAGCTTTACGAAGAAGTGAATGAGATTATATTCGCTTCCAACGGAGTTACATACACTAGAGACGGCTTGGAGGAGTCTGTGAAGAAACTGAACGGTTTAGCGAGGCAGAAAGGATTGGTTACTGTTAAATGTGTTGATTTGAAGGATTTCTTACAGAGTCTTAATATTATCTCTTAATATAAGATACTTTTTTATATGCTACACGCCTGAAAAATATGTTTAGTCCATCATTTACATTATCAAAAAATATTGGATAATTTTTTTGTCAATGTCAATCAATACCGTACACCCCTGGTACGAGTTTTCATCGTAAACGCTTTTGACAGATCTCACATAGTTTTCGACTTATTCTGGCTCCCTGATTGGTTTAAATTTAGTGAAGTCAGAAGTGTAACCACTAGAGGCGCTGTACTCTTTTTCATACAACATTTGATCGATATACGATATCGAATTTGGTGTGAAAACTCGTACTCGTACTACCCTTATAAGGGTACCGATAGCTTGTCCGGCGGAGGGCGCTGCATGTTTGTTACCTGTCAAAATACGATGATATAATATTTTATTTGCGTTTTTGTTTTTTTAATTATTTTTTGTCGAGTTTTTTAGATTTTGTGAGGTACTACCTGTTCTAAGACTTGTCTCATAATTTTTTTTTGTAGTCTTTACTACATAACCTCGAAATATGATTTAAAATGTTAATTTCTCAGTGCTTTTTCTCACTTTCTCTTATTTTTGTAAACCTATTTCTTCACATTCAAAAGCTACAAAACGACCCATATTTTAAGTAATAAGTGAAAATAATTGTAATACATACAATTTCTATGTAGATTGACAGTTCTTTTGGAACAAACATTTAGCGCCCTCTAGTTAACTAATTGGCAGTTTTCTTTCCCCAAAAATGACGAAGACAATATAGAGCGTTGTACTTCACATTCAAATGACCTTACGGCTCAGTACATATTTTAAGGGATCCCTTTGTTTCGCATACTTTTTTATTCCTAATTTACTTAGGCATAACGGGTTACGCATAATTTTAAATGGCATAATAGTACTATCGCATAATTTATTTGGGCATATTGTATAACCAAGCATAACTTTTATTTAGGCTACATTGTTTCGGCCTAATTTTGATTCGCAGAAAGCTATAGGGCATATTTTTTATTGGCCTAATAGTTTTAGACCCTATAAATTATAAATGAAGTCATAATTTTAAGATTATCGTGAATTTGCAACATTATAATGAAGTCATAATTGAATGTATACACATATTTTATGCTGAATTATTCCAATTAAAATAAACAAAGTACTTTACACATTTATTAATTTCCAAAGAAACGACTATAGTATTATAAAATTACATTAAAAAAAATTAACACTCACGGCTCACGCGTACTTACTTGCATTTGGCACGGCCGATAAAAAACGTGCTCTCGCACTTTTCGAAGTTAGCTTGACATATATGTATAATTTTTATGAACGACCGCTGTTTTCAATATGTGATTTACAATTACTAAATCGTTGTTTGCTTGCTTCTAGTCGCTGACCATAGCTAAAACCACAGAGCTTTGAAGTCCATGCGTGTCGCCCTGTGACTAGAGGCGAATTCTTTCTTTATTCGATACAAAACAGGTGTCACCATTTACTAAAACTAACACACTTTCGGCACGCACACTACAACTCAACGAGATGTTCATGTACACAGTACGCTTCAACTTCATCGGCTGTGCAATGTCGATATTTTTTTATCGATTATTTACACATTTACTTCGAAGATGGAAATATATGTCTTTAGTATAACTATATTATTTAAGTACAAATTATAGTTAACTAGCTATGGCCCGCGGTGTTATCCGCTGTAAAAATTTTTTTATCCCGTGGGATAAAAACTATCTCTATACCAAATTTCATCAAAATCGGTTCAGCGGTTTAAGCGTGAAGAGGTAACAGACAGACAGACAGAATTACTGACAGACATACTTTCGAATTTATAATATTAGTATGGAAGTATAGATTAGCATGGATTTATCATGAAATAAAGTAATATTCAGGCATTAACTCTTGTATTTGTATATTAAATTAAAAAGTAAACACTTTAATATTGGAAAACCGAAAAATTTAAAAAGCTATTCTAAATTATCAATTTCAAGAACAAGATCAAAACTTGAAGACAGAACACATTCGCAGATATAGCCCATTGCTACAGATTGTGTGCTATTGTCCGGAGAACAGGATAGTTTTGTTGTAATGAGTGCGAAGAGATATTTGCTTAGTTTTCTTTTTACTCAGATATGAAGTCTGCGTATTTTTCCATGACAGCTTTAATCAAATTTATTGAATGATTTTCAAGTGGCGATTGGTCAAACTGGTGAGAATCTAAATTTTAAAAAATTTCTAATCCAATACATGTATGCAAGGCTTGATTTACTAAGTACTGCTTGGTGTGTTTTGATTTAATATATCCACAGCTTAAAATATTTTTAAAGATTTTTTCAACTTTTTCGCAAATCAGGATCACATCTTTAGATGGTGTAGTAAGGCCAGTTTGATTCTTTATTTCTATTAGTCTGTGAGTCGGATTTAAATCTTCTGAATGCAGCCCATTTTAACAGTCTTCGCATTTCAGTCTAAGTGACAGGAATTTCACTACATAACCAGCAATGTAAGTTGTTATTTGTTTTGTGAATTCTGTCAAGGTGTTGTCAAAAAACATATCATTTGCTATGTATTCTGTTTCCAAGAGTTCATCTTGCTGTTCAACACATAGTAGTTTTTTTTCAGACGTGTTATTAATGGATTTTAAAGCAGATGAACAGTGAAGTATGGAAATTTCTTCCAGCGGCACACAGTTTCCTTTTTCGCTGTTTTGTGGTTCTGTGTGAACAAGTATTTTTTTGTAGATCGCTTTAAATTGGCGAGCCGTCGGATTGTTGTTGGCCCCACCGTGTGACCTTATGTTACAGAACAGCAACTCTAAGTGGTCTTGGCTTGTTTTATACATAGGGATATAAAACATGACTTTTTCTTCCTCTACCAACTCTAGATACAGTTGCTGCGAACTTTCAATGCAAGTTAACATTCCAACGAATCCAGTCTTCCTGCCCGACCGCATAACCTTAGTACCGTCCTCTAGCATCAATGATCGGAGATATTTTTTTGCATTTTCCATAAATTCAAACTTTTCACTTTTTTCATAGGAGCATAGGGGCTTTTTGTATTTTGTTTGCAGCATGCTTTTAGAGTTTAGGATATCAAACAAGTTGTTAATTACTTTTATGAAATTTGTTGTTGCAGTGGTATTAGTAAAATAATCCAATCGTAGTTCCATTTCGCAAAATGTGATCGCATCTGCTACACTGTTACTAAACAGCTGTGTTGCCAGCTTAACCTTCATTTTATTTTTTTCGAAATCTATGTGTTCTTTGGATAGTTTGTTTGCGAGATTTAAATGTTATTTTTGCTGAACTTCGTGAAGTTTTTCAAAGAATCTCCATTGAATTTTACCATTTGTCTCATCTAAAATTGTTTCATAATACTGTAGAGAATTTCTTATTAGCTTAACCATATGGCAGGCGTCGAGAAATGCGTAAACATTTTGTTTTGTAACTGGATGCTCAAAACTGGTTTTTGTATTTTCGGCATTTATATTACACCCTAACTTATTGAGCATGCTGATATTTGCCGGGCAACCGTCGCATGTCAGGGATACTACTCGTACGCCTGTTTCATGGAGTAGTTTCAAGCACTGGATAACTAAATTATGTTTTTGCTCTCCATTTACCCCATCTACAAAAAAATACCCAACAGGCACTTTCCAATCCGCGTTTATTGCTGTGACTAAAAATACCAGAGCATCTTTAGCCTCTCTTAGGTCATCAGTGTTTATGTTGGCGCCAATGTCGACGTAGCCGTGAAATATTTTACCATCCCATTCGATTCTTCGTCTTATAGCCATTTCGTCTATTGATAAACTGCAAATAATTCCGTAGTTAGTGTATTTTTGTTTATTAGCTATAGCAGTTAACGATTCTTTCGTGAAACCAGCATTTGCGTCTACATTCTCATACCATTTTTGTATTGTTCTAGGATGTGGAAGACAAGTATTGAATTTTTTGCGTACATAATTGTATCCTTTTGGTGAATAATAATGAAGAGTTACTGCGAAAGCTTTTACTTCTTGGGAATACACATTTTTGCGGTTGATTTTTAATCCACCATCGTGGACATTTACATTCTCCAGGACCCTTCCGTCTTCCTCACTGATAAATGATCGGTCTTTTAGGGTCTTTATGATGTCTTTTAGCTCAGCTACTTTTTTTGACAATCTCAATTTTACTTGTCTGAGGCGTCGTATTTCTTTTTGTCGTTTTTGTAAATTTTGCTGTGTTCTAATAACTGTCATCTTTAGTTTGCGCCTACGAGGTGTATCAGTAAGGGCAGGTGTATAAACGGATTCTGAAGTGCTCTGAGATCCATCGTCCGTCGACAACTGTAACATTACGTAAATAAGATAAATAATAACACTGACAAAAAAGAAGAAGGAAAAGCAGTTTACGAAATTTACCTTCATGCGCTTTGGTGGTACTACTAAAGAGAGAAATGTATCATCATCGGTAGAAGTTTTCTGAGCTAACTGTAAAAACAGGAAAAACAGTTAATTGTTTTATTTCATAATAATGTCAATAAGTTTTATAATTCAGTCTCGGAAGAGCTAACGAGAAAACCCCCGACACTATATTTTGTGGTGGAGGCCATCTTGGATTTGAATATTAACAAAGTGTATATATAGTATTCTACGAGTCAAGCCCATTCATTTGATATCCATATAGAGGTAATTGTGAAAAAATATGTAATCCACCATTTTGAAGCGGCGGCCATCTTGGACCAATTTACATGAAACATGGCTAACAAGAATACTCGGGATAAAATTAACTATGACACAAAAAAAACTAACCGAAAATCGGTTCATACGTTTGGGAGCTACGATACCACAGACAGATACAGAGACAGACACGTTAAACTTATAACATCCCTCTTTTTGCGTCGGGGGTTAAAAATAATGAAATAAAGAAAACATAAAAATAACTTACTTCGTCCAATATGGGGTGTAAATTAAGTGTTGGTATCGCGCCTTCAGCTAATCTCGTGACTTTATTCTTGTGAATTATCAAATCATCTTCAAAATGACTGGAGCATATTCTGGCATTTTTATGAGGAAACCAGTTGTATCTACCGGTCGCCAATATCCATTTATTTTTTAACTCTGGATTTTTTGGAAATCTGTAAATTAAGTATGTATTAAATAAAAACCGTAATCCAGAAACTTTTCCATACAAATCCAGAAACATCATATACATTATATCGATTATCGATAATTTGCTAGGTTCCATTTACACATCACTTTGCTATCGAGTCATACGAAGCAGCGTCGTGGGAGTGCGATGACCATAGGAGCGACTACTGTGAGAGAGTAAGATGCAAAAAACCAATCACAGAGCTTCCTTCCCGAGCGTCTCAAGACAACGAATGTGTTAATGCGCATTCAAAATGACGAAAGTTTTTTTTAATTAAAATTACGAAATTTTACTACTTACCGATGGTATTTCACGCCGGTAACACTGGAACTATTGTTTTTACAATTTTTAACTTGACACCAAGACATATTTAATAGTTTATCATGCTGTAAAACCGAGTAAAACGACCGAAAACTCTCTCTCGCTCGGACTATGTTCGACAACAGACTGACAAGCGCTGTCGTAGGTTGGCCTGTTTACTGGTCCAAACGAGAACCACGTATTATTATTCAATTCGCTTCTATGGGGGGGGCGCGCGCGGGGGCGATGTGGCCCGATCGTTGTTCTGTGGCTAAAACCGTTCTAAACCGGTTTATTCAACGAAACCTTTACTAAAAAGGTTTTTGCTCAATATCGTTCAATAGCGGTATATAGAACGAACGAAAACCGAAAAGAAAAGTTCGTATGTACTGACGCCCAAGCCGGTTTGAATGTTTAACCCGGTTGTCAAGCCTTGAATCAAATGATATGATTATTTTTAAGTGTTGTGTACATTTATATTTTTGTAAATTGTAAGGTCAATTTACACTGAGATGACAACTGTCAGAAGCGTGGATTGAACTCGGTACCTCTGGCATTAAAGCTGACCATTCTACCACTACACCACTGGGCCTTTCGAGGGCCCAGTGGTGTATTGGCAGCTGGCTAGGCGGACACTAGATAGTGTCCTACGAACATGAGGGGTTATGGGTTTCTTGACGATGTTTTTACCTTTACAGGATAAATTTACAGTGAGGCCACTGTGCGCACTGCGCACATAAATGTATACACAAAGGTATGATTCGAACACGTAAATCGTAGTTTATGAAGTCTGCAAGGTCTTCCATTGTTATCGCACCTCGGTACTTTTGTTCCGGTTTTCAACTGATAAGCCAGTGAGCCAATATTATGGAAACTAAATATTTTTTGTTTTGAAAATTAGGAGTAACCGATACGGTATATAAAGATATGTTTTTGTTTAATTTTAAATTGTAAATAATCGTATTAATATAAAATATGTACCGAATAAGAAATTCTATTTGTATAATTTTAATGTGTTATTGGATTTCTAATTTTTAGAAAAAATTATGTACTGCCGAAAAATCTCAGAATTTTGTACTCTTGAATGTCGATGATTATCTCTTTTATTATCTGGGTTCACATTTGCGACACAACTGTTTCCTAATTACTTTTGAAAAGACAGAGTTATCCTTTTTAACCGACTTCACAAAAAAAGAGCAGGTTCTCGACTGTTTTTTTTGTTACCTCAGAACTCCGTCAAATCTTAACAGAAATGAAAAATTCTTTTTTGTTTGAGAGGGTATGCCTCCCGTTTGGTCCCATTTAAATTTTATCGACGTATGACATTTATCTCCGGAGATATGTAGATAAACTATATAAGCAAATTTGTATACTTAGATGACATCATTATTACTAGCCAGTACGTTCTATCGCGGCATGTAAAGTCGGTTGTTTCGTTTTGTACGATCATAAATTACCTAAATCTTGATTCATACTTTACTAAATATATATATTTTTTTAAAGTAAAAGAAAACAACATAAAATGCCACGCTTGTCAATTTTAGTAGCAAGTTTGTGTTTATCTCCATATATCTGGAGGTCTGAAGATACTAATCAGATCTCGATTAATTTACAATGGGACCAGCTCAGGAGTATACTCTTTCAAATAAAAAATAAATACATATACGAACCTTTTTAAAGTCAAATATGTTTCTTGAAGTGTCACACACTTTATATTTTTGTAATTTGTTACACACAATCCAAAATTTCATCGCACCGAAGGGACTCGAACCCGCTCTTTTTAAAGTCGGTAAAAAAGAAAACAATTGTGTTGCAGAATTATACAACTCTATGATAATATCTCCACTGTGCTGTGATAGGTACTTGTAAATATTGTAAATAAAACATACAATAAAATGAATGCATTTAATGCCGTTTCTTTGTTTACACGAAACCGCCATTCCCCACACGTTTATTGTCTCACTCATGCACGCAAGCAACTGCATTCAACATAACAATAAGCTAACATTAGGCTCCCTAATTTATCACAATTGGCACTTGAGTACATACTAATAACAACACTGCCACGTCAGATAGGAAATCATGGATTTATTCAACCTCAAGCCTACTCAAATTAAAGCTGATTTCTACCAAAAATGTACTAAAGTAACACAATTAAATAATAACTATGATCTTATAAAATTAAATAAATAAAGTCATTTCATTACGTCAAATATCGATTTATATTTTCTTGCATTAGTAGAAAATCAGCCTTGATTTAAAATTCAAACAATATATTATACACCATTCGTAATTTCTATTTCGATTTATGTACAAAGTCCGATACGCAAGATTCCTATTAAAAAAAAAACAATAAGATCGAATATATCCACATTTTTCTAACAATAACGTCGCGACACACAATTTATCATGCTACACAATAATTTAAAGTACATAATTCGCGAGGAAATAAATTACAATAGCGACGCTCAATATTTTAAGCAGAATTTACTTATACACATTAGGAAAATAGTCCTTTTAAAACACTTTTTTCAGTATATTCTTCAGACTTTTCTTCTTCTTGCTGCCTCTGCTGACGTTATCCTGTCCGTTCGATATCTCCGTAGACTCGGACCAGAGGCTTCCCGTGGGTGATTCGGAGGAGGATTTCTTAGACGGTTTTCCGTTAAAAATAGGCTCCAGGGGTCTCACTACGGGACTGGGCGTGCTTCGAGTGCTCTGTCTACTCAGAGTTCGAAGGAAGGCGGGGGAAGACAATCGTCTCGTCTTCATCGCCTTGAAATTGTTGAAGAAAGACCCGTTGGTCTTCGCGGAGTCTCGTTTAGGTGGTGGGGAGGTAGACGCCTCGCTTCCGTTGAACTCTTTCGGTTCCGACACTGGAGCGAAGAACTCTTCCTCATCCAGAGGTATAGGATTGTCGTGGAGTTCTCCGATGCTGTCCGGGCGGGACCACACTTGCTGCTCCGTCTCCAGTTGTCTGTGGATGATGGAGGTCTTCCTCCGCCGGTTTTTCTTCGCGATGATCCATTCTCCGCCGTCGTCCTCGTCTCGGCTCTCGGCACATTGTCTCGCTATCTGTAACGCCTCCTCGCTGGGGCGGCGTTTCTTCGCGGCCGGCGTGGCGTGCCCACTCACGCCCTCTACTGATTTCCTCCTTAACTTATCCAGTTTTTTCCTCGTCTTCTTCGGAATTGGGACTATAATTGACTCAACTTTCCGTCTCTTGTTGAACACGTAGACTATCCCCACAATGATTATGGATTGGAGTATGAGGAATTTAAAGAAGTTAATATTCCCGAACAAGCTGTCTCTCTCTTCCATGAGGATCGTGACGGCTGCGGCCATATGCCCGATTTGCTCCTGCATGGTGGACATTTGTTCTATGTACTTCTGTTCGCGCTCGTTGCTCTTGCGCCGTTCTTCGCTCATCTGCTGAACGGTCTTCTCGAAGGTCTTTTGCATTTCTTCCACCTGCTTCTTGTATCTTCTGCTCAGTTCTTCTAAGTACTGGCCCGACAGAGACATGTTTCGTTCTAATGTCTGAAATAGAAAAGTTCTAGGTTAATTTATGCAGATTTGTAAATAGCACATGCATTCATTACTGACTAATGAGGTGGGGTCATAATTACTATCAAACAATGTCTTTCAAAGTTACTTTGCATTTGGTATGTATACTGTTTGGACAAAATACCCGTGTAGAACATTCTATGAAATAAAATTCATTATTCAGTGCAAAGTGCAACGAATATTTTAGTATGCGTACGTAAAGTACCTATATAATTCACAAAGTCCTTCGTTTGTTTTGTAAGATTTAACAATTGCTTTTTAAAACAGTGAACAGGTGAGCGTAAACGTTGAATGTATTACTTAGTCATTCAACACACTTAAATATTGATAAATTATTTCATTGTTTTGCGGCGAAACCAATAACTAGTTGATATGGCTCTTAGGTTTTAATTGGGCAATTTTTTTCCATCAGTTTTAATTAAAACTTTTCCATCAAAACCTAATTATGCTCTAATTAAAGGTTAACTACAGAACGCATTAGTTTGATGACGTGTTAAGTTGTTATCGATTAGCTTATTAATCATCTACAAAAAATGTATGAGTGGGTAGAAAAATACCAACCTTTACTCTGTTAGATAGCCTCAAAAACACGGACTCCTTCTGTAAAGAGCCTTGCGCCTGGTTAGGGTTGGGAAGCTGCGCCCCCGACGGCGTGGGATCGACTGCCATCTGATCTAAGTCCGATATAAAGTTGTCATTATCTATAATGATCGAGTCGGCGATTTCCTCGTTCCCCGCCTCTTTCGGCTTCTCCGTCGAAGTCTCTTTACCATTCTTCGGTTCGGCTTTAGGAACATCTTTACTTTCTTGATCGACAGGCGCTTCAACCTTGTCTGTCTCAGCAGCGACCGGCTCCTGAGGTTCCGGCTGCTTCTCTTCCACTATCGGCTCGTCCTTTTTATCTTCTATAGTTTCTTTCGCTTCGGGTATATCTACAGGAACTGGCGTGCTCTCCTCCACCACCTCGGGCGGCGGCTTCTCCTCGTGAACCGTCTCGTTTATCTTATCGTCGGACCCGTTCGTTCGGTCCGGACTCAGCTTCATCTCCTGCTCGGAATTGGTCTCCCCGCTCACGACCTTCGACTCGTCTACTGTTATATTCGTGGTGACGTTGGACTCCGTCTCGAAACTTGAATTCAATACCACTTTCTTCTCCTTAATGGCTAATATATTACACAAGGCGGCTAAATATTTTTGCGGGAACAGGGCGTTCATGTAGGCGACGCGCTCGTCGCTGAACTCTATCGTGTTTGTACTCTTGAAGTCGAGGCCGAAGGGCTGGCAGATGCCGGTGCACTTGAGCGTGTCGCGCAGGAACGCCTGCCGCACCAGTCTCACCAGCCGCTCCGAGCTGCAGCTGATCAGCTCGTACACCTCGTTGTAGAGAGTCTCGCTGCAGTTATCACACACTATAATATGGCTGGGTGAGCAGCAACGCTTGTACGCTTCGTCCGTGGACGTGTCGTTGTTCTCGCTCGTCGCGTTCTTGGGAACCTCCGACTTGACTAGCGCCTGCGCGGCCTTCTTCATGATGGACATGACGGCGTCCCGCGCGGACCCGAACAGATTCTTGGAGGGCTCGGTCTCCGCGGCGGGCAGGTCCGGCACGTCGACGATGTCGTCGTCCTCGTCCTCGTCTATGTGAGCGGGATGCTGCGAGTTCTCCTTCTCTAGCACTTCGAACTCGGACGTGCCGTACACTTTGAACAGAGAGACCGGGCAGTAGTGCTCCGAGCCGTGGTGCGACAGCATCTCCACTTTGATGAACTTGCCGAACATGTGCGGGAACAGATCGAAACTCTGTACGTCTCGCATATCCTGCGCCGTGAACTGGCCGACGCTCGCCCAGTCTCTCGTGGGAAATCTATCGCTGAAATACACAGCTATGTCTTTGGGTGTCGAGGAGAATAGCTCGAAATTAGCTATCTCTATTTTCTGCGCCTGCACGGCCTCGCATAGCTCGACGACGAACCAGATCCTGCTGTTGCAGGTGTTGAGCATGTACTCGTCTCTGTTCGGAGAGAGGATGGAGCTGGCCGAGCCCGCCTCGGGGTTCACAGCCACAATCTTGGCGCCGCACGCGGGCGACGCGTAATTCTTCGACCGTAATTTGGTGCTTTTACTACTAAAATTCGTATTACTATGACTAGGTTGACTCGAATGGTTCAAGACTGTGTCTTTTTTCTCCGCTTCGGCGAGCTGTTTCTGCGCCCATTCTGAGAACGAGGGTATGTCTTCCTGCGGGGTCTCCGGCTTCACTGGAATGTTTTCCGTTTCATGTTCTCTCTGTTCCTCCTGAGATTCGGTCGGTTCTACTTCTACGGGTGCTTGTGCCGCTTCCTCCTGCCTGACTTCGTGCATGGGTCTCGCCTTGACGACGAGTCTCGGTTCGGTGCTTTCCTTTTCCCCATCTTCCTTTTTTGGGTCATCTTCCGAAGCTTCGCTGTCTATGATAGAGAACGTCTTGGTATCGTTGTGTTCCTCGGAATCGTTGGCGAACAGGAGCTCGTCGGGGTTCTTAAACTCCAACTTAGCGTTGTCTGCGAGCGATATGAGCACTGGGGGCTGTCCTGTGTCAGGTAACCTGCAACCGAGAGAGGCATCGTGTTAGTCAATGTAGGAAGCTATTAGCGTATTAACGACTCGATAATTGAAAGCTATAAGAAGTTTCACAAGTCATAAGTGAATATCGGCGTTGCAATTACGTGATTAGTAAATTAGCGAGCGATCTCGACGTGTTGACCAGTCTCGAATGTAAACAATGAAGGGAACTATAACAGTGGCCGGTAATTAGTATAATGTCAACGGGCTGGCGACGTGCCAGTGCCACCACCGCGTTACCTTTGTAGTCTCTAATTACTCAGAACCAGAAATGTGAACTATTGTCTCGTGGGACTTAAAATTGAGTATAATGAATAATAAAAAGACATGCTATCATGTTTATGGACTGTTAGAGAAAATTTGAACCAGGTCAGACATCGCTTTGCACTATGACGAGGCAATAACACTGCAAATAACCGGCCAAGTGCGTGTCGGGCCACGCGCAGTGTACGTAACGTAGTAGCCCGTTATTCAATGCAACTCTTTACCCGTTATAAACAAGCAACTAAGTACTTCGTCTTTGTCATTTTAAAGGATTTCAACTGTAACTATTACGGTTAATGAGCTATAGCCTGGTGACAGACGGACAGACAGACAGACAGACGGACAGCGGAGTCTTAGTAATAGGGTCCCGTTTTACCCTTTGGGTGCGGAACCCTAAAAATGGCATTAGCAAACCTTAAGTCATTTTAAAAGACCTATTCAACGATACACCACACGATGGGGTAGACGAAGAAAAAAAAATTCATCCCCACTTCCCATGTAGGGGAGCTACCCTAAAAAAAATTTTTCAAAATTTTATTTCACCACATTGTCGGCGTAATTTATATACATACCCCTACAAAATTACAGTTTTCTAGTATTAACGGTCTCTTAGCAAAACCTCGGACAGACAGACAGACAGACGGACATGACAAAACTATAAGGGTTCCTTGTCAGGACTACGGAACCCTAAAAAATACCGTCACAGATTTTTGTACGAACTGAAAGATTATTATAAACATGTTTCTTAGAAACCGTAAACCTAGTTTTTCACAGCTCATATACATAGCTTTTTATTGAAATTTTTAGTATATTTAATGTTCTTTGTGTATCAAAAAATTACATACAATGAAAGTTCACGTTGTGTTCTTGCGACTAAATTATCGCACGTAAATCAGCTGTTTAAAATACGCCTTGTAAAAGTAGTCCATGATGCTTTTAAAATAGAGTCTTATTTAATTTGATCCGATATGTATTGAGCCTCTGCATTCAATTGATTCAATCATTGTTCACAAATTCTTAATGGAATAGAATGACCGCATCATACATACGTAGGGCATATACTTTGTTCGATATTAGAGATGTAGATAAAACAAACGCTGTGATTTTCCTAGATAAATTAGTATAAGGTGCTTTTCCCGCCCGTGTATAGGTAATAAAAAATAATTATTATAAATAAAAATTAGGAAGATAAAAAGTAAGATCAATAAAAAAGTTCGCGCTGGCCCCTAGCTTGTAGCAGGGGGTCAGACTGGACAAAAAAAGGTCGAGCTGTCCCCCTACTCGCAGAAACAGCTTGAACTTTTTGTCTTGTGTTTTTTTTATACGTGAGAAGCGAGTTATTATGACTTTGTGTTTGTAGTGTGTATAAAATGATTGTTTTATGTTTTGACCAATGGGTCCCAAACTAGGCTTTGCCTGTATCTTGGTGACCCTAGATGTGTCTATTGCGAATTTGGAACATTTTTGTAGGTATTGTTGTTCAGATAATTCCCATTCAGTGCCTAGTTGCGTGTACTTGTGTGTGTGTGAGCGTGCGTGTGCGTGTGCGTGTGTGTGTGCGTGTGCGTGTGTGTGTGTGTGTGTGTGTGTGTGTGTGTGTGTGTGTGGTGTTTTTATACATCCGACTTTATAGTATATTTTCAGTCTGTTCGTATGTTAATGACAATAACCATTTGGTGACTTCTATTTTGGTTTCTTTTAATGTGCGTGGAATAATATTACAGTGGTTTGTGATTTGGTTGTATATGCCCTTGTAAATGTAAATGCAACTTCCGAGCAAATTTGGTTCGTGTTTTGGGCAGGGATATTTTAGAATATCTGTTTCGTTTCCTAATGCTTTCGTGTTTCTGCTTGTGCACTTTAAGTGTTGCATTAAGGATGAATAGTTGACGAACTCTTAAAACTTGTGTATCTTTATAGAGCATATCTGTGCTGTACATTCTAGGCTTTCCCAGCATTACTTTTAGAATCGCTCTTTGCGCTCTCTCAAGTTCGATTAAGTAAGATTTAGCTGCGCCCCCCCCCCAGATGTTTATGCAGTATTGTATGATTGATTGACAGAAGGCTATATAAACCTGTCTGCGAATTTCATTGATGGCTCCGCGTCTTTGTAGCTTCATAATATACACGAGCTTACGTACAATCTTAGAAGTTCTGGAAATATGTTCTTTAAAGTTAAGATGTTCATATATAATTACACCAAGATATTTTGTAGCTTTAACCCTAGATATTTGGTCACAGTTGCATAAGTAGTCTTTAATGGATGTATTGCACTGTCTTTTGTGAATTTTTATATAGTCTTGACTAGGACTTGTGGTGGTGTTTATATGGAACGCTACAAAATTAGTTTTTTGTACATTGAGTGTCAGCAAGTTTGCATCCAGCCAATTTGAAATTACTTGCATTCCTGTTTCTACTGCGTTGAAAACCTCCTTCCAAGTATTTCCATTGAAAATGGCAACAGTGTCATCTGCATAGCAAATTTTATCAGCTTTAGGTATGTTAAGTGCGAGAATATCATCCATATAAATGCTAAAAAGGGTTGGCGCGAGTATACTGCCTTGAGGCACGCCAAAGGCGTTAATTAGCTCTTCACTTATGTGTTCTCCTATTTTTACACGCTGTTTTCTGTTTGAGAGGTAGCTTTTGAACCAGAGTAGGACGTTCCCTCCTATGCCAAAGTCTTCGAGCTTCTTGAGTAGTAGTAAAGGCGAAATCGTGTCAAAAGCCTTGGCAAGATCTAAAAATATAGCTGCGCAACGTTTGTTGTTATCTAGGTGCGCAGATACAACATTGGTGAGCAGACCTACAGCGTCCTCGGTGGATTTCTTGATTCTAAAGCCAAACTGGTTATCTGAGAGAAGTTTATGTTTTTCAAGGAATGACACCACTCGCCTATTCACTACCTTTTCGAGATTTTTTGACACAATGCTGAGCAGTGATATAGGCCTGTAATTATCCGGAATATTTTTGGCTCCCTTTTTGTAGATTGGAGTTACTAGAGCAACTTTCCACTGGTCAGGAAATACACCGTGCTCCATACTCTGGTTGCATATGTGTGCCAGCGGTGCGACTATTACATGTTTTATTTTTTTTATCAGTCTAGAGCTAATGGCGTCAATTCCTGGAGCACTATCCGGTTTCATGGCTGTAATTATACTGTCTATTTCCAAAGAGTCTGTTGGATTCAGAAATACAGAGCTGGGGGTTCGACTATTCGATTTAGCGTTTTTGCATAATGTTTCTTGTGATGTCGAGTTTCTAGTCAGGATACGTTGCGCAAGTTTCTGCCCAGCATTGACAAAATGTAAGTTACATGCGTCTACCGAGTTTTTAGGGGTTGATAGGGATTCCAACAGCTCTTCAGAGTTATTTGATTTTTTTGAAATTTCGCATATTCTTTTGATACTTTTCCATAGACTTTTGGGTTTTGAGAGATTGGCTTGCAAATCGTTGTTGTCGTAATCAGCTTTCAATTTGTGCAGCAGGTTATTGCAGTGGTTTCTATATCGGGTGTAAGTTTTCTGTAAGTCTTTATTTTTCGGTTCTTTGCGTAATTTAAAATAAGTACTATGTTCTTGACAATAGACAATAAAAAATCCATTAACATAAAAAAGGGAATTCTCTAGAAGCAAGTTTCCAGACTCAGTCTAGTACAATATTCCGTTAGGTTTCCATTAGGCATGAAATTGGTCTGATTTCATTTATTTTCGACGAATAGATAATGGGGTCCTAATGAATATTAATAGGCCACTTGGGCGTTTGTAGACAACATTCTAGGTACTGTACGAATAAATGGAATTTCAATATTTCAGTTCAGTATTCGTTTAGTTCGGTCGGTCGTTTGTTGGTAAATTGGGTTAAGTATTCCATTAGTCCATTTAAAGTGCCAATGGAGTTTAATTACACGCAAATTCAATATCAATTAATTTTGATTGTTGAAGAGTTGTACAATAAACTCTGCATCTACGTTAGATCGCATTGTTTCGGATTGGCTGAAAGAGACAGTAGACCCGAATATTTGATATAATTTCAACTTGATACCTTTACGAATTCCTAAGAGAAAAGGTCTTGACAGACAGACGGACAATCCTATAATCCCTTTCTTCCTTTTGAGGTACGAAACCTTATATATTATAAGGTTTATATATTAAAGTGAATCTATATAATGCTTATAAAATATTCAGTTAACAGAGAGCGTCATTTTAAGTATCTTCGGTCTTACATTGCATTTGCGCTAAGGTGTTTCAGTAAACCTGGTCGTTGCAGCCACTGGTCATGGTCGTGACCGTCTAATGCGCGAGGTGCCTTGGGTATCCTACGTAACTAAGAAGACAAGAACATTATGATCACGGTCTTTACTGGTATATAAGAAAGGTACATAATTATGCCACAAGTTAGCAATAACCTAGACTAGACTGCTGACTATTATTATTATTAGTAGGTACTCGTAGAAGCGATAAATGTTCCGGATCAACGCAGCCATTGTTCAGCACAGGTAGCACTTCCTAGTCGCGTGCTGGCATAATCACGTGCGGGCTCCAACCAAGGGTAGGTATGTGATCTGAGATTACGAAGTATGAAGCCGTGCAGTGCTATCGCGCATTTTGTTCTGTAGGTACGCAATAAAGTAGGATGGATGAGACGAAGGTGCAATCTTTATATTTTATTAGAATTGAGAAACACTGTTTCGGTTCCTTCCAGCTCAGTTCTTTCTAGGCCCACTTCCAGCAGTGGACCTTAGTAGGTACTTAGGTGGAAGTTGGCCTTTTCAATTGCACAGCACTGAGCGCGGTCTTTGGCTATCGCATGTTTTTTGAACCTAATAAATTATAGCTTGAAGCTTAAGCATACCTTACATGATTATATTAATTCCAATAAAAAGTTAGTGAACGTTACTCATCAGCTAGACATTTCAACTTATTTGAGAGTCTTGTCGGAAACATGATGATTTTTGAACCCTAAATTCAGAACAGCTGTTGGTATCTAACGGCCTTTACAGCTTCACCGAATCAAAATTTCAACAAACGTTAATATAGTCTGCAACAACACAGGCTTCTGCAAGTTCCTCCAGCTATCTTACATAAGGGCGACTTCCCGGAACTTACGTGTAGAATATCTTGGTGAGCCCTTGGTGTCCGCCGTAGGAGAGAAGTTGACACACCAGCAGAGCCGCCAGAAGCGCCCGCGGCGGCGACATCCGGCAGACGCCGGCCGCGCATTTACGTCGCGCCGCCGCACCTATTGCACGCAACCACAGCACCACTCTACGTCTCTTGACCTTTAGCTTCCACGGATACAGCAAGAAATGCTTGAGCGATCACACACACGATATTCACTCCACTAAACCTGCTGTCGATACTACCAAAACCGCTTAATCGTGTATCTTTTGCACTTGGACCGCAAATTACTGTCTAGAAATGCGTATCGGGAATGTCGTGACTGATAGGACACTGTCAAAAATCACACTGTTGCTGTCACTATTGATGTCACGCGACACTTTCTTGGGTTAGAGTTAAGTAAACGCTTTGACTCGGCAACACTATCAAGTCTTATAAACTCACTTCACAGCGACTTGATTTTGTGGCTTACCGAACATAGGCTGTATGGCTAATTTGACGTGGTTCCTCTACTCGTATCTATGTCGAATAGTTCGAGTGTACTGAGCTCCTATGACCGCCACCTTTGTCACTCTGTTTGTTTGTTTACCCATTCGTGGTTGTGTATCTTTGTATCTATAAATACGTCCGTCACTTTCGTGTGTGGGTCACGGAAAAGTGATATACATTTTTGAATTGTTCATCAATTTATTATTGGAGTCAATGGACGCGCATGTTGAAAAGCGCGTTCAACTTAAAAATGGTATGACATTTTATTTAGCTGGTTTTATTTATGGTATCACAACTGCGAGGATAAACGAGTAATTAGAGAGAAAATGTAAGTGGATTTAAAAGTAAAATGAGGCAATTTTACGTGTTTGCAAAACAAATAAAAACTTTGATGAGCGCAAAGGATCCGACTCGACTCGTGCGGTCACATGATACACAATAAGGTAAAAACATACTTTTCTAATATATACCTACTTACTATATATATATATATATATATATATATATATATATATATATATATATATATATATGGTCGAATTGAGTAACCTCCTTTTTTAGAAGTCGGTTAAAATTATGATTTTAACACAACCTAAATAACTCAAACCACATAAATGTTGATTGACAGAGCTTTACAGTGATAAAATTCTTGGTGTACGTGAACGAAGTCGCGGGTATCAGCTAGTATGTTATATAAGTATATCTGCTAGTAAATTGTACACAGTGGCACAGACAGTGGTAACAATATTCTCAATTACCAGCACAATGGCAGTAGAATTGTCTGATAGTGGCAGTTAGACAAACGACTGTTTTATTGGACCACTGTGCGATCTAGTTAACCAATTCTTTGCATTCGTAGATATAAACTAATATTATAAAGCGGAAAGATTTAATTTTTGTTTGTAACGATTGAACTCAAAAACTACTGGACCGATTTCAAAAGTTTTTTCACTAATGGAAAGCTACATTATCAGCGAGTAACATATATTTTATCTCCATATTCTCACAGGAACGGGAACTACGTGGGTGAAACCACGAGGCTCTGCTAGTACTATCTTCACGAGCAATATACTTTTACATTTAAGTAGGTAGGTATATAATAATATTGATAGTAGATTTTACAGTGGAAGGAGCACCTTTTGAAAAATACTTTGAATTACAGGAGAGACAGTGTTCGGGTGGATAAAACGGCTTGGAGCTTGATTCTACACAATTTACTATTTTCTTGGATTTTCCAAAGGTAGTAGGACCATATTATATCGATGTTCCGCCTGAAGTGCTACCAAAAAGTAGCTTAACATCCAGGAGTAAATCTGCCGCCATAACCTTACGGTGTTCCGGCAGCACACAGCCCTTGAGAGTCAGAGTATTCTGGGCCCAGCGTGTTCACCATCTTTGGCCACATCATCGGTTACCATTACCACCAGGTGAGATAGTGTTCAAACGCTACCCTAAAAGATAAATTAAAAAAATATCGATATTGGCTTCAGGTACCCCAAGAAAACATAAAATGTTATTTTAATATCCATATGAAAGCTCTTACAGACTAACATACACATGTATGTACATAAATATGGATTTGAAAATATTTTGTACCTAAGCCTTACATAAAAGCAGAATGATAAGCGATAGCATAGTATGTTTCTAGCTTAGTGACGAACTATTTTACGGCATATTTTTACCACAGAATAAATAATAATACTACTTATTACGTAAGCTGATTTAATTCTTAACTGTTTTATAGTATTATTGACTCTTTATAAAGTCTGCTTACTTCACGCGAGGGCATTGAGTTTGGTACAACAAACAGTAAATACAAAATACTTGCACAAGTGGTCTATTAACATAATTATTACGTATATTAATATTATTAATCATAATATTAGTTAAGTCACGAAAACATACTGTATAAATTAACAACAAACAAATGTGTTAGTCTAAAGGACAATTATGAAATTTATGAAAGATTTCTTTAGACGAAAACATTTTCTTTACATATGTGTTTATTACCTTCAGTTTTGCCTGAACAGATATTTACAATTCGTACAGTACCTACAATTAAGCAAGAGGCAACCCAATTCGGGCAAAAAAGCGGGTATTCTGATTTACTACATCATCGTCATAATAAAATTATCAGCCTGTATTAGTCTACTGCTGGACATAGGCTCTGAGCTCGATCTTATCTGATGTACTTAATGAGTATAATTTCACTATAACATAAGGAAAAGCTTTGCGGCGTGCATTGGGAGAGGCCCATGTCCAGCAATGGACTGACCTGGTTTATAATGATGATGAAGGAAAATGTATTCAAGTGCGTGAAGCGTTTTTGTCTATTCTGACACGTCTACAATACTAAAACTCCGAGTTCAAATATTGTTAGCGTGTCTTACTATGTTCATTGTAGAGATGATTTAAGACCATTTAAAAAACTAAAAGAACCTACTACAATGCCGCGCTATTAGTTTTCAGCACCAAGATTATGATGATTATTTCCATATCTCTAGAGATACTTATCAGATCTCGATGAAATTTAAATAACACCACCTGGGAAGTAAATCCTATCACAAAGAATTTTTCAAATTAGTACATGCGTCTTTGAATAATCGGGGTTTATAACATATATAAAAAAGATTCCGACGTATCGAGATCCTCATCCTTTATTTGAAGTCGGTTAAAAGTTTACTATGTTTATACATAGTATTTTAAGTAATACTTAAAAAAGGGAATGCGGCGTGAACTTTTCCATACAAATGTATTCCCCCGTTTCCTCCCTGGAAAATGCTTCTAGAGAAAACATGTTTTTAGGGTTCCGTACCCAAAGGGTAAAACGGGACCCTATTACTAAGACTCCGCTGTCCGTCTGTCTGTCTGTCTGTCTGTCTGTCCGTCTGTCTGTCTGTCCGTCTGTCTGTCTGTCCGTCTGTCACCAGGCTGTATCTCATGAACCGTGAAAGTTAGACAGTTGAAATTTTCACAGATGATGTATTTCTGTTGCCGCTATAACAACAAATACTAAAAACAGAATAAAGTTAAAAATAATAGAGGGTCCCCATACAAGAAACGTGTTTTTACGTTTCGGCATTTTACGCCATCTATGAACGCTTAGTTAGGTAAACGTCCCATAGATGGCGTTATATTAAAATGTTGATCCCTAACACGTTAGACGTTAGATGGCGTTGTAACAAATGAAAATGTTTATTAATTATAATTTTTTGCTGGCGAAAAATAATAGTGGTATTTTTTGCACGATCTTATAAAATACTGTAGTGTGTTACGGAACCCTACAAATGCGAGTTCGACTTGCACTTGGCCAGTTTATTTATTATTTACAAAAAATCAAGGTCTGCTGTATCTACGCTCCTATCATTTTCTATTTTTGACCAACCAATTTCAAATAGAAATATGACCCTTCAAAGATCTTAAGGAGGAGATTAAAAGGCTTATATTTCTTTTTGCAATTAATTAGTAAAAAAGGCAAATGATTGGGGCGTAACTACAAAAGACCTTGATTTTTTGTAGATACGTATTTTGTTCTAGAAGCATTTTCCAGGGAGGAAACGGGGGATTAATGCATTTGTATGGAAAAGTGCAACCCCGTTCTCTCTTAAAAAAATTATAGAGATTACTTCCTTTCGGATACAGTTTGGCCTGTTAAGATTTACCTCTGTATGTGCAATAAGATTTATACAGCGCTTTCTAGTTGTATGTTCCTTAGTCAATGTTCTGACCTAGTCGCGTATCTATGTTAATGTATTTAGAATAATTAAACCATTACACATAACTTGTGTACTTACTGAGTACTTATTTACGTACTTTAATTTATTGATCATAGAGTATTTATTCTATGCACCTGCTGATGCGGGTCAAAAACAAAAAAGTGTAGTAGTTAATGTGTTCACATTAACTACTACATTTTTTGTTTTTAGATTACTTTTATATGAGCATTGGCTGAGCCTGAGGCTTTCCTAATGTGCACTGTGTAGTATGCAAAGTGTAGTTTAAGGTTTTTTTATATATATTTCATAGGCTAGCGTATGACCGTTGTCTCGCCTGGTGGTAAGCGATGATGTGGACGAAGATGGTCAACACGCTTGGTCTACAATACTCTAGACTCTCAAGGCCTGTATGCTGCCGGAACACAGTAAGTTTATGGCGGCAGATTTTCTGTAAGTAAGTAAGTTCTTATAATTATTGTTTTTCTTATTTCTCATACGTTACATGAGGTTATAAATAAACCGCTTCAACCTTGAATTAATTAAAAAAGTTAGCTTCACCAATTATAAATGTAATTCCTTCGTGTAAAGTTTTTATCGGCGTGAAAAACTTTTACTTCAACAATAAAAATGCAAAGCAAATATACCACAGTCAGTACAGTTGCGTAGGTACGAGTAGGTAGCAATGAGACAAACTAAAACATTCCTGATCATAATCTAATATTTATATATATAAGCATTAAATTCAACATTTAAAAGCAACCCTGACTGATCTATTTATAATCTGTTCATTGAGACTATTTCAATGAGCCTAAACACGACATCTCTGGTGGAAGTTGGTGAGGAGTAGGTACAGTATTCTGCAGATTCCAGAAGATGCTCCAGTAGCAATGCCTACCATGTTCTTACAATATCACGGAAGCAAAAGGATACCGAATGTAGAATTGATCAGACCTATTAAAGTTAATCTAATAGATAGCATTAAAAAGAGCGAATAATCTTAAAAACGGCTTAACGGATTTTTATGAATCATAGCTTCGCTAGTAACACTTTCGATTAAGTCACCAAACAAAAAAAAATCGTTTGATCAGTCTATAAAGCGCTACGATGACAAGTACATACAGACACATCGTAGATACAAATGTCAAACTTACAAGCTAATACCTAATACTCTCGATTAAGTCACCAAAAAAAAAAAAAACAAAATCGGTTCTATAAAGCAAAACAATGCAAAGTACAGACAGACACACAGATTTTATGTCAGGGGTTAAAAAATAAAATAAGATAATGGAATACATAGTACAGACTCATGACAACATCTCACTCGGCAACATTTGTCATAATAATGTACATTGTACAGTTGGAATGTAAAACACATCATAACTCGTGGCAAACACTGACATCATCATCATCATCATCATCATCAGCCTGTATCAGTCCACTGCTGGACATAGGCCTCTCCCAAGATGCGCCACTGAGCCCGATCTTCGGCTCTTCTCTTCCAGTCACTGCCCACCGCTTTGCGTATGTCGTCGCTCCACCTGGTCACAGGACGTCCTACGCTACGTTTGCCGATTCGCGGTCTCCACTCTAGGACAAGTTTGCCCCAACGGTTATCAGTCCTGCGGCAGATATGACCAGCCCACTGCCACTTCAGCTTGCTAATCCGTTGAGCTATGTCGATAACTTTAGTTCTCTGGCGAATTACTTCGTTCCGGATTCGATCCCGCAGAGAAATACCGAGCATAGCTCTCTCCATAGCTCGCTGAGCGACTTTAAACTGGTGGACCAGTCGGACTGTGAGTGTCCACGTCTCGGCTCCGTATGTCATCACAGGTAGGACGCACTGGTTAAAGACTTTTGTCTTAAGACACTGTGGTATAGGCGACGAGAAGACTCGACGGAGTTTTCCGAATGCTGCCCAGCCCAGCTGAATTCTTCTCTGGATTTCCTTCTCGAAGTTATGTTTGCCTAGTTGGAGCGTTTGCCCTAGGTAAACATACTTAGTGACAACTTCGAGTGGGATTCCATCTACGGCAATCGGTTCCGGAACAACGTGCTCGTTGTACATGACTTTGGTTTTGTCCAAATTCATCCGGAGACCGATGCTACGAGAAGAATCAGCTAGGCCATTCAACATCCTTTGTAGGTCCTGCAGCGTCTCTGCCATAATGACGATGTCATCTGCGAATCGTAAGTGAGAGATGTACCTGCCGTTGATGTTAATGCCACGATCTTTCCAGTCCAGCGTCATAAACATATCCTCCAAGGCGTTAGTGAACAGTTTCGGGGATATGACGTCCCCCTGTCTCACTCCTCGACGCAGGTGGACATGTTTAGTTCGCTGGTTCTGTACTTGTACAGTCATCGTTGCGGCATTATATAGACATCTCATCACTTCGAAACACTGACGCGTCATGGGATTCCTTCGCCACGTGGAACAAATGACGCTCAACACGCACACACACCATTTATGTACTACTTTTGTACATAAAAAATACATTATTTCTACACGTTATACCAATCAACCAATGAATCGAATGACGCAACACTCGAGATGAGAACTTTAGCTCGATACATAGGACAATCATCATAACATATTATAAAACAAAGTCCCCCGCCGCGTATGTCTGTCTGTTAGCAATAAACTAAAAAAAAAATATTAAACCGATTTTCATGCAGTTTCCACAAATAGACAGAGTGATTCACGAGGAAGATTTAGGTGTATAATCCGTTAAGGTTTTGTATAAATTGGTTAAAATATGACGATGATCGTTGAAGATGTTAATTCATACTCGACGCAACAAGTTGATGCAAACACGAAGGCATATATTATGCTCTACCCGTGCGAATCCGGGGCCGATCGCTAGTTGCTTATAAGCATGAGTTAGTTATACGGGCTAAGTTATAAACGATACTTAAGAAATAACTGTCCTGACCGTTGCTCGCTGAAGGTCAAACGAGAACGAGACGAATCAAATTAATTCAGACCTAATTAAGCCTATTTATGTTCTACATAAGATATAATCTGTAGCTATAATATTATTATATATATATTATAGCCAGTTTCCATTCTAGGCCTAGCGTGCTAACCATCTTCGACCGCATCATCACTACTTACCAACAGGTGAGATAGTGGTCAAACGCTAGCCTATAAGATATAAAAAATAAAACTGGCCAAGTGCGAGTCAGCATCGCGTCTCTTATCACACACTTAGGGAGGGTTCCGTACAATACGAAACTTAACAGAGTTTCATTTCAACCTCATATATTTGATTAATTGATATTACCAAGAATATTTGGTTTGGTCGCGATTTAGAAAGACGGGGCTCGTTTACTAGCGCCATCTATGTCATTTTGCCGAAACTAATTAGATAGATGGCGTTTAAAAACACGTTTTTTGTATGGGTTAATTTTTAACATTATTTTGTTTGTATATGTTGTTCTAGCGGCAACAGAAATACACCATCTGTGAAAATTTCAACCGTCTAACTATCACGGTTAATGAGCTATAGCCTGGTGACAGACAGACAGACAGACGGACAGCGGAGTTTTAGTAATAGGGTCCCGTTTTACCCTTTGGGTACGGAACCCTAAAAACAGAGACAAATGACGTAATATTAGGGTAGACCCTCGTGTTTAAAAGCCGGTAAAGTAATTGCACACGTTTCTAATGTAAATAAACGCTTTGATGAGATTTTACAGTATGTGCTGATAGCCTATGTACACACAGATAACATTGACTTGCAGTATTTGAGTGGCGATAAACATTTTTATTGCGACTGTGAGTATCTTTAAATAGTATAATAATATCGTTTAAAAACTAAAAAACAACCGACTTCAATGCCGCGCTATTCATTTTCAGTACCAATTTTGAGATGTTTATCTCAATATCTCTGGAGATACGTATCATACCTCGATAAAATTACCATGGTACCACACTTGGGATATCTCTTTCGAACAAAAAAAGAATAATCGAAATCGGTTCATAAACGACGAAGTTATCCGCGAACAAACATTAAAAAAAAAAAAAAAAAAAAATATATATATATATATATATATACGGTCGAATTGAGAAACCTCCTCCTTTTTTTGAAGTCGGTTAATAAAACGTAGTATCTACGCTTAGATCTTCTAAACTACGCTACGGATTTTGATGCGGTTTTCATCAATAGAGTGATTCAAGAGGAATGTTTATAACCATGATTAATCGCGAGGAAAGCCGCGGGGAGCAGCTAGTTTGCAATAAAAGATAATAAGATAGACTTACATTTGTAACCTTTTAAGCAACATTAGGCAATCCAGAAAAATAAGTACCTAATCTTATGTTTTTACCGATTTTCAAAAAGGAGGAGGTTTTCAATTCGTCTGTGTGTTTTTTTGTATCTTTGTTACGCGAGTACTCCGCTAATTAAGAACCGATTCGAATGATTCTTTTTTTTTCGGTAGGGTAGATACATCTTCAAGATGGTCCTATTGTAAATTCATCGAGATCTAAGTATTTCCAGAGATATGAAGACAAACACTTCAAACTGGATTTAACTACGCTCTTAAAAAAATGATTAAACTGTCTTAATATATACTTTCAAAATAGTGAAATTAAAATAATGAGTGCAAATTATCCATTTTATAAACCAGTAGGTAATTATAGGTCATCGAATGCCACTAAACACAAGTTACGAAATAAAGAAACTACAAACGGAGAAAAGGAAGCGGAAGATATTAAGTTATTTTGGTCTAAAAACAATAATTAATTCGAAGTTCAGGACATCCTGGCACTTCACTAGATCTCAGAAAAAAATAAACAAAAATTAAAATAGAAACAGAAACATCAAGGACGATGTAAAACTATACTAGTCTATATACCAGCGGACAATCAAGACTCTTCCAACGATACCTTATTTGTCAAGTTATGATAAGGAGTTTGTAAGTTATGAGGCAACAGATAAACATACATACCGGTCAAAATCACTTCCAACCGCCTGATTCTCAATCCTTCCAAAATCTATTCGAATTCCGAAGCTTTATTTTGAATTTCGAATATTTATTATTCCGTGAGCCATTTAGTCGCACAAACCCTTCCGATTAGAATCTCAGGTTTTTAAAAATTAATATATCAAAAGTTTCGAGTTATGGATTAGGGCATTGTGAATTCCAAGTCGAAAGAGAGGAGTTTCCGAATCAGAATTTGCTTTCGTATGATTGAGAATCAAGGGACTGGTCCGAGAATGAAATTGAAAGATGAACTCTTCATTAAACACCACAATAGTTACATAGATTGTAGATATTCTATAGAAAAACTTTTTGAAAGTGTCAATGGCACAGAATAAATAATAGCACATGTATCAATGAGCTGTTGAAAAATATATAAATACTTAGAGCACTCTCCTTGTTTAAACAAGTCAATAAAAATACTTTAAAGTACATTAATAGTGAAATACAAACGATGTGGCGCAACACGCGAGCCCACCGGCGCGACCAATCAGTACCGCGACCTCGCACACGTTCTAATTGAACAAATTTAAGATTAAGGACGTAGAGAAAAAATATCAACAACATTCAATTTCATCATTATTAAGCCAACATAAAAAGCATCGAAGACTTGAGAGCAAGTTGATCGATCTAGCGGAAGAACGGTAAAACAGAACGAGTTTTACTTCGTAGAAGCCAAGATTTTTTGCAAACATTATGAAAGATACCATTAGATGAGTCGGTAGTAGTATAGTGGCATTGTAGCTAAGAGCATTTGAGGCAAATAACAAACAAATATCAAAACTACTACGAGTAAATAGGCAACCCAATAAAGAATCTAAAGGACGAACAAAAAGAGCGGCCTAAAAAGTCAAGAGAGTACAATGACGTCGACCAGCTGAAAATACGCTGTCTAAAGACCGACGAGCATTCTTCACCGTCGCGTTTATGTAACAAACCCGAGTAGTGCACGTCTCGCATCAGTCAAACTTTCGATTTCAACGTGATCTCTCAATACCGAAGCTGTCCATCTGCCGGAGATTTATGATAAAGATTGCAAAGTAAATTAAGACTATGTAAGTAAAGCTTTCGCGTAGTGCAGCGTAGGTGCAACGGACCAGGTAGGCGGGCAGGTTCTGCTCACAGACTAAGGCATCGAGCATACTGTATGTGAATATTTTAGATCAAGACGTGGGATGTTTTGTGAATGAAGGTCGTAATCTCAGGGAACTCAATGAGTGTAGTAACGCTGTTATAGCTATAGATACAGAAGATATATATAGATATAAATGATAGATGATAGAAGATATAGATGATATTGAAGATAACGAGTTTTCAATCACTAAGATAAGTCACGAAAATATGAATGACAATAGTCAAGTACTTTCTAATTCTATTAATAGATTGCTTGGAACTAGAAATGAAGTCGTACAATAAGTACTAGCATTAAAGGCATGCGAAACAATAAATAGAAAGCAGTTATTTAGCGCAGCAAAGCTCGAGTGTCATTTATTACAGAAAGTAAGTGCTAAGGCAAGTAATTCTAACTCGACTCATAATGTCTGTCATAACGTAATTTAATCTAGATATTTATTGAAATAATTGAAAGCTAATGTAGCCACTGCTACGGCTAAGTAAGCGCATTAATATTTAAGTCTATTTCAAGGGGATAATATCAATAAAGGGTTAAATTATTACAATGATAGTAATCGAAGGATTGGCAAAACGTAGCGGTAGCCTATCTTTCCATTGTTCTAGGTGTCATAACTAAACAAATTGTACGTCAACATTTTAGAAAGCAAAGCAGTATGTTTTATTTACTTACATTTCACTTTACACATTACATACATTTATTAGGTAGTATACAACAATGTTATTCAAAGGATATTTAGCTAACTGGTAATTACAGGTTCATATTATAAGTCGCCAAACATAAAAAAACATATTAAATAGAATTTTATTCCTGTGCGAATATCTAATAGTCTGCAGTGACGTTACATCGTAGATTGAACTTTAGTCGTCCGTCTCGGTATTGTAAGTTAGATATTATTAGCCGGTTCAGTCGACCATTGGACGACCTGCATGCGAGGAATGCTGTTGAGCCTAGTCACATTCAAATGTATACAAAAAGAAACATTTTATTATGACAATAAGCATCAAACTGGTAATTAAAATAATATGCATGAGTAACGAGTATATTATGCCTATTATGGATATAATTATATTATATATAACTTAGTAGTAGTAAGGAAGTTAACGCCTATATTTAACATTATTGAGCGACACATGTTATGCAACAAAAGAGGTCACCAATCCAGGTTTTGCATTCCTAACTAGCCCTAACAAGACTGATCTAAAAGATAAGACTAACGATCTAACAAACACAGTCATAAATTATACTCGCAAACCAGCTTTATTCGTGTTATCGATTAAACATAGAATTCCACAATAATCGTATTAAATTATTGAATGTTGCCAAATATTTCATCGGCAAACTTAATGCATTTTCACAGAGGTATCCTGAAATTGCTCAATACGATTTCTATTCGACTTAACTAGGGAATTTTGTTGGCCAATACGATATCAGAACTTATGGCCCAAGAGCTGTAACCGATGCTTTATCAAGTGACCTACGACAACTAGTATTATGTTTCCTAGATATAGAAATAACTGGTCAGTTACAGAGATAACTAATGAAAGTAAAGACATTCCTGTCAATATTTATGATGTTGACGGAGAACAACAAATTGATCATGCTAAAATATCAACAAATTAATATCATAAATCAATAGACAGCGTCGATTCATCAATGAATCAACTGTTGATGAAGTGCAAATCTCAACTGCGAATGTATAAATCAATCCATGTTTCCGCTGGTTAATGCGAGGCCGAAGAAATTCTAAATCGAAATCGAAAATCGAAAACGATGTTGGGAAGTAACATTTTCTAAATATGGCTTAAGCTGAGATCATCCAGATAAAGAGGAGCGTGATACAGGGCCATCTGCACATCGAACAAAGACGTTGTCCGGAGAAATACGTTTTAGCGAAGCATTTGCAGTTCCCTCACCCTCGTTAAATTTTGTATGAGTGTTAGCTTATTGCCATTCTCATTGATAGTCAATTTCGTGCCCTTTCAGAAGCCTAAGAGGTTTACATGGTAGAGAGTGACTAACATTTGGAGCGGCAGTGGATCAAGAGCTAATCTCCCACGCAGCATCAGTTACAGTGTCGCTGTGGGCGAGATATAATGAATGCCGGTTGCACTGACATACCGCAATAATCCAGTATTTACCGACCATTGTCTGGGACTATTCCTTCGGCTACAGTTCGGTAGAGTGGCGCAACTGCTCAGGAGATACGGCGGGCGGCTATGTTTCCTACAACTACTAATTAGAACCTAGCAATAACTCTCATTTGAGATGTTGGAATTCAGAGAATAAATCTTAGAGGATAATTAAGCAATGAAATTTATGCTCGATCGTAAAGAATAAGATAATTGTTATTAAGATGATTTAGTCAAATACAGAGCATGCTATTATTGTTACTGTTGTAATGCACCTTTAAGGAGTAGTTACATTGGTTGTTTAGCAAATATTTAAGTGGTTAATATATAAAGTAGATGTTTAACTAATCTTTAATATGTTAAACAGTGTTAATTAGCATAGAAGTAGTATTTTTTATTTTCTAAAATTAGCAAGCCTTGACGTTTTGATGGCTATGTTCTAGTTTAAAGCTGAGCTATATCAAACAAACAAACAAACTAGAAACATTGACCTGAATGATGCATCGTGAAACAACGCAAAGCTACTGGGAAAGTAAAAAAATATAGATTGCTATATGAAAAGATAACATAGATACAAAGATAACAAGAACAGACATAATTTAACTCTGGCATACATGAAAAATTGATGGAACGAAATAATTAGGCAACCTTATTCTTAGGAAATATGAATGTAAGGCCAAATGATATTACAATAAGGAAACAAATTCATTAGGAACTACAGAATTCTGGCCAGGCAGCAAGGTACACAATCAGTCAAACTAACAATGATGAAAACCAATAGCAAAAGCCTGCAGAATAAGCCGGCTTTTAGCTAAATAAGCTGAAGTTTGACAAGAAATGGATACTTCAAGCTAAACATAAGTAGATAACACACAATGCAATGCAATTTAAAGAGGTTTAAACAGTTTCAGAATGGTTTAAGTGGAATAAATCAAATTTCAAATCTGTCGGAAGTATTATTTACAGTATCGAAACTATCGATTTTCACAAACCGCATACAATCTAGCATTACAGATATAAACGACATACAGTGTAGTCGATAAATAAATGAGTATGGTTTTAAAATGGGCATACAAGTTTCAATGTTTTCTATCGACCTAATTCTTACTGGCTAGTCGTATGGTCGACTGCATATATGCATATAAACGCCTTGTAAGACGACAGTTACACTCGCTCTGATATTTCTGTATGTCAAGAATTTTAGGAATCTTTATGACGGATGTTTTTTTTTATTATTCTTGTTATCATTCGTGTCTACTTAATTACCTATATCTATTCATACCAAATGAACCCTGTTGCCGTATGGGTTAGAAGATTGACTTCTAAACTGGAGGTCGCTGGTTCAAATTCTAGCACGAGTGTTCGTTCATAGGTGGTAAGTGCATTATATCGATGTTCCACCTGACTTGCCACCAAAAAAGTAGCTTACCCCCACTGAGAAGAAAATTTGCCACCAAACCTACCGGATGTGCTTCCGGAACACCGTAAGTTCCGGGAGCATATCTAGCTTTTGTAACTCAGACCAATTTAGGTCTAGTGTTCACCATATTCGACCACATCATTGCATACTATCAACTGAGACAGTCAAGTGGTCAAATGCCTTTTATATATATAACTAGCTGCGCCCGCGACTTCGTCCGCGTGGAATAGTGTCTTTGGGTAGCATTAACAAATAAGACACATACGTATCCCAACTACACCGCGCCGTACCACGCCACGCTAATCCCCCCTTCCCTCCTCCCTTCACGTACCCTCCCCTCCCCCTTCCCCTAATTTCCACCGATTTTATAATATGTTTATATGACCATAGATTTTAATAGCTCTCCTTTAAATATTGCCTAAATGTATGAGATCCTGCATCGCGCAAACGATATTTTCCGCGATATTGAAACCGATGCACTTGCTTCGTGATTAGACATCTCAAAAGTTGAATTCGTTTAAAAAGGTTTTCTCTTTATTTTTTATTAGTCTGGAAGTCTGGACAATAATTTATGATCGTACAAATTGAAAAAAACCGACTTCACATGCCGCGATAGTCAGTAGCCAGTAGCCAGTATCATGTCATCAAGGCATACAAATTTGTTTATATTGTATATCTCCATATCTACGGAGATGATAATCAGATCTCGATAAAATTTGGATGGGATCGAACGGGAAGCATATTCTTTAAAACAAAAAAATATTTTTTCACATCGGTTAAGATTTGACGGAGTTCAGAAGTAACAAACATAAAAAAAATCGTCGAATAAGCACCTCCTCCTTTTTGTGAAGTCGGTTAAAAAACCTAACGAATAATCATTAAATATTATGCTAGTATTTATAGGTCATAAACGATAGGCGAAGTATAGGTATTTGCATCCACGATTACCATAATGAGTATATTTATAGTTGAAATTATTTAATGCAATGTTATCAGGGTCATTGGCATTGCAAGTAGTATGTCATGTAATTTTATTATAGTGGATTGTATTAATGGGCGGGACGTCATTTTTAAGGTTCCGAACCCAAAGGGTACCAACCCTATTACTGAGACTCCGCTGTCCGTCTGTCTGTCTGTCTGTCTGTCTGTCTATCTGTCTGTCTGTCTGTCTGTCTGTTTGTCCGTCTGTCACCAGGCTGTATCTCATGAACCGTGATAGTTAGACGGTTGAAATTTTCACAGATGATGTATTTCTGTTGCCGCTATAACAACAAATACTAAAAACAAAACAAAGTTAAAAATTAAAGAAAAGTTTAAAAAAGTTTTTACTATAGCCGGGCGCCACCTATCTAGTTGCTAAGATGGCGCTATCATCTTTACCTTAATCTGAATCTCGGAAGCGGCTCCAACGATTAAATGAAATTTAGTATACCTACAGGGGATTTCGGGGGCGATAAATCGATCTAGCTAGGAGTCATTTTCAGAAAATGTTATTTTATTCGTGTTTTCAATCATCAACTTTATGGATAATCAACTTAAAATATGACTCTTCCCGACATCTATTGGCGAGTAGAAGTACTGTATCAGTAAAGCAGTTAGTTGCTCTCAATTAAAAAAAAATAGTATTATTATTCGTCAATAGATGTCGGGAAGAGTCATATTTGTCTGTTTAAGTGGCAAAAAATTCCGAGCAAAGCTCGGTCAACCAGATATTTAATAATATTAATTACTAAAATTACTATTACTACTTTTACTATTACTACTATATAATACTATTCTACCTTTGTGTTAACGTTTACTTGGTTGGTGGTGGTAGAAGTTCGTTAGAAATTCGATAGATGGCGTTCGGAACCCTCCGTGTGCGGGAAAAAGTCTGACTCGCACTTGGCCAGTTTTATTTTTATATTATTTACTTTATTTTATACTAGCAGCGCTTCGCGGGTTTTCACCCGGGTAGTTCCTGTACCCGTGAGAATACGGGGACAAAATACAGCCTATGTTACTCACTAATAATGTAGCTTTCAATAAATGAAAGAATTTTTGAAATCGGTCCAGTATTTTTATAAATTCAAATGTTTCCTCTTTACAATATAAGTTTAGATTTTACATTTACAGATCACAATTACTTGATACGTATAAAATTGATGTATAAGATAGAATAAGTATTACTTATCTATTTTGTACAAACTTAACATACAAATAAATCTATGAAAAAGGTTTCATCCCTTTATAATTTAGAGTCTATATAATAAACTATCACTTTCTTATCATGCTTTTTAACCGACTTCAAAAAACGAGGTTTCTCAATTCGACCATATATATGTATATATATTTTTTATGTTTGTTCGCGGATAACTTCGTTGTTTATAAACCGATTTTGATTATTCTTTTTTTGTAGGAGAGGAGATTTTCCAAGACCATAGTAATTCATCGAGATCTGATAAGTATCGTCAGAGATATGGAGATGAGACACCTCAAACTTGGTGCTGAAAATTAATAGTGCGGCATTTGAAGTCGGTTGTTTTAGTTTTTTAAACGATCTTATTGGAAAGTAAAGTGACAATGCCGATATGCCAATGGATATAATTAGTCAGTCTGTTCTGTATAGCTCATAATGAGATTTATTTTAATTTAATTTAGTTTGACTGACGTGTATTATGTATTATCTTATCAATAAATATATGAATAAAGATTCAACTGCGGTGTTTTAAAGGTTTACTTTATTTTTGCCTTTGACTATACATACATACAATTTGTCAAATGCTGATACGATCAGAATGTAACGATTTGGATTTTCATCTATCTGTTATGTTACGTTTCTATCCTTAAGTTAAAGAATAGTGACTGAACTTGTATATTTAAACTGTGGTTACTTTTACAATTATCTTTACAGCAGAACTTGTTTACCTTCCCTAAGCAAACTTTATGATTTATGCAAAGTTTTGGTATTTATAGTACAACTATCACATAACCTATAAGCACAACACGTATTAAAAGTATAATTTATGTGCGCTCTTCAGAGTGGCCCTCACTCCGGTGAAGGAAAAACATCGTTATTTCGAAACCCCAACCCCCGCATGATGGTAGGACACTATCTAGTGTCCGCCTGGCCAGCTACCACCAAGCTAGAAATTCTGTCGCCAAAAATCGAATGAGTTCCGGTAGCTATCCTTGAAAGCCAGTTCCCACTCCAGGCTTAGCGTGCTACCATCCTCGACCGCATCATCACTTACCAACAGGTGAGATAGTGGTCAAACGCTAGCCTATATGATATAACAAAGTCAGGTATATGTTATTCCCATAAAAGGTAAATGTCCCTAGTCACGTCCGTCATTCACTAATAGGTAATTCAGTGCACTTTATAAATATCCACATAAGAGGATAAATGGATAGATATTCATTTACTAATAATACAGTTATCCAACCAATAATAAAAATATCAAAGTATATTTTCCCAATCACACTAAGACTGATTTTTTATAATATATTAAAATGTTTTTAAATTTGTACCAGTGTTTTTATAAGTCGGTTAAATAAGTAGTCGTGCTATTTATCTTGACTTTACTGAAATATGACACTATAACAGTAACTAGGTGTGACGCGCGTTTTACCCGCTTAGACATGTATCCTCTGGGAATATTGGGATAAAAAGTACCCTACGTGTTATTCCAGGGTCTAGGCCATAGATGACTAACCAATGGCACGCCACACAATATTTTGGGCACTTCATAGATCACAAAATTTATTATTTTCACGTCTATAGCCTCATTAAAATTTCTTTAGAAAAAATGGCATGTTGATACATAAAGGTTCGCCTACCCTTGTCTAGGCTATCATCTACATACCAAATTTCAGCTCAATCGGTACAGTAGTTTAAGCGTGACGAAGAAAAAAACATACACACAAACTTTCGCCTTAATAATTGACAATTTATATTAATATAGTAGGAAGTAGGATACTAAACCCAATACCAAAAATAAGTAAGTATACTAGTAAGCAGATAATGAACACTGGCAGCCCTCACAGCTATGTAAATCGTGCCATGTGGCTGGTTGGGTTGCTTTTCACGTTTTCTAGTGAAAATCCGAATTTACAAGCTGCGACGAGACGTCAATTAAAGCTTAATAAGCCGTCATCGGATTAGGACGGCATGTGAGAGTAATGGAGATTGACGAATGTGCTAGGAGTAAGTGTAGCGTGGAAAGTGTGAGTGTATTGTGTGGCTGATTATGACTATTGACTACAAAGCGTGGAAAGTGTGAGTGTATTGTCTGACTAATTATCACTATAGAGCGTGGAAAGTGTGAGTGTATTGTGTGGCTGATTGTGACTACAAAGTGTGGAAAGTAAGTGTAAAACAATACACTCATGTATTGTATGGCTGATTACCACTACAAATTATATAAATAATGTATAGTTTAAAATATTAAAACAACCGACTTCCATGCCGCTCGAGTTAGTTTCAGTAGCAAGTTTGAGACGTTTATCGTCATATCTCTGAAGATACTTATCAGATCTCGATGAAATTACAATGGGACCACCTTGAAAATGTACACTACCAATAAAAAAAAAAAAATTCGAATTGGTTAACAATTGGAGGAGTAATCGCGTAACATAAAAAGAAACTAACCTACACACGAATTGAGAACCTTCTCCTTTGCCAGCTGAATCTAAAACTACATTTAAAGAAGCGAAAGACGTGTGCCAGGATCGTAGCATGTGGAAAGAAGTAGTCTCTGCCTACCCAACGGGAAAAAGGTGTGATTTTATGTATGTATATATAAGTAAAACGATAATTAATGTAAAGCTATTTTACATTAACTATTTGTTTTTTTTTATTTAACATACTGTAGCAACGTCTAGACATACTGTACTTCGTATCATATAAATATAGATCACGTAACGGAAATGCAGCCCGTGACATCCGCACCAAGCAGACGTCAATAATCACAACTGTGACTGTACGACTTGAAAGCTCTCTCAAATCATCACAAGTATTACAGATTATAAGAGCAGCTGAATGACGGGGACGCAGCTATTTGGGCTGTATAGCTCCCTCCCCGTCATTTAGTTCATTTCGTTCATTCAATGGTTTTCGTGATACGGGGACAGACTAGCTCTGCCTAACTAACGGAAACGCCCCAGGTTATATAGTTATGATAAACATATTACAAGCTTTTAGTAAAATTCACTTTTTTTATTGTCGACCGCATCATCACTTAGAACCAGGTGAGAAAGTGGTCAAACGCTTGCCTGTCTGCCATAAAAAAAAATAAGTACACATACACAAGTGACTTATGAACGTGAATAATAATATAACAAACAGAGTTATAAAACACAAAAATATAATAAGAAAACTAAAACAACCGATTTCAATGCCCCGCGAGTCAATTTTAGTAGCAAGTTTGAGACGTTTATCGTCATAGCTCTGGAGATACATATCAGATCTCGATGAAATTACAATGGGACTACCTCGGAAACGTACCCTACCAATTATAAAAAGAATCATTCGAATCGGTTCAGAATTGACGGAGTAATCGCGTAACATACACACAAAAAAAGAAAAAAAAAAACATACAGATGAATTAAGAACTTCCTCCTTTTTTGTGAAGTCGGTTATAAATGTAAACATCCAATACCAAATTGTTTTGTTTTGTTGGAATAAATATTAATTCATTCATTCAATATTACAAAGCAAATTATCAATACAATATTACAAGAATAATGTCAATCAATGGTTGTCAAGCATAACAATAAATGTATGTTACCATTATTTTCTGTCCGCGAGAAAATCGACAATTTTGTAATATGGTTTATCGTTGGAAACGGTTGATTGCACTGGTTAATAAGTTTGTATCACTGTACCACAATCTGACAAATAAATATATTTGAATTGATTTGATTTGAACTGAATTTTGCATGCCGCTGTATCTGTAATTGGCAGACGTCATCGCTTACCATCAGGCGAGCGTCGTGCTTGTCCTGTTACCTTATATAATAAGAAAATAACGTTTTAAGTTTAAATATAATCAAAATTAAAAATATATAATAACTGACAAACAGTACACTGACAGGACACTGTCCAATATCCGTCAGGCCAACTACCACCCTCATGTTGGAAAATGTATCGCCAAACATCTAATGTTGCAGCTCTCAAGGACAGCTGCCGAAACACGACGATTTTTTCGACGACAGTTTTTCCAACTTGAGGGCGGTAGTTGGCCAGACGGTCACTAGACAGTGTCTTAACACCATGCAAGTGTAATAGAAAGTAAGGTATAATTAATTTACTATGCCTTCTTAGATAACTTGTTGATTACAAGAAAGTTCAATAAAAAATACATAACTATAAAATACAATACAGATGTCGTTTCTTCAAAGCAATATTATTATGCACGTAGACGTTTGATTTAAAATAATAACTCATCGACCATTTCATTATTGTCATATTACTTAAAATAGATCAATTAATATTTATTTATGCCCATAATGTTAACGAACTGTGCTGTGAAATGTATGAACTGTGTCATAAAACTCACAAAGTAAGTAAATATGTAGATACGCGTTTTCTTATTTTCGTCATACATAGTGTCGCTTTATAACGGTTTTATAAATTATTATACAGCAACTGCCGTATAATAATTTATATGATTCCGTACAGAGCGAGTACGGGTTACAAACACGCCTACTGTACATGAGGGTGGTAGTTGGCCTGACGGATATTGGACAGTGTTCTGTCAGTGTACCGTTTGTCAGTTATTATATATTTTTAATTTTGATTATATTTAAACTTAAAACGTTATTTTCTTATTATATAAGGTAACAGGACAAGCACGACGCTCGCCTGATGGTAAGCGATGACGTCTGCCAATTACAGATACAGCGGCATGCAAAATTCAGTTCAAATCAAATCAATTCAAATATATTTATTTGTCAGATTGTGGTACAGTGATAAAAACTTATTAATAACCAGCACAATCAACCGTTTCCAACGATAAACCATATTACAAAATTGTCGATTTTCTCGCGGACAGAAAATAATGGTAACATACATTTATTGTTATGCTTGAGAACCATTGATTGGAATTATTCTTGTAATATTGTATTGATAATTTGTTTTGTATTATACTGTAAGATATATAAAGAACTAGCTGACCCGGCAAACGTTGTTTTGCCATATAAATAATTTCGTAGTAATTTCTAGTGTAGACAAAAAATAGCTTACTTATTGTAAGTATGTATGGAGGAAAAATGATTAAATTACTAAAATGGCTATTAAAAAATAAGGGTTGATCGTAGAAGGGTGAAAATTGAGGATTGTATGTATTTTTGTATGTTGTATCATAAAAAAATAGAAATTAAAAATTTTGTCTAAAAAATAAAAAAATAAATTTATTGGACTACCCCTAACATTTAGGGGGATGAAAAATAGATGTTGGCCGATTCTCATAGATACCGGATAAGCACAAAAAATTTCATCAAAATCGGTCAAGCCGTTTCGGAGGAGTATGGCAACGAAAACTGTGACACGAGAATTTTATATTTTAGATTAGCTGATACCCGCGACTTCGTTCACGTACACCAATAATTTAGTAGCCTTTGTTTATCCTACTGGTATAAAGTACCTCCTTATTAAATTCCAATAAGATCGGGTCGTCCATTAAGGCGTGATTAGGTAACAAACAGACAGAGTGACAGAGTTACAAACGTTTTTAAAATATTAGTCTGGATTTAATCTTTTTGATAATATGAAGTGCACGACCGCAAAATTAAGAACAGAAAAATAACCCACATGTTGTAATCACTACACTATCTGAGTGATATAATAAAAAAAATCAAATAAAATATACTAACTGATCCCATAACATAAAAATGCATTAAATCAAAAGTTATTAAAGAAAATGGCGTTCATATCATAAAAAAACACATCCATGGCAAATAAGCATTAAAACGAAAATGAAGCCAGTGATATTTAAATATATAATCTGCCGAGATTTGTCAAGCTGTAAAATGTCAATTTTTGTTATCGCAGAAATAATTCATTTTATTGTTTTGCGTAATCAAATAATAAAGAAACAACTTTATCATTACCATTTTGTTAATATTGGTGGTTATACGTTAAGTAATGATTAGCGATGGTAGGGAAAAAATGTAGCGAAAAATAAAATATGTGTAGGTACCAATCATTCGAAGGGACCCGAGATATAGCTTACATATACTTCTGAGCAACAATAACAAATTGGAAAGAAATCAACCAAGAATTCTTCCATCGAAATCAAATTAAAAATTCTAACAAATGCACAAAATACGGATCTTTGACTCATATTGTTGACAGAATACGTTATCGAGAAAACGAAATCGTTCCATACATACCGTTGTTATTCGAATAAAAAAAAAGCAATCGAACATAGACTACTACTAGGTATTATCAGTTCAAACTGAAACTGATATCGATGTTTTGCAAACACGCAAGGGTTTTCCCTAAACCCTACATACCCCGGGGAAAACTCACGTTCCAGCTATGATACCACAATCCAAAACCAACAGACTAGCACAAGCACAGTTATTAGAAACACATCGAATTAAACTTTGCAAAATCTACGATCATAATCGTATTGTATCGCACACCCGTCCGTGCGAAGCACGAGTGCTGTGTACGCGGTCACGCGCCATACTAAATTTTTACTGAGGCAAGTACAGTCGGCTGTTGAGAGCGAAATTACTTTCCGAACTTCACTAGAAACAGGACTCTACTAGACTACCATTAAAGTTGCTCTCCCCATGGCAAGGTCGAATTTTTTCCACTTAATCTTGCACACAGGTTGTACTCGAGAAATTCACTGCCCGCCAGGAAATTGACACGTAGGCTTTTAGCATTTGACCGATAGCTACGTACGATAGCTTCATCTCGACTCGACGTCCACAAGACTGATGGGTTGAGTTCTTCAGATCATTTGTAAGGATTCCATAATCCATCGCCATTAGAGAAACGCTGATTGAATATATTTGTGAGAGAAATCGATTTCTGCAGCGATTTCAATGCAGTATTTCACTGAGAGCAGAACGTGTTGCGGAGATCGATATGATAAGGTGGTTCACACGATAAATTGCATCAGATGACAATTTACCGTGATAATGATCAATAAAGGAAGCTTGGGAAGAGCAAATTTTCGCATTTTACGTACAATGAGTGGAAGTAAAGTGTTCTGTTGTATACGAGTTAGTTAAACTTAAAAGTGGATAATGTAGAGTCTAGTTGGTATAATAAGTTTCGGAGGCGAAACCGCAGCGAGCTAATGCAAGAACGATGTACCGTGAAGTAACGGATCAGCAGGCCTAACCGACTCATACACTACATATAAACAACATGAATAATGCAATCAATAATCAGAATTGAAACGATAGCGCACTGATTAATTATGTAAAATGATTTACATTATTGGAACTTGAGCTTAATCATCATTAAAATAATCCGAGTTATTATCGAGGCAATTCTGGAAAGGTTAACAACAAAACTTAAAAATAAATCCATCTAAATTCTCAAATGCAAAGCAAGTCGTAGAGCAATGTATAGATACATACACACGTGATCTATCATCGATATTTGAACAACCACACATTGTGACAAAAAGAAGAACGTGTTGTAATTTATTAGCCAATTTAAAAATACGTGAAACGGTGAACACTTTATCCAAAATAAAAATATAATTTAATGTAATGAAAAGAATATAACGTCGACATAGCAATAACAAATTCAAAATACATTGTTATCCGATGGTAAATTCTTTAAATTTCTAGAACGCTCCGGGCCCGCATTCAATTCGCTTGTGACGTACGAATAGTTCACCGGTTATCGTAATTAATGAAACAGTTGTTTCTAGAAAAGAATATAATAATAAAGCAGATTATAACGAATCAATTCATGCAGCAACAGAAGTGCCGTTTGAAAGAGGCGGTGACGCAAAAGACGCATAACGGCATGAAGGGTGTAATTTTTACCGCGTCGTTGAATTTGTGACAGATAACTCTTGGTGGGTGGCACGAGATATAGCTGTATGTATTTATTTTACTCGTGCTAAAAATATAACAATTTGTAACGCTGATAAAGTAATAAAGATATTGCGAGATAATATAAAAAAGATGTGATTAATGATACAATAATAGGTATCTACTTTACAGAAGTACAAACGGCGGTCTTCTCGTTAAGTAGCAATCTCTTGCAGTCCCTTGCAGACAACCGTTGGATGCAAGGAAATAACTATAAAAATTCGATACAGTGCTACAATAACAACACCTTTAAAAATGTTTTCTTTACATAAAAGATATATAAAAATATGCTTGATATTTGTTTATTTTTGTAGAAAACCACTTAGTGAAATATATTTTTAACATTCTATAACATTTTGATTACCAAAAATAATAAAAGATGGTTGGAGACTAGATTCTCGAGATTGATAACCTTTACTGTGGACGAAAATAAATGTACATGCTGGAAATAATATATTAATATTGGGTACAAGATATTTTGGCACATTTTTTGTATCTTATATAGTCTAGGGTTTGACCATTATATCGCCTGGTGGAAAGCAATGATGTGGTCAGAGATGGTAAACACGCTAGGCCTTGAATACTCTCGACTCTTAAGGGCTGTGCTGCCGGAATACCGTGATCGCGCTTTTCACCAAGTAATAGGTACAACTGTGACTTTAGATGTACCATTAAATCCACTGTATGGTAAATAATCATCATCATTCATTTTTTATATTTTTATACCCCTATTCAATTTTTAGGGTTCCGTACCCAAAGGGTAAAACGGGACCCTATTACTAAGACTCCGCTGTCCGTCTGTCTGTCTGTCTGCCTGTCCGTCTGTCACCAGGCTGTATCTCATGAACTGTGATAGACAGTTGAAATATTCACAGATTATGTATTTCTGTTGCCGTTATAACAACAAATACTAAAAACAGAATAAAGTGAAAAATAATAGAGGGTCCCCATACAAGTAACGTGTTTTTTTCGACATTTCACGCCATCTATGAACGCTTAGTTAGGTAAACGTCCCATAGATGGCGTTATATTGAAATGTCGATCCCTAACCCCTTTGTTAGACGTTAGATGGCGTTATACGAAATAAAATGTTTATTATTAATTTTTGCTGGCGAAAAATGATAGTGGTATTTTTTGCTCGTACTTATAAAATACTGTAGTGTGGTACGGTACCACTAGTGCGAGTCCGACTTGCACTTGGCCAGTTTATTATATTTTTATACCCCTACCAACAGCCGAGTTTCAGCCTCATTTATGATGATTATTCTGCCTGATTTATTTACGATGCTATCACTATTCATCTTTCAACCTTACGATACGACTCCCTCCATGGTTATCCAACAAATATCCAATTGGTTAAATGCTTTAAATGCTGACACAGCCCAATGAGGCGGAATATGAGGAATATATATATAATAGGCTGAGCAAGCGTGCTCCATCCTCGACCGCATCGTCACTTACCATCAGGTGAGATAGCGGCCAAACGCTTGCACAGTTCGCAATAAAATATATATATATATTATTGTTCTCTTTACAAAGGCGGAATATTATTAAAAAAAATAATTCCTGGAAACTCAACAGATGGCTTTCAAAATTAACGTAATGATGATTTGACTTAATGATTTGATTTGACACGATTTTGTTAAAAGTGTTGGTTTTGGTTACAAGAAAAATGTTTCTATAATGTAGCAGAGTTTTTAAAATAAATTATAATCCTACAATAATTGACATCTATTCTATATAAATCTATAATACTATAGCTTGAATTCTATTTTAAATGATAATGACTAAGTAAACATGTAAAATTATAATTTAAATTCTATTTTAATTTGATTATGACTCAGTAAATAAATGTGTATAATAATATTTTTTAATGATTATATTTAAATGTGATTTTATATGTGTGATATTTGCATGCCGCTTTGTGGTAAAATGCACAAAGTACTTTATATATGTAAAATGTTTACGGAACAATTTTTTACAATTTGTCAACACCAATGAGACCAACATTTTACGCAAATAAATAATTCTGATTCTGATTTGACACTGTCATACTGGATAAATCTGACAAGCTCCATGGTTTTTGTTTTTTGGCGGGAACGTGAAAAGTTTGTGTGCAATGAAAGCACTTTTGCCTATTACTTGTGTTCTTCCGCGAGTTAATGTGTAACGAATGTGGATTATTAACCATTAAGTGCCGGTGAATGAGTACAAGTTGAGGGAAACCTTAGACCTTCAAGAAAAAGGTTTTTCTTCGTGGTCTAAGAGGGAAACAGCACAATGTTGAAAAACATGCTATTAGCGTTCTCACCAAAATTCCACTAAAATCTTCAGTAAGGTCTACTGATCTTTACTGAGTGAGGGTATGGACTTGGACTACACCACAGAATAATGAATAGTACACACTAGGACTTCAGCTTGACCTGAAATGTGACTGGATCTTTATGGCTTGAAATCACAAAAACTTATAAGAATTTTAATATTTGACATTGGCTAAATACATTAATCGTGTGGAGCCATATGAAATAAAAAAAAATTTCATAAAAAATTGCCATATTAGAAGTTTCTTAAAATAGGTAATTCATTATATGAATGTTCTGCTGGGGGTAAATTTTGTAGTCATTCAATATTTGAAGATATATTTAATGTAAATAAAATTAATCGTTGATTAATTATTGATTCTCAAATAATAATTAAAATTAATATTACTGCTAATAAAGAAATATAAGATCCTAAGGAAGAAATAATATTTCAAGAAATATATGAATCTGGATAATCTGAATATCGTCGAGGTATTCCAGCTAGCCCTAAAAAATGTTGTGGAAAAAATGTTAAATTTACTCCAATAAATATAATAAAAAATTGAATTTTTAGTAAAAAAGGATTTGGCCAAGTACAAGTCGGACTCGCACTCGTAGGGTTCCGTAACACAGTTAAGTATTCCATAACTATGATTTTTCGTAACTACAAAATTAACTTTGTTTTTCATAGTGTTTGTATGAAAAACAAAGTTATCTTTGCGGTCGCCATATCTCTAAAACTGCTGACTGTATCTCGTTCAAACCAATTTTCGTTGTTAGTTTTAATTGAGATCTACAGCATATATTTTTTTTAGATTTTTCACTCCCATACTTTAAAAGTTAGAGGGGGGGGGGGGGGGGACACACATTTTACCACTTTAGACGCGCCTATCTTTCAAATGATTGGCTTTGGGAAAAAATTATTTTAGGAACCTCAATGTCATTTTTTAAAACCTATCCATAGACATATATCATATACATATATCCATACACGTATAGGTTTGAAGAAAAAAATTTTTTTTTGTTTCTGTTCTATTTATGGGATGCCCCCCCTTTCACTTTTATATTTTTTATTTTTTGTATAAAAATCGGAAAGCGGTTCACAGAATACATCTACCTACTAAGTTTCAATACTGTAGTCCTAACAGTTTCGGAATAAAATGGCTGTGACATACGGACGGACAGACAGACAGACATGACGAATCTATAAGGGTTCCGTTTTTTGCCATTCGGCTACGGAACCCTTAAAACCTCATGTTTTCCTTTCATTAGTTTTCGTTGCATAATCGATTTAAGACACATGAAAAATAACATCGATGAATATAACCGCTTCACTTTCCAAGGGAAACATATAAAACAACTGTAGGAATTGTATGACATCCATGTTTCTAGGATGATCCCATGTACTTACTAGATGGTAATTTCTCGGGCACAATGATAAATCTCCCGTTTCCCATTGTTGCACAATAAGTGCATAGGTCGCTCATACGGAAATAAGTTGCTTGACTCACGCGATTAATAATTCTGATGATTTAAGACGATTGCGATGATCTATTTTACAATTTAATAGTACTATAGGTATTCATCATTATGATCATAATTAGCCAGTGTTAGTCAGTCCACTGCTGGACGTAGGCCTCACCCAAGATACGCTACTAAGCCCGATCTTCGGCTCATTGGGAGGGATATGCCCCAATCGCCACGCTGGGCAGGCGGGTTGACGATCGCTGGACGTAGCTCCTTGCACCAGTGACGCTGCTGCCCGTCACCGGCCTTTAGTATTTAGCTACGCCATAATTTGAAATGGTTATACCGCCATTTGTCGGTCGCCAGAGCCACGTTTGTTGGTCAGCAGGATGCACCACGGGCAGGTGAGGTTGGCTGGGAGCACTGTGGTGGTATTTGTCCTCCGTTACATCGCCTATAGTTATTAATAGTATTATATTAGATCCAAACTTAATCAATTACACCAACAGGATAGGCAATCTATCCATTGTCACCAGACGGAAGATGCCTGGAACCTATCACACGGGTCTCGAGTCTAGTTTAGGTTCCATTTTAATAATCGATATACGGTATTGACTTACATTGCGTCTATCATATTTGATAAATTATATAAACATTTTATATTGGTAATAAATTAAATGAAATAAATTATATAACACCCTTCTTTTTGCGTCGGGGGTTGCAAATAGAGTGTTATTGTCGAAAGTCATGTAATCTGAGTTCTTTTAACTTATTGATCGTGTATAATATTTGGCTACATGCAATAGATATAGTTATAAACTAGCACATTGGGTTCAAACCAATTACATAACCGAAAATGAAATATATTACATGGGAGGAAGATGACTTACTGTATGAACCTGCGAAGCCAAATCGTGAACACCTAAATGTGAGTTTAAATACGCGTCTCACTTTCAATAAGCTTGTCGGATGGTAGGATATCTTTATATGGCTAGGAGTCAATTACGTTGAAAACAATGGTTCACGTAAGCGGTTCAGGCGCGGGCTGACCCGCGGTGCAATTGCTAAGGGTGAGTACAGACTGTGTAACATACATGTAATAAAAAACATGTTATAGTATCATGTTTTATAACCTTCCGTGTCCATGTCATAACATGTTATGTTACATAATCTGTACGCACCCTAATACTAGGTTCACACCAGATGATTTTTCTTGTTTAACTGCCTAGGGATGTACTTTTGTTTCGATTCCAAGTACTTTTAGTATCGATATCGATCTATTGGTTTCGGTATACTGAGTAGGTACCGGTTAAAAGTATAGTAAAAAATTTCTGCAGGCCTATCACGAAGTTTGATTGGGATTGAAATGAACGAAATGACAGAGATGGATCTATACAGCCTACATAGCTGCGTCCCCGTCATTTAGTTCATTCAATAATCAACTGTCGATGACGTGATACGGAGGCGGGTCTCGTCTCTCAATTTTATAAAAATATTTGTCTCGGAACAAAATTCAGGCTGGCATTATAGAGCGATAAAAAGGTTAAAATTTAGCTTTTTGATTGGCTAATCAAACGCGATTGAATCGATAGAAAAGTATCGAAGGAGTATTGAACGAGTACTTGTCGTGGTTGCTTATTTATGTTGGTACAAGCTGATACCCGCGACTTCGTTCACGTACACCAAGAATTTAGTAGTATGTTTATCGTCATGCTATAAAGTATGTCCTTTAAGGCGTGATTAGGTAACAAACAGACGAGAGTTACAAACGTTTTTATAATATTAGTCTGGAAGTCTGGATTTCAATTGCTATTTACATAGACTTTTATGATTGGTTCGAAATTTAATTTGGGTCACTAATTCTGTGGAAGGGACATTAACTTTGTAGAAATTTAAGGTTTCAGGGTTAAAATAAATTGTATTCAGTTGCTATAAATGTGTGATTTAAGAAAATCACACATACACCGTGGAAGCAATGGTTTATTCTCGTTACTTATATGTTGGTATTGATTTCTATAATATAATGTCATTGGATTTTCTAGACTAGACGAGTCGTCAAGCGCCCCGCTTTCATGATCCTGAAGGAGGCCTCCGAATGAGGCCGAAACATTTGTCGATCGCTATATCGACATCCTCTTCCAAGATACGCCACTGAGCCCGTATCTTGGGAGAGGCTAGCGTCCAGCAGTGGACCGACACAGGCTGATTATGATAATGATGATATCGACATCGCGTAACTCCCGTTTTTAAAACCAATCAATTTAAAATGAACCTCAGTTTTTACAGTAAAATTCTCTTCATTGACACTAATTATCGGGTAAGAAAAAATGAAGCGTAGCACGCCCTCCAGCTAGTTGGAGCCATGATATACGTAGGGGTTGGAAACAAATAGCTAAAGATAGAGCTCAGTGGCGTGCCATAGGAGAGGCATATGTCCAACAGTGGACGAATACTGGCCGTTAATGATGATGATGATCGGGAAAAAAGTGCGTAACTCACTAAAATATAATTTAGGTACAATGGGACCTCCCATGATGACAAATCACCCAGCTCTTCCTTTCTAAATTATAAGCCTCCAAATGTTTTTCCTTTCCTAATTAGCCCAAAATACATATTTATAAGTTTTATTATTTGTTTGCTCTATCATATAAATTTTTATACATATATTTAGTATCTATCAAAATATCTATAAGTGTACCTATTTTATCTATGTATCAATTTATTATTTATCGTTATTTTTTTATTTATAAATATTTCCCATTTTTTTCATCGCCTGCAGGCTTGTCTGAAAATCAGCGTCCAGGTGTAAATCTAAACATATGTGCTGAGACAAGCCTTTTTGACACCTCACATTGTTTCTTGTTTTTTTGTTTCATTGTTTTAGTTAGTATTTTAATGTATTATGTCAAATAAATGATTTTTCTTTCTTTCTTTCCATGGTAAAAGCTAAACGTGTAATGTCTATAACCTTGCGAGCCTTAGTAAGTCCTATGGCCAGCTTCGGAATGATGTAGGCTGATTAAGATTCAAGTTCCCAGAGCCAAAGTTCAGTTACAACGTTAAAATACTTACACTGAAAGACAATACGTCTGGTATGCGACACGCCATAAACCTCGCAGCATAGTTTAAACCACAAACATAATTATTAATTAATATCATTACAACAATGTTAATGTTCGTTATCATATTATAATGATATAACAAATTCTGCTATCCTATTAGATAGAACATATCGTTACGTGACGTGATTACATTTGCGGATCAACACGTGTATATCATTAATCTAGAAATTGCGATCGATAATTATTGTGAAAGTTTTAAGAGGCAGAACAATGCCGTATTTCTAGATGACATATTACTAAGTAGTCATAAGATTAATCAATAATTTCTTCACGGGCCACCGGTTCTACGGATTTGGTTGTAATTTTTGGTCCTTACTTAGAGGTAATAGAGGTCTTGCGTGAAATAGGACTTTTTGAAGCGAGGAAGGCGACTCGGAGCAACAACTAAAAATATAATTATTATATTTGCTGTGTGGTTTTAAAGTGGGATTGGGTTGGGCGGGCCATTATTAGGATGCACCTTGAAAAACTGCGAAGATCACCAGACATTGGGTACTTAGAAAGGAACGCGTGTGCACTTTTTATTTTAGGGAATAAACGGGGGAATACATTTGTATGGAAAAGTGCACCCCGCTTTCCTCTTAATGACCGCATTGGCCGTCGTAAGCGCAAAGGTCGTTCGCGGAAGCTAGTGACGTGAAGATCTTGATGCATTCGAAGAGAATTGGCTTAAGGAAGCAAAAGACTTTAAAGAAGAATTGGAAGAAGTTAGCAGATACCTTTGCCCAGGAACTGGACAATAAAAGTTGAATAAATATGTTTTACAATTATGCTCGTATGCGTGGCCGTCGCCGCAATCTGAGGATGTGCATCGGATATGCATGGAACCTAAGCCGAGACAGTATAATATTTATAAGAGTATGATAGTCAGCAAGTTGTGTGTACTAGTGAAAGTTTCAGTTTGATCAGCCGTGAAATACGAATGTTTTTCAGCAGTTTTAGGCATCCCAGAATTTTGCATGCCGCATACTTAAACTTTTTTAAAACCGGTGGCCGTTCAGTGGTCGAAAATCGACCAAAATATAAAAAAAAACAGTTATATAGACTTTAATTATGTAAAATTTCAGGTTCATCATTTCGGGCAATTTTCTTAAAACGGTACAAAGTTTTTGCTTTATAAGGTACTAGTTATTAATATTTTTAAATAATGTTTTGTCAACTGGAAACGTCAATTAGCAATTAACAAAAAAAAGTTTTAAGTAAGTTAGTTAAGTCATTTGATATTAGTTACACTGATAAGGGTTTTTTTACGCTCTTACATAATAAGATGTGTGGCGAATTTAAGCGAAATCGTAAAAAAAATGACGGAAGTTTGATTACTTACCAATTAAGAAAATTATTAAATAGTTAATACTTGATTATGATTGAAAGAAAGAAAATTTAAGATCGTTAACAAAACGAAGAAAACCGACTTCAAATGACATGCTGGTCATATTGCAGACATTGCAGAACTAAGTTAATTTACTAAGTATCTCCAGAGATATGGAGATAAACACCTCAGTTTATCTCTATATCTCTGGAGATGCTTATAAATCGCGCTTGAATAATTTAATTCTAAACTTTAGTATCGCTTTATAATGCCAGCCAAAATGTTCCACCGAGCCTAATCACTGAGTAACGATACGAGTACTTTTGACCGATACCTACTCAGTATCGGTTCCAAAGTATCGATACTAAAATTACTAGAAATCGAAAGAAAAGTACATCCCTAAGGATTTGAACAACCAAATTCATCTGGTGTGAAGTAATTATTATTTAAAGTAAACCCCGATAGCAACATATCCCTCAGTCTACAAAAACAGTGCCCTATTTGCAGGAATCGCATGGCTCAGATTTGTTTCTAGCTACTGGACTATTTCTTGCTAGATTACTATATAATGGAAGGTACCGAAGAGTTGCATTCTAATCAGATAAAGATACACGTGCCCCCGTGGCCATATAGCTCGTGTCACGCCGCGTGGCATGGCGTTATGCATTGGTTTACTAGTCAGTGGCGTTATGCCATCATGCAATATGAGATTTGAGATTGCTTTCCCTGTAAACGCTTGTACTACGTTGTAGACATTTAGAGAAAGGCGAACTTTACCTCACAATCTTCACATGCTAATACTTGATTATGGTTAATTACGAAATATCGTAACTCTACTCTTAAACCAATTGTTCTAAGAGCACCTATTATAGTCTGAGAGCACCTATTGGTTTAAGAGTCGAGTCGATCAGACGTGTTGGTTTGGTACACATAAACCCCAGCTTTTAAAATTTGTTTAGTAGGTATAGAATGAGAATCCAATAAGACATTACAAAATTAAAATAGTTTAAGAAACTAAAACAACCGCCTTCCATGCCTCGCGAGTCTATTTCAGTAGCAAGTTTGAAGCGTTTATCTATCTCTCGAGAAAACGTACCCTACCGATTAAAAAACATACAGACGAATTGAGAACCTCCTTCTTTTTGGGAAGTCGGTTGAAAATATAACGTGATATAAAAGAGGCACATGCCCTGTAGTCACAACAAGTAATATTTTAAAAAACCTTTCAAAACACAAGCTTTAACATAACTTAGGACCAGAGTAAGTCAATACAAATCCAACGAGCCCAAACACGACGGGTATAACATGAGTATTTTAGGAGTTCCTTTGGCCACCTTCCAGCTCCATCATCAGATCAGCACCATGTCATCATAATATTGCATTGTCACGCGATTTACACATGTATGCAAGGTTTTAGCTCAATCGAACCCCTGGAAGTTGCTCTAAAATCAAACGCAACATTTGTGACGGACAAATACATTCGCCGTGAAGTAGAGATAAAGCTTTTAAAAACAGGGGAGACGATGATAATCATATTAATTGGTAAAATGATGTGTACACTGTCTTCCATAAGATCGTTTAAAAAACTAAAAAAAAACCGACTTCAAATGCCGCGCTATTAATTTTCAGTACGAAGTTTGAAGTGTTTATCTCCATATCTCTGGAGATACCGATCAGATCTCGATGAAATTACAATGGTACCACCCTTGGGATATCTCCTTTTGAACAAAATCGGTTTATAAACGACGAAGTTATCCGCAAAACACATAAAATAAAATATACACATATATATATATATATACGGTCGAATTGAGAAACCTCCTTTTTTGAAGTCGGTTAATAAAACCAATCAACAATGTACTAGAACATTGGCAAGAAGAATGATTCGGCCTTCCGTAGTGTCCACACTACTGTTATCTCCAGTCACGCTAAATATACCAATGGACTAAATACCAGATTGAACTTTAAATGTCAAACTGCAAGACTGATTAGTTATCGGATAACACTTCACTGAACTATAAAAGCATGTAACTGGCTCGGAAATGGCCATCTTTGTCTACTCATATTGAAACATGGTCAAAAGTGTCAAAACGTCGAAACTAACTGATGATACCAAAGCAAGTTTGAGACGTTTATCGACATACGAGTATCTCTGGAGATACTTATTAGATGTCGATAACATTACTATGGTATACCTTGGGATATCTCCTTTACGACAAGAATCATCAAAATCGGCGACGATAACGAAGACGAAGTTATCCGCGAACACACATAAAAAAATATATATATATATACGGTATATATATACGGTCGAATTGAGAAACCTCCTATTTTTTTTGAACTCGGTGAAAAATCTATGCTAAAAGGTAAGAAGATGGTGCGCAGTGCAACAAAAGTTGGAGGCATATAGGCGTAATAAAATTAAAATAAACTATTGGCGGAGTAAGCGCGGAACTAACATACAAAAAAACATACAGATGAATTGAGAACGTTCTCTTTTTTGGAAGTAGTCGGTTGAATTGTTGAAAAACCTTGAACAATAATCAACATCCATCTAATTGAAATTATTCGTTAAAGAATTGTAATAAAAAGCTGATACAGAAGAAATGAATCTACTGCATTACACTCATCAAGTGTATACACTTAAGAGTATTTTCTACGACTTTAGCTGAGGTATATTTCAATGTAAACCATTTGTTTCATAATGTAGTTCGTCCCACTTTAAGTGGTAGATAGATGGTCCAGTTGAAGATACAATCGTTCCGATTGTTTTCATGCAAATGAAATGCAGTCAATAGATCTTATCGAGGCAGGTTTTATGAAATACTTACTTTGAGTAGAAGACAGACTCGTTTGGATTATCTAGAAACAACTAATTACGATTAGATCAAAAATATTCATAATATGAAGACATTCTAAGAAATAAACATGATATAAAAATAAAAGATATGAAATCGTCTAGGACAAATATTCAGATTATTTGTGGTAACTTCTGCTAATATACTGGGACCATCGATATATATAGAAAGGGGAGATAAGGGACCCCGCTCCTCAACGTGGACCGCATGAATTAGGTTCGCGAACCTAACTTCACCTTAATCACAATCAAACGTTTGTGTAGCACGTACAGAATTACATGTGTAATTATCGCAGATCCATTGAAATAATTAGCAACAATGCCTTCCTGTTCTTCATGCACATCAAGCTCGACATCCGAAATTCAGTTGTGTAGGTGTGTATTCATGTAGTTGTTCCTAGTGCCATTATGTTTACGTGGCATTAGAGTGAGTACCGCATCTACCTTTTTATATCGATGACTGAGACCTATTCTTTATCAGTTAATTCGCAATGTCGAAATTTGAAGAACAAAGTTTGCAATGAAATTACATAGCGTGTGTGAATCTAGCTCTAAATGTCTTTGGGTAACCAACGTAGTATAGTACAATGATTCGCAGCATTTAGGTTAAACATTCGAGATATTGGAGATATTGAGAGTATATATATAGAGATATTAAGAGTTTGCAAGCCAGAGCAAACATTTTGATAGGTACACGAAGGGGAAATTGTAACTTTACGACGAGCGTTTTACGCCAAATATAAATTAAAAGATGTAGTCATGCCTGCCTCAGATGTTATCAATAGCTACTCTATAGTTATAAGTTTAGAGTTTATCTTTTCACATTGTTTCTGTATTTTTAGTGTGCAAATAAATAGTTAATCTATCTATCTATCAATCTAAATTATAATCTAATACAATTTTGTAACTGCGATGATACATAATATTAAGGAGCCATAAATCCTGCACTAGATGTAATCCTGTGCCGCACGCGTTACTGTCTCAGACAGATGCCTAAAAACACATCTAATGAAAACATTCTCCCATAAAACTGCAATCAGGAAACTCGGTCACTAAAACTAGACGTCGACATATAAAAGTGCAGTCGACGTTCAAAGAGTTTACTGAAGAACCCTTGCCTTGTGGTCTCCGGCTCTCCGCTCTAGTGCCCAGCCGGGCGTATAAACTGGCAACCCAGTTAGCCCGCCGACCGCGGAATAGGTTTAGTGACACAGGCTCGTAAAATGTCTTCTAGACTGCGACACTTTGCTGAAGGAAATATTTATTACGTTTACCACTAATTTCTGGAGAAAACCGCTTTGGAGTTTAGATCTTATTGCCTCACTTTCATATATATATTTGCACAAAAAAATATCTGCATAGAAAAGAAAAGCGTAATTTAGTGCAAATATATATGCCAGGGAGGCAAGAACACAATTCATTATTCCACATTTTTTTTTGATAAAAATTGTCTGAAGTACTGAAACATGCATTGGCGGTGCACGTAATAGTACGGTTGGCAACCTTACATTAACCAGGGGAATTAAACATTTTTTTAAGTGCGACGTTTAGATGAAAGCTGAATAGCTTATTACTATTTTTTTTAATTAAAGCAATAAGTTATGTTTTTGTTATATTTAGAATAATAATAATTGATATGATCTATTTAACGTTATTTGACGTGTGTAAGTGCAGATTTTTAATTTGCCCATACTCGTACTCGTACTCAATAAGTGCTTTGACTTTTGACTTTTGAACAAACAGTAAAACTCGAATCGGGGATTGCAAAGCTAGGGTAAGATTACACCAGCCAACTTGAAATGTAGAAATAAACTGGCCAAGTGCAAGTTGGACTCGCACTCGTAGGTTTCCGTAACACAGTAGAGTATTCTATAACCTTGATTTTTCGCAACTACAAAATTAACTTTGTTTTTCATAGTGATTGTATGAAAAACACAGTTATCTTTGCGGTCGCCATATCTCTAAAACTGCTGACTGTATCTCGTTCAAACCAATTTTCGTTGTTAGTTTTTATTAAGATCTATAGCATATATTTTTTTTAGATTTTTCACTCCCATACTTTAAAAGTTAGAGGGGGGGACATACATTTTACCACTTTAGACGCGCCTATCTTTCAAATGATTGACTTTGAGAAAAAATGATTTTAGGAACCTCAATATCATTTTTAAAGACCTATCCATAGCACACCCCACACGAATAGCTTTGAAGAAAATTTTTTTTTTTTCAGTTCTAAGTATGGGATCCCCCCTTACATTTTTATTATTTTTATTTTTGTATAAAAATCGGAAAGCGGTTCACAGAATACATCTACCTACCAAGTTTCAATTCTGTAGTCCTAACAGTTTCGGAATAAAATGGCTGTGACATACGGACGGACAGACAGACAGACAGACAGACAGACATGACGAATCTATAAGGGTTCCGTTTTTTGCCATTCTGCTACGGAACCCTAAAAAAGATAGGTACACACACTTGTTTAAGAAAAAAAGTAATAAAAGTCAAGTAATCGACAACAATCGTAGCTGCAAAAAACTCGTATATAAAAAACCCGACCGTCTACTAAATGAAACTGCATTTCATACCGACAGAATTCTTTTAAAGTCACAAAGAACAATTTGCAAATATTTTCAATAGATGACACAACAGTATTCTCTTGTATCATTGTTTACATCCTCCTTCGCATTTTCTGCCATCAGTGCCAACTATGACTCTGCGTCCATGCCAACTAGGTAAACTAGAAAGTATTATGTTTCAACACACATCAACCAGTGCTAATGACCTGAACGCCTTCATTTGTCGAAAAAGTTGAAATACTTTTGATAACGATACATTGAACTGTAAGTCGGTGAACTGGAAGAAGATTGGTGAAGTATTTTTGGTTAAGGAAGTGTGAACCGAATTACTTTCCACCAATGTTTTGGAGAGTTGGAAAGATGGGAAGCATATTTCCTTTTAATTAAATAATACATGCTGTTTACAAACAATGTTTTTTTAATGTATTATTAGGACTCTACCAGCACTACACTTTAGGATAATTATTAAAATATGGAATAAACGGCGATAGCCCAATGACTAAGGCGTCGGCCTGGCGGTCGAGAGGTCGTGAGTTGGATTCCCACCCGTTGCACTATTGACGTCATCGACATCCTAATGTCGATGATTGGTGAACCCACTCCAGACAAGCATATTCAGAAAGGGTTAACGAGACAACTAGTGTGCAATCCACATTGCTAGTAAGCGTTTAAACATTAAACAAAAATAAACATTACCTATACGGAAAAACACAAGGTAAGCTTAACCCCAGCTGATCCTGATACGGTGAATGCGGTAAGAATGGGGATATATATTTCGATTTCATGCCTTTTTATGATCAAACCAAAAAATAAGTTTGGTTCAATCTACATTTGCTTTACGCTGTCTTGTTAGTTGGTTAGTTTTTGAACATAAAAAGTCAGTTTTCAAGTTTTCTCAGAATCACAATTTCAAGATTTTAGTCACAGAAACTAATAAAAGATATCTGCAGGAACAATGTAAAAGCTGTACTGTAAACAAAGTATGGCTGTAACAGCGGCAGCGCAGCATCATAAAATATTTCACAATGATAACCACCCCAATTCATAAAAATGTACAAAGTGGAGTGGCGTTTAAGGCAGAGACAAATACATACATCTCAAGAATGGATGTCGCTTCATACATCAGACAGAAAGACTACGTATCTTCAGAGATATATCAGCAAAACTTCCAAAAATTGTTGAGGGAAGAACGAAATTCGTTTGTCAACTTATGACGTACTATAATGCTTTATCTTAGTATACTCATAGGTAAGCTTTCAGATCTCGTTATAAGTTCAAATAAGTTCAAGCAAGAAATTATAAGTAAGGCTGTACTCATCAAAAGTTTTCTACCAGGTTTTATTCGCAGCTAGATACATAAGATAGATATATAAAATTATTTTTGTACCACCACCTCTTAATATATCATAACAAACAGTAGTATACAAGTTAATTAAAGTGTTACAATGGGCGGCCTTATCGCTAAAAGCGATTTCTTGCGAAGCTAGATCAAAGTAAGAACTATAACTATCTACTGATTAAAATCTAATCCTGCTGCCTACTCTAAGATTTCATTAAATTAAGCTTTACTTTAATTACGGGTGTATATTCGTAATGTAGAGGGCAGCTATCCTTGAGAGCCTGTTCCTATTCTAGGCCTAGCGTGCTGCCATCTTCGACCGCATCTTCACTTACAACAGTTGAGATAGTGGTCAAACGCTAGCCTATATGATATATATTTTTTTCTTTATTTTCTATAAATATTTATAACAGTATATTTTATAACAATGTTTATGAGTACTAATAAACACTTGGTTTGTGCTAGCACTCACATTCGCTAATCACAGTTACCGATTCAGCAACATTTTTTCCGTAGCTTATTGTAGTTATACGACATTATAACTAGAGATTAAACTAAAATAACTACATTTAAAAAAATCGTTTTTTTTATGTAACTTTGATAAATTGATCTTTTTAGATATGAAATACGGTAGAAGAAATATCAAATCCTTATACCTACCCTGTCTAGGAATCAGACAAAAACTGATATTAAAAACCCTGAAGAAACAGAATGGCACTAAATTTCAAAAGTCACACATGGCTGTCCTCTGAGTTCTCATAAATATTTCAATGTTTTGTGAGTCACGTTTACATTTAGGGCGGCTGCAAGTCTTCCGAGCCTGTTTTTCGTTATGTTTGTGACACGGAGCATTTTAATTGAATTTGGGCTGTGAAATAAACTGTATACTCAAAGGAAATATGGCAACATAAGCATGTCACTTTTCAAAACACTGGGCCTTTAGAGATTTGCAAGTCGAAGGAAAAGACATTTTTCTGCGAAGCGTAGGGCACTAAGTATAAGAAAGATTTTATATCCAACACTTAAAAGGTTATAAAAATTATGAAACAAATGTTTAATATAAAATTCTGAGAAGAGATGAGCTTTGGATGTTACGGGAAACAACATAATAAAATTTAACGGAAATGACGTAGCGTCACGGTCCGAATCAATGGAAGTGACGTAAGCGTCATGTTATATTTTATAAATATAAACGCCCTCTATTGCAGAACGGCGTAACTACAAAGACCCATTCGCTATCATTCGGGTATTCGTCCCGCTTAGTTCAACAGATGGAGTTATACAAAAAAATCTAAATCTGTGAAGGAAGCTTTACTTCTAACGCGTAGCTTTCTACGCACCCTCCTTTTTCTATATTTTAAGAAATTTTGTGAAATTTTAGGAATTTAAGCTACATTGTTAATTACCATCAAGCAAGGACATTTCTAGAAAGCCTGACGTAATAAAATAAACATGTGTCGTAATAATGATATTTAGAATGATTTAACATGATTTAGATAATTTTATTAATTGATATGGAGGTTTAAAATATTTTGAAATTTTAAGTTCCTTGATAAGATACGAAAAGTGCGTATGAAATTTATTTAACTTTGCATCTGAACAAAATATCTGTGCCCTGGGTTCACATTAAATGATAAGATCGTTTAGAAAACTAAAAAAGAACCGACTTCAATGCCACGCTATTAATTTTCAGTACCAATTTTGAGGTGTTTATCTACGGTCGAATTGAGAAACCGCCTCCTTATTTTGAAGTCGGTTAAAAAGCTTTTGATATACTACGTTAATTCTCTTCTCACGAATATCACGATGCGCTTCGCGTGCGCGTATTCAGTAGACGGTGAAAGTGAGTTAATATTTCATGCTGCTGTTAGCGTGACTTTTGGCAAAACAAAGTTTGGCGATGCGCCTCAATGTAGATTAGTGTATCAAGAGAGGAAAGAGAGGGTCATCAATATGTTTTTACAAGACAATACAAGACATTAAAATAAAAACGTTATGGTATGCAGGGGTAGAGGCGACGATGTTTAGTTTAAAATATATTTACCAAATAGTGTTTACCACTAGTTTTACCACTAGTTTACCAAAAGTGTTTGCATGGTGGTAGGACACTATATAGTGTCCGCCTGGCCAGCTACCACCCTCAAGTTAGAAAATCCGTTGTCAAACATCTAATGTGTTCCGGCAGCTATCCTTGACAGCCAGTTCCCATTCTAGGCCTAACGTGCTTACCATCTTCGACCGCATCATCACTTACCAACAGGTGAGATGGTTGTCAAACGCTAGCCTATAAAATATTTAAAAAAAACATCCTCAACACATATATATTTAGTCTTGACAAAGAGCAAGGTTCATTGTTATGCCTTAGTACTGTTCATTATTCTGTGGTTAAGCTATTATATTAAATCTGAAAAAGTCTACCCTGGGATCATAGAAGGATCTTTTTGGGGACATCCTGTATACAGTAAGTCGTAATACTTATGTCCCTGGAAGAAGACTCGAAATTACAATTTAAGATCGTTTAAAAACTAAAAGTAACCAATTTCAAATGCCGCGCTAGTCATTTTCAGTACCAAGTTTGAGGTGTTTATCTTATCTCCATATCTCTGGAAATACTGAAAATATCTCAATAAAACTTATGGGACCATCTGGAAAGACCCTTTCAAACAAAAAAAGATTTGTCGAAATCGATTCAGGCGTCTTCGAGTAATCGGTGAATATACATAGAAAAAAATATTTCGAAGAATTGAGAACCTCCTCCCTTTTTAAAGTCGGTTAAAAATAGAAAATTGTAAAGGTCATATTATCATATCTAACATTGAGTAGCGGTATTCGAAGTACCATGTAATTAATTGATAGGACATGAGATTTTACGATTGCCAAAATGGTGATCAGCATGATACGTAAATAACTGTAGATAAATAATAATATTTAACACGCGTACTTCATATTTGTTGTATTTATCTTTTGAGTCATGAAGAGATCGCGACTGATAAAATAGTTTGCATACCAAATAATAAAATAAATACGGAGGTAACTGAAAGAGTATGAATAAATATTATAAATGTCAACTACCCTCTTGTATTCAGTAATAAAACACTTGTCAAATAATGTTCAGAAATCAGAATATTTATTAACCATTATTATAACATGTACATTATATTAGGCACGTCGTTTACATAATTATTAAAAAATTGCATTAATTATCATCTGATTGTAACTTATTATGAAAAAGATAACAAAATAAATAACATAACATACCAATATTAGTCATTTGTGCACGCAATTTTCATGTCTGATGTTGAAGGAATTTTCATTCAGCTTCATTGTCATAAATTCATTAATACTATAAAAGGCATTCATTGAAATAGCACTGATAATAAATGCGTAATATATTTGAAAAAGTTCCTTTATAAGCTAAACGAGTATTTTGTCGTTTATCAGAATGATGCGCCTTACATATCTGGAACTACAACTCCATCCTGCATCCTCTCTAGAAACATGTCTTTGAGTGTTTGCATTACCATACCGTTCAGACTGCATTCTGGCATAGAAATATGCCGGCAATTGTATGAGATAGTAAACGTAGTGAAGGACGTCTTCGGGCAAGATAGAGTAACCATCTACGCAAGGTAGGAGGCAGTCATTCGATTCGTAGAGCCACGTGAGCCGAAGATAGAGCTAGATAGAGATAGAGCAGTGGCGTGCATTACGAGTTACGAGAGGTCTATGTCCTGCATTTTTTTATTAATATTTTTTTAATATCATATAGGCTAGCGTTGGACCACTGTCTCACTTGTTGGTAAGTGATGATGCGGTCGAGGATGATAGCACGCTAAGCCTAGACTGGGCACTGGATCTCAACGATAGCTGCCGGACCACATTAGATGTTTTTGGCGACAGAATTTCTAACTTGAGGGTGGTAGCTGGCCAGGCGGAAACTAGCTAGATAGTGTCTTACCACCATGCGGGGGTTGGGGGTTTCTTAACAATGTTTTTCCTTCACCGGAGGGCCACTGTGAAAAGCGCACATACATTTTTCGACAGAAAAATCCATTGGTGCACGGCGTGGTTTGAACTCGGTACCTCTGGCATCAACGACGACCGTTCTACCAATTCCACCACCAAGTTTACAAAACAAACAACACCTGTTGGTAAATGAAGATGCTGTCGAGGATGGTAGCACGATAATCCTAGAATGGGAACTGGCTCTCCAACACTGGCTGTTCAACAGTAGATTGATACAGGCTGATGATGACGATGGCGATAATTTTCATACATGAAGTATCATAACATTTAAGCATTGAAGTAGGTAATCAAAGTGGGCATCCAAAACAAGCTATACAGCCAATTTGGACATGTTTGGAGCATGTAGCTGGATCAATACATCTAGGCTGGGAGGCTGCTAGACCTGGCTGCAAGCCAACACAGTATCGACCGGACCGAGGTCACACTCTGTGAAATTAGTCCATAACTTGCGTAACTAGAAGGGCACCGCGACGGTCTAAAGGTCAAGTTAAGAAAATCGAATGATAATATTGTAGAGTAAAATACCTAAGTCTATATGAAATTAGGTAATACGACAAGCGAAATGCTTGCCTGGTTGTAAGTGATGATGCCTATAAACGTTAGTGGCTCGCAAAACTCTTCATTACTATAATTATGCACGTCACTGCACTGTGACGCTACTCAGTACCTAATCTTCAAATTCATAAAATAATCAGTCTTCTAATTCTAGCATGGTCTATAATTAAAATAATAGAATTGACCTACATTATTGATGTTATAGTTCTATTGGCGCTTTAGGGAAAAACATTATGAGAGTGAATTTACACGATGCAAGCGCACACACATAATTTTTGTACAACACCATGAAGGCTCTAGAATACTCTAGATGTTTGTATTATTCAGTGACCATATACGTATCATGTAATGCATGCGATAACAGGGTTACCTTAGTACCTTTTACAGAAATATGATAAAACAAAACGGTAATTAAGTTTAAAAAACTAACTTCCATGGCCGCGAGTCAATTTGAGTAGCAAGTTTGAGACGTTTATCGTTATATCTCTGGAGATACTTATCAGATCTCGATGAAAATACAATGGGACCGACCACCTCGGAAACGTACCCTTCCGATAAAAAAGAATTATTCACATCGGTTCACAATTGACGGAGTAATCGCGTAACATACAAACAGAAAAAATATTTTCAGATGAATTGAGAACCTTCTTTTTGGAAGTCCGTTGAAAAACAAAAACGATTTTAAATGCTGCGCCAAGCGCTTTCAGTAGCCAGATTGATGTTTATCATAACTCGATGAAATTACAATTACCCTCTCAAACAATAAAATAATTTTTCATACCATCTATTCGAAAAGTTATGGTTTGTTCCTCGATAAGTGCGCGCAAAATAGGTCATTTCTGCCCTAGGGCGGGAAATAATTTTTTTAATTTTTGGCTTATGACTGTTATTTTATAGTGCCATGTCTAAGGAGGTTCAATAATAATATTGTACGGGAAATGTTATTGTCCTATCAACTAGATAGCGCGCCACGCTTGAAGAATGTATCGAGTGGAAAAGTGCAAAAAAAGCGAATTCATTTTCAGAAACTGTATTTCTAGCTAATTATCAAGAACTGGCCAAATTCAGGCAACCTTCTTGGATTATTTACTCGATGCTGATATCGACAGTCAATACTAATAATAATATTCAAATCAGGACCCATACAAAATTAGTAGCATATCTTCAGAAGGACATAAACCAAAGAAATCAAAATTCAAAAGTGCTTGTGTATGTGTGCTGTGTGTATATGTGTCATATGTGTTTTATTTAGTTGTGTTAGTCTCTTTTTTAGTTAACATAGTGTTGAACTTAATTTAGCCTTTTATTTACTTTTCTCATAGAGGGGATAAAAAGCAGAGTGTAAAACTCGGCTGCAATATTATTCTCTCTCGGCCGACGTACTTTAAATCCCTCGCTACGCTCAGGATTCAACTTTAGAATCCCTCGCTACGCTCGGGATTCTACTCTAGAACCTTTCGTTTCGCTCTGGATTCAAAATAGCGGCCTCGTAGAAATGTACTATATTGCACCCTTGTTATACAATCTACTATTCCAAATCGCAAAAAATGCAGTCGAATTGAGGACCGCCTCGTGTTTTGAAGTTGGTGAAAAATAACTTCTCTCGCCGAGCAGATAAACAGCACGTAATATTTACAGTAATTCAAGGAACGTGTAGCAATTCAACAGTATCAATGGTGAGTGATCTTTGGCAATGACCTACAGTTTAAATGAGATATGTGACGTCATCGGAATAGTATCATCTTGGATACGTCACATCGTCAGAACGTTGGCGGATTACTTCTCAAAGCCGAACTAACTGAAGGCCTACTCCGAAGTAGCGGCAGAAATTATCGGGAATTTCTTACAACGAACAAGAATACTTAATAGTACTACGCTACGGTCGGTCGTTTTGGCTTATCGGAAGTCCGACCGAAATTCATTTGACATTTTGTTGTATCGTTAACCTTACCAAACGAAAAAAGCCCGACCGATAATTTGACAAGAATTTTATCGTAATTTTATATCAAAAAAGGCCGAACTTTTTTCGTAGTAGGAACTTTCGGATGTGTCATTTCGGAGTTGGCCTTATGATGTTTGTAATATAATGTTGGATAAAAGAAAGAAATCTTTTCATTTTGTCACAAAGTTAGAGTAATGTACACGATTACTTATACTATTATTTATTCTGTGGCATAAGTTAAAATGTTGGTTTATTTTATCAATAAGTTATTAATTTTATTGTTATATTTAGTTACTGCTCGCGATTAAATAGCACAAAAAGAGATCCGATGTAATGAGGTAGGTAGGTATTCAGTATGATATCTGATCGATTTTAAGTTTGTATAAGAACGTTCAAAAAACTAAATGAACCGACTTTAAATCCCGCGCTACCAAGTTTGAGGTTTTTATCTCCATATCTCTGGAGATACTTATACAATCTCGATGAAATTACTATGGTAGGTACCACCATTTTAGGGATATTTTCTTTCCAACAAAAAAATAATCATCAAAATCGGTACATAAACGACGATGTTACCCGCGAATAAACATTAAAAATAAAGAATATATATACGGTCGCAATGAGAAACCTCTTTTTTTGGAAGTCGATTAAAATAAATTTTGATCAATTTCGAATCAAGACCTTCATCACCACTATCCCCAAGTTAACCAGTAACAACCTAAAGTCATGTCAATCCAAAAGCTTCTATTAGCTTAGTTTTCGCTTCACTCGTGTGACGTCACAATGACGCTAGATAAATATTTGCCAACACCATCCAGCTGACCAAATACACGTTTAAAGGAAACACTGGGCAGAAACTATCATATAATCTTTGACACTAGTTCGTATCGTTCAGTACACACGCGTCAAGCAGGAAAGTCGATGACAAAAACTAAAGTGAACATGAAGTGACATCATGAAAAACAAGTAGGTAATTTAATTTACGTCATTATTTTATTGAAAACAGGGGCCTTATTCAGTATGACCATTTTAAAGTCTTACCGTGCCGTGTTACGTTATCTCCGCGTTATGGTATTCTCTATGCCAATTAAAACGCAGTAAGGTAAGGTTATGAGCGCGTTTTGAGCTGTCAAAATATCGTGACATATGAGGACGTGTAACGCGCGCGTTTTCTATAATTTACCTATCGTGTGGGATACAGAATACAATTTTTCAATAACGTAACGTTAAGGAACGCGTTATCTCATTGGTCATACTGAATAAGGCCCCAGATCTAACTAACCAAGTTTTAGAAACGTACCACACCAATCGATAGATCGTCGATCGACGCCCGATTGATGGGCGTTCGACTGATGTCATCATCATTATCAGCCGGTATCAGTCCACTGGTGGACGTAGGCCTGCCCCAAGACACGCCACTGAGCCCGATCTTCCTCTTTGTTCCCAGTCACTGCCCACCGCTTTGCGAATGTCGTCGCTCCACCTAGTCACAGGGCGTCCTACGCTACGTTTGACTGATGTAGTAGGCAGTAACTGTCAATCGAAGTCCAGTGATCTCATTCGATCATCAATCGATGGCGTCGATCGGTCGGACGGTCGATCATTTAGTGTGGTAACACCCTAAGTAAACGTTTTAACTTCAGAAGCCTGATTGTAATTGAAGTTACGATATTCGTGTAAATTGTTAAACACAATCCAAAATTTCATCCTACCGACGGGACTCGAATCCGCACCCCCCGGATTACACGTCCAGTTGCTCTGCCAATTAAGCCATCGATACGACGAAATTAGTGGATTGCATTTGTTAACCCAATTATGCATTGGTGGCGCCATCTATGACTACTTATTACGTAAGTTAATCATTCGGAAGAAATCATTACAGTTTTCATATCCGACGAGAGATGTTGCACTGCGTAAATCAAATATTATGTTTCCTTGAAGTGTCACACACTTTATATTTTTGTAAATTCCCCCCCAAACGCATCCCCCGGATTACACGTCCAGGTGCTCTGCCAATTAAGCCATCGAAAATATAAAGTGTGTGACACTTCAAAGAAACATAATATTACGATAAGTATTCGTGTTGTTGTTATCTGGAAAAGAGCCGCAGTTCAATCTCCATCAATGGCTTTGAGGCATAAGAAACGTGAAATTGTAAAGGCTCGGCAGAAAATTTGAGAAACTCAGAACATTCCTTTCAGAAATGCATATTCTTGGGTAACTTATATTATACTCATCATTTAGTATAGGAACTAAAGTAGTTAGTAGCATAGGCCGACTAGGTATGAGTCACTAATATTTGTTTCTTATTGATAGTGGGTAGCTACTTTATGGTAGCAAATCACGGTTCTTTTTAACCGACTTCACAAAAAAGGAGGAGGTTCCTAATTCGTCAGAATCTTTTTTATGGTTCCGAACCCAAAGGGTACCAACGGAACCCTATTACTGAAACTCCCCTGTCCGTCTGTATGTCTGTCTGTCTGTCTGTCCGTCTGTCACTAGGCTGTATCTCATGAACCGTGATAGTTAGACGGTTGAAATTTTCACTGATGATGTATTTCTGTTGCCGCTATAACAACAAATACTAAGAACAGAACAAAGTTAAAATTAAAGAAAAGTTTAAAAAAAGTTTTTTACGATAGCGCTGCGCCATCTAAATGATCATTAAAGATGGCGCGCTATCGTCTTTACCTTAATCTGAATCTCGGAAGCGGCTCCAACGATTAAATAAAATTTAGTATACAGGGGATTATTATTAACCCCTCCAACTAAGCTAAATATGCTTGTGTCTGGAGTGGGTTCACGTCAATAGTGCAATGGGTGGGGTGGGGACCGAACTCACGACCTCTCGATCGCCAGTCCGACACCCTATCCATTGGGCTATTGCCGCTTTTTTATATATATATACATATTATATATATATTTGATAAATCGATCTAGCTAGGAGTTATTTTCAGAAAATGTTGTTTTATTCGTGTTTTCAATACTCAACTTTATTGATAATTAACAACAACTCTCTTCAACTTAAAATATTACTCTTCCTAATCTATTGGCGAGTAGAAGTAGCTTTAGTGTTACTGTGTGGGTAAAGCAGTTAGTTGCTCTCAAATAAAAAAATAGTATTATTATTCGTCAATAGATGTCGGAAAGAGTCATATTTGTCTATTTAAGTGGCAAAAAATACCGAGCAAAGCTCGGTCAACCAGATATTTAATAATATTAATTACTACTATTACTATTACTACTATATAATACTATTCTACCTTTGTTTTAACGTTTACTTAGTGTTCGGTTCGGAACCCTCCGTGTGCGGGACAAAAGTCTGACTCGCACTTGGCCAGTTTTATTTATGTATGTTCACTGATTACTCGAAGATGCCTTAACCGATTTGGAAAATTCTTTTTTTGTTTCAAAGGGTACATTATACTCATTATTTAGTATAGGAACTAAAGTAGTTAGTAGCATAGGCCGACTAGGTATGAGTCACTAATATTTTTTTCTTTTTGACAGTGGTAAGTAAGCTACTTTATGGTAGCAAATCACGGTTCTTTTTAACCGACTTCACAAAAAAGGAGGAGGTTCTTAATTCGTCAGAATCTTTTTTTTATGTATGTTCACCGATTACTCGAAGATGCCTCAACCGATTTGGAAAATTCTTTTTTTGTTTGAATGGTACCCTTTAAATTTTAACGAAATCAGCCGAGCCGTTTTTAATATAACAACATTTGTATTACGATGCATTTGTATACCTCGATGACATGCTACTAACTACTGGCTACTTTGACTACCGCAACGTTCGAAGTCGCTTCTTTTAGTTTTTTAAACGATCTTAAATTAAAGCATAACGATTGTAAAGTATGTCAAACGGTTTCAGGCGACTTTTAGACAACAAAGCTATACCACGCCTCCACTCGAGTTTATTGCTTCTACTTCAGCACAGCCCTTCAATAACGAGCTTAGATAGACATTTCAGGTCAAACCAATGACTATCAAATAGGGATGCCCGATTTTTTACTTTGAATCGATCTTCTGTATCGTTATGGATGACAACCTTGTGAATCGATTCAGGTTCTAATCGTATTGCATTGGATCGATCTTATTCGATCTCGGTAGATCGTATTGTAATTATATTAAAACAAAGAAAGCACAGTATGCGAGCATAATATTAATTTTAACATTACCTATGACATATTACACCTTAGGTATACATATATATTATACAATGATCGGTTCGTGTGTCCGTATGGTATATTTAAGTTGCTGTTTACTTAAGTTTTTGTTGATACGATATATGCCTATAAGATCGTATGGAAAATCCATACGATCTTACAGGCATACGATTCGATCTGGATGAAGACCGCATGCCCTTGAATCGATTCAATAATCGGTAAGCTTCCAGAAAATCGATTCAGATCGGGCCATCCCTACAATCAAATGAATCTAGGTCAGGTAGCGTAAAGTAAATACCTGGGCCAGGTGAAGCATGCCAAACTCTACTAAACCAATGTAATAACACTAAAACCTAGTTGCAACAACACTCAGGTGATATTTACGTCTACTCAGATATCACAGGAAACTATATTGGAACCGAGTTCACTTCCATAACGGGCGCACACCATTTCACACCCGTTATGGTAGCCATACATGGTCTTGAGACTATTCAATGGTATAATATAGTTGAGACATAAGATAAATTATTAAAAATAATAATTTATATATCTTCAATAGAAGTGCCCCGCAGCTTTGCCAGCGTTAAAAACTTCTTTCATTTACTTAAAACGTTTCTTTCGTAAAAACCTTTCTATCATAAAAACACATCTAAAAAAAATTTGCCAAATCAGTTCACCCGTTTTCATGTTATGGAGTGATTAAGGGAAATAGGTATTCATTATTATAAAGCCTATAAAACTTTATTGATTTTCAGACTTCGTTACCCCATTTCACAATCTTATTTCTTAGGGCTGGAATTTCGAAAAATCCTGAAACACGTATTTACTTATTTATTTACAGAAAAACTTGTGTGAAGTTACAAATAAAAAGACTTTAATCTTTTTCTCCATACAAAATTTGAACCCCCGTTTCATACCCTGAAGGGGTGACTTTTGTAAAATCCTTTTTATGTACACCCCTACGTACCTACTAAGACAAATAAACCCTCCAAATTTCAAGTCTCTGCGTCCAGTCTCGACCAGCGGTTTAGGCTGTGCGTTGTCTCTAAATCAGTCAGTCTGTATGTCAGAACAAAGATTCTTATTACTATAAGAATCTTTGTTAAGGCCAGTTTCACCGGTTCCTGATCAGGAACTAAACTGACAGATTTTTGACAGCTTTTATATGGCGTCAGAATTTTGATGAAAAAAAATCACAATAAATTGAAAGATTTCTTAGGAGTCTTTTTACATATAATCATCATCAACAGTTGTTGATGACCACCAACTGGTGGTACGAGCATTGTATCGATGTCCAGCCAGCCTGACTTGTTATCAAAAAGCAGTTTACCACTATCAAGGAGAAAATCTGCCGCCATAGCCTTACGGTGTTCCGGCAACACGGCCTTTAAGAGTCAGACCGACCATTCTAGGCCTAGCGTCTTCACCATCTTCGATGCCACGAGAGTCATGTCTCTTAAGGTATACCCATAACATAGGAATCATTCGAATCAGTTCACAATTGGCGAAACAATGGCTCATCAAACAAAACAAATAAACTGGCCAAGTGCAAGTCGGACTCGCACTAGAAGGGTTCCGTACCACACTACAGTATTTTATAAGATCGAGCAAAAAATACCACTATAATTTTTCGCCAGCAAAAAATAATAATTAATAAACATTTTATTTCTTATAACGCCATCTAACGTCTAACAAAGGAGTTAGGGATCGACATTTCAATATAACGCCATCTATGGGACGTTTACCTAACTAAGCGTTCATAGATGGCGTGAAATGCCGAAAAAACACGTTTCTTGTATGGGGTGTACCCTCTATTATTTTTAACTTTATTCTGTTTTTAGTATTTGTTGTGATAGCGGCAGCAGAAATATATCATCTGTGAAAATTTCAACTGTCTAACTATCACGGTTCGTGAGATACAGCCTGGTGACAGACGGACAGACAGACAGACAGACAGACAGACGGACAGCGGAGTCTTAGTAATAGGGTCCCGTTTTACCCTTTGCAGTATATATATCATATATCATATATCATACTAATGGAGAACCTCTTTTTTGGACGTCGGGTGAAAAAACAATGGCCAGACAGAGAGTTTGATAAAGTCTAAGCTACTTCAACTATTATTCATTCTGTGGCTACGTGTGTATCGATGTCAAAGATTATTTAATAGTTTCTACGTAATCGATGTTACGTAACTACTCGTAATCATTTTCAAAGCGGTGCTGATTGAACTATTTAATTGATTTTCAGATCAGACTGTTGTACTAAAACAAATGAATTCAACAAAATGTATGTACTCATTCAACAGTAAGGTTTTTAGGCGAGCAAGATGCTTGTACTACCGCCTAGCAATAACAAGCAAGTAAGAATGCTCAAATCGGTTCATAAACGAAAAAGTTCGGAGGAAACACAGAAAAAAAAATACAGTCGAATTGAGAACTCGAATTGAGAGTTGAGGTCCCAGTGGTGTAGTGGAGAAAGAATGGCTTTTGACGCCCGAGGTACCGAGTTCAATCACCGCTGTGCACCAAGAATTTTTTCTAATGAAACATGTATGTGCACTTTTCACAATGGCCTGGTAAAGGAAAGACATCGTTAAGAAACCCCCGACCCCTGCATGGTGGTAGGACATTATCTAGTGTCTGACTGGCCAGCTATAATACCACCCTCAAGTTAGAAAATCTGTCACCAAACATCTAATGTATTTCGGCAGCTATCCTTGAGAGCCAGTTCCATTCTAGCCCTAGCGTGCTAACATCCTCGACCGCATCATTACTTACCAAAAGGTGAGATAGTAGTCAAACGGTAATAAATATGATGTAAAAAAAAAACTCCTTTTGAAGTCGATTAAAAATAGCAAAACGTGAATATTTTTGACGCGCAAATAGATATATGCAGAGATCCATCTATGCAGAGGAAAGTGAAAGCACACGATACCCATCTTACCAATGCCGCCTCCGATCTAATGAAGATTGATGATTCGGAAGACTGCGGGATCATTGAACGGACTATATTACCAAATAATAAATACTATACGTAATTAATCAACTATCTATAATTTAGGGTAGGGATTGTTTGATATATATACTTGACACTCGTGACTCTATCCTACTAAGATATGAATATGCATATGCATGGCTTATATATATGCATATATATGCAAAAGTATATGCTTAAATAAAGGTATATATTTAAGGAATAACATAATATCGTTAATTTAATCATTAATAGCCTACTTTACAAAACCTATTTTTTTTTGTGAAATTATGTGGAACGCAGGTGAAACCGCCGGTCACAAACAGTATATTTTTTTAAAGCTTACTTGCATTGTGGGTCGCACATTACTAGTAGTCATGTTAACCCCTCAAACGAAGCTAAATATGCTTGTGTCTGGAGTGGGTTCACGTCAATAGTGGAATGGGTGGGGATCGAACTCACGACCTCTAGATCGCCAGACCGACGCCTTAGGGTCTAGACAGACGGACCGCATTTCAACTGCAAACCAACCGCAAGATGCAGTTCAGGTGCAGTTTAAATGCAGTTGACAAGACTGCACGGTTGGTTTGCAGTTCTATTGCAGTCGTGTCAACTGCATTTAAACTGCACCTGAACTACAATTTGTGGTTGGATTGCAGTTGAAATGCGGTCCGTCTGTCTAGACCCTAAGCCATTGGGCTATTGCCGCTATTGCATAACGCAAAGCAATTCTTAGAAGAAACCATAGGTACGATAAAATTGACACATAATTATAATCTAGATACGTAACTCCTAATTATAAGTATAGTGCCAATCAGATAATCAAAGCCTAGTAATAATTTTAGAACCTAATTATATAAGCCTAATATAAAATTCATTACAATGGACAAAAAACATTTCATAGACTTGATCTAATCTTAATAGTATATGATGTAACTGTAGATATATAGTTCTAATACAACAAATTGCCACATTTTGTACCTGCCTTCAAATAACTAAGGGGGATTGCAGGGTGCACTTTTCCATACAAATGTATTCCACCGTTTCCTCCCTGGAAAATGCTTCGAGACAAATTTTTTTTTTTACAAAAAGATCTGTTGTAGCCCCTATCATTTTCTTTTTTTGACCATACAATTGCAAATAGAAATTTGACCCTTAAAAATCTTAAAGAAGAGATTAGAATGCTTATATTTCTTTTTGCAATTGGTTGGTCAAAAAAAGCAATAAATTTATATGGAAAAGTGCACCCAGAGTTCCTAAAACACCGACTTCAATGCCGCGCGAGTCGGTTTCCGTAGCGAGTTTGAGATGATTATCCATATACTATACATATCTCTATATCTCTGGAGATACTCATCAGATCTGAATAAATTGTATACCGGACCATCGTGGATGAAAAAGAATCATTCGAATCGGTTCACAATTGGCGGAGCACCTATTGCGTAACAAACATACAAAAATATATATTTTTTTATATCATATAGGCTAGCGCCACTATCTCACGTGTTGGTAAGTGATGATGCAGAAAGCAATAAATAGTACATATGTATTCAACAATAAACTGAAAACTTATTTGTTAGAAAAATGTTACTACTCAATAACTGAGTACTTGAATGACCGTAAAGGAACATAACAAATGTATAATCATGAAATTGATATTATTCTTGTAACCTATCTTGGACATTATATTTATGAAACATGACGATAGTAATATAGGTTTAAATGTTTATGTTGTATTATGATATTATGTAATTATTGATGTTGATGTTTTTGTGTAATTTAAATATGTATGTAGTTAATTTCCCATACAATTTGTTATTGTTCAGGAATAAATGAATTGAATTGAATTGATGCGGTCGAGGATAGTAGCACGCTAGGCCTAGAATGGGAACTGGCTCTCAAGGATAGCTGCTGGAACACATTAGATGTTTGGTGACAGATTTAGCTGGCCAGGCGGACACTAGATAGTGTTCTACTACCATGCAAGCGACTATGCAGACGAATTGAGAACCTCCTCTTTTTTAAAAGTCGGTTGAAAAGGAAGAGGCTCACATTTCGTAAATTTATAAGGGTAACAAATATCAAATTTATTGAAATTAATTTCAAAATAATAAACCTTAAACTGAAACTAAATTTACCAACAATTTCTCTTGTAATTAAATATTAGCGCCGCACAATCAGATCTACAACTGGCAAAGTAGTATTCAGTATGGAGGCTGCAGTCGTAGCATACATCACGTTTATTGGACCACCTGCTAACGGCTATTCTGATCATGGTATACACTTTGATAGAATATCACTAAAGCAGGGCTAGCATAACCTTATCCCCGGGGGAAACACAAAATTATTTCCCTGTTTTTCGCCACTGACAGGAGATCAACACAACAATCTAAACGCTTGGTGAAGTTTAACCCCGAGTTTTGATTTTGTTTCATATTAAAATGTTTAAAAAAAGAATTGATCAAAAGTCAGCGGGCGTTCATAATTTTCGAAAGACTTTACTTATAATTTGCCTTCTCCACCAAACAAAACACGGATAGGTGGAAATACACAATAGTCCTTGCCATGCTAGCCCTGCTGGCAGGCAAACAGGTGAACACCTTCGTAATTAAAGGGGTGGCAGCAATCACCGTTGTAGTACTTTATGGCAAAATCAACATGTATACAAGACTTTCCATTATTAATATAATCTGGTATGCATTTCACCGGGCGGTGCGAATTGTGAGTGCATCCGAGTTTCCCAGAGAAAGTGGGAGATCTATCACTTGACAAGGCAAGTATTGAGAGTAGGTACGAGTAATTGAGTTGAGAGACGGTAATAAGGATTGATTTAAAATGTTAAAAGACAAGATCGTGAACGGACAATGCGACTTGATCCAAACCTAAAACGATAGTGGTCCAACGCTTTAGAATAGAGTACAATAGAATTAGTATATTTGTCACAATACAAGTGATCATACAAAAATTGCACAGATGTTATTGCAGATAAAGTTTCTATACATATTCTGAGCCATCAGGCAAACAAATATTACAATTTTTTGTAAATTGTTAAACACAATCCAAAATTTCATCGTACCGACGGAACTCGAACCCGCACCCCCCGGATTACACGTCCAGGTGCTCTGCCAATTAAGCCACGGTTCGATCCATCGATACGACGAAATTAGTGGATTGCATTTGTTAACCCAATTATGCATTAGTGGCGCTATCTATGACTACTTATTACGTAAGTTAATCAGTCGGAAGAAATCATTACAGTTTTCAAATCCGACGAGAGATGTTGCACTGCGTAAATCAAATATTATGTTTCTTTGAAGTGTCACACACTTTATATTTTTGTAAATTGTTAAACACAATCCAAAATTTCATCGTACCGACGGGACTCGAACCCGCACCCCCGGAAAATCTAATACTAATAATATCTAATAATCTAAGTACTTGTGTTCAATTTCGAATATAAAAGACTATCTAATATTGTTTTTCCATACAAACTTTGAACCCCCGTTTCATCCCCTTCAGAGGTGAATTTTGGAATATCCTTTCTCAGAGGAAATTAACGTCGTAATAACTATCTGCATGCCCAATTTCAGCGGAATCTGAAACAATATTGATTTTCACACTTTGTCCCCATTTCACCCATTTAGGGGTGGAATTAAAAAAAAAACATGAAACACATATTAACTTATTTTTTTACTGGAGCATTTGTATGAAGTTTCGAATAGAAAATACTATCTGATCTTGTTTTTCCATACAAACTTTGAACCCACGTTTCATCCCCTTCAGGGGTGAATTTTGGAAATTCCTTTCTCAGAGGGAACTATCGTTGTAATTACTATCTGCATGCCAAATGTCAGATCAATACGATACAATATTGATTTTCACACTTTGTTACCCCATTTCACCCTCTTAGGGGTGGAATTTCGAAAAAAAACTAAAACACGTGTTTACTTATTTATGTTCTGAAGCACTTGTGTGAAGTTTCGAATAGAAAAGTCTATCTAATAATGTTTCTCCTGAACATTTGAACCCCCGTTTCATCCCCTTCAGGGGTGAAATTTGAAAAATCCTTTTTCAAAGGTAACTAACGTTGTAATAATTATCTGCATGCCAAGTTTTAGCGCAATCCGAAAAAATATTGATTTTCACACTTTGTTACCCAATTTCACCCTCTTAGGGGTGGAATTTCAAAAAAACCTGAAACATGTATTTACTTATTTTTGTACTGAAGCACTTGTGTGAAGTTTCGGATAGAAAAGACTATCTAATCTTGTTTCTCCATACAAACTTTAAACCCCCATTACATCCCCTTAAGGGGTGAATTTTGAAAAATCCTTTCTTAGTATCCCCTACGTACTAAGACAAATATACCCTCTAAATTTCAAGTCTCTACGACCAGCGGTTTAGGCTGTGCGTTGTCTGTCATTGAGTCAGTCAGTCAGTCAGTATGTCAGGACAAAGATTCTTATAGTATTGGATTTTGGGAGCCATACTGAAAACGCTTTTACCCATTAACGTTGTCTGATGAGGTCTACTACATAATCATGATTTATGTTTCGTGTTAAATGTAGGTATATGCACTTGCTTGTCGACTATAACAAAAAAAAACGTCGAGGTATGTTAATAACATTTGTCTTTAGCGCAATGAGTCCTGAATTACAAAGATCGTTTAAAAAAACTAAAATAACCGAATTCAAACGGCGCGCTATTAATTTTCAGTACCAAGTTTGAGGTGTTTATCTCCATATCTCTGGAGATACTTATGTGAAATTACTATAGTACCACCCTTGGGAACCTTTGGAACCCTTTCTAACAAAAAATAATTTAAGATCGTTTATAAAACTAAAAGAACCGAGTTCAAACATCTCGCTAGTCAAAGTAGCCAGTAGACGTAGTAACTATTACATAATCTGTGCCAGTAAGTAAAGTGCCAGCCAAGTAGTAAGTCGTCGAGATAAGTAAATGCGTTGTAATACAAATGTTGATGTATTAAAAACGGCTCGGCCGATTTCGTTAAAATATAAATGGGACCACCTGGGAAGGGTACCCTTTGAAACAAAAAAGAATTTTCCAAATCGGTTCAGGCATCTTCGAGTAATCGGTGAACATACATAAAAAAAAAGAAGAAAAAAAAAGGTTCCGACGAATTGAGAACCTCCTCCTTTTTTGTAAAATCGGTTAAAGAATCACTAAAATCGGTTGATAAACAACAAAGCACAGTACACGGATATAGTGATTACAGGTAAGTATGTACCTATATAATATTGTATTTTGTTCAGTGTATTTTGAAGAACACTCTTGTCCTTTGTAATCTAAAAATTCGAAACTAAGTACTAAGTAAGTACTAGTACTTAATTAGTACATTTCAGTGTGTTTAGGGTTCCGTCCCCAAAGGGTACCAAATGAACCCTATTACTGAGACTTTGCTGTCCGTCATTCCGACTTTCACAGGGCTGTATCTTCTTAACCGTAATAGGTAAATACTTGAAATTTACACGAAGTATGTGTTACTACTTAACAATAAAATAAAATATTAAAGGGGGTCACCATACAAGAAGAGAAGAAGAATTTTTCAGGCGTTTAGTGCACCATCTTTTACACCGTAATAGATAGAAATTTGAAATTTGCTCATAGTGTGTATAACAATGGTTGCTATAACATGATATAATAAATTAAATTAAATTAAAAATTAAAGGACACAAAAACCCCATACAAAAACTTATTTTCCCGGCAAATTTTGTTCAATCAGAAGAACCCTACGTGCGCGAGTCCGACTCGCAATTGGCCAGTTTATTTTTTTTAACTGAAACATATAAATCTTTTTGTATCTATTTCAACTACATCCCATGATTACCTCACTAAAGCGGATGTTGAGGTAGGTCATTAATGATGTTTAAAAGACATGCATTTGACCATATTCCAATTTCCTATACGGCATTGCCTTTTGTAGAAACCGCTTTCGATCATGACTGGCTAAATGCCCACGCACGTGGAAAGCTGTTCATGATTCGAAGGCCAGGGCCAACGTGGGATGATATTCTATGATGAGATAACCTAGACGAAATCCAAGAACAACAACAACAGTGTAATCGAACGTCCATCCCTCTCATCACGAACACTTGCACTTGATCATGTATCATGATCATGGAATGAACAAAAATGAATCAATTATAACGGGAACGCAACTGCACGAAACCTAGGTCGAGTCGAGACAGTCGACAACAAACAGTAGTGAGTAAATTGGTCGGTAATTTTATAATCAGTTGTACTATCATGTCAGAAGCCTTGAAGTAGGGTAAACATTGTTAGATGCAATAAGTAGCCCTGAAGAAATTTGGAACCAGATCGAGAATTATATCGTTCGTCGCTGTTGTTTGTTTTCTACCAAGACTATGTATATTTTTAACCGACTTCAAAAAAAGGAGGAGGTTTCTCAATTCGACCGTATATATATATATATATATATTTTTTATGTTTGTTCGCGGATAACTTCGTCGTTTATGAACCGATTTCGATTATTCTTTTTTTGTTCAAAAGGAGATATCCCAAGTGTGGTACCATGGTAATTTTATCGAGGTATGATAAGTATCTCCAGAGATATTGAGATAAACATCTCAAAATTGGTACTGAAAATGAATAGCGCGGCATTGAAGTCGGTTGTTTTTTAGTTTTTAAACGATATTATTGATATAAAAGTCGATGGTCGAGTTAAAGCCCTTGAGGCAGGCGGTTAAAAATCATTCTTCAGGGCTAGCCCCTTGGCCTTTACAAACTTACATTTACTATTGATCGCTGGAACATGAAATCCTTGGCGAATGTTTATGTTACTGAGATTTTAAGGTTAATGATGACGTTTTTTTTACCTAAGCCTGGTATATGCTATTTTAACTCGCCTAGGAGATTTGCCCAAATTAGAATGGGATTTTTAACCGACTTCCAAACAGGAAGAGGTTCTCAGTTCGTTTCGTATGTATGTGATTTTTTTGTAAGTTTGTTACGCTATTACTCCACCAATTGTGAATGATTCTTTTTTTAATCGGTAGAGTATACGTTTCTTAGGTGGTCCCATTGTATCTGATCTCCAGAGATATGACGATAAACGTCTCAAACTTGCTACTAAAATTGACTCGCGGGGCATGGAAATATAATGGAATAATATGTAGATAAATTATTTAAAAAAAAAACCGACTTCATAACCACAAACAGGCACTCAAAAGCGAAAAATAAATTATTATAAGTGCTACCTACTTATCTATTTGAAGTCGGTGCCAGCTTTATCAAAAATGGCCCTGTGCAATAAAATCATCTGACACACAAAATAATAAATTGTCTATTTTATTACAGTAATTTCAAATACTTTTTTGATACCCGAATTATGAAAGCACTGCCCAACAAGCAAAGTAATCCTATAAAAAAAATTATAAGTCTGTCACTACTTATAACGATCTTATAAAGGCATTGCGGTAGACTCTATAACTTATAAGAGCATTTGTCAAGCTTTAACATACTCAAGTACATTAGTTTTCATATGTCGATCTAATAGTTCGCTACAAGACTAATCTACAAAACATTTATAGGACACTTTTACTAGTAATAGCATTTCACAAGCGTAGATATACTCAAGATCATTTGCGTTTATATACCAGTCTTATAGTTAGCTACAAGATTGTCTGTTAGGATAAATTTAGGAATAATTGTCCTATAATTGTTTTTAATAAGACCAAATATTTCTGAATAATATTTTGATCTTATAGTAGCATTTTTTAAGAGAACAAGGTATTATAACATACTTAGCCGAGATCACTATAAGTTTGCGTTATTATGGTCTTGCTTGAAACTTTTATAAATTGAATAGTATTCCATATGAGCGCTAAAAGACTATCAAAGCTTATAAACTACTAGATCAATCACTTTATTAGTAAAAGTCGGCCATTTTGTTGAGATTAAGTTGTTCCCCTACGTCTTGAGAAAATCGGTTGAACATGAATTTAAGTGATTGAATACAATTAAAAAGGAGTGGTTACAGGAGAAAAATGACAAATAGGAATAAACAATTAATGAAGCCCTTAGCCCAGTTCTTCGGAAATTAAATTAACAGGGTCAGGTAAAGCAAGCGCGTTAAGTACAAACACAGGAGAAGAAGATGAGGGTTCCGCGACCAAAAGTATTTTTTCACCCGTAGCGTACTACTCAGAAAGTGAAGAAGTTAAAAATTAGGAAGAAGAATACAATTTAGATATCAAAGAAACCACTGACTGAAAAAAACATGAAATGCTTAAAGAAATGCGAATCTGGGCTATAATTTAATACGTTGTAATTTTAAGTATAAAGACCATTAAATAAAATAATACTTCATTACAATTATGTTTTATCAATCAGATATTATTTAAATCAGTCTCAGTAATGAGTTATCTCAGTCACATGATGTTTTATAATTAAAGCTTTACTACTTAGTAAGTTAACGAAATATTTCAGCGTAGCAGTAGCTACATCATAAAAATAATCAGAAGCATAGAAATGCTCAAATTTTTCAACAATTAATATCAACATACTTATATTTAGTGTCACTGTTTTATTAATTACAGTGAAGCAACTGTTTTCAACTATGATAAAAAGTGTTAATAAAAAATCGTGAAAAAAGTATTAAGAAATGCAACCGCATTGTAATTATTTTTAAAATCAACTAAAACTAACAGTTTCGTTGATTTGTAACCGACTTCAAAAACAAGGAGGAGGTTCTCAATTCGACCGGATACATATAATATTCAAGGGAACCCTAATTTGTTTTAAAATGGAGGCGAGTTATCTTGACTGAAACTACTACAAGTATTAATTTACTTATAATGTTTCTATAAAGTACTTATTGAAGGGCAATTTCAAAACATGGCGAATATTAATAAGAATTGATAAAATTATTTTTTACAACCATATAATAATGTGCTATTTTTCGAAGGGCATTGTGAAATTAATTAATTTGCGGTACACATATACAATAAAAGTGACTTCCCCACGAGTTCACTCACTATATTAACATTATATTTCTAGTAATTTTCTTCTATAAATATTATACAATATAATAGTAATAGAAATAGTACTTGCGTATTTATTAAGTATTTACCAAAAAACAACCGGAATTACTAGCCAAAACAACAACAAAGATAACCAGTATATTATATTATTTTTTGATAAATAAACTTATAACTAAGTACATTACTAGTGCATTATAAACAAGATTGCTTTAGTAAGATACTTATGTCAGATACTAACAAGAGCGTTTAAGTTTGTAAATATGTAGTTTCATATCATTATAGAAGTTATTGCGCTTCGCCAAGTATATTATAGGGGTTAGTAACATTTTATAAGTTTATTATACGATAGTTATAGAATTAAACGCTCCTATAACTGCGCCCAAATCCAGCTTTGTAGTATGATACAAGTTTCTTATAAGTGAAAATAAAAGTAGTCTTGAGATCGTTTTAAGTACTGATTTTGCTAGTTGGGTGTGTAGCCAACCTAACAACGGAAAGTATAATTTACGTAGTAACTATTATGTAATCTGTGGTATTATGCTTATAATTTTTTTTTTGCAGTGTTGGTTGGTACAAAGTACGTTCATAATTCTAAGTTATTTTATTATGTATGCAGTGTCGCGGGACTGATATGGCCGCCATCTCCGCCAAACGTCATCATGTCAAAAAATATGAACTAACTTTGCACCTTAATATGAATATATTGGGGGTTGTTTTAGTTTTTAAAATATCTTAATTATTATTTTTTCACAACATGTACAAGATAATAAGAATGTTATTTTTTACGTAGTGTTGGTTGCTAAAATATTAGACAGCTATTCAAACAATTTATTGCCATGAAACTACTTCAGTGAAACTCTATTGTAGGATTGGCATAGTTTCCTATTTTCTAGACATAAAAGACAAACATGATTCAAAAATTATAATATTCACCGGGTAATGGGGGAGTAAGCTATTTGTCGCAGACCGATTCGATTCCGATTTAAGTTCGGTCATAAAATCGTGCTATAAAGGGACCAACATTTATTCTCGACAGTTCCAATTAGAATATCATAAAATACCCAGGCTACCGCAAGGTCTACAGCCCAGCTAGGCCATAGCTGCATCTTGTTCTCGTAAGCGAAGTAAAATTAAAACAAGTAAGTACCTATGTTTTAAACCTTGCAAGCTGCGCCCCAAAGCTTTGCCCACGTTTAATTCTGGTTATAAACTGTCATCTTAAAACACTATATCTATTAATGATAATTAAGATAGTTTAAAAACTAAAACAACCGACTTCCATGTCGCGCGAGTTAATATCAGTCGCAAGTTTAAGACGTTTATCGTCATATTTCTGGAGATACTTGTCAGATCTCGATGTCATTACGATGGGATCACTTTGGAAACTTTGTACTCTATCAATTAAAAAAAAATCATCAAAATCACATACACGACTAAGTTATCTGCGAACACAGAAAAAAAAATACATAATAGATATATACGGTCGAATTGAGAAACCTCCTCTTTTTTTGAAGTCGTTTAAAAACCGCATTAAGATCCATTGGGTAGTTTAAAAGATCTAAGCGCACCGACGAAGGAAACGAATTTCATGCACACAATAGATGTTTGGTGACAGATTTTCTTGAAGAACTTGAGGGTGGTAGCTGGCCAGGCGGACACTAGACAGTGTCATCCTACCACCAGGAGGGCCTGTAAAAGCGCACATACATTTTTCGATAGAATAATCCATTGGTGCATGGCGAGGATTTATCTCGGTACCTCTGGCGTCAAAGCCGACCATTCTCCCACCACTGGGTCCTCTGATAAGAGGATGACGATAGAGGGTAGAGAGAACTTAGCCCAGCTCTGCCCCACAAACGACTTAAAATAAATTAAAACAGAACAAATGTTTTGTACTTCGTGGTATAGGGTCGGAATATTTCACATCAAATCAACCTCATTACACCTTACATGTACTTGTCATAATTTATTTAGATCTCTCCCCGGCTATGCCTAACAAGATTGCTTTAATAAATTTGCAAGTAATTATCAATAATTAGATTCTTAATCAAGTCCACAGCAGTAGCTGTCTAAATCAACGCCATAAATACAGTTTCCCGTAACAATAAACTGAACAGTTTCGCTTAAGAGATCTGCAACTAACTATCTGCGACTCCGTGAAGAGCGACGGCTTTTCAATCTTGAGGTGATGGTGGACCGCTGTGAGATGAGAGTGCAACCTACGAATAACGAATTAGTGAGTTGCAGTTTCTTTTAGGGAGAGGGAGTGCAGCCGCCGTTCGACCTTGCTCTTATTCTTCGATTTAATCATGGTTAAGGGAACGAAATTGAGTAGGAAGACGGTAGTGGAACGAGGCATCAGGCATTTGAGCTGCAGACACACGATGAGCTAACACACTATTGAGGAAGTAGACTGGAGACTGCGTCGACGCCCGAGCCCCCCCAGGGATGTTCATAGGGCCATCTCCTCCGGTCGCCAACCGGCACTATGATCCATCCATATGTTCATCAGTAAAGAAATACCAACATTATTTAAAATTGAAACGTATTTACCTATGCTGTTATTCGGTCCTAAATAGAATTTATCTAAGTTCTTACAAAACAAAATCTCCAAAATACTACTCGTAAGTAAAAACTATTATTTATTCTATGCTTAAACTAGAGTTTGAGAAGTATGATCGGAGTGACTCTGATCGGATAAGTTGGAGAACAGCGTGATAAGGGAATGTTGTGGTGTGGTAGAAGATGTAGTGACAAAGATAGAGAAAGAGATGCTTAGATGGTTTGGACATCTAGAGAGGATGGATGAAGAAAGATTGACGAAACAGATTTATGAGACGAGTGTGAATGGGCCAGTTGGTAGAGGCCGACCTAGGCGAACGTATCATGACCAGCTCGGCGACGTTTTAATAAAAGGCCAAGTCAAAAGTACCTATAACCGGCGAGCATGTATGAAGGCGCTCATGAAAGTGGAAGAAGCGAAGGAGGTATGTCAGGATCGTAGCATGTGGAAAGAAGTAGTCTCAGCCTACCCCAACGGTAAAAAGGCGTGATTGTATGTATGTATTAAACTAAAATAAAAGCGAAAAGAAATACTGCAGTCCAGCACTTTTAGACCTTATTTAATGACACATTTACGTCTTAATTGTTCTGGTTTAAAATGGGCAATATTCCTGTTAGTGCAGGGATATATTTTCTTCTGGAATTTATATTATTTTAAGTAAGTAGGTAAAAGATTATCAATAAAATATTAAAAACATAATTATAAAGCGTCATTCATAATTTTTGTATCGCCTAAACTCTAAACTTCTTCAGGCTATTCAAATAAACTGGCCAAGTGCAAGTCGGACTCGCACTAGTAGGGTTCCGTACCACACTACAGTATTTTATAAGATCGAGCAAAAAATACCACTATCATTTTTCGCCAGCAAAAAATAATAATTAATAAACATTTTATTTATTATAACGCCATCTAACGTCTAAGGAGTTAGGGATCGACATTTCAATATAACGCCATCTATGGGACGTTTTCCTAACTAAGCGTTCATAGATGGAGTGAAATGCCGAAAAAACACGTTTCTTGTATGGGGACCCTCTATTATTTTTAACTTTACTCTGTTTTTAGTATTTGTTGTTATAGCGGCAACAGAAATACATCATCTGTGAAAATTTCAACTGTCTAACTATCACGGTTCATGAGATACAGCCTGGTGACAGACGGACAGACAGACAGACAGACAGACAGACGGACAGCGGAGTCTTAGTAATAGGGTCCCGTTTTACCCTTTGGGTACGGAACCCTAAAAATGAAGTTTCCGCAGTTTCCGCTAGAGCCTTAAGCTAAATATTTTATACAGTGATAATAAAATAAAGATAGTCATAAATTATCGTACTAGTAGGTACACGATAGCAAACTGTTTACTTTCCAAACACATAACTTGGAAATGGCTTTTCAATTCATATAGATTTATGGAAAAGCTATGAAAATATAATTGACAAATTGAGAGGAAGCTGAAGATTTGTATCTTTACTACATAGATTGTGGCACACTGATAGTATTTAAGTATTTATTTATTATTTAATATAACGATATTAATATAAATTTAAATAGGAACTTTTAAAAGTAGCACAACAGCTCAACGAATCGGTCGTTGAGCCCTGGGGCGGCAGTCTATGAATAGCGATGAATTTCGACCGATAATCGTCGATACGAAAAGAGATGCAGATAACAACTGTCTAGCTGCATCTCCTTCTATAAGACGTTTGCGATGACAGGACGCATCGCTATCAATGTAGAGACTTCCACCCCAGAAAACAAAAATATAACGATCTAATTCGTTCAACAGATTCTGGAGAATTGACGCCACCTAAAAAAAACTAAGCACAAATTTAATACCTCCTTTTTTAATGTAGTAGGTCAACAACAACAAAGGTACACAAAACTTCACACGTTACTTTTCAAGTAATTGTAATGTTTGCATAAGGAAGAGAAGCTAGAGAAATGTGCTGTTTGGAACCAATACAGACAGCACAGATTGACGAGTGCAGCGATAACTTGCTGTAGTCATCTACCTACAGGAAAATACCCACAGCATATTTAGCATAATAGTAAAATAATAATAACCACATTCTATAAAACAAAGTCCCCTGCCGCGTCTGTCTGTCTATCAGTTCGCGATAAACTAAAAAAAAAACAATCTACAGAGCGGATTTTCATGCGGCTTTCACCAATAGGCAGAGTGATTCACGAGGAAGGTTTGTATTAGTAAAAGTTTTCTGTAAATTGGTTGAAATATGACGATTATTGTTGACGACGTTAATACAACTCAACCAGCTGATGCAAAAATGTAGGCATATATGCTCTACACGTGCGAAGCCGGGGCGGGTCGCTAGTAATAATATACTCGTAACAAGTGCTTTCCCAATATTAAACATAATTTCTTGCGATCACCGGTCGCGCAGACGGTCAATAGAAATCATAGAAGATAGTTCGACTTATACTTATTAACTACTAGCTGACCCGGCAAACGTTGTTTTGCCATATAAATAATTTCGTAGTAATTTCTAGTGTAGACAAAAAATAGCTTACTTATTGTAAGTATGTATGGAGGAAAAATGATTAAATTACTAAAATGGCTATTAAAAAATAAGGGTTGATCGTAGAAGGGTGAAAATTGAGGATTGTATGTATTTTTGTATGTTGTATCATAAAAAAATAGAAATTAAAAATTTTGTCAAAAAAATAAAATAAAAAATTTAGGGGTGGACTACCCCTAACATTTAGGGGGATGAAAAATAGATGTTGGCCGATTCTCATAGATACCGGATAAGCACAAAAAATTTCATCAAAATCGGTCAAGCCGTTTCGGAGGAGTATGGCAACGAAAACTGTGACACGAGAATTTTATATATTAGATTTGAATAGATAGTCTTTATATGGCAAAACTAGTCTAAGGAGCACTAATGAAGTTACTTCTTCTTTGGCTTTGGTTACACGGATCGTGGAGATCAGCATCAAAGGGAAGCTTATAGTTATACTTAGCAGTGGACAATAACGGGCTGAAAATTATGATGATGGTTATTATTTGGCTGAGGACTCAACATATAACTACCTATAGCAACATTTTAGCTTTTACTTGACAGAATATATCTGTTATGGGCGTAATTTCAGCAATAATAGCAAGCATAGACTCTCTTCGGCATTTTTCACTCACAGCTGCCATCTACGACGTCTCTGCAGTGCCTTCCGTGGCAGTTATCCAAATATAAAACGCTGTTTAGTGTTCATCGGCCACCAACATCGCTGCGGTCGAAGTGTTCGAACCACTTTAAAGTGCCTACAGCGAGCAGCTTTCGCACGCATCGCTCCCAGCTAAGGTTGGATGTTAACTAGACAACGGCGATATTAAGGTGCGTTTGTCACGAGCAGCGTAGGCGACAAATGGAGAAAGCAACCATTTCTCTACGTGGGCTTTACATAGTTCAAAGACAGGGCGGCGTATCATTCATCTAGTCTGGCTATAAATCATTAATTTAGTCACGCATAGGTACCGCACGGGAGAGTTGGATTCGAGCAATGCGTTGCGTTTATAAACTGGGGCCTTATTCAGTATGACCATTTTGAAGTCTTACCGTGCCGTGTTACGTTATCTCCGCGATATGGTATTCTCTTTGCCAATTAAAACGCGGTAGGGTAAGGTTTTGAGCGCGTTTTGAGCTGTCAAAATATCGTGACATATGAGGACGTGTAACGCGCGCGTTTTGTATAATTTACCTATCATGTGGCATACAGAATACAATTTTTCAATAAAGTAACGTAGCGCGTTAAGGAACGCGTTATCTCATTGTTCATACTGAATAAGGCCCCTGGGTTGTTATATTTATCGAAACGTCGAGTTAAATAAAAATTTATGTTTTAAGCGCGATAAGTCCCGTATTTTAATATTTATAACAACTATGTGTTCTATTTTTATTTAATTTTTTATTATTTATATTTATATTTTTTTTTTATTATTTATTTATTTATTATTTTTTATTATATATTTTAATTTATTAAATGTTAATTAGTTAATTATTTAATGTGGCGACTACTAGACAAAAAAAAATAAATAAAGGGGGCGCTGCTGAAAATCAGCGCACTGCTGCAGGAAGTGCAGTAGCGCATAATGCTGATCATGCGCCCTATTCATAGTCAATCACTTCATAACTATTTTTATTTTTTTTAGTTTTACGATATTTTTCTTTCTTATATTATGTTTCTTTTAAGTGTTTCACACTTTATATTTTTGTAAATTGTTAAACACAATCCAAAATTTCATCGTACCGACGGGACTTGAACCCGCAACCTCCGGAATGACATGTTCCGGTGCTTTACCAATTAAGCCACGGTGCCAAGTATCGTTACGACGAAATTAGTGGATTGCATTTGTTAACCCAATTATGCATTGGTGGCGCCATCTATGACTACTTATTACGTAAGTTAATCATTCGGAAGAAATCAGTACAGTTTTCAAATCCGACGAGAGATGTTGCACTGAGTAAATCAAATATTATGTCCCGTCGGTACGATGAATTTTGGATTGTGTTTAACAATTTACAAAAATATAAAGTGTGAAACACTTAAAAGAAACATAATATTTGATTTACGCAGTGCAACATCTCTCGTCGGATTTGAAAACTGTAATGATTTCTTCCGAATGATTAACTTACGTAATAAGTAGTCATAGATGGCGCCACCAATGCATAATTGGGTTAACAAATGCAATCCACTAATTTCGTCGTAACGATACTTCGCACCGTGGCTTAATTGGTAAAGCACCGGAACATGTCATTCCGGAGGTTGCGGGTTCAAGTCCCGTCGGTACGATGAAATTTTGGATTGTGTTTAACAATTTTTCTTTCTTGTACTGGCTATGAATAAATGTTTTTCTTTCTTTCTTTCTTTCTATTCGCGAAAGTTTAAAGTTTGCAATTGCTAAACTGGGTTGGTCGATTAGCATTTGATGTGTTTGGTTTATTGATCTAATTATAATTGCCATTGGTACCTATTTAGAAATTATCTTTTTCAATATTATAGTACGTATCATTTTATCAGCCCTCTGAACACTATTCAGTCAATTTCTCTAGTCTGTCATAAATAGTTCTTCTTGTCAGGGTCTACGGGATCTACGTAGATACGTACTAATGCTACGCATCAAGGATTAATACAAGCTCTACGCAATTTTAGAAAAGATAGATTACCTTTTACTGTAAGATTCAGGAAGATTTTAATAAGATATTCATCAAATAAAATGACATCCAATTTTTGCGATATTCCTCGAAAACCTACAAGTGGTGTTAAAGTTTGTATAAAAAATACTGTTATAAACTAAAACGCAGTAGATGCCGCGCGTAGAGGCTTGTTTTAAATAAGTCAAGATGATACATTCCAGATAAGAAATTCATATCCGGCCCACCTGCGTATCTGTATACCCTAGGTCCGAGTCAACCTAGCTCCTATAATAGACCTAGACTATTCTGATTAGGAATTCGCGAGAGCTGAAACACAGTGTTTAATCTAAAGCCGACAACCGCAACGGTAGGCCGTGAGAATTGTACAAATGTAAATGTGCGCCGTGGCTTCACTCGGCTTATAATAGTGGTATCAGGATAACCTACCCTATCAAAATATATCTAGCTGGTATGTTACATTGTCCCTAGAAAATTTGATTAAAACGTTTGCGTGGTTTACTCGAAATGAAGGAATAATAATTTACTTTACAATAAGTCTGTGATGAAACTACTGATATACCATGATGATGCCACGCAACAAATTTTCCGGAGTCGGTGCATTGGAAGTTTTTTCTACATCTCTGGATATTTTTAAAGAATTGATATCATAGGACCACTCTGCGTGTATGTAAATATACCGTTTAAGAAAAACTGGCCAAGTGCAAGTCGGACTCGCACTCGTGGTCACAGGGTTCCGTACCACACTACAGTATTTCATAAGATCGAGCAAAAAATACCACTATCATTTTTCGCCAGAAAAATATAATAATTATTAAAATTTCTTATAACGCCATCTAACGTCTAACAAAGGTGTTAGGAATCGACATTTCAATATAACGCCATCTATGGGACGTTTACCTAACTAAGCGTACATAGATGGCGTGAAATGCCGAAAAAAAAACGTTTCTTGTATGGGGACCTTCTATTATTTTTAACTTTATTCTGTTTTTAGTATTTGTTGTTATAGCGGCAACAGAAATACATCATCTGTGAAAATTTCAACTGTCTAACTATCACGGTTCATGAGATACAGCCTGGTGACAGACGGACAGACAGACAGACAGACAGACAGACAGATATATTTACCTACCTACGCGACTTGATAATCACCTACAGTTTTTCGTTGATAAAATAAACAAACCGATCGAATTATTTTCGGATCCATAATATTTAAACAATCTAATAGAAACCATTCTATACGCTAGTACTTAGCGATACTTGCACTATTTATTATTATGTGGCGATACAAAGTTGAATACCTACCGCAATTACGTCAGTAAGTAGGCAGGTGCGGAGATTTATCGCACCAGTGCGGTTTTCACTCTCGGAACCGTGTTAGTATCGAGATACACGAACAAGTGGCAGACAGCCTGTCTGTCTGAACAGATATAAAGCGGTTATAACTGGTTAGCCTAACTGCGGGTCGGATAATGTGATTCTTTGGATTCTTCTGTTGGATTCTTACGATCGTTTATATCTTCGTTCATATATAGACTACAGTAGGTCTAAATATGGTTGCAATAACAAAACGGCGTTTTTAAATGGCTAATTTTAAATAAAAATATGTTATTGATAAATCACGAATGTAAAACATAGTTTTGTAGGTACGTCGACTTAATTTAGAGTGTAGAAACTTTTTTTTTTAACTCAACAAGCAAGCGATTGACCACTATCTCAGCTGATGTTAAATGACTTTCGAAATAAGTGCATCCAACACAGCAGGTGCACAACTTAACTGTGCCTGAAAATATTATGTTTCTTTGAAGTGTTTCACACTTTATATTTTTGTAAATTGTTAAACACAATCCAAAATTTCATCGTACCGACGGGACTTGAACCCGCAACCTCCGGAATAACATGTTCCGGTGCTTTGCCAATTAAGCCACGGTGCGAAGTATCGTTACGACGAAATTAGTGGATTGCATTTGTTAACCCAATTATGCATTGGTGGCGCCATCTATGACTACTTATTACGTAAGTAAATCGTAACGATACTTCGCACCGTGGCTTAATTGGCAAAGCACCGGAACATGTTATTCCGGAGGTTGCGGGTTCAAGTCCCGTCGGTACGATGAAATTTTGGATTGTTTTTAACAATGTGCCTGAAAATGTTTAAATGTGTCTGTTTGCACTTCCACGCAAAAACAGCTGAAAGGTTCATGTTATAAAGTTGGATAACAAATAAACAGACTAAAATACTTCGAGATTTATAATATCAGCGTGATACAGCGCTCAGAATACTGCAATTACGACAGTAAGTAGGCAGGTGCGGAGATTTATCGCACCAGTGCGGTTTTCACTCTCGGAACTGTGTTAGTATCGAGATACGCGAACAAGTGGCAGACAGTCTGTCTGTCTGAACAGATATAAAGCGGTTATAACTGGTTAGCCTATCTACGGGTTGCATACTGTCATTTTTAGGATTCCGTACCCAAAGGATAAAACGGAACCCTATTACTAAGACTCCGCTGTCTGTCTGTCTTTCTGTTGTCCGTCTGTCACCAGGCTGTCCCATAGATGGCGTTATAAGAAATAAAATGTTTAATAATTGTTATTTTTTGCTGGCGAAAAATGATAGTGGTATTTTTAGCTCGATCTTATAAAATACTGTAGTGTGGTACGGAACCCTACGAGTGCGAGTCCGACTTGCACTTGGCCAGTTTATTGGATTTTTATCTGTTTGCTTCTTGTTAATGAAGTCATCATCATCATATTGACTCGAGTCAAACTGCATTAAGTAGAAAAAATTAGATTTATCATTATGAGGGCCCGATGGCATAATCGGGAGAACGGTCGGCTTTGAAGTCAGAGGTACCGAGTTCAAACCCCTCCGTGCACCAATGGATTTTTCCATCGAAAAATGTATGTGCGATTCTCACAGTGGCCCTCCGGTGAAGGAAAAACATCGTTAAGAAACAAAAACAATACCCGCATGGTGGTAGGACAATATCTAGTATCCGCCTGGCCAGCTACCACCCTCAAGTTAGAAAATCTGTCGCCAAACATCAAATGTGTTCCGGCAGCTATCCTTGAGAGCCTGTTCCCATTTTAGGCCTAGCGTGCTTACCATCTTCGACCGCATCATCGCTTACCAACAGCAGGGCTAGCATGGCCTTATCCCCGGGGGAAAGACAAAATTATTATCCTGTTTTTCGCCAGACAGGATATCAACACAACAATTTAAACGCTTGGTGAAGTTTAAACCCGAGTTTTGATTTTGTTTCGTATTAAAAAGTTTAAAAAAGAATTGATTAAAAGTCAGCGGGCGTTTATAATTGTCGAAAAACTTTACTTATAATTTGCCTTCTCCACCAAACAAAACACTGATATATATGGATAGGTGGAAAGACAAAATAGTCCCCTTGCCATGCATGTGAGATAGTGGTCAAACGCTAGACTATAAGATATTTTAAAAAAATGACAGTCAGTGGTAGTAATGAGTATAACAATTACTTTTCTTGAAAACATCGGACTATTACGATTTTTATATCAATCATCATGTAAGCTACCGTTTGACCACTATCTCACCCGTTGGTTAGTTATGTTACGGTCGAGGATGGTAGCACGCTAGGCAGCTGTCTTTGACAGTCAGTTACCAAACTGACTGTCAAAGACAGCTGCCGGAATACATTACATGTTTTTGCGACAGATTTTCCCACTTGAGTGTTACCAGAAAGAACAATGAAAACTGTCAAATTATCGCAGCAATTCTCAAGCGATACGCTTACGAAAGAACTGCATTTATTTTAATTTATATAGATAAAGTAATTGTTTCAGTCGTAAAGAAAGTGCTCAGATAGAAATTCACATAAATGGGCAGAGCTTGAAATGTTCGAGTTCATTTTGAAAAGTAGTGAAAGTGCATTGAAGAGCTTCAACAGCTAACTATTTACTTCGAACTATATGAGTTTATGAGTCTTTTACTTTGCCTTTCATACAACTATTGAAAGTAAAACTAAAATAAATTATAAGTAAAAAATATTTTTAAAAACAAGCTTTTATCTGGGACTATGAACTAAAATGTTAAAAATAAATTCTAGTTAGTATTTGGCGTGTAGGTACTTACCTATATTTTTAAAAGCTTGAGGTATAGTTTTTATAATTACCTAGCCTGAAAAACCTACTCCCTCAGTATTTAAGAGAAGGCGTGATGTTGTAAAATATTCCACGGATATTTGATGTGATTATGGGTGAAGTGATCTTCAAGGTATATCAATCGACTCGGTGGGGCTATGCTGCTTTATAAAAGAAATACCATGGCCACCTTACAGCTTCATCATATATCGTTTTAGTTCATCCAGGATATCGTTTTAGTGTAAAGTGCTCCTCAAGACGAATCATTTAAGCCCAAATTCGCTAGGGTTAGGTTATTTTATCACGGAGGTGCCGTGGCCAACTTCCAGTTTCATCACATATCATCTAGGTGCAAAGTGTCTCTTCAAGACGAATCAATCGAGCCCAAACTCGGTAGGGTTTTGTTGTTTTATCACAGAGATGCCGTGGCCACCTTCCGTCTCTATCATCAGACCAACTACATGGTACCATATCATTGTATTGTCACCGAAGATACATAAGTACACCAAATTTGAGTCCAATCAGACATCGGGAAGTGGGTCTAATTTAGCTTCCAAGATTCTACCCGAACATACATAGTGACATACATAGTGACATACATACATACATACATTGCAAGTTAAATAAAAGCTTGAAATAAATAGTTATTGGGAATAGTAATTCTACAATATCATTATAATAGTAACTAGCCAAATATCTATTATTAAGTATGGAATTATACATTTGAAATTCAGGAATATATTAACGTTTGATTCACACTATCTCATTTGGTAGTAGGCCTAGTATGTCTGACTCTCAACTACTTGGTTCTGACAATATCACGGTTTTCTTTTTTATATCTTATAAACTAGCGACTACAATTTCGCCTGTTGGTAGTGATGATGCGTTCGAAGACACAGTAGCACGCTAGGCCTAGAATAATCTTAAAGATAGCTGCCGGAGACATTAATGTTTTGGCGACAGATTTTCTAACTTGAGGGTGGTAGCCGGCCAGACGGACACTAGATACTGTCCTACCACCATGCGGGGTTTGGGGATTTCTTAACGACGTTTTTCCTTCACCGGAGGGCCACTGTGAAAAGCGCACATACATTTTTCAATAGAAAAATCCATTGGTGCACGGCGGCGATTGAACTATTTAACTATCCCAGTCAACTGTAACAATAAATTCAGAGACAGTCTATCAATACTTACCCAAGCAATTTGAGAAGACCACAAAGGTTTTTGGTACAGTTTTCCAAGGGGACTCAGTCACCCAGTAAAGAGCTAAAGAGCACATCTAACTGCACCTATCAAATAAAATACCCAACAATATGACGTTTAATTATCTTAGCTAACGGTAACAATAGTATATCTAGTGTTCATCTTTTTCAATTACATCAAAATATGAATATAACAATGACAAGGGCTGTTGGGACAGTTTTCCGAGCGGTTTTAATCGCCCATTTATACTGGGAAATCTAACAGCTCTAATCATATAAAATACTCAACAATTTGACAGTTAATTATCCTAGTTATCCGTAACAATATATTCAGGGTTAGTATTATAGTATCCCACTGTCACGGGTGGACACCAAATTAGCGCGCTCATTTCACCTGAACCGGCCAAGATCAGCTTTCCCCGCGACAATCGTAAACAAGGAATTCATTTAGAATAACATAACCGTGCCCATGGTTTACTGATTGGTTGATATTCATTGCCAATAACTGGGGGCTAGGGATGTGAATGGTGAGGGATCGCGCGGATTTGGCCGGACAGAAAATGGAATAGACCCGATGTTTCGGATAGATTTTATTTAATTTACTTGTTAGACGACTATATCGGCATTACAGTTTTTTAACCAAGTCGAGTTTCGTGAAATAATTTGGTTGTCAAGCTAATTATATCTGAACTAATATTATATAATAGTAAAAGATTAGTTTTTTGTTTGTTACGATTTAACTCAAAAGCTACTGGACCAATTTAAAAAATTCTGTCATCTCGATATCTATCTCGAAAGCTACATTATCAGCGAGTAACATAAGCTATATTTTATCCCCTTATTCGCACGGGAATGGGTTCACACGGTGAAACGGCGAGGCGCTGCTAGTATTCAATACTTCCCGTTTGCAAGACAAATTGGAATATTTAGATTGGATCTGGATTGGTCAGTTCTCCAACGAGGGCCTCATCAAACTGAAGTCTTTCAGACAAGTACGGATCGCGTATAGCTAAACGTCTGAGATAATGATCAGGTGTTTTTCTGTACTTATAAATAAAAATAAAAATGTATATTGATAGGTCTTCTCTTCACCGATATATTAGTTAATAAGAGGATTGATTGGCGTGCAATTGGAGAAGCCGGGATGTCCAGCAGTGTATAGGCTGCTGCTAGTAACAATGATGGTGATGTAGAGCGTTCATTAAAGGACATTTTTTTATATAGTATGTACAATTATGAAGCTAACCGAGCAACAAGAAGCAGAAAAAAAAGAGACGGATTTATCTCAGAACCAACAAAGTCCGCTGCAATTTCACGATGATCCGGAACTATAAATTTACCTCTAATTTCCCATCACTAGTGGAATAATTCTTGACCGTGATTGTTATAGAACTAGGAGAAGTGGCAACGTTTATATTGTTGCCAGTGATAAAGTAAGAGATTTAAAGTTATTGAGTGCACTGTGAGGCTGAGCACCAAGCTTACGTACTGACTATTACTTATCTGTGACTGTGTTGATTTATGGTGTTAGTATCAATAGCTTGCTCTTTCACTGTACAGAGAACTTCCATTGGATAAAACATTCTTATTGAGTTCACATAAGGGAATAACATAAAACTTGACCGAGTCTGTGTTCCCCAAAAGCTTCCTAAGGGTCTTGCAAGTAAATAACTCGTAGGTATCTATTTAGCCAAGCACATATATTGTAGAAAACGTCCAGTACCCTTAGTACCCTTAGTACGAGTTTTTATCGTAAACTCTTTTGACAGATCTCACATAGTTTTCGACTTATTCTGGCTCTCTGATTGGTCTAAATTTAGTGAAGTGTAGTAACCACTAGAGGAGCTGTATTGTTTTTCATACAAAATTTGTTTGAAATACGATATCGAGTTTGGTATGAAAACTCTTACTAAGGGTACAACAGGCAGGCCGATGTCTATACATAAAAAGCGATATTCGTCGATAAGAAGTTTTCTTAGCTACGATCATTGCTCAAAATTAATTGCTATTCATGTAGAGACTACCGAGTGTGAGTGTTAGAGTATCCTGCTATTATTATACGGCAAGACATTTTCTCCCCTCCGGCGTAGGAAGATTAAAATAGAATATTTTAGATTACACCTTGTTGTAGGCTTTCAGAAATTCCAGACAATTTTGAAAGCAGCCTTCAGCTTTATCATCTAAAAATACAGCCGAATTGGGAACATCCGCCTTTTTAAAGTCAAATTAAAAGTTTCGTAGACGAAGCGTAATTTGATTTGATCTTATATTAGGTATGTGATATCAAACAAATGCACAAAGAATTTTATTACCGATTCAACGTGAGAATGCAGCCAGCGTTCTTGGCACTTTACCACACGGAAATCCCTTATTTTTTTGTTTAGTTTAATTATAATTTTTAAATATTGTTCATGCAGTTATATGTATACTTTAATAACAATAAATAGACTTTCTGACTCTATGAATTATTTTATTATGTACCTAGGTAGAAAGCTAAACCGTGTACTACTATGATTAGTAATTACATGGTGCTATATTTGTAGTCGAAAGGTGCCAAGATTGGCACCTCTTAAATCCTCTCGTTGGTACTACCGAGGTGTAGCGGTGGGCGCTTTTAATCGGAAATAGCTTTTAAAACGTTATCCAAAAGAAACGCCGAAGCGCGCTTCCAAAATGAAGCCGTCTACGCTTTAAAACATTTTTCGTACTACTATATTCGACCATAAAATGACCTTATTCCTACAGCTGCTATACGGCACATTATAAACATTCTTTATTAAATTGATATAACAATCTTATTGCTATGCACATAAGACTCAATATCGGTGGGATCGGTTACAGTTTACAGTATTATACGACTAAAACAAATGCAGTTTGATTTCGTTGAGGCAGACTGACAATGAGTACAATGACCCGTTTTTTATTTGTTAGTATTATTTCAAAAGAAACGCAACGATATTCATTTCAGACAGTCCTAAGCCTGTTGATAAGTACGAAGGGAAGTTAATTGATTTATAGTAATTTGCATTGTATTTAGTAATTTTTTTTTTATATATCCTAACACTGTCCTAGTAAAGCCATAAAACATAAAAACATTAACTTACGTTACGTCATTATATTACTATTTCAAATAAGCCCCCGTTTTATTACGTTACGTTACGATACTAACTACGATCTTCACAACAATAGTGACTTGCACTGCTTATAGTTTTAAAAAGCCGTTAAGCGTAAAGCTTTTTTAAAGCTGGCTTTTTAAAAAAAGCGCAACGTTGAAGCGTGTTGTCAATTTAAAGCCGTTTATCACATCTCTACCGAGGTGTCCAATAGAATTATACCCAGTGTATCATTGCACCCAGTGGTTTTTAGCCGACTTTCAAAAAGGGGGAGGGTCTCAATTCGTCTGTATGTTTTTTTATGTATGTTACGCGATTACTCCGTCAATAGTGAACCGATTCGAATGTTTATTTTTTTAATTGGTAGGATAGGTGGTCCCATTGAAATTTCATCGAGATCTGATACGTATCTGCAGAGATATGATGATAAACGTCTCAAACTTGGTATTGAAACTGACTCGCACGGCATGGAAGTCAGTTGTTTTAGTTTTGAAACATTTTAATTATTTTTACAACCAACCAACTTCAAAAAGCCATATATAGCCATATTATACATCTAATCTGGGGTGGAAGTCTCTACATTGATAGCGATGCTATCTAATAGAATCGACGTCTAATAGAAGGAGATGCAGCTAGACAGTTGTTATCTGCATCTCTTTTTTTTTATCGACGATTATCGGTCGAAATTCATCGCTATTCATGTAGACTACCGGCCCTGGCTAAGTGAAGAGAGGGAGACTTACAGTCCGGCAAGTATAACTTGGCGTGCCTGTGCGCCACTGTGCTTTTACTTAGTACTTTGATAACAGTTTCTCCTAAGCCACTTTTAATTACTTTTGGCATTATTGAACTATTTTAATGTAGCAGATTTATCAACAATAATGTCGCGGTAATCTCTCAAACGTCAAACTCACAGTGTCAATTAAAAGAATTAGTTCCAAAAACCACCACCGCCAAGTTATACTTGTGGCACTGTAGCTGGTAGATTATACATCAGGCTAGGTATGCACAGTTTAAATATTACTACACCCTTTTGTTACACCTTGTATCCAGACTAATATTATGAAAACGTTTGTAACTCTGTCACTCTGTTTGTTACCTAATCACGCCTTAATGGACGATCCGATCTTACTGAAATTTAAACAAGGAGAAACTTTACAGCGTGAGGAATGAGTCCGATGAACATAGGCTACTTCTTGTGAAAATAAAAGCATTATTTTACACATCACTTAAATAACTCAGTCACACAAATGTTGATTAACAGAGCCACAGACAGAGCTTTACAGTGATTGATGAAATTCCTAATGTATGTGAAAGAAGTCGCGGGTGTCAGCTAGTAAGCCATATATCAAAATAAAGTTTGGTGAAACTAAAATGTACTGTGCAATAGCGTTACAAAATAAATCTACCCTTAACTAAACTGCATTTCCTAGACCTACCAAGGACCTAACCTTACTCACACGAATCACGTAACATTATATTCTAAAGCTCAACATGTCAATAATAAGGAGTTATTACGTCAGTAAGACTGACGCGATATTCCATACACTTCAGCCTCAGACCGTCTTTCAGCTTGCCATTGAAAATCCTATCTTAGAATAATCCATCAAGGTGCAATTTCGAATCTTTATGAAGAGGCGTGGTTGTGCTAATGTTGTACAAAAAGTGGTCAGTTGTAGTACATTGAATTTATCACTTTCCCCGTGTTATTACACCCGCTGAGACCCGGGGCTTTTATCGTTTATCTAACAAGTGATTACTGTTTGTTTTCGATTGGTTAAGATACTCAACTCGAGTCGATCTCCCTTTGATAGCTTTGCGCTTGACTGCTCTCTGTTATTTTCAAACAAAACTCTCCGGAATTATTAAATGAAAATATGAATGAAAAAATACTCAGGATTATTTTCCGTTTATTTGTGGGCTAAGAAAACACGTTATCGAAATCACATTTCATAAAATAAATCGAACAATATCTACTAGATAAAATTAATTCACTATAATATCGTTTAAAAACTAAAAAAGAACCGACATTTTCATATTCGTTTTTCAGTACCAATATTGAGATGTTTATCTCAATATCTCTGGAGATACTTATCAGACCTCGACCTCGACCTCGACCTCGACCTCGTACCACACTTGGGATATCTCCTTTGGAACAAAAAAATAATAATCAAAATCGGTTCATAAACGACAAAGTTATCCGCGAACAAACATTAAAAAAAATATATATATACGGTCGAATTGAGAAACTTTCTCCTTTTTTGAAGTCGGTTAAAAAACCGTCATCATGAAGTTTTAATTTTTTATATTTTTGCACTAATATTTTACAATAGTTTATAATATCGTTTAAAAAATTAAAAGAACCGACTTCAAATGCCACGCTATTATTTTTCAGTACCAAGTTTGAGGTCTGTGTTTATCTCCATATCTCTGGAGATACTTATCGGTCCGCGATGAAATTACCATGGTACCATACTTGGGATATCCTCTTTTCAACAAAAAAAAGAATAATCAAAATCGGTTCATAAACGACGATGTTATCCGCGAAAAAACATAAAAAAAATTATATACGGTCGAATTGAGGAACCTCTTTTTTTAAAGTTGGTGAAAAAAACAACTTATGTGTATGTATGGAAGTCAGTTACGAAATTAATATAATCTTCTCAAATACTAACAATTCCATAAAGCTTAACACGTCCTTGCCGGCGGGCAATTGACGCATATAGTTTCTATGCAAATTCTCGCAGATATTTTACATAACCGTGAATGATTGAGTCTATTTACAATAAGAATATATTACGAGCCTTGCAAACCTAACCTATTACCTAAAAGAGGTACTTTTGTAGACGCAACCACTAAGCGTATTCATATTTCTCTAAAACGTACTCTCAAGACGCCTGCGTAATGAATTGTCTATACAAATGTAATTCCAAAAGCATTTCAAATAGGAGCAATTTGTTATTATATCATAACTACATAACAAACAGCATATATGCTGTTTGTTATTCGGACGTGGACATAATTTATCTGAGTTCTCACACATTTTTAAACTATTACACTAAAACGACAAACGAATTGCATATCACGCTTACTGCAGTATAAACCACGCATTTTCTTCTTCATCATCTCCATCAGCCTTCTGCTACTTCAGTGCTCTACATAGGACTCTCCAACTGCACGTCACTGAGCACGATCCTCGGCAACTTTCATTCAGCTCCTTTTGCTACTTCAGTGCTCTACATAGGCCTCTCCAACTGCACGTCACTGAGCACGATCCTCGGCAACTTTCATTCAGCTCCTTTTGCTACTTCAGTGCTCTACATAGGCCTCTCCAACTGCACGTCACTGAGCACGATCCTCGGCAACTTTCTTTCAGCTCCTTTTCAACCGACTTCTAAAAAGGAGGAGGTTCTCAATTCGTCTGTATGTTTTTTTTTTGTATGTTAAGCGATTACTCCATTAATTATGAACCGATTTGAATGATTCTTTTTTTTATCGGTAGGGTATTTTTCCGAGGGTATCTTGTGGGTTATATGTATGTTTGAGGGTATCTTCAAAATTACAATGGGTGGTCCCATTGTAATTTCATCGAGATCTGATAAGTATCTCAAAGGTAACATAATTTTACACCTACACCTATTTAAGAATATGCACCAATCAAACACGGACCCATAACTGAAAATTGCATCAAAATCGGACGAGTAGTTTTAGAGACAAATGGCAACATAGATTTGCACACATAAACAAACAAACCCTCTCACCCAAAACGCATATACAGTCTCCGTTCGGTCGTGGGTGAAAATTACAGGCGCGGCATTTGAATTCGGTTCTTATCTTATGGTTTTTCAAACGATCTTACATTATTTTACGTTTTACGAAACACAGTAATTACGATTTATTTTATTTTATTGAAAGCTGGCGAAGTCTTAACTATAGGCGACTTTCTCGCACGCAACTCGCGTTTCCGGATGAATTGTTCGAGAAACAATGGTAGCACCTGTGTCTGTCAGGTTGAACGACCGATTGCAACAACTCCTTAGAAGGCTTAGGCTTCACTGTAGACAATGTTACGATTCAATGAACACTTTCAAAACTGGTTGCTATTTTAAGGTTTAGCAAGTTATTGGATTCGTTTAGCTAAAAACATAGAGGAAGTCACACTACATTATTAAAAAGTCAGTTCTTTAACTAATTTCACAAAAAAGTAAGGGGTTCTCAATTCACCTGTATTTTTTTATATAACAAACATAAATTAACTGGTCAAGTGCAAGTCGGACTCGCACACGTAGGGTTCCGATTGAAGAAAAGTTGCCGGAAAAATAAGCTTTTAGCATGCTTATTTCCATTAATTTTAATTATTTTTATTTTTGTTTTTATTATTTGATATTATAGCAACCATTGTAATACACCTATGAGCAAATTTCAAGTCTATCTATTACGGTTTGAGATCGGGCATAAAACCACGGTAATATATTACCGTGATAAAACGCCTGAAAAACACGTTTCTTGTATGGGTACCCCCTTTTATTTTTAACTTTACTCTATTTTTAGTATTTGTTGTTACAGCAGCCATCGTAATACATACTTTTTGAAGATTTCAAGTCTTTATCTATTATGGTTCATTCATATGGGTTTAAGCAAAAAATGCTGAATAGAACACGTTTCTTATTACCCCCCATATTTAATTTTATTTCGTTTTTAGTATTTGTTGTAAAATCTCCTATAGTCATACATACTATGTGAAAATATCAAGTATCTACCTATTACGATTAAGGATATACAGCCCTGTGAAATGCGGACGGACAGAGTAGTCTCGATAATAGGTTTCCTTTGGTACCCTTCGGGTACGGAACCCTAGGAAATGGGATCAAACGGGAAGTATACTCTCAAACAAAAACGAATTTTCCAAATCAACACTAATCACTACCAATATTATAAATGCGAAAGTCAGTTTGTTTGAGACTTCTTTCTAAACGGTCAAACGGCTGTACCTAATTAGCTGAAATTTTGTACAGAGATAGCCAGTACTATGGATTAGTTATATGCTATAGTATACTTTATATCGCGGGCGAAGCCGCGTGGCACAGCTAGTCGGTTCATGAATGACGAAGTACTGATGTAACAAACATTTAAAAAAAACTTTTTTGAAATTGGTTAAAAAGGAAAGCCGCGTCCTATTCTGAAATGATGTTATTTTTGCAATTAGCGCAATGCCAATGTCATCGTCATAGAGTTATGACAGGGGATATTTTCAGACATGCCTTGTAAAATTACACCTGCTTCTATCTGTGTCGCGGCTACGGCATTGGATTTGTATTTTGGTCTCACAATCATTCAGTTATCACTTCAGGCATAAACAGGTATTTTGGACGGCCTTTGGAGTTTGGATAGAATTCGATATACACTCACGGACTCATAAACTGCATCAAAGTGTAGAATTATATTCGAATTCATTGAATGGTCCTTTCTAGTATATACCATACGATACGCTAGATACGCTGTTATGAAGTTAAGGAACCAAACTATTGGTTTCAATTTAAATTTGTACACTAAGGGACTCGGAAAGGACCATTTAATTAATTTGAAATTACTCCTGATCTTTGATGCAGTTTATGAGTCCGTGAGTGTAGTTTACTAACGTTAAACATTCGAGATGATTTATGAAAGAGAAATGCATATCATTATAAATCAATAGTTAGGCCCGCCACATACATTCGGTATTCAGTTTCGGAATTCCGAATCGAAATATCGAATCCGGGATACCGTTAACGGCCAAATGCATTCGGAATTCCGTTTCGACAGGAAAACTTCGAATGGAAATCTACCGTACGTAATATGCGATACTGTGTTTTGATTGTAGAAAAAGTTAAAAGATTTTTTTTGTCAAATATAAAAAAAAAAATAGTTTTATTTTTCCATTAAACTGATCTGAAATCTGAAAACATACAATGCTTATACCAAGCCACCTAGCTCATGTATTGTAGTCACTTTTCAAATACCTACGTACTTGTATGTATGTATTTTTGAGGACTAAAAAGTTATCAACTATCGAGACCCGGCAGATAGTCTCTACGAAGGCCGCTACAAAAATAATATCAAAACAAAATATATTGCGCACATGTTGAAATATAAATATGTAAAACACAACGATTACAGTAATAACGTCTATTTTCTGTTTTTATGTTTTGCGTGGGTTTCAAAGTACCTGCGTAGAGATTAACTGACTTTCTTGTAAACTGCCCCCAAATGAACTGTTACACACAATCCAAAATTTCTTCGTACCGACAGGACTCGAACCAGCACCCCTTGGGCAACTTGCCCAGGTGCTCTGCCAATTAAGCCACGGTGCGATACTATTGATACGACGAAATTAATGCATTGCATTTTTAACCCAATTATGCATTGGTGGCGCCATCTATGATAACTTATTTCGAAATTTAATCATTTGAAAGAAATCATTAGTTTTTAAATCCGTGGAGAGATGTTGCACTGCGTAAATCAAATATTATGTTTCTAGAAGTGTTACACACTTTATATTTTTGTAAACTGGACTTTTAGGAGTGTGTGTAAAAGTTTTGAATTTCAAAAATAACAAAAGTAATCAGCCATTCGTGTTGCACTAACTCTAAACAGGGATGCGGATACAATATGGGGTTCTTCGAGAGAAAAGGATCCGGTTTTCTGGAATAGATAATTCTGATGTCTTATCGCTAATATGTTTCTTTCATTGTATGTTATTTTTATGGTGTGCAAATAAAATGTTAAATGGTATTGTATTTTAAAAGTCCTGAAGGGCCGACAGCGCATCAGAAACGCCGCTGGTGTCCCAGAACTTGCAGGTGTTCATACGCGTCAGTGACGCTTACCATCAGACTGGTCGTCAGCTTGTTTTCCACCTTATATAATATACCACCTATACATATTTGACAAATATATGTAGGTAAGTGTACCTTTTTAATTTTGAGCGCAAAATTATGTTGCCTTTATATAGTACAGGCCAAATTATTTATATTTAGGTACCTAATTTAGCTGGAACAATCTGTCATACGAGTATGATCGTTTATTTATGAGTTGTAGGTATCAGAAGCATGTTTGTTTTGGCGCATCTTGGAACGGTACAGGAATACGTGTACCTATATTGTCATACGAGATTAGTAAGCGGTACTGACAAAATTTAAACAAAAAGGAAAAACAAGACGATACAGTACTTATAAGAATTTGTTTCTTTACTAATTTTAAATCTTTACATAGTATAATATATTAATATAATATATATAAAACATAAGTAAAAATATAGTATAAAAAAATATACTAGTATAAAACAAAATCGCTCCCGCTGTCTGTACGGTTAGATGTTTTAAACTACGCAACGGATTTTAATACGGTTTTCATCAATAGATAGAGTGATTCAAGCGGAAGGTTTATAACCAGGATTAAACGCGGGCAAAGCCGCGGGGCGCAGCTAGTATGCAATAATTAAAAGTCAATCAATATTATTAGCAAGTTACGAATGAACCACATCATTAGCTTCTGTGCTAATGATAATATGATAATGAATAGTACAATAATTAGGCATTATTTTGGTCGAAAGATAGGGGCTATTTTTAATGGATCCCCGAGACGATCAAGTGCACTTGACAAGTCTACGCTGGAAGTGAATATTGATCGTTTACAGCATTACTTGACAAGTCCCGTCAAGTGATCTACGGGCTTGACCATACTTGACAGAAATTTTGATTGACGTCACAGATCGGTAGGGTCGATAGGCGAGAGACTTGACAGCACCTTCAATAGTCGTCAAGTCGCCCATCAAGTCGCGTCAAGTCCCTCGTCAAGTGAAATCGTCAATCACGTGAGACTTGTCAAGTGCACTTGATCGTCTCGGGGACCCATAAAAGCCAATAAATTTATCTTTTTAGGGTTCTTAGTTCTTACCAACGTCTGTTTTGTTTCTTATCTCTTTTATTTTTGATGGCAGTTAAGGTAAAACGTTGTATCATCGATTTGTACGCATCTCACGTGGAATCTACGTGTAATCTTTGATACCAATGGCGCATCAAAATTGGCAATGACTGTAAGTCAAGGTCCGGGAAAAATGCTTCCTATCACATTTAGGCATAAGGTTTCTCCAAGATGCTACGGAATAAATTCATTACCTCTACTTTCTTACTAAGTAGGTAAACCTACAGCTGGTTTGGGCCGTCCGGTGTCAAAAACATAATAGGTAATAGTCATGGAGGTAAATATAGTACATTCATATCGATGGTAATATTAATAGATTTTTTACTCCATTTTCCGTACTAAGGTCTGTCTGTCTATCATGAACTCTTTTCTCAGAAACGCGTGGAGATATATGTCAAGATTAATATCAAATATCTACTCAGGTCTCCAATCCCTTGGAGCTGTCAAAAACCAAACTTGAGAGCGAAAAGGAGAGAGAAGAGAGAGAATAAGAAGAGTGGCAATATCTCAGCAGTTGTAAAGAATAAACTGATGATAAATAAATAAACATAGACAACAACGATGGACAACAATTACATTGCACATTTAATAAACCTACCTATCCTAAAAGAGCAGACAATGTAGAACATTATTTTCGAAAATTCCAGAACAATTTGTAAAGAACTAGTAAATTCATCAGATTATTAGAGAAAATTCATAAACATTTTCTGAGGATGTTTAGCGCAAGCATTCCACATCTTAATATCTATTTATCGAAGTATTGTCACAGATCATATACGAGTTACTATGTAAGTATTGCGAATACAAACAACAATCGCGTGACGTCGGAAATGGAAACGCGAAATCGCACTTTCAATGTCATTTTCAATGAATTTATTATCTAGGCCTAGATCGGAGTAATCATACTAAATATTTTATATAGTAGGGTTGCCACGCTTTATTTAAACAATTAGAGTAAATAAATGTTTAGTTGATCATGCGGCAAGTGCAGCTTATGCCGAGTTCACACGAGGCGATTTTTGTTGTTCCACTTCCTAGGGATGTACTCTTCTTTCGATTCTAAGTGCGATACTTTGTAATCAATACCATAGAATAAATAAAAGTACAAGTATCAATACTGAGTAGGTACCGGTTAAAAGTAATCGTCTCGTTGCTCAATTATTTGTCTCGGAAGAACATGCTAGGCTGGCATTATAGAGCGATAGTAAGGTTTAGAATTAAGCTATTTGATTGGCTAATCAAGCGCGACTTAATCGATAGAAAAGTATCGAATGAGTATGAGTTACAATAATAACTCGAAGCGTACACCCCCAGACCACTATTATTTTATCTGTGCCCAGACGCCCCAGACTAGTTAAAGCTATGTGATCTTCGTGAGGTAGCTGGCATGGTAGCTGGCAAGGAAAAACTTTTGTATGAAATAATTTAAGATCGTTTAAACAACTAAAAGAACTGACTTCAAACGTCGCGCCAGTTTTCCAAATCGGTTCAGACATCTTCGAGTAATCGGTGTACATACATAAAAAAAAGATTCCAAAGAATTGAGAACCTCCTCCTTTTTGTGAAGTCGGTTAATTAGGTAACAAAAGAAACAAGACGCTCTGCTGATGGAAAAACGAAGTCCTTTTTCGCCATGTTTGCTAAAACTTTTTTCTTATTTCCATATACGATAGAACTATATTATGATAGAATGTATTTTGCGCTACACTGCACCCATTAGTTACCTAGTACGATAGTCTAGATGCCCTGTAAATATAGAGGACACTGCCCTTGAAAAAAAAACTAAAAAAAAAAAATTCACGTTTGAGTAACTGACGAAGCTGTGGCACCAACCCAATTACGAATAGAAGAAATCCAACCTATAGTCCCCGTCACGAGAAGCTATAAATTATGTAAACAAACATCTTTTACTAAGTAAACATTTTATACTGCGAGATAATAATAAATTGACCATATTCAATCGACATGAAATATAGACGGGTTATATGAAAGTAACAACCTATTTAATTTAGTCGGATCATATTTTAACGACGCAAAGCGCTATCGTTTGTGTTTCTTGGTACCGGACGCAGGGATTGTAAACTATCGGGACGCCATTTTGAAATAAACGCGTCATTCGAGTTTCGAATTTATTTTCACAAATTCATTTTTTTTGTTGGTCCAAATGTTGTGAACTCCTGAACACTTGTTTACATAATTTATAGCTTCTCGTGACGGGGACTTTAAAATGTGCGATGTCTACTATCTGTCAGTGACTGCCAGTAGACCAATAGATTAGATTCACTTTCGATTTCCGTTCAATTCCCAGTCAATAAAATTAAACTGTTGGCCTAGTAGTAATAAATACGTACATAATAATTAATACTCTGTTATTATGTCGTTAAAGACTGTTATTGTGTAACATTATGTAATTGATAATCGGTGTAGGTAGATAAATGACTTATTACGACTGGTTTATATATTCTTTGATCATTTGCCTTTTATTATCTGTACACGAGAGAGATAATTGATGGCATTATAATCTTTACTTTTGATCTGCAATACATAATATAACAGTTATTACAAGTTTAACTGTTATTAACCGACTTCAAAACAGGAGGAGATTCTCAATTTGTAGGATTTAAAATGTATGTTTAGCTATAACTCGAAGACGCTTGAACCGATTTAGAAAATTATTTTTCAGTAGCACGTTTGGGTGCTATCTTCTTATCTCAGGAGATACTCATCAGATCTCAATTAATTTACAATGATACCACCTAAGGAGTATGCTATCTCGAATAAAAAAAATAATTTTGAAAATCAGTCCACACAGGGAATTCGATGAACATACATAAAAAAATACACACGAACGAACTGTGAAACTCCTCATTTTAAAGAGTCGATAAACATTATGACAAATATCAAAATAATTTTTTTTAATAAACACCCACGACAGCGTCCTTAGAAAGTTAACGTCATAACATCTATCTAAAAACGACCACTGATTAATTAAAAAAAAAATCAAACCTGAACCCATACCTGGAAATTGCATCAAAATCGGACTAGTAGTTTTGGAGAATAATGGCAACATCGATTTGCACACCCAAACTTCCTCTCACTCCAAACGCATATACCGTCTCCGTTCCGTAGTGGGTAAAAAAAAATGAATTGATATAGTGTTCGTAATTATCAGAACAAGGTTTTATGCGTAAGAGTATACTCCTGAGGTGGATGATCGATGAGGTCTGATGACTATCTTCAGAGATACGGAGATAAACACCTCAAATTTGCTACTGAAAATGACTAGCGCCTTATACGAAGTCGGTTTTATCGAACGATGTTCATTTATTTAAGTATTTATTTTTAACCGACTTCACAAAAAAGGAGGAGGTTCTCAATTCGTCTGTATGTTTTTTTTTTTGTGTGTGTATGTTACGATTTCTCCGTCAATAGTGAACGGATCCAAATGATTCTTTTTTTAATACGTTTCCGAGGTGGTCCCATTTTAATTTTATCGAGATCTGATAAGTATCTCCAGAGATATGGAGATAAATACCTCAAACATAGGAGAATGTACTGGTTTTAGTAGAAGAGTCCCAAGAAGATTGTACACAATGGAGGTTGCTATTGCATATACTTTTGAAGACTAAAAAATATGACCTTGAATAATGTTTTTACATCTTTCTTCTCGTTGATTTTGGTTTTTGACAGATATTCTTACGGTAACTGTGAGCGAGATAGAAATAAAGGTGGGGATAATATTTTTTTTTTTATATCTTATAGGCTAGCGTTTGACCACTATCTCACCTGTTGCTAAGTGATGATGCGGTCGAAGATAGAGAAGTGGACTAGAATGGGAACTGGCTCTCAAGGATAGCTGCCTGAACACATAAGATGTTTGGTGACAGATTTTCTAACTTGAGGGTGGTAGCTGGCCAGGCGGACACTAGATATGTCCTACCACCATGCGGGGGTTGTTGGTTTCTTAACGATGTTTTCCTTCACCGGAGGGCAACTGTGAGAAGCGCACATATATTTTTCGACCGAAAAATTCATTGGTGCACGGCGGTTTGAACTCGGTACCACGGCATCAAAGCCGACTGTTCTCCCAATTACGCCACCGGGCCCTCAATAAATAATTATATATTAATAATTATAATAAATAATTATATAAAAATATAAATAATTTGTCTTCACAGGAATGTTCTACCGGGCAAAGTCTTGTTAGGGTGCAAACTTTTTTAAACATACCTAAGATTTTTTGACATGACATGACGTTTGCCGAATATGGCGGCCATTTCAGTCCCGCGACACTGCATGCATTATTAAATAACTCAGAATTATGAACGTACTTTGTACCAACCAACACTGCAAAAAAAATTATAAGCATAATACCACAGATTATATAATAGTTACTACGTAAATAATACTTTCCGTTGTTAGGTTGGCTACACAGTGCTTTCATAATTCGGGTTTCAACAATATAGGGAAGTGCCTCTTATAACGTAGTAGAGTGATTCAGTACTCTGTAGGCCATATGGCGGCAAGTAATGTTAATAATCGCAAATAATACTTTTTTATATTCATTTTTGAATACAACTAGTCCGTGTTATAAAAGTATTTGGAATTATTGTAATAAAATAGACAATTAATTATCGCGTGTGTCAGATGCTTTAATTGCACAAGGCCATTTTGGACATTGTCCTTTGATACCTTGATGACATAATTATTACTAGTGAATATTATCACTAAAGTGATCACTAAAGTGATAATATTCAAAGTCAATTTTTTTAGGGTTCCGAACCCAAAGGGTACCAAATGAACACTTTCTGAGACTTTGTTGTCCGTTCGTCCGTCCGTGTGTCTATACATATGTGCGCACTTTACAGATCTGTATCTTCTTAACCGTTATAGGTACATACTTGAAATTTTCAAAAAGTATATATCCGTCAGTGTATAACGGCCCAGACACCAAATGTAATAGATGCATGTAATTTAATTAAAACTTGTTATGCACTAAAAAGGGTAAAATAAGTTATTTTTCAAAAAAAATAAAACCGACTTCATAATCACAAACAGGCACTCAAAAGCGAAAAATAATTTACTTAAAATTATTATAAGCGCTACCCACTTATCTATTTGAAGTCGGTGCCAGCCAAGTCTATTGGATAGTAGATAGATACTATGTATGTAGTAGTAGTAAGTAGGTACATGTAGGTTAGTAAGTAGGTAAATACATGTAGGTAGTATCTATCTACTACCTATTAGACTTGGCTGGCACCGACTTCAAATAGATAAGTGGGTAGCGCTTATAATAATTTTAAGTAAATTATTTTTCGCTTTTGAGTGCCTGTTTGTGATTATGGAGTCGGTTTTATTTTTTTTGAAAAATAACTTATTAATACAAATATACCATCCAAATAGCCGACTTCTTTGGTGGTTTTTAAAATAAACTTTCATACATACGAGTATCTTGCCCATTGTATTACCGAATACATAACTTATACGACCACTATTGTATTTCTGATCTCGTTTATTTACTATTTTTAACCGACTTAACAAAAAAGGGGGAGGTACTCAATTCGTCTGTATGTTTTTTTTGTGTGTATGTTACGCGATTACTACGTCAATTGTGAACCGATACGAATGATTCTTTTTGTAATCGGTAGGGTATGTTTCCGAGGTGGTCCCATTCTAATTTCATCGAGATCTGATAAATATCTCCAGAGATATGAGGATAAACGTCTCAAACTTGCTACTGAAATTGACTCGCGGGGCATTGAAGTCGGTTGTTTTAGTTTTTAAACTATCTTATAATTATCTGATACTCTTGTTTTTATTTTGTGTGTAATAAAGTATTATTATATACAGTGTATGTTTGTATATTTCTTGTTGTGATAAACAAATACTATAACATTTACAATATTTATATTTTTAATTATCATAAAAAACCTACTACGGGAATTCCACAAAATAAGCCAATCAATCACAACTATTGAGCACCTTTCCTATCTTATCTTCTTACGATAATTTATATATATACATAGTAATTGAAAAATTGTATACCTAATGAAAATTACGCACTTGTTTTTAACCCTTCAAAAAAAGGAGGTTTCTCAATTCGACCGTATACATGTTTTTTTTTTTATGTTCGTTCGCAGATAACTTCTTCGTTTATGAACCGATTTTGATTATTCTTTTTTGTTAGAATGGTTAGATAGTAATTATATATATATATATATTATATATAATATTATATATAAATATAAATAGATATCCCAAGTGTGGTTCCATGGTAATTTTATCGAGGTCTGATGAGTATATCCAGAGATATAGAGATAAACACCTCAAAATTGGTACTGAAAATTAATAGCGCGGCATTGAAGTCGGTTGTTTTTAGTTTTTTAAACGATCTTATGTAAATCTGTCTTCAAATACTTGATAGTAACTATTATATAATCTGTGATAATGCGCACAAAGTGAATAGATGCTTTGAGTTTGTGTTTGAATGAAAACGTCTAATTAAATTCCCAACGAATAACTATATAGGTATCGATTAATAAATATACAGCAGGATGTTTTCATTCGGACTCATTCGATGAAGCAATATGATAAATAATATAGCCACGGTATAGCGAAACGATTTCACTGTGATTCGATTAGAGTCGCATTCGGCCTTCGTATTTGATTTACATTTTACACATAGGTAGGTATTTCATGCAAATTTTTTTAATGCTTTTATGAATTGTTTAATATAGCTACGCTAGCTACGTAGTTAACCAGCGTGACGTAAAACATGTTTTGATAAGTAGATAGGCATTTTAATCGCCATCATCTGAAAATAACTTTATAAATGTTCGTGAGGAGACATTAGACATAAAACCATCAGTTGGTTAGGAACAAAATATTTATGGGGCAATCATTATTTTAATCGACATATGTAATGTTTATATGAAAAGTATTGTGTGGTAAGTTTTTTCAATTACTTTTGATATTGTGTGATGCTAAATATTTGCATGCCGAATAGGTAAAAATACGAAATAGAACTGAAAATTAACTTTTACTTATAAGATCTTTTTGTACCATATTTTATTGGAAATACATGAATTTATGATGAAATCTCTCGGGTCGTAAGACGCCCGGACCTTTGGAAGGCATTGACGGAGCCGAAGCCAACGTCAAGAGGCCCTTTTCAATATATTATCTTAATTATAAATGATTGTATATGGATGGGAGGATATGATAAACTATGGAAAGATGGTACAAAATATAGGCTATTGTCATGAATTCTTAATTCGACTATGGGATGTGGTCCGGTAATTATGATTATTATTATGAAGCCAAAAATTATTTAGTCAAAATATTTTTGTCAAAGTCTCACGACTTCTATCCCTAAGGTTCTTGAATACATTGGGACTATTTTAACTTAGTATCCTACTAACCTATCATAAACGCGAAAGTTTGTAAGTAAGTTTGTTACTTCTTCACGCTAGAACTACTAAACAGATCGAGCTAAAATTTGGTACGAATATAGCCCCTGGGATAAATAACACATAGGGTATCCCTTTCATCCCGATATTCCCACGGGAACTATGTCTACACGGGTAAACCCGCGGGACACGGCTGGTTATCCTATAAAAACACATACATACATAAAATCACGCCTTTTTCCCGTTACGCTAGGCAGAGACTACTTCTTTCCACATGCTACGATCCTGACATACCTCTTTCGCTTCTTCCATTTTTTATTAGCGGATGAAGCCGCTATATGCTCGCTATATAAGTAACCCAGAGTAAATTCCTCATCATCATCAGCCTATACTAGTCCACTGCTGGACATAGGCCTCTCCAATTGCACGCCACTGAGCACGATCCTCGGCCACCTATTCTGAGGCCGTTCTACGCTACGTTTACCGATTCGCGGTCTCCACTCAAGAACTCGTTTACCCCAGCGGTTATCGGTTCTACGGCTAATGTGGCCAGCCCATAACCATTTCAGCTTACTAATCCGATGGGACATGTCGATGACTTTGGTTCTCTGTCGGATCACTTAATTTCGGATTCGATCCTTAAGAGAAACTCCGAGCATAGCCCTTTCCATAGCACGCTGTGCGACTTTAACACCCATATGCAGAGTTACTTTCTTGAGACCTCCTCCACTCGACCTTAGTCGAGGTCACCTCAAGGAATTCTTGAAAACACCCTTGAAATAAGTATGTTCAGTTACGGCTTCACCCTCCAGTGAGGAACCTCCATTCGAGATATTTATTATTGTCTTTTCTAAATTGAAATCTTCTAAGGAATTCCTCATCATCAGCTTTATGGGACGATATTTATTATTTATTAAAACTTTAAATAACCTCAGAAATAACGTACAAAGCGCTGATAACAAGCTTTAAGGAGACCTTAAGGTAGATCGCGACGTACCTTGAGTTTGACAGTTTTTCACTCGACTCGACTGAGGAATTTGCTCAAGTCGAGGATTTTTTTTAAATTCTTCATACCGATTTTATCCTTGAGGTTGAGTCAAATCACATTCGAGTGGAGGAAATCTTGAGGAACCGACTATGCATATGGGTGGAAATTTGTGGACCAGACCAACTGTCAGTGTCCACGTTTCGGCTAAATTCCTCATTGGTGGAGAATAAAGTTCGAGATTTAAGTAATCTATAGATAATACCTAGGCGTATTTAGGCCAGCAGCACCAACGATATTTTTTAATATAAAGTAACAGGACAAGCACGACGCTCGCCTGATGGTAAGCGTTGACGTCTACCTATTACAGATACAGCGGCATGCAAAAATCTGGACATCCAGAATTTTGCATGTCACTGCACTGCGCCTGTTACCTTGAGACTGTATAAAGATGTTGAGTCTCACATGCCTTGTAATTTCACTGGACACCTTGCCATTTAAACCGAAAAATATTCCTCTTTCACGGCTGAAAATTAATTGGCAAAGTGGTGGTACCGCACCAGGCGAACTAGCAGAAATCCTACCACTACAAAAATAAAATCTGACAATAATGATGATTTTAATAATATAACAACAGGATTTTAATAATTTCATCATTATAACATAACGACAAAAAAAGGACATGTCCGATACATTTCATAATATAAGTCTATTATGTTTTGTGTTGACCTAAACTACGACAAATATAATTTAAAATAATATAGCCAAGTGCGAGTAGGACTTACACACGTAGGGTTCCGTACCACATTATAATCTAAACTAAACTAACATTATAAAGCGGAAAGATTTGATTTTGTTGTTTGTTTATTTACTTGCTTGTTTGTTACGATTTAACTTCAAAACTACTGGACCGAATTTAATTTTTGTTTCACTAATGGTAATCTACATTATCAGCAAGTAACATGTAGCCATATAGCCATATTTGGAAATAAAATATAGCCTATATTTTATCTCCAAATTCTCACGGGTACGGGAACTACGCGGGTCAAACCGCGAGGCGCTGCTTGTCTATACTAATATTATAAAGAGAGAACATTTGTATTTTTGTATTTTTGTATTTTTGTATTTTTGTATTTTTGTATTTTTGTAGTTTTGTATTTTTGTATGTTTGTAATGATTTGGCTCAAAAACTACTGAACCGATTAAAAAAATTATTTCACTAATACATAGAATGGACTTTCGGAATGAAAATAGGCTATATATTATCCCGTTTAAATCAAAGGTACATTCGTGGAGACCTAATTTGCAACCAAAGTCGGCAAAAAAACTGTCGAAAAAACACGTTTCTTACGAACGCTGCTTAATTGAAAATAGATAGAAGAATATTTTCTATGCAAGAGTTGTACAACTTAATAAGACCTACAAAAAAGTCCGCGACAGCACATGTCTATCTCTTAAGGTTGACTCACAGTAACCATTTTAATCTTAAAATTTTTGTTAAAAAATATTACATAACTTCCAAGGCTATTTTCAAGTATATAGTATTAATCCTTATCCAAATAATTATAATATATATATAATACTATAATATACATAATACGTTAATTGGCTTGGCCACATATTATAGATTAAAATTGTCCTTTACAGTATATAATTCAAATGAAAACTCTAGAAGATATCACGAGTTTCACATACACGCATCGCAAAATTAATGAAATATTTGCAGTGAAACCACAGATTAGGTCATAGTTAATACGAAAATATTATAAGCTATGCTGTAGATCCCCACCGATCACAATCAATTTGAAGTCAATATAGTATAATAATATGATCTATTGTGTAAAATAATATTCATCTATATATATAATTATTGCAACAGGGTGTGTAGGGATGCTCAACGCCGACATATTCATGAATCCGTAAATGATGATGATTCATCTAAGGTATGGAAATTTCTAAAAACATTGGGTATAGGTAGACCCAAAGAAAATCCTGTTTCTCCAAATCTTGATCTTGATTCCATTAATAGTTACTTTTCTTCCACTACTGGTATCGACTCCACTGTCAAATCTAAAACTATTTTTCTTCTTTCTAGCGAACCATCTCCAACCTACTCTTCATTCTTATTCACTCATTTTACGGAGGGAGATGTTAAGAAGGGCGTACTGTCCATTACATCTAATGCTGTGGGTATTGATGGTATTAGTCGCAACATGCTGCTCCCTATCCTTGATCTTATCATTCCTGTCCTTACCCATATCCTTAATTATTCAACCTCGAGTGGCGTATTTCCAACTTTATGGAAAAACGCTCAAGTTATTCCACTTCCTAAAAAACCTAATCCCAAATCTCACTCTGATTACCGTCCCATATCCATCCTCCCCTTCCTCTCCAAAGTACTGGAACGGCTTGTGCATCACCAACTAAGCGTATTTCTTAATAGAAATTGTCTCTTTAACCCGTTTCAGTCTGGATTCCGTCCTGGGCATAGCACAGTTACTGCCTTGATCAAAATCACAGATGACATTCGTGCTGGTATGGAACATGGTAAGCTGACTGTGCTTGCTCTCCTTGATTTTAGCAATGCGTTTAATGCCGTCGATTTCGACATTTTATTAGAGCTGCTACGCTCTATTAACCTATCTCCTTCCGTAATTGACTTTTTTCGTACTTACCTGTTTGGGCGTCGGCAGAGAGTTCGCATTGAAGATTCTTTCTCTTCATGGAGTAACATTACAGCTGGCGTCCCACAGGGCGGCGTTCTATCTCCTTTACTTTTTTCAACCTTTATAAATTCTATCTCATCTGATCTCTCTTCTCCCTACCACCTTTACGCTGACGACCTACAAATATATTCACAGGCATCCCCTGATCACTTGGTTGACTGTATTCAAATAGTTAACGACAATTTGAGCCGTATTGCTGCGTGGAGTAAGGATTTCGGTCTAACAGTTAATCCTACCAAGACCCAAATAATGATTGTAGGTAGCTCTCGCATGTTATCCAAACTAGATCGTAATAACCTTCCTACAGTTATTTTTGATGGTGTCATAATTCCTTACAGTACGCAAGTGAAAAACCTTGGTCTTATAATTGATCAGACATTGTCATGGGGTCCACAATTAGAAGCCGTTAGGCGCAAAATGTTCGCTTCTGCGGGCGCCTTGAAACGCCTCCAGAATTTTCTCCCGACTGCTACCAAAGTTGTGTTAGCACAATCTCTTCTGCTTCCTATTCTTGATTACGCTGATGCCAGCTATCTAGATTTAACGGAGGACCAGCTAAACAAACTTGAGCGGCTTCAGAATTTTTGCATAAGGTTCATATTTGGCTTACGCAAATATGACCACGTCTCGTATTTTCGACATAAGCTCAAGTGGCTTCCTATTCGACTTCGCCGGAATACTCACATTCTCTCTCTCTTATTCAGTATACTTTTCAATCCCGCTTCCCCGCGCTACGTTAAAGATCGCTTTGAATATTTACATTCACAGCACTCATTAACGTTGAGGTCATTAGAAAATCTAACGTTACAAATACCTACTCATTCAACATCTTTTCTCGATAAATCGTTTTCGGTACAGGCTGCACGCCTTTGGAATGATTTACCAGTCGAAATCAGACAATCTCCATCTCCTCAGACCTTTAAGGAACGACTATATAAACACTATCTTGCCAGTCTCCACTAAATTGCTAGGTATATTGTGTTCTATGTTAATAATTGGTAGTCTCAATCATTGTATTGCTATGCTACAGTGTATTTTATTATTATATGTATGATATATAAAGATAATATTTAAAGATAGGTATGTATGTATGTGTATTTATGTGTAATGTATAGTATGACATTTGTTTTTTTTTATGTTTGTAAGCATATTTATTGATTTTATTTCAATATTGATACACCACCGTCCGTCACAGTCTCGTTTTCTTTTTTACTATTGGGTTGTCTGGAAGAAATCGCTCTAAGCGATAAGACCGCCCTTTGCATAGCTATAGTTATAAGTTTAGAGTATATTTTGTTTAAATTGTTTCTGTTCTTTTGGTGTGCAAATAAAGAGTTTATCTATCTATCTATCTATCTATCTATAATAATATAATATTTTAAACCACCCCGACTGATCTATGTATACCTAATCTTTTCATTAAAAGCATTCCAATGACTCTAAACACGACATTTAAAATCTGAGCTCTAAGTTGATGAGGATTTGAGTATTTTGTAGAGTCCAGGAGATGTCCCAGCATCATGTCAATGCTTCCATGTTCTGACAATATCGTTGAATAAGAAGATTTTCGAATTGATCAGACCTATGAAAGTAGATTTCATAGCGCAATTAACTAGAAAAAAGCTCATAGTTTTATAACGATTGAACGAATTTTCATGAATCAAAGCTAAGAAAACTCTCGATGACGACATCTATCAAACAAAAAAAAAACTATGAATAATAAAAACAAAATCGGTTCATCCGGTTAGGTGCTTAGATGCTAAAGACAGACACACAGAGACACACGTTAAACGTATATTACCCCTACATTTTGCGTCGGGGAACGCCGTAAGGTTACGGCAGCAGATGTTCTCCTTGGTGGTAAGCTACTTTTTGGTAGATTTAATGATTCCACTACCACTGTACGAAAACTCATGATTCATGAATGCACATAAAACTTTCATTGGTAGGTATATAGCTAGGATTAGAACCAACGACCGTCGGGTCATAATCAGGGTAACTATATCCTTTACGCCAAAGGGCCGTCCAATATCACTACGTAAGTATTATAAAACAAAGTCCATCACTGCGTCTGTCTGTCTGTTCGCAATAATCTCAATAGCTACTAAACGGATTATCATGCGGTTTTTACCAATAGCCAGAGTGTTTATGAGGAAGGTTTAGGTGCATAATTCGTTAAGGTTTTGTGTAAATTGGATGAAATTTGACGATGATTGTTAAATATGTTCATATTTTATATTCGATGCAACAAACTAATACAAATTTTGTAGTCATATATGTTCTACCCGTGCGAAGCCGGGGCGGGCTGCTAGTATTAAATAAGATTCAACAAAAGTTGCCGAAAAAAACACTTTTCTTGTATGTCCCTTTAATTTTTAACTTTATTTTGTTTTTATTTTTTGTTGTTATAGCAGCTATAGTAAGTAATACATACTATGTGAAAGTATCAAGTATTTACCTACAACAATTTAGAAGATAGAGCCCTCTGAAAAACGGACGGACAGCGAAGTGCCAATAACAGGGTTCCGTTGGTACCCTATGGGTAAGGAACCCTAAAAACATTACAAATGTTCGACATCCGCGACTAAATCGATTGACCTTGTCGAGAGTCCACATAATATCGAAGGTCAGCGAACAAAATTAAACGATAGCAATCGTTATTTATGCGGGCACATACACTAAGTAGCCTTCTGTATTTCTAATGTAAAATAGTGGAACCACAGAGACACTTTGCGGTCAGACAAGGACTTTTATATTATTTAACCTGATGATAAGTAACGATGTGATGAAGTGGAAGACGGCTATGAACGCTAGATACCTGGCCAATCTTTTTTAGGGTTCCGTACCCAAAGGGTAAAACGGGACCCTATTACTAAGACTCCGCTGTCCGTCTGTCTGTCTGTCTGTCACCAGGCTGTATCTCATGAACCGTGATAGTTAGACAGTTGACATTTTTACAGATGATGTATTTCTGTTGCCGCTATAACAAAAAAATACTAAAAACAGAATAAAGTTTAAAATAATAGAGTGTCCCCATACAAGACACGTGTTTTTTTCGGCATTCCACGCCATCTATGAACGCTTAGTTAGGTAAACGTCCCATAGATGGCGTTATATTGAAATGTCGATCCCTAACACCTTTGTTAGATGTTAGATGGCGTTATAAGAAATAAAATGTTTATTAATTATTATTTTTTGCTGGCGAAAAATGATAGTGGTATTTTTTGCTCAATCTTATAAAATACTGTAGTGTGGTACGGAACCCTACTAGTGCGAGTCCGAGTTGCACTTCGCCAGTTTATTTTATTTTAATATCGTATGTCTGTCACACCTGTTGGTAAGTGATGATGCGGACGATGGTGGTATCACGCTAGGCCTATAATGGGAACTGGCTATTAAGGAACGCATTAGATGTTTGGCGACATATTTTCTAACTTGTAGGTGGTAGCTGGCCAGGGGGACACTAGACAGTGTCGTAAAGTATTAGGTTAGGTGTTTGTCTCCATATCTTTGGAGATAATCATTAGGTCACAAAATTTTAATGGGATCACCTAAAAGGTATATAGCCTTTTAAACAAAAGAATATTTTTTTTTAATCGGTGCAGGTCTTTCAGTAATTGGGAAGCATACATAAATAAACAAGTGAATTATTGAAAAGTACGAAAAACCCGACTGCGTGAAAAAAATATTTATTAGCATTTCGTATTGTAAACTCCAATAAAACATGTAAATTAATATACATTGAGTGTGGTATCACAAGAAAGATTTTTTAACGGTGATTATGAATTAATAAATAAATAATTATGCGTAATCACCGTTAAACATTCCGTTAAATCTTTCTTGTGATACCACACTCAATGTATTTTGAAAACGTTTTTTTTATTACTTTTTGCGCCAAAAATCTCAAAAATCAAACATTTTGTATTTTTTTCTTAGTTTTGATGTACCCAGTGTCACTCTCACGACTTAGACGAATCTATTGGCACCATTCACAAAAAAATACGACCGTTTAGGCTCTAGGGCGTGCCAAAGAAATATTCATACATACATACACACACTCGAAAACATAACACTCCTTCTAACGCAGTCAGGCAAAAAAACAGTATCCAACGAATTGAGAACCACCTCCTTTTTTGAAGTCGTTTACAAACTATTCACTGCAAGAATTAAAGCACATTAGCGGGCCCTTAATTGAGAGTACAAGTGTTAATAACAAGTCTTTACATTCCTTGCCAATTTGTGGCGGCATTCCAGCTACGTAATCAAAACATCGCCCACTACTCTAATCTACCAACTATTACAGTTTTTTGTAGCTATGCGACGGACTATCCCGATAATAGGCCAAAACGTCACTGACTTGTGGGGGGCGTGCCTATACAAACAAAACGCCTAGGTGCCTTGTGATAAGGGTCATTTTGGAACTGACATTTTGAGCATGTGGAATTAGTTGGCATCCCTTTGTTCATACCACAGAATAATTAATAGTAATATTCATACATAGTTGTATAAATAAGGTGAAGAGTGAGAGGAGTTTTTTTAGGCTAGCGTCTCGAGAGCAACCCTATAAGACAATATGTATATTGAAGACGACCCAATAAGACAATAGTATCTGTAGATACTATTGTCTTATTGGGTCGTCTTCAATTAGGATAATTAATTACAGCTGCTAATCATTTAATTTGCTAGAATCACAGAACAAAGAAATAATATTAGGTACAAGTAGGTGCTAGGGTAAGAAGTAAAATGTCACTTAATATTTACTCAAAACAAATAATCAAAAATATTTTTTAATAGAACATACATTTTATTAGATGTACGATTACTTTAATTACAAAGATCAAAAACTAATGCATAATTAAGATAGTTTAAAAACTAAAACAACCAACTGACTCCCATGCCGCGCGAGTCAGTTTCAGTAGCAAGTTTGAGACGTTTGTCGTCATATCTCTGGAGATATCAGATCTCGATAAAATTTAAATGGGACCACTTTGTAGATGAACCCTACCAGTAAAAAAATAATCATTAAACCAGTTTACAATTGGTGGAGTAATCGGTTAACGCCTAGACAAAAAAAAAAACAACATAGAGAATTAAGAACCTCCTTCTTTTTGGAAGTCGGTTGAAAAAGTAGCATGATAAAAACAAAAAAATAATCAAAAATGGTAGGTAGGCACAACACTTTTTAAATTTATTTTTCATACGTTTAGCAAGCTACATGTCGACAAATTCTAAACCACACTAAACATTTATTATGTTTCTTTGAAGTGTTAGACACTTTATAATTTTGTAAATTGTTAAACACAATCCAAAATGTTATCGTTCCGACGGGACTTGAACCCGCAACCTCCTGGATAGCATGTCCAGATGTTATCCAGGAGATTGCGGGTTCAAGTCCTGTCGGTACGATGAAATTTTGGATTGTGTTTGATAATTAACAATAAACATTATTAAAAACATATAAAACAAACTGTTGAAGGCCAATAAAACTAAGTACCATTCACTTTCACTAAAGTTGGGCTTTCAGTTTTAATGTGTATAGACTTAGACAATATAATAGGACAAAAAAACATTGTTTTCATTGAATGGTAACTTTCTAAATCTTCACTGAATTGCAGTTGTATAATAGTGTTTATAGTAATAACAATAGATATCGTATATAGATAGACCAATGGCCAGTGTATTTACGCCAAAATATTTCACGAGCCAAATTTATTTTTTAAAAAGATAAATGGTAAAAGCAAACATTGTGAGAAAACCCTGTGTTGATAATCAGCTTTGACACAAAATAGAAGCTAATTTTTTTAATTTAATTTTAATTTTTTTTAAATAGAAGCTAATGTTGTATTTATATTATATAGCTATCTATAGTCAGTAACAATGAGCCCATGTTTCAATTAAGTATAACATCTACAAATAGGAGGGCACTAAATAAGTATCTTATCTACTATTATGTATATTTCTACTATCTACTCTAAATGCTGTTTTTATTTGTAGTTTGTATTTTAGTCATAGCTAATATTTTAGTTCTATTTTCATGGCTTGTTGTAAATAGAGATAATTGTTTATGTTTTAGACTGAGGCCCTCTTTCACCATCTATAAGTTAAGTTTAGAGTAGACTAATCTCCAATTAATGTATTAATTGACTGTTTTCTCACTTTACTCAATTTCTGAGTAATGTTAATCAAGATAATCGGACGAAATATTTGCGTCATTTACCTGCCAATTAAAACTAATCAAAGAGTTGCTACTCAACACATTAGAATATATTGGAGGATGTGTTGTTATAAAGACACTCTGTTTACTATTCAATAAATTAAGAAAAATAAGGGTCTAGAGAAAAATACATTTTTAGTTTTTTCTTTTCTTTTATATCTTATAGGCAAGCATTTGACCACTATCTCGCCTGGTGGTTATGATGTAGTCGAAGATGGTGTGAACACACTAGGCCTAGAATTCACTGACTCTCAAGGGCTGTTTGCTGCCTTTAAAAATTACTACAAACTGGAAATTGCAACCAATATTATAAATTAAAGCCCCAGTATATTTTATGACTCACACCTGCAAACATTTGGTGCAATACCACATAATATAATGTAGTCGTGAGTTCGATCCCCACCCATTGCACTATTGACATAAACCCACTCCAGATATATTTAGCTTTTAGATTAGTTGGGAGGGGTTAACAATAATACTAGTAATGTGCAACCCACATTGATACTAAGAAGAATACATTTTTTTTTAAATAATTGCAATGCCGATGGGGTATTGTATGAAACTTTATTTTATGAGTTTTGGGCATTTTATACTTAGTATAGTTTTTTGATAATTCACACCTACTAAACCTAAAAAAAGCAGCATGATAAAAACAAAAAAATATTCAAGAATGTTAGGTAGGTACAATATTATTAATTTTAATTATTTTTATAGGTTCAGCATGCTTCATGTTTAACAAATTCTAAACCACACGAAAGATTAGAAAACTATTACTAAAAGATCTGTTCCGTCAATAAAACTAAGTAAGCCACCAACTAAGTAGGCCAATAAAAATAAGTATCAATACTAATAGTAGTAATATAAGTGCTGTTAAACTGTGATTTATGTGAGGCAATTGCCCTATAGTTTCAGTGTCATATATATGTTTCAGTGACTTAGTGCACAAAACATAACGATCACCCTGGATTCTAAGCTTCAATGGGGTTCTCAAATATCGGTTCTAGCAGGTAGGTTAAGCTCCGCTGCATACGCAGTACGTAAAATTAGATTTTTAACGGACGAAGCCACTGCAAGATTGGTCTATTTCAGCTACTTCCACAGTATAATGTCTTATGGCATTTTATTGTGGGGGAAAGCCTCTGAAATACAATCAATATTTGTTTTGTAGAAACAAGCTATTCGCTCTATATATAGAATGAGGTCGCGAGATTCACTTCGTGAAAAATTTAAGGAAATTAAAATTCTAACAGTGGCATGTCAATACATTTATGAAAATATTATGTTCATACGCAAGAATATAAATGATTATAAGAAAAGGTCTGATGTACATAATGTTAATACAAGACATAAAAATAGATTAATTATACATAATTTCAGACTGCAGAAAGTTAGTGGTTCATTCATGGGGAACTGTATACGCTTTTACAATAAGCTACCTAAAGATATTGATCAATTGCCTGTGAGCAAATTTAAAATCTATGTAAAATCCAATTTGATGAAAAAATCATACTATACAATAGGTGACTATATGGATGACAAAAATGCATGGCCTGAATGCCCCAAGTTTCAAGAACAAATATAAATTGTATTATAATTATTAATATATTGTTAAAATTTTAAAGATGACATGTACAATTAATTTAAAAAAAGATAAAATGACAAGACAAGCCCCATAGAGTTTCTTGGTGTTTCTTCTCTGATGGGAGTATTTCCAAAACACCGGTAGATTCAACAGCCATTCAGTTTACCCCTTTTGGCCGCGGATTTTCTTTCTAGCCTTGCCATTTTTATTTTTATTTAAACAATATTATGCAGCTGACAGATGGACTATCAGTTCCATTCGGATCATGATATGTACTGTGATCGGTATGCGTTTCTCTAAGTTGTGTTTCACTATTTCACTTTTTTTATTTTTTTTATATAAAAATTGTCTGAAGTACTGAAACACACAGTTACATGTATGGTTGGTTTTAACATATTTACATTTTTTTTAAATATTTTGACGTAAACGATTGGATGACAGCAGGTTCATTACTTTTTTTTTCTAATTCAAAGCGTTAAATTCTGCTTTTGCTATGTTTACTTGATAATTGGTTATGATTTATTTTATGATTTATGATTTTGACGTGTATATGTGCGTATATTAATACTGCCTACATACTGAATAAATGCTTCGATTTTTTGATTCTTGATTCTAACACATTTCTTGATATTTGTTGCCTCTATAGGTACTGAAGAGTTTTTAATATGTTCTTACAATAAAACTTGAGTTTTCCAAATAAAATAGAGTTGTTTGCCACCGTGTCTTATTGGGATTAATGTTTGAATTGGTTTGTAGTATTATTGTAAAATGTTTTATAATTTTTTTTATTGTTATTTTTATTATACTCTTTCATGGATTTCTTTATTTCGTTGAATTAATGCAACACAATGCATGTTGCCATTGTTATTTTAATTAAATAATACTATTGGATATCTAGAACCTTTAGAAAAAAAATCGTTTTTGATGAACACAATAGGAACTGAAACAATAAATCCTACATTACAAACAGCCTGCCAGGCCAACTGTGTAATCAATAACATGATGCAATAAAGTTTCACTTATGACTTGTGATTACAAACAATTTAAAATATAAGTGCACGCTTACCCATCTGTGGTAACAGAGTTCAAGGACAAAGCCTCAGCGAATATCATCTCTTGATCTTCATCAGGGGCTTTTTTCTCCTCCACCATTTCTGGCCCAGGGGGCACGTGAGGAACTTCCTCTGATGGTGCATCCTCACTGCCACTAGTGACTTTTTGACTGACATTATGTAGTCCAGATAAATCTACGTTAGTATCCACTCCGCCGTCAGCTTGCAAAGCCTCAGACACCACCAAAATGAAGAGAGCACAACTGTGAAACAAAATCAATCAGTCAGTATGTATGTTGTTTCAAAAACGTTTCTTTAAGAAAATCTAGGAGCAAACTTACCTGGAGAGCACTGATATGGTCAGCAAAGACGTGTAAATCACACACAGTCCACCCTTCATCGTAATATTAATGAAATATCCACAGTCCATAACATTTTGTGCGAAAACTGTTGGCTAACACATTTTTACAACGCTACGTATCTTGAATTAACACTGTAGCGCTATTCACGTACACAAAACACAGTCACTTACACAATTTACGCGACCGAATAATAATAAAATAGCCAGCTGCCATCTAGTGCGAACTTAAATGGGTGAGCGAATTTTTATTCAATTTTACTGAAATCGAACTCAGGAATTTGACAATATGACAAAATTGACAGAACGTCACTCTCAATTTTATTTCGGAATTCTACTATAAGTCATGCTATTGGTTAAGATGAAAATAAACAACAGATGTCTACCTTAGCACCAATCAGAAACGTACATTTAATACAATTTGTATGATTTAATTGGTCAGCAATATATACACTCCGTTGTACGCAAGTGAATCTGGTTGATCTCATTAAATATATAGGTAAGGTAAGGTCAGGTTAAGTAAGTAGTATATATAGTTAAATATCCATCAATGGGTGACATGTAAAATATCTTTAGCATCTAAAAAGAAACTTCGGTTTTATATCATTCAATTATTTTTTTCATTACTAACAATTATTTTTGGTAATTTTCTCATTTATTGTTTCTATCAAGTAGTATCGAGTATAGAAGTGTCAACGCAGGAAACTTATTAAGCGTCAAGCACACTAGCGGTGGCGGTCATTGTGATGTATGTGTTTTCTATACATCTCAACTGACCGCAGACCGCGGCTGTCTGTCCGGAGCTTTAACCTCCGTACAAGCAGCTGCGGTCTGCGGTCTCCAAGTCTGAATTGGTCCAATCTCATTGTTTTCCATACATCACAACTGACTACGGGCTTACCACAAACGCAACGCCACCGCTAATGTGTGGGACGCTTTATCGACAATAATAAATCGGATTCTCTCTCATATATATAATACATAGGATTGCGTTAAAATAGAGAGTAGGGCATCACTATACCTTGTTAGATTTAATGTCACTGTCAAAAGTGTCAAAGTCATCATAAAATGTTTTGTGTCAAAACGTCACCGCAAACGCAAATAAATCGTAATCATCGCTCATCGCATCGCTTTGCACTTACGCACCAATAAACGAATAAATTCTCAAATTGAAACCGGCAGCGGCATTTTATAAGATAACAAAATGGAATCAATATTCGCTATCCCATTCAATGTACTCGAAATTCCCAATATAAAGATCAAAAAGCCTGTCTGGCTGCAGGCACCATCAGCGATGACTACGTTTTCGTTGGTGTTGCTGTCGTATTTTTTGGTTACCGGAGGTGGGTGTTGTTTTCTAATAATTTTCTTATTGGGACGTGTAATATTGGAGTTAATGTGGTATATTTGTTTTAGGGATCATTTATGATGTGATTGTGGAGCCACCGAGCGTGGGATCGACGACCGACGAGCACGGCCACAGTCGGCCGGTCGCGTTCATGCCGAACCGTGTAAACGGCCAGTACATTATGGAAGGGTTGGCGTCTAGCTTCTTATTCTCTATGGGAGGGCTGGGCTTCATCATCCTAGACCGCACGCATAACCCTACCACACCTAAATTGAACAGAATCTTATTGATTTCCGTAGCTTTTATCTGCATCCTTGTATCTTTCTTTACGACCTGGATTTTCATGAGAATGAAGCTGCCGGGATACCTGCAAAACTAAGTTTCATATTAGATTGTAAGATATCATAAGGTTGCTTGAACTGTTTTAGTTTATTAAATATTTTTATATTGGTCAGTGTTGTTTGTATTGGTTTGTGTTTTAAACATATTTTATTATCATTACATAAGTAAGTTTAATAATTATTAGCAAGGTAATGTAGGCTCTAAAAGATATTTATGATGGCAATAATTAATAGCCAGTAAAGGCATGTGGCATAAACAAATGTACTCTGTGCTATTGTTTTGCACCTCCTTATTTCTTTTGTTTTGTTATCACTTTATGTTTCAGGCTGGCAGCTGTCTCTAGTTAGTTCCAATCTAGAATACTATTCATAGCATCATAGCAAATTATTGACTCAAAATTATAATTTAGAAGTTTCCAAGTCCGTGTAACAGTTATCTACAGCAGTATAATCATAGGGCCGGGTCTACAGTGCCTATCGGAGGAATGCAAAATACCATATCACAAAACCTCAGTATTCTGAAGGTTGCATTAGTGACTTAAGTAACGATCCAACAACAGTGCTAGTAAACAGCTGTTATGTGGATTTGCAAGGCTGGCAAACATGTAAAAAATGGTGGCACAGTCAGAGTTAAATACTGCAGTTAATGTTATAAACATAACTGGAAGTTGCTTCAACTATAGTTGTAAATGTACAGTTGCCAATAGTCTGCAAAAACAACTGTCGTTGAAATTGAGGGTAATGGTGATGGTTCTAACTTACTGTATTTGTTGCGTTGACAACATAGCGCTGTCATTGTCAATATAATTAAATTGTTTGACACCTTTGTAGGTACAATCGCCTTCATTTGTGCGTATCCACCGTAAGGAATAATTTCCTGTGCACTCTTATTCAATTGGCATCTCGCTTCTGTCTATGTTGACATTGTTGACCAATGACAAGAAGGGACAAAGCCAAAAATTATGTTTTGTTTTTGGTTTTGGCTCTTCTGATTGGTAAGAAATTTTTTCTTTGGTTTTGGCTCTTCTGATCGATGAGAAAAATAATCAACACTTGCAACCGAAAATGTTTTGAAACTAGATACGCACAACTGTACGAGATGGTACCTACTCTTATCATTATCGGGTAGTACTAGGTAGGTCCTTACTTACCTTATGTTTATGTAAATATTCCTTCCTGTATTATGGTTATACAAGTATTATTAGTATGTATGTGTTATAAGTAGATATACTTAAATGTATGTATTTATATAGATATTTAAGGTATAAAAATCTATACACCACCGTCCGTTAGTCTTGCAATATCTTTTCTGTTTGGTTGTCTGGAAGAAATCGCTTTAAGCGATAAGACCGCCCTATGCATTACATAGCTTATTTTATTTTTTATGTTCAATGTTTCTTTTATAAGCGGTGGGCAAATGATTATTGATTATGAGTATTATCTATCTACCTTTGATTTTTTAATGTTAGTTCATTGTAAAGCCACAACAGTTCTCTTTTTGCACAGACTACTTCTATATAGTTACAGCCGTAACCTACTACTTGATAAGAGTAGTATGATTATGCAATTTTTTCTTAAGCTTGTGGAAAATCAAAAAAGTAAATAATTGGTATCTATATAATATACATAAAATGAAACATTTTATTTGGCAGTTACAGTGTATATTTTAATATAGTATAACATCACAAAAAGTACATAAATGCTTCATAAAATTTAAAGGATAATCACAACAAATATTAGATTCAATACAACATACACTTAGTCACTATCACTATATATATATATATATATATATATATATATATACTTGTACTATTAATTATTCTGTGGTTTAGTATAGATAACTATACATATTTTTTTTTACATAATATAGGCTATCGTTGAGCACTATCTCACCTGTTGGTAAGTGATGATGTGGTTGAGGATGGTAGCACGCTATGCCTAGAATCGGAACCGGCTCTCAAGGATAACTACCGGAACACATTAGATGTTTGGCGACATATTTTCTAAGTTGAGGGTGGAAGCTGGCCAGGCTCATACAAAACAATGTCCTACCACCATTCAGGGGGATTTCTTAATGTTTTCCTTCACCAGAGGGCCACTGTAAATTCTGCACATAAATCTTTCAATTGAAAATTGTTTCACAGGGTGAAAGAACCCCCTAGGTCTGGCGTCAAAACTGACCATTATATATTTATGTATAGTCATCAATACTAAATATATTTTAAAAAACTCATAAAATAAAAATATTACAATATTAATGCTAGAGTAGCCAATGGGTATCATTAGTTTCTTATCAGACTATAAATGAGGTAACATACAACATTGCATATTCTATTTTATGCTATGGAATTTAAATTAACCCTTTATGTGCATTATGACTTTCAAAAACAATTGAGAAGTGTTTGCTTGACAGTAGAGAAGTCAAAAATTAAATTAGTCATATTAACAATTTTTACTTTAATTTTGTTTTTAACCGACTTCAAAAAAAGGAGGTTTCTCAATTCGACCGTATATATATATATATATATATATATATTTTATGTTTGTTCATGGATAACTTCGTTGTTTATGAACTGATTTTGATTATTATTTTTTTGTTGGAAAGGAGATATCCCAACTGTAGTACCATAGTAATTTAATCGAGATCTGATAAGTATCTCCAGAGATATGGAGATAAACACCTCAAAATTGGTACTGAAAATTAATAGCGCACATTGAAGACAGTTTTTTTTAGTTTTTTTATTTTGCATGTTACTACATAATTAATATATTTTGTTAAAGTCTTGACCTTAACAAATAGTGCATTAAAATATTGTGTTACGGTAGTTTTATAAGAAAGTAACTATTACTGGTTGGCCAAATAAATAAAATGACAATCTTGTCATAAGTGCCTGTCCATCGACATCATTGCTATGACGTTGATGTCTCTGTCGCTATAGTGCAGAATTGTCATAGTGCACGTAACGGGTTAAATAAAAATTATCACTCTGCAATAAGTAATATTGGCAAGTACCTATCCCACGAAATAAATATTATAAATCCTAAAAAAATTATATATAAAGTACTATGTTTAAACAATCACGCAATGTCAGAACTAATCCTATTATGAGATTACATAAGTATTTAAGTATCTTAATACTATTTAGATTTCGAAATATTTACATACATTCTATCAAACATAATATAATGTACATTGTTACATACAATCCAAAATGTCATCGTACCAATGGGACTCGATTAAGCCACAGTGCGATACTATTGACATAAAAAAGATAATAATTGCTATTGATATAATCTATACTAATATTATAAAGAGAGAACATTTGTATTTTTGTATGTTTGTAATGATTTGGCTCAAAAACTACTGGACCGATTTAAAAAATTCTTTCACTAATATATAGAATAGACTTTCGAAATGAAAATATATATAATATATAGCCATATTATCCCGTTTAAATCAAAGGTACATTCGTGGAGACCTAATTTGCAACCTAAGTCGACAAAAAATGGTCGAAAAAACACGTTTCTTACGAACGCTGCTCAATTGAAAACAGATGGAAGAATAGTTTCTATGGAAGACTTGTACAACTTAATAAGACCTACAAAAAAGTCCGCGACAGCATATGTCTATCTCTTAAGGTTGACTCACAGTAACCATTTTAATCTTTAATTTTTTGTTAAAAAATATTACATAACTTCCAGGGCTATTTTCAAGTATATAGTATTAATCCTTATCCAAATAATTACGTTAATTAGCTTGGCCACATATTATAGATTAAAATTGTCCTTCACAGTATATAATTCCAATGAAAACTCTAGAAGATATCACGGATTTCACATACACGCATCGCAAAATTAATAAAATATTTGCAGTGAAACCACAGAATAGGTCATAGTTACTGCAAACATTTATTATTATAGCTTAGCTTTTCTGTAGATCCCCACCGATCACAATCAATTTGAAGTCAATATAGTATAATAATATGATAATCTATTGTATAAAATAATAATGATCTATACATATAATATAATATTTTAAACCAATCCGACTGATCTATGTATAATCTTTTCATTAAAAGCATTCCAATGACTCTAAACACGATTTTTAAAATCTGAGCTGAAAGTTGGTGAGGATTTGAGTATTCTGTAGAGTCCAGGAGATGTCCCAGCATCAGGTCAATGCTTCCATGTTCTTACAATATCGTTGAAGAAGATTTTCGAATTGATTAGAGCTATGAAAGTTGATTAAAGATCATAGTTTTGTAACGATTAAACGAATTTTCACGAATCAAAGCTAAGAACACCCTCTATGAAGTCATCTATAAAAAAAAAACTATCAATAACAAACTGTAAAAATATAAATGTAGTCCAAAAAGATCTGAACCAGCTTCAGGTGTCCGATTGTCAAGAGGTCGCGCAATCCAGGGAGAAATGGCGTCTCTTAATGTCGGAGGCCAAGACCCACTTTGGTGTCAGCGCGCCAGTGCAGTAAGTAAGTAATAATAAAATCAAAATCGGTTCATCCGGTTGGGTGTTAAGATGCTGCAGACAGACACACAGATACACACGTTAAACGTATAATACCCCTACTTTTTGCGTCGGGGAACGCCGTAAGGTTACGCTGGCAGATGTTCTCTTTGGTGGTAAGCTACTTTTCAACCGACTTCTAAAAAGAAGGAAGTTCTCAATTCGTCTGTATGTTTCTTTTTTCTTCCTTTTTTTGTGTGTGTATGTTACGCGATTACTCCGTCAATTGTGAACCGATTCAAATGATTATTTTTGTAATCGGTAGGGTACGTTTTCGAGGTGGTCCCATTGTAATTTCATTGAGATGTGATAAGTATCTTCAGAGATATGACGATAAACGTCTCAAACTTGCTACTGAAATTGACTCGCGGGGCATTGAAGTCAGTTGTTTTAGTTTTTAAACTATCTTAATTATTGATAGATTTAATGATCCCACGAAAACCCATGATTCTTGAATGCACATTAAACTTTTATTGGTAGGTACGAGTATATAGCTAGCATTAGAACCAACGACCCTCGGGTCAGAATCAGGGTAACTATCCTTTACGCCAAAGGGCCGTCCAATATCACTACGTAAGTATTATAAAACAATGTCCATCACTGCGTCTGTCTGTCTGTTTGCAATTATCTCAATAGCTTCTGAACGGATTATCGTGCGGTTTTCACCAATAGCCAGAGTGTTTATAAGGAAGGTTTAGGTCTAAGGTGCATAATTCGTTAAGGTTTTGTGTAAATTGGTTGAAATATGACGATGATTGTTAAATATGTTAATATTTTATATTCGATGCAACAAACTGATGAAAATTTTGTAGGCATATATGTTCTACCCGTGCGAAGCTGGGGTGGGCTGCTAGTAGGATATAAAATAATGTGTGTAAAATATAGAAATGATCATTATCCACATGCAAAGTTACATTAATGTCACTTCTGAGGGTCTCGTACTAATAACTTCTGGAGGTACCCAGTATCAATTTATCATGTTGTGCACAATATTTAGCTGTCCTATTGGAAAATGAAACTGGCCTACCATTGCATTGTTGATCTAGCTAGTACAACAATTGCAGGCCATTTCAGAGGGCTACAGGTTTTGCAAAAGTTCTATAGTATTGTTTTTAGGGTTCCGTACCTCAAAAGGTAAATAAGGAACCCTTATCAGATCACTTTCTTGTCCGTCTGTCTGTCTGTCCGTGTGTCACCACCGATTTTCTCAGGAACGGGTAGACCTAGCAAGTTGAAAAGTTCTGAGTCAACACGATAAAAAAGATATGGGCAAATTTAGATTTTCGCAAAAACTTGTAAGTACCAATATTTACCTTAATTTTCAACTTTTTTATATTTCGGAATTTTTCCTTTACTTGTGCTGTAAGACCTTGCTTTTAACCAAAATTGACAATTCTAGGTCACGGTTGACCTATAGGCAGACCCTATAGGTTTTGGGTTGAAAACCTATAGGGTATTTCCCGTGGACATAGCAGCAAGGTCTTACAGCACGAAGAAAGGAAAAATTCCAAAAAATAAAAAAAGTTGAAAATTTAACGGTGTCCCCATACACACATACATTATTTCTCCAATTAAGTTCTCTCTCTGAGTTATATGAGCGTTCATACAATTTGGAGGTCTAGCTTAATTGGTTAACCAACGTTGGTACGGAAGCCGAGTCCAACTCGACTTAGCCAGTTTTTTTAATTATGGTTCTGTTTAAATCTAAAAATTGGTAATCTACTTTTATCACTCCAGTTTGATATTTTTTGTGTTATATTGAATGTGCGATTGTGCTATGCGTCTACCAAATCTAGGTAGATGTATGTGTAATTTCCCATACAATTATTGTGATTGTTTTTGGAATAAATTAAATGAAATTACAACCAATAGCAGCAATCGACTTACACTCACAAAAAATGCTAAAGGTCAGAGTGCTCGCAAATGCATAGGGGTCATTCAAGGCCACCATTATGTGTTTCTTAAAGTGTTAGATAAATTATAGTAATGTTATATTTTCTTACTCTAATGAGCACTTAATAACAATATTTTGACCTTATAGCCTAGTGAATAAATAATATAAGACCTAGTTTCAAAATGAGATTAACAAGAGTTTTCCACACTAGAGAGACACTGAATAATATGAGATTTTTCACAGCCTTATCCTGAATGCACTGAAACAACCAAATTATAATGTTAGTAAATCCATTTCATACAAATTCACAAATCATCATCAATGTCCAGCATTGGACATAGGCGTCACATATGGCACACTACTGAGCTCGATCTTCAGCTCTGTTTCCAGCCGCTGTCAGCCAGTTTACAAATTATTAGTCAATACCTACTCAATTAACAAGGTATACAGTATTAAATTATGTAACTTTAATATTTACGTAAACAAAAAAATACTAGAAAAAGTAGTCTTGATCATTGACATACCTTATTCTTTAACAGTTAGAAAGATTTGTAGTGGTAGGACTTCTGCTAGTCCGCCTGCGGCGGTACCACCACTTTGCCAATTAATTTTCACCCGTGAAATAGGAATGTTTTTGGGTTTAAATGGCAAGGTGTCCAGTGAAATTACAGGGCATGTGAGACTCGACATCTTTATGTCTCAAGGTAACAGGCGCAGTGCAGTGACATGCAAAATTCTGGATGTCCAGAGTTTTGCATGCCGCTGTATCTGTAATAGGTAGACGTCATCGCTTATCATCAGGCGAGCGTCGTGCTCGTCCTGTTACCTTATATTTAAAAAATCCTTGGTGCTGCTGGCTTAACTACGCCTAGGTATTATCTATTGATTACTTAAATCCCGAACTTTCTTTATTTTCCACCAGTGAGGAATTTAGCCGAACCTTACCTTACCTTTTACCATGAAAAAAAAAGATCCGATCTTAGAGTTAGAATGGTCTGAATGATGGTAATGAGTATTTAGTATTGTGAATCTGAACAAACATTTTAATGTTGTACATTTTATGTAAGCAAGAAAAATATTGTTTATTTGTTTTTTGATATCACAAAATCTTTATCAGGCTTATTGACTTTTAAAATCTTTAATTCTAGCTTCAGAAAAGAGAATAAGGCATGACATGTTTGGTCAGCTCAACCACAGACAAATTATTTATCTATGGCTGAAGTGATACAAAACTGTACTTACTGGCAAAAATCTGAACTCTTATCAATAATGTGTTCAAACTCAGCAAAAGATAAAGCACCATCATCGTCCAAGTCTGCTTCTTCTAGAACATTCTGTACAAGCTGCTGTATCTCGGAATCTGACAGCTTCAGCTCGGGACCACAGAGACGCTCTATGACCTCTCGGAGGTCAGACACACCGATCATATCATCACCATCAAAATCTGAAACAAATTGTTTATTTTTTTTAGTTTTGGCTAGAGGTGGGCTGTAATCGGTTTTTCGCGTAACTAGTTACACGTAGTTTCATGTTTGCGCGTTGTATACAGTTAGTCACAGCACATCGCTGCACAAAACTGCGTACAAGTAATCTAATAACCATTTTGCATTACATTTTTGAGAAAAGGAACGTTTCTTATCACAAAACTGCTTACGAAAAATAACAGCTTACTTTTGATCCGCGAAACTACGTATACAGTTATTAGCCTCGTAAGCAGTTTCTAGAACCGCTTACGTTAAATAATGGGCATTATTTAATACCACTAGTTCTGGCACAATTTCATGGCTTTTTAGTATACGAGGGCGGCACTAAAAGTATCGGGAATGGAATATTTCCACTGTTCCTGTCATGTTAAAATCTTTTTAATTGAAAACTCCTTGGTTTTAAAAATCAAATACCATTTATTTATTTAAAATAAAACTGGCCAAGTGCGAGTCAGACTTTTGTCCCGCACACGGAGGGTGATTACACAGAGGTGATTAATATTATTAAATATCTGGAAGACCAAGTGTTCGTAATCGTACGACTAACTCAAACTTCAAAGAGAATATAAATACTACGTACGTTACGTGACTAACTTTCCACTGATTCTAGCTAAATGAAACTCTGTAAGTACTAAAATAGAAGATATAATAATCAATACTGACTGTACACTACTACAATTAAAAATAAAGTAAACAAATCGACCGAGGCCCACAAATTTAACAAATGAAACGCTTGCGCGTGCTAATTTTTCCGGTGCTGCCATCTAGTTGCGTCGAGGTGAACTAATTTCAAAGGCTATTACACAGGTAAGTTATTTGTAGTTGATTGCAGATTGAACACCGCACAGCTATGCTCGGTATTTTTTGCCACTTAAATAGAAAAATATGACTCTTCCCGACATATATTGGCGAATAATAATACTATTTATTTTAATTGAGAGCAACTAACTGCTTTAACTGCACAATAACACTAAAGCTACGTCTACTCGCCAAGAGATGTCGGGAAGAGTCATATTTTAAGTTGATTTTCGATTATTGTTATTATATTATATATTATTGTTATTATATTGTTATTATTATATTGTTATTATATTATAAGTTGATTATTGAAAACACGAATAAAACAAAATTTCTGAAAATTAATCCTAGCTAGATCGATTTATCACTCCCGAAAACACCTGTATACTAAATTTTATTTTATCTTTGGAGCCGTTTCAGAGATTAAGGTAAACACGATAGCGCCATCAATGAAGATTCGTAGATGGCGCTATCGTAAAAAAACACGTTTTTTTTGTTTTAAACCCTTTCATTTTTAACTTTGTTCTGTTCTTAGTATTTGTTGTTATAGCGGCAACAGAAATACATCATCTGTGAAAATTTCAACCGTCTAACTATCACGGTTCATGAGATACAGCCTGGTGACAGACGGACAGACAGACAGACAGGACCCGATGGATACCGCATTCGCTCTGTGAAGAGCAAAAAGCGGCTCGCGTAACTTGGTGCGTCAGAACTCTCGAAAGATTCCACGCGGGATCCTCAAATGCTGTATACAACATCGTGTCAGGTGACGAATCCTGGATATACGCGTACGAACCCGAAACAAAAAACCAATCACGAGTTTGAGAGATTTTCATCACCTGAAGAAGCTGTGGACGCCTACAAAACGGCCATTTTGGAGACCCCAACTTCCGAATGGAATGGTTGCTTCAATGATTGGTTCCATCGTATAGAAAAATGTGTCAAATTTCGCGGAGAATACTTCGAAAAGCAATAAATACATTTTTAAATAGTAATGTTGTGTCACTTCCTTGATTTCGAAATTTTCAGTGCCGCCCTCGTATACTATTACTACTACTACTTTGAAAAGTATAACAGGCTTTTTCTAAAAAAAAAGCTTTATAGCAATATAGGTTGCACATTACTAGTATTCTTTTCAAGCCCTCCAATAAGCTAAAATACTTGTGTCTGGAGTGGGTTCACATCAACAGTGGAATAGGCGGGGAGCAAACTCACGACCTCTCGATTGCCAGTCTGACACCTTATCCATTGAGCTATTATTGCCTATATATATTGCATATTATAAATATTCATATAACATTACGTCTCTAAATCCATCCATATCAACTTTACCAACAAAAATGAAAAGTATTGTGAAGTCTTTCTCAATGGTAATAAAGTACCATATGAGAATACAGCCAAATATTTAGGCATGACCCTTGATACGAAATTACGATGGAAAGCCCATGTCAAGAAATATGTGTGTTGCACATTACTAGTATTCTTGTTAACCCCTCCAACCAAGCTAAATATGCTTGTGTCTGGAGTGGATTCACGTCAATAGTGCAATGGGTGGGGTGAGGATCGAACTCACAACCTCTCGATCGCAGTCCGACACCCTATCTATTGGGCAAAGGCGGCAAGCCTTAATAATAAAGGGGGTCCCCATACAATAAACATGTTTTTGAGGCTTTTTATGCTCGATCTTACAAACCTTAATAGATAAAGACTTGAAATTTACTCATGGCGTGTATTGCAATGGCTGCTATAAGATCAAATAATAAAAACTCTATTAAATTAAAAATTAAAGGGGGTTCCCTTACAAGAAACATATTTTTTAGGCAAATATTGTTCTATCGGAACCCTGCGTATGCAGTCCAACTCGCACTTGGACAGTTTATTTATATTCGTGGTACGAAGTTCGCCGGGTCAGCTAGTAATATTATATAACAGGCTTACCAAATATTCTAAATGCATGTTCAGCTTTTACAGCTTTAGGTGCCATTTCACTGAAAACTGACATCATGTCCAGAAAGTCTTCAAACGTGCAGTCTCCATCATTGCTGGAGCTAAACACCTTACAGATCCTATCTCTGAACGGGTTCACTCGGAGTTCAGGATATTGAAGGATCTTCGCCATGGGCAGCTTCGCATTCTTGTTGTGGCCTACTTTCTCGGGAGCGAGGGCTTTGAATTTGTTGTGTGCACTGGAATTAAGAATATATTGAGTTAAGATTGGTTGCTGGAAAAGAAGAGCCGAAGACCGGGCTCAGTGGCGCATCTTGGGAGAGGCCTACGTCCAGCAGTGGACTGATACCGGCTGATGATGATGATGATGAAGATTGGTTGATTAACCCCTCATGCATTTGCGAATATTTTGATTATGGGAAAAATGTGTAAGTAGGTTGACCTGCCAGCGAAATGGCTGGGCTCGAGTGGTTAACAGTGTATTTGTGACGATGGTCAATACTCTTGATCAAAAGTCAGAGAAATGTTAGAGTAAATAATGTTTGTAGTCTGATAAGTCCAGTATTACAATGTTGTGTAGTTTATAGTCAAAATGTTTCAATTCATTGTCACTGCTAATGACTGGATGTGTAATAAATACTTATTCTACGGATGGTATTAAATGGGGAACGACTGTAATCTGGTATTATCCATCCCATTAGGCTACATTGCTAAACAATGTGTAAATTTCAGTCTAGATTGAAATGGCTAGGTTAGGAGTACTTAGCAAGTTGAAAAGAAAGGTGATTTTGTTAGTTTCGAAGCTTACAGACTAGCAAGCAACGTCTCATTAACTCAGTTTTATGGTGATGATTAGGCATGCGCAAAACGGTACATCGAAATGTAATGCAACATTACTCATTACTTTCGAAAATGTAATATTACTTCGAAGCATCACACATCACGCATTACACTTAGCGTAACCATTACCTACTCCATTCTATTACATTGTTAAATGAGTCTCACAAAATAAACCTTGCCTGTAACGAAATACTTTTCAAATTCCAAATATCACACTTTCATACACGCTCGTCAAGTATTATCTTATTATTAGGTCTCGCTCACTCAACATGAAATGAGTATTGTTGTTTCTTTCGTGCCATGATCGCACTCGTGATGTGTGTGCAAGCCATCTCACTCACGCAAAGCTCACGGTCATATTAGTGACTCTCTCTGCTCTGCAACAAACGAACTTTTGTACCGTACTGTTTGCGTGACGTGATGTGTAATATGTGATGCTTGAATTTCTCGCGTAATGAGTGATGCTGCATTACTTGGCCGCGTGATATTACATTTGTAATATTACATGGATTACCTACACATGTCTAGTGATGATCTTATGGCATAGCATAACTTAGCTCAAAATAAAAGTGTGTTGTGTAGTTTTTTGTAATAATTCCACAGGGTATTATTGTATTATAACCATATTTCAAAATAGAATAGTTATAGAATATTAGGGTAATACTCACTAGAGAACTTCCTTTTTAGTAAAATACGTAAGATCCTGCAAAAAGAAGAATATTAGTCATAGGCACCTATCCAAATGTACGGTCATGAATTATATATATGACGTTTTAATATACTTACTTCGTAATCTTGAAGTTCCTCTTCAGTAAATTGGCTTTTGCCCTGACCCATTTTTGTAACATTCAACACTAATTTATTGAAACAGTGTGTTGATTGTTGAAACAGTAAACAAACAAAACCATCACCATTCCCAAAAAGTACTCTCAGTCTCAACTCCACAGAACACTACTACTACTCTGCCGCTCAACTCTGTCTGTGACCATCAGGGTGACCATCTCAAAAATGGCAAATCTGGCATCCGACACTGGCAAAAAAATCTGCCAAACCACCACCCACTCCAGAAAATGCATAAAAAATGCCATCATATTATTGCATTATGGAGGGAGAGGGGGGGGGGGGGGGGGGGTTATAAAATGTAAGGCATACAAATAAAGTTTCTGTAACCTTAAGGAATTGAAATGGAAATTTATGCATAGTAAAAATATAATACTTTAATTAGAAACAGATAATTGTCAAAATTCTATTTGTATTTCAAAATTCATAAAGGTCCTTAAAATCTGCCACAAATGGTCACACTGGTGACCATTCCACTCCCACTCCCCACGACCACAGACTAAGTAGAAATCACGACAATGACTAATGTGACAATGACAGTACATATAAAATAAACTAAAATTTCTTTTTTTTTTCAATTTTACATAGCTCCACACGGATAATGATACATTATAAAACTGACTAATAATTGTGATCATCTTTATTGAGGGTATGACCTGGACTAGACTGTGACTCAAACTTGACCTGAAAAGTGACTTTGTCCCATCTCTAACTTGAATTCTCAAAAACTTTAAGAATTTTAATACTTGACACTGCTAAATACACTAATCGTGTTAAGCCATTATGAAATTTAAAAAAAAATGTGTTCCAGTGGCAGTGGGTTTTGGCGGGAACATGAGAAAGTGTGTGTGATCTCATTGTATATTTTCCTAAAACCTGTGTTATTCCGCGAGTTAATGTGTAACAAATGTGGATTATTAACCATTAAGTGCCGCTGAATGTGTCGAGTGTAGGGAAAAACAGCACAATATTGAAAAACATGCTAGTTGCGTTCTCCTACGAATAAATTGACATATAATCTTTAATTATAAATGTATATAATCAAAGCATATAATTTATTCGTAGGCGTTTTGACCAAAGTTTTCAGTAAAGTAAACATCTTTATGATCGACATGAAATTATGAAAAAACTTACAAATAACGGGAATTGTGGCTTCCGGATATAACTGAAGCATTACGTCGATCGCTAATTCGCTAGGTAGGTATATCTACATCGCGTAGGTCACGTTAGAGCCCCATTTTAAACCCCCGACGCAAAAAGTAGGGGTGTTATAAGTTTAACGTTCTAAGTTTAACGTTCGCCCAAACGGATGAACCGATTTTGATTAATTTTCTTAGTCTGATAGGTGTCTTTATCGAGAGTGTTCTTAGCTTTGTTTCATGAAGATCCGTCCAGCCGTTTAAATATTATCAGCTCTTTTTTGGTTGATGAGACTACGATAGCAACTTTCGTAGACTCATAGTCCTTTGACCGCGGACGTTAAAAAAAATTAAATGGCGCTTCTGCGCACTACGGCACTAAACCCGCCACTCTGCTACCGTCTATTTAGCGTAGTAGTTTACATTAGCCAAATCAAATGTATCAATTTGAAATTCAGTGTCCTGTTACTTCAATGATATATGCAAGAATATGGTAAACTTGGCCTAATGCTGAGACATCTCCTTGAATCTGCAGAATTCCCTCAACTCTTCGTCTGAGATGTCGTGTTGAGGCTCATTGGAATGGTCTCAATTAACAAAATTATACAATACAAATCAGTTGGTTTTAAATATTTAATTAAAGTAATATTAAATAATTATGATTGACATTATTGAAAGCAAGGAGAAAACATGTTCCGCGACAGATTACAAAAAGCACACGAACAAAACAACATATCAATATGTTTTCACCGCATGCGTTTATTAAATAATAAAATTAAACTATATATTATATCGAATCGATTTGAAATATAAAATCTAGTTACTTGAAGTATAGATAATATATTAGCTAGGTAATAATAATTCATTAGTCTGTCCAATGTTTAAAAAAAAGTCTCAATTATTATTCTCGTCATCAAACGGTACCCGGAAGGTGGTAGGTACCTTAAAAAAATAAATTAATATGTTATTACAAAAACCGACCAAGTCGAGTTGGACTCGCCCACCGAGGCTTCCGTACCAACTTCTCAGACTAGGTTATAGGACAAACTTAACTACAAAATAATAAGTTTGTATAAATGTACCTTTTTTTGTTTAAACCTTTTTTATACCTTTTTTTTTATTAAAATAAATATTTACGGTTTTCAGATTTATTCCTTTATATAAGCTTCAAGACCTAGCTTCTTGCCAATTTCATGATTCTAGGTCAACGGAAAGTACGTTAGGTCCCTATAGGTTTTCGACCGAAAATTTATAGGGTACTTACGGTTGACCTAGAATTGTCAATTTTGGTTAAACGCAAGGTACACAGCACAGCACAAGCAGCACAGCACAAGTAAAGGAAAAAATCCGAAAATTAAGGTACATTTTGGTACATACAAGAGCCAGATTTTTTGCTCTACGTTCGTTCTTTTGCTTTGCAACGGATCCGTTGAAAGAGAAGAGACGATAATTGTTACATTAAGAGCGAACGTGGGGTGCACTTTTCCATACAAATGTATCCCCCTGTTTTCTCCCTGGAAAATGCTTCTAGAGCAAAATTTGTCTACAAAATATCAAGGTCTGCTGTAGCTACGCCCTTATCAATTGCCTTTTTTGACCAACCAATTCCAAAAATAAATATAAGCCTTCTAATCTCTTCTTTAAGATTTTTGAAGGGTCATATTTCTATTATTTAATGTTCGACGCTGTTCCGACGTAGTAGCAATTTAGTAAAATTTGGTTGGGTACCTACCATTTTCCCTTTGTTGTCTAGAAGCAAAAATTGATCTTCTCTTGTAAGGTCCTCCAGGGATCAGCTCACAGGATATTGGGAAACGTTTCTTGCAAGGCGAAGAAAGCCATGTTTTGCGACGAGTGATTAGCATACAGTCGTATTTTGTGTAATTCTTCCTTGGGTGCCCCGGGGCCCAGGCACGAAATATCGTACAGTCGAGAGAATCACCTGTAGAGTGATAGACTAATTATTATTATTTATTTATTTCAGAAATTAGTCGGCTAACAGCAATACACAATAAGTACTCAGTGCAAGTCCTTTAAAATATTAGGTAGGTTTTTTATTTTATTTTTTATATCATATAGGCTAGCGTTTGACCACTATCTCACCTGTTGGTTAGTGATGATGCGGTCGGGGATGGTAGCACGCTAAGCCTAGAATAGGAATTGGCTCTCAAAGACAGCTACTGGAACACATTAGATGTTTGGTGATAGATTTTCCAACTTGAGGGTGGTAGCTGGCCAGGCGGACACTAGACAGTGTCCCGCTACCATGCGGGGGGTTTCTTAACAATGCGATTCCTACACCGGAGAGCCACTGTAAAATACGCTCATACATTTTCCACAGAAGAATCCATTGGAGCACAGCGTTAATTTGAACCCTCTATCTCTGGCTTCAAAGCCGACCATGCTCTCTCCCACTGCACCACTAAGCCCTTAAGCAACCCACCATTGTCTCCCACAAAGAGGCTGTTATTCCTCCTCCTCCTCAATCCAACAAAGACAGCATCCACACTGGCGCCTGTGAGGACCTGCGCCAGCGCATCGGTACGTTGCTCGCTGCTAACGTCGGGTAACACGCCACTCATGTTCTTACACATTGCACGACCTTCACTGTAGTTGAGCCGCTTGGATACCAAGTGGAACATTCCTATGCCTGGCACGCAGGTTGAGTTTACCTTGGCTGAAATAAAGTGAGACAGCGTTAGATCACAGAATAAACTATAATACTAACTAATAATAAGTAATACTGCGGTAATATATAGGTACCTACGTAGTAAGATATGCAAAGCGGTGGCAGTGACTGAGAAAGAAGAGCCGAAGATCAGGCATTCGCATAAGAATTTGGATAAAGAGCTGAAACAGCTGCGCAATTTGGATCGGAGAAATGTTGACTGTACAGCGCCTCGTCGTAGCCTTAAGGTGTTCTGGCGGCACACAGCCCTTGAGAGTCAGAGTATTCTATGCCTAGCGTGTTCTCCATCTTTGACCACGTCATCACTTACCAGTTCAGGCAAGATAGTGGTTTATTGTTTTTGTCTGATCTATGCCCTAGATTTATGAGGAGAGTGATGTGATGGCTGATACCTAGGATTTACTGAATTATTTTTAGCTTATAGTAAGTACATTATCTGAATCATTATTATCTTTTTAAATAAAATCAAATCTAAAACAATACTTAATTTATTTTCTATATCCTGAGGGCTTTTCATGTAAGATACGAGTAGTATAAAATCTGAATATTATCATGAACCTATAAAACTGGTCCTTTATTAAGTAAAACCTACTTACGTAAAGGTTTACCATACAGGCTGTAGTAATCGAACGCTGTATCGTTCGCAAGCGACAATCCACCATCAGTCTCCGCGCACTTCAAGACCTCACAGGAATACTCCACTTTGGATTTCTTCACCTCTGGAGGACTGAAGTTCAACGACAAACCTTTCTTCTCAATACCGAATCGAAGGCAGCTTTTTAAAGATACGTAATTGGCCTTGGCCACTATTCCAAGCTTCGAGCGATGGCATTTCTCTATCAAGTTATATTTTGGGACAGTTGCGTCTGAAGAACACTCTTCATTTGATAGAGTTGGAACCAACAAAGATAGTAAATATATCAGTGTAATTTTGTGCCAGCTTTTCATTTTGGCAACGCAGCATTTTCTGCAGCTGAGGACTTAGCAAAATATCTTGTATTAGGTTAACACTGCCTTTAATATTCACCGTCTTTTATTAGGGTTCCGTACCCAAAGGGTAAAACAGGACCCTATTACTAAGACTCCGCTGTCCGTCTGTCTGTCGGTCTGTCTGTATGTCTGTCTGTCTGTCTGTCTGTCTGCCCGCCTGTCACCAGGCTGTATCTCATGAACCGTGATAGTTAGACAGTTAAAATTTTCACAGATGATGTATTTCTGTTGCCGCTATAACAACAAATACTAAAATCAGAATAAAGTTAAAAATAATAGAGGGTCCCCATACAAGAAACGTGTTTTTTTCGGCATATCACGCCATCTATGAACGCTTAGTTAGGTAAACGTCCCATAGATGGCGTTATATTGAAATGTCGATTCCTAACACCTTTGTTAGACGTTAGATGGCGTTATAAGAAATAAAATGTTTATGAATTATAATTTTTTGCTGGCGAAAAATGATAGTGGTATTTTTTGCTCGATCTTATAAAATACTGTAGATAGATAGATAGAAACACTTTATTATTTAACACCTTAAATTACAGAATCAAACATAATAAGTAATACAATTTAAAATAATAGTGCAACAATAGGCGGTCTTATCGCTTAAAGCGATCTCTTCCAGACAACCTATGGATGGAGAGAAATGTAACAAGATATGGTGGTAAGTGGTGTTGTAAGTGAGAGGGGAAAAAACTATTTAATAAATTACAAAGTTAAGTTAAGAAAGAAGAATAAATATACATTATGGATTAGAATAGTTCACGTGAGCATGAGTACATTTAAGCGAGATAGAAAGATTTGACTCGTTCTTTAAACGTGTAAAGAGTTTGTGACTGTTTAATTTCTAATGGAAGTGCGTTCCAAAGTCTCACAGCTTGTACAGCAAATGATTTATCATACAAGGAACTATGATGACTAGGAAAAGACAGCATTAAATTATCTGATGACCTTAATGAAAGGGAATTGGAGGCATAGAGAAAAACAAAGAGTTGTTTTAGGTAACTTGGGGAAGTAGGATTAAATAAGATGTTATATAAAAGTGACAGGATGTGTGTATTTCGGCGAAGACGAATTGGCAGCCATTTGAGCTTACGACGAAAATCTGAAACGTGGTCATATTTGCGAAGACCAAATATGAACCTAATCGCATTATTTTGGAGTCGCTCAAGCTTATTCAGCTGCTGTTCAGTAAGGTCAAGATAACAGATGTCGGCGTAATAAAGAATAGGGAGGAGAAGGGACTGCGCTAACGCAACTTTAGTAGCTGTAGGTAAAAAGTTTCTGAGTCTCTTTAAAGCCCCGATGGAAGCGAACATCTTACGGCTAACAGCCGCAAGTTGAGGCTCCCATGACAGATAACGATCAAAGACAATACCTAAGTTTTTGACGGTATCACTGTATGGCACATATATTCCTTCAAAGACAACTTGCGGTATAGTATTCCAGTTGATTTTTGATATTGTTCTCGAACTACCAACTATTAAAACCTTTGTCTTCGTCGGGTTAACTCTCAATCCGTGGGCCTGGCTCCACTCTGATATGGAACAAAGATCATTGTTAATAGTGGAAATGGCATCAGATAATCGATTGAGTGGGGCTTGAGAATAGATTTGGGGATCGTCTGCATAGAGGTGGTAGGAAGAAGTGAGGCTACGAGAAATAGAGTTGATGAAAAGTGAAAAAAGAAGAGGGGATAAAACGCTCCCCTGCGGTACGCCTGCAGACGTGCCACACCAGGAAGAGAAAGACTCTTCGATGCGAACACGCTGACGACGACCAAACAGGTATGTGTGAAACCCATCGAGTGCCGCTGGGGAGATGTTGATAGAGTGAAGTAATGCAAGGAGAATGTCGAAATCGACGGTATTAAAAGCATTGCTGAAATCCAGAAGGGTCAGCACAGTTACGTTCCCATTTTCTATTCTGTAGTGTGTTACGAACCCCTACTAGTGCGAATCCGACTTGCACTTGACCAGTTTTATTTACTTTACTCTCATTGTATGGATTTATATCACCAAGGTCAGAAACAGTCAGGATATTGATGATGATGATTATGGCTTTAGTATCAGCAAGATTAAGAATCAGCTATTCAATTTCAACTTCTTTTATGTTATTTTTATGATATAAGGTAACTTGTAGTGGTAGGACTACTGCTAGGCCGTCTGGGGCGGTACCACCACTTTACCAATTAATTTTCAGCCGTGAAATAGGAATGTTTTTTGGTTGAAATGGCAAGGTGTCCAGTGAAATTACAGGGCATGTGAGACTCAACATATTTATGTCTCAAGGTAACAGGCGCAGTGCAGTGACATGCAAAATTTTAGACTGCCAGAATTTTGCATGCCACTGTATATGTAATAAGTAGTCTTTATGGCTTACTATCAGGCGAGCGTCGTGCTTGTACTGTTACCTTTTACCATAAAAAAAACAGGACAAACAATTTTTAAGGCGTCGGCCTGGCGATTGAGAGGTCGTGAGCTCAATCCCCAATTCCCCACCCATTGCACTATTTACGTGAACCCACTCCAGACACAAGCATATTTAGCTTAGTTAGTTGGAGGGGGTTAACAAGAATACTAGTAATGTGCAGCCTACATTGCTAATAAGCTTAAATAAACTGGCTGGTTCCGTACCACACTACAGTATTTTATAAGATCGAGAAAAAATACCACTATCATTATTCGCTAGCAAAACATAATAATTAATAAACATTTTGTTTCTTATAACGCCATCTAACGTCTAACCAAAGGTGTTAGGGATCGACATTTCAATATAACGCCATCTATGGGACGTTTACCTAACTAAGCGTTCATAGATGGCGTGAAATGCCGAAAAAAACACGTTTCTTGTATGGGGACCCTCTATTATCTTTAACTTTATTCTGTTTTTAGTATTTGTTGTTATAGCGGCAACAGATACAAATACATCATCTGTGAAAACTTCAACTGCCTAACTATCACGGTTCATGAGACACAGCTTGGTGACAGACAGACAGACAGACAGACGGACAGCGGAGTCTCAGTAATAGGGTTCCGTTGGTACCCTTTGGGTACGGAACCCTAAAAAGCACGACGCTCGCCTAAAGGTAAGCGATGACGTCTACCTATTACAGATGCAATGGCATGCATAATTCTGGACAGTCAGAGTTTAGCATGTCACTGCACTGCGCCTGTTACCTTGAGACATATATATATATATATATACCTATATATATATGTCAAGTCTCATATGCCCTGTAATTTCACTGGACACTGCCATTTCAACTGAAAAACACTTCTATTTCACAGATAAATTAATTGCAAAGTGGTGGTAACGCCCTAAGTGGGCTAGCAAAAGTTCTACCACAATAGAAATGTATCCAATTTCTTCCCAGTCACTCTTTCAGTTTTTGTTTGTGTTACATTTAACGTGAGAATACATACATAAGTATAATTATTTAAAACAGCTTTACACTCTTTCAGTAGTCCATAAATATAAATAGGCAGGTAAGTAATTAAGGTTATTCTGAGGCATTAATAAATATTAAACCCTATAGTAGTGACTACTACTGCCAGTGCCAGATTTAAACTGATCGCACCATTGCTCACAACGCTGTTCTACTAATCGAGGACAGCGATAATTGTTGTCAACATATCACTCATCCCGACATTATGATAGACGTGATATTAGTTGGATGGTCACATCACAGAAAAGATAATAATACTTCGTACTGGTCACATTATACATTGGTAACGTCATTTGGCCTTGATGCATCATACCACAGTAAAATACTGTGATCATACTCATGGTAAATAATTTGGATCAGTTCTAGGTTCAGTTCGATTTAAAATAAGATATGTTATTCATGCAAATTATTTAAAAAAACTTGAAAAATTTATATTTTGTACTTTTAATTGCATTTCTCATTTCAGTTTTTGTAGGCCATTCACAATCTTCCTTTCTTTTCTTCCAATTCTACTCAACTCGATAAGTTTAGAAGATTTTTTTATGTATACGTTGTAACATTCACACTCACACACATCCAAACACACACACACACACACACACACACACACTTTCGCATTTATGTATAATATTAGTAGGATAAGCAATTTTGAATTTGAATAAATGTATTGTAGGTACCCAGTGTCACTCTCACAATTAAGACAAATAAACACAAGAAAAGACAAATCTCAAGCTAAAATCCATCAAGAAACATGAGCTAAAAAAGCGTGCCAAAGTGATATATCTACATACATGATTATACATAGGTACCCTAAAAAACATTCTTTCCTACTACCGCAGTCGGGTAATTAGTAACAAGTTAGATAACAGTTGACGATCGGCCTCAGTTGCATTGAAAGAGTCTTACCTACTCTACCTCCAGTTACCTTAGATATTATGACTAATACAGGCTGTTGAGAAATCGATATCGAAATTGATTCTACTAAAAAAATCATTCTCGAAATATTTATCTTGACATGGGGAAAGCGAATTCATCATCACAATCACGGATGTATTCCATTCTTCGTGATCACAATCCTTAATATTTATTTTATCAGGCGATTAAAGTCATAACCTTACATCTTGGAGCATTTACCAATGGAGATGTTAACGTTGTAATCCGCAAACATTTTTTTCTGCCGATACTTACGGGGGACGAATTAAACACGCATTGCACACGCACAAATCACTCACTTAAAACACTAGCTTGAAACACGCACACAGTATTAAAAATACAGCGTAGTTACGCACGCTCATATGGCCAAAAATGGCTATATGGCCAGCAGAGGGGTACGCCTTGCGTTAACATCTCCATTGGTAAAAGCTCGAAGCCTTACATGGAGATAAATTCTATACTACCTCTTTCCTATAACCTCCGATTATTGTCCATTTCACTATGAAGGTTCAAAATGTGCGTCCAAGTTTTACAGATTTCTTCAAAAAACCGTCAAAAATCTAGACGGTCGTTCAAAAAGCTGTCATATGTTTGGAAATGTCGTTTTATTTCTATGATTTTATTGTGAAAATTAATTAAATATCGTGTAGCAGTGGTTATTGTGATATTTGTGAAAATGGGCTGTATCTACTCACGGTATTTGGATGAAGTAAGTTTTTTTTTATATCAGAAAATTATCACCCAACTACCGTAGATACTTCCTCGTAAAGGGGACTCTATTGGGTCTACATGGATATCACGAAATATAGTAATAATTACAGAGTACAATTATCCTAAATTTTATTCTTTCTGCAAAAAAATTATGGTCCGCAAATCTTGTTCGGTGCAGCTCCCTTGGCCAATTTCGGTTACAGCGACTGCTGTTCTCTTTAACTCGCGATTCACGTACGGCAGTCTGGTAATATTTGTGGAATGGGTCTTCAATCAGTGGGTTCAGCATTTCGGGTCACTGCCGTGTTCGACTGTAAAACAATCTGGACTCCATCTTAGACCGCGTCCTCGCTCAACACCAGGTGAGACATCAAAGTGCTTGTCTGAGGTAAGTTGGTCTACTGGTGGTAGGAGCATATTTTACCGATGTTCCGCCTATCGTGCTCCCATATAGAAGCTTACCACCATCAAGGAGAAAATCTACCGTCATAACCTTATGGTGTTCCGGCAACACACAGCCCTTGAGAGTCAGAGTATTCTAGGCCTAGCGTGTTCACCATCTTCAACCACATCAGCGCTTAACACCAGGCGAAAACTATTTCGCCTGGTGTTAAGCGTAGGTATAGATACCGACTACCTACCTACTACTTAAGTATTTAAGAGAAGGCATGATGTTTTGAAATATTCCACGGATATTTGATGTGATTATGGGTAAACTGCTCTTCAAGGAAAATCAATCGACTCGGTGGGGCTATGTTGCTTTATAAAAGAAATGCCATGGCCACCTTACAGCTTTATCATCAGATCCTGGCTATTATTTAAGTGTAAAGTGCTCCTCAAGACGAATCATTTGAGCCCAAACTCGGTAGAGTTACGTTGATTTATCACAGAGATGCCGTGGCCACCTTCCAGCTTCATCATCAGACCCCGGATATCATCTAGATAAAAAGTTCTCTTCAAGACGAATCAATCGAGCCCAAACTCGGTAGGGTTATGTTGATTTATCACAGAGATGCCGTGGCCACCTTCCAGCTTCATCATCAGACCCTGGATATCATCTAGGTGAAAAGTTCTCTTCAAGACGAATCAATCGAACCCAAACTCGGTGGGGTTATGTTGTTTTATCATAGAGATGCCGTGGCCACCTTCCGTCTTCATCATCAGACCAGCTCCATGGTACCATATTATTGTATTGTCACCGAAGATACATAAGTACACTAAATTTGAGTCCAATCGGACATCGGAAAGTGGGTCTAATTTAGCTTCCAAGATTCCACCCGAACATACATAGTGACATACATACATACATACATACATACATACATACATACATTGCAAGTTAAATAAAAGCTTGTAAAAAGGTTACAAAAGGTAACCTATGATTATCATTATTAATTTCTTAACGAAATAATTACGATAGTTCAAAAACTAAAACAACCGACTTCCATGCCCCGAGAATCGGTTTCAGTAGCAAGTTTGAGACGTTTAACGTCTTATCTCTGGAGTTACTTATCAGATCTTAATAAAATTACAATGGGACCATCTCAGGAGTATATAGAGTACCTTTCGAACTAAAAAAGAATTTTATAAATCGGTTCGCAATTGGCGAAAATATCGATGAACATACACAAAAAAATAAAATACACACAGACAGACATAGAATTCTGTGGAAGGCGGTTAAAAACCATACGTCACCGTGTCACCGAGGACGATGTTAACTATTTTATGGACAGGTATTTAGCTCACTTAAGTAACACCACATTTCTATTCCAACATCCCCAGGTAGACACGATATACGACATGTCACCGATCCGTCACCTGCCCGTGATCTTCGTGAACGGCGTGCCTGGTGCAGGCAACCAGACAGTGGCACAGACCATCTCTACGATCACAGGGTACACGATGATACGACCTGGGGACCTGATCCGGGCTGAGGCGGGGAAGGACACGGCGAGGGGGCGGCTTATTGCTGATAAAATGGAGGCACAGGAAGATATACCAGAGGTTAGTGTCTAGGATAGGACCTGACTAAAAGGACATTAAGTAAGTAAGACTGCTAGGTGCACAGCTTGGTGAGGGTGGACTTCGGTACGAAAGAAGAAAAGCGCTTCGAAAGTTAGCAAAACAAACTTATCAAAGCAAGGGATATGGGAGGCAACAAACATTTTTAAAACGCAATTAAATATATTTCCTTTGCAAAAATGATTCGCATTTGTCATATTTTATAGTGCCCCGGAGACGGTCATTAGAAACTGTCAATTGGCTTCAATCAATATTTCCATCATTCGCCATTAACCTCGTAGTTTCGAATGACAATGGTTTCTATTGCCTCTGTAGACGATCATTTGGTCCATCAATGACGTGAAAATTGACAATTACGAATGACCGTCTCCGGGGCACTTAAAGCATCCATCAAATTTATCTGTGTGAAACTCATTATCAACATGTCTACTTATTTGTAAAACATATAAAATGAAACTTTTCCTCTTAGTTCGTTAGCATCTTCATCCGCTTTTACAAATGTGTTTTCACCTTCTAGCAAATGACAGTGGATCTGATAAAAGAAGCGATGTTATCACAGGAGGATGCCAAAGGTTATATCTTAGTTGGATTTCCTAAGAATCCGCGGATGTCCAGCATATTCAACCGGCAAGTGAAATGGCCTGAGAAAGTGGTAGCCCTGGAGGTTGACAATGAGGTAACGCACCAATATTTTCAACCGACTTCAAAAAAGAAGGAGGTTCTCAATTCGTGTTTTTTTTTGTGTGTATGTTACGTACGCGATTACTCTGTCACTTGTAAACCGATTCGAACGATTCTTTTTGTAATCGGTAGAATACGTTTCTGAGGTGGTCCCATTGTGTTTTCATCGAGATCTGATAAGTATCTCCAGAGATATGACAATAAACGTCTCAAACTTGCTACTGAAATTGACTCGCGGGGCAATGAAGTCGGTTGTTTTAGTTTTTTAAAATTATGTATGGTATATTTTTTTGTATTTCTTGATAGGTTCACTACTTTAACCTTTAATTTTTACCTTTCCCTTTTCCTTTTGAATTGTGATCATCTGAATATTTCGCAATAAGGTCGTAGTTAAATAAAACTGGCCAAGTGCGAGTCAGCATCGCGTCTCTTATCGCATACTTAGGGAGGGTTCCGTACAATACGAAACATAACAGAATTTCAACCTCATATATTTGATTAATTGATATTACCAAGAATATTTGTTTTGGTCGCGATCTAGAAAGACGGGGCTCGTTTACTAGCTCCATCTATGTCATTTTGCCGAAACTAATTAGATAGATGGCGTTTAAAAACACGTTTTTTGTATGGGGACCCCCTTTAATTTTTAACTTTATTTTGTTTTTAGTATTTGTTGTTCTAGCGGCAACAGAAATACACCCTCTGTGAAAATTTCAACTGTCTAACTATCACGGTTAATGAGCTATAGCCTGGTGACAGACGGACAGACAGACAGACAGACAGACAGACGGACAGCGGAGTCTTAGTAATAGGGTCCCGTTTTACCCTTTGGGTACGGAACCCTAAAAACAAGACTAGTCAAATTCAGAATGTTTGTTTAATATTATCATTCGAAAATATTTTTTGAGTTCAACAAAATTAATATTTATTTATGTGCTACTTAGATGAGGCTGCTCTACTTATGAAAAGCTGATTTATGAAATTGAGTACGACACTTTATCGATCCCGTCCTAGTCTAGTCAGTGTTACAATCCTCTTCATCAGAAGACATTTATGTGGTAATATTATGACCTCCTTCGTTACTACATATTTGGAGTCACAGAAAGCAGCAAATACTTATGTCAGAGTTGGTGGTGTCAATATGTTTTGTATACCTATTTAATTTTGTTAAATAAATAAATTATTAATCATCCTAGATGATGATTAATGATGATAATGAGTATAAACATGGTCCGTAGGTAGCAGCGACCAGACTCCAGAACAAACTGTCAGAGCTTGGCAGACCAGAGTCTGAGATCAATGCAGCACCACAGATCGTCAAAGAAGCAGCGCATAAAGTGAAAAACGTCCACAAGAGGTTCGGAGGACATGTGGTTACGGTAAGAAGGTTTTTAGTTCCATTCTGAAGAAAGACTTAAACAAATTTACATCTTAGATAGAATGACATTGTCGAGCAGTTGTCGATGTGCGCGATTTTCGGACGCTCTTCCTTTGAGTTGATCATTCTATCGGGCTATGAAAACGTACCTAGTGTGGAATTTCTTCATTGTCAACACTAGTACTTCACCCCCGTGTCAGCTTTCTTCCACCATCACCATTTTATCGATGTTTTTCTATATGTTTTAGTAATAAGCGTAATTTGCTTTTTCCCCGCATTATGAAATCCTGAGTCGCAGGGAACTTTATAAACATATAAACCAATGACACAATTAAATCTGGACTTTGTACATCACACAAAGAATTATCTCACATGGGAATCGAACCCACGACCTTTAGTTTCGTTTAAAAGCTCACCAAACCATTAAGCTAACTGGTCAGTCAGGTTAGGTCAGTTCATCTGAGTTGACGAGAAATTTAACACCAAATAAAAGAGTGTCTTTACATTTCTATTTTATTTTTCTATTTCTAGCGTTAGCCACTAAAATAACACACTCTCCTGTAACTTTCAAAATAAATAACCAAAATCTTCTTCCATTAACAGTTGGACAGCTCAGGGAATCCAAAAGCGCTTGCGACTACGTTAAAGGAGATCCTCTCTGACACACTAGAGTCGCACAAGAGGGCAGCATCCCCCGTACAACCCCCGGCTGTGCTCTCCGCGCCAGTGGTCACAACCATTGAACCTAAACCACTGCACGACGCAGAAGAGGTCGAGGCGTAATTTGTAGAGTAATTTTTAATGGCTACTTTTCGGATTTGATTTATTAAATGGTATTGTTTAATTTTTTTGAAGATTGTTTTATTTAGATGATTCCATTATCATTTATATATTTCTATAAGAGCAGGAAACAAGCTGAGTTTATCGTATGTTCACAGTTCACACTTATACTTATTACACAGTACATACATTTATTTTACGTTTGGTAAATTAGTTACAGTTTAAATGTAAGCAATCTGTAGGTTTTCTGCACAGTGCAACGTGAATATTATAAACAGATCCATTAGTTATTTTTCCTACGATACATTCACTATCCTATATTATTAGATGGTCTTCAAATGGCGAGTGACTAGGTATCTTCTGGGTGAGCGCGCTCCATCATCGATCGCATCATCACTTAACAACAGATGGCAAAGTGGTCAAAGTATATAATATGTTACTCGTTGGTGGTCAAGTCCAACAAGAACCGACATTAATTTATGGATGTTCCAGAAGAGCTTTTTTAAGACTATGTTAGTGTTAAGATAACCTCCTTCGTTTTTTTTTCGTCGGTTTAAAAAATGTGCGCAACCAGGATCTGTAGCGAGGCTTTGGAAATGTGTTGGCATTTCCACCAGAGATGTACTAGGAAAATGAGCGTAGTGTGTTGTTGGCACACACACACCGCTCAGCTGAGCTGCTCATTTTTTGTAGAGTCTGTCTCGAAGTAGATAGAATCCATCAACAAATAGCTGGTCCAACTCTGGCGAGAATTTCGAAAATCTCACCTCAGCTCGAAATTTAAATTGCAAGATTCCCTAAACGACAGACAAAAAGAACGAGACTTAATAAAAACGTAGTAAATAAGGTCGATCATAGAAAACGAGATCTTTATTCAACAGGTGAAGTAGTGGCAGGCATATGTACAGTGTAGTGAAGCAGTAGTTTGAGCTGTTCAGGCGAGGATAGGGTCGAGGATTCTCTCCACTTCTCTGAAGATCTTGTCGACAGACTGTTCCGCGTTTATCTGGACGGAAGAGAGGCATTTATAAGTTATGATTTTCTATTGGATATATAAACTGTTTTGTAAAATGCAGCAAAAGTAAGATTAGAAAGATTACTGATGCAAGACTTTATAACTTGAAAATGATTTAGGTTATGGTACTCAATATCCAGAATATCAGGCTAACTTTAAAAATTATTTTGAACATTTCCTGTGTTTTTTTTTTTCATTGTCCATTTACCTATTGTTAATACAGGAGCTAATAAGTCGACAACCTTCTCCACTTGGGCAACCAAGGGGATACTAATATCCAGAAAAACATTATTCAACCTATATGCAATTAGTAACGAATCAAATAATCCCTTAGACAAAACAAAAGTACGAAAATACAGTAATATATTTTAAAATGTGTGTATAGCTGCAAAACAAATTCACTTTGCACGGAGAATTGCTAATTCTTGTAATAAAATTAGATGCGTTTAGCAAATAATTAAAGAAGAGACAGGAAAAGGCATAGTATAAGAAATAGTATTTGTATATATATTATAATTATATTATATTATATTATAATTATAATATATTATAACAGATGAAAATAATGTAATTAGAAATAAAAATGACATATGTAATTATTTTAATAACTTTTTGTAAATATATATACTGACTAAAAATCTAAAATTTTCCGCTGAGAACTCTATGAATTATCTGCAACTTATACTGCTGTAACTGAGTGTAAAATTGAATTTGTGTTAAGTCCAATAAATATAAGTCGAGTCATAAAACCCAAAAAGTCTAATGATCTATGGTATATCACACCTTATTTATATAAAACGGTGAAAGCGACGATCGATGAAACAACACCTAGTAAAGTATATAGAGATCAGTCATATTTTTCGAGGTATAAATATCCGGATTGGTACACTTCAGATTTAATACAAGATATAAGGTCAAATGGAGGTATTATAAACTATATAAAAGTACGGGTTTATGTAATGATTATAAAACTTTTTCGAACTATCGTACTCAAGTCAAGCAAAAACTAATTTCGGCGTATGACGCATATCAGGTTAAAATTCAATTAAATATCAAAAATGATCCTAAATCTTTTTGGAATTTTGTTAGAACTAAACAAGCTAAACGGATGAAAACTCTCTTAACTGGAAATGGAACAGATGGAAGAGGCAGAGTGCGCTGAATATTTTGTGTCATATTTTCAGTCCGTGTATAGTTCAGAACGGCCGGTGCTCGACCCGGCGGCGGCGGAGCAGTGTGCGGGCGCGCGGGCCGGCGCGGCGCGCGTGCACGTCGTCCAGCTCCGCCTGGCTGACGTGCACGCCGCGCTTCGCCGCCTCAAGCCTAAGCAGTCGGTGGGTCCAGACGGTATACCGCCATATCTGGTGAGGGATTGCAGCTCAGTCTTCGAAAGGCCGCTATTGCATGTCTTTAATTTATACCTAGGTACTGGACGTTATCCTGCGGATTGGAAAATTACACGTGTGATTCCGGTGCCGAAAGGCGCCGCAGGATCGGACGTCAGTGGGTACCGACCGGTAGCAGTGCTATCATCATTCGCCAAGGTATTTGAGTCGGTGCTGCATAGTAATATTTTAACTCAGGTTATGTCACAGCTCACAGACGTCCAGCATGGCTTCAGACCGGGACGAAGTACGAGCAGTAACCTATTGTCCTTTACGGCGTACCTAGCACCGGCCATCGACGCCGGGGGACAGGTGGACTGCGCGTACTTCGACTTCCAGAAAGCGTTTGACACCGTTGACAATGATGTGCTGCTGACCAAGCTTGCGGCATTGGGTTTCACACCACACCTACAATTTTTTTGCTAGTTATCTTAGCGATCGTCGACAGTACGTGGAGTAAGGGGGATGAGAGTCGAGCCCTTACTTCACGTTTTCAGGCGTGAGCCAGGGCAGCAACCTCGGTCCCCTGCAGTTCATATTGATCATCAATGATCTCCCGGCGGTCGTGAAGAATGCGAAGTGTTTGCTGTTTGCAGACGACCTTAAGTTGTTCCTGTCGATAGCGGGCACCTCGGATTGTGAGCGACTTCAACTAGACATAGAGGGAGTAGTGCAGTGGAGTATAGCTAATAAGCTATACTTTAATGCCACAAAATGCTCTATAATGAGTTTCAGTCGCGCGCGATCGCCGTTGCAGTACCGGTACGAAATGGGGAGCGCGGTGATGCCGCGCGTCACGGGAGTACGGGACCTAGGCGTCGAGATGGTTCCTGAGTTGCTGTTCAGGAAACACATAATCGAGATCTGCGGCAAAACCTTTCGCAACTTAGGCTTTGTACTTCGACAATGCAATGATTTTAAAAGTGTAGCTGCCATAAAAATATTGTATAATCCGCTTATACGAAGTCGTCTAGAAACAAGTGCTGTTATATGGAACCCTCACGAGGACAAATACAGCCATATGATTGAAAAACTACAGAATAAGTTTACGCGTTTTCTGTTCCTGAAAGAGTACGGGGTTTACCCTTTTTATCCTCTGATGTACCCGAGCCTTTTCGTGATAGGCATGGTCGGCTGGCGGTGAGGCGGGACGTGACGCTGTGCACGCACGTGTTCCGCGTGCTGCGCGGTCACCTGCACCACCCGGAGGTGCTGGCCGAGCTGAGGCTGCAGGTGCCAGTGGTAGGCGCGCGTCGACGACTACACATCTTAGAGATACCTTCGAGTAGGACTAACTTACAAAGGAATGCTCCTCTGTCGCGCGCTATACGATTGATCAATATCATATCCATGAACATTGATATATTTAACTGTAGCCTGCCGAAGTTCGTAGGAGCAGCTCAGTTGTGCATTGAGCATCTATGATTATTTGATGATAAATTGTGTTATTATATTTTTTAATTTATTATATTTTTTTAAGTGCCCATAACATCGGTTTGGCATATGCTGTAATGGTGTTTTTATGTGGAAATAAATGAAATGAAATGAAATATTTGATAAAGTTAACAGAAATCATTAATAATAGTATCTTAAATGGCTATTTTCCCGATAAGATGAAAGTGGCTAAAGTTGTGCCATTACATAAATAAAAGTGGCCAAGTGCAAGTCGGACTCGCACTCGTAGGGTTCCGTAACACAGTTAAGTATTCCATAACTATGATTTTTCGCAACTACAAAATTAACTTTGTTTTTCATAGTATTTGTATAAAAAACAAAGTTATCTTTGCGGTCGCCATATCTCTAAAACTGCTAACTGTATCTCGTTCAAACCAATTTTCGTTGTTAGTTTTTTTTTAAGTTAGAGGGGGAGGGGGACACACATATTACCACTTAAGACGCGCCTATCTTTCAAATGGTTGACTTTGAGAAAAAATGATTTTAAGAACCTCAATATCATTTTTGAAGACCTTTCCATACACAACCCACACGTATAGGTTTGAAGAAAAAATTTTTTTTTTGTTTTATTTCCATGATGCTCCCCCTTAAAATTTTATATTTTTTATTTTTGTATAAAAATCGGAAAGCGGTTCACAGAATACATCTACCTACCATGTTTCAATTCTGTAGTCTTAACAGTTTCGTAATAAAATGGCCGTGACATACGGACGGACAGACAGACAGACAGACAGACAGACATGACGAATCTATAAGGGTTCCGTTTTTTGCCATTCGGCTACGGAACCCTAAAAAGGAGAAACAAATATCTGTGATAATTAATCCCCCTGTTTCTGTTTTGCCAAGTCTCAGTAAAGTGTATGAGAAATATATTGCAGATTAACTTGTATCGTACATGTCTACAAATGATCTTTTTAATCACCGGCAGTTTGGCTTTCAGAAAGGCAAATCAACAAAACACGCGATTATGCGGTTGGTTGAGGATATCTTTTCAGGATTGGAGAAATCACAAAAGACTTATGCAGTCTTTTGTGATCTCTCCAAAGCCTTTGACTGTGTATGTCATGATGTAATTGATCAGCAAATTGGAACATTATGGCGTTTAAAATACTGAATTAATCATCCTAAAATCGTATTTAACCAATAGAAAACAAGTAACGGAGATAAATGGTTGTCGATCAAATGAGGAAAGCGTAACTATTGTTCCTCAGGGATCGATCCTGGGGCCCTTATTATTTCTCATATATATAAATGACATATCCACTGCAATTAATAATGATATCGACATTGTGTTATTTGCAGATGATACAAGTCTAGTCATTAAAGATAAAAAAATAATGGTGTAAGCAGTAAATTGTGTGATGTTATTCCAAAATTATTGAATTGGTTTACAGCTAATAACCTACTGCTAAATGTGGATAAAACACAGACAGTGAACTTCTGTTTAGGTTCAAGGTCACAATTAGCTGTACCGGAATGTGTAAAGGTAACATTAGATGATTTGTCTCTATCTTGTACTAATTATTTAAAAAAATTTAGGAGTTTGGATCGATAAGAAACTTACCTGGTCAGTACATATTAAGGAAATATGTAAAAAATTGCGTACTGCAACTTATTCCATAAAAAAAAAAGAGTTGAGTTGGAACACAGGCTGCTAGAGATACTTATTTTGCTTATTTTCATTATTATTGCTTATTTTCATTCGTTACTGACGTATGGAATAATATTTTGGGGTATCGCTGCAGACGTTAAAAGAGTATTTATATTGCAAAAACGAGCAGTGAGATATATTTTAGGTGGAAAATAGAGGGTATCGTGCAGAGATAAATTCAAAGAACTTGACATTTTAACAAATGTTGGAGAATTTTTGTTTCAAAATATAATGTATGCTCGTGAACATTTAGGAAACATGACTTTACATGAAGACCTGCATAACCACAATACCAGGAATAAAGATAAAATTGTTATTCCTAGAACAAGAATGTCCAAAGTTGCAAAAAACTATTTGACTATATCTATTAAATTGTATAATAAAATTCCTGACCATGTTAAAAACAAATCTTATAATAAATTTAAACATTACATAAAAAGACATTTAATTTGTAAAAGTTATTATTATATTGACGAAGCATTTGCTGATAATAATATGTTCAATGTTGAAACTACATTAAATGTAGAATAATTTATTTTAGACATTAGTTTCTAAGATGATATTTTATTAATTATTATGAGTGATAGTAACTTGTACCAATATGTATGTAATCTTTATTTTGTTTTTAGAATTAACGAATTTATTTTGTAGCAATTATGACATATCTAAGCAAAATTATATTTTTGTAAATTGTTACACACAATCCAAAATGTCATCGTACCAACGGGACTTGAACCCGCAACCTCCGGAATAACACGTTCCGGTGCTTTGCCAATTAAGCCATGGTGCGAAGTAACGTTACGACGAAATTAGTGGATTGCATTTGTTAACCCAATTATGCATTGGTGGCGCCATCTATGACTACTTATCACGTAAGTTAATCATTCGGAAGAAATCATTACAGTTTTCAAATCCGACGAGAGATGTTGCACTGCGTTAATCAAATATTATGTTTCTTTGCAGTGTTACACACTTAATATATTTGTAAATTGTTAAACACAATCCAAAATTTTTTTTACAATTATATTGTTAAAAAATGAAATAAATGAATATATAAACTTGGGCACATGATTCAAATCTTATCTGATGGAAGAGTAATACTATCTAAGAAGACCTCACCACCATGAGATGCAACTGGACTACTGTTTTCTGTCCATTCCACGTAGCGATGATAACAGGTATTTATATATACTTGAATCTATACTATGCAAGCCTCTCGGAGATAACAGAGTAATACTATAGAAATTAAATCTTGGTATTGAAGATAGGTGCTATGGTACTGATACATCATCTAGCAGCCGCTTCGTCAACGTCTCTGATGATGCTTCGATGTAGCATGATATTTTTCGAATCTATGAAATTCACCTTTCAAGGTTGTGAGGGTACTTTTTTACTACTTACTAATTTTAAATTAATCAAGTAACCGCTTCATCTTCCACCACATTTCGAAGTTTATGAGAGGATCTCAAAAAAAAACGTCAAAAGCATTTATTCAGTATATGGGCAAATTAAATATTTGCACTTACACACGTCAAATTACATTAAATAGATCATATTAAATAAAAAATATTATAGATATAACAGAAACATAACTTATTGCTTTGAGTTTACAAAAAAAAAAACAAAGGTATTGAGCCATTCAGCTTTCATCTAGACGTCGAACGTCACACTTAAAACACATGTTTAATTCCCCTGATTAATGTAGGGTTGCCAACGTACTATTACGTGCACCCGCAACCCAGTGCATGTTTCAGTACTTCCGACAATTTTTATCCAAAAAATTGTGAAATAATGAAACATAATAAATATCTATGACCAAACAGCAAAGCTGCTTCGTCAAAGTTATCAATGAGTTTTCGAAGCTACCAAGGAAATGAGGTATCTAGTTAAACCCTCTAAATTTGTCAGAGTGCAGGTCCAATACCAGATTATTGTATCGAGGAAGATCTTCAACCTGAGTATGAAGATCTACTGAGATCTGATCTAAGCAACCCATCTTACTAAGTTAATCAGGGTAGGAGGTTTTGGCATCTCCTAACATTTGCGATAGTGGTTTAAAGTAGATTATGTGACTTGAACTCACCTATTCAACTCGTCTTCCTGAGTTTGTCGGAGTACTATGAAATCATCTAATATTCGCGTCGTCAGCGTCCGTGTTAAAACTTTAATGTCGATTCTCTAAATCTCTATTATTACTGTGGTATGTCTTAACAATGTCTAATGTAACTAACCCTCCTAAGTTTTTTCGGGTACTGCGCCAGCACCAAGTCGTTGTTATCAAGGAAGGTCTTCAGCCTGAGCTTGATGGTTTCCTCGTTGTCATCCGCACGGCCAGAGCTCAGTGCACGGCCTAGCAGCCGCTTGGTTAATGTCGCCGATGACGCTTCGAAGTAGATTATCACCTGGAGTAGATAGTTAGATGATTAGAATGTTACATTATTGTGAATTTTTTGGAGTCACAAGAGGTGTCGGTGTAATAACAGCAGTAAATACACATCACCAAGCTCTCACTGGGTCGCTCGACTATGGAAGGTAAGCCAATAAAAATTGCATTCCCGGAGAAGGTTGGTGATAGGCAGCTGGATCTTTCGCGCCAATGTCCTGAAATCAGATGATACTTGCGTATTGGCTTGGGGACTACTACTAATAAAGCGGTAGTGGACATTATTAGATTTTAAAAGTATGTAGAAATATCGTTTTACGAAATTCTTATCTTATAGCGGGTTGCGATGACGCATAGCAATCGACACTTCGCCCTCTCCTATCCAATAACAGTATGTACGGTATTGTCGAGTTCCAGCATGATGTTCGTTACCAGCCAGTATGGAAGACGGTTTAGGATAGTTGCGCTAAGTGGACTGGACTAAATTCAGCCTGTGTCACGTCTCATTGCCGTCTTCCATGGCCAGAGAAGTACGATTCTGTCTTAGACTACATCGTCACTTTACATCAGGTGAAATAGTGGTCAACTGCTTGTCTGCTAAAAATAAAGTCATAAAAGGCAAAACTTAATTCGTAGAATGTTCAACTTACAGTAACAGGTGCGATTGTGCTCTCAAAAGCGATGCCCTGCGACTTCTCCCGAGGGTATCCGTCGATGAGGAAGCCCTTGGAGCGGGCGACGTGCGCGGTCATCGCGTCCTTTAGCAATTCTAGCATCAACGTGTTTGGGACCAGTTCACCTGGAGACAAGGAACCCTTGACTAAAGCTATAACACCCGGCTCGGATCTAGAGGCGCGAGGCAAAATTGCTGCGCATCGGTGCTGTCACGTGATGTCAGAATGTGAAACTCCCACTGATGAACCAATAGGTACCACCGAAAGTAGGGTCAATTTTCTAGCCTAACCCCTGAATCAATGATCACCTATTGTACCATACCACCGCTTTCTCTATTATTTATGTATGTTAGATAAATGTTTTCGACTTCGACGATGACTCGACACATAGCCTCTCCAATGCAAGCCAATGAGCACGATTTTCGGCTACTCTTATGCAGTTCTTGCCAGCGGCCTTGACGGGCCTTGCGAAGCCTAGTAAGAGGGCGCTTTCGGACAGACACTACGTTTGCCAATTCGCAATCTCCACTCAATAATCGTTTTCCCCAAGGTTTATCAGTTAGCGGCATCTAAATAGGGGCGTTAATTATGGTGCAAAGCTTTCTTGAAAGCCTACTCACCTCGCTCCATAATAGCAGACAGAGATTTCCCGCGGTTGGAACCACTCTTGACCTCTGCTCTGAGCAGGTCGCCGGTAGAAAGGTGAGTGAACCCATACTTGGCGATGATCTTGTCGCATTGTGTGCCCTTGCCCGACCCGGGCCCGCCGAGGATCCAAACGATGGGCTTTCTGCTAAAAATGTTCAATCGTATCTGAAAGATTTGCGAGAGAGTTTTCCATAAATCATTAAGAAGATAATATGTAAAACTATACAGGACCTTAGACTAGGGAAAGTTAATTAATAAATAATAAATAAATCATGTATTTTCTTTCACAATAGGTTCTTATGGTCTATTTACACAATATTAGTGGCTGGGTAATAACGAATGTTAACCTATCCTCAGTGAAAGACTGGTGCCTGAAATAGGTTTAGAAAAAACCTGTAGTACAGGTCACCAGTGCCCTCCCGCGGATTGTTACATGCTATTTACTAGTAAGAGAGCCTCAATGAGTGATATAGACATACTATGTATCTGACAATAGAATTCTACATTCGATTCGTGGAATTGAATCCTCAATCCTGGTTCAAGACAAAATGGTGTCGTAGTGATTGCGTATCTTTATAAGTGTGCCAGCAATACATATTAAGTTTTCGTTAGGAGAATTAATCAAGGTTTAAAAGGCAGTCAAAGATTCTACATGACTTGAATTTAACCCGAAATCGAAGAAACATCCCAGGGGTTTGTAGTAGATACTGATATGAAAATGCTAATTGTGTAGGTGGGTACTTATTACAGTCACTTTAAACTTCAGCAGCTTTATTTACCTCAAATATTATGTTTCTTGAAGTGTTACACTCTTTATATTTTTTTTGTGCATTTTATTTACCTCTTTGAGGTAGGCGTCAATTATCTGTTGAACATCATTGAAGATCGCGTCTACTGGTCTATCGGCGTTAATCTGTATGGAAAATAAATATAGTTTATGATCATACAAAACAAAAAACCGACTTCACATGCCGCGATAATGAAAGCACTGGCTAGTTATAATCATGTCATCTAAGTATACACATTTGCTTATATTGCTTATCTCCATATCTCCGGACATAATTGTCATAGCTCGATAAAATCGGAATGGGACCAAATGGGAGGCATAATCTCTAAAACAAAATCGCTCGTAATCGGTTAAGATTTGACGGAGTTCTGAGGTAATAAACATTAAAAAAAACATCGAATTGAGAACCTCCTTCTTTTTTGTGAAGTCGGTTAAAAGTAAACAATTAGAGAACATAATGGCCATACATTAGTCTTCAATATTTTTATAGACAACTTCCCGCTATCTGGAACCTATCTTGAAAGACTTTACAAATAAACAACTCACAGACACAGTTACAGCCAGACTCGAAACAATTGTTTGTGGATCACATAAAGAAATGTCCCGTGAGGGAATCGAACCGACGACCTTCGGTTTTGTGATCGGTATCACTACCACTCGACCAACTGAGCATTGAAGTGCCTGAAATACTGGCATTGATCTACAAGCTTGTTACTTGAAGTCTTTATCATTAAATCGTTCTAGTTTTAAAGTTATTATGCCATTAGTTATTATTCTGTGTTCCGGCAGTTATCCGTCAGAGCCAGTCCCCAGTCTAGGCCTAGCATGCTACCATCCTGTACCGCATCATCACTTACCAACAGGTGAGATAGTCGTCAAACACTATCCTATATGATATAAAAAAATATGAATATGTTTGCGTTCTTAAAAAGAGTGTGCTAGTCTGGAATTGACAGACGGTTCTGAGACGAGGCGCTGGAAAACTGACTTTAGTCCAATCTACAGAACGCAACTATCCCAACCCGTCTTCCATAATTACTGTCTTTGTCCGTTGCGTGGTTCGAGCCACAGTCGCACGAAATCAATGGGCCACCAGTGGTGGTATTAGGCACCAGTGGTGGTGACCCATTGATTTTAGTAGACCACACGAGCAAATGTACAAACGCAGACGAACACCATGTCTGATTTACGAATTGATGTGTGTATATGCCTGAAAACCCGTCAACTAATGAGTCTGACTCACAATGACGTATGGTGCAGAAACATGGACGCTCACTAAGGAAACTGTGCAAAAGATGCGAGTCGCACAACGGGCCATGGAGCGTGCCATGTCAGGCATCACGTTAAGCGATAAAGTTCGAAATACGCAGAAAAAAGAGAGAACCAAGGTGGTAGACATCGGATCCCGTATAACTAAACTAAAATGGCAGTGGGCTGGACACTTTGCAAGATGTGGTGATGGCAAGTGGAGCAAGTCCCTCACAAAATGGTGTCCTTGTGTAGGAAAACGAAGCCGCGGCAGAACAATACAGAGGTGGGTCGACGACGTCGAAAAGTACGCAGATAGGACCTGGCCAAGAGTAGCTCAGAAGAGGGATGAGTGGCGTAAGAGGGAGAAGGCTTATGCCCTGCATTGGGCGGAAATGAGCTGACAATGATGATGATGATATGTATATACATATATACTCACTCTTCTGAGTTTTTGTGGATACTGTTCAAGAACTTTATCATTATTATCATTGAAGGTCTTCAATTGCATTATGATGGATTCTTCATTGTCGTCCGATCTACCGGAGGAGACCGCACGGCCGAGCAGCCGCTTGGTGAGGATTTCTGCCGGTGCTTCGAAGAACAGGATCAGCTAGACATTTTATTTATATGTTAACATGGTATAATGAGGCCGTTAGGTGTGGAGCGGGAAAAGACGAGCAGTCCTGTGCCATCACACCTAGTATTTTAAAAAAATATCTTATTGACTAGCGTTTGACCACTACCTCGCCTGGTGGGAAGCGATGATGCAGTCGAAAAGTGTGATCACGGCGCTGGCGCTGACGCTCAAGCGCTGTGTACTGCCGAAACTCCGTAAGGTTATGGCGGTAGGTTTTTCTCCTTGATGGTGGTTAACTATATTTTGGTAGCAAGTCAGGCGGAACATCGATATAATATGCTCCTACTACCATATAAGCATTTAGGCTTTATTTAAATTTGGTTTATTAAAGCAACAATCAATAGTGTATCTACCTAACACCCATTTACATTTTATGATGGCATATAGATGGTTAACAAATGGCCATTTTGAATCGGCAATTGGTCATATGATAACTTTAACTCGCGTAAATAAAATAATTAATAAAAGACTTAAAATTGTCTCGAATGTGACTTTTAGTCGACTTATATCTTACAATAAGATAGTTTAATAAATTTAATAATTAAGATGCCCCGCGAGTCAGGTACAGTAGCAAGTTAGAGACGTTTAATGACATATCTCAGGAGATACTTGATTGAGAGATTAGATATCGATTAAATTACAAGGAGACTATTTCGTAAATGTTCCCTACCGATTAAAAAAAGAATCATTCGAATCGGTTCACAATTGACGGAGTAATCGCGTAACTTACATACAAAAAAAGCAGACGAATTGAGAACCTCCTTATTTTTGGAAGGCGGTTGAAAACTAACACTTTACAAATCTCTATCTCTAGCACAAAAAAGTACGCACGGAAACAGGGGCGATAGCCTTTTCGAAAGCAACTCCCTGGGACTTCTCTCTCGGGTAGCCGTCGATAAGGAACCCTCGACTGGAGAGGGCGTTCGCCACCATCTTCTCCTTCACCAACTGGAGAACAATATCGTTAGGCACCAGCAGTCCTGCAAACAGTATGAAAATATCAAGCCAGCTGAAACCTGACAACTATAACAACTATAGAACCTGACAGAAGCTGAGAAGATTGGGTTAGACGTCTGATCTGTAAAGGGTTTGCCGTTAGTGGTCATAATCATCCTTTAGTGCCTATAATTGAAAATGACAATGACAGCGATTGAAATGAACGAAATGACAGAGATGCAGCAAGCCTGTATAACTGCGTCCCTGTCATTACTACAATTTCGTGCATTTAGTGATGTCCATTAATATTTAGTGTGGATGATGTTCACCAGCAATAGTGCTACTTCATAATTATCACTGCTAGCTCAGCGCTGGTGGAAAAGGACTCAGTGCAGCGAGGTCTTTGTACATACGAAACTATCGAGAAACTTGTGCAAAGGACATAAGCAAACAAAATGCGCAAGGAATAAGTGTGGTGTGAGGGACTAGAGCTAGAGGAAAGTTTGAGGGCTGTCTTCATATCAGAAAGAAGTTCACCTTGCATTGCCGCACCGATTTTTATAACACCGTTTCACAGCTTAGCTACGCATCCTCGCATCGCTCTGCATCCTTCTCGCAAATCTCTGGTGGCAGCGAAGCCTTGGTCCTATCACAAACTAGTAGACTAGCGACCTGCCAGAAACCGTTGCAACACAACCATCCGAACAAAGAGTTGGTTGACGGAGTCTACTATTATAATGATAACATACCCTTCTTCTTGGTAGTGGCAAGACATCTCGAACGATTAGATCCCTTTTCTACTTCCTCCGTGATCAGGTCTCCAGTGGACAAGTGCGTAAACCCGTACTTTGCTATTATCTTTTCGCATTGTGTGCCTTTACCCGAGCCAGGGCCGCCCAGTATCCAAAATATGGGTGTTACGTTGCTGTCAATTATAACCTTAAACGGGGTAAAGTTCAGCTAAGATATATGTTAGGTACTAGGAGATAATGTACTCCGCAAGCTGGTAAAGCAGAATCTTGGGCTTCTAACATCCAGGTCTTGGTGGTTACCTTAGTAATCGAATAGAAGTACCTATTCCGAGCACTACCTTGCTTGGTAATCCACCAGGGACTTCATTCACCAAAAATGTATTCAATAACCTAGCAGGGATGTGGCTATCCTAAAAGACATTTTTGGCTGAATGTATGAGAGGATTTTTACATATAGGCTCATTAGCCTGTCTAAAAAGATCATCCAAGACAAGACATTTGGACGACTGTGTGTTAATTATAAAAGTAGTAGTAGTAGTTAAATTAGTTTTGCTAGTCCGCCTGGGGCGGTACGCTTCACTTTGCCAAATAATTTTCAGCCGTGAAATAGGAATGTTTTTTGGTTGAAATGGCAAGGTGTCCAGTGAAATTACAGGGCATGTGAGACTCATCATCTTTATGTCTCAAGATAACAAGCGCAGTGCAGTGACATGCAAAATTCTGGACTGCCAGAATTTTGCATGCAGCTGTATCTGTTATAGGTAGACGTCATTACTTACCATCAGGCGAGCGTCGTGCTTGTCCTGTTACCTTTTACAATAAAAAAATGTACCTAGCAAAAGACGAGCTGCCCCTTTGAGTATTCAGCCAAAAGCTGCCCACTGTATGCTTGAATTTAAATGAACGAACATGACAGAGATGAAGCTATATAGCCTACATAGCCGCGTCCCCGTCATTTAGTTTATTTCGTTCATTTAATAATCTACTGTCAAATTCAAGCATAAGCCCCCAGGACAAGTATTTCATGGTACATACGTAGGTAGTGGATAACGAGGAAAAAATACAAATAGCTAAGTGAAATTAGTTCTGAACTTATGTAATCACGAGATGTTGACTATTTTGGGCCCCGGGAGAACGGTTGGCTTTGATGCCAGAGGTACCGAGTTCAAACCGCCGTGCACCAATAGATTTTTTTATCGAAAAATTTATGTGCGCTATTTACAGTGGCCCTCCGGCGAAGGAAAAACATCTTTAAGAAACCAACAACCCCCGCATGGTGGTAGGACACTGTCTAGTATCCGCCTGGCCAGCTACCACCCTCAAGTTAGAAAATCTGTCGCCAAACATCTAATGTGTTCCGGCAGCTATCCTTGAGAGCCAGTTCCCATTCTAGGCGTAGCGTGCTTACCATCTTAGACCGCACCATCACTTACCAACAGGTGAGATAGTGGTCAAACGCTAGCCAATAAGATATACAAAAAAAACTAAAGCTACGCACAGACTAATGCGATCACCTTGCGGCCCCGGTTGTGATCTACTAGAATAGTTTTGCAAGAAAACCTGCAAACCTCACGTCGCTGGATGAATTTTGTAGGTAGGTACTTACAAATACAACCGTAACAACTGTTCACTATAGGTGGTGGTCACATTGGTATGTGCGTAACTAAGGGCAGTATAAGAAGCGTACTTTTTCCGCATAGGCTTTACACTTTGAAGATCTGCATTGCAGCGGACACCCCGGTAGTTTGTCTGACAAAGGTTCATCGCACAACTGGCAATATTTCTGGTTTGATGCAGCCATGGGTACTGCTACTGGGCTTCTGGTTTTAGTAAGATTTTTGGGATATTGTAGGCTATTGGGGGTAAGTGAACCAAGAGTTCTTCTTCTTCTTCTTATGGCTTACGGAGTTGGATTTTGGCGGTGAATTTTGGTTTGACGATTTTGACTTGTACCTCGGATGATAAATTGTACCTATAAATTATGTCACTGACGTTGACGTAGTGGTGATCTGGATAAATGTATTTCATAGAATAATGTATTCTATTTATAAAGAGTCAAAAAAGTTATATATAAAAATATAATTATTTTAACCTCTCAGCACATGAGCTAAGAAGGAACAGAGACAAAGCTTCATACAACTGCGCTGTGATGATGACGTAGACGCACGTGAGTGCGTGAGCACTTGCGGCCTGTGTGCCGCCTGTCACGTACGGAGTGAAACCGGTTTATAGTGGCTCGGCTGGTGCTTTAACACAGGGCTGTCGCTCGCGACACGTCACGTTATATTATATTATTTTTCATCCCATCTATTCGAAAAGTGATGGTTGGTTCCTCGATAAGTGCGCGCAATGTAGGTCTTTTCTGCCCTAAGGAAAGTGATTGAGTGATTTTTTTTTTTTTTTTTTTTTTTTTTATTCAACTTTTATTTAGGGGTTTTTGGCTAAATATAGCTATGGCAGCCCCGTATTAGCTTACAAAATAAAAATTTGTTACGACGAACGCTCTTGCTTATGAATGTTCTTTTATAGTGCCCTGTCTGAGAAGGTATAATGAAATTTCTTGACATTTTATGAAATTTAGTGACATATTCACCATGTCGTCATGACGTAAAAGGACATTTTATGAAATTTTGTGACATTTCTTGACATTTAGTTACTTTTCATGACTTTTTGTGACATTTCATGACATAAAATGACATTTCATGACACAAAATGACATTTCATGAAATTTCATGACATATTATGACATTTAATGACTTTTCGTAACATCTCATGATCATGATCGACATACATCATTCTCTACAATTATGAAGCTTGAAAAAGAAAAAAGCAGGTTATGTTTACTTGAAGGAGGATTTTATTACGATGAAGATTTTTCGTGGTCTTTTTTTGTACCGACTCTACAAGAATAGGTAAACATTTTGTCCGTTCCTTAGAAGGTTTGTCTCTGTTCCTTCTTTACTCATGTGCTCTCAGGCCCAAGCTATTGGCCAGTAGTAATATGGGAAATAAAAAAAATCCTGTGTCACTACTAGAGCAGTTAGTAGTAACACGGGCAAAAAAAAATCCCGTGTTATTACTGGTAGTAAGACTGGTAGTAAAACGTAAAACGGGTAACGAATCCGAAGAATTATAATGAAATTCTTTTCTAATGTCAGTTTGTTTGTCCGAGCTTATCTCTAAAGCTACCCATCCGATTTCGAAAATTCTTTCACTAATATTTATACTGGTCATTCTGGATGGACAAAGGCTGTTTCATATGATTACATATGAAACAGCCTTTGTCCATGATCTTATCCTTGATCCTATTATTAAATAGGTATATTCGTAGATCGTAGACATATGACTATTTAGGGCCATCTTCTTGGAATTACCTAGAGTTTATTCTCCGTGTATGTGAGCATGAAAATGACAAACAGTCTACCTAGAGTCTATTCACCGTGACCAACAGCCTCGTTTTTGACCGTGGAGGGAAAATTAAAAGAACAATTTGTCGTATACGATGAAATAGCTATAGAGATATAACCCGTCTAAAATGATGAACACGTGATACATATGCCAGCTATGAGATATAATTAACAACGTAATTTGGTCGGGTTATATATGACACCGGGTGAAAGCCAATAGACGCCGCTAGAGCTGGGGGCAGAGCTGGTGGCAAACAATAAAATCGCATACGCGAGAAGGATAAAAAAAAATGTTGTCCGTCTCGCTCACTCATACTAGTGATTGTATAGTTTTATCCTTCTCATATTATTATTGTTATTTTAATGTCAGATCTTTTTAATTATCCACTACGTTTTTGACATAACTTAAGTAACCTGTCACATAGATTAGGGACAACGTTTATGACGTATGATATATTATATTATATTTTATGACGTTTATACGTTTATGACTTAGGCCTTAGGCCCTCCGCACACAATACGACGCAAATCTCCGATATCGATTTACCGAACGGTTTTAGTATCGAGGCGACTACAATACAAATCAGAATATCAGCGACGCGTACATGGGTACGCATCTCTTTTAATTGGTATTGTATCGGTCGTACTGTACGTACGACCAATAAGAATATAAATACTACGTCGTACGACTACGAACGGGCTTACGCTTACCCAACTACAATCGCGTAACGGTCATGTCCTAAAGAGGTATCTGATAAAAAAAAATCGATCATAGAAAACAAGATCTTTATTCAACTATTAAAATTAAGTTAAAGTAGCGGCAGGCATATGTACAGAGTTGTAGGTGGCAGTAGCTGAATGCTGTTCAGGCGACGAGGGGGTCGAGGATCCTCTCCACTTCACTGAAGATTTTGTCGACAGACTGTTCCGCGTTTATCTGGAAAGAAGAAAGGCTTTTATAAAGTTGCGTTTTTTTTTTCTTTGAAAATAAGGACGTTTGTTGACAAAGCATAATCAATTTTAAGGGTTTAGACCGTCGACGTAGGGTGTTGATGTTCCACACCATCTTACACTGCAAGAGGCCACCACAACGACTTTTTAAGAAATTTAAGTATCTGAGCGCGGAGGTGTTTACAGGTCACCGTATTGGACGAAACTAATATCGCGTTTGTGGGCGTGGATTTAGACTTATAAGTCCTATGATTTAGCTGAAAGTGCTCGCCTTTTAAGCGGGGTCTAATTGCTAGGACGTCGATGGTTTAGACATTTCATATTGAGTCTTTAGGTACATACCTAAAGACTCAATATGAAATGTCTAAACCATCGACGTCCTAGCAATTAGACCCCGCCAACGCGCCAACTTCTAGCCCGCGTAAAGTTGCTAGCTAGTATTTTTACTAAAACACGTTACGAATTATCGAATTGTCGGCGCCTGAATCCACACTGTTTAAAAGTGGTTTTAGTGCCTTAACTTTTAGGTGAGTTTACGCCTTCTGGTTTTTTCTGTATTCTGAGTACCTAACTTATCTCGGATAGTAGGAAGTTTGAATCTATTACATGACTTGAATATTTAAGACTAACCCGACTCATGCTCCTGATTTGTCGGGGTATTGCTTCATTGTCTCTAGTACCATTACCAGTTCTATGATGGAACTACTGAGGTTATTTTTATCACTAGTTCAAATTTTTAAGGACTCTGAAAATGATGGATCTAACTGATAGTATCTACTATCCGCATTTCAGCGTCCTTGATTATACTTCCAACTATGTACTTATCAATCTAAATCCTTTCCACCGACTTTCAAAAAGAAGGAGGACGTTCTCAATTAGGCTGTTTTTTTATGTTACGCGATTACTCCGTCAATTGTGAACCGATTTGAATGATTCTTTTTTTAATCGGCAGGGTAAGTTTCCGAGGTGGTCCCATTATAATTTTATCGAGATCTGATAAGCATCTTTAGAGATATGACGATAAACGTCTCTAACTTGCTACCGCGGGGCATGGAAGTCGGTTGTTTTAGTTTTTTAACTATCCTAATTATCTTTTATATATAATAGGCTAGTGTTTGACCACTATCTCGGCTCGGAGACGATGCGGTCGATGAAGGTTAACACGCTAGGTCTAGAATACTCGGACTCTCAAAGGCTTTGTGTTGTGCTGCCGGAACATCAAAGGGTAATGGCAGCAGAATTTCTCCTTGATGCTGGCAAGCTACTTTTTGGTAGCCAGACAGGTGGAATATCGACATAATTTGCTTAGCACCTGCAGACAAAATCTCAATTGTTATTCTGTACCTCTTACAAAGCTTCTCAAGTAACTTACCCTCCTAAGTTTTTGCGGGTATTGCGCCAGCACCAAGTCGTTGTTATCGAGGAAGGTCTTCAGCCTGAGCTTGATGGTTTCCTCGTTGTCATCCGCACGGCCAGAGCTCAGTGCACGGCCTAGCAGCCGCTTGGTTAACGTCTCCGAGGACGCTTCAAAGTAGATTATCACCTGGAGGAGATAGTTAGAATATTGTGAATTTTTGCAGTCACGTAAGGTGTTGGTGTAAGAATAATACCGAGAACCAAGCAAGATTCCATCTTAGACCACATCATCACTTAACATCAGGTGAGCTAGTGGTCAAATCTGTTAAAAAAGGGGAACATAATGTCATGAAAGGGGATTGTTTTCGATTTTTTTAGATAAATTAACTGTGGATTGATGTATTGCGCGCTGCACTACCAGCCAATTCTTGGCACAATACTGTTCATTCCCCACCCATTGCACTATTGACGTGAACCCACTCCAGACACAAGCATATTTAGCTTAGTTGGAGGGGTTAACAAGAATACTAGTAATGTGCTTCCCACAATGATAGTAAGCATTAAAAAAAGGTTGTCTGGAAGAGATCGACCTCTTAGCGATAAGTCCGCCCATTGATATTCAACTTACAACAACAACAAAATTTAAATTAATACTCAATAGAGAGTATTTCTATTCTATTCTATACTGAATTCGTAGAATGTCCAACTTACAGTAACAGGTGCGATGGTGCTCTCAAAAGCGATGCCCTGCGACTTCTCCCGAGGGTATCCGTCGATGAGGAAGCCCTTGGAGTCGGCGGCGCGCGCGTTCATCGCGTCCTTTAGCAAGTCCAGCACCAACTCGTTGGGAACCAGCTCACCTGGAGACAAGGAACCCTTTAAGTTAGAGCTATACAACTCGGCACGGATTTAGAGGCGCTAGGCAAATTGCTGCGCATCTGGGCTGTCACGTGATGACAGCGCGGGAAGCAAACTGTCACTGGCGGGCCAATCACGCGCGTGGGCAACCCTGTTCCTCTGCCCCGCCAATATTGACTTCTGCATATCTTAGACGTTTGAATCGGTGCCACGGCCGGGAGTTATACTTTGGGCTCTTTCAATTTAGGCGATTCGTTTTGGACCGTTGCCGTAGGTTTACTGTGCCGCTTGCTATATCGAGCAACAATACGGCAGGACGGTAGCAGTCCCATATTAACCGTCTAAATAGAAATCGTATCAGACTGCATTGAGTTCGTATTTTAGTGATGACTGACATAAGTTATACAGCTATTCGCGACGTTGCCGTGCAACCATCGTCGCACCGCGCCGTAGCCGCATCTCATGCGTTGTATAGAAATAAACTGGCCAAGTGCAAGTCGGACTCGCACTCGTAGGGTTCCGTAACACAGTTAAGTATTCCATAACTATGATTTTTCGCAACTACAAAATTAACTTTGTTTTTCATAGTGTTTGTATGAAAAACAAAGTTATCTTTGCGGTCGCTATATCTCTAAAACTGCTGACTGTATCTCGTTCAAACTAATTTTCGTTGTTACTTTTTATTGAGATCTACAGCATATATTTTTTTCAGATCTTTCACTCCCATACTTTAAGAGTTAGAGGGGGGGGGGGGGGGGGAACATATTTTACCACTTTAGACGCGCCTATCTTTCAAATGATTCCATGTATGGGATGCCCCGCCCCGCCTTAAACTTTTATATTTTTTATATTTGTATAAAAATCGGAAAGCGGTTTACAGAATACATCTACCTAGTATATTTCAATCCTGTAGTCCTAACAGTTTCGGAATAAAATGGCTGTGACATACGGACGGACAGACAGACAGACAGACAGATAGACGGACATGACGAATCTATAAGGGTTCCGTTTTTTGCCATTCGGCTACGGAACCCTAAAAATCAACTGTCCGTGTGCATTACGACAATCGAATCACTTCGAAACGGCAGCAGTACGACACAATACGTCTAAATTGAAAGAGTCCTAAAGGCGCATTCATTGACGTTTTTGGTGTGGATTTATCAGGCCTTTCTGATTCTCACGCTACTGAGCACGATCCTCGGCTACTCTCATCCAGTCCTTTCCGGCGTCCTTGCGAAGATCATAGCTCCACCTAGTCTGAGAGCGTCACACACTACGTTTGCCGATTCCTCCACTCAAGAACTCGTTTACTCCAAGGGTTATCAGTTCGTGGCATTTAAATGGGGGCGTATTAATTACGATTAATTACGATTGGAGGTGGTGTAGGGATAGGCGGGTGTAGGGGATATAATGGCTTTTTTGTCAGAAGTATAGAGTTTAATCCCCGCCGTGCACCGATGGATAGTTCTATCGAAAAATGTATGTACGCTTTTCACCGTGGATCTCCGGTGTAGGAAAAACATCGTTAAAAAACAACCCCCGCATGGTGGTAGGACTATCTAGTGTCCGCCTGGCCAGCTAGAAAGAGAAGTCAAGTTAGAAAATTTGTCGCTAAACATCTAATGTGTTCCGGCAGCTATCCTTGAGAGCCAGTTGCCACTCTAGACCTAGCGTGCATACTATCTTCGACCGTATTATCACTTACCAACAGGTGAGATAGGAGTCCAACGCTAGACTATATGATATATATAAAAAAAAGATTAAAAGCTTTATTGGCAGACTCACCTCGCTCCATAATAGCAGTGAGAGACTTCCCCCGGTCGGAGCCGCTCTTGACCTCTGCTCTGAGCAGGTCGCCGGTAGAAAGGTGAGTGAACCCATACTTGGCGATGATCTTGTCGCATTGTGTGCCTTTGCCCGACCCGGGCCCGCCGAGGATCCATACGATGGGCTTTTTGCTAATATCCACTGGCGCCTGGATGTTTTGCGAGAGGAAATAGTGGTATTGGTTGAATAAAGGTTTTTAGTGTGCAATAAATCATGAAAGCAATAACTGTTGAAAACGTAGGCAGAACCACCTAAGAGTAAGTAAATTCTACATGAGATTCGTGGAATGCCATGATTCAATAAAAATATGTAAGAAGAGAAATGCGTATCTTTATAAGTTTTGCAGCAAGTACAAGTAGTTGCAACAAGTTTGAAAGACGTCTGTTAACTAAATAACAAATTTTAGATTTATCTCTATTTTGAACCATGATTATAAAGTCCCAATTACTAAACTTTATTCAAACAACAACGTCGTAGTTGTCGTCGCAATCTTGCTGCTTAGTAGACGATATCGGACATGTACCTACGAAACTTAAAGTAGTCACAGACGATCGAACTTGGTGCAGAGCGCACCACGAACATGGTGTGCTCCGCACCAAATACGATCGTGTGGCGCACGGTCCGGCGGACATTATTATTATTAATATCGGTACGGCTGGTTCGGAGCGCTTGCACATCGAACGCGGTGCGTACCGCACCGATTCGATCGTGTGGACGGCGCACCGAACCACATGTCGGTTTAGTCGCTATTGTGCTATCGTACGCGCAACACGTCGCTGCGCGTTCACAAAAATGGATTCGGAGCGACGCCAAGAACACATCGTTAGTAACGAGAAAAGAGCGATTATAGAGCTGTTGGAGTTGTATAAAGACTTTCCATGTTTGTGGAATACCACTCATAGCCTTTTTGGCCTTTCGAGGAGACGTGTTCACGCAACGCTAGCACGATACGACTGGACGGTTCGAAGTCTGGTGCGATCGTCTGTTGTATAGATCGCACCGTGCGGTTCGTGGTGCGCTCCGCACCAAGTTCGATCGTCTGTGACTACTTTTATTATGGACCGTAGTATAATACTATAAGTATTAATAATACTATAGGTATTGTCATAGGTTCGTGAACTTTATACATCTCACTAGCTGATACCCGCGACTTCGTTCACGTACACCAAGACTTTTTCACTGGAGAGCTCTGTCAATCAACATTTATGTGATCTAAGTTATGTAGTAAGTTGTGTAAAAATCATAATTTTATTTTTACAAAAAGTAGACTGTGTTCGTCTTCATTTGATATTCTTTGGGTGTCGGTTTTTAGGTTAAGTTCTATTCTTGACCCACCGGTGGGTCGAGAATAGAACTTAACCTAAAAACCGACACCTGAGTGGTTTCAGTCAGATCGGATCATCCGTTTAGGCGTGATTAGGTAACAAACAGACAGTGACAGAGTTACAAACGTTTTTCTAATATTATTATTCTGGGTAGCGTCTGATCACCATCTCACCTGGTGGTAAGCGATGATGTCGGTCGAATATGGTGAACACGCAGGCTTGGAATACTATGTGCTTATAAGTTTGTATACATAAATATGTTAAGAAAATAACGTACATAAGCTCCACATTGCATCGAGCCGCATTGTAAGGCACACCCCGGAGTCAAACTATCCAGGGTCTGATCACAGTAGCTGCATTTACCATTCATATTTCAAGTGTTCACTTAAACTTTTGGTTACTATTCGATAGGCGCTTTTTCTTTCCAATGTTTACTTCTGTTTTTGGCTGCAATTGGGTATTTTTATAACTGATCCGTTGATTTGGAGATGGTAAAAGTTTGGAACGCAAAGTACTCTTTGTTATATTTTTGTTGATGGTGCCAATGTAATGTATTTTACTCTTTGTTATCTATTATTATTATTATTATTTCTTTGTTTTTGGCTTTTGCGATAATACCACCACAATTTCGCCAATGTCAAGTTTAGTTGGTTTAGTCGAGTGGAAACTGGAAAGACCGTTATCTATTTTAGTTTTTTTTTGTGTTGAATTTATTTATTTGATGTACATGTCAGTAACACGTTGACATTAACAGCAATGTGACCGTGACATGACCGTGACGTTGGATCGAGTTGGTTGGTTTGTCGCATCTCCCATAGGTTGGGCCATGGAGACTTTACTTCTACTCTCCATGGGTTGGGCTCTATATCGGAATAATTTTTAGGTTTCCGTACCTCAAAAGGTAATAAGGAACCCTTATAGGATCACTTGTTGTCCGTTTGTCTGTCTGTCCTTCTGCCAAGACCCTTTTTCTCAGAAACGCATACTCAGAGATATCAAGGTATCTTTCATCTATGAAAAAATTAAACTGATCAAAAGATATGACCGTCTAAATCGCATTTTTTTAATATTTTGAGAGTTCACGAGAGAATCAAAACCATACATATACTTCCTGTGGACATATTGTATATAAACATGCCAAGAATCATTTGGCAACAAGCAAGGTCTTGAAGGACTTTTATTGGGAAAAAATCGAAAATATGTAGTTAAATAACAAAAAAAGCTAATTTACTATTAGAAACTTATTATTTGCGATTGGTGTATTAACCGTGTCTAGGCATAGTTTTAACAATCGAACTGCAATGTTATGTTTGTCCTTCTACCTAGTTTGTGTGGAAGCCTTGGTGCGCGAGTACATCTCGCACTTGACCGATTTGTTTTTTAACTAGCTTTCTTGATAAATTTGATTATTTCATAAGGTATTTATTTTCAAATTGTAACTCTTTGCAACATCTTACTTTAACCGTAACTATAACTATTAACCGGCGTTTTATGGATTTTGACAGATTTTTGAAGTTTGTTATAATAGTGCCTTAGAGTTGATTTATATAAGGCCGGTGCCGTGTCCGGTCCGTGCCGAGGCTGCGCTCTGCCGGAGCGGAGTTGATGTGACGTTGAGTGTTTGACGTTAGTAGACGGGTCCGGACGGGACACGCATCATAATCTGTGTAATATCTGCTTTTTTTCTCTTTTTATATCTAATAGGCTAGCGCTTGACCACCTGTTGGTAAGTGATGATGCGGTCGAAGATGGTAAGCACGCTAGGCCTAGAATGGGAACTGGCTCTCAAGGATAGCTGCTAGAAAACATTAGATGTTTGGCGACAGATTTTCTAACTTGAGGGTGGCAGCTGGCCAGGCGGACACTAGATAGTGTCCTACCACCATGCAAAACCACAATATTTCATACAAAATGTATGTATCGTTTCAAATCCGTACCCCAGCCGGGCCACGGCCTCAGCCCGGCCCCGGGCCCGGGTACGGCCCGCTCTAATATAAATCATCCCTAACTCAAGGTTTGACAAAATTATTATGTCGGCTTTCCTTGAGAAATAGTCGCCTCTTGTACTTTGAATAATTGATGATAATCGATTTAAGTACCCATAAAGTGGAATACTACAGACCCACACGCAATTTGATCGATTGGATTATCCACTATGGTATAGATATTATGGATTTATAATGGACTAGCTGATACCCGCGACTTCGTTCACGTACTTCAAGAATGTTATCACTGTAAAGCTCTCGATCAACGTTTGTGTGATCTGACTTATTTAAGTTATGTGTCAAAATCCTGATTTTATTTTCACAAACAGTAGCCTATGTTCATCCTCATGATATGAAGTAGCTCCTTGTTAAATTTCAGTAAGATCGGATCGTCCGTTTAGGCGTGATTAGATAACAAACAGAGTGACAGAGTTACAAACGTTATAAAAATATTAGTCTGGATAATTACATACTATTGTGGGGTTATAGTTTAACGTTGATCATGTAGGACCTGTATAACCACAATCTAATTCTAACCATTGTCATCCAGGTAGAAATTAGGTTATTGAGGAACCAGAACTTTTCAAAATATCAAATGAAATTAATTACAGGACATTTGAGATTTATTTTTAAAAATATCTTATAGGCTAGTTTTACCACTATTTCGCCTGATGGTATGCGATGATGAGGTTGAAGATTGTAAACACGCCAGACCTAGAATACTCTGACTCTCTACAGCTGTGCGCTGCCGGAACACCGCAAGGTTATGGTGGCAGATTTTCTCCTTGCTCATCCACTTTTTGGTAACAAGTCAGGCGGAACATCGATATAATAGGCTCCTACCGCATGTGTAGAATATTTATATGCTAAAGCGTTTAATAAATAATTGAATAATTAAATGCATTATTATTTATCACAGATTTAATTTTTCCATTTTATTTTCCTACCGTGGCAGTTTATCAGTCAGCTATTACGTATATCCTTGAGCACACGCCACAAATAAAACAGTAGTAAGTATCTACCTAGATATTTTACTCACGAGGTTAGTTTTTATTTTAGAAAGTATCTATTTTAAAAGCGGACGATTCACCACGGTTCTCACCAGTGATTTTGTTTAAAATTTAACAATTTGTAAGAGTATTAGTAAGAGTATATTTAGAATGGAACTGAGAACAGAGCTCGATGATAAATGATTTTTTTAATTTATTAAACGCTTTACTTTAGCATATAAATATTCTGCACAGGTGGTAAAAGCATATTATATCGACGTCCGCCTGACTTGCTACCAAAAAGAAGCTTAGTAGCCTTGTGTAGTTCATGTACTAAGTACTAATATGAATGAATTCTCGACACTGAACTAGAATGAACTATTCCGTAAGTCTATAGTACATAGTACATTTAGTACTTCGTTCGCGATTATTGTCTGTGATTCAATTGCTCATGCTCACGGAATGAAAAGGACGATGAACGAATGGGTTAACGTAACTAGTAAACGAACGAGTGAGATGCACTCTATGCTATTTTCAACAGCTATTTTGAACATTATGGTAACAGTCATAGGGACTACTTTTAATTGAGTAATTATGACCTACTGTACTAATAGTACTAGAAGTCCGATCTAGTACAGCTGATAGAATGTACTAGTTCGGAGCGATTTTTTTAATGACCGAGCAGGAACAAGCCTAAAGCTTAGCAGTATCAAAGAGAAAATCACCTTAAGGTGTTCCGGAAGCACACAGCCCTTGAAAGTCGGAGTCTTCTAGGCCTAGTGCGATCTAACCTATACCTACCTATAGGCTTCTGTGCTTCACTGAATAAATGTATCTACATTCATTATGTATGTAAGGGGAATCATAAATTATTCCTATTTCTGTGATCCTATTCTGATGAGGGCCCGGTGGTGTTCAACCCCCGCCGTGCACCAATGGATTTTTCTATCGATGAATGTATATGCGCTTTTCACAGTGTAGGAAAAACATCGTTAAGAAACCGACAACACCCGCATGGTGGTAGGACACAATCTAGTGTCCGCCTGGCCAGCTACCACCCTCAAGTTCAAAAATCTGTCAAAACATCTAATGTGTTCCGGCAGCTGTCCTTGAGAGCCAGTTCCCATTCGAGCCCTAGCGTGCTTACCATCTTAGACAGCATCATCACTTACCAACAGGTGAGATAGCGGTCAAACGCTAGCCTATAAGATATTTAAAAGAAACGTTCGAAATCACGCCTTACGCCGATCTTACTGAAATTTAACAAAGAAATACTTTATGGCATGAGGTTGAACATAGGCTACTAAATGTTTGGTGTACGTGAACGAAGTCGCGGGCATCAGCTAGTATTTTACTAGTGTTTCTAAACATATTGGCACAAAGTTCAGTTCCGCTGATGCCCGTCATTGTCACCATGTCGTCTCATCGCGGAAGTTTGGGTCACTGTCAATGTTGGCGTCTTGTTGTTAAAATAGACAGCCTCGATTGTCTGCCGTTGCTGTTGTGCGCATGAGTGGGTATTTATAGTTTGTAACGTTTCTAATAGCAAGGCAAATTTATATATATAGCTAGATAAATTCTTTATTTGCGCACCAAAAGAACAGAAACCATTTAAAAGATATAAAGTCTAAGCATAACTATAGCAATGCAAAGGGCGGTCTTATCGCTTAGAGTGATTTCTTTCAGAAATAAAATAATTATATCTATTGAACAGTTTGAAAAGACCGACTACCGATACCTACATAGTATAATATACTTAGGCCTAGCGTGAGACCATTCACCATTTTCGACCACATCATCGCCTGCCACCAAGCGATAGTGGCCAAACGCTAGCCGATCTAAAAATGTTTAATATATAAAAATAAAACCCTATTTCCCTTGTCACGGCACAACGCGTGAACGGCTGGACCGATTTTGCTAATTTTTTTTTGTTGTCACAAGAAGGTTCCTATGGCAAAAAGTTTTCAAGGTCGTTCAAGGTCGGTCTCATGGGGGCCGGTGTACGCGATCAAGTTTAATATGTAGCAGGTCTGTCTAATCACTATAGTAGAGTCTATTCTCCGTGGACCAAATGATCGTCTACAGAGGCAATTGAAGCCATTGTCATTCGCAACTACGAGGTAAAAAGCGAGTGATGGAAATATTGGTTCAAGCCCATTGACAATTTCGTTCGATTTTCGTCTCTGGGGCACTTATACCTTATGATGGAGGTACTTACTTTAAAGTAAAAGAGTAATATGTTAAATAATTGTAAGTATGTAATGACTCTACTGAGAGAAGAAATACCAACAGCCAACAAAGATATTGTTATTGCAGAACATCTAAGAGATGAAATGACAGGTCGACGTTCGCCAACTGTAAACAATTACGTTGGACGAAAAATACGTAACGGCCTTGTCAATTAAGACTGTAAAATTTAATGAATAGCGGAAAATCGAAGCGACGAAACGTTTTAACGAGATTGAGTTTTAATGAGCAGTATTGTTAGGCTTTAAAATAAAAATTTCAATTAAGTTAACTTGTAAAAATCTCAACGGAAAATCGTGGACCTAAAGTTGAGCCCAGAGCTACACATCTAGGGTATTGGGAAGACCTCTTACTTCAATGTGGGTCGTGTGGCTGCTTGATAAAGAAAAAGTCACCAAAGAGGACTAAACCACCACCTTCAAAATTCTCGGGAAAATCCATACCAACTAGTGCATCTCCAACATAGTTACCTATCATTTATTCCGTGCAGGGAAAATTTTGAGTAGAATTTGGATAAACATGGAACAAGAGAGTTTTTTTTTCAAAAAGCCCCTTGACGATCTATCGATCCATTAAATCAACAGTTTTGTAACTTACTACTACAGATACAATTTCTTAACAAAGTTACTTCAATAGATTTTAATTAATTAAAATCTATTGAAGTAACTTGGACGAATAAACTTGGACGAAACCAGTCATGTCAATAGACAGTATCTACATACTTTCCAACACAAGCTAAGTCATGGCATGCATCCAGAAATCATCAACAGCATCCTAGTGTTGTATTCCAACTACTGTATATAAGTAGGTATTCAGGTCATTATGTAGTGTAAATAAAACAAATTGGACTAGACACGTCTATAAATTGCTATTGCGCATAAACCGACGTCCGCCTACAGTCAGTGTGTTATCCTACCTGAAAAATAAGCGCTCTCTGTTTCTTCACTTCGAACCATACACCAGCCACAAACACCGCACCATAAAACAACTTGCAGATGTTAAGTCTCGTCAAGAAAGCACTTTCTTTATACATAACCACGTTTTAAGAATGTTTGTTTCACGTCTTTTGGCCTTTAAAGAAACTGTAGCAATGCCAAGTCTTGGCAATGGGTTTATCTCTTGATTATTTTGGAGAAATTACCGATTTACAGTCTCGCTCTCCAAAGGTTATGACCGCACTGTTTAGGTCCACGACGGAGAGTTGGCAACTGGCCTGCTTGATTATTTCGTGATTGGTGGAATTTTAGTCCATTCATGACTTGGTGATAAAATTTTAATTGGCATTTTTAACAGACTTCATAAAAGTGGAAACCTGATTTTTTTTGTTTGTTACCTCAGATCAGAACTCCGTCATCGAGGTATTACCAACGGGTTAGGAAAATTCATTTTTTGTTAGAGAAAGAGTACTTCCTGTTTAGTTGCATTGTAATTTTATTGAGATATAATGAGTATCTGCAGAGATATCGAGTTAAGCCCGTCATACTAGCTATAGATAGTGGTCAAACGCTAGTCTGTATAATACGAAAAAAAATCTCAGTAATTAAAATGAAGAGCGCATCACTTGAAGCCTGTTTTAAGGGTTCCGTAGCCGAATGGCAAAAAACGGAACCCTAATAGATTCGTCATGTTTGTATGTCTGTCTGTCTGTCTGTCTGTCTGTCCATCCGTTTATCACAGCCATTTTATTCTGAAACTGTTAGGACTACAGAATTGAAACTTGGTAGATAGATGTATTCTGTGAACCGCTTTCCGATTTATATACGAAATTAAAAAATATAAAATTTTAAGGGGGGGAATCCCATACATGGAACTAAAACAATTTTTTTTTTCTTTAAACTTTTACGTGTGGGGATAGGTCTTTAAAAATGACATTGAGGTTCCTAAAATCATTTTTTCTCAAAGTCAATTATTTGAAAGATAGGCGCGTCTAAAGTGGTAAAATGTGTGTGTCCCCCCCCCTCTAACTTTTAAAGTATGGGAGTGAAAAATCTAAAAAAAAATATCCTGTATATCTCAATAAAAACTAACAACGAAAATTGGTTTGAACAAGATACAGTCAGCAGTTTTTGAGATATAGCGACCGCAAAGATAACTTTGTTTTTCATACAAACACTATGAAAAACAAAGTTAATTTTTTAGTTGCGAAACATCATAGTTATAGAATACTTTACTGTGTTACGGAACCCTACGTGTGCGAGTCCGACTTGCACTTGGCCAGTTTATTTTTTTTCGTATTGTAATAACGTACATTTCTAAGTTTTTTGTGTAATAGACAATGTAATAATACTATATAGGTACCTATATTGTTTAGTAGTGGCTATAACAATACACACTCAGTAAAAGTTTCTATGACCGTTCATGAGATCGAGCAAAAAACTCCGAAAAAACAAGTTTCTTGTACTATGAGTACTTATATAAGTACTTAGGTACTATTATTTATTCTGTAGTATGGTGGCCCCTTAAATTTCGTTTTGTTTTGTTTTTATAATGATTGTTATAGCGGCCGTAGTAATTTAGTTAATGGTCTAACTATTATGGGTAAAGGAGGATGGACTTTCGGACAGACAGCGAAAACTCAGGCATAGGGTTACGTGGGGGTACTAAAGGTTACGGAACCCTGAAGAAGCAACAAACACGCGAATTGAGTGCTTACACTTTTATGAAGTCGGTAGAAAAGGAATTGCATCAGTTCCGCAATATGTTGAGTGCGTTATCATCACCCAGCGACTGATTACGTAAGCATTCTATTTTTATTATCTGATAAGATTTCTTCGATCTGCATCGACCGATTAAAAAGAAAACAATGTATTGTATAGGTAATGTATTTTTGTAGTGGTAGGACTTCTGCTAGTCCGCCTGGGGCGGTACCACCACTTTGCTAATTCATTTTCAGCCGTGAGTGAAATAGGAATGTTTTTCGGTTGAAATGGCAAGGTGTCCAGTGAAATTACAGGGCATGTGAGACTCAACATCTTTATGTCTCAAGGTAACAGGTGCAGTGCAGTGACACAGTTTTACAATCATTGTAATTAGATGACACAAGATGCGCGTTGGAACGGTTCCACTGCAGCCCAAGCAGAGAGGCAGGAGTTTTGGGATAGCATGAAAGATGTTATGAGCAAATGCGAACAAAATGAAAGAGTAGTAATGCTAGGCGACTTTAATAGCTGGGTAGGTGTGAAGCGTGATGGATATGAAAGTGTGTTAGGAAGGTTCGGCGATGACAGGGTGAATGAAAACGGGGAAAGTTTGCTTGAAGTATGTCTTGGGTGGAATCTTGTGGTAACAAACACTTGGTTTGACCATAAGAAGATCCACATGTATACTAGAGAAGAAGGAAGCGTGAGAAGTATGATCGATTTTGTAATAGTGGATGAAAGACTGAGAAAGAAAGTACAGGACACTCGGGTGTACCGCGGTGTCGGCGTGGGCTCAGACCACTTTCTGGTGATGTGCCGAATAAGTGGTCTCTTTAAGCGATGGCGGCATCGTGTGCATGAACCCGTTAGTGTACTGGAACGCATACAAGTTGAGAATTTACAAGAAGAAAGTGTGAAAGATGAGTTTGTAAGTAAATTGATCGAGAAGTTTGAGTCATTAGATGAAGTGTGTGAGGTTGAAGATTTATGGAAGCCGTTTAAGGAAGGGATCGTGGAAGTTGCTGTAGAAGTGTGTGGTGTAAGTAAGAGAAAAAAAGGGTGTAAATTTAAAAAGGTGTGTAAAGATGTCCAAAAAGCTGTATTTGAGAAGAAGAAAGCATGGCAAGACTGGTTAGCTTCAAAAGCCAACCTAAGAATGCAAAAAGGAACGACTGAAGATGTAAGCAAGGCAAAGGAAAAGTATAAAAGGTTAAAGAATGTAGCAAAAGAGGTTGTGGATAGAAAGAAAGATAACGATAGAGATAAATTTGATAGGAGGTTATCTGACGACTTCCAGACCAACATTAAGTTTTTCTGGAAGTCCATAAGGTCAGCCAGAGGTAATCTTAATACCTCGCAACTGGACAAAGTCAGAAATCAGGATGGCAGTATTGTGAGAGGAGAAGAATGCGTTCTAAAGAGATGGAAGGAATATTTTGAAAGTTTATTTGAAAAGGAAGATATGCAAGTGCCAGTGACAACTGGTAACGCCAATGAAGATGGCGATGAAAGTAATATCAGCATGGAAGAGATAATGACAGCGTTGAAAAGTATGAAATCGGGTAAGGCTGCAGGGTATGACAGGATTTCGGTCGAGATGCTGAGGGCTGGACAAGGTGTGGTAGCGAGTCAGCTGTATCGCCTTTTTAACCTTTGCTGGAGGAATGGAATTGTTCCAAAAGACTGGTGCAAAGCCGTCATTGTGCCGCTATACAAAGGAAAGGGATCACAGCAAGACTGCAAAAACTATCGCGGCATTAGCTTACTCAGCATCGTTGGAAAATTGTATGCAAAGGTACTGATTACAAGAGTGACGAATGAAACTGATAAGAAAATGTGGGATGTACAAGCGGGTTTCAGGAGAGGAATGGGATGCATGAATCAGGTCTTTTCTTTACGAAGCATAGCCGAAAAATGTTTGGCGAAACACCAAAAGGTCTATTGCGCATTCGTAGACTTGGAAAAGGCCTATGACAGAGTGGTGAGGAATGAATTGTGGTCAACAGTGTCTATGTATGGGGTGGGCGGCAGTTTGATACAAGCACTGAAATCACTCTATGAGGGTTCCAGTGCTTGTGTCAGAATAAACGGAGCGTACACAGACTGGTTTAACATCGAAAAAGGTGTTAGACAGGGATGTGTAGCATCGCCAGTTCTGTTCAACCTATTCATAGACAATTGCTTGACAGATCTGAAAGAAAGTGTGTACGGATTAAGAATGAATGATTTAACCATCAAATGCCTCCTATACGCTGATGATCAGGTGATATTAGCATCATCGGAGGAGGAGTTGCAAAGAATGGTTAATATTATGCATGACGCCTTAAAAAGCAAAGGGGTGAAAGTGAATGTAAGCAAGACCAAAGTAATGGTTTTTGAAAGAGAAGAAAGAATGACTGATTGTTATGTGACGATTGAAGGAGAAAGAGTGGAACAAGTGAAAGAGTTTGTGTACCTGGGTTCTAAGTTTACGAGAGATGGTAAGTATGAAAGTGATATTGAGCGAAGAGTTTTGGCTGGAAACCAAGTGAGTGGGGCACTACATAACTTTATGAGAAGTCAGAACGTGTCTAAAAAAGCACGACTGGCTGTACATAGGGGAGTGTTGGTTCCCACACTCATGTATGGTAGTGAATGCTGGGTATGGCAGAAGAAGCATGAAAGTAAAATTAATGCTGTAGAAATGAGAAGTTTGAGAAGTATGATCGGAGTGACTCTGATGGATAAGTTGGAGAACAGCGTGATAAGGGAATGTTGTGGTGTGGTAGAAGATGTAGTGACAAAGATAGAGAAAGGGATGCTTAGATGGTTTGGACATCTAGAGAGGATGGATGAAGAAAGATTGACGAAACAGATTTATGAGACGTGTGTGAATGGGCCAGTTGGTAGAGGCCGACCTAGGCGAACGTATCACGACCAGATCGGAGACGTTTTAAAAAAAGGCCAAGTCAAAAGTACCTATAACCGGCGAGCATGTATGAAGACGCTCATGAAAGTGGAAGAAGCGTAGGAGGTATGTCAGGATCGTAGCATGTGGAAAGAAGTAGTCTCTGCCTACCCCAACGGGAAAAAGGCGTGATTGTATGTATGTATGTATGTATGTATGTATGTAATTAGATACTCTTGAGATATTTATTTGAGCGTAACTTATATATTTATTTATGTAATAAAATAAAATACGTATTTCTATAAATAATAAAGCAAGCTTAGGTACTTCTAACATATTAATGCTGCTTTATGTGACTTGTATTTATTTCTAATATTATCATCACGTTGTTCTACTTTTTATTTTAGGACTCAATTCCACAGGCACGCTATGACTTCAAGCATTTATATTGTATTGATTATTTATTAGTCACTCGCTAAACCTAATGTATAAAGCCCGTCACACACGTACGTAGCTATAATATATTAATATATACTAAGCTATATATTATTAAACTAGCAGCGGCTCACGGTTTCACCCGCGCAGTTCCCGTACCCGTGAGAATATGGTGACGAAATATAGCCTATGTTACTGGTTGATAATGCAGCTTTCTATTAGTGAAAGAATTATTGAAATCGGTCCAGTAGTTTTTGAGTTAAATCGTAACAAACAACAAAAATCAAATATTTCCTCTTTATAATAGATTCTTTAGATTAGCACGCCACCACACACGATAGCTAATACTGTACTATGATTGTAAAACTGTGACTGTTCTAAGTATAGCGCCCTCATTAGGTCTGCGGTAATTCTACTTCCTATTTCCTATCCTACTATTATTATAATAAAAACGAAAGTTTGCGTATATTTTTGTTACTTCTTCACACTAAAACTACTGAACCGTTTGATCTGAAATTTGGCATGAGGGTACATAATCTAGCAGGTCTAGCATTCTGGCTGAATACTCAAAGGTCTAGCCCTCTTTTACTTTTTTTAATCCCTACATTCCTTCGGGAACAATGTCTACGGTATAACCGCGGGGCGTATCTAGTATACCATTATTTATATTAATATGTCACTGTTTTAATATTTGGGTTACGTAATAAAAACATATATATTGTAGCTCGGTGTGTAGCTTGAGATTTACGAAAGAAAATATATACTACTTAAGAAAATATATCTATAGTAATATGATATGTCTTGCTGTAATATAATTGTATAGCTACATTAGCTACCAGTGTAAGTAAGAGAAAGGGCTTAATCATTTAGTGTTAGATAACTTGAGAACTGTTTGATAGATTTGTTGTAATGTTGTAATAAAATAATATATGTATACGAGTTAATATTGTCATTTTGTAATGTACCTACATGTTTAGTCTTTGTCTAAAGACTTTACTAGTTTTAGGTAATAACTGTCATATTTATTTACAAGTTTATCGCCCGACACATTCTGCACTCATTATTATGTATTATTATTATATAATAACAAGTCATTGATACCGGCTATTTCTGTAAACAATCACATTCAATTCAAAAATGCCTGCCTGTGCCTAGTTTTCGTATTCTATTATTACAGCACTAATGACGTAACAATCTTACTGAAACTACTAAAATATGCTGAACATTTCCGAAAGGATACGCCTGTAAATAATTTCTTCAGAAATTCTGGGGGATTTCGACGAACCCTCAGTGAAATAAAATGTTAAGGTTATGATTTTAAGTGAGACTTACCATTTTAATTGAGGGAGCGTGCGCAATCCTATGGAGTAATGACACAGATAATTATCACGTCCGTTCTCCGCGAGCTTTGCGGGCCAACTGCGGCGCCGGGCTCGGTCAAGGTCATGGAAACTGTGCCAAACGGCCAATAATCGACCTCCGGCCACCCGCCTGACAGCGCGGGAAAATGCGCCGAAATGGCGGGAAACCTAAGCGCTTCTTGAGCGTCGCTATCGCTCGGCATCCTGCCCTAATAACATAATAGGTTATTGGGGAGTCAGCTTAACATTTTCGCACAGTAGCTATACAATACCTACCTACTTTTACTTGGTGCTCATTTTGCGAGCGTTTTATTAGGGACTTAAAAAAAGGTTCCTATTTTACTTTACGGAGCGAGCGCGAAGCTTCTATATTTCAGATGCGAAAATATGCTTTCATATCCGGCGGATGTCCGGATGTCCGAATGTTCGCATCTACAGAGGACTATAGTATCTTTTTTGTGTCCTACAGGTTGCATTTCTCAACCGATTCTCATGAAATTGTTTTCAAAATGGCAGTAAGATGGGTTGAAGACGTAAAAATAATCATAGGTATTGCAGCCATTTCGAAAAATTAAAACTTTTTGTTACCCTGAGTAAGACGCAACTTTTTGGCCAAACAACTTTTTTATCCGATAAAATTTAAGAGGTTCGGCCGGGACTTCACTAAAAGGAGGAGGTTCTCAATTCGACTGTTTTTTTTTGTTTTAAAGATTATACCTCCCTTTTGGTCCAATTCAATATCGAGATCTGATAATCATCTCCGGAGATATATATGGAGATAAACAATGTAAACAAATTTGTATAACTTGATGACATGATTATGGCAACTGGCTAATTTGACTATCGCGGCATGTGAAGTCGGTTTTTTCGTTTTGTACGATCATAAATTATTGTTTTTAAATCATGAAAATAACACATATTATTACTAAGATATCGAAAAAAGGAAGCGCGGTAGGCCCGACTCCTGTGACATAAAAAAATGTCCGAAACGTGTCGGAATAGTTAGGTACATTCAATATCTTAACCCGTGAGTGTAAAGCAGTTTTAAATAATTTATATAAAAATAGGGTTCCGTAAGATATTTGGGTTTTAGCAAAACAACGTTTGCCGGGTCAGCTAGTTATATATATAACGTTGCTTTATTTTTGTGGCTCCACACGGTTTGTGTATTTAGCTGGCATCAAAGAAAATAAAAATGTTTAAATGTCCGTTTAAATGATTTCCGTTGTATCTGGGCATGGTAAAGTCTGTCAGACCAAGTAAATTATAAAAAAAAATAAGCTAGGGTAAAATGAAGAAATATTGACATTGGTCCAGTTGTTAGCACCCGAGTTTTAAATCAAAACTGTTAGTTATTAAGCATGATTTTTGCATTTACAAGTTGTACAATATGCGTAAAATTAATTCCTGCATATTATATTTAAATACCTAAGTACTTAATGTAAAATTCACGCACTAATAAATTATAGTTTTGATTTAAAGCTAAGTGGCCAATAACTGGATCAGTACCAAGTTTTGGCCCTTTTACCCTATATATATTAGCGAGAAACCTCGTTTTTTTTAATAAGTGGATTTTTTTGTGGATTGTGAGTATAGTCACAGATTATACAATAGTTACTACGTAACAGATATTTCACTCCCCTACAAAAACACAATACCTACCTTTATTTCAGACAATACAAGCAAAAATGTGTCTAAGGCGCTCGACCTTGCGTTGTTATTACTTCGTTCAGCGCGCGATGTACCGGCGCGCGCCGGATACAGTAAAGGGGTTGACTCAATGAAATAAAAAAAGTTTACGAATTATTTTCAATGACCTCACAAAATTACATCAAAGTTCCGAAGTCGAACAACACAACTAAGAGTCGAATTATAAGTCGGAAAAATGAATTTTACGCCATCTTGTCATTTTAGTATCATTAGCATAAAAAAAATAAAAAAATATTATGCTTGTTTTTTGTCAAACCCGCAAAATGACTATGAAAAACATAAGTCGTTTCTATTATAGAATACGAATGCGCAGTTATCCCGTCATTTGAATAATAATATACGTTGCGCGCGCGTGAGCTGTGACGACCGACTGGCGGATACCAACTCCGGCGTTGGTCGAAAGTTTAGGTATAAAGGACTGTAGCTATGGGCGATTGAGGGAGGCCTGGGGTGGAAGTCTTTACACTGATAGCCACGAATTTCGACCGATAATCGTCGATAAGAAAAGAGATGCAGATAACAACTGTCTAGCTGCATCTCATTCTACCAGACGTTTGCGATGACAAGACGCATCGCTATCAATGTAGAGACTTCCACCCCTGGTATAGTGAACGAGCCGACATAGTCTCATAATCAAATTAATAAATTGCTCTGCCATTGTTACAGCATAGCGTATTTATTAATCGTAATAAATATGGGTATATAATATTGAAAATAATTCGGCCCCAAATGCGACGAAAACGACATATTTAAGTTTTATGCTGATTTTCAGATAGGTAGTAACTATTGGCGTCTATGATAACGCCATATTAATAAAAAAAACAAATTATATAAATAATGTGCCTTTATTACAAAAACTAAAAATAGGTTTCAAAGTTGACTACAGAAACTTACGTGTTATAATGTGGGTACTAAATCAAATGCCGGTGGAAAATAATTAAATTTCTACAATAAGTAGTTTCATCTTATATATTAATATCTTAATACAATATTTCAAGATCAAATTATGAAAATAGATACATGTTCATTAAAAATTTTTAGAAACTATAAAAAAGGGCCCAAATCGTCATTTAGAAATTGGGCTTCGCTAATGCAAATAAAAATGGTTTTCTTAGTCGTAAACAAAAAAAAATCTAATCGTGTCGGTGTACATATTTTACGTAAAATATCTTTATTGCCTGTGAGTGATGTGACATTTCATACGGGTGTTTTTTTTATTAGGTTGTGCTTGGAAAATGTTAAGTATAATTATTAATAATTATATTTTGTTTCACTACGTCTAAATTGGCCTCTGTTTGTGAATATATCTAGCTTCGTGTTTGTATATTCTTAGCTATTCATAAGTATATTTAATTATATATATGCAAAACTACTAGCTACGACGTGATAATTTATGTTATTTTAATGTAATTGTATTTAAATAGTTATGATCTATTTAGAGTCTGTTAAAATGTTTCGCAACATTTCTTTTTGTACTGTACAAAAGATATTACTTACTTCAATAAATAAAATAATTTAATATTTTGTCGTCAAAATTCAGTTACACAAATAAATAACTGCCATAAATACTTACAAGCGACATAAAGGTAGTTCTCATTTAAATTGATATTTTGTAGGTTTTTTTAATTAGAGTAAAACTTTATAAACCTTAATAGAGGGGTTGGAGTTTTGGCGGGAACGTGGAAAAGTGTGTGTGATATCATTGTATTTTTTCCTAAAACTTGTGTTCTTCCGCGTGTTAATGTGTAATAAATGTGGATTATTAACCATTAAGTGCCGGTGATTGTGTGCGAGTGTAGGGAAACTGCACAATGTTGTAAAACATGCTATTTGCGTTCTCACCAAAATTCCACTGAAAATCTTCAGTAAACACCACATCTTTACTGAAGGTATGACTTAGACTAGACTTTTACTTTAAAACTGACCTGAAATGTGACTTTGACCCATCTCTATGACTAAAATTAATAAATACTTGAAGAATTTCAATACTTGACACTGGCTAAATACACTAATCGTGTGGAGCCATAATAAAACTAAAAAAAAAAAAACCTTAATAGGGTAAAAGTACCAAATATTGACACTAGTCCAGGTATTAGCACCCAATATTTATTCAGAGTGAAATTTAGCGTTTAATTCCTTATATTGTAACACCATAGATAAATTAAACTAATCTATGGTAATACCAAATAGGTGCCAATAACTGTACCAGTGCCAAAATTTGGCCATTTTACACAAGTCTCGTTATGTTTTTGTGATGCGGTTTTTTTTGTCATGGATCCACACGATCAGTGTATTTAGCCAGTGTCAAGTATTAAAAGGTAAGATTTTATGTTAATTTTATTTTATTTAATGTTATAATTTTATTGTTAATATTATACTTAACTTTTAGAAAATTCTTCAAGTTTTCGTAAATTCAAGCCACAAAGTTGAGTTTGTCACGTTTCAGGTCAAGTCAAAGTCATACCCTTAGTAAAGATGTGGACTTTACTGAAGGCTTTCAGTGGAATTTTGGTGTGAACGAATAACGGCATGTTTTTCAACATTGTGCTGTTTCCCTACACTCGCACACATTCACCGGCACTTAATGCTTAATAATCCACATTCGTTACACATGAACTCGCGGAAGAACACAAGTTTTAGGAAAAAATACAATGAGAACACGCGTATTTCTTCACGTTCCTACCAAAACTTTTACTAACTACTTCCTCGTTTTTTTTTGCTGGTGAAGTATGATTGAAAAGCAATAAACACAAAATAAAATAAATTGAAATAAATGCAAACATATACATATCGTGTATAGTTCATATCAATATAAATCTACGTAGATATTTATAATCACATCTTAAAAAACTTATGCTAATATTTGATCCCTATGAAGTCATTATAAGTAAACTAAGTACAAACTACTTTTATTTAATTATTTATACTTCATACTCTTTTATAAATTCTTGTTTACATTTTTCATTACTTTTTAAACCTTTTATAAAAATAACGTCCTACTTGAAGGCACTTTGCAAAATTCATGTGTGCGTTATTTCCATAATACGCATACTTTGGTCCAATTTTATCTAAACATATGAATTATGTGAAATAATTAATATAACATTGTTTACTTATTTGTAGTTTTTAGATTGAGAGCGGCATAAGACCGGCGTTATTAATTTAAAGGGTCAATTCACACCGCGACGCGACGCTACGTGACGATGCTTCTGGTTTCGCGCAGCCTGAAGCAGCTGAATAAAGTCAATGAAATGTGTATCTTTTTGTGTAGTAAATAAACTTCTTTTTAACCGACTTCAAAAAAAGGAGGAGTTTCTCAATTTGACCGTATATTTTTTTTTAATGTTTGTTCGGGGATAACTTCGTCGTTTATGCACCGATTTTGATTATTCTTTTTTTGTTCGAAAGGAGATATCCCAAGTGTGGTACCATGGTAATTTTATCGAGGTCTGATAAGTATCTCCAGAGATTTTGAGATAAACATCTCAAAATTGGTACTGAAAATGAACATTGAAGTCGGTTCTTTTTTAGTTTTTAAACGATATTATTTGTATCACTCTCTTAATAAGCGTGCGCCGCGTCACGTCGCAGTCTGAACCGACCCTAACTATTTGACTACTTGCGGTTAATAGTTTACATTATAACTCAGATGAACTTATTATGTAATGTTTTTATTGCACATCGGTGCCATTTGATATCGACAACGATACGTTGCATGCTGCATGGCATCACCCTATAATTCTCATAAAGGCCCAGCGTTTAACAAGCAGCACAAACGCAAAGTGGCGAGCTGTATCTCAACCAAGAACTCGCATTTTGTTAATATCGCCACAAAAGGCAACTAGACGTTGCGTAGCGTAGACAAATAATAAAATTAAGCGAAAGCCTATGTCAAAGGTGTGATGCGATGCCAGTGGTTTCGCACCTTGCAGCGCGCCGCCACGAGATTTATCGCGACGTCGTGAGGGTCGCTAGTAGTGCCACAAATTAATAAATAATAGTTGGTAGCGCGACAATGTGTATCTTTTGGTAAATAAATTTATATTTTGTATATATACTATTTTAAAAGTGTCGCGGCGCGTCTTGGTGTAAACTGACCCTAAGACAGCAGCAATTTTCGAGCTGTCAAATTATTACAAAAATAGGCATCACAATAACTACATAGTTTTTTACGAGTAATTAATACATTTATATGTGATTTGAAACTTCTATAAATAGGGCGTAAAAATGTACTACATTTTATAAGTATACTTACTTATGTATCTACAGCCTATATCCAAAAAAAGCACTATATTATTTAATACATATTATTTTTTTACATAGGTACTATTCTACATTAACTATTCGGCACTTTGACGATATCCTCTCACAGAGTTCACGTTGGTATTGTATACCACAGCCAAAACAAATAACTTTGTCATCACTAAATAATATTTAAAATACAAAATTAAAGTTATTATATTTTAGCAATGTTAATATTTTTTCAATGTAATTCAATGTCAATATTATAATCTGCATTATAAGGCAAAAGTAACTAACTAGATTATTACTAACTGTTCTTTTGTATGTTAACCTGCTATCTTACAGTTATGTCGAGTGTATTTTAATAATAATACATTCTAATGTGAAACTAACTTAACTAAATCTGTCAAATCCTCAAATGGCACAATTCATACATTTTCAGTAAGAAACATAAATTGATGCCGATTCTGTTGTTGCACAATGCATTAATAAAACTAAATTTGACAGCTCTTATCTTCTTTATATCAAGGGTATTTTTATGTCAAGGGTGGGATAATGAAAGCACTATTTTGGTACTGTCTCGTTTTTATAGGCATTTGAGGTGAATTCGAGGTCTGTGGGACTGGGGGCAACATCAGAACTGCACCAATTTATTTAAATTGAGAATTTCCCACCATTTGAATTTATTGTTAACTAGCTGATAGTCGGCGCTTAAGGCTCTCCTATATCATTCAATTTTATCATCAATTTACTGAACGAAAAGATGTCGTTACGCCTCCATATAGCCGCTATTAAGGTTTTGTTCATTCAAATTGGCCAATAAATTCAATGATGTAGCAAGGCCTTTAGGTGGCCATAGATCATTATCTATGGCCACCATTAACAATCATTAGCGGTTAAACATAGCTTAAATATGCGAGTTGACAGGCATGTCACCAACGCTGTGCTCGTATATGCGACGAACGTCGTCATGTGTCATCTGTGACACGGTGGGGATTTTTGGCGCGTTGTTGATCATTGGCTTAACCTGTAATGTAAAACAAGGCTTAGGTAAAATATTTTAGATTCATATTTGCTTCATATTTCAAGATATTGTTGTGTGGTAGAAGATGTAGTGATACAAATAGAGAAAGGGATGCTTAGATGGTTTGGACATCTAGAGAGGATGTATGAAGGAAGATTGACGAAGCAGGTTTAAAAGACGAGTGTGAATGGGCTAGCCGGTAGAGGCCGACCTAAGCGAACGTACAGATCGGAGACATTTTAACGAAAGGCCAAGTCAAAAGTACCTATAACCGGCGAGCATGTATGAAGGCGCTACTGAAAGTGGAAGAAGCGAAAGAGGTATGTCAGGATCATACCATGTGGAAAGAAGTAGTCTCTGCCTACCCCAAAGGGGAAAAGGCGTGATTGTATGTATGTTAAATATAGACAAAGTGTCAGTGACATTTTTCCGTCTAGCCCCCATCCGTCAAAAACGCAATAAGAAACATAATGCCAAATAACAAGATGGTAAACAAACCTTGCTGCTCAAGAATCCATTCCCGATACCATTGGGCAGGGTACCGTTTGATACGTTACCGTTGCCGACGGCGCCATTAGCGTGACCGTTGGCCATGGAGCCGCCCATACGAGACATGGCGTGGGCAAACTGTTGCATTGATGATATGTCTGGAAAACAAGTTATAGTCGGCGCGTTATCAACTGAGTCGTGAGGCCATAAACGTCAATAGAGATAAGGATGTGCAGCGCGCCGGCCTGGCACTAAGTGCGAGCGAGATGGATATAAGAAATATGTATGGCCCGTGGATGGAGTATTAAATGGATTTGGCATTTAAAAAACAATAATAATATGAGAATGATAAAACTATACAATCACTTAGATAGATAGAGCGAGATGAACAACATGTTTGTATCCTTCTCTATCGTATGCGATTTTACAAACTAGTTCCAGCACTGGCACCAAGTTCTAGTGCACCCATTGGCTTTCACCCGCTGTCATGTATGATCCGACCAAATTACGTTGTTCATTTTATCTTATGGCTGGCATATGTATCACGTGTTCATCATTTTAGTCGGGTTATATCTCTATAGACATTTCATTCGCATACGCTAATGTTCTCTCTCTCTCTCTCTATATATATATATATATATATACTTTCTATATGGTATGGCCTCACGACTCAGTTGATAACGCGCCGACTATAGTAGCTGGCTTACAAGTTCCTACGCCAAAATATGAATCATCGTCATCAATCATTTGAGAGCCCAGTGGTGTAGTGGGAGAATGGCCGGCTTTGACACCAGAGGTACCGAGTTCAATATCCGCCGTGCACCAATGGATTTTTCTATCGAAAAATGTATGTGCGTTTTTCACAGTGGCCCTCCGGTGAAGGGAAAATATCGTTAATAAACCCTCAACCCCGCATGGTGGTAGGACGCTATAATATAGTGTCCGCCTGGCCAGCTACCACCCTCAAGTTAGAAAATCTGTCGCCAAACATCTAATGTGTTCCGGCAGCTATCCTTGAGAGCCAGTTCCCATTCTAGGCCTAGCGTGCTTACCAACTTCCACCGCATCATCACTTACCAACAGGTGAGATAGTGGTCAAACGCTAGTCTATAAAAAAATCACAAGAGGGGGGGGGGGGGAGGGGTTAGGATATAATGAGATATCACGTGTATTTATTTTTCGTTGAACACACGATTTTTAAACCAAGATAATGTTCTGAAAATTTCAATATACTTTGTACCAAAAAAAATACACGTTATTTTGGGTAGGATTGTGGTCTAAAACCTCACCAGATATTACCAGGCGGGAGGGGGTTCAAAACATCACGTGATAGTGGACGACCCCTACCTAATATGGCCAAAATATGGATAATCTGTACTAAATGTATAATGTTAGTTTAGTTTACCTGTGGTAGGCGTGGGAGGTTGTTGAGGCATGGCTGCGATGGCTTCAGCCTTTTCCATCTCTTCAATGAGCACCCGCGTGAACTCCGCCTGGACTTCCGGGGAGTCTGTGTCTCCATCCACCTGGAGAAAGATAGAGTAACAAGTAATATTTAAAAAAACCTTTTTAAACATAAGCTTTAACATAACCTAGGACCAGAGTAAGTCAAGACAAATCCAACGAGCCGAAACACGACAGGTATAAGATGTGTAGTTTAGTAGTTCCTATGGCCACCTTCCAGTTCCAACATCAGATCAGCACCATGTCATCATAATATTGCATTGTCATGCGATTTACACATGTATGCAAAATGTCAGCTCAATAGGACCCCTGGAAGTCGCTCTAAAATCAATCGGACAAATAAATTCGCCGTGAAGTAGAGATAAAGCTTGTAATAAGGTATTAGCGCCTAAGAAAGCCCGGCTCCCAAATAGGCCCATTTTCAAAATATCGCGGTTTTCTTAAATCAAATCAAAATCAAAATAATTGCCGGGCCCGGTGGCGTAATGGCGGGCCCGGTGGCGTAATCGGGAGAACGGTCGGCTTTGTTGCCGTGGTACCGAGTTCAAACCGCCGTGCACCAATGGATTTTCTATCGAAAAATGTATGTGCGCTTCTTACAGTGGCCCTCCGGTGAAGGAAAACATCGTTAAAAAACCAACAACCCCCGCATGGTGGTAGGACACTATCTAGTGTGCGCCTGGCCAGCTACCACCCTCAAGTTAGAAAATCTGTCACCAAACATCTAATTTGTTCCGGCAACTATCCTTGAGAGCCAGTTCCCATTCTAGGCCTAGCGTGCTTACCATCTTCGACCGCATCATCACTTACCATAAGGCGAGATAGTGGTCAAACGCTAGCCTATAAAGTATAAAAAAATATATAATAATAATAATTTATATGATAAAAATCAAAATACTAAGTTTTGCTAGCTATATATAACTTTATGTAAATTTTTTAATGATGATTGATCTCTTAAATAACAAATTTAAAGAATTTGGAAATATTATGCATGTATTATTATTTTTTAGTAATTTATTACAACGTCTCAAATTTTTCGCCAGTCTATCGCATGTCGCCGACATGCATGTCGCATTACAGCCGGTGCTGATTGGTGGATATGATGTATGACATTTAGGTCTACCTGTGATTGGCGGACGCTTCCGCAGCCATATTTGTATGGTAATATGTCATGTCAACTACTGTCATAGTAGCTAGCTACCATAGCTATACATAAACATAAAGTTTCACGTGCATCCACACCACACTTTTTTTAGTACTCCTAATTTGACCACTATGTCACGTGGAGGTAATGATGTGATCGAAAATGGGAACACGCTAGGCCTAGATTATCCTGACTATCAAGGGCTGTGTGTTGCCAGAAAGCTGTGAGGTTATAGCGGCAGATTTTCTCTTTGATGGTAAGCTACTTTTTGGTCAAATAACTTCAACTTCCACTTCGGATGCCGCGCATAAAAGGAATTTTCCAAATTAAATAACGAAATTCCGACAAAAATACGGTCGAATTGTGAATCTCCTTTTTTGACGTCGTTTAAAAACGAATGCATTACTTACAATCATAAGCCGATGATCCTGGTCCATGGACTTCAACATCGGCAGACTGAGTTCACGGAACACCTCCAGTCTTCTCCTGAATGCTGCGACGGAGTCATCTCGCCTGCCCCGGCCTAGCTGGAGCTTCGAGCAGTCGAGGAGGACCATGCGAGGGGACATGCGGAACTGGGAATAGATAAAAGAGATTTTTTAAAGTGACATTTTGGCGCACTGGGGTAAAATAGACAGATGTGACGTAGCGTCACGGTACCGAATGCAGCGGAAGTAACGTAAGCGTCATGTTATATTTTATATGTATAAACGCCCCCTATTGTAGAACAGCGTAATTACGAAGACGTATTCGCTAAAGTTCAACAGATGGAGTTGTACAAAAAAATAATTAGTTATGTTGAGAAATAAATTGAGTGAACTTGGAAGTCACTTCTAACGCGGAGCTTTCTACGCACTCTATTTTTATCTTAATAAGAGATATAAGGAGAGAGAACTACACAATAAAATCTGGAAGAAAAATCATGTTTCGTACCATCGAGCAATCTAGCTTAGTCTGCTCAACGATTTTGTTTTTCTATGAGCTCAGACGTACGTGTATCTTTTACTATTGTCCACTTGTTCACACAAACTTCTCTTGTTTTAAGAGTCCAGATTTTATTCATAATCAAAATTTATTCATCAATAAGTGTTAATGATGAAGTTTGTGTGAACAAGTGGACAATAGTAAAAAAGACACGTACGTCCGAGCTCATACAAAAACAAAATCGTTGAGCAGACTAACCTCGATTGCTCGATGATACGAAACATGATTTTCAGATATTATTTGGCAAAAATCTTGAGGTGAAGCAAGAAGAAGTCAGTTAGCACAAAGATATAGGATTTCGAACGTGTACGTCTGAAAACCTAGATCTGTGGTTAGCACAGTGTATTCAACCGCTATGTGTAGCTCTCGTATATAATTTTTAATTTACTACCCCATAGATTAAGATATTTTTTCATAATTAAATAAAAAATAAGTTCAAAAACTAAAACCCGACTTCTGAACAATCACTCTCTAAATAGTATGAAACAAGAAAATATTCTTATCTGAGATCGCTATGTACAAACTATTCAATATGTATCGTGTATTATACAAACAACGTTCTAGCTTGTAATAAATATTTTATTGTATTTCATTATATATTCTTAGTGGTGTTCAGTGGATACCCGTGGTCGTATGTTACTTTGCAGAGTGTATTGTTTTGTTACGGTAGGTGAAAAAGGGAAGGTAAAGAAAAGAATCATTCGAATCGGTTCACAATAGGCGGAGTAATCGCGGAACATACATACAAAAAAATTGGGGAACCTCCTTCTTTGTGGAAGTCGGATGAAAAGAAGGCTTTTACACACATTTTACACACATTTCACACACATTTTACACACATTTTACCACTTGGAAGCGTCTATTTTATTTTTGTTTCAGTACCTATGGCTCCACACGATTAGTGACACTCACACACGTTCACCGGCACTTAATGGTTAATAATCCACGTGTATTACACATTCACTCGCGGAAGAACACAAGTTTTATAAAAAGATACAATGATAGCACACACACTTTTCCACGTTCCCGCCAAAACTCCGGAAGTGTCTATCTCTCAAACTTTTTTGACTTTGACAAAAAATAGTTTTAGGAACCTCATGTCATTTTTAAAGACGTATCTATAGACACCCCGCATGTATAGGTAGAATTAAATAATTTTATTTAGTTTCAGTTCCATGTTTGCAGAGCCCCCTTGATTTCTTTTATTTTTTATTTTTGTTTAAAAATCGTAAATCGGTTCACAGAATACTTCTACGAGTACCTACCAAATTTTGTGTAGTTCTAATAGTTTCGGATTAAAGTGGATGTGACATACGGACGGACAGACAGACATGAAGAATCTGTAAGGATTCCGTGTATACCATTCGGCTACGGAACCCTTAAAACCGACTTCAAATGTCGCACTAGTCACTTTAGGTACTAAGTTAGAGGTGTTTTTCTCTTAGATATCTCTGGAGATACAGGCATATTCTCGATAGATAAACAGGAAGCATGTTATATTCTCTCAAACAAAAAAATAATTTCCCAAATCGGTTCAGATATGATGGAGTTCTGACTGAGGTTACAAACATTTAAAAAAATAGTTGAATCGAGAACCTCTTCCTTTTTTGCAAAGTCAATTAAAAATAATGCATTCCACGGGATTTTGCCTCCCAGTCTCATCAGATTGCAAAACTATGCTCATTAACTGCCAGAAATAAAAGATGCCATCATCAACAAAGCTTACTGACCTCAGTCTGAAACTGTTCCATTTGCTCCAAGTCCCTCGGATAGCCATCCAACACGAGTCCGTGGCCAGCTCTGGAGGCATCGGTCACAGCTGCTCTCACGAGCTTGGTCACCAGTTCTTTAGGAGCCAGTTCACCGCCGCTGATGGCTGTTCTAGCGAGCGCTCCATCTGATGCCGGACCACCTCCCGCGTCTGCTAAGGCTCGGAGACGTTGCCCGAGACTAGAAGGAAGGATAGAATTAGGTGAGGTTGGTCTAATACTGATCATGCAATAAAGAACTTACTAAAAACCTAAACCAACCGAGTTAAATCAAATGTTATCATTATCAAACAGCAGTTTGATCACAGAGGTCGTAAGCCTTGGGCTTCTAGAATCACAAACTTTGTGGTCTGTGTTTGATCATCATATATCTACCATCAGAACATCTTGAGAGCTGTGAAAGATTAACTGCTAGTGGTAAACGAAAGCCTTTGGCTCATTTAGTCAGAAACTATATGAAATTGTTCCAATTTGCTGAGTATCGGCATGGTATTATATGTGTAGCCAGTCAGTTCGGCAGGCTAGCCAGTGCAGTTCCATTATATGGATTGAATCAGAGGCCAGTAGCGCCACCCCGTCTCACTACAGTTTTCTCCAACCGAGTGCGATCATTGACCAAGTCTCATGATCTCTTGATAACTATACCTTTTTCTTTAGGACAGACAAGCACTTCACCCTTATATCACCTGATGTTAAATGACGATAGCTTCTAAGATGGAATCATGCTTGTCTGAAAATCGAAGGTGGAAATAAGACGAGGACCAGGACAAGAGACTTCAATCCACGTAGCACCACCATCTAAAATTGTCTTCCAAACTGGTTCGTCTCCAATAAATGCATTGTGGTAACAGAACAAGCAAGACGCTCGCCTGATGGTAAACGATGACATCTACCTATTACAGATACAGCGGCATGTAAAATTCTGGAAAGCCAGAATTCCGCACGTAACTGCACTGCGCCTAGTTACTTTGAGACAAAAGAATGCTAAGTCTCAAATGCAATGCATTGCTCAAAACATTCCTATTTGACGAATGAATTCATTGCCAAGTGGTGAGAACGGTGAGGCGGACTAGCAGAAGTCCAACCACTACAAAACCACATTTTGCCACTGCATTGAACCATTTGAGTTTGTGATTGAGAGAGGGTATTATATACTACAAAGACACTGGACATGAAAGGGCTATAGAGAAAGAGGAAGACTGAAGAAAGTGTGGATGGACTGTCTGATAGAAGATACGCATGTAAAAGGAGTGGATACGGAAATTACTGTGGATATGCCCAAATTGAAGAGAATGACATGTTGCATCGACCCACTTAAGTGAGATAAGGCTAGGAAGATGATGATGATTGCTTGAGGGTGTTGGCTGTGATATATACCTGAAGTGAGTCCACCCAGGTTGCTGAGCCACTGCCCGTTGGCACAGCGCTGCCTTATTGCTGCCCGGACCGCCCACCACCCAGAGCATGCCGGCTGCAGTCATCGCACCGCGGACTCTGATCACTTCAGCCTACAATCACAAGGTTGCTTATTTACTCACCGACCCTTTGTTGAGCATTGCATTTGATTTTAGAATCCGGATCGTCCATTTAGGCACTTACTCTAAAAATATGTAGACTTTTACACATACCCCCTTACTCGTTCAGCATTGCATTTGATTTAGAAATGCGGATCGTCTAAGGTTGATACATTCAGGCACTTATTTAAAAATAAAACCGGCCAAGTCGAGTTGGACTCGCCCACCGAGGCTTCCGTACCAACGTTGGTACTGTTGGTAGGTACCAATTAAGCTAGACCTCTAAATTGTATGAGCGCTCTTATATCTCAGAGGTCTATCTTAATTGGCGTAAACTATGTATGTATGGAGACACCCGTTAATTTTCAACTTTTTTTTATTTTTGGAATTTTCTCTTTATTTCTGCTGTAAGACCTTGCTTCTTGCCAAATTTCATGATTCAAGGTCAACGGGAAGTACCCTATAGGTTTTCGACCCAAAACCTATAGGGTACTTCCGGTTTACCTAGAATTGTCAATTTTGGTCAAAAGCAAGGTCTTACAGCACAAGTAAAGGAAAAATTCCGTAAAAAAAAAAAATTAAAATTAAGGTACATTTTGGTACTAACAAGTTTTCGCGAAAATCTAAGTTTGCCCATATCTTTTTATCGTGTTGACTCAGGACCTTGATTTTTATACGCCTAATAGGGACTATAGATTTCAGTATCTGGTATAAATTTCAATTCGCTAGGTCCACCCGTTCCTGAGAAAATCGCTGGTGACACACGGACAGACGGACAGACAGACAGACAGACAAACCGACAGACAGACAGACGGACAGACGGACAAGAAAGTGATATTATAAGGGTTCCCTTTTTTTACCTTTTGAGATACGGAACCCAATAAAAGTAGACTTTTACACACTAACATCCCCTTACTCGTTCAGCATTGTATTTGATTTAGGAATCTTGATCGTCAAAGGTCGATACATTTAGGCACTTATTTTAAAAATATGTAGACTTTTACACACTTACATACCCTTAGAATCCCCGATATGGCAAACATAAATACTCATCAAACTATTTTCATTAAATTTTATTGCATGCCCAGACTGCTCGAATTCTAAACTTCAGTTTCAGTTGCAAGTATTTCTTTTGGCAAGTCAATGATGTGAAATCAAGAGAAACATTAAAACTGTCTACCACAATGTATAACCTTGCATGATATCATTAACTTATCCGATGAACACTATACTTAAAATCTGATGTAAAATGTTATCAGTTAACAATCCATGCAATTTTATAGTCTTAACATGAAAATCTCATTTACGAATGCATGTTGATTGAAATAGTTAATTCCCTATTTAAAAATCTATGTTGATCTAATCTAATCTATGAAATAGTTAATTCCCTATGTAAAAACTATACAAGATTATTTAAAATGAATAAATACATCAAGTATCATTTACAACATTAATAATCATCAAGAAGTCGTTAACCTTTTTCGGGTTCCGTACCTCAAAAGGTAAAAAAAGGAACCTAGGTAGAGACCTATTGTGTATAAAATCAAGGTCCTGAGTCAACACGATAAAAAGACATGGGCAAATTTAGATTTTCGCGAAAATGTGTATGTACCAAAATGTACCTTAATTTTCAACTTCTTTTATTTTTCATTTATCATTTATTTCTTAATAACATTTGTTATAGGTCAATTTTACAGTATAATAAATTTGATTTATATTAAGTAAACATATTATAGAATTCATAATTAATTAGAATAGAATTAAATTCATAATACAAAATGAAATATTGTGTTTGTGAAACAATTATTACATCATCAGCCTTATTTTTTCATCCAGAAATTCATTTAATGTGTAATATGCTTTTTTAGGGTTCCGAACCCAAAGGGTACCAACGGAACCCTATTCCTGAGACTCCGCTGTCCGTCTGTCTGTCTGTCTGTCTGTCCGTCTGTCACCAGGCTGTATCTCATGAACCGTGATAGTTAGACGGTTGAAATTTTCACAGATGATGTATTTCTGTAGCAGCTATAACAACAAATACTAAGAACCAGAACAAAGTTAAAAATTAAAGGGTTTAAAACAAAAAACGTGTTTTTTACGATACGATACGATACGAAATTAATTCACCTCGACGCAGCTAGATGGCAGCACAGGAAAAATTAGCACATGCAAGCGATTCATTTGTTAAATTTGTGGGCCTCGGTCGATTTGTTTACTTAGTTAAGGTTAATTTGCACATATGTAGTGTACAGTATTGAATAATATATCTTCAATTTTAGTATTTAAAGTCTTAAACAGCTTCAATTAGCTAGAATCAGTAGAAAGTTAGTCGTACGAACACCCGGTCTTCCAGATATTTAATTATATACCTTTGTGTTAATAATATTTACTTAGCTGGTGTTAGAAGTTCGTGGCGTTCGGACTTCGGAAATTCGAAACCCTCCGTGTGCGGGACAAAAGTCTGACTCGCACTTGGCCAGTTTTATTTATTGTAAATTTTAATATTTCATGGGATTCTATTTCACGAATAGTTTTGTCAAATTTGTTATATATTTTTGGTCCTTCGTACCACACAGATTGTGAACATTTTTTCAATTTTTTGGAAGTTAGTATAAGCCTGTCTTTATTACGAGTGTTGAGGTTGTGAATGTCACTGATAGACTGAAAACTCTGTAAGTTTAGTTTAACAATTTTGCAGACTTCGAGGATATATTATGAATGCATTGTTAGTATACCTTGTTCGATGAACAAATTGTCGAGCGGGTGTGTCCCATGGAACACGACACATAATTCTAATTGCCCTCTTTTGCAAAACAAAGGAGACCGTAAGAGAGTAGTGATTGAAAATACAATTATCAATCACTACTCTACATGTGCTGTAAGACCTTGCTTTGAACCAAAATTGTCAATTCTAGGTCAACCGGAAGTACCCTATAGGTACATCTGTTTAAAGGATACTAGAGGTTATTCAAAGAGTGCGCCCCATTTAACAACATCATGTTTGTACAACACTAATCAAACATTTAACCCATTCTCTAGCATTCATAAGTCGGTCACGGACCTAAAGGTGTCTATGTAAAAAGTAGGAAAAATACACAATATTTTATCAATATTTCTTAAATAAACGCTCAATAGGTCAAGGTGTCAGCTCCATCGAGCTCCTCTATTCAGCTCGTGATAAATAGTGCATTACGCTGCAGTTTTTTTGTCAAATCATTAACTTGTGGTAGCAAAATGTTGGTGAAATTAACGTGTGTGAATAGGTGTCAGTACAAAAATATAGTACTTAGGTACTCCTTGATGGAACACTTTAATCTTTGATGGCAAGGTAAATCAAACACAGAGACACACATCGGAAAAGGCTAATGCAGCTGTAGACTAGTAGTTCAGGTTATAGAAGAAGATGTTTAAGATTTTTTTAATGGTATAAGGTAACAGGACAAGCACGACGCTCGCCTGATGGTAAGCGATGACGTCTTCCTATTACAGATATAGCGGCACGCAAAATTCTGGCAGTCCAGAATTTTGCACGTTACTGCACTGCGCCTGTAACATCGGGACAAAGATGTTGAGTCTCACATGCCCTGTAATTCCACTGGACACCTTGCCATTTCAACCGAAAAACATTTCTAATTCACGGCTGAAAATGAATTGGCAAAGTGGTGGTATTAACCCAGGCGGACTAGCAGAAGTCCCACCACTACAAAATATTCTATTACTAAAGATTCTATTGTATTGATTCTATTTTTCTCATAACTTGATTAAACGTATAGAGTGTAAGAGCGAGGTGCCCGCCGAGAGCACTCGTCGTACACGCTATTGAAGAAAGAGCGCGGACCGCTCCGAAACTAGCGCTATTCTGTAAGCTATCTCGACAGCGGAATCCGCGGTGAGATTTAAATTTCGTATTACGATTGTAATACGATTGAATTTCGTAGTACGAAATTCGAATCTCACCGCGGAATCCGCTGTCGAGATAGCTTACAGAATAGCCTAGCTGGTCGCACGTCGCTAGACGAAAAGTCGATCGACTTTTGACCTTATTAGCTGAGTCATACCGGTCTTTAGTTAAAATTATTTTTCTCGAAATGGAACTATGTATATAGTTCCATTTCAATAAATAAGCATGGCTGCTTGGTCATCATCATGCTCTACCATCAGAGGGCCTAGTGCGAGTTTCTTTAGATTTATTCACTCACTCTATCACGTTAAAGTAAACACAGATTTGTATGGAAATTACATTGTTACCTTACCTATTATGATAGAGATGTCGCTAGATGTCGCTTTTTAATTCATACAAATCTGCGTTTACTCTAACGTTAACGAGTAAGTAGACCAATCTATAAAACTCTCACTAGGCACTCTGAGCATTTATCGTCCAATGATGACTAAGCTTCTCGGTGATAAAACATCTAGTTAACTTACTTTGAGAGAGACCTACGTCCAGTAGTGGACTAAATCGCTTAATTATGATGAACTCACCTTAGGACTAACAATCCTTTCACTCTGCATCTGAGTGGGCAACGACATGGGGTTCCCAATAGGCGCTGGCATATTCCCCTGTCCAATGGGCAAAGAAATTGGCTGTCCGACTGGCAAAGAAACTGGCTGTCTCAAAGGTATAGGCACTATAGGAATTATAGCTTCATCTCTGTCTACCCTATCTTCTCTTTCAGGCGCAGGTTCAACACCGACGATCTCGCCTGGGATTCCGCTGACTCCATTTGCCTGATCGTCAGTTGTTCCGAGGATTTGTAGAACTGCAGCGCGGAAGTCTTTGTAAACTTCTTCGGGACTGCGTTCGCCGTTCACCTGGAAATATAGGTCTTTTGCGTTATATGCAAGGTAAGAACTGGAGAAATTGACGGCGGTGGAAAAATGGCAGACGAGAAGGCATCACCCTATTTTTGCGATTTGAATTAGAAGACGCCGCATTGAGATGATCACAGAGATGGTCACAGAACTAAAAAGTGTGGTGTGGTTTTATGAAACCACGATACAAGTGACACTTTGTTTAGGTGTAGCTGTGGTAGCTAGCTACTATGACAGCAGTTGACATGACACATTAGCATGTATACAAATATGGCTGTGGAAGCGTCCGCCATTCACAGCTAGACCTAAATGTCATACATCATATCCACCAATCTAGCTAAAGCACCGGCGACATGCGATTGATGGACGAAATAATTTGAGGCGATGTAATAAAAGTTTCACAAAAATATGATTGTACTGCAATCAGTATTTTGAGTTTTCACGTCTGCCTATAAAAATATATTTTTCTTAGGACATATCGTAGTCAAACTTCTTCAAGAAATAATGTATCTAGGTATATATATAAAAATCAATTGCTGTTCGTTAGTCTCGCTAAAACTCGAGAACGGTAGGGCCGATTTAGCTGATTTTGGTTTTGAAATGTTTGTCGTAGTTCAGGGAAGGTTTAAACCGTGAGAAAATTAGGAAAAATTGCAATAACAAAAATTTTATTTTCCCATACAAACTGTTCTACCTAATTTCCTGTCAAACATTTGACGTTCGTCCCTTCGGTACGGTAGGGTAGACTCTTTTCCACTCTCGAATTGAAATTTGAAGCATGTATTAAATTAAGGGTTTTGAATCGACAACGTAATTTTTCCACATAACTCAGATTATCACGTAGGTATTTACATTTTAATATTTTGAAATTTGATATTGTTGGTTCGTTCAGAAATGTTTGTCATTGTATTGACATTTTGATGGTTGTCATTATGGCGCTTCTATACATGAGTATTCGCTATTTGTGTATAAAAACCGATAAAAACAAAATAAAATAAAATGATAAAGGGGGTCCCCATACAAGAAACGTGTTTTTAAGGCTTTTTTGCTCGATCTTACAAACCTTAATAGATAGAGACTTGAAACTTACCCGTGGTGTGTATTACAATGGCTGCTATAAGATCAAATAATAAAAACTAAATTAAATTAAAATTAAAAGGGGATCCCCATACAAGAAACGTTATTTTCCGGCAAATTTTGTTTAATCGGAACCCTGCGTGTGTGGCTTCAACTCGCACTTGGACAGTTTATTTATATTCGCGGTACGAAGTTCGCCGGGTCAGCTTGTACTATATAATATTGATGTCCCTAGCAGAACTCCTACAGAATATAGGCCACCTTGGTTCGTTAATTAAGGGTAATAACGAGGCCGACATAGTTTCTGTTGCCAGCGCCTGCATCTTGTATGAGGCACGTGCCATAACTGAAAATTACATAGTACGTAGTATGTAGAAGAAGGTGTAGCGTGGAATAAGATAGTAAAAATTTGTTACGTTTGTGAGGAAAAAACGAAACTGTGTTTCTTCGAAGAATCGAATTCGGAACGAAGAAATTCAACAGCTACCAAATACGTCGATATAGACCACCGAATTAAAAAAAAACTGAAGTGACAATAGACCAGATATACTAAAGTCAAAGGAGTAATGGCTGGTGGGGTAACAGCCACATCGCTGCGATCTGCTGTGGCGGCCGCGGTGGTGATCAGTTATTGCAGTCTACGAATAAATAGATTTATTATTTATTCGTAGATTACAGTAGTATTTGCACCGATAGGTTCAAACCAATCGCGGTCAGACAGTGATTAAACTTGCGATCGCCACCGCGGCCGCTACCGCAGATCACAGCGGTGTGGCTGGGTAAACGTTATCTTGAGTAGAGTCAGCTTACAAATCAGCTAGACAAGATACATTGTTCTCCGTATTTATTTATGTATACATACAAGCACTTGACCACTATCTCATCTGATGGCAAATGATGATGCGGTCTAAGATGGAATAGTGCTTGTAGTTGTATTAAAGTGGAAGACGGCATGGTAGCTGGCGATTCTAAGCCAACCTTCACTATTCGGCAAAAGGTAAAAAAAACATGGTAAAATAATTCTTACGTCAGTAGATGTAGAGATGTAGCATATAACTTTGGAATGGAATGTTCTTGAACATTATCGAAGTAACTGAAAACCGTGTGAGTTCGCAGATGTTGTTTGAATTATTAAGGTACATTGTATCTAGGTACTACCTACATAGATACGAGTATATGTACTATAAGGTGCCTTATGGTACTTCGAGCATTTATTTCGCTGTGCTGATTTCGCTAGTCGACTTATTGTGAGGCAAGCTTAAGCTAATTTCGCACACAGCATTTCTGTGTGGAAATCCCATAAGTTAGATTTAGAATGAGATAGTTTCACTGAAACCATGTATGCAGCTGTTCACCGACTGAATCTTCAAACATTTACCAATGGAGATGTTAACGTTGTAATCCGCAAACATTTTTTCTGCCGATACTTACGGGGGACGAGGTAAACACGCATTGCACACACACACAAATCACTCCCTTTAACGATCCCGCACACTAGCTTGAAACACACACACAGTATTAAAAATACAGCGTAGTTACGCACGCTCATATGGCAAAAAATGGCTATATGGCCAGCAGAGGGGTACGCCTTGCGTTAACATCTCCTTTGGTAAATGCTCGAAGTTATGGTATGATGACTAATACGTACATAAGCTTTCCTAATAAATATTGTGCCAACCACAGACCTACGTAGTAAATCTTAGATCTGTGGTCTACCTACCTAGTAAATCCTATAATAGGGTCAATTTAATAGATCACATTTGACATGTGTCAGTCTTAGCTTCATAGTAAGGTGACTTGCTTAAAAACATCGATTCAATTGATGAATCGATACGCAACAACAGAAACAAGAATTATGTTAGTTTGATGTTATACGAAATATCAATTTTTCCGGCAGCTCTAAATGAGAAATACAAATAGTATTTACATTATTCAGTGTTATTTACTTGTTTGTTTTGCGTTAATATGAAATTGATAAGACACGTTAATACAAATTATACAGATCGGAAATTGTACATATTTAAACGATTTTATATGTAGTTATGGATTAGAATTTAGCTGAATAGAAAATGGCCCAATAAAATAAAAAACATACTCAAATGTATGTACCTATGGATCTAACGTTTATAACGTTTATAGTAGTTTATCGTTAGTTGTTTAACCTAAATTATTATTGATTTTAGTTCCTATTTAATTATTTTTATATTTTTTTAGTCAAAGAATAATATTATGTGTTAATTACAATCACAGTGTAGTTATTGTTATAGTTAAACATCCTTCACAAGTAATCATCGCATTCGATTCAACCTATCGACTGATCAATATTTTGATTTTTTGGGTAGCATCCCTAGTGTTTATAAAGAAATAGTGTTCACTGACGTAACCTTGTACTTAGTTTTTTAGAACAAAAATTGTTTATTATGTTTAAAATGAATTATTAGTCAAAGTAAATCGTAATAAATTATAAGAAAAAAATATTTTTAAAAACAAGCTTTTATCTGGGACAATGAACTAAAATGTTAAAAATAAATTCTAGTAAGTATTTGGCGTGTAGGTACTTACCTATATTCTTAAAAGCTTGAAGCACTACCTGTTTTTCAGGCTAGGTAATTACTATACTTCCGTGCCTCAAGCTTTTAAAAATATAGGTAAAAAGTACCTACACGCCAAATACTTACTAGAATTTATTTTTAACATTTTAGTTCATTGTCCCAGATAAAAGCTTGTTTTTTAAAATATTTTTTCTTATAATTTATTTTTAACTTTTTAGTAGGTAGGTATCGATACCGATTACCTACCTACTACCTAAGTATTTAAGAGAAGGCATGATGTTTTAAAATATTACACGAATATTTGATGTGATTATGGGTAAAGTGCTCTTCAAGGAAAATCAATCGACTCGGTGGGACTATGTTGCTTTATAACAGAAATGCCATGGCCACCTTACAGCTTCATCATCAGATCCTGGCTATCCTCCTCAAGACGAATCATTTGAGCCCAAATTCATTGGGGTTACGTTATTTTATCACAGAGATGCCGTGGCCACCTTCCACTTTCATCACCAGTCGCTTAATATCATCTAGGTGTAAAGTTATCTTCAAGACGAATCAATCGAGCCCAAACTCGGTAGAGTTACGTTGATTTATCACAGAGATGCCGTGGCCACCTTCCAGCTTCATCATCAGACCCTGGATATTATCTAGGTGTAAAGTTATCTTCAAGACGAATCAATCGAGCCCAAATTCGGTAGAGTTACGTTGATTTATCACAGAGATGCCGTGGCCACCTTCCAGCTTCATCATCAGACCCTGGATATCATCTAGGTAAAAAGTTCTCTTCAACACGAATCAATCGAGCCCAAACTCGGTAGGGTTATGTTGATTTATCACAGAGATGCCGTGGCCACCTTCTAGCTTCATCATCAGACCCTGGATGTCATCTAGGTGAAAAGTTATCTTCAAGACGAATCAATCGAGTTCAAACTCGGTAGGGTTATGTTGATTTATGACAGAGATGCCGTGGCCACCTTCCAGCTTCATCATCAGACCCTGCATATCATCTAGGCGTAAAGTTCTCTTCAAGACAAATCAATCGAGCCCAAACTCGGTGGGGTTATGTTGTTTTATCACAGAGACGCCGTGGCCACCTTCCGTCTCCATCATCAGACCAGTGCTATGGTACCATATCATTGTATTGTCACCGAAGATACATAAGTACACCAAATTTGAGTCCAATCGGACATCGGGAAGTGGGTCTAATTTAGCTTCCAAGATTCCACCCGAACATACATAGTGACATACATACATACATACATACATACATTGCATACGGTGTGTGTTTTCAGCAGCGAACGAGTTAAATAAAAGCTTGTAAAAATGCTTTCTTTTGTAATTATTAGAATAAATATGTATTTGTAACTGAAAAATGTTAAGTAATTATGCAGTTCTGACTTTGAAATAATTAATAATTTTATATGCCCTTCATTACAAGGTCACGTTGTTGAATTTTGATAAAGTGATCAAATGTGATCTATTAAATTGACTCTACTATAGGTCTGTGGTCCACACATGTATAGGTTGTCTCAGAAGTCGAAATAAAATAATTTGAAATTGTGCTCCTTGGACTTTTTCTCCAGCGTATTATCTGTATTTCATTAACGATGTAAATCACAAGCTCACAATACCTAAAGATATGATTTTTAGGTGTCGATAGATATGCCAGTTATTACTGAACTAACTGATATTGATTTTTTTCTTATTTTTCTCTGAACTTATATGCCCCCACCCCTAACGGCCCGTGCCCGCTTCTGGGGCTTCCTGTATTTGCTAAGTTTGTGATTTACAGCGTTGATGGAATACAGATGACACGCAGGAGAACAAATCCAATGTACACACTTTTGTATTATTTTGTATCGAAATTAATATAAATAATAAAAATATAATAGTAAAAATTATTTAAGGAAACATATGCCAATAATCTATTATTAAGTAAGTTTCCAGTATTATAAAGAGATCATATAAGATCGTTTAAAAAACTAAAAACAACCGACTTCAATGCCGCGCTATTAATTTTCAGTACCAATTTTGAGGTGTTTATCTCCATAACTCTGGAGATACTCATCAGACCTCGATAAAATTACCATGGTACTACACATGAGATATCTCCTTTCTAACAAAAAAAGAATAATCAAAATCGGTTCATAAATGACGAAGTTATCCGCGAACAAACATAAAAAAAAAACATATATACGGTCGCATTGAGAAACCTCCTCCTTTTTTAACCGACTTCAAAAAAAGGAGGAGGTTTTTGAATTTGACCGTATATATATATATATATTTTTTTCTTTTTTTATGTTTGTTCGCGGATACTTCGTCGTTTATGAACCGATTTCGATTATTCTTTTTTTGTTCGAAAAGAGATATCCCAAGTGTGGTACCATGGTAATTTTATCGAGGTATGATAAGTATCTCCAGAGATATTGAGATAAACATCTCAAAATTGGTACTGAAAATGAATAGCGCGGCATTGAAGTCGGTTGTTTTTTAGTTTTTAAACGATCTTATATGATCTCTTTATAATACTGGAAACTTACTTAATAATAGATTATTGGCATATGTTTCCTTAAAGAATTTTTACTATTATATTTTTATTATTTATATTAATTTCGATACAAAATAATACAAAAGTGTGTACATTGGATTTGTTCTCCTGCGTGTCATCTGTATTCCATCAACGCTGTAAATCACAAACTTAGCAAATACAGGAAGCCCCAGAAGCGGGCACGGGCCGTTAGGGGTGGGGGCATATAAGTTCAGAGAAAAATAAGAAAAAAATCAATATCAGTTAGTTCAGTAATAACTGGCATTCAATTCAATTAAAAAATGTTTAACAACACAGTTAGGAATTTAAAATTTAAATTTGTCGATGGGACAAGAGTTTAAATCCGCAGCAAAGTAAGTACCTAATTACTTGACTGTTGGAGAACTTCAAATTACAAATGGAGAATTTGTTATTTCAAATCATTTTTCTTCTAGACCATGTTATTAATCGGAGAAGATTTTTTTTTGACAGATAGGCTAGCGTTTGACCACTATCTCACCTGTTGGTGATAAGATAAGTGATGATGCAGTCGAGGATGGTAGCACGCTAGGCCTAGAATGGGAACTGGCTCTCAAGGATAGTTGCCGGAACACATTAGATGTTTTGGCGACAGATTTTCCAACTTGAGGGCTACTCTTTACTCAGTATAACCTAAAAGATCAGAATCGCCAAAAACAAAAAATCTCAAAATATAATTCATTTTTCAAATAAGTAAAAAACAAATCCTGTAAGTGCCTACCATACGATCAGTATTTTTCCAATAAATGTCCTCAAGCAAACTTCATCATCGATGTTATTTACCGAATGTTAAATAAATAAGCAGCGGGCTGAAGGCGTTACCCAGCGTATTATTTTCAAGGAAACCATCAATTTTTCGTTAGCCTCCACAAGTTCGTACACCTAGGTATTACACAACTTTGATAGGTAGTGTAGTACTACTGACCGTACTCGGTACTAATATAATACCATTGAAAGACGATATCCCTTAAGGTGGTACGATTTCCAAACAAAGGTACATGCATATGATAAATTGCATAATTTAATGCATAAATCTGTCTAAAATCTGTTTAAAACTTTGCACCCTTTTTAGGGTTCCGTACCCAAAGGGTAAAACGGGACCCTATTACTAAGTCTCCGCTGTCCGTCTGTCTGTCTGTCTGTCCGTCTGTCACCGGGCTGTATCTCATGAACCGTGATAGTTAAACAGTTGAAATTTTCACAGATGATGTATTTCTGTTGCCGCTATAACAACAAATACTAAAAACAGAATAAAGTTAAAAATAATAGGGGTTCCCCATACAAGAAACGTGTTTTTTTCGACGTTTACCTAAGCGTCCATAGATAGCGTTATATTAAAATGGCGATCCCTAACACCTTTGTTAGACGTTAGATGGCGTTGTAAGAAATGAAATGTTTATTAATTATTATTTTTTGCTGACGAAAAATGATAGTGGTATTTTTTGCTCGATCCTATAAAATACTGTAGTGTGGTACGGAACCCCACGAGTGCGAGTCCGACTTGCACTTGGCCAGTTTTTTAAGAAATTTGTGCGAGCAGATAAACGTGTAATTTGGCACAGTTAAAGTTTATATGGAGAAGAAGTGCATATATTCATAATATCACACCTTTTCCCCGTTGGGATAGGCGACTACATGTTTCCACATACTACGATCCTGACAAAAGTATACCTCTTGCGCTTCTTTCACTTTCATAAGCGCCTTCATACATGCTCGCCTGTTATATGTACCTATAGGACTTGGCCTTTCTTTAAGCAGTGCGTAAAGCTATTTTTTTACGTTTTGGTAAATTTTCCACCAATGGACGACCACTATACTATGAGGAAATGGAGCAAAAACTTACACTGAAATCACAACTATTGTTCTGGTGGCCACGGCATCAGAACAACAATCCACATAGCCCTACCGAGTTTTGGCTAGATTTATTCGGTACTATGAACTTTTAGGCTTATTTAGTGAGTTCACTGCTCCGAGAAATAAATCGAATGAGGAATCAGAAATAGATATAAAACTAACAATACTTGTAGTAGTAGGACTTCTGCTAGTCCGCCTGGGGCGGTACCACCACTTTGCCAAGTAATTTTCAGCCGTGAAATAGGATTTTTCGGTTGAAATGGCAAGGTGTCCAGTGAAATTACAGGGCATCTGAGACTCGACATCTTTATGTCTCAAGGTAACAGGCGCAGAGCAGTGACAAAAATTCTGGCAGTCCAAAATTTTGCATGCCGCTGTATCTGTTATAGGTAGACGTCATCGCTTACCATCAGGCGAGCGTCGTGCTTGTCCTGTTACCTTTTACTATAAAAAAATAATTAATTAATTTAAAAAAAAACATATTTTAATAAATTCAAGCTTTTCAACTTCTGTACGACTGCACAAAATCTCATCATTATATCCGTGGAATATTTTAAAACATCACGCCTACACATACCAGGTAAAATTAATCACAGAAAATATAAATAATAGTAGTCCAATGGCATCATTGTTCTTAGACATGAGCAAGGCTTTTGATTTCGTAAGCCACACAAAACTACTGCATAAATTAGATTACTATGGTATAAGAGGTACTGCATATAAATGGCTATCAAATTATTTAAAAGATAGAGAACAATACACGGAGGTCACAAAAACTATAACATCTCTAAGAGGTAGTCTCACCAAACAAAATTTCCGTTCAAAAACGGTAATTAACAACACCGGCGTTCCACAAGGTAGCATCATAGGTCCACTGCTCTTCTTAATTTACATAAATGATCTCCCTGAAGCTACGCCACACAAGTGCATTCTTTTTGCAGATGACACTACCATAGTTGTAAAATGCGATAAAGAAAAAACCCAACAATCCTTAAACACAGCACTAAAAGATGTGATCCAGTGGATGGAAAGTAATAATTTGAATATAAATATAAACAAAACTAAACTTGTACATTTTGACTCATATAACACAAATCCAATTTCATTTGACATAAATTATAAAAATGACAAAGTAAAATTTTTAGGTATAGTAATAGACAGACACCTAAACTGGAAATCTCATGTCGATGAGGTGTATCACAAACTTGAGCGCTACGTTTTTGCACTGAAAAGAATCAGACAAACAGTCTCCAAAAAAGCCGCATTAATGGCATATCACGGCTATGTAGCATCCCTTATTAGTTACGGGATTATTATATGGAGAAATTCAGTGGAAGTGGAGAGAGTCTTTAAAGTGCAAAAGCGTTGCGTGAGAGTTATTAGTAAGGCATGGTTCTTGGATTCATGCAGACCCCTTTTTAAAGCATGCAATATTCTTCCTCTGCCGTGCGTATACATCAGAGATTTGTGCCTTTTTGTAAAGACTTACCCAGAGTACTTTGTGAAACGAAATGATATATTTACTAGACAAAATAGAAAAAAGTTCAAAAATCTACTGTATCAGCCACCTTGTCACAAATACATTTATCAAAAAAATGTATTCAACATGTGTATACAAGTATATAATTTGATCCCTGACAACATTAAGCTGTTAGAAGGTAATACATTTTATAAAACATTATGTGACTGGCTTCAAAGAAACAGCTTCTATGCCATCAAAGAATTAATTGACCTTAGTAAAAATAAAAATAAAAATGTGACTAAATAGCTTATGTTTTACACGATGACTTATTTAATGATTGAAACTATTGTATATGTAAAGATAAATTTAAATATTTGCGCGTCTGCTTGCAGGCAGAATACTTGCATAAACCATATTTTTAAGAACCTTAATGTTAAACTGTATTCTTGCAAATAAATACTTGATTATGATTATGATTATGATTATACCACATTTCATTTTTTCATTTTACTACTAGAAATGCTACGAGACGTCTACGAGAGCTACGGTTGGGCGTCTACACAAAAAATAATCCAATCATACCCACCCGTAGCACCAAGATATTAAGACCTAGTTTCTTCGGATCCTTATAGCTCTATTAGGAACTTATCTGTCAGAATTTTGCCAACTTTTATAAGAATCAAAGAATCAAAGCATTTATTCAGTATGTAGGCAGTATTAATATACGCACATATACACGTCAAAATCATAAACCATAACCAATTATCAAGTTAACATAGCAAAAGCAGAATTTTAACGCTTTGAATTAGAAAAAAAAACAAAAGTAATGAACCATTCAGCTGTCATCCAATCGTTTACGTCAGAATATTTAAAAAAAAATTAAAGTAGGTTAAAACCAACCATACATGTAACTGTGTGTTTCAGTACTTCATATAATTTTTATATAAAAAAAATAAAAACGTGAAATAGTGAATCACAACTTAAAGAAACGCATACCGATCACAGCACATATCATGATCCGAATGGAACTGATAGTCCGTCTGTCAGCTGCATAATATTGTTTAAATAAAAATAAATATGGCAAGCCTAGAAAGAAAATCTGCGGACAAAAGGGGAAAACTGAATGGTTGTCAGATGAAACGGAATGGATGTCAGTAAGGTGTCAGATAACTATCTGAAACTGTACAATGCAAAAGTTGCACCTTTCTCACGTTTCCCCATAGATTAAATACACCTTATTCTAGGGACAGGTACCTGTTCAGAAACTTTTACAGCGACCGGTGAAACTGGCCCTACATATTCTAAATATTAAACTTGTACAGGGCGTTGAACTGGATGTATTTTTATTGGATAGAAAATTAGTTTTGGTTTTTTATAATTCACAAGAAATTCTATCCACCTCTGTTATTCATCTATTACATAACAATTGACGTTAATTATATGATTTAATATCAGTAAATATATTATTAGAGGTAAACAATACACAATACAAAAATCTTTATTGTACACCAATTAAAACTAACTTAATAAACAGTAAACACTTAAAACTACTTGTACTGACAATGGGCGGACTCATCGCTAAAAGCGATCTCTTCCAGTCAACCTTGGGATGGAGAAAGGGAGATGCGTGCTGAGCAAGGTCGGTGGTGTAACATTATAGGGGCGATAAATAGAAAAATAATAATTATTAAGAAAGATGAAAACCATATTATAAACTACAAAATTTACCAATAAAACAATAATAAATCAAAATAAACATACACTTAAGAATAAGGCTTATACACCTACATAAATAAGATAATGTATCTATCTATATACATATATATATATATATGTATATATGTATATATATATATATATATATATACAAATAAATAAATAAATATACCTGCTAGTAAATATTATATTACAATTTTCAAACTAAATGTCAATGAAGGCTTTATGCATTCAGCAGATGGCAGAGTCATTAAGATAATAGTTTTTAACCATTGTCTTGAATGAAGCGATAGACTGAGCCTGCCTAATTTTAGCTGGGAGACTATTGCACAGAGCCACAGCTTCTACGGATAACTTATCGTAAAAGCTTGTTTTGTGCTGGGGAAAACTAAGTAGTAGATTTTCAGAAGATCTTAAATAGTGATTATCAGAGCAATATAGAGGGAGAAAACGTTCCTTCAAGTAAAGAGGAGTAGAAGGTTTGAAGAGGACAGTGTAAAGAAAAGTAAGAATGTGAGTGTTCCGACGCAGGCGAATTGGCAACCACTTGAGCTTTTTACGAAAATGGGAGACATGGTCGTATTTTCGAAGACCGAAAATAAACCTTATACAGTAATTCTGAAGACGCTCAAGTTTACTCAACTGGTCATCTGTGAGGTCAAGATAGCAGACATCAGCATAGTCCAGAATTGGGAGAAGAAGGGATTGTGCTAGCGTAACTTTAGTAGCAGTAGGAATAAAATTGCGTAACCTTCTCAGTGACGCACCCTTAGAGAAAATCTTCCTACTTACAGCCGCCATCTTTTGGGACCCCATTCTTTGGAGGACCCCATGAAAGACTACTATTGATTATAAGACCTAGATTTTTCACTTCGTTACTGAATGGTATAATGGAACCGCAAAATACTACATCGGGTAGCGTAGAATAATTAAGCTTAGCAATCATTCTCGAGCTACCTATAATTATGACTTGCGTCTTACTGGGATTGACCTTCAACCCGAAGCGCTTGCTCCAATCAGCTATACGACACAAGTCACAATTCGTTTTATCAATAGCTTCTGCCAAGTTCTCGATGGTATGACAGGATCGTAGCATCTAGAGAGAAGTAATCTCTACCTACCCCAATGAGAAAACGTCGTCATGTTATGAATATATATTTATGACAGTATGTATATACTTACTTTAATTTAAATAATACCTAAACACGTTTAGTAATTAATGGTTCTGTCTGTCTAAAAATAAATAAAGCGCTAAGTTTGGTGGATATACAACCTATTGATCACGTCTGCATCACTGCCAAATATAGAAAGAAAGAAAGAAAGAATAAATACTAGTTTAAAAAAACTAAAAAAATACGCTTTTATAGAAAATCCAACTAAAAAATAGAAAATAAATTTTAATAAAATTGAATTAAAAATAGTGTAAGAAAAAATGATTTTATTGTAAAAAAAAGCGTGGGTGGTGGTACACTATTTTTAATTCAAATTTATTAAAATTTATTTTCTATTTTTTAGTTGGATTTTCTACAAAAGCGTATTTTTTAGTTTTTTTAAACTATTATTTATTTTTCATTTTTTAGTCGATTTTTTTTTTAATTATTTATTTATTTATTTATTGTCATCAGTCCTTAATAAGTATGCCAAATTTCGAGTTAATCCAACGTTTTGAAGGGGGTTAAAATCATGTTCAAAGATTCCGTTACATACTAACATACAGACATACATACGTCTGAAGCTAATAAAAGCGTATTAAAAAAAGAAGGAAAGAGAGAAAGAAAAAAAAAGAAGAAAAATAATTTATTTTGCAACAAAATAACAATAGTAATTAACTGCTACACTTATTTAAATATGAAACATAAAATTAAAATGTAACATAGTGCAAAAATTACACAGCATTGTTGAAAAACAGGACCCAACTCAGCATTATGTTGCTCGTGCTGGGCATAACCAACGCTGGTCTCCGTTGAGACCCTGAGTGACGTCGCGGAATCCTACTATATATAGCTCTTTTGAAATCTGATATCAATAGTACTAGACAAATTACTAGCCGTCGAGTACGGAGTGACTATGTGCTGGTACCTCCTGTGTTAGGCATCTATCGTGATAGCACAGATGGTAGGTTTCTTCAAGTAATTACAAGTGTTAATTCAAACGGTATGTTGAAGGCTTGGTGGTAGAATCAGGTGGTCGTTCTCATGCAGTGCTATTATTATAATTACAGTTGTAGCTTGTCTTGTGCCACTATTTCATTGTTCTTATTAGTATTTAGTTTGTGGCGATTTCAATGTTAATTTAATTGAGCAGTCTCCGCTCAGCGACAAATTAAAAAAATTATTTCTAAGCTTCAATCTGAAGCATCTTTTTAATCAGCCAACAAGAATCACTAGCTCATCAGCTACCTGCTTGGACAATGTGTTCTGCAACTGTGAACCCGAAAAAATTGCAATTTTTGATAAACTTGGCTCGGACCATCTGGGACAAAGTGTCACTTTTTCATGTAAATTATCCATCAAAGGCCAAGAACATTTTTACAGGCCCATTACCACCAAACGGGTTGAACAGTTTGTGGATATCATTGACAAGCAATTAATGAACCTAAGATTTTCTGAGGATCCTGATGACCTATGCAGTGCTTTATTTCAAATGTTAGATGCAGAGTTCAATGATATTTTTAAAATTAAAATGGTTAGAAAGGGTGCGAAGGTTCGTTTCGATGACTGGGCAACTCCTGGTATTTATAAAAGTAGAAACAATTTGTATAACTTGTACTCACAAAAAACCATTAATTTACATAATACTAAATTCATAAATCACTTAAAATTGTATTCAAAAACTTTTAAAGTTGTTTGTCAGACAGCAAAATCACTGCATCTAAGTAGAAAAATTAAGCATGCCGATGACAAAATAAAATCAACATGGAAAGTCATTAATACAGAAACTGGAAAAATTAAGCAGAGGGACGGTAAAATTATGTTAAAAGTTAATAATAAATTAATCATAGATAATAATGATGTCGCTAACACATTTGTTGAGTACTTCTCACAAGTACCTATTATTACTACTCAGCCTTTAAACTCTTCCCCTAAGGATGCTTTTGTTTTACTATCGAAGTGTGTGAATGTATGTGACTCTATGTTTGAGTTCAGACACATAACTTCAATATCAATTATCAAAACTTTTAAAATGCTCAATCAAAAGAAAACCGAGGATCTGTGGGGTATGTCAACCAAAATACTTAGTTATATTATTAATGCGATTAGCCCTCACTTAGCGTTTATTTTTAACAGATGCGTCGATGAAGGTGTCTTTCCTGATGTAATGAAAAAAAGTAAATTAATTTCCCTATACAAATCAGTGAACAAAAATGACCCTTCAAACTATAGACCAATCTCTATATTACCGGCGCTCAGTAAAGTTTTTGAAAAAGTTATATTAGACCAGCTTTTGGCACATTTTAATATTAATCATCTTTTAAATCACAAACAATATGGTTTCACTAAGGGGCGTTCTACTACTGATGCTGGAGTAGATCTTCTTAAACATATATTTGATGCCTGGGAGAAAGCACAAGATGCTATCGGCGTTTTCTGTGACTTATCTAAAGCGTTTGATTGCGTCTGTCACAAAACGCTAATTTGCAAATTAAAACACTACGGCGTTAACGGAAAAGCACTTGATCTGGTCTCATCCTACCTCAGTAATAGAATACAGATGGTTGAGGTCAATGGCGTCAGGTCATCTGGATCCCTCATAAAAATGGGAGTTCCGCAGGGATCGATCTTAGGACCATTTTTATTTCTAGTTTATATTAATGACTTGCCGTCTTTCGTGCAAAACTTATGTGACATTGTTTTGTTCGCGGATGATACATCCTTAATATTCAAAATAGATAGGATTGCGCCTGGATTTGACGATGTTAACAAATCAATCGCACAGGTTTTGAATTGGTTTACAACCAATAACTTATTACTGAACGCCAAAAAAACTAAATGTATTAAATTCTCGCTGCCAAATGTAAAAAAGGGTGTCATTAATAGCAGGATATTAATAAACGATGTACCGATAGAATTTGTTGAATCCGCTACATTCTTGGGCATCACCCTGGATTCAAAACTACAATGGGGTTCTCAAATATCGGCTCTGGCAGGTAGATTGAGCTCAGCTGCATACGCAGTACGTAAAATCAGAAACTTGACTGACGAATCCACTGCTAGATTGGTTTACTTTAGCTACTTCCATAGTATAATGTCCTATGGCATTTTATTGTGGGGGAAAGCCGCCGAAATCCAATCTATATTTGTTTTACAAAAAAGAGCTATTCGATCTATATATACCATGAAGTCGCGAGACTCACTTCGTGAAAAATTTAAGGAGATTAAAATTCTCACAGTGGCATGTCAATATATATATGAAAATATTATGTATGTACGCAAAAATTTGAATGAGTATGATAAGAGGTCCGATGTACATAATTTCAATACAAGACACAAAAATAGATTAATTCTACCTCAATTCAGGTTGTGGAAAGTTAGTGGTTCTTTTCTGGGGAACTGTATACGATTTTATAATAAACTTCCTAAAGATATTGATCAACTGTCTATAAGCAGATTTAAAACCTTTGTAAAATCCAATTTAATGAAGAAATCGTACTATACAATAAATGACTATATGAATGACAAAAATGCTTGGCCTGAATGCCCCAAGCTCCAAGATATAATATAAATTGTATGATAATAGAATTACTTATTGTACATTAAACATTTATTTAATATGAATTTAAAAAAATGAATTAAAATAAGTGACAAGCCCCATAGAGTTTCTTGGTGTTTCTTCTCTGATGGGAGTACTTCCGAAACACCAGTAGATTCAACAGTCAATCAGTTTTCATCTTTTGTTTGCAGATCTAGGGTTGCCTGTTACGACGGTATTATGCGGCTGATAGTCGGACAATCAGTTCCATTCGGAACATGATTTGTACTGCAATTAGTCTGCGTTTTATTTATCTATTATGTTTCATTATTTCACAATTTTTTGGATAAAAATTGTCTGAAGTACTGAAACATGCACTGGGTTGCGGGTGCACGTAATGGTACGGTTGGCAACCCTACATTAATAAGGGGAATTAAACATGTGTTTTAAGTGTGACGTTCGACGTCTAGATGAAAGCTGAATGGCTCAATACCTTTGTTTTTTTTTTGTAAATTCAAAGCGTTATGTTTCTGTTATATCTATATTTTTTGTTGAATATGATCTATTTAATGTTATTTGACGTGTGTAAGTGCAAATTTTTAATTTGCCCATATACTGAATAAATGCTTTGACTTTGACTTTGACTTTGACTTTGACTTTATTAATTTTTGATGTAGTTATTGGGGTTAGGAGCTAACAACTGACACCACAGAACTGTGGCTGGCACAATGGACAGATGTTGTGTTTTTGATTGCTTCATGTTGCATTGTGATACATTTTTACTGATAGTAGAAAAATAAATATTTAGGTGTTACGATTTGAATTTCGTAGTACGCCTCACCGCGGATTCCGCTTGCGAGATGCGTAAACTAGCTTACAGAATAGCCTGGGGCCTTATTCAGTATGTCCGTTTTAAAGTCTTACCGTGCCGTGTTACGTTATCTCCGCGATATGGTATTCTCTATACCAATTAAAACGCGGTAGAGTAAGGTTATGAGCGCGTTTTCAGCTGTCAAGTTATCATGACATATGAGGACGTGTAACGCGCGTGTTTTGTATAATTTACCTATCGTGTGGCATACAGAATACATATTTTCAATAACGTAACGTGGCGCGTTAAGGAACGCGTTATCTCATTGTTCATACTGAATAAGGCCCCTGGCTGTACGAATTTCACGCGACTGGAGTTAGAATTACTCTATTACCAAACTATCTGCGCCCCGTGGCTTTGCCCGCATTTAAACCTGGTTATAACCTTCGTCTTGAATCTCTCTATCTATTGATGAAAACCGCATTAAAATCCGTAGTTAATCCGTGCGTAATTTAAAAGATCAGTAGGGCTATTCTATAAGCTACTCGTAGTTTACGCATTTCGCAAGCGGTGAGACTTATGTATTACAATTGTATTACGATTTTAATTTCGTATTACGGATCACCGCGGATTCCGCTCGCGAGAGGCGTAAACTAGCTTACAAAATAGCCCTACTGAGCGTATAGACTGCGGGAGCGATTTTGTTTTATACTATCTAAAGATATGAAGTTTAGTTTAAATTATGATCGGGTAAAATCTTCAAATGGTGGATATTATCTATAGAAATAGAATCTATAGACATACCTATCTAGATAGAAAATTGAAATGGAAAGACTGATTGAATAAAGGTATTTTCGGTATCGGGTGTCGTATTGCTGCTGTATCTGTTATAGGTAGACGTCATCGCTTACCATCAGGCGAGCGTCGTGCTTGTCCTGTTAACTTTTACCATAAAAAAATAATGCTACTGCCCCGGATCCTTAGATCCACCGAAAACCTAACAAAATTAGCTGGTAATTCGCAGAGAGAAACAAAGGTACCTACTTAACCAGAACCGTATCAACACGCCCTGAAGTTGATAAAATACAGTGTCGAATTGTTTTATGCTATAACTATCTTCCTATCAGCCAATTTGATACAGAAACAAATATAAACACTTTTTTTAATTATCTTATAGCCTAGCGTTTGACCACTATTTCACCTGTTGGTAAGTGATGATGCGGTCGAAGATGGTAAGCACGCTAAACCTAGAATGGAAACTGGCTCTCACGGATAGCTGCCGGAACACATTAGATGTTTGGCGACAGATTTTCTAACTTGAGGGACACTAGGTAGTGTCCTACCACCATGCGGGGGGGGGTTGTTGGTTTCTTAACGATGTTTTTCGTTCACCGGAGGGCCACTGTGAAAAGCGCACATACATTTTACACTGTCTCTTGATGTAGGAAAGCACCTTGTAACATAGCCTAAGGAGAAAATCTGCCGCCATAACCTTACGGTGTTCCGGCAGCACTCAGCCCTCGAGAAACTGGTCTGTTTCTCAAGGGATGAGTGCTGCCGGAGCGTATTCACCATTTTCGACCACATACTTGATTACCACCAGGCGACATAGTGGTCAAACGCTAGCCTATCTGGTAATATAAAAAAATCCTCATTGCCATTTATTTATTACTTTTTTTACAAAGTTTACTAGCAATGGGGTTTGCACATTACGCTTATGTCGGGATTGGGTTCACGTCAATAGTGCAATGGGTGGGAATCGAACTCACGACCTCTCGATCGCCATCGCCGCTTATAAGGCGGCAATAGCCCAATGGATAGGGTGTCGGACTGGCAATCGAGAGGTCGTGAGTTCGAATCCCACCCCACCCATTGCACTATTGATGTGAACCCACTCCAGACACAAGCATATTTAGCTTAGTTGGAGGGGTTAACAAGAATACTAGTAATGTGCAACCCACATTGCGAGTAATCTGTAAAATTTTTTTTACAGATTACATTATAATGTCATCACATTTACAAGGATTCTACAAAAACAGATCGATGCCCAAAAGTTAGCCTTAGACCTCGAGGCTCGACCAATCCCCATAATTGGCATCCGTGTCCCATCGATAGTTTTGTCATAGTTTGTCCTACGATTAGTCAAATATTCATGACGACGGACCGTAAGCTGACAAATTTACTGCTAACTCTTCAAACAATAATACACTTTATATTCAAAAGGATAAGACTTAATATATAATTCATTGTGGTGGAGTTTTAAACGTTTTGTAGACAGTTTCGTATAATGGGTAATTCATTTCGTTTATTTTTTATTGGATTGTGGGCTCAAAGGGATATTTGAAGAAAAATTAGATGTTTTTTCACACATTAGGAACAGTGTATAATAGTGAAATAGCATTTGATATTGTCTTTAAATTCAACAGGACAACTGTTCTGTGCAGTTTTAAATAAAACCTATAGAAGAATGTCTTTAGTAAGATGCATTTTTAGGGACACCTCCCATTGTGACCCCACAGGAATATCTTGGCAGATCCTTATGACCCCTCCTTCACATCCACTGCTGTGATTGCATTTAATCCTATCCTTATAAAAGGCTGACAAATCTATTCTCAATCATTCGAAAGCAAATTCGGATTCGGAAACTGCCTATCACTGTAACTGTAGTCAACTGTATTCACAAAGCTCCGATCGGTTAATATTACTTTTGATATTTCAATTCGAAAAAATCTGTGATTCTAATTGGAAAGGTTTTTGCGAGAAAATAGCTCACGGAGTTGTCAATATTCAAAATTGAAAATGAAGCTTCCTAATCTGAATAGGTTTTCGAATGATTGAGATCAGGGAACTGATTCTCATTTCAATGTGATACATTCAAATTCGGAAGCGTCATTTTGAATTTAGAATATTTATTATTCCATGTGCCATTTAGCCGCGGAAACCTTTCCGATTAGAATCACAGATATTTCGAATTAAGATATCAAAACTTGTAAATTGCAAAGATGTAAGTCGAAGGAGAGGCAGTTTCCGAATCCGAATATGCTTTCAAATGATTGAGAATCAGAGGGCATGTTTACACAATGAGACATCAAACCTTCTAGTTGAAAGTGAGGGACCTGATTGATTAGTGATTTCCCGATATCAGTGTACTTAGCCAGTACTGTAGCAAAGTATAAAAATTTAGGATCGTATCAAAACGAAAAAACCCGATTTAAAATTCCACGCTAGTGTACTAAGTTTGAAGTGTTTATCTCCATATCTCTGGAGATACTTACCATATAACACTCTAGGGTGACAGTCACATACGCACGTGGAATTGGGGTGCTCTGTGTCGGATCTGACACTCATTACGAACCTAAACAACCTAAGTTGGAGTGATCTGTGTAGGATCTGTCACTGATTTCAAACCTAACCAACTCAAACTTAATAGTTACAGTAGTAGTTACAGTAATACAGAGTATATGTCAACAAAATGGCGGCTTATGAGTAACGTTACTTTAGTATTTTAACAAACATTAAAAAATTGACAAGAAATCAAAGAAAATTCCCTTTCGGTGCAGGCATTCGTAAGTTTTTAGTAGGATTTCACGTAATTTAAAAATTGTATTAAATATTTCAGTGCATCAGCAAATATTGCTTCAGGGCGCTTCCATCGCTAAATTCTCCCCCCCCCCCTCCCCCCTACAGTTTTAACAGTTTCCTCAGATTCAAGCAACTTTAAAAAACAATTACAACTTAATAAAAGATCCCCTGTCAATAGTGTCAAAGTTGTTTTTAGTTCCAAAGGCATCCTCTAAAGGATGCTTCAAATAAAATCTTGAAAAAAATTTAGCGTAGCCTATCTAGAGTACTTGTAAATATATACGTTATCTGTGAATAAAACACATGTTTTCTACACACATTTAACACTGTTATTACCTGCATTTTATAAGGGGTTTCAATAATACCATGTCTTGATACGCGTCTTATATTTTATTCAAAGTTGGTGCTGCTATGTGCGACTGTTCTTTGAATTTCTTCGACACATTAATTATTGGTTCTCTCCACGACTTTCATGCATAAATAACTGACTTCAAAAAAGGAGATGGCTTACAATTTGCTTGTATTTTTTATGGTTACCTCAGCCCCTTAATTCTCAATCATTCGAAAACCTATTCGGATTCGGACGCGTCATTTTGAATTTCGAATATTTATTATTCCTTGAGCTATTTGTTCGCGGAAACCGTTCCGATAAAAATCACTGATTTTATCGAGTTGAAATATCAAAAGTAGCGGATTAGGACATTGTGAATACAAAGATCTGAGTCGAAGGTGAGGCAGTTTCCTAATCCGAATTTGCTTTCGAATGATTTAGGATCAGGATGCTGAACTGTCTTTTATAACACAATTGGATTTTTTTGTGTTTAAGAGGGTACTCTATACTTCCCGTTTCGTCCCATAGCTGATGAATGATATATGGGGATAAAAAACTGAAACTGATCACTGAAAATTAACCAGTTTTATTCTTGAGTAGCTATGGTCAGGGCCGGATTTAGAGATCTAGGGCCTCTAGGCACTTTACATTTGAAGCCCCTCCCCCCTACATCCCGAAGCTGCGAATAAGAGTAGTATTGTGAATTACAAAGACCAGAGTAAAACAAAGTTCAGAGGCTGTTTCCGAATCCGAATTTGCTTTCGAATAATTTAAAATTAGGGTGCAGGTCTCTTGATTGAAGCATTTTAAATCCTCGACCATCCAAAAATCTATCCCGACGAGCATCAACAAGTCGGTGTCAGTCAGGGCGTGATTGCGTGACAGCGTGACAGGATGCCACGTGACGTGACATTGTACGTTGACCGCCGATTGATCGATCGATACCACTGTCGCACCCATCTTTTATACATGGTCATCGATTTGTCAACATCGCCACATGGACTTGTTTGTTTATAGGAATACTGGAAAACCGCTATTGGTTCTGATTGGAGTTTTTGACATAAACTATAAGTAATATCTACTTAAAGGTTCCAATAGTAGGAACCTTTTAAGTATGTTTTTTTTTATACCTTATAGGCCAGCGTTTGACCACTATCTCGGATGGTGGTAAGCAATGATGTGGTCGAAGATGGTGAACACGCTAGGCCTAGAATACTCGGACTCTTCAGGGATGTGTGCTGATGGAACACCGTAAGGTTATGGCGGCAGATTTTCTCCTTGATGGTGGTAAGCTACTTTTTGGTAGTAAATCAGGTGGAACATGCCCTACGTGTGCGAATCCGACTCGCACTTGGCCAGTTTATTTTCCTTTAGCCACACTTAGCTACTTTTTGGGGTAAGCAAATCTGGAAATCTAGCAACTTTTCGCGTAAGGTTAAGCCTTGGTTTGGCTACAGAGATCACGGTACAGTTGGCAACACTGCCTGTAGATGCGGCCTTTGGTGCGGTTCTGAATTTGCTGTCATTATCAGCTGATTTGTTGCAGTAGATAGTACATATAATGTCAATCTAAATGCCAATTCAGGACCGGTAGTCTCTAATGAATAGCGATGAATTTCGACTGATAATCGTCGATAAGAAAAGAGATGCAGATAACAACTGTCTAGCTGCATCTCCTTCTACTAGACGTTTGCGACGACAGGACGCATCGCTATCAATGCAGAGACTTCCACCCCTATCTCTTTTCTTATCGACGATTATCTTCGAAATTCATCGCTATTCATTTAGCGACGCAGGTTTTCCATCGATGTATATGTACTACGTACCAGATGTGGCGTCGCAAACTAGCTCTATGTTCAAATAAAAAGCAGTGCTGAATCTACATCTCGCTTAGTTTAGCGTAAGTACACCTCGCGCCCATCATAAACGTAAGTCAGTTTATGATTGGCGCCTCTGGTTTACATGTACCTCGATAAGGTTTTCAATCTCACATAGGCACCTTTTGACAAGTTCCACGGGTTCTTGATAAAGTGTCATGTCAGATCTGACAGATGACGCCATACAAAAACTGTCACAAATCTGCCAGATAAATTCCCAATCTATCAGGAACCGGTGAAATTGGCCCTAAGAAATTTAACTAGATGCCATTAAAATGTCACCATGATACAATGACCGTTTATTCTACATTATTCTAGAAACGGAATAAACCATTTGATTAAATGCTATAAAACAATACCAAGTATCGACGCCATAAGATATAGGTAAACTAGTTGTTTTCTTATAAAGTATGTATGGTGACAGTTTATAGACCTACCACTTTGTCGATGACGCGTGTACCTACTGTCTGTCATTATAAGTTATGTAAAATTTACCATTTAATTTACAGATAAGAAAATGTTCCTTTATTTAGTTATAAATATTAAAATACGGGACTTATCACGCCTAAAACATAAATCTTATTTACTCGACGTTTCGACCAAGTTGCATTAATCGTGGTCACGTGACCACGATCAATGCAACCTGGTCGAAACGTCAAGTTAAATAAAAATTTATGTTTTAGGCGCGATAAGTCCCGTATTTTAATATTTATAACTATGTGTTCAAATCGCGAAAGTTTAAAGTTTACAATTGTTCCTTTATTATATGCTTTGTAGATTTTAGGGTCTCGTACATTGATATATATATAAAAATATACGGTCGAATTGAGAAACCTCCTCCTTTTTTTGAAGTCGGTTAAAAAAGGGAGTTATGGTGACCCGCTCCTCAATGTGGACCGTATGGATTAGGTTCGCGAACCTAATTTCACCTTAGTCACAATCGAACTGGCGTTTATGTAGCACGTACAGAATTACATGTGCAATTATCGTAGATTCATTTAAATAAATAATTAGCAATGCCTTCCTCTGTTTTGCATGCACATAAAGCTCGACATTAGAAATTCGTATTTTCATGTAGTTGTTTCTAGTTCCATTATGTTTATTGTGGCATAAGAGTGAGTACCCAATGTACCTTTACAACCGACTTCCAAAAACAAAGGTGTATGTTACGCGATTACTCCGACAATTCTGAACCGATTCGAATGATTCTTTTTGTTATCGGTAGGGTACGTTTCCGAGATGGTCCCATTGTAATTTCATTGAGATCTGATAAGTATCTCCAGAGATATGACGATAAACGTCTCAAATTTGTTACTGAAATTGAATCGCGGGGCATTGAAGACGGTTGTTTTAGTTTTTAAACTATCTTTATTATTATATCGATGGTCTCGTACCCAAATCCAAAAAAAAAAGTGTAAACAGGACCCTATTGCTGAAACCCCGCTGTCCGTCTAGGTCTTAGGTGTATCTTTTTAACCATAATAGGTGAGTATTCATGGTGATTGGTCCTTAAGTATTCCTTATACGCGTATGTGTTTGAAGGAGCTGGAGCAGTAGCGGCCGACAGACTTCAAGTCATACGTGCTGCAGGTTCCAGCCGAGCACAAGAAGATGTTCCTCGTACCGGAGTTCTGGCCTGCAGGGGTTGTATACCGTAAATACAGGGATACTAGACCGGCAAAAATCCCTGAAACTCGTAGTGCTCCTATATTAAAATAGTTATATTTATATGTATGTTAGTCTGTAAGGTATTTATAATATGGGTCTTAGAATAACATGTACTGTTTTCTTAAGTTACCTGAATTAAAGATTTATTATTATTATATTATTATACAAGAATTGTGTTATTTCAGCGTATTTTTGCTCGATCTTATTTATGAGAGACCAGCTGTGCCCCGCGGCTTCGCCCGCGTTATGATGTATCCTATAAGAAGCCTAATCAATAGTACTGGCTATCCATATAAAAAATGTCAGCTAATTATGTCCAGCCGTTTGACCTGAAGAATTCACAAACAAATAAACAAACTGAGTTTCGCATTTATAATATTGGTGTTGGTAGAACGAAGTTTTCACTGAGTATTAATCACTATGGCTGCTATAATGACAATCAATAAAAATAATAATAGGAAGTCTCCATTTTAATTCCAACATTTGGTTCACTACGGCATATTTTGGCTTATTTGAAAACAATTGCGTGCTATTATTGTTATACCTAATTCGTGATATTATTAGAAATATAATATTTATAAAATGATAAAACATTTAATTACTGACTGAATTGATAACTTATATTAATTAAACCGACTTTGTTTGACGAAAAAAAAAATGTTTGTTCTATTGTGCGGCCGAAAGCTTTGTTAAAATATGTTTTCGAGACGTAGTCTAAATACAGATAAGAACTTCTTGAAATTCATAACTTGAGTTCATAATCTACAACTAAACTTACTACAAAAAAATAAAAAGAGAAGTGGCCCATGAGGGGATCGAACCCGCGACCTTCGCGTTATTAGCACGACGCTCTAACCAACTGAGCTAATGGGCCGATGAGTTAAGCGTCGAAACTACTCTTTGGATTATCAGTTTGTTAATTTATAATCTCGACACTGTCTCGACATTTCACTGAGCGTGCATTTTAATAAAATAAAGTAAAATCAAAAGTAGATGAAACATGTCATAAATTGCTTACGCAACATAATAACATTTGCTGTTGTAATTTTGTTGTTATAAAATCGATCGATAGGTAGGCCATCATAATCATCAACAGGTCAGTCCACAGCTGGACATAGGCCTCTCCCATGCTCGCCACTGAGCCCGATCTTCGGCTCAACGCATAAAATGACTGCCTTGCGCAGATAGTCGCTCCATCTCGACGGAGGTCGTTTTCCTAATTACGTATTGATAGGTAATAACTGTGTTCTGTGGTACACAGAACATAATAGGTAGGTACACATTACATATTACATACATAGATAAGGTGTTTATCTTTATACTATTTTTGCAGCTAAGGTAAGCTCTTAATCTGTGCAATAAATAGATATAGAGTCAATAAATGTGAGGCCGAGTTAGAGGCAGTCCTCATCATATTAATTTGCTACGAAGTAACTGCGCCCTGCGGCTTTGCCCGCATTAAAAAATATTCTATGTATGTGCTATATTTCAATTTACGATATTGCCTTTTTTTGGGGGCACATATTAGGTTAGGGAAAAAGTCTTTTCGCATTAAAGTAAGTATGAACTTGTAATAAAATCTCTTTGGCTATACTATTTGTATCTGGCTGGTTTTGGCATCATTAAAAGTTTAAATTTTAAAGAAGATAATTCCATATTCAAATTAGGAAAATGTGTGATTTTCATTTGTTTTTCGTACTGTGAAGATGAGTGAATCTAATGAAAAAATTCGATACATTATAAAATTTTACTAAAAAACAGGTAATAATGCAACGCAAGCCGCGAAAAACAAATTGCGATATTGCGACCTAGTGCAGTGTTTGTGAGAGTAGCACAAATTTGGTTTATAAGCGTTTTCAATCCGAAAATTTTGATGTCAAAGATGCACCTCGCTCTGGTCGCCCTATTACGGATAAAATGGATGCCATTTTTGAAAAAGTGGAGCAAGATCGGCATAACAGTAGTTACGACGTAGCTGAAGAACTGGGAATTGACCACAAAACAGTTTTGGCGCATTTGAAAAAACTGGGTACACAAAAAGCTCGATATTTGGGTACCTCAAGACCTCACTGAAAGAAACCTAATGAACCGTGTACGTACGTACGCACACTATTATTAATTTATATTTATTAAAATTTATTTTCTATTTTTTAGTTCGGTTTTCTATAAAAAGCGTGTTTTTTAGTTTTTTTTTTAACTATTATTTATTTTCTACTTTTTAGTTGTAAAATGGAATATTTTTAACCGACTTCAAAAAAAGGAGGATTTTTTTTTTTTTTTTTAATGTTTGTTCGCGGATAACTTCGTCGTTTATGAACCGATTTCGATTATTCTTTTTTTGTTCGAAAGGAGATATCCCAAGTGTGGTACCATGGTAATTTTATTGAGGTATGATAAGTATCTCCAGAGATATTGAGATAAACATCTCAAAATTGGTACTGAAAATGAATAGCGCGGCATTGAAGTCGGTTGTTTTTTAGTTTTTAAACGATATTATTTTATCAAATTAGTGTATTGTCATCGGTCCTCGATAAATCTACAAAGTTTGAACGAAATCTGGCCGTTTAAAGTGGGTCAAAATCGCGCCCAAAGAAGTCGGTTACAAACATACAGGTGAAGCTTTTTTTTTTTTTTTTTTTTTTTTTTTTTTATACCGAACTGGGTAGCACTTGATCACTATCTCACCTGATGTTAAGTGATGATGCGATCGATGATGTAGCGTGCTTACCCAGAAGATACCTATTCACTCGCGATTTGAAGACCCCCATATTGTACTTAATCGGAAACACGGACTCAGGCAGGGTAATCCATTCCTTAGCGGTTCGTATGATGAACGAAGAAGCAAATCGCTTCGTTCGGGTAGATGGTATATCCACCATAAATCGGTGGCGCCTTTTAGTGTCTCTGGATGTCCGATTATAAAATGGGGATGGTGGAATCAAATCATGCAGTTCCATTGCACACTCTCCGAAATGTATCCGATAGAAAACCGATAAACAAGCGACTTTGCGGCGATGCGCGAGACTCTGGAGTCTCTTGCTTACTAATAGGTCATCGCTGATGAGTTTTTTGGCTCTCCTCTCAATAGCTTCCAGTGTCTCCAGCTGGTATTTAGCAGAACCATCCCAAAGGTGAGAACAGTACTCCATACACGACCGGACTTGTGCTTGGTAAAGATTAAGCAACTGTCCCGGTGTGAAGTACCGTCTCACCTTAGCCAAAATGCCAAGCTTTTTTGAGGCTAGCTGGGCTCTAGACTCAATATAAGAGCCGAAATTGAGAGTTGGTGTCAAAGAGATGCCAAGAAGCTCGAGATTGTTACTTATCGGAACGGACACATCCCGGAAAGTAGGAGCCAGTAGAAATGGGCTCCGTTTAGCGGAGAAAAGACACGCCTGGGTTTTCGCAGCATTGAACTTGACCAGATTGGCATCGCCCCAATCAGAGACTGCCTTCAAAGAAAAGTTCAAGCGTTCGACCATCGCTTCTCTATGAGACTGGATTTGTAATGCACTGGTTCGTGCGTTGGATGTGTAACTCTCTACAACAGTGCTGTCATCTGCGTACCCAAAGATACCGGGTTTAAGCAGGTCATTAATATGCAGCAGAAAAAGTGTTGCAGAGAGTACTGATCCTTGAGGGACTCCGGCATTTATGGCCAATTGGTCGGAAGAACAGCCATCGATGACCACTCGAATCGACCGATCCCTTAAGAAATCTGCTATCCAAACACATAAACCAGTGGGCAGGCCGTATGAAGGAAGCTTGCTAATAAGGCTATCGTGCCAAACCCTGTCGAAAGCCTTCGAGATGTCAAGAGAGACGGCCAGCGCCTCGCCGTGGTTCTCAATGGCTTCGCTCCAGATGTGCGTGGCATACGCTAGAAGATCCCCAGTAGACCGGTTTCGGCGAAACCCGTATTGTCGGTCACTGAGGAGATCGTTCACTTCTAGGTATGCCAGGAGCCTGTGGTTCAGTACACGTTCCATAGTCTTACAGAGTATGGAAGTGACTGAGATAGGCCTGTAATTGACAGGGTCTGCACGACTACCCTTTTTCGGCACGGGTTGCACGTTTGCTTGCTTCCAGGACTTAGGCACTTGACCAGTCGTCATAGACAAGCGAAAGAGGCGTGTCAAAATAGGAGCCAACTCAGGCGCACACGTCCTCAAGACTACAGCTGGTATACCGTCTGGACCACTAGCTTTGTTCACGTCTAGATTGCGCAACGCTTTGCGTACTTCAGTCTGACGAATGCGGATTTCCGACATAAACGTCCCGCAAGTCGGCAGACTAGAAGGTACAGCATTGCCAGCATCTAAACGTGAAGACTCCGCAAACAGAGTAGCAAATAAATTCGCTTTCTCTTCAGCCGAGTGTGCTAGTGATCCATCGGGTTTCAGTAGTGGAGGCAGTGAGGGACGGCAGAAGTTCTCTTCGATCGACTTCGCCAGGGACCAGAACGCTTTGCTACCCGAGGGGTAAGAAGCAAGTTTGTTCCCTGTTCGGCGTATGTGATCGAAGCGAGCCTTCTTGAGAGCCTTTTTGCAGGACTTGGCGGCTAAGTTAAAGGCTTTCTTCTTTTCGCGTACATCTCTAGTCTTGCGGGTTCGAGCATCAGCCCAGGCTAAGTAAGCTTCATGTTTTGATGCTTCTGCATCTCTACATTTGGCATTAAACCATGGACGAGCTTTGCTTGACACCGGAACGTCAGAAAATGGTATGAAATACTCCATACCCTGACGTAACACTTCTGTCACAGCATCCGCGCAAGCTGAGGGATCGCTCGAAGAAAAACATACCTGCCGCCAAGGATAAGACGCGAAAAAACAACGCATCTCATCCCAATCTGCTGACCTGTATCGCCACACCCGCCGGGTGCCTTTTTGGCTGGGATCGGGCGGGGAGTAGACGGATACAGACTTCACCAGACAGTGGTCGGAGCTACCTAAGGGTGATGAAACCGACACCGAGTAGCGGTCTGGTTCTGTTGTCAGCAGAAGGTCCAAGCAATTGGCTGTATGGCCATCAACGTCCGGTATCCTTGTTGCTCCCTGGACCAACTGAGTGAGGTCTAGCGTTAAAGCAAGCTTTCGCATCTCTCGACCAGCGTGGTCTGTGCTCTGGTATGGGTATAGCCAGTCTTGATGATGGGCGTTGAAATCCCCCAGAAGCACTAATTGAGCAGAAGGATACCTCTGTTGGGCCACATCAGCCGCCTCACTGAGGTGGTTTGTGAGCCTGTTTGTCTCTTCGTCTCCGCTGTGCGAACGGTAGACACTAGCATAAAGAATTTTCTCTATGCCAGTGTCCATCAAAATCCACATGACGGAAAGTTGAGGGTCTTCAAGGTTGCGGAGACGCCGATAGCAAATGTCATCGCGGGCATACATACAAACTCCCGCCCTCGCCCTAAAGTTATGCTCTAGAACATAGCCTGGGTAGGCAAGGTACGCCGCGTCAGCTGGACATTTGATCTGCGTCTCCGTGAGGAACAGAATATGCGGTTTTTCGGTCTCAAGGTGGTGGTGGACCGAGAGGATATTGGAGTGCAAGCCTCGAATGTTTGAGAGGTGCACTTGAAGGGAGAGGACGTGCTTCCGCTGTTCAACCTTTATTCTGTTTCTGCCTTTCATTTTGTGGGGAGTGAAGTTAGGTAAGGGAAACGGAAGTGGAAACGAGGCGCTAATTACCAACCCGTGATACATATTAGGTCTTTTCACCTATTGGGAACCAATCCTGGAGACCGCGGGGACGCCCGAGCCCCCCCAGAGGTGTCCATCGAGTCCTCTCGTCCGGTCGCCAACCGGCACGATGGCGCACCTCCGGGATTTTTCGCGAGATGGCGGGGCAGCCTTTCATGAGTGGCTGGCTCACTACTTGGGCCCCCAACTATCTGCGGTCGGCCAGCGGAGAACCGTGCCTCGGATCCCGCTGCTCTCCAAGATTGGCTGCCAGGTAAATTGACCTTCAATGTATCACGACTAGCTATAGTAAGCAACGCAACTGTTTCCGACCCGTTCCCCATAATGGCTTCACCAAACATTCATGCCGTAAAGCGACCGCTTGGCGGCATGGCTTTGTCTGGTGGGTGGTAACACGCCGCGGCCTAAGCCTACCACCTGAAAAGTACTGCTCTTTTGGCGCCACCCAGGGGACACGTGTAGGACATCGAGGGCTAAACCCTACGGACGCGAGCAGTAATAGTCCCCCAATAATAAATCCCAAGCTAATAAAAAGTAGTAAAAATAAATATAAAGAAGAGAGAAAACAACCGACTTCCATGCCGCGCGAGTCAGTTTCAGTTGCAGATTTGAGACGTTTATCGATATACTTATATCTGGCGATATATTAAAAAAGGCTGGACCGATTTCGTTAAATTTAAATACCTTTTGAAACAAAAAAATAATTTTCCAAATCGTTTCAGGCAATTTCGTGTAATCGGTGAACATATATTAAAAAAAAGGTTCCGACGAATTGAGGACCTCAATTCAATTCAATTCAATTTCAATTCAATTTTCAATTTCAATTCAATTCAATTCATTTATTCATCTTTTGACAATACAATTGCGCTTAGATATGTCAAAACTTACAAAACAATTATATTTAAGAATGACAAAAATGTCCAAAAATACAAATTGAGATAATAATATAAATAAAACCGTAAAAATTGTATGAAAATGTCAAACATAAATTAAAATAAAATTAATATTAATTTAATCTACATCTGGTGTAGTTTCAATATTAAAAATATCATTATCAGCAAAAGCCTCGTCAATCTTATAATAACTCTTAATGATTAAATGCCGTTTTATACAATTTTTAAAGTTATTATCACATTTATTTTTTACATGGTCAGGTATTTTATTATATAATTTTACAGATATGGTCAGAAAGCTTTTTGCTATCTTCGACAGCCTGGTTCGAGGAATAACAATATTTTTTTTATGTTTAGTGTTGTAATTTTGTACATCTTCATGTAATGTCATACATTCAATATTTTCTCGGGCATACATAATATTTTGGTACATGAATTCGCCTACTGCTGTCATTACCAATTTCCTTAAATTTATTCCTGCAGGAGTCTCTCTGCTTTAGCCCCAAAATATAACGCAAAGCACGTTTTTGTAATATATAAATGCTCTTGGCATCCGATATTCCCCAAAATATTATGCCATAGGTCATAATTGAATGAAAATACGCAAAATATGTATCTCTAGCTGCATGTACACCGCCTAGTTCTTTAATTTTTTTTATTGCATATGTTGCAGAACTAAGTTTCTTTGCTATTTCTTTAATATGGGCTGCCCATGTAAGTTTCGTGTCTATCCAAATACCTAGAAATTTTATGTGCTCAGTAGATGACAGAGATAATTCTTCAAGTTTCTCCATTACACAATTTGGGAGCCCTTTTTGAGACCTTGAACCCAAACCAAATTTCAAAGTTTGAGTTTTTTCTACATTTAGCAAAAGATTATTCGCAGAGAACCAATCTGATAAATTTGGAATAATTACACTCAATTTATGACATACACCATTGTCATATTTGTCTTTAATTACTAAACTAGTATCATCTGCAAATAACACTACATCAATATTATCACTGAATACAATAGATATGTCATTAATATATATGAGGAATAAGAGAGGTCCTAAATTCGAGCCTTGTGGCACACCCGTAGAAATGGTTTGTTCATTGGATCGATATCCATTAACTTCCGTAACTTGTTTCCTATTAGTCAGATACGATTTGAGAATGTTTAACTCACTATTAATAATGCCATAGTGTTCTAATTTGTTTATTAATATGTCATGCGATACACAGTCAAAAGCTTTGGAAAGATCACAAAAGACCGCATATGTCTTTTGCGATGTCTCCAAGCCCGAAAAAATATCTTCAATTAACCTCATTATAGCGTGTTTGGTCGATTTACCCTTTTGGAAACCAAATTGTCGACAGTTAAAAAGATCATTCTCAGACATATATGACACAATTTCATCCGCAATATATATTTCGTAAACTTTACTAAAACTAGGTAAGATTGACACAGGACGATAATTATTACATAAATTTGTGTCTCCTTTTTTATGCAATGGAACCACCTTTGCAACTTTCATTTCGTCAGGAAAATGGTCGTTTTCTATACATTGATTAATTATTTTTGTTAAGGGACCCGCAATTTCTAATTCTAATTTTTTTAAAAGATAAGGTGTAATGTACCATAAGTCATTGGATTTTTTAGGTTTCATATTCCTAATTATTTTTATGATACGACTTATACTTATAGGCTTTAATACAAATTTATCTTTTAAATTATTTGGCTCAAAATAGGTTTTGAGATATTCCGTCGACTTTTCTACGGAAAATTGAATATTTTTAGTCAAATCATTAGCAATATTCACAAAAAAATCATTAAAATAATTACAAATGTCATTTTTATTCCTAATTACATTACTGTCATCAATTTTAATTTCATCACAAGCATCCTTAGAATTATTCCCTTTTCCAGTTTCTTCCTTTATTATTTTCCTCCTCCTTTTTTGTGAAGTCTGTTAAAATGGAACATATACCTATCAATTTAGTAGAGACGGGCAAGATTTTTATATAGTAAGTATTTATATAGTCGTACCCTAAAGGTAAATAACATCAATGTACATCTATGTACTTGATTATTAAATGTATCGTGAGGATCACACACGTAACTGTTACGGGCCGAAGCTCGTTGCGCGAGGAGCTTGCGGTAGACGTCCGAAGAAGGACATCAAACGTGTCCGAAACTGGTCGGAGCAATTCCGATAAAAAAACCCGTGAGTGTACAACCGTTTTTAATAATAATATTAACCTATAGTTATAAACGTGGACACGTGACCATGATCAATGCAACTTGGTCGAAACGTCGAGTAAATAAGATTTATGTTTTAGGCGCGATAAGTCCGTATTTTAATATTTATAACTATGTGTCCAAATCGCGAAAGTTTAAAGTTTACAATATTTACCTATGTACTGTCTAGATATATTCTAAACTCACCGCAAGAAGCAGGTTCGTCTGATCGAAGTAGTCAGCGACAGGCATGACATTTCTATAGAAATTACTGAGCTCCATCCTCGCTAGAGACAGTACTACGTGTCCCAATCTCGCTCCATACTCGATCTGACGCTCCAACACTCGCTGTCTCCAACTCACGAGGACCACGCCGTTGATTGTCTGAATCTGGAAACAAGAATTGTTAAGATTAAGAAACGATCGGTTAATCAAAGATATCAGATACTTGCGTATACCATCGCTCTATCTAGCTAGAGCGCCCTACACTACGTTTACCGTGCCGTGGTCTCCACTCTAAAACACGTCTAAGTCTACCCTTACTTAAATTGTCAGCAAGCTGGCTGGCAGCGGCTGGAAACTAAGAGCTGAATCGAGTATCGAATATCGAGCTCAGTGGCGTGCCATAGATGAGGCCTATGTCCAACAGTGGACAGAGATAGGCTGATGATGATGATGATGATAAGTTATTTGATTCCGCCGCCACCCAGTCGAACCGCCATAGATACCATTTGTCTGATGAAGGCCCAAAGAAAACTGAACCAACTCTAGGTGTCCGATTGGCACCAGATCGCACTGTCCAGGGACCAGTGGCGTTTCTTGTTGTCGGAGACCAAGACCCACTTTAGGGTCACCGCTCATTCTAGTAAGTATTTAATTCCAGCTAATATTAAGATCGATAGAACAATAATCTGTTATGATACAACACGGCCTACGTACCACTTTGTTATTTTACTCTATATATTTGTAAATCATATTTGTCACCGACTTCAAAAAAAGGAGGTTTCTCATTTCAACCGTATATATATATTTTATGTGCGTTCGCAGATAACTTCGTCGTTTATAAATTGATATTGATGATTTTTTTTTGTTGGAAAAGAAATATCCCAAGTGTGGTACCATAGTAATTTCATCGAGATCTGATAAGTATCTCCAGAGATATGGAGATAAACACCTCAAACTTGGCACTGAAAATTAATAGCGCATCATTTGAAGTCGGTTATTTTAGTTCTTTAAACGATCTTATTTTGCTGAATAATAAAGAGAGTTGTAGGTTCATAATTTCCCACATTATCACAAAAAAGATCAACAATAGCATGTCTGTTAGCACGGTCACAGAATTATAAATGAGCGGTAGTTTCATTGTCAAGAGTGAATCATTTTAACCAGAAGTTAGGGACGACGTCATGTCCACGAAAATCAATGAAATTACTCTGTAAACAATCTTTGACAACGGTTTTTTGAAGGGGTATTATACTGCCTGTGTAATGTGTATGGCTATAACGAAATAGGTCTTTAAATTTTAAACCCTTCTGGGGCTAAGTCAAAATGCGCAAACATTGCAAATTGAAGAAGAAATAGCATACTTAGTAAAGTATTATTCACATATTTATTTTTTATCTTAAGGGCCGATTTTACCAGTGAATATAAACGCGATCAGGTCGACTTGAACTTGACTTACGTGTTTAACTGGGATTAAACCGGCATTTTGCATTTCACACTACAAACTGAACGCAGTTACAGTTAAAACGATTTTTAACGTTTAGCGCTCTTGATCCCGTTTACACTGTTAACAGCCACTGTCACTCGTATTTTCCGCGATCGTTTCCGTGTCCGTGCATGGCGTAACAAGACGAGACGTCTTGTAATTTAGTTATTAAAATTATAAGTATTTTAATTCCTTGGCCTACAGTTTAAAATTTGAAATTCACGATTCAAACACAAAAATATATACCATGCACGGACACGGAAACGAATTTGATAATATTAATTCGTCAGTTCGACAAACCAAAACAATCTAATACGACAGCTCTATGACGAGATTTACGTTCCATTGTGCGTAATAGCATAAACTCCTGGTTTTGGTAAACGCGATCAAATGAAGCCTCATGGGAGGTGGTGAAATCAAGTACGCGTAAATCAAGATCAACGTCGACGTTTGAACACGTTTTAGTATAACTTAGTTCAATAAATCTCGATTAGTAGCATAAATGGTGAAATCAACCCTAAGCTAAGGTTTTTTACAATATAATATTCAATAATAATAAACGTAATACATAAAATATTATAAAAAACCTAAACCTAGCGTACCGCCGGCAGCGGGACAGGGCCCAAGCTACCGGTGGTTAGGGCTGCAGACAGAGGAACCTCCTAACGATGCGTGCCGTGTCAAGAAGTAACGCCTTCTGTACCTGGCCCTTGATCCAGCCATTAAGCGAGAGTCTCTTGAGATGTTGGTCAAGACTCTTCGCTATTAGGCCGTTGGCAGAGACGACTATCGGAACAATGATGGTTGAGTCAACATCCCACATGGCGGTAACCTCGTAAGACAAGTCAAGGTATTTGCTAAGCTTGTCCTTCTCAGCCTTCACGAGGTTCTCGTCATGCGGGATAGTGATGTCGACCAACACTGCCCGCCGCTGGGACCGGTCGACTATCACGATATCAGGCTTATTGGCGACAATAGTCCTGCCCGTGATAACAGATCGAAAGTATTATTATTATTATTTTGAGCCGTTTATGTCCCACTAGCCCACTACTGGGCAAAGGACTCCCTTCATCTTCATTATAGTAAAGTAAGTAAAGTAGAATAATATTGCCAAAATGTATAGATATTTACATACAAACATATAATTTCCAACTATAAATAATAATTAGACAATTGGCACATTTTTAGGGTTCCGTACCCAAAGGGTAGAACGGGACCCTATTACTAAGACTCCGCTGTCCGTCTATCTGTCTGTCTGTCTATCTGTCTGGCTGTCTGTCTGTCCGTCTGTCACCAGGCTGTATCTCATGAACGGTGATAGTTAGACTGTTGAAATTTTCACAGATGATGTATTTCTGTTGCCGCTATAACAACAAATACTAAAAACAGAACAAAGTTAAAAATAATGGGGACCCTCCCCATGCAAGAAACGTGTTTTCTTCGGCATTTCACGTCATCTATGAACGCTTAGTTAGGTAAACGTCCCATAGATGGCGTTATATTGAAATGTCGATCCCTAACTCCTTTGTTAGACGTTAGATGGCGTTATAAGAAATAAAATGTTTATTAATTATTATTTTTTGCTGGCAAAAATGATAGAGGTATTTTTTGCTCGATCTTATAAAATACTGTAGTGTGGTACGGAACCCTACTAGTGCGAGTCCGACTTGCACTTGGCCAGTTTATTAGATACTTGGAAGCAATTTTATCTATAAGTACCTACTACAAAGTACTTATGACGTATCAACTCAACTAGCAGCAAGATGGTCCTAGTTTCATATAGGTACTATCGAGGGACAATAGTCCAGTAGCACCTCAATGTTTATAGTAGCTTGCACGATATTTCTGTCGAATGTTCCAACGCAAACAATAACACGTAAGTACGGCATAGATGGCATGCTTAGCCATACCACAGACAAATAAAAAGGTGCAACGTAGCGTGAGATACATTTGATAAACATCAAATAGAGATAACAATATTCCACTGTATACTGTCGTTTTCTTTTTGTTGAGTTAACAATTAACATAACGTCGAGTAAGCTATGCACAAGTAACGGATGCTTAAATTCGAATGAGTCATTAATACCATCTTGGTCGAGTGGTATAGTGAACTGTTAAGGAAGCAGGAGGCCGGAGTTCAATTCTCCATCCATTAAATTATTTTGTTATAATTTTGAGGGCCTTGTGGCGTAATCGAGAGAACGGTTGGTTGAACTTTTAAATGCCGGAGGTACCGAGTTCAAACCGCCGTGCACAAATGAATTTTTCTATCGAAAAAATTATGTGCGCTTTTCACAGTGGCCCTCCGGTGAAGAAAAAACATCGTTAAGAAACCAACAACCCCCGCATGGTGGTAGGACACTATCTAGTGTCCGCCTGTTCAGCTACCACCCTCAAGTTAGAAAATCTGTCGTCAAACATCTAATGTGTTCCGGCAGCTATCCTTGAGAGCCTTTTCCCATTCTAGGTAGGCCTAGAAAACTAGGCCTGGCGTGCTAACCATCTTCGACCTCATCATCACTTACCAACAGGTGAGATAGTGGTCAAATAAAATATAAACTATAAAACTATAAAATATTTAAAAAAAAACAATTATTAAAAGCTTGTATTATTTTATATCTGTTAATAAATATAAAGGTAAATTGGTGAACTATGTTATAATTATGTGAAATAAAATAAATAACACGGTGATGTTATCTTAATAGTTTTTGAGGAAATATTTATTTGTATACCTTAGATATTCTTCTACACAGCAACAATATTTTTAAATAAACTGATTTATAACATATCGAAATATCATAAGCTACTATTTTTATTTAATATTATATTACATTAAAACCGTCTTCATTGACAATTTTCTATTTTGACAAAATAACACTTTAATGGTTGCATCTAAGAATTGCTCTTACCTATTGATTATTGAAGGTTATAAGCTTAATTATTCATTTTCTCTAGGAAAAGAGGATTGAAGCTTAATCCTTTATAATCATAACTTACACAATTACTTATTACAAATTATCACAGCCGGCACAGCGCGTAGTTTTTGTATACTTTTAAATTAATATTTCGTGTGACTTCTATTGTTTTTGATACAGATAAGAAGCCTTCGTAATCCACTATATTCGCACATATTATGTCTGTCACATAAATTTTCCACAAACTAGATCCAAGGGGACTACAGCTGCTCAGGACATCTCTCGTCGCGCGCTTCTCACCTTTGCAATATTAAACCCCATGAAGTGCGCAACATTCCAAAATGATGTATAAAATTCGTCTGTAAACGCCAAATCTTATTAACACACTTTATTAACAATTTGCTTTCACAACTACGATTTCTCAACACTTATCACTCAGCAATAACTTACACTTATGCCGCTTTCACTATACATTTGAGATAACATAATTTAATTTGTCCACTTCTATGCAATGCCTCAATATTCGATGTATTTAATAACTATATTTACTTGCATTTCGATTTTTTAAGGTATTTATAACCAAACTTCAACCACCACCAAAGTTCACCAACCCACAATTTTATGTTCGTACATTTATGCCACCAATACATTTTGTTTCAAATCTACCCTCATTATTTGTATAACTGATAAAAGAAGCAAAACTGGTCTAGCTATTCTACTAATTAATACATGCGCTCTTTCTAATGGGTTCATAATGAGAGAGTGCGATATATGGGTCTTTCTATCTCTTCTATCTTTCTCTTTCATTATGTTACTTTCGAAACGTCTTACAAAAGAAGGTCGTATGTGCATATTTTGCTGTCATGCTATTGCTTTTTGAGACTGCTACTCCAATTATGACCGATACTGTACATATTATGACAATTTCTAAAGTTATGGGGGTAAAGGTCGAAAGCAAATTCGGATTCGGAAACTGCCTTTACTCTGATCTGCAAAAAATGCTGAATTGCAAAGATTCCATCTAAGCAAGATTCCATCTTTGCAATTCACACTGCTCCGAGCGGTTACTTTCGACATTTCAATTAGAAAAAATCTGTGATTCTCATTGGAAAGGTTATCGCGGCAAATAGGTCACGGATTTATCAATATTCTAAATTAAAAATGAAGCTTCCGAAACCGAATAGGTTTTCGAATGTTTGAGAATCAGGGGGATTATTCGTTGCATGACTGTTTGTGTTAGTCGGTCGTTTCTAGAACGATGTACTTAGAATCACGTTTTTGTTTTGCTTTTTATAACATTTTATTATTGTGATTTAATGATTACTTTTTTAAATCTAAATACTTTCAAAATTCTCAATAAATATTTTTGCACGGTCACCCCGAAACTATATAAATTTATACTTACATTATAGATTATAGGAGAAGAGAGATAGCTTAAAACCAGTTGAGCCAGTTCTCATTCTATGCCTAGCGTGCTACCATCCTCGACCGCATCATCACTTACCAACAGGTTAGATAGTTGTCAGACGCCTATATGATATATTTTGAAAAAACCTGGAAGAGTTAGGAGGTATAGTGACAAAATATTATTACTATCATCACTTCTCAGCAGCAGCTAATAAATAATACCATGGAACAATTACTTCTTTTTACTTAAAACCCAATAGACGATAATAACCATAAGATTCTTTCTTTAACCTACTTCGATGTCATGAAATTGTTAAACCATGAAATTACCATCAGCTATTTGCTAAATGACGGTAGGACAGTAAAACCTATTTACTGCCTCACGAGTGGAAGTAGTCTAAACATAGTAAAGGTGCGGTTACATTGGAAATCCAGCAGGTCGGAGATCTTGGATTACACATAAGCTACGTCATTTCTATAGCTGGAATAGTAATGCTAACGTGTAGATGAAGCAGCGTCTGTCGATGTATAGACCAATTTTACTCGGACTAAACTCTTAACGTAATTACAGTTTCATCAACATAATTAACAGTCAGTATTTGTCCACTGCTGGACAAAGACCTCTCCTATTGCACAATGCACGCCACTGAACTCGATAATCAAATCAAATCTAAGCATTTATTCAGTATTAATATACGCGTCAAAATCATAAAATAAATCATAATCAATTATCAAGTGTAGTTTAGTAGTTCCTTTGGCCAACTTCGAGCTACATCATCAGATCAGCACCATGTCATCGTATTATTGCATTGTCTTACATATGTATGCAAGGTTTCAGCTCAATCGAACCCCTGGAAGTCGCTCTAAAATCAATCGCAAGATTTGTGACGGACAAATTCGCTGTGAAAGCTTGTAAAAAAACAAAAGTAATGAACCATTCAGCTGTCATATAATCGTTGACGTCAGATTATTAATCGATCTTCAGCTCTTTGTTAATTACAGATTAGGTAGGTACAATAAATGTTAATTATGTACATGAGATGTTAAGTGGACTCCATGTTTGGGCAAGCGTACCTACTATGGGACTTACTCCAGCTAGATGTTTTAGCTCCAGTTAACATCTGGGGAAGGTGGCTGGTAGCAAATTAATCAGAAAAGCCGAAGATAAGGTCCAAAGGTGCGCACTAGGAATGGTCTATGTGAACCAATACAGAAAGGTTATTCTCAATCATTCGAAAGCAAATAAGGGTTCGGAAACTGCCTTTACTTTGACTTGGATCTTTGCATTTCATAATGCTTCGATCGGTGACTTTGATATTTAAATTTAAAAAAGCAGTGATTCTAATTGGAAAGGTTTCCGCGACAAAATAGGTAGCCCACAGATTTATCAATATTTAACATTAAAATTGAAGCTTGCGAATCCGAATAGCTTTTCGAATCATTAAGAATCAATCAGGGGGAAAATCAGGAGGCTGGAGTTAATAGCATACTGCACCAACACTTCTATCTCCTAGTAATTCATATCCAAATTAGAAACGTTTGATAACAATAACTACTTTAAAAAAGCTGCAAAGGTTCAAATCGATTTTATTTCTGTTCGCATCTTTTTCGTAGGTTCACATTGTCACATTTTTATAAGCCACCGTCTTCGGCGCCTTCCTTATTTTTGTTGTCCTTCCCGTGAATGGTTTTCAGGAAGAGATCGCTCTAAACGATAAGACCGCCCATTAACGCTATTAGTTTTTAATTATGTAGTTCCTTAGCAATTTAAGTACTTTCTGTTTTGTAACTGGTGTTCAATAGAGTGGAAGTATATCTATATATTTTTGGAGTCACTTGCTCACCCATTTAACATGCGTGAGCGAATCTCTTCGTTCCAGCGCACTGTACTTGTAATTCGTCACATCACAAGTATAATCGGACCTTTACATTATATTTACCATTCGAGTGTGCTGTGTCGATGACTAATGCCGACATTAAAAGGCAGTTGACTTAGCTTGCAATCATTTATTGATAACATGTGATATGGATGTACAGCCACTTTGTGTGGACGCCGATTAAATAGGCTTTTATAGCTTTTTAAGGGTTTGTAAAGATTAGAGCTTATGACTAAAGCTTTATGTTTTCTGGAAACTCTGAACTCTACAACATAGAATTATGATCTACACTTATTATAATAACGGACACCTGAGACCTAAACTAGGCTTGAAACTTGTGGTATAGTTAACGTGACCATTTATTTTTTCACTCAAAACGGGACATTACTAAAAATAAAGCTGGCCAAGTGGAAGTCGGACTCGCACTGGTAGGGTTCCGTAACACAGTAGAGTATTCTATAACTATGATTTTTCGCAACTGCAAAACTTTGTTTTTCATAGTGTTCGTATAAAAAACAAAGTTATCTTTGCGGTCGCTATATCTCAAAAACTGCTGACTGTATCTCGTTCAAACCAACATTTTTGAAGACCTATCCATAGACACCCCACGCGTATAGGTTTGAAGACATTTATTTTTTTTTGTTTCAGTTTCATGTATGGGATGCCCCCCCCCCCCCTTTAATTTATTTTTGTATAATAATCTGAAAACGGTTCACAGAATACATCTACCTACCAAGTTTCAATTCTGTAGTCCTAATAGTTTCGGAATAAAATGGCTGTGACATACGGACGGACAGACAGACATGGCGAGTCTATAAGGGTTCCGTTTTTTGCCATTCAGCTACGGAACTCTAAAAAGAATAATTCGTATCGGTTCACAATTGACAGAGTAATCGCGTAACACACATACAAAAATAAAACTGGCTTGTCAACTTTTCTTTGTTCCAACCAAGAACATTTTGTTAGGTTATACAATTTCACGGAAAATTTCGTCAACGCGATCTAGAAAGACGGGGCTCGTTTACTAGCGTCATCTATGTTAATTTTGCCGAAACTAATTAGAAAGGTTGTTAGATTAACAACCAAGAAGGAGTTGTTAACACTCAGATGACACTACGATTTTTATAGATGGCTTTATACTATAAAACAAGTTTTTGTATATACCCCCTTTAATGTTTAACTTTATTTTGTGTTTAGTATTTTTTGTTCTAGCGGCAACAGAAATACACCATCTGTGAAAATTTCAACTGTCTAACTATTATTATGTCTACACGGTACTACTACGGGCTACACAGACAAACGGACAGCGGAGTCTTAGTAATAGGGTCCCGTTTTACCCTTTGGGTACAGAACCCTAAAAAGTCGACTTGGACTCGCCCACCGAGGCTTCCGTACCAACGTTGGTAGGTACCAATTAAGCTAGACCTCTAAATTGTATGAGCTCTCATATAACTCAGAGGCCTATCTTAATTGGCGTGAACTACGTATGTATGCACTATACACACTTTAATTTTCAATTTTTTTATTTATTGGAGTGTTTCCTTTATTTGTGCTGTAAGGCATAAATGTTCTGTATTCGCACTAAGGCAGCCAATCAGATAAACGGTGTCATTGCAGACGATTCCTCGCGTACTTGGTGCCCAAAAGATCATAATGCGAATGTCGATTTCTTGGTTGCTACAGTCTTAGTTACATACAGCAAAGTTGTGACTTACATGATAAACCCGCGCCCAAAAATAACATTGATCAGTCCTTCGAGCATTTACCAATGTCTGCTGGCCATATAGCCATTTTTGGCCATATGAGCGTGCGTAACTACGCTTTATTTTTCATACTGTGTGCGTGTTTCAAGCTAGTGTGCGGGATCGTTAAAGTGAGTGATTTGTGTGTGTGCAATGCGTGTTTACCTCGTCCCCCTTAAGAATCGGCAGAATTTTTTTTTGCGGATTACAACGTTAACATCTCCATTGGTAAATGCTCGAAGATTCAGTCGGTGAACAGCTGCATACATGGTTTCAGTGAAACGATCTCATTCTAAATCTAACTTATGGGATTTCCACACAGAAATGCTGTGTGCGAAATTAGCCTAAGTTTGCCTCGCAATAAGTCGACTAGCGAAATCAGCACCCAGGCCCGCCGTGCGAAACTGTTATTTCCTCACAATTTACTTAGGCTTATGTACGGTACATGAGTTGTGGGGAGATGCTGCCGAATGTATAAGAATTATATATATTTTTTTACACCGAACTGGGTAACACTTAATCACAATCTCACCTGATGTTAAGTGTTAATGTTAAGTTAAGATTATTTTAGCAATAAGACTACGATCCCGTTTTCCCCTGTAGAAGAGCAACGCTAACTTTTGGATGAAACTCTAGATGTGAAAGGCAGATGATGAGACGCTTGAAATTATCTCACTCTCTCTATCTCTCTCGGAAAGCAGAGCCATGCCCATAACCGTGACATGCCTCAGTAAAATCCTCTGCTATGCAGATTTTGAGACAAGACATTTGACATATGATTTTTTTTTATAGGCTACCATTTGAACACTATCTCACCTGTTGTTAAGTGATGATGTGGTCAAGGATGGTAGCACGGTAGGCCTAGAATGGGAACAGGCTCTGAAGGACTCAAAGACGGAACACATTAGATTGTTCGGCGAAAGATTGTTCAACTAGGTGGATATTATGATATTTCCCTCTGTTTATAGTACGGTGTGCTGTCACCACCGTTACGCAATGAATAGAAATCAATCGACATACAATTACATTAAGAGATAGGGATCTAAGGGCACGCGGCCCTCTGCGGTAAATGCGGTAATGGCCGGAGTTAATGCGTGTCACTCTGGTGTGAACACTTACTTTACTTACCCAGGCACTATTGTTTACCGTGTTCTATTAAACGGATTGATGGTTTCACACCAGCACAAAAAACCTCTACGTTTACTTCTATATAAGTACAAAAATTTAGCGTCGTCAAGATATACTTAATTACTTAGATTCGAATAAATCAGCTTGAAAGAATACTTCATATTTTAGGAATTACGAAACTGGAGTTTGAAATTTAGGATTAGGTATTTCTAAGCCTAATTAAAGTGTTAAATTATAATTAAATAATACCGGACTTATCGGTAATCGCTATCAGGAATTCCAGGCAAACCTGGGATGAAAATTACTTATGATAAATAAAAAGGGCATAATTTAACGGAGGTGTTTGGTAAATATATATATAATCACACTTGGCAAAGGCATTATTTTTTAACTTCCTAATATGCCTACTACCGTAACCTACTTCAACGATTAAATATAGTCGCAAGATAGGTACTTCGTAGACCAATTAGCAACATGAGAAAGATACCATGATGTCTGTACCAATAAATACCGAAAGTAAACTGATCGATTCGAAGACACCAACAAAATTTTATAGCCACATGTGTGTCAAGGGCGAAGTTAGTTACAATTTAGTGATACTTGGGGGAGTCATTACAGACAGACTTTTAATAATTGTATCATTTATATCACACAGCTGTAGGTATAGCGAAGTAGTCCGTGATTATTTCCACTGTAATTGTTCTGTACTGTACAGCTCCACCTATCTATAGTTATAACATAGTGGGTTTGATAAAACTGCTTAGGCCAAGGTGATCCTATTTCTCCATGTCTGTTTAATTTACACAACATTAGCGTATGAAATATAATATAGTGAGGCTAACAAGATAGCGGCCCACCTGATGGTAATTGGTCACCGCTACTAATTCATATCTGCAATACAGAGGTATTGCCTTGTAGACATACGTTATTTTCAGTTCAAATCCCAGACTTTGATTTTTCTATGTGCATTCTTGTATGCTCGTCCACATATCAAATATTCCGCCTGACTTGCATCCCATAGGTAGCATACCAAGGTAAGTACGTATCATAAGAGTACACGTGAGGTGTCACCCGGCTTGAGAATAGCATCTTCTAGGATATCATTAAGCGCCCCTCTTCATCATGTTCATCATCATCAGCTTATATTAGTAAAATTCAATTTTCTGTTAACATTTAGCGGGGCAGGAACTGATTTTAAAATGTACACCAAATCTATGTTTACATTAACAGTTATTAATGTGCCCTTCCCAACAAAACTAAATGCAAGTTAACTGATGACGATTATCATACATGTAAGCATTGAATGAAAACTTACCTTATCAGAATATTCAGCGACGTCGCGCATAGACCGAGGGTATCCGGAGACCAGGTAGGTCTTAGCCGTGGGGGCCATCTTCATCTCCAACATCAGCACCTCTGTCACCGTCTTACTGGATAGGTTGCCGAAGTCTTGCATGTCTGGTGAAAGAAGATTTTTGACGTCACTGGCTTTCTTATATTGCAGTATTCGTTCGAAGTGTATAGAGAAAGGTAAAAATGCTTGACCACAATTTCTGATATTACATACTCATACGATCATCATCATTATTATCAGCCGTTGCTGCTGGAAATAGGCCTCTCTCTCCTATGGCGCGCCACTGAGTTTGATCTTCCGCTATTCGTTTCCAACCGCTGCTAGCCAGATATATGACTGATGTGACATCTCAGATGAGATGGAAATAGATAGATAGATAGATAGATGAACTCTTTATTGCGACACCAAAGATACAGACACATATAACTTTTACAGCTTAAATTTAACGTGTAGCAATGGGCGGTCTTATCGCTAACAGCGATCTCTTCCAGACAAACCTTTGTATGGATAGGATCGAAATATTAGCCTAATGCAGGGTGCGCCTAATTTAAATTAAAATGAAAAGAATAACAATAACATATTATACCTAAACTAACATAATCATACCTACTTACCTACAACAATAAACACAGATTACTTACATAAATTCCTAAACACGCATTCTATAAATTTTAAACAGATTGACAGAACAGACAGAAGCAGCTTAACACTATTTATAATGAAAGATAAGCTTTTAAACGACTCTTGAAAATATGAAGGGATTGTGAAGATTTCACAGGTTCGGGAAGAGAGTTCCAGAGCCTAACAGCCTGGACAGTAAAAGCCTTATCATAAAAACTGGAACCATGTGCGGGAAAGTTCAGGGTTAAGTTTTCTGATGACCTTAGAGAAAGAGAGTTAGAATTGTGGAGGAAGTTAAAGCGTCCTAAGGAAACAATACAAACAAGAAGGAATACAAGCACAAGGTCCTAAGGAAATTGTGCTTGTATGAAATTGGAAGACTCGTTTTAGTTAATAAGGCGTTAAACCTAGGTCACATAGCGAATACTCGGTGCGAGTACCTAATTGCAGCGAGTAGTGTTTCCTAAATGTGACAGGCTATTAGGTTCGAATATATTCGTTTAACTCAGTCGCTCTGAAGAGTTTCATTGCTGTTACTCAATCCATTAAATATATTTATAAAGCGAAAGGAACTTTGTTCCATCCCGAGGACACCTCACGCGATTTTTTACGTCTTATAATTAGTTTTTATAAGTCATACGGGCAAACGTAACCTATAACGTATGACATTTGATTTCCCAATAATAGAAAAACGTCCTACAAAAATCCCTGTTCACTTTATGACCGCCACCTTGACCCTGCCGTCCTTTCTTTGAAGGTTTGAGTCCAATGTGAAGTGAATACTAACTGAGGAACAAATTTTTCGGCATAGATAGATTCGCTTTAGATTCTAAAGCGAGAGCCTATGCCAAAGAATTTGTCATCTAAAGTTTAGATTGACAAAACAAACGTATATATAACCGAACCCTAAACTTACATGCGTGCACTAAGTACTAAACAAGTTAGTACTTAGTGCACGCAGACGTCCTTAGACTGGATAAGGTGACGATCTTTACCTCGTTGACATATAACATGCATTTCATTTGCATTATTATTGAATTTTACCTTTCATAAAACCGTTCATACAACAGTAAAAGTTAATTAGAGCATAAGATGAGTTGGGGCCGTCGGGAGTCAATTTGAACAGCATTTAAGTACTCATTTATTTAACAGTAGGTATTCTAAGAAATCAAGTAAATAAACTGTCATTTATACAATCACAAAATCGAGCTCAAATATCTAACAGATAAGGTAGAAAGTTGTTTGTAAGTGTAAAGCAAATAGAAGTAAGTTTATGGAAACCTTGAGTTCGACACGTGTGGTTTCCCAGGCGGGTGGAGATATGTTTTACTTACAAATTATACCTCTACAATTTGATATTCACGTAATGCATGGACTTATACAGTCTAAACGTATCATTGTTTTTGTCGTTATAAATTATAAAGTAATAAAAATGTTTATGTTGGAAATATAGAGTAATAAACGCTAAAAATCGCGCACGGAAATATGGGCAAGCAGTAGGGCTATTCTGTAAGCTAGTTTACGCATCTTGCAAGCGGTGAGATTTGATTTTCGTATTACGAAATTTAACCGTATTACAATCGTATTACGATTTGAATTTCGTAGTACGACTCACCGCGGATTCCGCTTGCGAGATGCGTAAACTAGCTTACAGAATAGCCCTACAGGAGTGCGTTCCCTTTCTCTTCGACACCAACAGTCGGTTGTTTGGATCTTTTGCGACTCACTCGCTCGAATTTACGGAACGGATACGTTTATTTTTATCCCCCGACGCAAAATGAAGGGGTGTTATAAGTTTGACGTATGTATCTGTGTGTCTGTGTATCTGTGTGTCTGTGTATCTGTGTATCTGTGTATCTGTGTGTCTGTCTGTGGCATAGTAGCGCCCAAACGAATGAACCGATTGTGATTTAGTTTTTTTGTTTGATCTGTGACGTCTTCATCGAGAGGGTTCTTAGCTTTGTTTCATGAAAATCCATTCAGCCATTTAAATATCATCAGCTCTTTTTTTGGCTGGTGAGACTACTATAGCAACTTTCGTAGCCCTTTGACCGTGGACGTCAAAAAAATATAACTGTCGCTTCTGCGCACTACTTATCCAATACTCTGCTGTCGTCTGTTTAGCGTAGTTTACATTAGTCTAATCAAATAAATATTAATTTGAAATTCAGTATCCTGTTATTTCAATGATATTACGGGGGTTACAAATTGATATAGGCACTACCCAATACATGTACCTAAATTTCATCGCTCAAATATGTTGTTCTATAATTAAATGTACTTTACTTTAAGAAGTGTTCCGTGTTGTCAAATAATCTATACTTCATTATTTATTTATTTCATTAAACTTCTTTTAAAATAAAAATCCACAGATTTTCCAAATAAGAAAATCATGCACATTAATCAGCGAATGAAGTTTGTGATTCTCTCATTTCATTTCACTTCAATTTGCCGCCACAAAAGATAAACAAATTAGAAAATGAGTCAAGGTTGTGACGTCAGCTCCTATGGATGTAGTGACGTGGCAATGACGATGTAAAACCAAATACTATACTCGTAAGTATATCTATAGCGTGCAACCCTAGTTGGCTAGATTAGCATATCCAATCTGTTGAATAGCTACCGGTGTTTCAAGTGTTATTTTCAACTAATTCCCAAAAAGGACGAGTTTCTCCATTCGTCTGCATGTTTTTATTTTATGTAGGGGAAGGAGGCCCAAAGCAGGTACCCCGCCCTAAGCAGGTCGGCGTAAATACGCATCTGTGCAATGAATTAGCGTATATGTATAAGTGCGACAAAACCACCCGAATCCGCTTCGACACGAATTAGTCAAACCGAGGCGGCGCACTCGCGTGATGTTGGCGAGAATGATAAATATTGTTTTTGGTGGAATTTATTAAAAAATATCAAGGTAAGTGAATTTGAATTATTCTAATATGGTTAGAGTTATGCTTCCTTTAGTTTGTGTGTGTCATTAAGCATGAATCTAGCTTGTAATTCGCAATTAACGATTACATTTCTCATTTACACTTTGAGTTAATATTTTCACAAACCAAAATATGGGCTTATGGGCAAAGCGGGTATGGGTAAATCAAGTACCCGTTTTGCCCCTACCTTCTTTACTCTAGTAAGGTATTATGATAGGGTTTAAAAATTAAATGGTACTTTTTTGCGTTTTTCTAAGGCATGTGGCTGATTGACTGCTATAATGCTTCTTTTATATTTATTTCAGATGGTACAAAAATATAAAAGAAACACTCAAAAAGCGTCTTGGGATGAAGCGACATTGAAGTTGGCTATGGAAAAAGCAAATCAAAAATCCGTCAAAATTGATCCCTCAAATATAACATTAGTTTTTCAACGTTGCAAAGGCATATTGAAAAGGGTTCAGCGAAAAAAAGCTTAGCTTTTTTAGTATAAGATAATATTTTCATCTGTTGGGTCTTTGCCCGCTTTGCCCAGATGCTATACCCGCTTTGGGCACACCCACCGGGCAAAGTGGGTCAAATGACACACATCATTTTTTTCGTTTTAACTAAGTTCATTGTTAAAATAGGCGTGATTTATGTTTCTGATTATGAACTTTGATAAATAAGTAAGTAAACTATTCAAATAAAACTAGTTCAAATATAAAAATGACGCATTTATTTTAAGATAAACCTTAAGCGACCTGTTTTGGGCCCCCCTCCCCTACGTTACGAGAATTGTGAACAGATTCGAATGGTTATCTTTTCATAAGCAGGGTAGGTAGGTAGGTAGGTACATCTCCACGGATGGTGGTTGTGAAGATGAAATCTTGTAAGATGGAAATTCTTGTAAAAGAAAAATTGGGAGCTGGACTGAAGTGACTTTTCAATCTTTATAACGCAACTATATCTACTTAGACCAGTCAGAAACCAAATTTAGGCAAACATTGTGTGGGCCAGGTCAGAATCTGCGGAAAGCGGCTGGCAGGCTAAAGACTTGAGATCAGTGGCGTAAAAAAAAGACTTTCTCCTGTTTTGTGAAGTCAGTTAAAAATAGGAGAGGCCCAAGAGGTAGAAAACAGCACAATGTTGAAAAACATTTCATTGTGTTATCTCAAAGTGCTACTGAAAACCGTCAGAAATATACTAGCTGCACCTCGCGGCTTTGCCTGCGTTTAATCCTGGTTATAAAGATTCCTCTTGAATCACTCTATCCATTGCTGAAAACTGCATTAAAATCCGTGGCGTCTTCGCGTACAGACGCGGTCAGCGATTTTGTTTTATTTTATGTAATAAAGATTTAACGGAGGCTTGACATTATTATTTCTCAATAACGCATGTATGTAGACTTCTGAAACTTTTTATAGTTATTACAGGTGACAAGAAGGAACGAATACAGTTTTCAGTGAGTTTATACGTTTTCTCATTTAAGCGCAGCGATTTTTTTTTGGAATATATAAAAAGTGCTATTACTTGGAAATTATAAATATTTTTTTTTATCTAGTTCTGTCACAAATTAGCACAAATTAAGAGCTACCTTTTTATGTTTAGCCCATAACCGCACATACAATGGTTTAAGAGATACACGATTCTGCAAAACGTTCTTCTGGTTGATCTAACATTGTCAATTTTAGTTAAAAGCAAGGTTTAATTGCACAAATAAAGGAAAAATTTCGAAAAATAAAAAATGTTGAAGACTAAGGTACATTTTGGTACTTACAATTTCTGCGAAATTCTAAATTTGCCCATATCTTTTTATCGTACTGAGTCAGGACCTTGATTTTCATACACCCAATAGGGACTTCAGTTTCTGGTATAAATTTCAACTTGCTAGGTCCACCCGAGATAATCTGTGGTGACACACGGATAGACAGACATACGGACAGACGGACAGACAGATGGACAGACGGACAAGAAAGTGATCTTATAAGGGTTCCTTTTTTACCTTTTGAGGTACGGAACCCTAAAAATATGAGACCATAAAACGATATGTTGTCATATTTTATACCACACGGTCGCTACGGATTAAGGCGCAAAAACCTTTGAACCAGCCCATAATGCGCCGTGCAAATTATAAGGGACAGGAATGGGGTAAGTCATGGAATTGTAAAATTATGTAAAACCAGTACCTAGGTTACGGAGTTCATGTAGGTATTATAATTGAAACCGGCACGTGAGTCTACACGTTAATGCACTAAATGCTGCTAACACGGATAATATCCTGACATTGAATGTTTATATATTTAAAGTTTTTAGGTTATAATTGATTTTTACTATGACTATGATTATTTCTATTAATTGTATTTCACGGCTTCGCAAGCGCGTTCTATAAACTATTTTACAATATGGGCTATTCCTGAGCAATATTTCAGTCAAATCGATTAATATTGATAATCGGCCATTAAATAATTAATAATCAGCCAAATTGATTAAGCCTTCAGAGCCGGTAGTCTCTACACGAATAGCGATGAATTTCGACCGATAATCTTATCTTACTTCTTACTAATATAATACGTAGTATTATCTTTTCTATGATAATATTATAAATGTGAAAATTTCGACCGATAATCTTATCTTACTTCTTACTAATATAATACGTAGTATTATTATCTTTTCTATGCTAATATTATAAATGTGAAAATTTCGACCGATAATCTTATCTTACTTCTTACTAATATCATCATCATCATCATCAGCCTGTATCAGTCCACTGCTGGACATAGGCCTCTCCCAAGATGCGCCACTGAGCCCGATCTTCGGCTCTTCTCTTCCAGTCACTGCCCACCGCTTTGCGTATGTCGTCGCTCCACCTGGTCACAGGACGTCCTACGCTACGTTTGCCGATTCGCGGTCTCCACTCTAGGACAAGTCTGCCCCAACGGTTATCAGTCCTGCGGCAGATATGACCAGCCCACTGCCACTTCAGCTTGCTAATCCGTTGAGCTATGTCGATAACTTTAGTTCTCTGGCGAATTACTTCGTTCCGGATTCGATCCCGCAGAGAAATACCGAGCATAGCTCTCTCCATAGCTCGCTGAGCGACTTTAAACTGGTGGACCAGTCGGACTGTGAGTGTCCACGTCTCGGCTCCGTATGTCATCACAGGTAGGACGCACTGGTTAAAGACTTTTGTCTTTAGACACTGTGGTATCGGCGACGAGAAGACTCGACGGAGTTTTCCGAATGCTGCCCAGCCCAGCTGAATTCTTCTCTGGATTTCCTTCTCGAAGTTATGTTTGCCTAGTTGGAGCGTTTGCCCTAGGTAAACATACTTAGTGACAACTTCGAGTGGGATTCCATCTACGGCAATCGGTTCCGGAACAACGTGCTCGTTGTACATGACTTTGGTTTTGTCCAAATTCATCCGGAGACCGATGCTACGAGAAGAATCAGCTAGGCCATTCAACATCCTTTGTAGGTCCTGCAGCGTCTCTGCCATAATGACGATGTCATCTGCGAATCGTAAGTGAGAGATGTACCTGCCGTTGATGTTAATGCCACGATCTTTCCAGTCCAGCGTCTTAAACATATCCTCCAAGGCGTTAGTGAACAGTTTCGGGGATATGACGTCCCCCTGTCTCACTCCTCGACGCAGGTGGACATGTTTAGTTCGCTGGTTCTGTACTTGTACAGTCATCGTTGCGGCATTATATAGACATCTCATCACTTCGATATATCGCCAGTCGACTTGGCAACGCTGCAAGGACTCGAGAACAGACCAGGTTTCGATTGAGTCAAAGGCCTTCTCATAGTCCACAAATGCAAAGCACAGGGGCCGATTGTACTCTTCGGTCTTCTGTACAATCTGCCACACCGTGTGGATGTGGTCTATGGTGCCGTAACCGCTTCGAAACCCGGCCTGTTCCGGAGGTTGAAACTCGTCGAGTCTTCGCGCAAGACGGTTCGTGATGACCCTTGAAAACAGCTTGTAGACATGGCTCAGAAGCGAAATTGGGCGATAGTTTTTCAATAGGGTTTTGTCTCCTTTTTTGAAAAACAAAACCACCATGCTTCTGTTCCATGCCTGTGGAGTTCTCCCAGTAAAAAGAACGGAATTAAATAGCTGCTAAAGCTGTTGAACTGCTGGAGCTCCTCCGGCTTTTAAAAGCTCCGTTGTGATTCCGTCTTCTCCTGGGGCTTTTCCATTTTTGAGTTGTTTAAGGGCCATCACGATTTCGTCTCGGCTAATTTCGGGCAGATCTTCTGTGAAGTGGCGGGTTAAGGTGGCTCTAGAATCCTCAGTATCGGGTTCGGGCCTTGAAGCATGCGATGCGTAGAGCTTGCCGTAGAAGTCTTCGACTTCCGACAGAATCTCCGGCTTGGATGCGACGACGTTCCCCGTTGACGTTGTCAGCTTTGTGAGGTGGCTTCTACCCAGAGGCTGGACGAACACTTTCGACCCCCGATTCTGCTCAATTGATTCTTTAATCAAGAGCGTGTTAGAGGATCGGAGGTCGCGTCGTACCAGCTTCTTTATGGATTTGTTGCGCACCAGGTTAGTTGACAAAGCTGACAAAGGGTCTGTTCGTCTCTCTTCCATTAGCCGAAGTGTTTCTGCCGAGAGTTTGGACTTTTTGCCCGTACGCTTGCTCTCGCAAAACTTCGTCCCTTCATCCCTGAGGATTTCCACCACTTCTTCGAGTTTCTGGTCTACGTCATCTGTGGTTTCCAAGGCAGCGAATCGATTTTCCAATTTTAATTGGAATGTTTCGGACCCAACAACGGTTTGGAGTAGGTTCGGACGGAGCGTAGACTTCATCAATCGGAATCTCTCGGCTTTAAAGTCGATATCCAGAGTGCCTCGTACCAGTCGGTGATCACTTCCAGTATTAAACCTAGTGATCACTGAGACGTCTCTGAATATGCGCCGTTTGCCCGTAATGATGAAGTCAATCTCGTTTTTAGTCACAAAGTCGGGGCTTTGCCACGTCCATTTCCTTTGGGGCTGTTTCTTGAAGAACGAGTTCATCAAGAAAAGCCCCTCCCTCTCGAGGAAATTGACGAGCATTTGTCCCCTGTGATTCCTACTCCCAAATCCGTGTGGTCCTATAGACGATTCGCCGCAAGTTTGTACTCCCACTTTGGCGTTAAAGTCTCCCATGACAACGTTGTAGTGAGCCTTGGAGGTGGTGTGTAAAGCTCTGGAGATATCTTCATACATGCTCTCCACCTCATCATCCAAGTGTGTCGAGGTCGGTGCGTAGACCTGGATAACCTTGAGGCTGTACCTCTTGGTTAACTTAATTATGAGGTACGCTACCCTGGTCGACACACTGGAGATTTCTACAACGTTGTCACTGAGAACCTTGTTGACCAGAAACCCGACGCCGCCTTGGGATGGCTGATCTCCTTCTCTGTAGTACATAAGATGGCCCGATTCTAAAGTTATGGTGTCCTCTCCCTGTCTTCGGACTTCACATAGCCCCAGTATGCGCCATCTTATGTGTTTCAGCTCCTCCTCCAGCTGCGCCAGATGATCGTCCAGCCGAATCGTGCGTCCATTATAGGTTGCGAGGGTCAGTTTTTTCTGGCGGCCTACCGTAGCCCGGGGATTCTTAGCACCCCCTGCCCTGCCGTTACCGTGACCGCCGCCGTGGTCAGGAATAGCAGGGCGGCCGGGAACTGGGGGCCTTGGCTTTAGGTGTCCTTCCATAATTTTTCCATACTTTTTTGCATCCCTTGGGAGGGATATGCCCTAATCGCCACGCTGGGCAGGCGTGTTGGCGATCGCAGGACGTAGCTTCTCGCACCGGTGACGCTGCTGCCCGTCACCAGCCTGTAGAATTTAGCTACGCCATAGATATGAATGGTTATACCGCCATTTGTCGGTCGCCAGAGCCCCGTCTGTTGGTCAGCAGGATGCACCACGGGCAGGTGAGGTTGGCTGGGAGCACCGAGGTCGTATTTGTGCTCCCTTACATCCCGATCTTACTAATATAATACGTAGTATTATTATCTTTTCTATGCTATTATTATAAATGCGAAAGTAAGTGTGTGTGTGTGTGTGTGTGAATGTTTGTTACCACGTATCTCGCTAACAACTAAACCAATTTTAATGAAATTTAAAACGTAGATAGTGTAAATTCTAACTTAAGACATAGGCTAATCTTATTTTTGAAAATCATCCCCTAAAGGGGTTAAATAGGGTGATAAAGTTTCTATGGAACATTTTATTCCTTGGGCCGATTTACTCAAAACTCGGTACAAATAAACCTTGAAACAAATAATGATACACGTGTATTTAATTTTTTCAAAACTACCCCTAGGAGGCTTGCAAATTAAATTTTCTTTGTAAAAATTATAAAAAATTCAGTAATATTTGATTTCACGTATTCCTTTCTCCGATTCACTCAAAACTCGGTACAAACAAACCTTAAAACAAATAATGAGACACGTGTTTTTTATTTTTTCAAATCTATCCCTAGGGGGTGTGTAAAATGATTTTGTTTGGAAAAATCATAGAAAATGCAGTAATGTTTGTTTCCACGTATTCATTGGTCTGATTCACTCAAAACTCGGTACATATAATCTATAAAACAAATAATGAGATACGTATTTTTTATTTTCCAAATCTACCCCTAGGGGGTGTGAAAAATGAATTTTGTTCGGAAAAATCATAGACAATCCAGTCATGTTTGTTTCGACGTATCTGCATTACTAATTAACCGATTTCAATGAAATTTGAAATGTAGATAGTGTAAGTTTTGAAATAACACACAGGTTATTTGATTTTAAAAATTCAACCCCTGAAGGGGTTACATAGGGTGATAAAGTTTCAATGAAAAATGTTATGTAATGTATGTTGGTCCGGTTCACTCAAAACTCGGTACAAATAAAACTTAAAACAAATAATGAAACATGTATTTATTATATCTTTCAAATCTACCCCTAGGGGGAGTGAAAATTTAATTTTATCTGGAGAATCATTGACAACACATTGTTTATTTCCACGTATCTGCACAACTACTAAATCGATTTTGATGATATTGGAAACGTAGATAGTGTAGGTCCTGTAATAATACCAGGATAAAAAAATAATAAGGTACTTTAATTTTCAAAAATCATTCCCTAAAATGGTTAAGCATTTAAATGATGAATGTTTCTGTGGTAAATTTTATTACATACTTGGTTTGATTCAGTCAACATTCGTGTGCAAAATGAAATTTGTAAGTTATAGAAAACATACAATATTCCCTGGTTCCATTCACTATGTAGGGAAAAAAAGTTAACGAAAAAAATTAAATAAATGAATGAAGTTATTAACACGGGCGAAGCCGCAGGGCACTGCTAGTCGTTGATAAGAAAAGAGATTCAGATAACAGCCGCAAGACCTTCTAGTAGACGTTTGCGGTGACATGACGCATCTAAGAGCAATAATTACTAAAGTACAGAGCGCGGCTACTCGAGTTCGAACAGTAAGCACGGGTCAGAACATCGTTGTTGTTCACCGGCAAGAGCGAACAGTCGACATTCTGAGGTCGAGCGAAGTGCGTTTAGTAACATCTTATTTCGTTTTTGCCGAGAAAAAGGTGAAATGTGCGGTGCCAACTTGTCGAAATGACACAAGGAAACACACCAAACTAAAATGCAACATAACATTTCACAGGTAATTCAGTTTTTCATACTTTTAAACGGATATCCTATTATATGATAGCGGGGGTGAAGTACACGTGAGAGGTGGTGTTGCGAGTCGCGTCCCACTACATCGCCCGCCGCTTCGCCAGTGATGCGTTAAGTAGTGATGTGCGTGCTGTCGATATTATTTACGACATGTTTTACGTTCAAGCGAATTCGAAGTAAGGAAATACTCCGATGCTCTATGTTAATGTTGAGATTTTTGTGTGGTTAGCTTTATATAAGTTACTAGCTGTGCCCCCTGATTTCGCAACTTCGTCCGCGAGGAATAGTGTCTTTGGGTAGTATTTTTAATTATTTAGGCTAATTATATTACAAATAAGACACATACGTAGCCCACCTACCCCGCGTCGTACCACGCCTCGCTAAGCCCCCTCCCCTCCCTCTTCCCTCCTCTCCCATTCCCCTCCCGCTTCCCCACCCCCTCATAACCTAACTAAAACTTTTACAAACTTTGAATATCATATTTATTACTCGACTGCGAAAGAAGGGTTATATTTTAGGTATCCTCTTAGGTATTCTTAATTACATTAATACTATCTCTTTCGTGCATTTAAGATACTTATATAATGACTTAGAAATCGTAGGAAAAAAAAACAGCGTATCTTGAGATTAATATATAACATTCCTCTCAATGTATAAATATCCTATATTCATTTTTGTCGTCACGTGTCACCCGCTTTATCGATAAGCGCGCGGGCGTTTGAAGGCATCCCTACGCAAGACCTATATATCGATGTACGTAGTTATAGCACATCTGCTTACAACTCGCAGCAAGGTGGCGGGCTCATAGCAGCACTCTGTACTTTAGTAATTACTGCTCTAAGTGACGCATCGCTATCAATGTAGAGACTTCCACCCCTGGGCCCCTAGACAAAATCCAATTTCCTGTTTGCCTTCACGCTAACGCAAGTTCAATATGTATGGGAATGACATTTTTGCTGCGGAAACATAAATGTCATTCCGTACATTTTGAGCTTGCGTTAGCGTGAAGGCAAACAGGAAATTGGATTTTGTCTAGGGGCCCTGGTCAGATAACCTACTGTCTTTACAACTGATTGGTTTATTAATTGTACTTTAAAATGACAAGATATTGTATGATGGAGGTTATCGTATGTTAATTTGACTCTAGTAGATTAAGAGGTCTGCGAAATGTCAAATGTCATTTTTAGTTCGGTTAGTTTAAGAAACTGACATGGACATAACGGTTCATTTGATATTTGCATAGCAAAGGGTTGTTTCATTGAAAAGTTGCTATATTTTGCAAGGATTTTGCCAAATGTTCAGAAATTGGTCTTCTATCCGCAGCTTCTATCATTGTGGTTTTGCTAGAACTGTAACATTTATATTTAAAGTGAGGCATCGTTTCCAATCTGAGCCTGTCTCGAAAACATTGCATTGAATTCATTTTAATTAGTTCCCGATATAGGACTAGCATGCTACCATCCTCGACCGCATCATCACTTACCTACAAGTGAGATAGTAGTCAAACGCTAGACTATAATAAAAATTTTAAAAAATCACCGCGAAAACATCGAGCTTTCTGATTGAATTTAATATCAACATCTAACAACACCACTCACCATTTCCAATAGCGTACTGCTGCAGAAGATCCGTCATGTTAATATGGACTACCCCTCGCCTCTCCTGCATCAGGTTGTCGCAATGGGTCACTTTGCCGCTACCTGGACCACCTATCGGGAACCACACCACTGTATTTATCTCCATCTGCTTAGGTGTGTCTAGTTAGTCTATAATTTTCGAATGGTTAATAACCTGAATGTCTTCGAAATGTGAACCATCAAGCAGCAATAGTCAAATGGCTGGCCTAATGTTTTTAGTATTTGTTGTTATAGCGGTCATAGATATACATACTTTGTGATAATTGGCGCCCGACGTGGAGCACTTGATCCCCAGTTTGGGCGCCAAGTTTTAATACAATTCTAATTATAAAAGGCTAGGACTTCTCAACTGTGGTCGAGTATTCCATTTTGTCATTCATAGAAAATCTGAACATAGTCGAAATATGTCTATTATGAATTCAAAGACAAGTTCTTGGTCATATTGTTTATTTATATAAAAACTTGGCGCCCGACAAGGGACCGCAGCTTTTAATCTGAGTGGGTGCAAATATATTTATTTGCTGTTCGTTACTCTAGAAAAATGGCTACTTAATTATTATATTAATTTTATAAATCTTCAGCAAAGATTAGACTTAGAAAAGACGTAAATTATTGCATGTAACGGATTAGCCATAGATGGTGCTATTGAGGTTGCGCTAACTAAACTAAATTTGATAGCGTTAAAACCCTTGTTGTATCTATTTCACTTCAGAGGTTAGGCAAAGACTGCTTTATGTTTAGTGCTGCTTAATTTTGTTTAGTTAGCGCGACATCAGATCCATAATCTCTTAATGTTATTGTTAAGTCTGGTCGTGATACATTTGCCTAAAACAGTTTAATCACACATCTTTTTTAACCGACTTCCAGGAGAAGGTTATAAATTCTAATGTTTATATGAATATTTTTTTAATGTAGGTATGTTCGGGCATAAAACCGGTCATATATAGAGGGATATGCAAAATTATATTTAGTTTGTAAAAGGTTTATTCCGAAATGGGACTAAATGAGACATTAAAAATTCATAAAGATCTGATGAGTAAGCATATGTGTTATATGCAATAATATTTCTAGACATAATGGAAATAAACACCTCAAACTTGGTACTGAAAATGACTGGCGTAGCATTTGAAGTCGGTTTTTTTAGATTTTTAAACTATAATTCTTGTAATCAATAATCTTTTACTTCTGAGCAAAATATGATGATAAGTGAAGATGCGATCTACAATGAAGAACGCTTGCTTATAAAATTCATGTTCTAGCGATTTGAATATATGAATTTCAACTTACCCAGGACAAATATAACGGGACAATTGGGCGGCTCGAACTTGACATGACTAGTATTCTGCATGGGGAAGCCAGCAGTGGGTGGCGTCGCTCGTCCCGCCCAAGCACTGGGGCCCCTGGTTCTCTCTCCCGCTGTGGTCTCCACTTCTTCATTATTTTGTTCTGTTTAACGAACATTATTTATATTGAATAACACTATTGTTTTGAGGCAATCTTAAACCCACCGTACATGTTTACATTGTTAACCATCACATTGTCACATAATAATTAACTAACATTGTGGACACTGCAGACATTTATTATATCACGAGCAGAAATCCTAACATTTTCATCATACTAGGGTGGTTTATTTATTTATATTATACAAAGAACATCAAATATCTACAAGGGATTTGATGATCTGTGATATTATACCTGTAAATCCAAGAATCTGAGGAAAAGCTCGACGGCTTAGATATATTTTTTCTCATGGGTACATTCAGGCGAGGTGAGGGTAGGTACTAGGTACAAATCTTAGATTACTAACTAGACAAGGCATACTAACTAGCATAACATAACATTATTTGCAAATAAGAAATTAAATGCATTAATTGATTGATTGATTTAATATCAGTACATAACTAATAAGAAATTATTTAATTTACGGTTCTTTAATCTAATGTAACAGGATATTATCAAAATATGTTGCGAGAAAATACAATTATCAAATGGCTATTTAAAAATTGCAGAATTTAGAAATATTTCGATAAAAGTAACATAAGTAATTGTTTTATCATCAATGTTTTTTTTTAATTAGGTAGGTATCACATAATTTCATTTTGGCGCCCAATTTGAGCATTTTGGTAAATATGGGCGCCATTTTAAACAAATACAAAAATAAAATAACTGCCTACATCCAAAATCCAATACGCAAAAATAATTGAAATAAATTAAAGTAGTGTGTTATTTAATATTCATTCAGTTTTAGCATACATTATTGTTTTACTAGGACATAATTCTAAATAATATTGTATAACGTCGCAGGTGTCTCAGTAGCCCCGAGTTGGGCGCCACTTTCATGACATTCATAAATATCCAAAATATAGCAACTAGGCACCAAAAGTAAATGTAATGTTTTTAATATTACTGTCAGTTATTGATAAATTAGACATAGAGATGTTCACTCTACGCATCTGACTGTTAGGATATGCGCATCAAACTAACTTCACTTTGTTTACATAGCTGACGGTTGTTTTTAAGCTGTTGTCGTTTTGATACACTTTCACCGCATGATTTTTATGATCACCTTAACATCAAGAAGATAAAATTAAGAAAAAATCACTTACCAGTGTCTAAGCAGATGCCCATATTCCATGAAGATGCGGGTTATTTCAAAGTCTTTTCCGCGAGCAAACTACCGACACAATCCTTAACTACATTCGAAACTATCTTATTACTTATATTATCTTATTACAATTGGCACTTATCTACTATAAAATATACATCAAAAACACGCGTTCGGTTCCGTTGTCTGATGGCCACGGGCAATCACACGCCGGCAATTAATAGTTTATCGATTGAAGGACGCGACCTTCGTAAACGAACTTCAAAACAAACTAAACAAAATCAGTTAAATTCAAAACGGTTGAAACATTTTTCAAAATTTTCGAGTGCACGATCTGTTTTCCGTTATTCGAAAGTTATGCCTCCGTGATAGCATCTTTGCAAGCGGCTGGAACCTAATCGGCATCGCGGGCCAACCGCAGTTCGTCAGTCCCAGCGCGCGACTGAGCCCTTCCGAAGCAACACCTCTTCGCGAGGGCTGTGATGGTCGCCGCTGACAGAATGATGTCCGGCTCGCTTCGACCACTGCTTCGTTGATGGTGCGAGCGAGATAGCTGATCAATTGAATAATTAACGGTAGACCCTGAATGAATCGCGCGAGAGGCATTACATTACCGTACGAAATGCAGGCTTGAAGACATGACGGATGTAGTTGTTTGCACACTATAAGAAATGCGCCCATTAGAGTCACGATCATATTTCACCATGGACCTGACAGCCGAGGACGAACATATTTTATTAAAAGCCGTCACAGTTAACGATAATTGTCACGTTTAGAAAAGTTCTCAGAAGTATAATGACACATAAGAAAGTACGCTCCAATTATGAGAGGGTAGTACGAAGGTAAATATTCGGTTTCTTGGAATTGGCAACGCGTACTCGTAAATACGTAATGACTCTCGCATATTAATGTTTTATTAGGAATGATTAAGTTGGCTATTGATTTTATAACTAACGGTGACAATTTATTTGATGATCTCATTTCTAATAGCTAACTTACAATACATACTGGCAGAGAAAGCGGTTCGGTAACAAAAACCTCCAAAATATTGGAGCTAGCTTTTTTAAGAACAATTTTATGAAATACAATTTTTTTTTTTTTTTTTTAAACTCAATTTTTTGTTAAAATGTTTAAAATCGTCTTAATTTTTTATTAATGGTTTTAATTACAATGACCAAAAAGAGAAAAAGGTTTTACTTCTTCCTATTTTTGTAAGGAAACAATTTAAGTTTTTATTTCTAATGGATTGCTCAGAAATTAATGAGTTATTACATTTTTAATACTACTATTCCTACCCGCTTTTTTTGCGGCCCAGTGTTGTTTATTACGTGACGTCATGAATATCATAGATATTAACCTTTACCTTACTTACATTAATAGATTGGCGATAGGCGACATAACATTGCCATTTAAAGTGGTTCAATCAGCGATTGATATTAGTAAGAAACACATTTTCCAGAATTTTCTTTAACTTCCCACAATTAAACAGTGGGTACATGTAGGTGAAGTAACAACAAAAACAATTTTATTTTAATTCATTTTATTTAAAACATTATTTGCACGATAAACTAGTGAGTGCAGAGATTCTGAACAATATTAAAGTAAAAAACACATTGACGTAGATTCTCTAAACGATCACATATTACTTCAAGCCACCTACCCTAAGTGTAAGACAGTAGAGTTCACATTTGAGTGGCATTTTAAATAAATTAAGTACATATTTGTACGAAGAGGTTTACATAGGTAACTTAGGCGAGTTAACTCGTAAGTTAATTATTAATTAATATTGATTAACATTTTATAAATATTATTAATAACTATAGTTTATCACTCGTAAGAACAAAGCGACATTTTCGGTAGAAAGTAGGTAATTATTTGAAATATGAATGAGCAAATAAAATCGCAATAGTTCCATACATACTCTATGTGCATATATTCTGCCTACCGAAAACGTAACCTAAACGCAGATTTTACATCAATTACATGTTTAAATTCGACATAGACTGCAATATGAGATGTACTGTAAAAGTCAAATTGGTCAGCATCTATATACATTCGAGTAATTTTTCACAATTTTCTAGGTGCTTCTAGATTAGCCGCATGCATTAAAGACGTGTGAGATACACAGACCGTGCATTACGCTATCTTTAATCTATGGTGTTTTTTTTCTATTTGATTTGATTTTGAACCAACGACAACAACCAAATTTTGAATCAACGTATTTAAGCTTAAATAAACGCATAAAAAATCCATTTTGTTTTACTTTTTCACGGCGACTTAGTGGTATGGCGTCACAATAGGTTATAGGTTATATTTGACTGGTTGGTACAAGCAAAAGTGACATTCGTAACAAATCGATTAATAGATTCGTAGTAAGCTCCGAGTGAAACGCCAGCGGAAATGAGACTTTATACCAAATATCGACGTTCCTTTATTATTATTATTAATATCCCTATGTGTCCCATTGTTGGGCAAAGGCCTCCCCCCATGACTTCCACGCATCTCTATCCTGTGCTATTGTAGACCAGTATTCGCTAAAGGCGTCAAGCTCATCTCGCCATCTTCTACGTGGTCTGCCGCGCCGTCTATTACCTGTATTACCATATGTTACACTAAAATACCCCGAGTGCCTCAAACGTTTTTATTCAAAGATCCGTTTACAGCTATAAGAATAGGTCTCTTGTAATTTTAAACGAGTTTCAACGTTGCTTTTATGATCATTACTTAGGCGTGAATGAATTTAGGTTTGTCTCGTTTTCACATTTGACAATTTTCTTAGGCGAGAAGCTAACAGTATGATTTAAATTTTAAGCATTCATTTTTTTAAGTTAGACGGTAAATATTCATATATATATACATTGGTATACACTTTTTTCTTTCACATTTTTTGCACTTTAGAAAAAAGCAAAAAGTAGAATTCACTTCACTTTTAAGTAGTCTGACGCCCTGACGTTGACGATTGTATGAGAGCTTAACGGCCGTTTTTAGGGTTCCGTAGTCCTTACAAGGAACCCTTATAGTTTCGTCATGTCCGTCTGTCTATCTGTCTGTCCATCCGAGGTTTTGCTAAGAGACCGTTAATACTAGAAAGCCGTAATTTTGTGGGGGTAAGTAATAAATGACGCCGAAAAAGTGCTGAAATAAAATTTTGAAAAATATTTTTTTTAGGGTAGCTCCCCTATATGAGAAGTGGGGATGATTTTTGTGTGGTGTAGGATAATTTTGTACCAAATACAAAATCCTTAGAATAAATCCTTTAAAGTGACAAAGACGGAGTACCTAGTTGCTTGTTTATAACGGGTAAAGACTTGCATTGAATAACAGGCTACTACGGAACCCTAAACTGCGCGTGGCCCGACACGCACTTGGCCTGTTATTCTTTATTTAAATTTAAATTATATTAATTATATAATATTTAAATTATTGATAAGATGTATTTAATAATATTAGACGTATGGTATTGGAAATACTTGAAATCTATTCACTCGCAAAATGAAGACAACCCCCTCCCCCCGCTAAGACCCCCAGGTTGCACTTATTAGGAAACATTCGGACTATGTATCCCATTCCCAAGCGGCACGAAGTAGGTAATTTGAAGCAAATCGCTTTGTAAATGTAATGAGTACATGTAAATTATCCATTCATAATAATAATCATCAATCAACTTTCCAACCACAATTTAGTTTACATTAAACATAAGTCAATTTTAGCTCAAATCCTTAAATAACAGCTATACAAATATTTTGACTACTTATAGAGTAAATGGAAGAACATTTTACTTATAACTAATTCTATTAAATGCTTCTTATATACAATTAACTATTTGCATATACACGTGAGTATACAAATGAATATGTGTATTGCGTACATTTATGTATATAAGCGGTTATAAGTATATTTTATAGTAAGTACCTATAGTTCGACTGCATAAGCATTATTTTACATATGCGACAGAGTAGGAGAGCACTATAATTGGCCTGATTTCCTTCTAGTTCTACGCAGATGTCGGACGCGTACGGTCGGCCGCGTAAGTACATCAGCGAAAAAAATTAATACATCATTTTAATTGTGTGTAATAATTTTAAGTGTGTAAAGAACCGACTTACATGCTGCGCGAGTCTATTTAGTAGCAAGTGTGAGACGTTTATCGTCATATCTCTGAAGATACTTATGAGATCTTGATAAGAATCAAGAATCAAAGCATTTATTCAGTACTAGCTGTGCCCGCGACTTCGTCCGCGTGGAATAGTGTCTGGGTAGCATTTTTAAATATGTAGGCTAATTATTTTACAAATAAGACACGCGTACCCCACCTACACCGCACCGTACAACGCAGCGCAAATCGCCCTCCCCTCTCTCTTCCCCCACGCCATTTCTCCGTCCCCTTTATTTATATCGAATCAACAGCCTAAAAAATAAGTTTCAAGCTAGAGCTCTAAAAATGACGATACTTCCATACAACTTTTCATCCCCCTTTCAACCCTCTTTTCGCATTAAAAGTCGCCTATGTCTTTTCTCAGGCTCTAGACTACCTGTGTACCAAATTCCATTTAAATCGGTTCAGTAGAACATTAACACAAACCTAACATATTTCCATACAAACTTTCATCCCCTATTGTTATTTTACACCCTTGAGGGTAAAACTTTTAGAAACTTTGAATGTCATATTCATTTATATCAAATTAACAGCCTAAAAAATAAGTTTCAAGCTTCTAGCTCCTAAAATGACGATACTTCCATACAACTTTTCATCCCTTTCAACCCTCTTTTCGCATAAAAAGTAGCCTATGTCCGTTCCCAGGCTCTAGACTATCTGTGTACCAAATTTCATGTAAATCGGTTCAGTGGTTTTGGCGTGAAAGCGACACAGACAGACAGACAGAGTTACTTTCGCATTTATAATATTAGTTAGGATGTAGGCAGTATTAATATACGCACATATACACGTCAAAATCATAAATCATAACCAATTATCAAGTAAACATTGCAAAAGCAGAATTTTAACGCTTTGAATTAGAAAAAAAAAACAAAAGTAATGAACCATTTAGCTGTCATCCGATCGCTTACGACAGATAAAAATTTAAATGGGACCACCTCGGAGATCATGATCAAGAATCGTTCAAATCGGTTCACAATTAGCGGATTAATCGGGTAACCAACGTACAAAAATTAAAAAAAAAACTAATAATAATGAATCGGTAACGCGCTCGCGCAATTCCATACCATCATCGTCAGTACTACGTAGTATTATTATCTTTTCTATGTCAGTACTGCTGACGTCAGCGCCGCAGTGTAGTGCTTATAGAACACAATGTATATTATATTCGTAATTTCGTACGCGCGACCGACATCAGCGTAGGAGGAATTAAGGGCTAAAGTAGCATGCTTTCTCTCTCTTTAGGATTATCTACATGGTAGGAAACAAGAAATCGACCATGTTTCTTTAGCGGAATGTTGTTTAAAGACAACAATACAACAATATAAGAGTATGTGATAATAAATTAGATTACGGGCTAAAGACGAAGTGTAATCGCGGTAGTTACGATTGAAATCCACGTGACCCGGTGAAGGGCCTTGTTGCCAAACATTTAGTTAATTCCTAACGCTTGTATATTCACTCTTCTCGTTTATTTTTGGCATAGCTTATGCTGTCTGACTATATTAAGTGAGTATAAAATAGCCTCGAAAAATGTCATAGTTTAAAAAAAAAGTGTAATAAAATGACGTAGTAAAATAAACGAAAATAATGCTAACTAGTGTGATAAGTACATTTAAATAAAGCATAAAGCATCACATACAGCAATTATAACATATTTTTATCTACCCTTATATCGTAAAGTTCTGATTATGATTTAAAGATGGTACCATATAATGACAGACTTTATGCATGTACAATTGAAATAAAATTAAAAAAATATATCATGATGCAATTTTTTTAGCAAAACAATGCTATATAAGATCGTTTAAAAAATAAAAGCACCGACTTCAAATGCTTCAAAACGCATTTAATTTTCAGTACCAAGTTTGAGGTGTTTATCCCCATATCTCTGGAGATACTTATCAGACCTCGATGAAATTACCATGGTACCATACTTAGGATATCTCCTTGCCAACAAAAAAGAATATTCAAAATCATCCTTTTTTGAAGTCGGTTAAAAATAAGTTTTTTTTTCTGTTATATGTCACTTTGGATCGACCAAGCAGTTTTCAGTTCGATTTTTATCATTGTTTATGGCGACCGCGACATACAGACGAATTGAGAACCTCCTCCTTTTTGTAAGTCGGTTAAAAATGACAATCATTACGTATTATATACGTGGTTAAAACCATAGGGTGCCTATAAAATATCTAATTTAAAGCCGATCCCATTTTAAATCCAGTTATATAAATAAACAATGTTTAATTTTTTTTAACATACACGACGTATCTTAAACATCATTCAAATAAAATAAAACGATACAGAAAACCCCATTTGAAATAAATAATGTTAAACTTTTTTAAACATACCTTAATTTAAACAACATTCGATGCATTATTCCAAATAAAATAAAAATAGACAAGTAAACAAAATATACAAATATTTTTTTACACGATTTCTTACATTAGTCAATATCAATTGAAATGTATTTTCTAACCTAATTAATTTGATGAGATGAGCACAGTTAGGTTACATATTTTATTATATGAACAATAATTCAACGGCAAATGCTATTAGCTACTCCTGAGGCGATAGGACAGCAGGCTTACTAACCACTAGAGATCACCAGACCAACTAATCAGGTTTACTAACCACTAGACCTTCTGGTCAGCGTCTTACTAACCACTAGACCTTCTGGTCAGCGTCTTACTAAGCACTAGACGAACTTGTTAGTCAGTAATTTTACAAAAAAAAAAATATCTAACGCGCCTTCGAAGTTGTCTAACTTCTAACTGCAATTCTAGGCAAAAGTATGGTTATGCCGCTTCACAAAAAAATATGAATGAAAACTTTATATTTCTGCAATATTTTGTTTGATAACTTATCACTAGACAATAATATTTGCGTTCCTGAACAAACATTATTACGATTTTGATTAATTCTGATACAGAACAATTAAGCAGGGCTTCAAACCGGTTTCCAATTTAACGGTTCAGAACAGGTAAATAACGTTCTTACGATTATTTCGTTCGGAGCGCGAGCGTTATAAAAACCTCATTAAAAACCTTTATAAATTGGTTTATCTCGCGAGCCCGTGTCACGTGGCTGTTGTGTCGTTCGACGCAGGGCGCGGCCCGCGCGCTGGCTTGCATACAGAAGCAAACGCATGCATGGAGAGGATGGAGCAAAGAACGAAATGGATTCGTTCTATACTGGTTTTTTGAACGAAACCACTTGAATGCATATATCGTTCGCAATAGAGGTTACGTTAGAACAAAACCTAAAAGAAAAGGTTTTAGGCAGTTAAGGCAAAACCGGTTTGAAATTTTTCCCGGTTATTTTTTATGGACAAAATGACATCATGGTCTTCGGGGTAAATAAAACTGGCCAAGTGCGAGTCAGATTTTTGTCCCGCACACGGAGGGTCCCGAACGTCATCTAACGAACTTCTAACACCAACTAAGTGAACGTTAACACAAAGGTGTTAATAGTTAATATTATTAATAAGGTAAACAATCGTTCATAGATGGCGCTATAATAAAAAACACGTTTTTTGTATGGAGACCCTATTTAATTTTTAATCTTGAATGTTTAACTTTGTTCTATTCTTAGTATTTGTTGTTATAGCGGCAACAGAAATACATCATCTGTGAAAATTTCAACCGTCTAACTATCACGCTTCGTGAGATACAGCCTGGAGACAGACGGACAGCGAAGTCTCAGTAATAGGGTTCCGTTGGTACTCTTTGTGTTCGGAACCCTAAAAATCGTAAAATCTTACAAATTAGCTACACACAGGCATGGATCTCGAATATTGGATGTTTTGTGTGATTTGAACTTTGAACTACTCGTATGTTAAGGAGCATAAACACGCGTACTTAAACGCGTGTTTATGCTCCTCCGCCATCTAGTTTATCTTAGAAACGGCATAGCTGTTGCCGTTAAACTAAAGTACTTTAAGGAACTAAAGTAATAGTACATATTGCTCTTACGAGTACATATTATATTACTTATATTTATACATATATTAAAATTGAAGAATAATCCTTAAGTTCAGTGATTTATAAAATGGTTCCGATTTACAAGCTCTCATTTATTTTACAGAAATAAAAGCATATAAAGTAAATTAATAATATATACAAGAAATATGAAAATAAATAAAAACATATAAAATTAGAAATAAAGACTTTTAACTAAGATGTGACATAAATAAAAAAATCCTTTCGCTAGAAGTTTTACAGAAGTTTTAAAACATTTATTAGTTTCCTCTAGGAGTTGACAGAATAGTTTTAAACATACATTAGTTTCCGCTAGGAGTTGACAGAATAGTTTTAAACATACATTAGTTTCCGCTAGAAGTTGACAGAATAGTTTTAAGCATTAATAAGTTTAATTGCCGTTTATAATTAAGACCGTTAAGGTATTGTTAAAGCCAGATATATGAAATGTCCCTAAACTCAAGAAAATTAATTAATTGCAACTATACATACCATATAGACATATAAATAAAGGGCGGATATAGACTATATATAGAGTTCAATTCTAAATAATTTAAGATCGCTTTAAACTAAAAAATCTTCTAAAACTTCAAACATTGCGCTAGTCATTCAGTACCAAGTTTAAGGTATCTTATCTCCATATCTCTGGAGATACTCATAAGATCTGGATAAAATCACAATGGGACCAAACAAGCATACTCTTTCAACAAAAAAATAATCTACTAAATCGGTTAACAAATGACAGAGTTCTGAGGTAACAAACATGAAAAAAATACCGTCGAATTGAGAACCTCATTCTTTTTTTAAAGTCGGTTTAAAATATTTCTAATTAAATCCTACTTTGCCAAAAGAGCGAGATGTAGCGATACGGATCATATAGCAACATCTCGTTCTAGTCTACTGTCTAGAAATAAGCTTACTTCAAAGATTTGGACCTAGCGGTAGATACCTGCTATTTGCAGAATACCCACTTTCCTATTCTTTTTTTTTTTGCAACATTAAATTTACATCGGAAACAAAAAATAACATTACATTGTCCACATAACTGACAAAACAAACGCCACATAAAAATTTAAAAACAGAACTGTCTTTCCAATATCTTAGTGGAATGATAAATTTTCTACTTACGTATATTCATTTTCTAACTACCCTCCAAAATCATTTAGGCCGTATTTTCTCGTAGAAGAAAATCTGCGCAACGTTATCTGCTTCTTTAACCAGCAGTTTTCTTTTGACGAACTTGAAGTGGTCCAGAGCGAATTGATACAGCTCGTTTTCCATTTTCCATATCGTCGATTCTTGTATTTTCTCTATAGTTGATAGGTTAGGTTCTATTTTGGAGCTGGTTTGCCTGAGGTGTGATTTATTGCTGTTCAGGTAATATTCCGTGGCTCCTTTGAAGAAGCGAGGGAGGGTAGCCTCGAGTATTGTGATGAAGTCCAGCATTTCCTCTGTCACTCCGACGAGTAGGTAGTGATTGACTAGATTGTGTTTCGCCTGCTCTAATGCCCAGGGATTGCCGGGTACCCTGGAATATAACAGATTGATTTTGTAGTACACACAGTGCTTGAATGTTTGTGAAGAAAGGGAGATATAGTTAAAATACAATAAATCTTTATTGACACCAATTCACATATAAAATTAATACATATATTTTTTTATTTCCTTATGTTAATTTATCTTTTTAGGGTCAGCTCAGACCGCGACGCGACGCGACGAGACACAGCGCGCACTTTTTAAAATAGTTACACAAAGTAAAACTTTATTAACTACACAATAAAATACACATTTCATTGAGATAATTTAGCGGCGTCGGGCTGCATCGCCCGGCGCAGCACGGCCGCGCGAGAATCCACGTAATACAAATTAGAACTTTATTTACTACACAATAAAATACACATTGTATTGAGATAATTTGGTGGCGTCACACGTTTTACTGCGCCGCGCGACGTCGGGCTGCGCCGCGCGGCTTCTCACTGCGCCGCGCCGCACCGCGCGAAACCACAAGCATCGTCACGTCACGTCGCGTCGCGGTGTGAACTGACCCTTACAGTAGATATTACACTATCATTAAAATCTAGCCTTAAAACTACTAGGCTAATGATTAATTTGATTTTAACTTAATTTACTATTGTAATACTTCTAGCAATAATAAAAATGTGAGCAGTTACCAGCACTCAGCGGCGTGACCACAGAAAAACGGCACTTGCAGCCACATGTTATCGGGATTGCAGTCCGGTTGGTTCTTCTCAACACACTCGTCAAACGTCTGCAATATACAGAGTTATTTTAAAATTATTGAATACCTCTAGGCGGAATACGGAGAACAATTGTTGAATGAAAGTGGCGATAGCCCAATGGCTAAGGCGTCGGACTTGCGATCGAGAGGTCGTAAGTTCGATCCCCACCCATTGCACTATTGACGTGAACCCACTCCAGACACAGGCATATTTAGTTTAGTTGGAGGGGTTTACAAGACTACTAGTAATGTCAAATGTGCAACCCACATTGCTTGTAACCTTAGTAGTAGTAAACCTTTAAAAAAGTGCGTGTCAGCTCCAACGCACTGGAGGTTACTTTTTAAGAATTATTATTATTGTGGTTAAGGTCAAAATTTAAGTTAAGGTCAAGGTCAATGTTAAGATCAAATTCAAGGTCAAGGTCATGGTCAAAGTTTTTATCATCATTTCTCCAGAGATACTGATCTGATCTTAATAAAATAGCACCAACTGGATCCACACTACCTATGAAAAAAAAATTAACAAACTGCAGCTTGTAACGCATAACGTTTAACGTTTGGTTTACTTCCATAAATCATCATACCCCGGGCATAAATATGAAAATGTATCCTACCTGTATTCTCAATAAATGATTTGATTGATTGATTGAAAATAGTGACCTGTTTCAGCATCGCATTTATAAAGATTATTATATAAACATCTATGACTTATCAGGAGTATTTTCCCAAATCTTGTATGCACACCTTGTTCTGACAAATACGAATCTATTTATTTAACATCGTTTGGAAAACGAAGTAAAAAACCGACTTCAAATACTTCGCTAGTCGTTTTAAGTACTAAGTTTGAGGTGTGTATCTCCATATCTCTGGAGGTACTTATCAGATCTCGTTAAAATTACAATAGGACAAAACAGATAGCACACTCTCTCAAACAAAAAATAATTTTCCAAATCGATTAATAAATTAGTTCTGAGGTAAGTAACAAACATAAAAAATACACCTGAATTAAAAACCTCTTTCTTTTAAATGTCGGTTAAAAATAATGTGCTACATCAGAGACCACAAGCTGAATAACGCATATTACTTGTGCACATGTTTTAACTGACTAATGAGATATCATCAAAGTGCATCCGATGTCAAGATAGATTTTACAATATTTATCCTTAACACTAACACCGTAAGTCACAAAACTTATTGTTCTTAATCTAGGTCACAAATAGATTACCTTCTAGAAACGTAAAGCAATTAATATAATATGTTTATAACACATGTATACGCATAGTTGCATTTTGTAATGGTTCACACAGCATTTAACATACAAGATGATTTCATTTTCGATTTCTACTGGCTGAGAATATAATTTATCTATTATACTCCATTTATTTATCATTTGACAGCTCCTGGGTTGGATTTAGGTGCTATAAAAATATCGATAGATAAACTTAAAAATATATTGTTTTGGCAAATGGATCGTACATAATGCATCACTGGTTGTAGACTTATTTTCAAAAGTTTACTTGAATTTATGCGGATAAACTACCAACATTTTATAAAACCCAGTCTATTCTGGCTTTGTGTGTGATGGGATAAGACCAAATTATTGTACTGAATCTGACCCTAGACCTTAACACCATGTTTTTGAAAATCTGTAAAGATTTTGCTCATCTGACATCTAATGGCAGTTCATTCCAGAGCTTTGAAGCTTGTACTGTAAAGGAATTTGCTAAATATTCTGTAGTATGTGTAGGGATCTTTAGTAGGAGGGTTTTATCGGAATGTAAGGAGAGAGAATGTGATTGCTGTAGAAATTGATAGCGTTCTTCTTCAGGTAAGTAGTAAAAGGAATGAAAATAATACAATAGAGTAAAGACAGGATGTGAGCATTTCGGCGCAGGCGTATGGGTAACCAATTCGGCTTTCTACAAAACTCAGATATATGGTCGAATTTACGTAGACCATAAATAAAGCGAATACAAACATTTTGTTTGCGTTCTAACTTATTCAGCTGTTCCAGGGTTAAGTCTGGATATGAGGTATCGGCATTTTTTTTTTTTTTTTTTAATAAAAAGCTTACTAGCAATAAGTGCTGCACATCACTAGTATTCTACTAGTATTACTGAATACCATTGGGGTTTAAGTTCTACAACTGCCATCCCTGCTTTATCATCATAATCGGCCTATCTAGACCGGGAGATGGTAACAGAAAATACTTGGTCATTTGTACCAGTATGGCGGTTCTTCAGAGGTCTAATTACGGATGACAGAAAAGAAAATGACGGTCATAGCGCTGGTACCGGCGGCCAAATCGCGTGGGTGTTAATCGAATGTGTCGGATAAATAATAGCGTCGAACGATGATTTCCACAAAAATGCTTGTATTTTCCGATAGTCGATAAAAAAATAAGTAGGCGGTAGGTAATGCTATACTTCTCCAGTGTGACCTACAGCCCGCCATACAGACGCGAATACATTAATTAAAAAAACACCAATTTAAGCATTTGTTCCAGGCTAATTTTTGCACAGCTAATCATCGTCGAGTAGCCATTAACGAAATACACCATGCCATACTTTTCTGATGGTATTTGGAACCATCAGCCGCCATAAAGGAGTAATTTTTTTTTTTTTCGCAAACGCGTTTTATCAGTATTGTATTTGGATTTTTGGAAAGTATTTGATAAAATGTGACCGTTATTACATTTCCCATACGTCTTGTAGGGGGAAAAAGTACTGCCATACATGAAAAACTTATTTATTCGAAACGTTTTAAAAATACGACTATAAAATACGTAAAATCATTTTTTTACATCATCGAATCATTGTATTCTGTTCGTTTGGATGTAATTGTACCTAAAAAAATTTATTCCAGATTGTAACCATGGGGCGGACGACTGTCGGACTTAATCCAAGACGTTAAACAAAAATAAAAAAAAATGACGATTTGTACCAGTATGGCATTTGGATTTTCGGAAATTATATGATAAGTACAATGTGACCATTAATATATTTGCCATACTTCTAGTAGACGGAAAAACTGGCGCCATACTTGAAAAACTTTGTTTTTCAAGGAAATAAAATGGTAATAAAAAACGTGCGTTCCCATACATTATGGCTTATAAACACGATTACCTATCTACAATTCGAAAAATCTTTCGAGCGCCGGTAGCCGTACAATATTATACGACATAACATCTGGTTATAAGACAAGATTGCCACCACCTAGGTGTTTGAAATTTTGTATTTATATTTGTTAAACCTCTAAGGGCGGCCGTACACGGACTGTTTGAGCAGTTAACGGCTAAGCGACGTACACGGACCGCTCGAGCGGTCGGCGTCGAGTGCTCAAGCGGTCTGTTGTTGACTGCTCGAGCTCGCGACCGCTCGCGAGCGGTGGACGGCACGATGAAATTTCGTCATGCAGTTGACGGCTTGAAGCGGTCGCGATCGCGACTGCTTGAGCAGTCGTGTGTACGGCAGCGAATGAATGACTATAGTTCACCGCGCGGTCGCAGCTTCAAGCAGTCAGTCTCAACTGTACACATCGTGCAAATTACGAATAAAATCTTAGAATTTTGAAAAAATATTGTTCACATTTGCCACCTCCCACAGGTATGACATGATCAGATTTCTATTTATGATCATACAGAGAACTGTTAAAAAAAGTTTTAGACCGGTACAAATCGTTTAGCAAAAAAAAAAGATTTTACTCCTTCGCAGTGGTATGGCGGCCATTGGGGATCGTTGGAAAAGAATGGCAATGTGATTTCCGTGAATGGTTACTCGACGATGATTAGCTATGCAAAAATTAGCCTGGAACAAATGGTTGAATTAGCTTTTTTTTAATTAATGTATTTGCGTCGGTATGGCGGGCTGTAAGTCACACCGGAGAAGTATGGCATTACGCTACCACCTACTTCTTTTTTTATCGACTATCGGAAAATACAAGCATTTTTGTGGAACAAATCGTTTGACACTATTATTTATCCGACACATTTGATTAACGCCCACGGGATTGGGCTATGACCACCATTTTCTTTATTGTCATTCTGTAATTAGACCCCTGAAGAAGCTCCATACTGGTACAAATGACCAAGTATTTTCTATTACCATCTCCCGGTCTAATCTCTGTCCACCGCTGGACATAGACCTTGCCTATGACACACCATTGAGCTCGATATTCAGCTCTTTGTTTTCAACTTATAATTCATAGCAACTTATAATCTGCTTTATAATGAACTAGCTGCGCCCAGCGGCTTTACCCACATTCTATCCGGGTACCAAACCTACCTCTCAAATCACTAACTAGTGCTGAAAATTGCATTAAATATAGTTAAAAAGATTGCATAGTTTAAAAGATCCAAGCATACAGACAGCTAAAGCAACTTTGTTTTATTCTATGATAAAAAGATTTAGTTCTTTATTGTTTTATTACTTAATTACTTAATTGTTACTGCAGTTAACAGCAATAAAGAGCACAGATGGCAGAAAACCTCATTCCACCAGTATACATCCCATTCTTAATATTTAATCCTATTACAGGTTTCTTTAGTTTAGACAGTAGAGAATATAAAATATAAAATTACCATTTTATCTCCATGTTTCTTCCGCACCAAGTGTGGCCGGAAATTATCTCCATTCCGAAGGAAATAGTAATATGAGACGAGCCTGTCCAACGGCTTCCTAATTAGGTTAATGAATATAGGCTTTGAGTTTGTTCCCAATCTGTCAACAAAAAGATTTGATATTAACAAATTAAACTGAAGAAATGGCATCAATAAAATTGCTCAGGCTTTCAAATTCTAAATAGGGGATATTAGAGGTCCTTATGCAGAGGTGCTCATGCAAAATAAAATCTGTAGCCAAATATCTAATGTGTTCCGGCAGTTATCCTTGAGAGCTAGTTCCGAATCTAGACTAGCATCATCACTTACCAACAGGTGAGATAGTGGTCTAGTGCTGGCTTATATGATTTTAAAAAACTCTTTCATTGATATTACCTTTCAAAATTTAAAAAAGCCATATGCCCATGATAAAGAGCTGGCTTAACTTCACTCCATCTCGTCACATTCTGAGCAAACTTATACTGATTGTTGAGCGACATGATATGTCTATTGGCTGTTATATTGATATGTAGCACTTTGAAGTTGTTCTTCTTGCACAAGTCGTAGGCCACGCCCACGAAACTCGTCGACCCCGTCTTGGGGACTCGATTGTAGATGACCACAGTGTCATCGTCAGTTTTGTCCAACGGCTTAGGGAAAAATTGACGAGGTTCTGTGTGAGATTGAGCTAGTCTGTACTCTGAAATGGAAGGGGAATATTTAGAACTGGATAGTTTAACAAATTAGATCGATAAAATTGTTTTAATAAGGGGTCAGGAGTAGATTGTTTACAAGGTGTGATGTGTATGATCCTTATGGTATAAGATAGGTAATACTGTATGAAGTAGAGAGTTTTTAAATTGGATTGGAGGAGTCATAAATGAAAGACAGATCCTCGTACCTATTTTTCGGTAGCTTTCCTCAAGTCGTGCGATTTCTGCCTGGAAATATAGCACGACTATCACAACAACACATAGACACGAAAACAGACATAGTTTGTTTACGTTGTACATTGCTGCGGGAGTCCCGATCAAGCCCCTTTATGACGACACATGCATTGCCATGAATAATGCGCGTACATTTTAAAATAAACAAACATTACTTATTTCAGCTACAAAATCATTTTGTTGTCGATTTCGATTCGATTTCACTTCACCTCCCCTCCCAACCCCTGTTGTGCCCTCCCTGTCTCTTTTGACTTTTGACATTGACAAATGACACCCTTCGTACATTCACTGTCAGTGTCACATCAATCATGCCCAGTGTTTTTTTTTAAAGTTACTTTACACCATAGAGAAAGTATATAATATGTAGAGAGAACATTACCGTATGCGAATGAAATAGCTATAGAGATAAAACCCGACTAAAACGATGAACACGTGATACATATGCCAGCTATAAGATAAATCAATCAATCAATCAAATTGTTTATTTGTGATACACAGGTAATAAAATGGTGTTAATAGTAGTTAACAAAAAGAACATGCTGTGATCAGCCACTGAGGCATACGCATACAAATATTGGATATCAAATATGCAAATTAAAATTAAGATTATATTAGGCAATGTCAATTATACATTTTATAGATACCTATTTTACTAAAATAAATATGAATCAGTCATGAAAAAATAAGAAATCGTTTCAAGCTAAAGCTAGCCTTATTTCTAATAGTTACTGCTCAGAAATACATACCAGAAGACTATATAGCAACAATATTTACTAAATTTATAAATATATAATTGCATCAACACGCTTACTTACCGGTGAAAGGTTATTCTTTCATCGTAACGGTCAGGACGGTTTTTACACTCTTTTACACAGCAACGCGCCATGAATAACCGTAATATTTCTACACAAATGCAACTTTACCAGAAAAATTGCGTTTTATCACAGAAAAATTGAAAACTTCCCGTAAACGCAGTCAAAACACTATTAAGACTATAACCTCTCACACAATGACAGGTGTTTGTTTGGAAACATTTGAAATGTATCTAAACAAAAACATCGCATATGCAATAGAAGGATAAAAAAATTGTTATCCGTTTCGCTCTCTTATACTAGTGATTGTATAGTCTTATATATAGATTTATCCTTCTCATATTATTATTATTATTTAAATGCCATATCCGCTTAATATTTAATCCATGCTTTACACGAATTGTGTATTTAATTTATACCCAGTTCACACCAGTCAATTGTAGTCGTTCAACTGGCGAATCGCAAGCGATTTGAAAGGTGTGAATAGGCTTTCAACAAAATTGAAGCGAGCAGAATCGTTTCAACAGAAGTTAAACGCCTTTCAACTTTATTCGCTTTTAAATTCCTGTTGATAGCGATTTGACAGGTGTGAACCCGTGCATTCAAATCGCTTTCAATTTTCATTATCTATACCGGAGCGGAGCGTGAACTTGCTAGTTATTGCGCATTATTCGCAAACATTGTTTTGATAAGATTAAACCCTAGTTTATGTTACTATTGGAGTATTATTACTGTACTATTGGAGTACACTATGGAAGTGAAAATGTCAGCAAAAACAGCAAAACCTATCAACTTTTAATTGCATTGAAATAGTTCACAGTGTCTCTTGTAATTCGTCTGTATTTCAAAATGGTTAGAAATAGAAAGTGTTGAGTGCATAAAAATTCGTGACTAAACGCTATTTTGTGCCGTTTCTCGTGCAAGCAACGTGATAAGACTCAATTTGTGGTTAAAGTTCTTAGTTCAATACATGTGATGTGACCAGAGAAAACTTAAGATTGACAATGTGGAAAATAGTAAAAAGGCTTTAATGTATAAAAAGAAACACTTTTAACAATCATTTCTTGTTTTATTTATTTTCATTAATATATAAAATTATAAATATACCCAACACAAGCATGGCTTAATGGATGGCATAATAGCTTTGTGCTACTTTACTTTGCCAATGGAATCTCAATGTTGGTTTTTTTTTTAATAATCAGACATTACAAAAATTAATGTATTTTGCCTTCTCATTATGGTACCACGAATAAGTGCATTTAGCCAGTGTCAAGTTTTATGAATTCTGACACTGACATGTTTTGAAATGTGACTTTGACAAAACCTTAACAATATTAATTACTTGACACTGGCTAAATACACTAATCGCGTGGAACCATAATGAAACAAAAATAAAAAAGTACTCTGTGTTACTCTAGGTGTTACTAGTATCGCTATTTAATCTGTGCAATGTAGAGTTTAAATATTCTCTTTGGTCGAGTTGATCGACAGTGTGAACACCGGCATTCAAAATCGCTTTCAAATTTTTGTTGACCGACTAGAGTTGTTCAACTGGAATCGACCAGTGTGAACTCGGTATTAGACAAGGCAAGTATCAATTTAACCGATTTTCAAAAAGGAGGAGGTTATCAATTCACCTGCATTTTTTAATGTTGCTTTTCGTTTTCTCCGCCAATTGTCAACCGATTTTATTATATTACAAGCAATTCTTTCATTTTGCTGCTATCCAATTGAGCTTGGCATACATTATTATGTAATTGATATTTTTCGTTACACTTTATATTTTTTTGTTCATTGTTACACACAATATAAATTAAATTATATATTTTAGTAAGTTCGATGAAAATGCAATATAATGATACCATCGACCTCTCTTGATGATGAAGCCGGGCTGTAGGAACTGGGACTCAATGGCAAATGGTAGGAATTTGGGCTAGAAGCTATGTATTGTATTGTTATCATTATTACCTTCTTTTCAATACACATGGCAACGATGTTACAAAAAGCTACGTATAGTCATAGAAAATATAATAATACTAAGTATAGTGTTTGAATTTTTTTCAACTTTTAACATAGATTTAAACAAAAAAAGTTGCTATCCTGAGTACATTTTGTCGAACGGTTATCATTAACGCGGGGGCAGGGGGGAGCGGTTGCCGCCATAGATAAATAAACTGGCCAAGTGCAAGTCGGACTCGCACTCGTAGGGTTCCGTAACACAGTTAAGTATTCCATAACTATGATTTTTCGCAACTACAAAATTACCTTTATTTTTCATAGTGTTTGTATGAAAAACAAAGTTATCTTTGCGGTCGCCATATCTCTAAAACTGCTGACCTTATCTCGTTCAAACCAATTTTCGTTGTTAGTTTTAATTGAGATCTACAGCATATATTTTTTTTAGATTTTTCACTCATACTTTAAAAGTTAGAGGGCGGGGGCACACATTTCACCACTTTAGACGCACCTATCTTTCGAATGATTGACTTTGAGAAAAAATGATTTAGGAACCTTCATGTCATTTTCGAAGACCTATCCATTGACACCCCACACGTATAGGTTTGAAGATTTTTTTTTTTGTTTCAGTGCCATGTATGGGATGCCCCCCCTTAAACTTTTATATTCTTTAATTTTGTATAAAAATCGGAAAGCGGTTCACAGAATACATCTACCTACCAAGTTTCAATTCTGTAGTCCTAACAGTTTCGGAATAAAATGGCTGTGACATACGGACGGACAGACAGACGGACAGACAGACATGACGAATCTATAAGGGTTCCGTTTTTTGCCATTCAGCTACGGAACCCTAAAAATGCCGACAAACAGATGTGACAAATTGTAGATTTACACCTATCGCCATACCTTCGATACCGAATAACCGACGACGACTAAAGTACTTTTTGTTAAAAAAACTGGCCAAGTGCAAGTCGGCCTCGCACTGGTAGGGTTCCGTAACACAGTAGAGTATTATTCATAGTGTTTGTATGAAAAACAAAGTTATACTTGCGGTCGCTATATCTCAACAACAGCTGACTGTATCTCGTTCAAACCAATTTTCATTGAAAGTTTTTATTGAGTTCTACAGAATATATTTTTCTAGATTTTTCACTCCCTTACTTTAGAAGTTAGAGGAGGAAGGGGACACACATTTTACCACTTTAGACGCGCCTATCTTTTAAATGATTGACTTTGAGAAAAAATGATTTTAGGAACCTTAATGTCATTTTCGAAGATCTATCCATAGACCCCACACGTATAGGTTTGAACAATTTTTTTTGTTGTTTCAATTCCATGTATGGGATGCCCCCCCTTAAACTTTTATATAATTTGTTTTTGTATAAAAATCGGAAAGCGGTTCACAGAATACATTCACCTACTAAGTTTCAATTCTGTAGTCCTAATAGTTTCGGAATAAAATGGCTGTGACATACGGACGGACAGACAGATAGACATGGCCAATCTATAAGGGTTCCGTTTTTTGCCATTTGGCAACGGAACCCTAAAAAGAATAGGATACGATATTAGGATTAGGATAGGTACTAATCAAATTGAAAGATCCATGATTATTATCAGTAAACTATGCAGTAGTTTATTAAGGCATGAGTTGGCTGTGTAAACAAATGCAGTGATATGATAGTTGAAAACGATTATTTTTTGTAGATTACTTTTGGTGCCAAAAATCCTTCAAATTTTATTTTACCCAGTATTGTCACTCTCGTGACTAAGACGAATCTATTGACACCACTCACATAAAAATACGACAAGCCGTTTAGGCTCTAGGGCGTGCCAAAAAAATATACATACATACATACACTCGAAAAGAATCAAAGAATCAAAGAAGAAGAATCAAAGCATTTATTCAGTATGTAGGCAGTATAAATATACGCACATATACACGTCAAAATCATAAATCATAAAATAAATCATAACCAATTATCAAGTAAACATAGCAAAAGCAGAATTTAACGCTTTGAATTAGAAAAAAAAAAGTAATGAACCATTCAGCTGTCATCCAATCGTTTACGTCAGAATATTTAAAAAAAATTAAAGTAGGTTAAAACCAACCATACATGTAACTGTGTACTTCAGTACTTCAGACAATTTTTATATAAAAAAAAATTAAAAAAGTGAAATAGTGAAACACAACATAGAGAAACGCATACCAATCACAGTACATATCATGATCCAAATGGAACTGATAGTCCGTCTGTCAGCTGCATAATATTGTTTAAATAAAAATAAAAATGGCAAGCCTAGAAAGAAAATCTGCGGACAAAAGGGGAAAACTGAATGGCTGTTGAATCTACCGGTGTTTCGGAAATACTCCCATCAGAGAAGAAACACCAAGAAACTCTATGGGGCTTGTCTTGTCATTTTATCTTTTTTTTTTTTAAATTAATTGTACATGTCAGCTTTAAAATCTAATACTATAAGAATCTTTGTCCTGACATACTGACTGACTCACTGACTCACTGACTCACTGACTCACTGACAGACAACGCACAGCCTAAACCGCTGGTCGTAGAGACTTGAAATTTGGAGGGTATATTTGTCTTAGTACGTAAAGGTGTACTAAGAAAGGATTTTCCAAAATTCACCCCTTAAGGGGATGAAATGGGGGTTCAAAGTTTGTATGGAGAAACAAGATTAGATCGTCTTTTCTATCCGAAACTTCACATAAGTGCTTCAGTAAAAAAATAAGTAAAGACGTGTTTCAGGTTTTTTTGGAATTCCACCCCTAAGAGGGTGAAATGGGGTAATAAAGTGTAAAATCAATATTGTTTCGGATTGCGCTGAAATTTGGCATGCAGATAGTTATTAAGACGTTAGTTCCCTCTGAGAAAGGATTTTCCAAAATTGACCCTCGAAGGGGATGAAACGGGGGTTCAAAGTTTGTATGGAGAAACAAGATTAGATAGTCTTTTCTATCCGAAACTCCACACAAGTGCTTTAGTAAAAAAATAAGTAAACACGTGTTTCAGGTTTTTTTGTAATTCCACCCCTAAGAGGGTGAAATGGGGTAATAAAGTGTAAAATCAATATTGTTTCAGATTGCGCTGAAATTTGGCATGCAGATAGTTATTACGACGTTAGATCCCTCTTTGAAAGGATTTTCCAAAATTAACCCTCGAAGGGGATGAAACGGGGGTTGAAAGTTTGTATGGAGAAACAAGATTAGATAGTCTTTTCTATCCGAAACTTCACACAAGTGCTTCAGTAAAAAAATAAGTAAACACGTGTTTCAGGTTTTTTTGTAATTCCACCCCTAGGAGGGTGAAATGGGGTAATAAAGTGTAAAAATCAATATTGTTTCGGATTGCGCTGAAATTTGGCATGCAGATAGTTATTAATTACGACGTTAGTTCCCTCTGAGAAAGGTTTTCCAAAATTCATCCCTGAAGAGGATGAAACGAGGGTTCAAAGTTTGTATGGAGAAACAAGAATTGATTGTCTCTTATATTCGAAACTTCACACAAGTAGTTTAGTAAATAAATGAGTAAATACGTGTTTCAGGCTTTTTGAAATTCTATTCCTAAAAGGGTGAAGTGGAGTAACAATGTCTGAAATCAATATTGTTTCGGATTGCGCTGATATTTTGCATCCAGATAGAAATTTTGACGTAGGTATCCGCTGAGAAAGGATTTTTCAAAATTCACTCTTCAAGGGATGAAGCGGGGGCTCAAATTTTGGATAGTCATTTTATTCGACATTTCACACAAGTACTTCTGTAAATAAATAAGTAAATAAGAGTTTCAGACTTTTTCAAAATGCCACCCTAAAAGAGTGAACTGGGGTAAAAAAGTCTGAAAATCAATATAGTTTCGGATTGCGCTTTATTGGGTTTTTCGGGTTTTAAAAATATGAATCCTGATTTGTCTTAGTCACGCGATAACATGAAAACAGGTGAACCAATTTGGCTAATTTTTATTTGATGTCTTTAATGATAGAATCGTTTTTACAAAAGAAAAGTTTTAAGTAAATGAAAGGAGTTTTTAACGCGGGCGTAGCCGCGGGGGACTTCTAGTTTTAACAATATATTAATAATTATAATACAATTTATATTTGTTCTTGGAACTTGGGGCATTCAGGCCATGCATTTTTGTCATCCATATAGTCACCTATACCTATATATATATACCTATGTATAGTATGATTTTTTCATCAAATTGGATTTTACATAGATTTTAAATTTGCTCATAGGCAATTGATCAATATCTTTAGGTAACTTATTGTAAAAGCGTACACAGTTCCCCATGAATGAACCACTAACTTTCTGCAGTCTGAAATTAGGTATAATTAATCTATTTTTATGTCTTGTATTAAAATTATGTACATCAGACCTTTTCTTATAATCATTTATATTCTTGCGTATGAACATAATATTTTCATAAATGTATTGACATGCCACTGTTAGAATTTTAATTTCCTTAAACTTTTCACGAAGTGAATCTCGCGACCTTATACTATATATAGAGCGAATAGCTCGTTTCTGCAAAACAAATATTGATTGGATTTCAGCGGCTTTCCCCCACAATAAAATGCCATAAGACATTATACTGTGGAAGTAGCTGAAATAGACCAATCTTGCAGTGGCTTCGTCCGTTAAAAATCTAATTTTACGTACTGCGTATGCAGCGGAGCTTAACCTACCTGCTAGAACCGATATTTGAGAACCCCATTGAAGCTTTGAATCCAGGGTGATGCCCAAGAATGTTGTGGATTCAACAAGTTCTAATGGTTCATCATTTATTAATATACTTTTATTTAGGATACCCTTTTTTACATTTGGTAGAGAGAAATTAATACATTTAGTTTTTTTTGCGTTTAACAATACGTTATTGGTTGTAAACCAATTCAGAACCTGTGTTATTGATTTGTTTACATCGTCAAAGTTAGGTGTAGTCCTATCTATTTTGAATATCAAGGAAGTATCATCTGCGAACAAAACAATATCACATAGGTTCTGTACGAATGACGGTAAATCATTGATATAAACTAGAAATAAAAAAGGTCCTAGGATCGATCCCTGCGGGACTCCCATTTTTATGAGGGATCCAGATGACCTGACGCCATTGACTTCAACCATCTGTGTTCTATTACAGAGGTATGATGATACCAGATGAAGTGCCTTACCTTCAACACCGTAGTATTTTAATTTGTAAATTAGTGTTTCATGACAGACACAATCAAATGCTTTTGATAGGTCACAGAACACGCCAATAGCATCTTGTGCTTTCTCCCATGCATCAAATATATGTTTAAGAAGACCTATTCCTGCATCAGTAGTAGAACGCCCTTTAGTAAATCCAAATTGCTTGCTATTTAATAGATCATTCATGTTAAAATGTGTTAAAAGCTGGTCTAATATTACTTTTTCAAAAATTTTACTCAATGCCGGTAGTATAGAGATTGGTCTATAGTTAGATGGATCATTTTTGTTTACTGATTTGAATAAAGGAATCAATTTACTTTTTTTCATTAAATCCGGGAAGACACCTTGATCAACGCATCTGTTAAAAATAAAAGCTAAGTATGGGCTAATAACAGTAATAATGTAACTGAGAACTGTGGTTGACATTCCCCACAGGTCCTCGGTTTTCTTTTGTTTGAGCATTTTAAATGTTTTCACAATTGAGTCTGCAGTTACGTGTTTGAACTGGAACAAGGTATCACATTTATTTACACACTTTGATAATATAGAATAAGCATCAGCGGGACTAGAATTTATGGACTGAGTGGTAGTAATGGGTACTTGAGAGAAGAACTCATCAAATGTATTGGCAACCTCATTACTATCCATGATTAATTTATTGTTAACTTTTAAGATGATCTTACTGTCTCTTTGTTTTATTTTTCCAGTTTCAGTATTGATGATTTTCCATGTTGTTTTTATTTTATCATCAGCATGCTTAATTTTTTATCTAAAATGCAAAGATTTTGCTGTCTGACAAACCACTTTAAAAGTTTTGGAATATAGTTTTAAGTGATTTATGAATTTAGTATTGTGTAAATTAATTTGTTTTTGTGAGTATAAGTTGTACAAATTATTTCTACTTTTGTAAATACCAGGAGTAGCCCAGTCATCGAACCGAATTTTCCCAGCTCTTGTAATAGTTTTTAATTTAAAAATATTATTGAACTCTGCACCCAACATTTGAGATAAAGTGCTGTATAGGTCATCGGGATCCTCAGAAAATATTAGGTTCATTAGTTGCTTGTCAATGATATCCACAAACTGTTCAACCCGATTGGTTGTAATGGGCCTGTATGTGTATTCTTGACCTTTGGTGGATGTTTTACATGAAAATGTGGCACTCTGTCCCAGATGGTCGGAGCCAATTTTATCAAAGATTGCAATTTTCTCAGGTTCAGTTGCAAAACACATTGTCCAAGCAGGTTGCTGATGAGCTAGTGATTCTAGTCGGCTGGTTAAAAAGATGCTTTAAATTGAAGCTAAGAAATAAATTTTTTAACTTATTACTGAGCGGTGACTGCTCAATTAAATTAACATTAAAGTCATCGCAAACTATCAAAGATTTCGAGGTGTTGAAGATTTTCATCATGACTTCTTCCATAATTGTCTCAAACATTTTATAATCAGCCGATGGAGGTCTGTATACACAGATGACTATATGTTGCCCCAGCTCTATACAAGATAATTCAATACATCGTTCAACAGACAAAGCTACAATGTCTTTACGCTCCTTAAAATTTCAATTTTCAGATACATATATAAGTGAGCCACCGCGAATTGCCTTCTGTCTAATAAATGTGCTTGCAATTGTATAATTTCTGATTGTTGGTAACAAAGTACCTTTCACAAACCAGTGTTCAGTAATACACATTATATCAACTTTATAAAAGTCGAGAAATAATTCTAATTCTAAGGCTTTGCTGGAGAGGCCTTGTATATTTTGATGGAAAATGTTGATTAAGTCTGGCCTCCCCATTGTCCTAAGCGTTAGTTTAAACTAACTTTGTCAACTACACTACAATTACCCCGCATAGTAACACCACTACATTGGAGCTTGTCTGTGTGATCCGCTACAACATGTAAAACTGGATCATATATATGAAAAACATAACCCTCCTTCTTTTGCAGTCGGGTAAAACGGCTGAAACCTTTGAATTGAATTTTAACATTTAGTTTGCTATTTTATGAATTAAAACTAACGTTTTCGGACTGCTTTTTGCCTAAGCTATCTCAATAATACATTTATAGATTTTGTAGATTTCTCATATAAAGTAAAATAACCTATTATGCAGTAAATTCTCGAGTAAATTACAGTATATACACACATGTCAAAATGTTCTCCAAAGGTTTAAAATGGGAAATTTAATGTAGCTATAATGTCATTATCTGTTTACACAATCTATGAACTGGTGTGCAAACAGAACATGGCGCCGCGTCGTGAAGTGTCATTATAATTTGACAAAATAATGTTTTATTTATCGTGTTTTATTCGAAAATCTAAACTTACCTATCTCTTTCATAATTCATTTCACGTGATTAGCAGGTTAGCAGGCGATGCGAAAAATGAGGTTAAGCCATTATTATCTTTATTTACTTGCATTTAAGGTCGAATATTGGTTGAATTATCTAATTATTATTAACGAATTGACGTTTAAATTATTAGCAGGTTGGTGCGAAGAAGTGCAGCAATGATTTCGTTATTATTTAGGGTCGTATATTGAATAAATGCGTGTTATTGTTTAATAATAATTTGTGTAGCACGTGCTGCATAGTGCAACGCGCTCTTTAATTCGCATATTAACAAAAACACATAAAATTATTATGTACTTATTTTTATCAATTATCGTTTTATTAGCAAATAGCTTAGCAATAGCAATTAGCATGCTAAGACCCACAAATTCGCATGCTAATGAAATGAATGTGAAATCGCATTAGTTGCCATCACTATATAGTTCCGTCTCGTGGTATAGGTCTATATAGTTACTATAGGGCTTGCCGTAGTTAACTCCGAGCTCCGGCCGCTTCGCAGCCGTTACCAGTGGTCAGGCTTAGTTCATAGTTCCTACTGGCGGAAAATGAAGTATTCTACTGGGTATTCTGTGGGATTAAAACATCCCAATGACCTTCTCTTCAGCTTGTTGCATTGAGTATTATATATCTCGGCCGTCTCATTTCTACTACTAAAGAATGAATAAGTACTTAAAACCTCGATAATAATAGATGGTAGCAGGCCAGGCAAATTCTAGCCAGTGCTTTACCACCACGCTAAATTGCTTGCATGTAGTTATGTTTTTTAGGGTTCCGAACCCAAAGGGTACCAACGGAACCCTATTACTGAGACTCCGCTGTCCGTCTGTCTGTCTGTCTGTCTGTCAGTCTGTCTGTCCGTCTGTCACCAGGCTGTATCTCATGAACCGTGATAGTTAGACGGTTGAAATAGTCACAGATGATGTATTTCTGTTGCCGCTATAACAACAAATACTAAGAACAGAACAATGTTAAAAATTAAGGAAAAGTTTAAAAAAAGTTTTTTGCGATAGCGCCGCGCCATCTAGATGATCATTAAAGATGGCGCTATCGTCTTTACCTTAATCTGAATCTGGGAAGCGGCTCCAACGATTAAATAAAATTTAGTATACAGGGGATTTCGGGGCGATAAATTGATCTAGCTAGGAATCATTTTCAGAAAATGTTGTTTTATTCGTGTTTTTAATACTCAACTTTATTGATAATATAAACAACTTAAACAAAATAACTTAAAATATTACTCTTCCCGACATCTATTGGCGAGTAGAAGTAGCTTTAGTGTTACTGTGTGGGTAAAGCAGTTAGTGGCTCTCAATTAAAATAAATAGTATTATTATTCGTCAATAGATGTCGGGAAGAGTCATATTTGTCTGTTTAAGTGGCAAAAAATACCGAGCAAAGCTCGGTCAACCAGATATTTAATAATATTAATTACTACTATATAATACTATTCTACCTTTGTTTTAACGTTTACTTAGTTGATGTTCGGTTCGGAACCCTCCGTGTGCGGGACAAAAGACTCGCACTTGACCAGTTTTATTATACCGTATAGGTAAGGGCTTGTCCACTATCTCACCTGATGTTAAGTGATGATGGGGTCGACGATGTATAATATTACATCGGCGCCACCCACCGATTTATGGTGGAAATACTATCCCCTCGAACGAAGCGATTTGCTTCTTCGCTCATCATACGAACCGCCAGGGAATACCCCAGAACACGTATATTAGAATACTCTGCCTGAGCCTGTGTATCCGGTTAAGTACAATATGATATGACAGGGGGGAGGGGGGAGGGCTTCAAATCGCGAGTCAACAGGTACCTTCTACTGGGTAAGCGCGCCCCATCATCGATCGCATCATCACTTAACATGAGGTGAGATCAGGTCAAGGTGCTAGTGTAAATAAGTACCTATTTACCTACGTCAAAGTAAGTATGTAAGTACTTATCAAAAGCCCTATGATTAAAGGTCGAGAGAAGTTCTCATGGCAGCACAATGAAACATTGAATTCGATATAACGAGTAGGTACATAATCCCAACGAATTTAATCAACTGGCTCTGAAAAGAAACCGTAGTTCCGTCTGTCGGTCACACAAATAAATGACCGACTAGAATACGAATCAATACCGGGTGGCCGCGGCTAATTTAATTTAAACGGTTAGCTTTATATTACTACATTTAGAACCTTCGGCCGTTTTCTACCGATATTTCCTATATTTTAACAGATTCTGGGCATTTTTTGTTATTATTAGATATCCCCTTCCTGCCTTCATCAATCAGATCAGCTATAAATTATACACACATCAACAGAATCTAGGTATACTTTATTCCGAAATCAATCGTGGCTAGTATAAAGTCTTTATGGTTTAAGGCATGGTTTGAAATGTTGACATATGGTAGGTACGCTCCGAATAAGTTCGACGGATAAAGTTACTAACATCGAGGTTCTTGGACGGATGAAACTATGGCTGAATACTAAAAGGATGAAACGTAATAGGTACTTGTGAAAACAATCAAGCAGAGAAAATTTGCGTATCTACGACACATGCTAAAGCATGAACGTTACCAACTTACGGCAAAGTTACGGACAAGAGAAGTGTTGATAGAAGGAAGATGTCCTGGCTGCCCAAAATCCGACAATGGGCCAGGATAAAGAGGGTAGAAGATCTGACTAGGTTAGCTCTGAACAAAGATGTATTTAGAAGGATGACTGCCAACCTTCAGTAATGGAGAGGCACTTAAAAAAAGATTCTACGTTCAACAAACAGTAGGTAGGTAACCATGTCTATAAGCCTGTAAAAGAAGATCGAACTCATCGATGTTTTTTATCGAGCTAGATAGAGCTCAGTCAGAGAATATACAATAATACTTCGATTATAGAACGAGCACTCATTCCCCCCACTCGATCGAGGTTACTTCACCCCGCTACGGTGATTAAGGTATCTACACGACACGTCACCAATGTTCGTTTTCAGAATAGTCCCCAAAGTTTGGGGACTATTCTGGATCGAGGATCGAGTACTCGTATAACAAGGGGTCGTGCAAGGGACGTTAGCGATGATAGTTGTTTTGTATCTAGCTAAAAACGAACATTAGCGACGTGTCGACTGTAGACTAACAGACTGATAGCGTAGTGCAGGACGCCCTTCAGCTAGGTTAGGTGGAGCGATGATATACGCAAGTTGGCTGGTAGCGGTTGGAAACGAATAGAAGAGATCGAGCTCAGAGGCGTGCCATAGGAGAGGCCTATGACAACAGCTGGACATTTGTCTCTTTTATGGCACGCCTGAATTTTTTGATGATATGGAAATGGGCTGATGATAATGTTTGATTATATCTGGATATAAACTTCTGATTTATGTAACTAGTTAGGTATACTTATATCGCATGTACCTATTTTCGAAAGACATATTAGGTAGTATGTAGTTATTAGATTCATGTCTAGTAATTTGTAGTGTGAAATTAAATTGAATGAGTAGGTACCAGATAAATTCTAATCAATTTTCGTAAAATTCATTAACTTATCACATGCGAAATTAATATAAAGCTACAGTGGGCGGCGTTAATTGTTGATTTTAATTTGTGAAAAGCTTGTCGTGGGTAAGTACTTGATATTGGTTTAAACTGGCCGACTTTTTTTCTTCTTGTATTTTTTATCTCACCTGATGTTAAGTGACGATGTGGTCGAAGTTATTATAGTGCGCTTCGCTTACCTAGAAGGTATGTAAGGTAACCTACCTATTCACTCCCGACTTGAATACCCGCAAATTATATTTCTCGAAAATAAAATGGTAGATATTGAAGTCATGTGTATATGTGTGTGTTTATGAGGTATGTCTCCTTGTAAAGCTAGGGGGTGGTGTATCCACCGATTCTGTGCGGAGATGGTTACTGGCTAGCTAGACTGATGTGTGCTGGCTAAAGCGGAGAAGTGTGCTAGCTAGAGCGGAATTGACCCCCTTGACAAAATCCAATTTCTGTTTTCATTCCCGCTAACGCTGTTCAAAATGTATGGGAATGACAACTTTATTGCGGAAAAATAAATGTAGTGGTGGAATTTCTGCTAGTCCGCCTGGGGCGGCACTTTGGCTTTTGGGCGGCTGTGTACCAGCACTTTGCCAATTAATTTTCGGTTGAAATGGCAAGGTGTCCAGTGAAATTACAGGGCATGTGAGACTTAACATCTTTATGTCTCAAGGCAACAGGCGCAGTGTAGTGACATGCAAAATTCTGGCAGGCCAGAAATTCCCATACATTTTAAACTTTCGTTAGCGTGAATGGAAACAAAAATTGAATTTTGTCTAGGGGGCAGCTCAATCTTGGCGCGGCGCAGCTCACATCTCCGCCGAGGAGCGGAGATGTTATGATACATCTCCGCTCATCCTCCATCTCGTCTCCGAGCGGAGACGCGGTGTTTGTTTAACGAAGTTCTATTTGTTGAGGATTCCTAACTGTATTGAATCACTTTTTTACTCGTGAGTAGGTCGTATGTAGGTACATAATACATAAGATAGTGTTTTTGTTAAATTTCCAGGCTATATCTCCTCTCTACAATATGAGTGCAAAAATTAGCATTGCGGTTAAACTCCTTCCAAGTGAGTATTTAAATAAAGTAGTTAAGATACCTGTAAACTTAGATAATTATACAGTATGTTCGGTGAAGTCAGGTCATCAGTGTCAAAGCCTTTAGGGGGATAAAATACAGATAATTAGGTGGACAAATCACCCCCCATAAATAGTTTTTCACCCACCACAACAAAATGACAGCCATTTTGTTTTTTTAACCGTATGCCCTGTGATTGCACCAAATAATTTCGCTATAGCTGCCCATGTAGATGCCCATATTTAGCGGCAATAGCCCAAGGCGTCGGCCTGACGATAGAGAGGTCGTGAGTTCCATCCCCACCCATTGCACTATTGACGTGAACCCACTCCAGACACAAGCATATATAAAAGACTTCTATAAGCCTATATGCTATCCTTGAGAGCCAGTTCCTAGTTCCCAGTTCTGGGCTTATCGTGATTTAGATAGAATAATCTTAAATAATTTTATTTCAGTATTATTATGCCTCATCTGCTACGGCCTACGAGTATCTGCGAACGTAAATCAGCTGATAGTCCTTAAATCGGGACATCTCAGATTACCTAATTCGAACACCGGTCCATTCTTCGTCGCCAATAATAAACCAAACATTAGATTTGTGCCTGTTGATAGAAATTATACAAGAATCTTTATAGTTTATATTTATGATGATTAAATAAGCATTTTCACATGCATTAAGAGTTTTAATACATTTTTTTTAATTTTTTTTTAAATATCTTATAGGCTAGCGTTTGACCACTATCTCACCTGTTGGTAAGTGATGATGCGGTCGAAGATGGTAAGCACGCTAGGCCTAGAATAGGAACTTGGCTCTCAAGGATAGCTGCTGGAACACATTAGATGTTTGGCGACAGATTTTCTAACTTGAGGGTGGTAGCTGGCCAGGCGGACACTAGATAGTGTCCTACCACCATGCAATTACTTTACTTTATATTTATACTTGCTATGATATACGCAAGCTGGCTGGCAGCGGTTGGAAACAAAGTGTCGTGCGGCGTGTCATAGAAGAGGCCTATGTCCAACAGTGGACGAATCATCATCATCATTATCAGCCAATTTCCGTCCACTGCTGGACATAGGCCTCTCCCATGGCACGCCACTGAGCTCGATCTTCAGCTATTCGTTTCCAACCGCTGCCAGCCACCTTGCGTTTATCATCACTGGTATATCGTGGACGAATACTGGCTGTTAATGATGATGATACCAGCCAGGCGGCTTCGTTCGCTTTAAAAAAAAGTATTCTAAGGCCTCCTCATTATTTGTGTGCAAAATTTCAGCTCAGTCAGTCGAGTCGCTTGATCGTGAAGAGGCCTCAAACAAAAAGTTTATTTAATGTAGGTACCCCCGACACAGAATATAATAATAGTAACCCCCCGACGCAAACACAGAGGTGTTTGTCATCATCTTGATCAGCCAGTATAGGTCTCTACATGGGTCTCTCCCAAGACACGCCATAGAGCCCGATCTTCGGCTGTTCTTGAGAGAGGAGTGGTGTTGTTATGTTAAAAACGCGTGTACCTTTGTGTGACATCGGCATCGTTGCTCCAAAATGGCTGAACAGATTTTGAGTTTGGTTTTTTTTATTGCGTATGGTACGTACTTACTGTACTTACTTTTCGTAATTAAGATTTAATTGTGTCCTTAGCACTTGCTAAAATAAGGACACTCTGAGCCCATTGGTGTAAAGGATAAAGGACAGATGGCTTAACTTCTAAGCGAGAGGTCACCGGTTTGATTCCTAGCACGGGTGTACGTCTATAGGTGTTTGGAGCATATTGAGTCGATGTCCCACCTGACTTGCTACCAAACAGCTTACCACCATCAAAGATAAATCTACGGCCATAACCTTACAGTGTTCCAGCAGCACACAACCTTCGAGAGTCAAAGTATTTTAGGCATAGCGTGTTCACAATCTTCGACCGCATCATTGCCGAGATAGTGGTCAAACACTAGCCTACAAGACATAAAAAATATAGGTATACACAATGTAGCTGTGAACCTATAAAATAAATAATTATTATTTCACCTAGATTAAGTTTAATTAGGGCTTGGCCGGGTACGTGCGATAATAGCACTGACATGAATTATCTGAACAAAACTGGGTCAGCGCATAGCGCATCATCACATTTGTTTGATTAGTGTTCTAGCTGATAAATGTAATATTATTATTGTCTTGTTAACATTACATAAATATTTTTTGTATTTGTGATGTAGTGATCTGTATCAGTCAGTCAGTTATGTTCCTTGTCTTTAAATGACCGAGCGAAGAGAAGGTCTCCGTTTTAGCTTGGGCAAATATGCTTTCGTGTGGACACACGGATGTTATATCTTCGATCTCTACACTTCGCATTTCTCATGAACCGATTGCCGTGAAATTTTGTTAGCACGATCTATAATTTTAGCGAGAAGAGATCATATTTCAGGAATTTCATAATGTTCAAAAATGTTACTAAACTTTTGCAACTTTTTCGTCCGAACAACTTTTCAAGGGTCGTCTTTTTGTTGGTGAACTATTATTATAAATATCTACTTATTCAGTTGTAAGTTATGCAAAGAAAGACTCGCGATCGAAGAAAATGAGGGACAAAACAAACAAAAACCTGATACTATTGGTTGATTGTTTCCTTGCAAACTGCTCATTTGCCTAGCACATTACTTTATTAGCCAGTAATAGTTGCTGTATGACAGAAGTAATTGCGTTGCCATTGGGCGAGTGCGCGGTTGCATTCCATTCTGCCTGAGAACAACAAATAAGCTGGCCAAGTGCAAGTTGCCATGTATGGTGTGGTGTATGAAAATCGTAAAGCGGCTTACAGAATACATCTTCATTCATCACCTACCAAGATTCAACTGAATTTTGGAAAAAAAACTGTGTGTCTGGCTGTGACAGACACACAGACAGACATAACGAATCTAAAAGGGTTCCGTTTTTTGCCATTCGGCTACGGAACCCTAAAAAGTACCTTTAACGTCTCACCAACTTATTTCATAGTGTGTTGCCAGATTGCGAAATCTTGTTAAAGTACGTATGTTGGCCAGAAGGTCAGAAATAGGTCCACATTTATGACCGTCCATTGCTGCCCTTCCGGCCATTCAGATCTTAATTTGAAAGTGCACGTGCATTAGACATATATAAAGTAGGTACTACCACAGAAATTCACAGAATAGAGAGCAGTATTTAGAGCTACTGCTGGCTGGTTTATTTGAGCAGTTACCAGCGACAGACAAAGTTAGATACTGTATATAAGTAGATCTAAGACGATATAGTTTGTTGTATTGCATTGCGCCGTATCGCCTTTAACATAAGATAAGTTTAAAAACTAAAACAACCGACTTCCATGCCCCGCGAGTCGGTTTCAGTGGCAAGTTTGAGATGTTTATCGTTATATCTCTGGAGATACATATCAGATCTCGATGAAATTGCAATGGGACCACCTCGGAAATGTACCCTATCGATTAGAAAATTAGAAATAATCATTCGAATCGGTTCACAATTGACGGAGTAATCGCGTAACATACATACAAAAAAAAACATACAGACGAATTGAGAACCTCCTTCTCTTTGGAAGTCGGTTGAAAAGTAGATGTACCTTACCATTATAGAGTCTTACCATTATAGTGCTAAAAGAGAAACGTCGCAGAACTTGAGGGCTCGCGTTTTGTTTTGATTGTTCTAATATACTTTTTGCGTTCACAACATTGCTCTGTCATTGCCAATACGACTAAAAATGTGTAATACCTTGGTAGGTCCTACTCTTATCATTATCGGGTGGTATTAGGTAGGTACATACCTTCCTTCCTTACCTTTGAATGTTAGTTCATTGTAAAGCCACGACGGTTCTCTTTTTGCACAGATACCATTAGCGAGTTATAAGGCCTGCTACCTAATACCTTGAATAAAATCTAAACTCCCCAAAAACAGTTTATTCAAAAGTATCATATCAATTACACTATAAACAAGGGTAAGCTGTAGCTAGCTACCCCGAAATATCTCATAACACCCTTGAGGAAACGAGAGTCGACAGGGGTAGGTGTAGTGACAAGAATAGCACAGTCATTATTATAATCATTTATCATTTTGTACTGTCATCCCTCATCGGCGGAAATTGGACGAGGCAAGCCGCACGCGCGGTTGGAATTTAAAATAATTAAGATAAAAAGTTTAAAAACTAAAACAACCGACTTCAATGCCCCGCGAGTACATTTCAGTAGCAAGTTTGAGACATTTATCGTCATATCTCTAGAGATACTTATCAGATCTCAATGAAATTACAATGGGACTACCTCCGAAACATACCCTACCGATTACAAAAAGAATCATTCGAATCGGTTCTCAATTGACGGAGTAATCGCGTAACATTAACACAAAAAAAAAGAAGTAAAAAAAACATACAGATGAACTGAAAACCTCCTTCTTTTTGGAAGTCGGTTGAAGAACATACACGTTGCATTGAGAACCTATTATTTTTTTATATCATATAGGCTAGCGTTTGACCACTATCTTACCTTTTGGTAAGTGATCGACCAATTCAAAGTCGCTCAGCGAGCTATGGAAAGGGCTAAGTATGCTCGGAGTATCTCTGAAAGATCGAATTCGAAATGATGTCATCCGACAGAGAACCAAAGTTATCGACATAGCTCAAAAGATTAGCAAACTGCAGTGGTAGTGGGCTCGTCACATCTGTCGCAGAACCGATAACCGTTGGTGTAAAGGAGTTCTAGAGTGAAGACCACGGCTCGGTAAACGAAGCGTAGGACGCCCTCCAGCTAGGATGATATACGCGATAGGAGCGATGATATACGCAAGCTGGCTGGCAGCGATTGGACACAAGGAGCCGAAGATCGAGCTCAGTGGCGTGCCATGGGAGAGGCCTATGTCCAGCAGTGGACGAATACTGGCTGTTAGTGATGATGCGGTTGAAAATGGTAGCACACTAGGCCTAGAATGGGAACTGGCTTTCAAATATAACTGCTGGAACACATTAGATGCTCAGCTTGAGGATGGTAGCTGGCCAGGTGGACACTAAATAGTGTGCTACAACCATGCAAAACATTTCATAAATCGAAGGCTAACTCGGTAAGCCTAAGCCAATATCTACGAAAAAATCTCTAGCTATTCTAAGTAAAGGTACGATCACACCGCGGCGTCCTGCATCCGCGTGCGCGTTCGCGATCTGATTTTCAATCGTTTTCTGATCGCCGTAGATCGCGTTTGGTGTAAACCAGTCGGTACAATCAAATACTACTGCGTTATCTGATCGCCGCCGAGATCGCGCACGCAGGACGCTGCGGTGTGGCCGTACCTTAAGGCATGACAAGTTGGTGTTATGAAGGATATGTATTGAGTCAGATTTGCTCATTGAGGATAATAGATGGCATTGATGGCAATAGATGAGAGCCCCGTTATCGTAAAGTATAGATAGATGGCTTGATGTGGTCGTAGATGGTAAACACGCTAGGCCTAGAATACTCTCAAGGGTTGTGTGCTGCTGAAAGAACGTAAGGTTATGGTGGCAGATATTTTCCTTGATAGTGGTAAGCTACTTTTTGGTAGCAAGTCAGGCGGAACATCGATATAATATGCTCCTGCCAACCTGTGGAGGAACACCCGTGCTGGGATTTGATCCCGCGAACTCTCGTTTAGAGTAAGTCAACCCATGTTACGCCAATCGGGCTCAAAAATAAAGTAACTTTATTGTTTTACATCGTCACAGATTACCCATCTGTCTTACTTGCGAATGACCATGAACTTGAAGATGTGGTACGCTATCAATTTAATTGCAAATGTTGAAGTCGTTGCAATTTTGAAGTCGTATGTATCGATATTACCTAAGACGACAGGAAACAGATGTAACTAAGTAAGTATATGCGAGTCAAGTGGATTTCAAGGTTAGTGTTCTACATATCATAACATACTCTACATCTACTATGTTTAGTTTCTTCAACAATAAATGCAGGCAAGGGAACCAATCTCAGGCAGCACGCCTGATAAATGTAAGAAACAAAACGCCTCGTAAGTTAGTACTTAAATGATAGTTCATTTAGAAATAAAGCGGTGATGAACTTACAGCATTAAACTACATAAAAAGTCCATAATACCAATCAAACTAATAACATAAAACTGAAAACAAGACCGACGTTCACAAATTCAGTCGATGATCGCCCATCATAGTGGCAACACGTTTATTTTTAACGTTTGCCCTTCGCGATACAAATACGTTTCTCATACAAACAAAACAGCCGTTCCGATTTGTTTCTTCGCGTTCTCTTTCGTAATGGACTATTATTAAACAATAAATAAAACATTGCAATTATAAAATTGTAATAAAAAATAATACATTGCAAATATATTGCAAAAATTAGGGTCGTAATAGACCATCTAAATATTCGCTAAAAAGAAACATAAAATATAAATTGAAATTAACAAATTAAATCTTTTATCTAATCCAGTTTTTCTTTTATCTAATTTATCTAAGCCAGTGCAAAAAAAAATCATGGAAGTAGACCGTATCCTCTACATCTTCGGCAGTTTCACACGAAAGAAAGACAAACGCAAATCCCTAGACCAGTCTTCAATAAGTGCTGGGAACAGTCCTCTCCATTTATCCAAGAATCGTCCAGTTAGCCAGAACTTGAACATCGCCCCGAGGACGTCGGCGTATGAGGATCGGAGGAGGAAAAGTCAGGTCAAGGAGTGGGATTGTAAGCTATGTGGGAAGGAGCTGGTGGAACCGAGGCTGTTAGGATGTTTGCACAGCTTCTGCACGAGGTGTCTGCAAGGATTGCCGCAGGAAGGGGAGGCGGAGATCTGGAGTGAGATTGATGGAGGTAAGCGCAGACTGCTTCTTCATCTTTATCAGTATTACCACTTTCTCATAGCGTTGTCAAGTATTTGTAATTTTGCTGAACGTGCTTGTGATAAATACGCAGTTAAAAAGAAAAATGAATAACGCTCGATTTTTTAAATTTTATCTAATGTTGTTTAAATCGTAATATTTTTTCCAAATGTCTTATTCTGATGTGTTTCTATGAGTCTCTTTCGATAGTCTTATATTACCGAATTCAGATGTCGCGCTAGCAATATTCAGTACTAAGATTTGAGGTGTTTATCTCCATATCTCTGGAGATATTGATCAGATCTCAATAAAATTACAATGGGACCAATAAGGCAGTATACATACTCTATCAAACGCGAAAATAATTTTCCCAGATAAACACCTCAAACATGCACCTTAAAAAATCAAGAGATGATTCATCGTCAGTATCATTATTTACAGGCAATTTCCGTGCACTGCTTGACATATGCCTCTTTTAAGGCACGCCTTTTGAGGGCCCGGTGGCGTAATCGGGAGAACGGTCGGCTTTGATGCCGTGGTACCGAGTTCAAACCGCCGTGCACCAATGAATTTTTCCATCGAAAAATGTATGTGCGCTTCTCACAGTGGCACTCAGGTGAAGGAAAACATCGTTAGGAAACCAACAACCCACCCCCGCATGGTGGTAGGACACTATCTAGTGTCCGCCTGGCCAGCTTACCACCCTCAAGTTAGAAAATCTGTCATCAAAACATCTAATGTGTTCCGGCAGCTATCCTTGAGAGCCAGTTCCCATTCTAGGCCTAGCGTGCTTACCATCTTCGACCGCATCATCACTTACCAAAAGGTGAGATAGTGGTCAAACGTTAGCCTATAAAGTATAAGAAAAAATCCACTAAGCAGGATCTTCAGCTATTTTCCAACCACTGCCAGCCAGCTTGCGTATATCATAGCTCCACCAAAAAGTAGGATAGAAGATGATTAATTTGCTATAAATAGTTGAAACCACTTCTAATCGTAAATAAAAAAACTCTTATTTATTTATTGCTAAACACGGCTTCAGGAAAGCACCACATCGTTAGACTATAAAAATCGAATCATTGTGTTCAGCAGCTTTCAACCAATTTAAAGAAAACCTTTCGCAACCAACACCCATCTGTAGTGTTGGTAATTCAAACATTTGATAGGTCTTTTTGTGCTGGTCATTATAAAAAGTGAATAAAACATGGTTTATGGACTTAGACAAGTGGAGGCCAGGAGTGCATCTGGAGAGGCCATTAAGAAGTTTAATGGGACGTTAATAGCTATACAATGGCCTTACAGTGGGAGAGCCGCAACTATAGCCTTCTCACGGAATATACGGTACCAGTGATTTAAACATTTTCTAAAATTTGTAAAGCCAATTAGTTCAACATTTAAATGACTCGGCGTAACGCAGTGCAGTACAGCCCAAAAGGAGGAAAGAGAGGACTATTTAGAGTTTTGTGTGTTAAATGCGAAAGTCAGTTTGTTTATTTGTTTGTTTGTTTGGGACTTCTTCACAGTCAAACGACTGGACTAATTTAACTGAAATGTTGCACAGGGATAGCAAATATATATAGCAGATAGTATTATGGATTAGGCTATAGGATACTTTTTAACGCGGGCGAAGCCGCGGGGCATAGTTAGTACTATTATAGATACATATATTTTTTTTTGTTACCGTTACCTCAAAAATCTGACATTCATTGACCGATTTGGATAATTAGTTTTTTTCTATAGGAGTAGGCTGCAGTAACCGCAGGTGATATATCATTATCACGATGTATCACGATTATACGACAATCAGTGTCGAAATAATTGTAGTACATGGTCGAGATCAAAGATCAAAGCAGGTAGGTAGCGCGAAATTTTGTAACTATAATATTTAATCTGTGCTCGTAACCCATTTCCATCGTTAAGTAAAACATTGCGGCAGGCGGTAACTCGCATGGAAGCCTTACAAACGCACCCTGCCAACTTCCCCCACGACCTAGCTTCCTCGGCTAAGCTACTGTGCTATACGAACATCAATATCCGTCGTTATAATTTAATACTAGCTGGTACCCGCGACCTCGTTTACGTAACACCAAGAATTTAGTAGCCTATGCTCGTCCCACAGAAATCTTCATAATAAGGCACTATTATAGCACAGTGTGACCTAGACTTTACCATATTCATTATTCTGTGACTTTACGCAAGCTTTTCCGTGACTTAAATAGTCGATTAACACGATGTTGAGTACAGTCCGGCAAGTATAACTTGGCGTGCCTGTGCGCCACTGTGCTTTTACTTTGTACTTTCATAACAGTTTCTCTTAAACCACTTTTAATTACTTTTGGCATTATTGAACTATTTTAATGTAGCAGATTTATCAACAATAATGTCGCGGTAATCTTTCAAACGTCAAACTCACAGTTTCAATTAAAATAATTAGTTCCAAAAACCACCACCGCCAAGTTATACTTGTGGCACTGTACTCTCGCTACGCTCGGGTGCCAACTTCACGCCGTGCAATAATACACTACTCAATAGTCAATAGTTTTCTGACAATCCCAATGTCAATTTATTTTAGAAATGTTTAATCCAAACACTCGACAAAACTTCTTATGTACCTACCACAACATCACAAAGTCGTGATTTTATTCTACATCTAACAAATTAAGATAATCATTATCATCGGCCTTTAATTGTCCACAGCTGGACATAGGCACTATTACGTAGTACTTTTAAGTATTCTTTGCTGTGACATAGGCCTCTCCTATTTCACGCCATTTTCGGTCTTCAACCGTAAAATTTATAATCGTAAATGAAGATTATAAAGGCCGGTTTCACCGGTTCCTGATTATGCCTTAAGTAGATAGTTATCTGACACATGGTTCCAAATAAAACCTGTCAAAATACTGTCAGATTTCTTCATATTAGCGCTATTAGGAACCCGTGAAACTGGCCCTAAGACAATCTGTCTATGCAGTACAAAGTGAATAAAGCTTTACAAACAATCTACGTATCTAATACACATCAAAGTTGATCACACGAAACAGAATTTAAGATCGTTTACAAAAAGAAACAAACCGACTTCAAATGCCGCGTTAGTCATTTTCAACCGACTTCCAAAAAGGAGGAGGTTCTCAATTCGTCTATATGTTTAGTTTTGTATGTATGTTAGCGATTACTCCGCTAATTGCGAACCGATCTGAATGATTTTTTTTTTGTTGCAGGTAGGGTTCATCTCCATCTCTCTCTGTCTTATTTAAATTTTATTGAGATCTGATAAGTGTCTTCAGAGATATGATGATAATGTCTCAAACTTGCTACTGAAACTGACTCGCGCGGAAGTGGAAGCTGGCATGGAAATCGGTTGTTTTCGTTTTTTAACCGACTTCAAAAAAAGGAGGAGGTTTCTCAATTCGACCGTATTTATATATATATATATTTTTTTTTTTTTATGTTTATTCGCGGATAACTTCGTCGTTTATGAACCGATTTCGATTATTCTTTTTTTGTTCGAAAGGAGATATCCCAAGTGTGGTACCATGGTAATTTTATCGACGTATGATAAGTATCTCCAGAGATATTGAGATAAACATCTCAAAATTGGTACTGAAAATGAATAGCGTGGCATTGAAGTCGGTTGTTTTTTAGTTTTTAATCGATATTATATTCTATCTTAATGATCAGTACTACTTAGTCCAGAGGTATAAACACCTCAAACTTTTGAGGTGTTTATACCTCTGGAGATACTTATTAGATCTAGATTATCAGATCTCAAATTACAATGGGACCTTGGAAATAAACCCCAACAATTAAAAAATAATCATTCGACTCGGTTCACAATTGACGGAGTAATCGCGTAACATACATAAGAAAAAAACAAACAAAAAGAAAACATACAAACGAACTCAGAACATCTTCCTTTTTGGAAGTCGGTCGAAAAGAATATCTTGTAACACTGAGGTAATCGAGGATCTGTAACACAGTAGCCCACCAAGTGTCAGTCAAACATTGGTTCTATAATCGTATTGTAAATAAACAAACCTTTCATAATGCAGTCCCATTGATGCGAACTGAAACACCGGAACTCCGTAATGCGCCCGCGCACTCTAAATAGACAACCACCCGCGTATGACAAGGAACCAAAATACTTTCACTCATGTTATGTACAGGACTGTTTGTTATTGTTTAACGTTGTCTAATCGGCTGGATTTGTTTTTATATCGTAGTTTGTAAACTATACGTAAATTAAAAATAAAACTTGTTTTAAACACAACCTTTTAGTAAAAACGTAATCATTTTTATGTCATGATAACAATACATACCTAACAGTACCGTTAGTTTAGTACGAGTTTTCTTATGTTACGGACACACTGCGGCGTCCTGTGTGCGCGATCTAGGCGGCGATCAGATAGCGCAGTAGTATTTGTACCTAACATTACCAAACTCGATATCGTACATCGAACAAATTTTTGTATGAAAAACACTACAGCGCCTCTAGTGGGTACTACACTCCACTAAATTTAGACCAATCAGGGAGCCAGAATAAGTCGAAAACTATGTGAGATCTGTCAAAAGCGTTTACGATGAAAACTCGTACTAAGGGTACAGGCTAAATTCGACGACTCTAGCATTTGCCATTACGAAGTTCCAATCCCTAAGTCCATTATCAGGTCAGCTCGGCGGTATCATATGATTGCATTTTCACTAAAGATACGTAAGTATACGAAACTTTAGTCACAAAACAGATAATAATACTACGTGCTTGAGTTCAGTACCCTTGTACGAGTTTTCATCGTAAACGCTTTTGACAGATCTCACATAGTTTTCGACTTATTCTGGCTCCCTGATTGGTCTAAATTTAGTTAAGTGTAGTAACCACTAGAGGCGCTGTACTGTTTTTCATACAAAATTTGCTCGATATACGATATCGAGCTTGGTATGAAAACTCGTACTAATGGTACTGTTTGATGTTTCCTTTTCACGTTTACATAGTTCAACCGATATACCTGAACATTTTGAAGAGATAGCCAGAAGTGTAGAATAGGAGACAAGATGTTTTTATGCAGATAAAACCGGACCGGGGTACGATTAATAGGCTTCTACATTATAAACAGCTACCTGTGCCCCACGGCTTCGCTCGCGTTAAAAATTATCCTATAACCTAATCCATAATATTACCTACTGGCTATCCCTGTGTCAAATTTCAGCTAAATCAGTTTCAGCCCAGCAGTTTGACCGTGACGAAGTCCCAAACAAACAAATATACAAACTGACTTTCGCATTTATAATATTGATGTTGATACGTCACATTAATAATAGCAAAAGTCTCCTAGACTACTTTCATCCAAGTCTTACCAAAGTTATTCAAAAAATCTAACACGGAATACCGTAGTTCTATTTCCAAACATCAATAGGTAGCGAATCTGAACACAACACATGAAAGATCTGCGCGATAACGTAAATACATGTCAGTTACTGACTCTGGTTCATATCGCGTTGTTATGATGTATCCAGGCCTTCAGAGCGATTCAATGAACTCCCGGGTATACAGATAGTTCATCACGTCACGTCACTCGTGTGTTTTATGGAGAACAAGATGTGCCTCGCGGTTTTAACCGCCTAGATATCGTTCCCGTGGGAATATCAGGATGAAAAGTACCTTTATTGTAATTCCAGGGTCTAGGCCAGAGTTGGGCACACTACGGCCCGCGGGCTACAGGCTACTTTCGGCCCTCGCGTCATTCATATCCGGCTCTCGACCATTAACACTAAACTAAATAAAACTATTTTGGTTATTATAAAAATATTATATTATTAAATTAACATTTCACAAAATGCAAAACTTCTATCTACTTATGGCTAGTCTAGTCTAGACTAGCCATAAGTAACTCTAGGTTATCTACAAACCAAATGTCAGGTCAATCGGTTGAGTAGTTTTAGCGTAAAGATGTAACAGACATACACACACAAACATTCGCCTTAATAATATTAGTAGAAGTATATACGTGTATAATAAGAACTAAAATGTAGTCTTAAGGTACCGACATACCGCAGCGTAGACGTGTGTAACTCAGGAGTGATTAACTAATAATATCGTTTAAAAACTAAAAGAGAACCGACTTCAATGTTCATTTTCAGTACCAATTTTGAGATGTTTATCTCAATATCTCTGGAGATACTTATCAGACCTCGATAAAATTACCATGGTACCACACTTGGGATATCTCCTTTCGAACAAAAAAAGAATAATCAAAATCGGTGCATAAATGACGAAGTTATCCCCGAACAAACATAAAAAAAAAAAAAAAAAAAAAAAAATATATACGGTCGAATTGAGAAACCTCCTCCTTTTTTTGAAGTCGGTTAAAAAGAGTTATATCTCCTTAAACCAAAGATTATATCCGCATATCTTACATTTCACCACCATCTCTTTAACTCTTTTATATCTTCAACAACTCATTTCGCGGAGTTAGAGTAAGCGGGATGTAACCATATAATATAACAATCTATGTGATAGAAGGGGAGCGTAGCGTCACAGAGTTATTAGGGATATAGAGATATAAAAGATGTATATATATCTTTTGTTCAAAATGATACGTATCTATCTTTTCTCTTTAAGGATATGGTTTGCACATGGCTAGCAGCGTCCTGCTCGCGCGATCTAGGCGGCGATCAGATAGCGCAGTACTACTTCTAACACCAAACGCGATCAAAATACAATTGAAAAGTACTGAGATCGCGCCCGCAGATCGCAGGACGCCGCGGTGTGGCCTTACCTTTACTAGCTGCGACTCACAGCTACGCCCGTATTAAAATTTATCATACACATGCCCTATTCTACATGCCCTATTCTACTCTATAGGTATTCCTCTGCAAAATATCAGTCAAACTGGTAAAACATTTTTCAAACAAACAAAATAAATGACAATGGAGTATCAAGTCTGCAAATACAAGTAGAAGGTGAAGTTAGTAGCAGGTGGCAGATATGTTACGAGCGTCGGAGACCCACTGAAGGTATGTTAGTATTGCTCCCACTGGCATTTTAACCGACTCCAAAACAGAAGAAAGTTCTCAATTCGTCGATTTTTAGGGTTCCGTACCTCAAAATGTAAAAAAGGAACCCTTATAAGATTACTTTCTTGTCCGTCTGTCTGTCTGTCTGTCTGTCTGTCCGTCTGTATGTTTTTATGTGTGATCCCCGATTACTCAAAGACGCCTGAAAATTTCTTCTTTTGTTTGAAAGGCAAAAAAAAACCTTCCCAGGTGGTCCCATTTAAATATCATCGAGATCGGACGAGTATCTCCAGGGATATGGAGGTAACTACCTCAAACTTGGTAGTGAAAGTGACTAGCGCAGAATTTCAAATCGTTTTAAAATGTATAAACGCATAAACAAATCTCTACCAGTGAACATTTTCATCAAAGAGCACTGACACCGTGGCTCCACCTCGCGTAACATCTGCCAATGTTTTGTTAATACATAACACTAATCTGGTACAAATATAACTCATGAATCATACACAAGGACGTCGGCTAATGCTAAACGCCAATCATCATAATGCCTCATCACTGAAATTCAGTTAAGGTGAGTATGCACTAGATTTACTAGAGCGTTATCTCGCGTTTAACTCAAAAACTACTGGACCGATTTCAAAAATTCTTTCACGAATGGAAAGACACATTATCACCAAATAACATAGGCTATATTTAATCCCCGTATTATTACGGGTACGGGAACTACGTGGATGAAACCGCGAGGTGCTGCTAGTTTTTTATAACCTCACGGTCCGGAGCCGTAAAAAACAAAGGCCATTTTGATAAAATATAATTTAAGATCGTTTCTAAAACTAAAAGAACCGACTTCAAACGTCGCGCCTAGGCAAAGTAGCCAGTAGACGCAGTAACTATTATATAATCTGTGCCAGTAGTTAGTATGTCGTCAAGGCATAGAAAAGATCATAATAATACTACGTAGTCAAGGTATGTAAATGTATCGTAAATCGTAATACAAATGTTGATATATTTAAAACGGACCGATTTCGTTAAAATTTAAATGGCACCACCTGAGAAGGGTACCACATGAAACAAAAAAATAATTTTCCAAATCGGTTCAGGCATCTTCGAGTAATCGCTGAACATAAATAAAAAAAGAATCCGACGAATTGAGACCTCTTCTTTTTTGTGAAGTCGATTAAAATTATATTCACATGGGAGGAAACTAGTATCTTTTCATAAATTGAACAAGAATATGGCAATTAAGTTTTTTATTGTCTATAATCTGGTCTATGGAATGAAGTTCGGCACCCGCCCATAATGCCTCATTTCAAAATATGTAGGCGAGTGGTGGTGACTTCCCATCACAGAACACAGATATAGTTGTGCTTCCCATGGACCAAATGAGCACCCCATAAAGGCGAGCCGTTATTATATTGTTACACACCCGAGAGCATACTATTCATTATTCTGTGCCGAGAGGTAAGTTAGTAAAAACTATTTTCAAATAATAACAACGTTCAAAGTAAATGAAACGATAAATGCACATAAATGAATTGATTAATTGAGTGTCGTATGCAGTGGCGGAGCGTGCCTTGTCGGGGCCTTATAAAAATTTGTTTGGGGACCCTTTGTTTGGGCACAGATTATATAATAGTAACTACGTAACAGATACTTCACTCCCCTACAAAAACACAATACCAACGTTTATTTCAGACAATACAAGCAAAAATGTGTCTAAGGCGCTCGACCTAGCGTTGTTATTACTTCGTTCAGCGAGCGATGTACCGACGCGCCCCGATACAGTAAGGGGTTGACTCAATAAACTAAAAAAAAGTTTACGAATTATTTTTATTTAGCTCACAAAATTACATCAAAGTTCCTAAGTAAGAGTCGAATTTTATGTCGGAAAAGTGAATTTTACGTCGTCTTGTCATTTAAATATCGGTAGCATATAAAATGAAACATATTGTGCTTGTTTTTTGTCAAACCCGATAAATGACTATGAAAAACTTAAATCGTTTCTAAGATAGAATACGAATGCGCAGTTATCCCGTCATTTGAATAATAATATACGTTGCGCGCGCGTGAGCAGTGACAACCGACTGGCAGATAGTACCGGCGCAGGTGACGAAAGTTTAGGTATAAATCGCAGTAGCTATGGGCGAGTGAGGGAGGCCTGGTTTGGTTTATGAAGGGTAAAGATTTGTCACAAAAGAAAAAAAAATGTTTGCATAAAATTAAAAGAATTAAAATAATAACGTTTTCACGTAAAATTCCCGTTTTTAAATCTATAAGTTTAAAATGAACGTGAGTTTTTATAATAAAATTAAAAGAAATATTTATTCATCATAATATTTTTTTTAATTATTTTGCTTATGCGACGTGCATAAGCAAAATAATTAAACCCACAGGGCAGCCCACCCGGGGGTCCCGTATAATTGATACGGCAGATACGGCGGTAACTACGGCCCTGCTAGGCTATTCTGTAAGCTATCTCGACAACGGAATCCGCGGTGAGATTTGAATTTTGTATTACGGAATTTAACCGTATTGCGAACGTGATACGATTGAATTTCAAAGTACGAAATTCGAGTCGAGATAGCTTACAGAATAGCCTAGCTGGTCTTACGACTAGTATCTCTTGTGTGTTATTTTTGTTCTGTGGTGGTATAACAGGGGTGGCCAAATTGATTAGATCCAATATCTACTGTCTACTGACGAAACCCTGTGCGATCTACCAACTTAAGTACTTACATGTTTTTGCCTTGCCACCACGATCGATTGTACTAAGTACTTAAATGTTTTTGCCTTGCCATGATGGACTGGACTAAGAGCCGCGATCGACCGGTTGGCCACCCCTGTGGAATAGTATTGTGTAAGTTAGTAAAATAGTCCGGCACTTATCACTGCCCACTTTCAGGCCAGCACTACGTAGTTTTACTATCGGTTCCGTACCAGCACGAAACCGCTTGGTCAAGTGCTTGTGTGTCTCATATGGCAAACACCGACCTAGGGTTCACTGCCACTGTGAACCCTAGAGTTCAGTTAGAGAGGTGTGTGATGACAAATCTGAAACAAGTGTGCTCTCACCTCAACACATGAACTACTCGACATGTAATCGGCTTCAGTTTGTATTTATATTTCCACCGTGACTGTATTTCCGTTATTTAAAAATATCGTTCATTGCCAACCATTGCTCGTTGACTCAGCTTTGCAATTTGTCACGTTCGCGACAATTTGGAAACGTGAACTTCAGCGGGTTGTTTATTGTTTTGGTACAAATTACATAATTTCGGAAGTCAGCTAAACTTTATGACCTTGACGATAGAGACACGTAAACGTTTACATAGTGGTGACTATTGTACCTCAATCTAGCTGTTTACTCAAAGACCTCAATGCATAATTTATATTTATTACTAGCTGAGTCCCGCGGTTTTACCCGCGTAGACATCGTTCCTGTCGGAATATTGGGATAAAAATACGCCACATACTGAAAAGTACGCTATTTGTTATTCCAGGGTCTAGGCTATCTACATACCAAATTTAAGCTCAATCGGTTAAGTAGTTTTAGCGTAAAGAAATAACAAACATAAACAAAAACTCTCGCCTTTATAATATTTGTAGGATTCATAAGACTGACCAGTTGGTCTAGTGGTTATCGAGCCTGTCCACAGTTGGATTCCCACACGAAACACTTCTTTATGAGTTTAGGCACAGATTATATAATAGGTTTAGGTGTAATTGTGTCCGTGATTTGTATGTTTGTCCCCCGCGACACAGGGTTTCATAGTGCGGGAAGATGTCTTTAAAATGATTCAGATACTTTAAAACTAAAACAACCGACTTCCATGCCCCGCGAGTCAATTTCAGAAGCAAGTTTGAGACGTATATCGTCATATCTCTGGAGATACTTATCAGATCTCGATGAAATTACAATGGGACCATCTCGAAAACGTACCCTACCGATTAAAAAAATAATCATTCAAATCGGTTCACAATTGGCGGAGTAATTGTACATACATACAAAATAACAAAAAATACATACAGACGAATTGAGAACCTCCTTCTTTTTGGAAGTCGGTAGAAAAATATATGAGAAGGAAATGGAAAGGAAGAATTAGTTTAAAGTCATACAGATTATTATAGAATAGAATAGAATATTCTTTATTGTAATAACTGTGTAAAGTAAGTACATGGGTACAAGGTCTTATGTTATTTGCGTGTATCAACAGTTTTTCCCATTTCGGGCGTGCAATGTTTATGTACAATAATAACATTCTTAATAATCTATATCTTAATATCTAGTAACTTTATAGTAGTAGGACTTCAGATAGTTCGCTTAGGGCGGTACCGCCGTGAAAATATTTCACGGTAGTACCGCCCCAGGCGTATCAACGTATCAATCATCGCTTGTAAGCAAGCTGGCTGCGAACGGTTGGAAACGAATAGCTGAAGATCGAGCTCAGTGGCGTGCGTAGGAGAGGCCTATGTCCAGCACTGGACGGAAATTGGCTGATAACGATGATGAAGCAGTGTTGTGTTCCAGGGTCAATCCAGCTGGAGCCTGGAGACTCGTCAGGGTCAGGTGGAGGGTCAGCCGGGTCAGGGTACGAGAGTGACCTGCGACACTCAGGTTCTGACGGCAGCTGGGACGCCAAGCCGAGGAAGTATGGCATTCTTACTAGGAAGGTAAGATGATTTCAGATAATTTACAAAACGAAAAAAACCCTACTTCAAATGCATCGATAGTCATTTTAAGTAGCAAGTCTTTTTTAGGGTTCCGTACCCAAATGGTAAAAGGGGCCCTATTACTAAGACTCCGCTGTCCGTCTGTCTGTCTGTATGACTGTCCGTCTGTCACCTGGCTGTATCTCATTAACCGTGATATTTAGACAGTTGAAATTTTCACAGATGGTGTATTTTTGTTGCCGCTAGAACAACAAATACTAAGAACAAAATAAAGTTGAAAATAAATTATAAATAAAACATATTTTTAAAAACAAGCTTTTATCTGGGACAATGAACTAAAATGTTAAAAATAAATTCCAGTAAGTATTTGGCGTGTAGGTACTTACCTATATTCTTAAAAGCTTGAAGCACTACCCGTTTTTCAGGCTAGGTAATTACCATACTTCAGTGCATCAAGCTTTTAAAAATATAGGTAAGTACCTACATGCCAAATACTTACTACAATTTATTTTTAACATTTTAGTTCATTGTCCCAGATAAAAGCTTGTTTCTAAAAATATTTTTATTTATAATTTATTTTTAACTTTTTAGTAGGTAGGTATAGATACCGACTACCTACCTACTACCTAAGTATTTAAGAGAAGGTATGATGTTTTAAAATATTCCACGGATATTTGATGTGATTATGGGTAAAGTGCTCTTCGCGGAAAATCAATCGACTCGGTGGGGCTATGTTGCTTTATAACAGAAATGCCATGGCCCCTTTACAGCTTCATCATCAGATCCTGGCTATCATTTAAGTGTAAAGTGCTCCTCAAGACGAATCATTTGAGCCCAAATTCACTGGGGATACGTTATTTTATCACAGAGATGCCGTGGCCACATTCCAGCTTCATCACCAGTCGCTAAATATCATCTGGGTGTAAAGTTCTCTTCAAGACGAATCAATCGAGCCCAAACTCGGTAGAGTTACGTAGATTTATCACAGAGATGCCGTGACCACCTGCCAGCTTCATCATCAGACCCTGGATATTATCTAGGTGTAAAGTTCTCTTCAAGACGAATCAATTGAGCCCAAACTCGGTAGAGTTACGTTGATTTATCACAGAGATGCCGTGGCCACTTTCCAGCTTCATCATCAGACCCTAGATATCATCTAGGTGAAAAGTTATCTTCAAGGCAAATCAATCGAGCCCAAACTCGGTAGGGTTATGTTGATATATCACAGAGATGCCGTGGCCACCTTCCAGCTTCATCATCAGACCCTGGATATCATCTAGGCGTAAAATTCTCTTCAAGACAAATCAATCGAGCTCAAACTCGGTGGGGTTATGTTGTTTTATTTTTAGTTTAACGCCATCTATGAAGGTCTAGGTGTCATCTGAGCGTTATGAACTTCATCGTGTTTGTTAAGCTAGCAACCTTTCTAATAAGTTTCGGCAAAATTACATAGATGGCGCTAGTAAGTCTTTCTAGATCGCGGTGACGAGATTCTCCGTGAACTCGTATACCAAAAAAAATCGTCTTGGTATTATCAATTAATGAAATATGAGTTTGAAACTATTAGTACGGAACCCTCCCTAAGTGTGCGATGCGACACGCTACTCTGACTCGCACTTGGCCAGTTTTATTTATATCATATAGGCTAGCGTTTGACCACTATCTCACCTGCTGGTAAGTGATGATGCGGTCGAAGATTTTAAGCACGCTAGGCCTAGAATGGGAAGTGGCTCGCAGGGATAGCTGCCGGAACACATTAGATGTTTAGTGACAGATTTTCCAACTTGAGGGTCGTAGCTGGGCAGGCGGACACTAGATAGTGTCCTACCACCATGCGGGGGTGGTTGGTTTCTTAACGAAAATGATTTAAGATTATGTTAAAAAAAACGACTTCAAATGCTGCGCTAGTTATATTAGCAAGTTTGAGGTGATTATCTCCATATCTCTGGAGATACTGATCAGATCTTGATAAATTTACCATTAGACCACCTCAGAAGTATATATTCTTGCGAAAAAAAAGAATTTTGGAAATCGGTCCATAATTAACAGAGAACTCATAGGTACATAAAAAAATACATAATAATGAACTGAGAACTATGTCTTATAAGTAATTTAGTTCCCTTTCGAAGTCGGTAAAATTATAACAAAACCAAAGCCCTTAAAAATAAACGCTTTGTCCAAAAATTAAGAATTAAAACTTAAATTCAAAGTAAAAACTCATGAAAAAAATTATAAATACCTACACATTTTTTTTATCGTCATAAAAAGTTTTAAGCCTCTATATCTCTTCCAGGTGTCAGGCAAGCACGTACAGTTCGTCCTATGCCCAACATGCGGCCACGAGACTCCTCTGCCCCTAGGTGGTATATCTGCCCTACCTCTGAACTATGTACTGCTGCGGAAGATGGCGGCCATGCAGGGAGACCATGTCAACGTGCTCTGTGACCTCTGTAACAGTGACAATAAGGTAAAAGAAAGAAAGAAAAATCATTTATTTTGCAACAAAACAAGCAACGAGTGCAGTGAACAGTTTCTTTTTAGGGTTCCGTAGCCGAATGGCAAAAAACGGAACCCTTATAGATTCGTTATGTCTGTCTGTCCGTCCGTATGTCACAGCTATTTTATTCCGAAAATATTTGAACTACAGAATTGAAACTTGGTAGGTAGATGTATTCTGTAACCGCTTTCCCATTTTTATTTTTATACAAAAATAAAAAATATAATAGTTTGAGGGGGGGGGGGGGGGCATCGCATACATAAAACTGAAACAAATAAAAACATTTTTCTTCAAACCTTCAGACGTTCCTAAGAAGATAGGCGCGTCGAAAGTGGTAAAATGTGTCCCCCCCCTCTCACTTTTAAAGTAAAGGAGTGAAAAATCGAGAAAAAATATACTTTGTAGATCTTAATAAAAACGTTCAACGAAAATTGGTTTGAACGAGATACAGTCAGCAGTTTTTGAGATATAGCCACCGCAAATATAATTTTGTTTTTTATACAAACACTATGAAAATCAAAGTTATTTTTTTAGTTGCGAAAAATCATAGTTATAGAATACTCTACTGTGTTACGGAACCCTACGAGTGCGAGTCCGACTTGCACTTGGCCAGTTTATTGAACAAAAGCTTACTAGCAATGTGGGTGGCACATTACTAGTATTCTTGTTAACCCCTTTAGCTAAGCTAAATATGCTTGTGTCTGAAGTAGGTTCACGTCAATAGTAATATTCAATGGGTGGGGATCGAACTAACGAGTCACAAACTCTCGATCGCCAGTCCGACACCTAATCCATTGGGGTGAAATTACGGACAACGACATATAGTAGCATTTAACCCGGGTAAAGCCGCGTGGCAAAGCTAGTAGATTTTTTTTAGGGCCGGGTAGTGTCGTGGGGGAATGGTCGGCTTTGATGCCAGAGGTACACAGTTCTATCCCCATCGTGCACCATGGATTTTTCTATTGAAAAAATTATGTGCGCTTTTCACAGTGGCCCTCCGGTGAAGGAAAAACATCATTAAGAAACCCCCAACTCCCGCATGATGGTAGGACTTCTGTGTCCGTCTGGCCAGCTACCACCCTCAAGTTAGAAAATCTGTCGCCAAACATCTAAACGTGTTCCGGCAGCTATCCTTGAGAACTAATTCCCATTCTAGGCCTAGCGTGCTTACCATCTTCGACCGCATCATCACTTACCAACAGGTGAGTTAGTGGTCAAACGCTAGCCTAAATAATATTTTAAAAAATAATTGGTGTCAATAATGAGTTTATCGTATTGTATCAATATTGCAAGAAACCTAAAGTAGCTCAAGATCATTCATCATAAGAAGGTATAATCTCTCCTCAGATGCTGTAACATGCAATAAAAGCGCACCTCCACCACAGAATAATGAATAGTACAACTACTGAAACATTGTTACGGCTTATTTTCAGCTCCTAATCCCACGTGCGATTCCACTCATCCGTTTATCGCTCCAAACACGTACGAAGTACATTATTATAGTTTTACTCCGTACGAATCCACAAATGACCGTGCAGTGACGGTACATTTAGTGCGTCTTTGTGGGATATTTCGGTAGCTGGTCTCATTGAGGACTCCCCTAGTCTTCCCCAATCGGAAACAGATCACGATTGATGGACCGAGACCAAGACATTTGTAAAGCAGGGATTTCGTATTGTAATTTGTATCTTTCTGACAAATAACAAGAATAACAAATAAGATTTTACCATCGAGGTACATGTGATTTTACCTAGATAGAAGGTAGGTAAGTACCTACTATACAACTGCTATCATTAATATGTGATATAAAACTAGAAAGCTGAATACATTGCGTTTTTTAGGGTTCCTTAACGCAAAAGGAAAATAGGAACCCCTATAGAATCACTTTGTTGTCCGTCTGTCAAGACCCTTTTACCACGTTTACTTTTACCTAGTATTATGATCTTTTCTATGCTTTTACTCAGAACCGCGTAGAGGTATAAATTACCAAAGAAAGTTTGTCTTTTAACCTAGTCTGACAATTTTGTACGGAACCCTCGGTGCGCGAGTAAAAGTCGCACTTGGCCGGTTTTTTATATAGTAACTGGACTAAACACTCGCCAACAGACGTCATCACTTACCATAGTAAGTGATGACGTCTGCTCATAATTGAAACAGTGGCACACAAATCTTTGAAATAGCAGAATTTTGCACGCATATCAACATGTCGAGAGTAAAGGTTGGCCTTATGTAACGCAAGTTTTGGTTGCGATAATTTTTGGTGATAGGAACAATATATACACATAAAAAATAAAATCACGCCTTTTTCCTGTTGGAGTAGGCAGAGACTACTTCTTTCCACATGCTACGATCCTGACATACCTCTTTCGTTTCTTCCACTTTCATGAGCGCCTTCATACATGCTCGCCAGTTATAGGTACTTTTGACTTAGCCTTTCATTAAAACGTCTCCGATCTGGTCGTGATACGTTCGCCTAAGTCGGCCTCTACCGGCTGGCCCATTCACACTCATCTCATAAATCTGTTTCGTTAATCTTCTTTCATTCATCCTAGGTACAATCACACTTTATGTGTGATTATACCTAGAATTAGATACGTTATACTGTGGGTACAATATACCCAATCGATAATGCTTTATACTGTAAATCAAAATGTTTTCATCTGCTCCTACAGGCAGAAACCCGCTGCAACCAATGCTTGGTGAGCATATGCTCATCCTGCGGCGAGGCTCACGGCAGACAGAAGGCCACTGCTCGCCACTCTCTGCTGCCCATAGACCCGCTGCCTGTGAGGTACTGCAGTCACCATCCGAGGGCTGAGCTCAGCGTGTATTGTTCTTCATGCCAACAGGTGAGATTTGAACGGTTTTAGCCAGATAAAGTTGGCTTTCATATTTGTGCGGAATAACCTACATTTTTTTGGTGTTTTTGAACCTGACAGAAAGTTTTTGTGGTTGATTTGGACAAATACCAACTACTGCACAAAAAGGTTTCCCCAATCGTTTCCTAAAGATGGTCTCGGTAGATCGTAGGACGGGTTGACAAACAAGTATATCTTAAAGCACGCTGTAATTTAACATCAGATGCGATCAACTCATTGACTATATGTTACTATATTTGAATCAATGGATCGAATAAATGAAATTTTGAATTGAAACGGTTTGATTGATGAAATCGGAGCAATAAAATCAATGTAGCACATCAGTGTAAAATGGATATAAGAATGTTCAAATAAATTATCTGACACCCTGTACCGATCTAAACGTCTGTCCTGCCTAAAAATAAGACATGCGTAGAAGTAATTTTTAGGTCTGTTTGACGGAGTACACGAGTCGAGGACTGAGGAGTGCGCGAATGCGGGGCTTTCATTGGCCCATCAGCGACAGTTCCCGCGGCATCCGATGCGCAACTATTTTGCCACGCGCCTCTAGATCCGTGCCGGGGTGTATAATAATAGGTACATCTCCTCTAGGTGATCTGCCGAGATTGTTGCGTGATCTCGCACGCAGGGCACGCGCTGGGCAGCGCGGCGCGTGCGGCGGGCGAGCGCGCGCGGCTGCTGCGGGACGCGCGCGACCGAGCCACGCACGTGACGGAACACGTCGCTAGAGCTACCAGGGCGCTTCATGTACAGGCTTACGAAATTGATGTACGTATTCTTTACTACTAAGTAGTTCTCTTTTCCATCGACTGTCCTACCTAATTCGTTCCTATACCGATAATAGAATATTGAAACATTCGAACAAAGAAGTAGATGTTAGCAAAACCACGCTCTCTCGATCATCTGTAAGGTTTCAGGTAGCAAGTTGCACCTTACATCACATTCTTAAGCCAGTCTTTACTTTGCAGTTACCTAGAATTAAAGAACCGGGAAATTAATACTAATCCTGATTATTTGACTGGTACTAGGAAACAATTTATCTTCTGAGCCTTAAAGCCGCATTTTCACTAGGGGACATGTCGCGGGAACAAATCGCCCGACATTCACGTAGATGTATCTGCAAAAGTTGCGGGACAATGTCCCGTGACATATGACTTGTTCACACTAGCCAGTCATGATCAGTATGTCGCCCGAGGAGGTAGTGTTGTTCAGTGCAGCAGGAACACAAAGCGACACACGTTCTCACTAGTCAAAGCCTGTCCGGCGACTGTCGAGGGACACGAAAGTCGCGCGTGTCGACGCTCGCAGACCGTCGACTAGCGACAAGTTGCGCGACCCGTAAATGTCCCAAGCGACGTCGGACGACATCGCGCGGGACACGTGAATTTCGTGTCGAGCGACAGAGTCGCGCAACAAATGTCCCCTAATGAAAATGCGGCTTTAAAGTATAAGATGTATTTATACAGTAGTGTAGCGAGACAACAGTTTCACGACTAAAATGTTTTTTTTTATGCGAAAATGGGTAGTGCTTGACCACTATAACACCTGTTGTTAAGTGACGATTCGGTCGATGATGTAGCGCACTTACCCATAAGATATATATTCACTCGGGAGTTGAAGAAGGGAAATCCATTCCTTGGCAGTATGTATGATGAAACAGGCAGCAAATCGCTTTAAATCGTATATCTCGCGGCAAATGGTATATCTACCACAAAGCGGTGGCGCCTCTTAGTATCTTTCCAATATTCCAGTCGCAAGCGGCCAGCGTGGAAGCAGAGATCCAGTCCTGGGCTGAGCAGTACCGCCGAGCTGTGGCGGCCCATGGACGGGCGCTGTGTGTCGCTGCGGCGAGGGCCAGGGAGCGACACCAGCAGAGGGTGGAGGTTACTCACAAACAGCTGGAGGATAGAGCTGTGCATGCGAAGGAGGCTGTGCAGTTTGCTGATGAGGTAGATATGTTTTTTATTCATATAAGCTAGCATTTGACCACTACCTCACCTGTCGGTAAGCGATAATGCGATCGAGGATGTTCGCACGCTAGGCCTAGAATAAGAACTAGTTCTGAAGATAGCTGCCGGAACACATTAGATGTTTTGACGAAAGATTTTCTAACTTGAGGTTGGCCAAGCGGACACTAGAGTCCTTCCTCCATGTGGGTGGGGTTTCTTAACGATGTTTTACTTGAGAACCACTGTCAAAAGCGCACAAATTTTTCGATGAAAAATGTATTGGTGCACGGCGAGGATTGAACTCGGTACCTCTGACGTAAAAGCCGACCATTCTCCCACTACACCACTGGGTCCTCGAAAGCTTGATATTTTTTTTTGTTTAATAATAATTCCAGTTGCTAACCCAAGGCAAGGAAGCCGAGATGCTCTCCCTCAGCGGGTCCGTGCTCCGTCGTCTGCAGGAGGTGACGGAGACTCCCGCGGGAGAGCCCCCCAAGTTGGAGCTGAGGTTCGCCCCCCGCGCCCCCGCCGCTGTCGACTCTGTACTGTTCGGCAGACTGCTCACACACGCGCCTGACCATAATACGTGCGTGCTGAGGACTGATGGTAAGGGACCTGATAAATTACCTACGTTACTAACTAGGAAAGGAAGCAGGTCTATATTTTTACTCAAATAAGGCGAAGAAAAAATGGGGGTTATGATTTTGACTGGTAAGGCGAAGCAAAAATGGGGGTTATGATTTTGACTGGTATTGATATTTGACTGATATATCAATCAATCATTTATTTGGTAGGTAATAAAATGCATCCGTAAACAATTATAAACTTACAACTATGCAATACATTCGTGTAGAATGCAGGTAATTTGAGGGTGTGTCTGTGCCTGGACAAGAAAATCTGATTCCCAGACACGACTCCTTCTTCTCGCGGTTACATTTTAAATGAGCATAGTTAAGAGATAGTTGTTACATAATACCTATGTATTTTCAAGTGTAAATCAGTAGTTTTCTTTCAGGTTTCCAAGATCTTCGAGTAGACTGCCAGCACGAAGCTATAATGGAACTAAGAGACAGCAGCGGTGAAAGAATTTGGTGCGGCGGGGAACAGGTTACAATCATTGGATATTATTTATAAATTAATTAGCAGTGCCTCGCGGTTTCACCCGCGTATTTTTCGTATACGTGAGAATACGGAAATAAAATATAGCCTATGCTACTCGCTGATAATGTAGCTTTCCATTAGTGAAATAATTTTTGAAATCGGTCCAGTAGTTTTAAAGTTAAATCGGAACAAACGTAAACAAAAATCAAATCAATCTATTAGTTTAGATTAAGTGGTAATAAGACAACATATGCTAACCTGGAATACAAGAATCATAATGACAAAACAGCAGGATCTTTGTTCAGAACGCAATGGTCCCAACTTGTCTTCGAGCTGGCTTTTTAGGACTTACCCCCTGATTCTCAATCATTCAAAAACCTATTCGGATACGGAAAATTCATTCCTAATTTTGAATATTGATGAATCCGTGAGCTATTTTGTCGCGGAAACCTTTCCGATTAGAATCACTGATTTTTTCAAATTGAAATATGAAAAGTAACCTTTCGGAGCATTGTGAATTGCAAAGATCCGAGTCGATGGAGAGGCAGTTTCCAAATCTTATTATCTTATTGTTGCTTTAACATGAAATTTGAAAGAGAGAAAGAAAAATCATTTATTTTGCATCAAGTCAACAACAATACTTAACATTTCACTTATTTAAATATGAAATATAAAATTTAAATGTAACATAGTGAGAAAATGATACAGCATTGTTGCAAAACAGGACCCAACTCAGCATTATGTTGCTCATAGGCATGACCAACGCTGGTCTTCATTTGGACAGGACTCTTTTCTATGTATTAGTAAGCCTACGACGTCCATTTTGCCGTCCGTCTGTCCTACTTATAAAGAGCTACATATATGTTATGAACAGTAATTTAATAACAATTTAGAATGCGAATCGTGAAAATGTCGGATGTCTAGCGTCCACGGATTTTCTGGATCGGGTATTGGACACAGCGTCGCTTGAAATTATGGTTGTACGCGGTATCTTTTTAGGGTTCCGTAGCCGAATGGCAAAAAACCCTTATAGATTCGCCATGTATGTCTGTCTGTCTGTCTGTCTTTCTGTCTGTCCGTCCGTATGTCACTGCCATTTTATTCTGAAACTTTTAGGACTACAGAATTGAAACTTGGTAGGTAGATGTATTATGTAAACCGCTTTTCGATTTTTGTACAAAAATAAAAAATATAAAAGTTTAAGGGGGGGCATCCCATACATGGAAATGGAACAAAAAAAAATTTTTTTCATCAAACCTATACGTGTGGTGTGTCTATGGATAGGTCTTCAAAAATGACGTTGAGGTTCCTGAAATCATGTTTTCTCAAAGTCAATCATTTAAAAGATAGGCGCGTCTAAAGTGGTAAAATGTGTGTCCCCCCCCCCCCCCTCTAACTTCTAAAGTAAGGGAGTGAAAAATCTAGAAAAAATATATTCTGTAGATCTCAATAAAAACATTCAACGAAAATTGGTTTGAACGAGATACATACAGCAGTTTTTGAGATATAGCGACCGCAAGTATAACTTTGTTTTTCATACAAACACTATGAAAAACAAAGTTATTTTTGTAGTTGTGTTTGTGTTACGGAACCCTACGAGTGCGAGTCCGACTTGCACTTGGCCAGTTTTTTTTATTATGAGCTACGTAGAATAATAAAGTCTATTTATTCGTAGATTCTGAGTACGGTTTATAGGGTTCCGAACCCAAAGGGTACCAACGGAACCCTATTACTGAGACTCCACTGTCCGTCTGTCTGTCTGTCTTTCTGTTTGTCTGTCCGTCTGTCACCAGGCCGTATCTCATGAACCGTGATAGTTAGACGGTTGAAATTTTCACAGATGATGTATTTCTGTTGCCGCTATAACAACAAATACTAAGAACAGAACAAAGTTAAACATTAAAGAGTTTAAAACAAAAAACGTGTTTTTACGATATCTATGAATCTTCATAGATGGCGCTATCGTGTTTCCCTTAATCTCGGAATCTGAATCTGAATCTCGAAAACGGCTCGAGCGATTAAATAAAATTTAGTAAACAGGGGATTTCGGGGGCGATAAATCGATCTAGCTAGGATTCATTTTCAGAAATGTTGTTTTATTCGTGTTTTCAATAATCAACTTAAAATATGACTCCTCCCGACATCTATTGGCGAGTAGAAGTAGCTTTTGGCAAAGCTCGGTGTTCAATCTGCAATCAACTACTAATAACTTATCTGTGTACTGTACTGTACCTGTCTGCCTTTGCAATTAATTCACCTCGACGCAACTAGATGGCAGCACAGGAAAAATTAGCACGCGCAAGCGTTTCATTTGTTAAATTTGTGGGCCTCGGTCGATTTGTTTACTTATTTGAGATTAGCATGCATGACTAGATTAATAATCTTCTATTAGTTCTTACTTACTTAAAGAGTTTCATTTGCCTAGAACCAGTGGAAAGTTAGTTTAGTTAGTCGTACGAACACTCGGTCTTCCAGATTTAATAATATTAAATTTAAATATGTGTAACTACTTTGTGTTATTAACGTTTACTTAGATGAAGTTAGTTGGTTTGGTGTTAGATTAGAAGTTCGTTAGTTGGCGTTCGGAACCCTCCGTGTGCGGGATAAAAGTCTGACTCGCACTTGACCAGTTTTATTTGTTTTGTTATTTATTATACGAAAATGGGTAGCGCTTGACCACTATCTCACCTGATGTTAAGTGATAATCCGGTCGATGATGTAGCGCGCTTATCCAAAAGATACCTTGCGACTTGAAGACCCCTAAGTTTTTTTATATATCATACAGTCTAGCGTTTGACCACTATCTCACTTGTTGGTAAGTGATGATGCGGTCAAGGATAGTAGCACGCTGGACCTAGACTAGGAAAGTTGTATCTAATCGGAAAGTATAAGTTGTATCTACTCACATACAGAAACATTTCTGATGTGCTCAGGTGGCTGGCTACTTCCGTCGGCGGGACTCGAGTGCCCGCCCCACCTCAGCTGCCGTGACCGACCGTGCTGACGGCACCTACACCATCACCTTCACTCCAACTACACCCGGGGCTTACCTGCTGGCTGTCACGTTGAATAACAAGCCTATCAAGGTAAGAAACCCCCGGCATAATAAGCTATCATCTAATAACGGTCGCCCCTGCATGGTTTTTAGGGTTCCGTACCCAAAGGGTAAAACGGGACCCTATTACTAAGACTCCGCTGTCCGTCTGTCTGTCTGTCCGTCTGTCACCAGGCTGTATCTCATGAACCGTGATAGTAAGACAGTTGAAATTTTCACAGATGATGTATTTCTGTTGCCGCTATAACAACAAATACTAAAAACAGAATAAAGTTAAAAAATAATAGAGGGTCCCCATACAAGAAACGTGTTTTCTACCTACCTAACTAAGCGTTCATTAGTTAGGTAAACGTCCCATATATGGCGTTATATTGAAATGTCGATTCTAACACCTTTGTTTGTACACCAGACGTTAGATGGCGTTATAAGAAATAAAATGTTTATTAATTATTATTTTTTGCTGGCGAAAAATGATAGTGGTACTTTTTGCTCGATCTTATAAAATACTGTAGTGTGGTACGGAACCCTACTAGTGCGAGTCCGACTTGCACTTGGCCAGTTTATTTTTATATTATATAGGCTAGCTTTTGATCACTATCTCACCCACAGACCTTACCCCTCCACTACTGAAATCCTAGGTCTGTGATCTCACCTGTTGGAAAGTGATGATGCGGTCGAAGATGGTAGCACGCCAGGCCTAGAATGGGAACTGGCTTCAAGGATAGCTGTCGGAACACATTAGATGTTTGGCGACAGATTGTCTAACTTGAGGGTGGTAGCTGGCCAGGCCGACACTAGATAGTGTGCATGCAAATGGTGGTGGGACACTGTTTAATATCCGCCTGTCTAAAACCACTTAGAATAAAAACACCATTAGGCAAAGTTTCACCAAGTTCTTATTGCGGTATATCTCACCAGCTATCAATGTAACCTCCTCTATAACTCCAGGGCAGTCCCTTCGCCTGCTGTGCTCGCGTGGGCAAGTCTCACAGTGGACAGTTCCACTGCTGCGCGTTCTGTTCCTCGGGAGGGAAGCGCGACGCGACGTGCGGGTGTGGAGCGACCATGCCGGGCGGGTATAAAGGTATGTGCACAGTGTGACCAGATTAAATTTTACGAAAATACCGAGGCACCTCAAAAAAATACTGAAATATACCGACTTACATAGGACAGATATACCAATAAAAATACTGATTTTTTTAACACGTTTTATTTATTCATTTTCACAATAAATGTTAGAGTTATATTTTAACATCCTTTTCGAAGGATTAAAATTTACACAACCTCCTTCATCCTTAACACCTTGCTTTGTTTTTAGAATAGCTGACACATTTTTGTTTATAAAAATATACCCAAAAATACTGACTGCCAGCAATATACCTGAAAATATACTGATGTTCGGAAAAATCGATGAAATATACTGAAAAAGTATTAAAATACTGAATCTGGTTACACTGAGTGGCCGCCTTCTGCAGTCAGCCCGCAAATATACCCAAAAATACTGACTGCCAGCAATATACCTGAAAATATACTGATGTTCGGAAAAATCGATGAAATATACTGAAAAAGTATTAAAATACTGAATCTGGTCACACTGTATGTGCATGATGCTGTTTACTTTCCAACAGACTACGGCTAAACCAAAAGGAAGGATTGATTTTTATTTCTTTACTGCTGATTTTGACGAACGCATAACGGTGGATTTGACACAAGTACCTAATGTCAATAATGTATTGGTCTGAATGACAAGTCATGCGCTTGCGAGAGCCTAGTGGCGCAGTGGGAGAATGGCCGGCTTCGACGCCAGAGGTAACAGGTTTAAGAGAACAAGTTCAATCCCCGCTGTGGACCATTGGAAATATTAAAAAAAAAAACAGTCGGTCAGTGAAATATTGCTACTCGAACTCGATTTGTTATCACATGTGACATGATAGAACCGATGTACAACAATTTTGCTCGCGCCTCTAAATCCGTGCCGGGGTGCATAGATAACTGTCGTGTACACGGCGTATGGCAGCTAAGCTAAAAAAATATGACCAAATATGCATTTTTAGTGGTCTGAAACCATCATTGCATGATTGCCTTTCCAATGAAACCGGTTTAGTTTAGGACACATCGATTAGATGGATTCAAAGTTCATCACGGACATAGGTAGAATCGCGAGTGAACAGGGGCCTTATTCAGTATGACAATTTTAAAGTCTTACCGTGCCGTGTTACGTTATCTCCGCGTTATGGTATTCTCAGTTCTCTATGCCAATTTCAAGTTCGGTAACGCGGTAGGGTAAGGTTATGAGCGCGTTTTGAGCTGTCAAAATATCGTAACATATGAGGACGTGTAACGCGCGCGTTTTGTATAATTTACCTATCGTGTGGCATACAGGGGCCTTATTCAGTATGAACAATGAGACAACGCGTTCCTTAACGCGCCACGTTACGTTATTGTAAAATTGTATTCTGTATGCCACACGATAGGTAAATTATACAAAACGCGCGCGTTACACGTCCTCATATGTCACGATATCTCAAAACGCGCTCATAACCTTACCTTACCGCGTTACCGTACTTGAAATTGGCATAGAGAATACCATAACGCGGAGATAACGTAACACGGCACGGTAAGACTTTAAAATGCTCATACTGAATAAGGCCCCTGAATACAATTTTACAATAACGTGACGTGGCGCGTTAAGGAACGCGTTATCTCATTGGTCATACTGAAACAAGGCCCCAGGTACTTTCTAGGCATACGTGCTACATCGTCAATAACATCTTCATGTAACAACAGGCGAGATAGTGGTCGAGCGCTTGCTTATATAATATTTAAAAAAAATGATTTTATTTATATTGCGATGTTATACGCAAGCTGGCTGGCAGCGGTTGGAAACAGTGGACGAATACTGGCTGTTAATGATGATGATTATGCTCTAAGTGATAAGACCGCCGATGGTAAACCTAAATATTGTTATTATACCTACTTTAAGTTTTTTAGTTTGGTAATCAATAAAGAGTTATTGTATTGTATATATATATATATATATATATAGCTGTGCCCCGCGGCTTCGCCGGCGTTAAAAACAACTTTCATATATTTAATTCTTTTTTTTCATAAGATCCATCTCCAGACGATAAAAAACACTACAAAAAAGAATTAGCGAAATCGGTCCAGCCGTTCACGCGTGATGCCGTGACCAAGGGCAATTGGGATTAATTTTTATGTATAAAAAAAGATAATTAGATTAGTATTGTGTGGTATAAGTGTGTATGGTTGGCAGGTTGTGGACACGGGCACGCGGGGTGGCCGGGCGCGCGACACTGGTCGTGTTGCGGCGCGACACAGCGACACGTCGACTGCACGCGACTCAACAAAACGCGCTCCAGACTGTACCAGTTCTCTTTGTAATGAGACGTGGATATAGTTGTTAATAAACATAATTTATGTTCATGACGCTAATATTCTTTTTTGTTTCCTTTAAAGCATTTAACTCATTGAGATATAATCTACTAAAACCTAAATTATTGTACAGTTTATTGCAAAAAAAACTTGAGCGTAATCGCACACCCCTTACTTATCTCTTAAACCTAAAATAATGTTTTTTTAATTAAATAATGGTTGCAAATGTAACCTTCTCGGTTAAATTCGCTATTCGAAAGCAACAGAATGCATTTTAATTTAATTTAAGTCATATTTGCAACCCAACCAACATTTCATTAAGGTTAAAATGAACATATTAAGGGTGTGCGATTTCTATGCTCCCAAGTGTAAGATCTACCTATAGTTTCAATGTAAGTCTATACAACATGTCGGGTTTCATATGGTCCAAACTAAAACCATCGATGGAGGAATCTAAGGGCTACCCAAAGAATGTACCCCATGTATGTTTGTTCCACCAAAATCTATATAGTTTTCGAGGAAATTGTGTTTTACTTGTTTTCGAGTTAGTCCCCGTATGGTAGCAATTCATTTAAATTTTCTCCCAAACAATAAAGGCTATAGCCTTAATTTAAACTATAGAATTTGGGGGAACATACATGGGGGTTCTTTAGGTAGCCCTTGGAGTCCTCCATCGATTGGTTTCGTTTGGACCATATGAAACCCGATACCCGTATATGGCATCGTTACTCCCAAACGTATGAAACGATTTTAAGTGGTTACTTTTTTTTTATATCATAAGATATAGATATAGATAGGCTAGCGTTTGACCACTATCTCACATTGTGGTAAGTGATGATGCGGTCGAAGATGGTAAGCACGCTAGGCCTAGAATGGGAACTGGCTCTCAAAGATAGCTACCGGAACACATATGTTTAGCGACAGATTTTCTAACTTAAAGGTGGTAGCTGGCCAGGCGGACACTAGATAGTGTCCTACCACCATGCGGGGGTTGTAGGTTTCTTAACGATGTTTTTCCTTAACCGGAGGGCCACTGTGAAAAGCGCACATAAAATTATTCGATATAAAAATCCATTGCTGCACGGCGGAGATTAAACTTGGCACCTCTGGCATCAAAGCCGACCGTTTTCCCACTTACACCACAAACTTTCTCTCAAACTATGATCTATGGGGATCTCAAACTTTTCGACCTTTACTAAACTTCATATTAATGGCTTCTGCCCGCGGCTTCGCTTGCGTGGCCTACAGGAAACAAATTACGTATTTTTTTATATCTAATACTATAAGAATCTTTGTCCTGACGTACTGACTGACTGACTGACAGACAACGCACAGCCTAAACCACTGGTCGTAGAGATTTGAAATTTGGAGGGTATTTATAATTTGGGTCTTAGTACGTAAGGGTGTACTAAGAAAGGATTTTCCAAAATTCACCCTTTAAAGGGATAAAATGGGGGTTTAAAGTTTGTATGGAGAAACAAGATTAGATAGTCTTTTCTATTCGAAACTTCACACAAGTGCTTTAGTAAAAAAATAAGTAAATACGTGTTTCAGGCTTTTTCAAAATTCCACCCCTAAAAGAGTAAAATAGGGAAACAAAGTCTGAAAACTAATATTGTTTTGGGTTGCGCTGAAATTTGGCATATGGATAGTTATTACGACGTTAGTTCCCTCTGAAAACTAATTTTCTAAAGTTCCCCCTTAAGAGGATGAAATGGGGGTTCAATGTTTGTATGGAGAAACAAGATTAGATAGTTTTTTTTAAATTTCACACAAGTACTTTAGTATTTAGATAAGTAAATACGAGTCTCAGGCTTTTTCAAAATTCCAGCCCAAGAAGGTGAAGTGCGTCAATAAAGTCTGAAATCAATATTGTTTCGGATTGCGCTGAAATTTGGCATGCAGATAGTTGTTTTGACGTAAGTATCCGTTAAGAAAGGATTTTTCAAAATTCACTCCTTAAGGGTATGAAGCGGGGGTGCAAAGTTTGGATAGTCTTTTTATTCGAAACTTCACACAAGTACTTTAGTAAATAAATAATTAAATACGAGTTTCAGGCTATTTCAAAATGCCACTCCGAAGAGGGTGAAATGGGGTAACAGAGTCTAAAAATCAATATTGTTTTGGATTGCAATGATATTTAGCATTCAGATAGTTATTATGACGTAGGTATCCGATAAAAAAGGATTTTCCAAATTCACCTCTTAAGGAGACGGAACGGGTATTCAAAATTTGTATGGCAAAACAAGATGAGATAGTCTGTTTTATTCGAAATTTTGAAAATAAATAAGTAAATACGTGTTGCAGGATTTTTCGAAATGGGGTAGGTAACAAAGTCTGAAAATCAATATTGTTTTTCGGATTTTATCAATATGAATCCATATTTCCCTTAGTCACGTGATAACTTGAAAACGGATGAACCGATTTTGCTTATTCTTTTTTGATGTCTTTTATGATAGATAGATTTAAAAAAAAGTTATAAGTAAATAAAAGAAGTTTATAACGCGGGCGAAGCCGCGGGGCACTTCTAGTTATATCTATATACACGGCGGGGATTATCAATCAATCAATCAATCAAATACATTTATTTGCAAGAATACGTTTTACAATATTGGTCTTAAAATAAAGGTAAGTAGTTGTATTCAGCCTGCATGCAGACGTGCAAATGTTAAAAATTAGTAATTTTACATGTCATTTCAAATTCCTTAATGCTATAAAAACAATTACATAATAACCAGTCACACAATTTTTGTTTAAAGATAATTCCGTCCAATAATTTTAGTTCATTAGGAATCCTATTATAAGGATTAATACATATATTATACACATGTGCAATACATTTTTTTTATAAATAAATTTTCGACATGGATGTTGATAGAGCATATTCATATGTTTTGCCCTCCTATGCCTGGTAATAATGTCGCTTCGCTTTTGGAAGTATTCAGGATGAGCTTTGACAAAATAACAAATCTCTTTTATATAAATGCAAGGTACTGGAAGAATGTAGCACGCTTTAAACAGCGGCCTGCAAGTATCCAGGAACCAAGCCTTGTTAATCACCCGAACGCAACGCTTCTGCACTCTAAAAACTCTCTCTACATCGACCGAGTTGCCCCATTTGATTATCCCATAGCTGATGCCCTGACGCAACATAGCCATGGTATGCTGCTTCCTTTGAGACAGTTTGTCTGAGCTTCTTAAGAATCAAGAAGAATCAAAGCATTTATTCAGTATGTAGGCAGTATAAATATACGCACATATACACGTCAAAATCATAAATCATAAAATAAATCATAACCAATTATCAAGTAAACATAGCAAAAGCAGAATTTAACGCTTTGAATCAGAAAAAAAAAGTAATGAACCATTCAGCTGTCATCCAATCGTTTACGTCAGAATATTAAAAAAAAATTAAAGTAGGTTAAAACCAACCATACATGTAAGTGTGTGTTTCAGTACTTCAGACAATTTTTATATAAAAAAAAATAAAATAGTGAAACACAACATAGAGAAACGCATACCGATCACAGTACATATCATGATCCAAATGGAACTGATAGTCCGTCTGTCAGCTGCATAATATTGTTTAAATAAAAATAAAAATAAAAATGGAAATGGCAAAAATTAAGTGCAAAAACGTAGCGTTCAAGCTTTTGGCACAATTGATCAACGTGCGTTTTCCAATTGAGATGTTTATTATGATTAAATTCGGTACCTCTGGCATCAAAGCCGACCGTTCTCCCGATTACGCCACCGAGCCCTCAACTTTCATAGGCTTTCATTGTCTCCATACCAAAAATCATTGTCATCATCACTGATTCACAAACAAAACGTAATCATCAAGCCTATACAAATATCCTTCGAGCATTTACCAAAGGAGATGTTAACGCAAGGCGTACCCCTCTGCTGGCCATATAGCCATTTTTGGCCATATGAGCGTGCGTAAGTACGCTGTATTTTTAATGCTGTGTGCGTGTTTCAAGCTAGTGTGCGGGATCGTTAAAGTGAGTGATTTGTGTGTGTGCAATGCGTGTTTACCTCGTCCCCCGTAAGTATCGGTAGAAAAAATAATTTGCGGATTACAACGTTAACATCTCCATTGGTAAATGCTCGAAACAAATACCTAAACTAAAGAGAAGGTAGCTTCGGTTCCGATGGAATTTCTCTATCGCGCGCGGTTAATGGCTGGATAGCCTCGTAGAATAGGACATACTCAGAAAACTGAATAGCACGGGCAAAGCCACGAGTCTTAATTATACTTAGGGCCAGTTTCACAGGTTCCTGATAGCGCTAATATGAAGAAATCTGACAGATTTTTTAACAGCTTTTATATGGCGTCATGTGTCATATAACTATCTGACGCATTATCAGGAACCGGTGAAACTGGCCTTTAGTTATCTATACATCAAGTAGCGTCTTGCTTGTGCTGTGATCTCATCGTCTTTATAATAAATTCTTCTAAACTGTGTGTATATCACTGAAATCCTCCTCAGCTGGACCGATTTTGATGAATCTTTTTGTGTATGATTAATGTTTTTGATATTTTGAGTTTTAGTGATATCTTTTTATTTGTGAGTTAGTTTATACTTGGACCCGATAGGTGGTGCTACGATCTAGTTCGGTGATATGACGTCAGTCCGGTCCGCTAATACCTATACTATAAAAAATCAACAATTCAGGTGATTACAGAATTAAAGACAAAGTTAGTTTACAATAGTATATTAAAATTACAAACAATCATATTTCAATTCGCTTTTCTTACACATTACAACCACATTACAACATGCAGATTTCAATATAAAAGTTCATTTTCATTTACGAGTAAATCACGACTTACTGAGGACCTTTTTTACATCAATATTAAAATAGTATACAACATTTTTAGGTCCAGGTTTACGGAGTATATGCTATGATGTCATGACATCAAAGACTTGCCTATTTCAGCATCACATAATGTTTTATTTTATAAGCTTATTGTACGGGCACCGTATTCATTGTTTATATTTTACTAGCGTAAGCGTTTTGTGCCTTTCATTACATTTCATACTTATGAAGCACTTCATACAAATAAACACTACGCCACCGAGGGGAGATGCGTACGGTTCTTTAATTTACCTATTTTATTATGGGTACGTAGTACTATTAAGTATTCTGTGCTATGGGACAATCACAGATATATATATATATACAATAGACGCAAATGAACCTATAAAAATGCCTCGTTGCCCAAAAATGTCGAGCCCCCAAAGGCAAGGACATATTTCCTATAACTTTTTATGTTACTACATTTCGGCTGTGCCTTCACAGAATGTATGGAAAAGTTGATACGCTTAGTTTCAATACAAATCGTGATACTTGCGTTATCTATTTGTATATATATACATTTTTTAGTACTTCACCTTCAACCTCAAACTATAAAAATATCTAGTTCCGCAAATTTTTCTTCAAGGGGTTCTACCCCTCTCCCGCCCCTCCCCCTTCCATTCTCCCCCCTAAATCGACGGTGTTTCAATAGAGTAGCGTCAATGAATTTATTTATATATATATATATATATATATATATATATATATATATATATATATATCTGTGGGGACGATCCATAAAGTACGTCACACGTTAAGGGGGAGGGAGGGGGTCCTAAGTTTCGTGACGAATCACGTATCACATATCAACACATCTTATAAGTGTTAACTTAAAATGCCAAATTTGAACTATTCACGAAATCTTAGAAATATTTCCAACTCTTGTATGGGGTTGGGGCGGCATAAGGTTTAAATTATTTTGTTGGCTAATTTCGGAACCGCTGTTATAATTTCATAAAATTCTAGATGTGACATTGTAAAATATGTGACGTCACACTAGGGAGAGGGGACTCACAAATGTGATCAACTGTGACAAGGACGGGGGAGGGGTTAAAAAATCACGAAATGAGTGTGCAGTACTTTATGGATGACCCCTATACACAACGAACATACGTAGGTAGTGATAGAGTGCTTCGCACATGTGTGAGTGCAGTTTGTGCTCCGACACTTACATCCAGACTAACATTATAAAAATGTTTGTAACTCTGTCACTGTCTGTTTGTTACATAATTACGCCTAAACGGACGATCCGATCTTACTGAAATTTATCGAGGAGATACTTTATAGCATCCTTATGCTATAAAGTATCTCCTCGATAAATTTCATGAACATAGGCTACTTTGTGTAGAAATAAAATCATTATTTATACACACAACTTAAATAACTCAGATCACTCAAATGTTGATTGACAGAGCTTTACAGTGATAACATTCTTGGTGTACGCGAACAAAGTCGCGGGTATCAGCTAGTTACATACCTATCTATTATTTGTGCCTAAGGTCAGGACCTCTGAAATTAGCTCTGTTATTTACCGTCACGAAGTGAGGGTGTGTACCCTATATCTACATCTCACCTTCTCTAGTTAACGTACCTATCGCTTTCTCTTTACTATGCTACGTTTGGTGACTAAAGTTAAGGCGTGCAGAGGTCTGCTGATTTACTTCAGTACGCCCTTTGTTTACGCAAGCGAGCGCTACGCAAGAATGGTAGAAATGATAAAGCAAGAAGCTGCAGTAATGTTGGTGGAAAATTACCTATCAACTTGGTATGAGTGCTGGGCTGATACGACCTAATAATATAAACTGGTCCTACCGAGCCGGAAGTCTCTCTCGACCGAACCTAAAGTCAAAGCCAACCGGACCCAGAGTCATCGCTTCTACATACAGCTTTTTCTTTCTGATCGACAGGTAACGACTTTGTAAAATTATACTTTTTACATCAATTTTTTTACCAAGACATAATCATGTAGAGGAGGTAAGCCCAAAACGGGTAGCCCGCCTAAAACGGGGTATTCGTTTTAAATTGCGCGCCGTTATTGCTAGAGAGAATATGTACGTGCAGAGCGAGGCTCCTGCCGCTGGCCAATCACAGACAGTCGGCGCACTTTCGTGGCGAACACGAGCTAACGGTAAGATATTAACAAAGTTTTTTGCTATTTTCACTATAAAAATGTATATAATATAGAGAATATAACTGCAGCATCTCATGGGACTCCAACGGCTATTCGGCCATCATCTAAAATGGAACCTAACAAAACCGCCCGGAGACGTAAAACACAGAAAGCGAAAATTCTTACAAGCACTCCTATAAAAGACCAGCAAAGGGAGAAAGATACAGTCACCGAAGATTTAATTGTAAAACAGATTAAGATTATTCAAAACATGAAACGGCCAAAAGAATACTTTTTGGCTGCTACTAGCGACAAGGTTTATTTTGAGTAGGTTATGTAGGTACATGTTCTTATACTATTAAACGAATTATAGTAAAAAGAAAGTAGTATAAGAAAGTAGAATTCATAGATATTTATATATATTTACAATTTGATAGTGTAAATGGATCTCGGGGGAGCACTGTCGTATCCGGGGCAAACAATGTGAACCAATAAAAAAAACACACATCAAGTCTTCAATTATTGGATTGAAGGAAAATAAATATTGAAAAATACCAAAACCTATAAGATTTGAGTTCCTTCTCTTAATGGATGGGTTACAACTTTCAAATTTGGAATGTTTTGAAAGGTAGTCTAAGTGTTTGATAAATATATTATGACATACAAAACTTTTATCCTAGAAATATGAAACTGGATCCTCTAGAGATCCTTTTTGGTAGGATCAGAGCCATCAGGCATCAACTACAGAAACATCAGTTCTGATGCGAATACTTTGGTAAATTTATGATGTCCAAAGTTACACGGGTCCGCATTCAATATAAGCAAACTATGAGGAAGATAAAGGAGACACAGTCGTAGATTTTTTAAATGTCATATTTCCTCATCAAATGTTGATGAGAGTATCGCATCAACATGTGACGAGGATAAAGAAAATTCTGTATGCAGTGAACCTGTAACAACCCAAAACATTAGCATCAACCAATCGCTAAATCCTGTAAATTGTGTAAATGAAAGATTGTGCGTGCACTCTTCTGCTGGATATATGCAGGAGAGTGACAAAAAAAATTGTATGAGATGCTCTGAGACATACATACACAGAGCAAAAGATGTATTTCATAGATGGATTGAGCAACGAGAATACTTCCTTTTAGAACGGAGAAATCTAACATATCTATAAAAGATATTTTAAATGGTGATATCTCGGGCCTTATTCTGAAAGTATTGCTTCCAACAAATGTGTTTAATAACGAATCAAAATAGAAATTTAAAAGAAAATTGACGGGAATTGGCTGCGATGTACCTACACATCACAAAAAAGAAATAATGGCATGGTAAATTAATTTACTGGTACGCATCCATCTCCATAAATGGTGCAATATAACAAATACAATTTTAAAAGGCGTTGTACTTGTAAGACAGATGTGTGCGTGTGTGAGTCACCGTCATAAAAATCTACTCAGACTCGGCGTTTACGCGGATGTCCGCCCACTACGGGGCATTACGTCGGTTCGGCAAAAGCCAAAGAACTCTTTAATAAGGAAAAAGAGAGGGCGTTGCAACTCCAGGCCGAGGATGAATTGGCTGAGAGTTGCGTCGAAAGAGAGAGGCATCTGTCGCCTTTCTCAAAAAGACGTCGGAGCACCCGGATATTGTAGGGCGCGACACAAATAGAGAGGTTGGTCGTGGACTCCGTGGCATAAATGGTGCAATATAATAAATATTATAATAGGTGTACAGGAGAAACTTGTAAAACAGATGTAAGCAACTCAACAAATTGCGTTTGAATAATTTTACACATCAATTTAACAAGTAATAGGTACGTTATTTCTCGTCATCGCATCCAATCCAATCAATGACGATCAGGCTTCGACAATATTATTTTTCGACGCTGAGCTAAGTTTCTGGATTTTACACTTAACATAACCTATAATATAATAATAATAAATTCATTTATTTCAGGCGATTACAATGTCTGTTACATTGATATATACATACCTATGATCACATTACAATTAATCAATCTGTACCTAGTAGTCCATAAATATTAGACAGCTCAATGAAGTCCACCATACCTACCAACCTGTAATAATTTGAAATTCTTGAACTCAGAAACGCAACAAAAGATCATAGACATCAATGTTTTAAGGTAAGAGTTTCAGGTGAAAATAATATTTACGAAAGGAAAACAAGCCGATAACATATCTGCTAGGAATATTTCGAGCGCCGAAGTCCCTTATATTACGAACACACAACTCGCCAATTACATATCTGCTAGAAAAAATTCGGAGCATCAAAGTCCGTAATATTACGAACGGACAACTAGCCAATAACATATCAGCTAGGAAAATTTCGGAGCAGCTTAGTCCGTAATATTACGAACGGACAACTAGCCAATAGCATATCTGCGGAGAAAATTTCGGAGCACCGAGGTCCGTAATATTACGAACGGACAACTAGCCAATAACATATGAGCTAGGAAAATCTCGGAGAACCTTAGTCCGTAATATTACGAACAGACAACTAGCCAATAACATATCTGCAAGGAAAATTTCGGAGCACCGAAGTCCGTATTATTACGAACGGACAACTAGCCGATAAAATAACTGCGAGGAAAATTTCGGATCATCGAAGTCCGTAATATTACGAACGGACACCTAGCCAATTGGACTGTAGTCAACCGTAGCTCCCAAAGACGTGCCAAAAAGGCAGCATGGGATAAGGAACTGAGATCTACTGCACCTGTGCAGACTCGAGCCTCAAAGCCGACAGTTCCGGTAATAGCGAAGGCACCGAAAAGCCGCCCTGTTCATACTGCAGCAGTGGTCATCACGTTGCAGCCAAAATTCTCGCCGAAGCGAAAAGCAACATCAATCATGGGGCCCTTGGAGTGCCTGCCACCTTTAAGGATGACAAAGCACATGAAAAAGACGGTCGCAAACGAGGGAGATAGTTCTGCGCTAACAGTAAGTGTTGGCGATATCAGGAAGGGCCCAAGAGGCATGGGTACAGTCTGGCATCGCGCGGTGTCCTACTAAGGCTACCAATATAATATTGGGAAAACACAAAAGCAGAAAGAAAGAGAAGAAAAAGAAGGCTGGGAAGCGGTACAGGTTCGCATCTTGGATGCGAGACCACTCCGCTGCTCAGGCTCACAGGGTCATGTTAGGGCCCAGTGCAAGTCGGAAATAGACCGTAGTGACGATTGCCATCGTTACCAACTCCAGGCAGACTGGATTAAAGTATGAATACTTTAATTCACGGAGATGTCCATTATAGTCGGATAGTCTTACTGCCGAACTCAGAGTTGTTCATTAAATCAGTCCTAATTGTCACTTAACTAATTAACGTTTAATCTGTTAATTGTAGCTGTATCCCAGAGACCGAATTTAAGCGTTCATTAGGTAACGATAGATTTAAGTGTCCGTAAGGCGAGGCAACATCAAGTCTCTCTGTCGATAGTTTATCAATAAAGTGTTGGTGTGGCCGTTAAAAAAAATAATTAAATAATCTATTACAACTAATAAAAAACATACATTCAAGTTTTATTAATAATCATTAGTTCTTGGACTGTTAATTTTTATTATAATTATAAAAGGAAATGCCTCTTTACGCGTTTTTAAATTTATTTTTTTCTATGGCATTATTAACTGCTGTCAATGTCAATATTGTCAATTGTGTTATGTACGGCACCCCTAAGGAATCCGCTGCAGTTGCATCTTGTCAAATGTCCAGTCTAGTGAAACTTAGTAGAAAAATTCGTTCTATGGCGTTTGGCAGTCAAATAATGGTGGGCGGAAACTTCCATCACACTCCCACAGTATCCTTTCTCTTTCTGTTGAAATTTGACAATTCCGCCAAGACTGACTTCCTTCGGCCATATTGTTCTGTTTAAGTGTTTGCTAAACGTAGAAGTTATTTCAGAAATCGGTGTTAAATTGTTATATTCTCTTTGTTAAATTTGTTATTGAGTTTTTGATTTTGTTGTTGTCGTTAGAGTTAATTTGTTATTGTTTTGATGGAATAATCAATGTTCAAGGAGAATGCCACCCAAAAGACTTAAAAAGCGGTTTAGGACTTGTGAAATTTGTAGATATCATGGAAACCGTTTAAATGATGTAAAAAGAAAATTTATGGCCAAATTTCCTCTAGATGAGAATCGGTAAGAATCTAATTAAACAATTATTCTGCTTGTGATACAGTAGCCAGAATTTGTGAAGGCTGTGAGAGATATTGGCTACACAATAATTACTACAGTCTGCGATCAAGGTCCAACGAATATTGGCAGTTTGAACTTGCTTAAGGAATGGTGCGGCCTCACAAGTGATTCACATTATTTTGAATGTAATGATATGAAAATATGTATCATGTTTGATATTCCTCATCTTTTTAAATCAATTAGAAATAATTTTCACAATGGTGGAGAAATAATGTTAGATGGGAAAAAAGGAAAACGGTCTCATTTAGTAGAAGTAGTAGAAAAAAATAAAACCACCCTGCACTTTAAAAAAATTACCCATTTACACGTAAATCCAACTTATCGGTCAAAAATGAAGGTAAAACTTGCCGCACAAGCCCTGAGTAATACTGTCGCTGCCATTTTAAAACTAATGGCTGAAAAGTACGGTGAAGATGAGAAAGCGCAAGAAATCTCAAACACTGCAGAGATCATAGAAGACCTTGATCGGCTCTTCGATTGTACAAATGGCCCGGCATCCAGAAAGGACATTATCAGGAATAGGAGAGAAAATGTTTCGAAAAAAACTAAGCACGTTGAATTATGGAAATACTACAAAAAATAAATTAACACTATGTATTTTCTCAAAACTGATAGTTTTCTTCGACTGAAGAACGTAAGGTGCGTCCAGGGATACATCACTTCGCTATCGTCACTCGAATATATTTGGAAGACTGTCGAGTCGAAAGGATTTAAGTACCTAAACCTTCGACAGTTAAATCAAGACTGTTTAGAAAACCTTTTTGGAATGATACGACAACATTGTCCAACCAACCGCAACCCAACATGCCATCATTTTACAGCTGCCTTAAAATCTAACATTCTCACGAAATTAAGTACGCCAGTTGGTAGAGGAGCAAACTGCGAAAATGACGATAACGAAGCAATCATTGATTTCGAAGATTTTTTTCAAAATGTTGAAAATACAGACGCAGTAAAAGCCCAAATTAAATCTTTTGGAAAGCTTAAAGAAATTGCTAAAGTTTTTCATGAAGATTCTGAAGCTCCTATTCTGCACCTGCTTGAAGATGTCAATGCTTCACTGTGTGATAAAGAACTTCCCATCTCTAACTTACTGGACGATGATGCAGTATATTTACAGATGGAGGGCCATTTGTTCGAATCCTTTGAAAAGCAGCCTACTGTGTATGTAGCGGGATACTTGGCTTCTGTTGTACTAAAAAAAATGCCTTGGCAATGTGAAAATTGTAAGCTCAGCTTAAAAACAGAAGATCCAGATTTAATTGACACACCGATGTATACCTACATAAAACTTCGTGAGTGGTGGCAAGATAAAAAAAGTCTTACATATCCTACGGTGAATTTGTGCATGCTTGTTGAGACAGTTACTTCATGCTTTGAAGCACAAATAAAACCAATCCTTCATGAAAGGCACATTTCTCAACAAACTGTGACTATAATGTTGACAACATGTGACAATTTGCTTTGGGTGTGCAATGACCACAAAGACCGGCTACTCAGTTTATTACTAACACGCATGAGCCATCTTTTAATACGTAATGAATGCCAGCGAATAAATCTATTGTTTACAGAGGCGGAGACATTAAATGCTGACATGAATAAAAAAGCTCAAAATGAAGGAATTTCAAAATGACTCCCAAAGGTGGGCTCATAAGAGGGCGCTTATATCTTAAAGTACCAAATAAGATAAAATGTATTGCATGAACTGTGTATATACAAGGTCTTAAACTAAGATAGTTACTGCTTATACATAAATCATTACTTACTTAGTCACTTACTTATATTTGTGTTCTCCTTTATTATTATTATGAGCCTGAGAGAATGAGCCTTTCTTCTGTAAGTTATTTTATAGTTATCTAATGGAACGCATAGATTAAGGTGGTACGATTTCCATACAAAAGTATAATGCACAAATATGAGTAAATGGAGCAAAAATTTGCACTGAAATCATATCTATTGGTCTTGTATAAGTCTTTACATGTCGGGAATTATATTTACCTACATAATTTAAATGAATAATATAAAAATATTATTCAATCAATATTTTTTGTGTGAACTTGATTTTTTGTATTATTCAAAATAATTTCTACTTATTCAATCAAATTATTAGTTAAATATAATTTCCGACATGTAAATACTTATAAAAACTAATAGATGTAATTTCAGTGCAAGTTTTTGCTCCATTTACTCCTATTTGTGCTTTATACTTTTGTATGGAAATTGTACCCCCTTAAACAGAGTCCATATAGTTTTAGGTACTTTTTATTTATGTATTACCAGTGTTTCTTGTTCACTTTAATCAAAATTACACATATAAGCTTACATTTAAAACCTGATAATTAGAGCTGTATTATCTGATATTTCAAGATCTAAAACCTCAGGTATATACTGTTTAAAATTTGTAAGAAAGTTATCAATACACGTTTGTGAGTGCTGAGTACATCTTGTCGCTCCGAATATGGTCGGATACATGCTAAAGGCTTTTTTATGGTATTTTTAAATCGATCCCTTTTTTGTTATTTCTTAAATGTTTATGTGAGATGTGTTTACAGATTGTTGTAGTTAGCCAGAGGTATCGAGTTCAATCCCCGCCGTGCACCAATGGATTTTTCTATCTAAAAATGTATGTGCGCTTTTCACGGTGGCCCTCTGGTGAAGGAAAAACATTGTTTAGAAATCCCCAACCCCCGCATGGTCGTAGGACACTATATAGTGTCCGCCTGGCCAGCTACCACCCTCAAGTTAGAAAATCTGTCGCCAAACATGTAATGTATTTTGGCAGCTATCCTTGAGAGCCAGTTCCCATTCTAGACCTAGCGTGCTACCACCCGCGCCCGCATCATCACTTAAAAACAGGTCACATAGTGGTCAAACGCTAGCCTATATGATTTTGTGTAATAGGGATTCTAGGTGCTGTACATATTGTATAATACATTTAAATTTCCATTTCGGGATGTGTATCTATGTGTAAATATACACTACTGTGTAATTAATTTAACTCAAAGATATGCCACAACATTTTATATATTATTTAATTGACATGTTTTGAATCCCGTCTACTAATTTTACATTTATTTTATCGATTGTTTTTGATTATTTATTGTTGTTTGTATTATTTATTGTTATTACAGAAATGTTCTGTGTTTTGGAAACCAACTTTTAGCCGTACTTCTGTTTCTTTGTACTTTTTTGTTTGTATATCGGATATGCTACAACAATTAAGTTACCACAATCTCACCTGTTGTTAAGTGATGAAGCGGTCGAGGATGGTAGCACGCTAGGCCTAGAATAGGAATTGATACTCAAGGACTGCTGCCGGAACACATTATGCTTGGCGATAGATTTAGGGGTGATAGCTGGCCAGATGGACACTAGATATTGTCCTACGACCATCCATGCGTGCACTACCAGTCCTCCCACTGCGCCTCTGGGCCCTCACCATTCTTGCACTGCATTGCTCATAGATTTTAACCAAATATGAACTCTTACTAAGTTTATTAGTGCACTATGATTTATTATTAATCCTATGTGTTGTATTTTTCTAAACACTATATTTTGTCTATTTTGTTGAACATATACACACCAACTGCTTTCAAAGAAATCTTTGTTGAATATGGTGTTGTTTCATAAACGTTTTTAAGTTATGTTATTAACTATAGTGTTAAGTTTTAGTTATTCTGTAATATTTTTGAACTCAATTCTCTGCCTATTTTTAAATAATAAATAAATGAAAAGTCGATGTTTACTATGACAGCACGGCAGCGACCTCATGAAACAAATATAAATAGTTATATTAAAAATAAATATATTGTATCTGATAAAGGTTTTTTATTTGTCTTCCCACATTTATTCGAACGCTGTGTTAGGACCATCTATGCATCTTGTTGGTCGTGGTCCTAATACAGCTACATAATTGATAAATAATGTACCTGAACGTCTATCCCGTGTCATTGATAAAATATATCGATATCGATGAAATATATCGACATCGATAAAATTTTATTTAATATGTAGCCGCACTATTTATGTAGTCTATAAGGTTGGCAGAAAAGTTAGTCCACAGATAGCTAAAGTTAATAAATGTCTGTATGTCGGCATTACAGTGACTGCCAAACGGATCTTATATTGGCTTGTCATTGGCTATTACTGAGTCCCGTCTCTTAACGTAGTATTATATTCTCTTTGAAATGTCAAGAAACAAAACAAAGTTTATTATGTTCGTTTCGTTTTCGTCCTATGATTTTTATTAAGAATTTCGTTATTTTACTTAAAAATATAGTGTCTTTATAGTGAGTATCGCTTTAAATTCAGTTTGCAAATATTGATGACCATCATGTCAGGTGAAATAGATAGGTAACAGTACATTTATTGTACTGTTACCTATGTATCTCAGCGTGATACTATTACCTTAAAAAGGACATGGGATAATATGAAAGCATTGACTCGCAAAACTCGAGCCACTGAGAGGAAATCTTATCAGTAGTGGAGGAGGTCCAAAACAACCTCCACCATCATCACAACATGGGGCCATAATAAGTATGGTTGAAGACGTGAGTTATCATAACTATTACTATTTATAGGGTTTTATTTTTAGAGGTAGAGGTAGATAAACAAATTTAATACGCAAAATGTAAACCAGTTAAATGATAAAAGTACTTTATTTACTTCAGTTTTATTTTACTCACACATTGATAACGTGATAACAAATCAATTATTATTGTCTTAAAAATTAAATTGATTTAAAAACCAAACCTCTAAAGAACACCTGTTATTTTATTGCTTTTTAAATATGTATGTCAATACTCTGTAGGTACTCATTTACTAATTTTATTTATCAGGCTGCACCAGTGATGATATGTGAAATTTAAAATGCCTTTGTTAGCGATGGTACCATTCTAAGTGCCATTGATGTGAATATTGCCGGTGATGGTTTTCAACAGAATTTAAAAGCTGACAATCAGGGTATGGACTTATGCATGAGTTTTAGTATTGTATATAACTAGCTGTGTCCCGCAGCCTTGCCCACGTTGAATGCTAATTATAATCCTTCCTCCTTGAATATCTCCCTCATCCGTTTATGAAACCCGCATTAAAATCTGTTGCATAGTTTAGAAGATCTAAGCATAGTCGGAGGGAGCAACTTCGTTTTATACTATGTAAACATAACATACCACTGACCTCTATATATACAAGTACGCTGGACTTACGATACCCAGTGAAATGACGCTCTTTATTGTGCCTATTTGAAGCGCCCCCAATGTGTGGGAAGAGAACTAAATCTGACGTAACTTGCAAATGGCCGTTTCTCGTTTGGATTTTGTTCCGTGTTTTTAAAGTGTTTTTGGAGGTTAAACGCGATTAAGTTTGTTTGTTGTGTCGTACTAATTTAGTTAATACATAAATAAGTGGCGGTCATTCATAGGTAAACTATGAAAGAGTGTGTGTTATGCAAAACTCGTTACCAGAAGGGAAGTGGGGTTACATTCCACAAGTAAGTGAATATACAGCTAATATTTAACAAATTAAACTTCTATTCATATTATAGACACTAAAAACCTGTCACTAATCTTATTATACGTAAATTACCGTAATCCACGACATATTTGTTTTTGTTGAAAATTTAATAGTGCTGTGAAAGTTACCTTTTTTTTTTTTTTTTATACCGAACTGGGTAGCACTTGATCACTATCTCACCTGATGTTAAGTGATGATGCGATCGATGATGTAGCGTGCTTACCCAGAAGATACCTATTCACTCGCGATTTGAAGACCCCCATATTGTACTTAATCGGAAACACGGACTCAGGCAGGGTATTCCATTCCTTAGCGGTTCGTATGATGAACGAAGAAGCAAATCGCTTCGTTCGGGTAGATGGTATATCCACCATAAATCGGTGGCGCCTTTTAGTGTCTCTGGATGTCCGATTATAAAATGGGGATGGTGGAATCAAATCATGCAGTTCCATTGCACACTCTCCGAAATGTATCCGATAGAAAACCGATAAACAAGCGACTTTGCGGCGATGCGCGAGACTCTGGAGTCTCTTGCTTACTAATAGGTCATCGCTGATGAGTTTTTTGGCTCTCCTCTCAATAGCTTCCAGTGTCTCCAGCTGGTATTTAGCAGAACCATCCCAAAGGTGAGAACAGTACTCCATACACGACCGGACTTGTGCTTGGTAAAGATTAAGCAACTGTCCCGGTGTGAAGTACCGTCTCACCTTAGCCAAAATGCCAAGCTTTTTTGAGGCTAGCTGGGCTCTAGACTCAATATAAGAGCCGAAATTGAGAGTTGGTGTCAAAGAGATGCCAAGAAGCTCGAGATTGTTACTTATCGGAACGGACACATCCCGGAAAGTAGGAGCCAGTAGAAATGGGCTCCGTTTAGCGGAGAAAAGACACGCCTGGGTTTTCGCAGCATTGAACTTGACCAGATTGGCATCGCCCCACTCAGAGACTGCCTTCAAAGAAAAGTTCAAGCGTTCGACCATCGCTTCTCTATGAGACTGGATTTGTAATGCACTGGTTCGTGCGTTGGATGTGTAACTCTCTACAACAGTGCTGTCATCTGCGTACCCAAAGATACCGGGTTTAAGCAGGTCATTAATATGCAGCAGAAAAAGTGTTGCAGAGAGTACTGATCCTTGAGGGACTCCGGCATTTATGGCCAATTGGTCGGAAGAACAGCCATCGATGACCACTCGAATCGACCGATCCCTTAAGAAATCTGCTATCCAAACACATAAACCAGTGGGCAGGCCGTATGAAGGAAGCTTGCTAATAAGGCTATCGTGCCAAACCCTGTCGAAAGCCTTCGAGATGTCAAGAGAGACGGCCAGCGCCTCGCCGTGGTTCTCGATGGCTTCGCTCCAGATGTGCGTGGCATACGCTAGAAGATCCCCAGTAGACCGGTTTCGGCGAAACCCGTATTGTCGGTCACTGAGGAGATCGTTCACTTCTAGGTATGCCAGGAGCCTGTGGTTCAGTACACGTTCCATAGTCTTACAGAGTATGGAAGTGACTGAGATAGGCCTGTAATTGACAGGGTCTGCACGACTACCCTTTTTCGGCACGGGTTGCACGTTTGCTTGCTTCCAGGACTTAGGCACTTGACCAGTCGTCATAGACAAGCGAAAGAGGCGTGTCAAAATAGGAGCCAACTCAGGCGCACACGTCCTCAAGACTACAGCTGGTATACCGTCTGGACCACTAGCTTTGTTCACGTCTAGATTGCGCAACGCTTTGCGTACTTCAGTCTGACGAATGCGGATTTCCGACATAAACGTCCCGCAAGTCGGCAGACTAGAAGGTACAGCATTGCCAGCATCTAAACGTGAAGACTCCGCAAACAGAGTAGCAAATAAATTCGCTTTCTCTTCAGCCGAGTGTGCTAGTGATCCATCGGGTTTCAGTAGTGGAGGCAGTGAGGGACGGCAGAAGTTCTCTTCGATCGACTTCGCCAGGGACCAGAACGCTTTGCTACCCGAGGGGTAAGAAGCAAGTTTGTTCCCTGTTCGGCGTATGTGATCGAAGCGAGCCTTCTTGAGAGCCTTTTTGCAGGACTTGGCGGCTAAGTTAAAGGCTTTCTTCTTTTCGCGTACATCTCTAGTCTTGCGGGTTCGAGCATCAGCCCAGGCTATGTAAGCTTCATGTTTTGATGCTTCTGCATCTCTACATTTGGCATTAAACCATGGACGAGCTTTGCTTGACACCGGAACGTCAGAAAATGGTATGAAATATTCCATACCCTGACGTAACACTTCTGTCACAGCATCCGCGCAAGCTGAGGGATCGCTCGAAGAAAAACATACCTGCCGCCAAGGATAAGACGCGAAAAAACAACGCATCTCATCCCAATCTGCTGACCTGTATCGCCACACCCGCCGGGTGCCTTTTTGGCTGGGATCGGGCGGGGAGTAGACGGATACAGACTTCACCAGACAGTGGTCGGAGCTACCTAAGGGTGATGAAACCGACACCGAGTAGCGGTCTGGTTCTGTTGTCAGCAGAAGGTCCAAGCAATTGGCTGTATGGCCATCAACGTCCGGTATCCTTGTTGCTCCCTGGACCAACTGAGTGAGGTCTAGCGTTAAAGCAAGCTTTCGCATCTCTCGACCAGCGTGGTCTGTGCTCTGGTATGGGTATAGCCAGTCTTGATGATGGGCGTTGAAATCCCCCAGAAGCACTAATTGAGCAGAAGGATACCTCTGTTGGGCCACATCAGCCGCCTCACTGAGGTGGTTTGTGAGCCTGTTTGTCTCTTCGTCTCCGCTGTGCGAACGGTAGACACTAGCATAAAGAATTTTCTCTATGCCAGTGTCCACCAAAATCCACATGACGGAAAGTTGAGGGTCTTCAAGGTTGCGGAGACGCCGATAGCAAATGTCATCGCGGGCATACATACAAACTCCCGCCCTCGCCCTAAAGTTATGCTCTAGAACATAGCCTGGGTAGGCAAGGTACGCCGCGTCAGCTGGACATTTGATCTGCGTCTCCGTGAGGAACAGAAGGTAAAACTTATACATATCAGACCTGTCGATAAAACTTATCGATATTTTTTTCAGTTGAAATCTATTTACTTTCAAAAACGGAAATCGCTGACGACTGATTTTAAATATCAAATACATATAATATTAAAATAATTTACAGGTTTCCAACTGACAAAAGAAGACTGGAACTATGGCTGAAAAACATTGAAAAGCCTAGTTGGTGTTCGAAAAAATATGATTACATCTGTTCAAAGCACTTCACTGATGACTGTTTTATTAAACATAACTCATGCACTACTTTGAAAAAGTGCAGTATTCTAACCATTAAGATATATAGATAGGTCATACATAATATTGTTATTCTGATTTTGAATGGTGGCCTCTTCCAGTTAAAACAGTATATTAATATTGTTTTTTTTTTCTTCTGATGGGTTAAGATTACGATAAAGGCTGTTTTATTTCAAACTAGTGACCCGCCCCGGCTTGAATAATTCTCTCTATTAAAAAAAACAGCATCAAAATCCGTTACGTAGTTTTAAAGATATAAAGCATACATAGGGACAGACAGACAGGGAAGCGACTTTGTTTCATACTATGTAGTGATAGTGAAGTGACTAAAATATTAAGTTTTTGTAGAAAACGTATCTTCAACGCATGAAAGTATGGTTTTACCTACACCTACTGTATCTGGAACAAGGATGATTACCCCCGCACCCCCTGCACCTGAGACAATAGCTGTTGATATAAAAAGAACACTAATTATGGATCAGAATAATACAAACTTGAGTGGTAAGTATCAATAAAATTAGAACCACATGTCACCTTTTATGTAAATTACTTCAAGAGCGCGCTATACATACACAATAAACGGTATATAGGTACTCTGTGCTATGAAATGTTTTAATTCACGATTGGTGGTTTAGTTGTTGATAAACAGAAAAATTGCTTTTAGGTCGAAAGCGTCAACAAAGAAGGCTAGGTCTAAGCTGATAAGTTCTCCTTCTTCAACACACGAAAAGATGGTTGCCCCAACTCGTTCTGTATCAGGAACAAGAATGGTTACGCCTACACCCTCCGTATCTGGGACAATAGCTGTTGAAGTAAAAAGAAGACTAATTGTGGAACAGAATGATACCATTATGAGTTGTAAGTAATTCTACATTGGCCACAAACATATTACTTAGTTCCCTCAGTACCTGTAATGGGTCGATTATGTACTTATTTACTGTATTACATATTTTTATTTTTGATTTGTTGATTAATTGTTGATTAACAGAAATTTTGTTTTCAGGTCGAAAGCGTCAAAGTACAAGCTGTGACCCGCAACAGAGTACTCCTTCAAAGAAGGCTAGGTCTCTCTCCGAAGTCTGTGATAATATCAAGCATGATCATCGTTACGAAAACACTCCTAAGTCATCCAAAAAAGCATTGCAGAGTAAAAAATTCTTTAAGAAAATCTAGAGTTCGTGTAAAAGTCTTGTCACAACATGTGAAACGTTTAAAGGTCAGCGTCTTTAGTTAACGCACTGTAATTAGTGAACTAAAGAAAAAAAAAAATGATCGGTGATGATTGTGCGGACATGTTAAATCAGTATGATGATTTTAAGCCACAGTTGCTTAAAAGGATGTTAGCAAATACTCAAGGAGGTGTAAACCGTTCTAAGTATCCACCAGAGTTAAGATCCTTTGCGATTACTCTCCATTTTTACTCGCCAAAAGCATACAACTTTGCTAGAAAAAAATTCAATTTAGCATTACCACATCCAAGTGTAATACATTCATGGTACAGTTCTATCAACGCAAATCCTGGGTTCTCTGTTGAATGTTTTAATGCTTTGAAACTTAAAAGTGACCAAGCAAAACAAAAAGGTGAAAAACTAATATTTGCTTTAATTATGGATGAAATGAGTTTAAAGAAAAGTTGCACTCGTAGTCGCGATGGTGTAACGCGCGGTCATGTTGATGTTGGTATCGATTCTGAAAGTAATGATTTATCTGATTGCAAAGACGCATTGGTTTTTATGATTGTTCCCTTAAAAGGAAATTGGAAAATACCAATCGCCTATTTTTTCATCAAAGGGCTATCTGCTGATACAAAGAGTGCTCTTATTCGTCAAGCTCTAATTCGCTTGCATCATGTTTCGGTTGAAATATGCTCCTTGACTTTAGATGGGCCGCCGGAGCATTTTTCAACAGTTGCTAAACTAGGGGCAGTGTTAGACGCGGGAAGCAACACGAAACCTTTCGTTTATCACCCTTCAAATAGAAATCACAAGGTTTATGTAATGTTTGACCCCTGTCATATGCTTAAAAATATTAGAAATTCTATTGGTGATTTAAAGGTACTTAAAGACCACGAACAAAATTTTATCAAGTGGGAGTATATAGACAATTTAGCAGCTTTTCAGGAGAGTGACGGTCTAAGATTAGGGAATCGGCTGAGAAACTTACACGTAAATTATAGAAAAATGGTGATGAAGGTCTATCTTGCCGCCCAAACCCTAAGTAATAGTGTCGCCGATGCCATTGAATTTTGCGACAAAGATTTAGAACTTCCAGAATTTAAAGGTTCTGCTCCCACAGTTAGATTCATAAGGGCAGTTGACCGTATTTTTGATTTTTTGAATGTGAGAAATCCATGGGGCAGTGGTTATAAAAGTCCACTCAGGACTAGCAATGAAAAGAGATGGCGGGCCAAAATAATGGAAGAAATCAATTATCTTAGCCAACTAAAGCTAACTAATGATACATTGTTGGTAAAATCACGTCGCAAAGCAGGATTTTTGGGGTTTTACAATGCAGTTATTTCGGTACTTCATATTTACGACACGTATGTTAGAACAGAAAACCCCGAACTTGACTACTTATTGACATACAAACTTAGCCAAGACCATTTAGAGTTGTTTTTTTGTGCAATACGCAGCCGAGGGGGTTGGTGTCCAAACCCAACAGCTGCTCAGTTTGTGAATGCATTTAAACAATTGCTTATTCATCACGAAATAAGCAATTCTACTGGTAACGTCCAAGGTAACGATATAGCCATATTAAGTGTATCTTCTAAGTCTTCTAAACGGGCTAAAATCGATAAATTTAATGTAGACGTTTATAGCTATGCTGAAAATATACGTACTATGAAAAAATATCGTTTAGATGAAACTGAATCAACAACACTGGAAGATGAAATAGGTGAATTTTTACATTTATTTTGGGCGGTACCGGACTCGAACGTAAACGAAACTTCTAAACAATGTGTCGGATATATCGCAGGATTTGTGATACGAGCGATTAGAAAAAAAATCAAGTGTGACGATTGCTTGGTTGCTTGCGAGTCTTTACCACAAGATCCTGTATTGAATCGCAGAAATGGTATAGCACTCGTTGTAAGAAAAACGAGAGGTGGTTTAACAATACCTTCTACAAGTGTCGTAAATGTTTGTTTATTGGTAGAGTCATTATTCCGCCAGGCTTGCAAAAACAATAATGGAAAACTTCCTATAGAACCGAATTTTCCCGCAGTATTAACTGCAAGGGTACTAAAAGATCTGATACATAGAACAGAAACATTGTTTCCTGATCTACAGAACCACTTCAAAGATACTTTAGTGTCAGATAATTTTAACAGTCATTTTCATATTTTATTGAAACAAATCATCACCAAATATATAGACATCCGTCAGTACGCAGCAGTTAAAAACTACTCCCTATATATTACAGGTGTAAATGTACGAAATTTATTATCGCGCCAAATTATTTGGGCTCGCCAATAAGAAGTTTGTAGCGGCAAAAAAAAATAAAGACTAGGTACACTTAATAACAAATTATCTATGCCCGCGACTGCGTACATGAGGAGGCGGTGGTTGTTATACACGCATAACGCATAATATTCAAGTTTATCATACCTACGGCATGATTATTAACGATATTTTTTTAACTATTGCTGTCACTGCATTGTTTAAATGTTAATATACCGTGTTTAAAATTAATATATCGTGAATAATCGTGCTGTATGTAGCGATCAAGTTGGCGAATATGCGTGAGTATAGTAAGGCCGGTATACACGGACTGCGCAGTCAAATCGCTACGATAAATCATTGTCTTGTAAACTGGCCTTAATTATTCGGATATTATGTTATTTGGTCACACTGTCTAACAAAAAAAAATGTCTTCCGTTTAATGATGCGTTTAGTGTGATTTTGTCGTGATGTATAAAATTTAAAGAAATAATTGAAATTTCTCTGTTAAACGCAAAGTACGAAAACTTGTTGATGGTATGTAGCTATGAAGGATGATGAAGGTATCTAATAAAAATGATATAGGATTGACATGATATATGTTTTTATTTTCTATAAATACCTTACCTATTCCACTCCGTTACAAAAAAACTCATTTCTATTTAAAAGACGTTCCCTACTTATTTTTGTACCCGTACATATTCTAAGTACCCATTAGGATTAGGTTCTGCTTCGGCTTATCCTAAGACTTGCCGTCTGCCCCTCCCTGCTTCTCTCATGGTACATACATTGCCTATGTCACTCAGGAATAACGTACCAATCCAACGGTTAAATAACTTATGAAATCGGTCTAGTAGTTCCCGAGATTTGCGCGTTCAAACAAACAAACTCATCAGCTTTATAATATTAGTAAAGTATAATTATAATAGAGGTACAACCCGTCGGAAATGTCTTTTATCGATATATTTTATCTCATTGTCCCATCTCTATTATTAGTTCCGTTCCCACTCACTTATGCAATCAGCGCCAAAATGGCGAAAATCAAATCGCCTTACTAAGGCCCGGCTTATCATAAGTCCAGCGTACTTGTATATATAGAGGTCAGTGTAATATACTCATCAATTATTGCATTAATATTTAGTTTTTGGTATTTCAGATATTTTAAATAAGAAAGAAAATATTGATTTGGAGCAATCCAATGAATTGATGATTGTATTGGATGATAATCCAGAAACAAATAGTCCTCCGAGTGAAGAGCAAATGAACACAGGTATTCATTATATTTAACAAAATTATTTTTAGTAATTACGAATGACATCCCAATGTAGTCCACTGGCAAGGTCATAACATACTTAGTACGGCTCACCACTACTCGAGTAAATGGTTGCGATTAGCAAGTGAGATAGTGGTCAATCTCTTGCCTATTGAGCATTAAAATGGTCAGAAGATATGTATTTCATACCTATCTCTAAGCGCCAGATTTTAAAAAGTAACCTTTGATATCTTTAAGAGGGAACGCGGGATGTACTTTTCCATACAAATGTATTCCCCCGTTTCCTCCCTGGAAAATGCGTCTAGAGAAAAATTAGTTTCTACAAAAAATCAAGGTCTGCTGTACTACTTACGCCCTTATTTTTTTCTTTTTTGCCTAAATTATTGCAAATAGAAATATGATCCTTCAAACATCTTAAAGAGGAGATTAGAATGCTTATTAAGGAGGGAGGAAACGGGGGAATACATTTTTATGGAAAAGTGCACCCCGCATTCCCTCTGAAAAGGACTGAGAGTTTTTAAGGTGATCTTAATTTTATATAAACCATTTAAAGTATATAATTTGATACATATTTAGTGTAAAAAAGGCCCTAATATCAATTATTTCAATTCTTATTTTAGATCAGACTGAAAAATGTTCAACAGCGAATAATACTGGGCGATAAGATTGATTAAATAAATTCAAAACAAAAATAGAATCCTGATACGACCTGTGATCATAAATCGGAAGACAGCTTCTGTCCTAAGAAAACTTCTGTTAACCCTGCAACATCTACCCAATATGTTTGGACAGTCCCTCAATTTCAGCAAACTAAAGACCTACCATAGGAGGCCTATGTCCAGCAGTGGTCGAAAATTGGCTGATAATGATGAAAAAATATCTACGGTTCGACGTGACGGACTTAGGCTCGTATGTCGTTCACATTGAGAAATTGGTCTCTGACCCTGCCTTAGGCTCTCAGGTTATTTCATGAGACTACTAAAACTGGCTAAAATTGCATCTAAAAATAAAGTTTGCGGAATCGCCAATGATGGCATCAAGTCAATCGGTAGCAATAAAGCTTCCATTGAGTTTACTTCCCCAAAATATGCAAACGATTTTTTAGACAACTAATTTTTGGACATCAACAATTTGATTCCAGCATTTCAAATAACTAGGACAGAAATTATCACAGACATTCCAGTAGAGTAGTCTATGGGGTTATATCTTAGATACTAATAAGACATCGAATTTAAACGAATGCACAAAGACTTATGTCCGTTACACTATTAGAGTACCATAGGATAGAAATATTTTATTATTGTTTTATTTAGTGTTAAAGTAATATATCATTATGTAATATTTCAGAAACTACAGCCTCAGGTGAAAATGTCAGTGAGACAATGGTCACAACAGACGAAGCTGTGGAATACATAGACATTTTATTTGCTAGTGTAAATGGATCTCGAAGGAGCCACTGTCCGGGGCAAACAATGTGGACCAATAAAACAAAACACCCATCAAGTCTTCAATTATTAGATTGAAGCAAAAGAAATACTGAAAAATATTCAATTCTTAGATAAATGTAGTAAAGAGCTCTCAAACATATCAAAACCTATAAGATTTGAGTTCCTTCTCTTAATGGATGTGTCACAACTTTGGAAAGTTAGAAAGGTAGTCTAAGCTATTGTTTGATAAATATGACATACACTACTTTTATCCTAGAAATATAAATCTGAATTCTCTGAAGAATTTTTTTGGTAGGATCAGGCATCAACTACAGAAATATCAGTCCTGATGCGAATACTTTGGTAAATGTAAGATGTCCAACGTTATGGGTCTACATTCAATATATGAAAACTGTAAGGAAGATAAAGGAGACACAGTCGTAGATTTTTTTAGTCATATATCCTCAGGCAATGTTGATGAGAGTTTCACATCAACATGTGACGAAGATAAAGAAAATTCTGAATGCAGTGAACCTACAACAACCCAAAACATTAGCATCAAACAATCGCTAAATCCTGTCAATTAAAGATTGTGCGTGCACTCTTCTGCAGGATATGTGCAGGAGAGTGACAAAAAAAAATATTGTAAGAGATGCTCTGAGACATACATACACGAAGCAAAAGATGTATTTCATAGATGGATCGAACAAGGAAAATACTCCCTTTTAAAACGGAGAAATCTAACATATCAATCGAAGAGATTTTTAATGGTGTATAGAGATATCTCGGGCCTTATTCATGAATTCTTAAATCCCTACAAAAATTGAGTGAAATAACAGTAATTTATAAGAAGTTTGATGCGAATTGGTTGGACACATCACAAAAAAATAAAATAATGGAATGGTTAATCAATTCAATGGTACGCACCCATCACCATAAATGGTGCAATATAATAAATACAATTTTAAAAGGATATATGTACAAGATAAACTTGTAAGACAGATGTGTGCACGTCAACAAATTGCGTTTAAATAATTTAAAATTTAAATTTAACAAGTAAAATATAGTACGTTACTTTATTTGTACCTTTCTCGTCACCGTACAACCTACCAACCTAAAATAATTTGAAATCGTTGAACTCAAAAACGCAACAAAAGATAACAGACATCAATTGTTTAAAGAAAGAGGTGCAGGTGAAAATTATACTTACGAAAGGAAAACTAGCCGATAACATACCTGCTCGAAAAAAATCGAAGCACCGAAGTCCGTATTATTACGAACGGACAACCAGCCGATAACATAACTGCTAGGAAAATTTCGGAGCACCTTAGTCCGTAATATTACGAACCGACACCTAGCCAATTACATATCTGCTAGGAAAAGTTCGGAGCACCGAAGTCCGTAAAATTATGAACGGACAACTAGCCGATAACATACCGGCTAACAACCAGCCGATAACATAACTGCTAGGAAAATTTCGGAGCACCTTAGTCCATAATATTACGAACCGACACCTAGCCAATTACATATCTGCTAGGAAAATTTTGGAGCACCTTAGTCCGTAATATTAGGAACGGACAACTAGCCAATAACATACCGGTTAACAACCAGCCGATAACGTAACTGCTAGGAAAATTTCGGAGCACCTTAGTCCGTAATATTACGAACCGACACCTAGTTACTTATATATCTGCTAGGAAAAGTTCGGAGCACCGAAGTCCGTAAAATTACAAACGGACAACTAGCCGATAACATATCAGTTAGAAAATTTCGGAGCACCGAAGTCCGTAATATTACGAACGGACGAACACCTAGCCAATTACATATCTGCTAGAAAAATTTCGGAACCGAAGTCCACCCACTACGGGGCAGTACGTCGGTTTGGCGAAAGCCAAAGAACTCTTATATGAGGAAAAAGAGAGGGCGTTACAACTCCAGGCCGAGGAAGAGTCGGCTGAAGAGTTGCGACGAAAGAGAGAGGTATCTGTCGCCTTTCTCAAAAAGACGTCGGAGAACCCCCGGATGTTGTAGAGCGCGACATCGCACCAATAGAGAGGTGGGTCTTGGACTCCGTGGCCGCTGAGACGATGGTTGTCGCAAAGTCTAGGCACCTAATTGCACAATTGCGGCGTGCACAAATGTACCCTCATCTGTGCACGCCCTTAAAGAGGCCGCTCGAGTCATCAAAGATTATTTTATAGAACGTCAGACCCGAACGATGCCGCTCACGTCGGAACTCAAAGAGCTTTAGTAAATTTTAAACTTTCGCGATTTACACACATAAATATATTGTAATACGGGACTTATCGCGCTAAAAACATAATTTTATTTACCTCGACGTTTCGATCAAGTTGCATTGACCGTGGTCACGAGAAGAAGAGAGGTCTTCTCGTGACCACGGTCAATGCAACTTTTAGCGCGATAAGTCCCGTATTACAATATAATCAAAGAGCTTTGTCATGAGGTAGAAAAGTTGCAAACCTCTAGAACGCGACCAGCAGCGACTCCACCACCACTGGCTTCAGTTCCAGCTCTGGAGGACGTTGTGCGGACAGTCATGGTTCAGGTCGGTACTATGATATCGGCTCGTTTTGACGGAATCGAGAACCGGCTGCTGCCGAAAAAGCGCTTGCGGCCAACCTCTTGCAGCTAACAGAAAGAAGGAATTGGCTTCAGCAGCAAATGTAGCTAAGCCTGGACCTCTTAGAGCTGCTTTACGTGCTCTTACTCCTCGAGTCCCTGAGCCGAAGGCAAAAGCCAATAACCAGAAGGAAAAATAAGAGAAAGCGAGGAAATGTGTAGTCGACCTGCCAAGCTCTGCCGAGCCGATAGTTCGACTTTCACCTGCAGAGCCGGTACCGTGGACTGTAGTCGACCGTGGCTCTCAAAGACGTGCCGAAAAGGCAGCATGGGATGAGGAACCGAGATCTACTGCACCTGTGCAGACTTGAGCTATAAAGCCGGCAGTTCCGGTAAAAGCGAAGGCACCTAAACGCCGCCCCCTTCATACTGCACCAGTGGTCATCACGCTGCAGCTAGAGGCAGCGGAAAAAGGCGTTATCAATGCCAAAATTCACTCCGAAGCGATAAGCTGCATCAATCTTGGAGCCCTTGGAGTGCCACCTTTAAGGATTCACACTGCAGTTACCGGCGCCCGAACTCTTGAGGTTGAGTCAAAAAGCTAAAATAGGTCTTTGGTGGGTCAGAAGATATCCTGATCTCTAGGCCGATCACTAATGTAGATTTGCGAGTAAACGCTTAGGACGAGTCGGTTGGACCAGAGCACCTGAAATAGGCGGTCGCAAACGAGGTAAGTTGTTCTGCTCTAACAGTAAGTGTTGGCGATATCAGGATGGGCCCAAGAGGAATGGGTAGTCTAAACTATTGTTTTATAAATATGACATACAATACTTTTATCCTAGAAATATGTATCTGGATCTTCTGGAGAATTACATTGGTGGGATCAGAGCCATCATCCTGATGCGAATACTTGCGTAAATGCATTCAAATCGTTGCTAATATCCAATTTATGGGCCCACAACCATATTCAGTATGCGCAAACTGTGAGGAAGATAAAAGAGACACAGTCGTAGATATCTTTAATGTCTTATTTCCTCATCCAATGTTGTTGAGAGTTTCTCATCAACAGTTGACGAGGATGAAAAAAATGCTGTATGCAGTGAACCCATATCAACCCAAAACATTAGCATCAACCAATCGCTAAATCCTGTAAATGAGAGGTTGTGATTGCACTCTTCTGCAGGATATGAGCAGGAAAGTGAAAAAAAAATATTGTAAGAGATGCTCTGAGACATACATACACAAAGCAAAAGATGTATTTCATACATGGATCGAGTAACGATAATTTTTCCTTTTAAGCCTTTAAGATTCGCCAAATGCGTCTTTTTAACGCGACATCCTGAAGAAGCTACCAATTTTATCGACCTGTTATTTCGCCGAATAACATTTTCAAATTACTGAGCCAATTTTGAGTAAAAAAATCTTATATGAACCTCTTTTTCATTCCTATAGCGTGCAATACCGTGATAAGGAAGATTGCGTCATTACATATTTTGACACCACCGGATAGGAAATTTAAAATAATGCAAAATCGCCTTTTCGCCATATTTTTAGATCAAAAATTCAGTTTCTTTAGTAATATTTGTGTTATTTTAAAGAATTTCGCCACGTCCCATGACCGCTAACACCCGCGCAGTCCTAGGCGGGGGATGGGGCAGTCTGCGCCCGCATCTTGCAAGGAGAGGGTGCGCTCGCGCTCCCGATACATATTTTTTGCGTTCTTTTTCTAATTGAACATAAATTATCAATTAAACAGTGTTAAAATATATATTAGACAATTTGAAATAGTAGTTTTTAGAGACATTTGATTAGCTTGTGACTTTAATGTTAGTGAAAATATTTGGAACAATTACAGATTGTATAGTTGTAGTAGGCGCATATTAGCTTTGATTCGAAGATGGGAGGTATCAGACAATTACAGATTGTATAGTTGTAGTAGGCGCATATTAGCTTTGATTCGAAGATGGGAGGTATCAGCAAGGCAGCTAGGCGTAAAAAAAACGATGGACGCCGACTTGTCGAGTGGTAAGTACCTACCTACCTACCTACCTATTATGTATTAAAGCTGTTGTTAGTTAACTTTATATTTTAAGTTTGTTATTATTTTATGTACTTACGTTTATAGTTTTGTATGTATGTACACCGACGGTAACATAGTTTGTGTAGTGATTAGGTATTTGTTTTCGATTTTATTTCCAAAATATTTAATTAAAACCTGTTCATGTTATACATGCCATTAATCGTAACTGTACAATAATTTTTCGTTGCGAGGAGGATACAACACAAGATGTGCTGCAGCAGCAGTGTCGTTTAACACCAAAAAAGGACTGTCAAAAGTAATTAAACGCATTACCGGAAGAAGTCCGAAAGGGAGTATAAAAACTTTGGAAGAAAGAAAAATAAAAAGATTAAGACTATTAAAGAAATATAATTACAAAAAAAAACGCCTACCGTTCAGCACAAAAAACATTTCCGGTGACAAACACTACGGTGAAAATTGTAAGAAACCGGACATCCCGGACCAAGAAATGGAGCGATTGAAAAAAAGCTTTTTGGAAAATTTAAAGAAAGATTACGTACAGAGACAAGAAATAGAAAAAAGAACAATTCACAAAAGCAGCTCCAGCGAAGAATTAAGGAGATCGTTACTGACGGCTTCTAATTTCGTTCGAATTATAAAAAAAAGAGATGACACAAGCTGTAGTAACATCGTAAAAGATTTACTATACAAAGCCAAAGAATTAGACAACGTCCAGTCAATAAAACACGGACGGGAAAAGGAGAAGGGAGCAATTCAACAGCTGGAAGCCCAAGAAGGTATCAATATAAGCCATTGTGGGCTTTTTATTGACAGGGATGTTCCATACCTTGAAGCATCTCCGGATGGTGTGATCGGTAACGAGACCATTTTGGAAATCAAATGCCCGATTACTGCCCACAAACTGGGAAATGAAAAGGCCATAAAAGATAAGAAAGTAAACTTCTGGATTACTGGTCGAAACGGGCAGTTTACTGTCAATAAAAACCACGCATGGTACTATCAGATCCAGGGCCAATTGCATGTAACAAGAAAAAACATTTGTTTGTTTGCCGTTAGGTTTGACGAAAACCAGCCCCTCAAAACAAAAGTAATATATAGAGACAACGACTTCTTTGAGAAACAAATGAAACCAAAATTAATGGCCTTTTATGAAGACTATATTTTGCCAGAAATTATAGATCGTCGGCATCCGAAAAATCTACCGATAAGAGAACCGCAATATATAACAGAAGCGAAGCTCAAAAAACAAATGAAAAAGAACACAGCAAATAAAGAAAATGAAAAACCAAAAAAAGTCAACGAGCCACAGCCACATGGGCAAACCCAATCTTCATGCTCCCAGATTACAAATGAACAACAAAGGCCGATCCCAGAAGTGAAGCTCAAAAAACAAATAGAAATGAAAACCGCAACGAAAAAAGAAAATAAAAAATCAACAAAAGTAAACGAGCCACAGCCACAAGACCAAACCCAACCTTCGTGCTTCCAGTTTACACATGAACAACGGAGTCCGATTCCAGAAATGAAGCTCAAAAAACGAATGAAAAGCAAAACAGCAACACATAAAAAAAATAAAAAACCAAAAAATAAAACGAGCCACAGCCACAAGACCAAACCTCATGCTCCCAAATAACACGTGAACTACAAAGTCAGAAGCGAAGCTCAAAAACAAATAAAAATGAAAAGTGCAACAAATAAATAAAATATATAACCAGAAAAAGGAAACGAGTTACAGCTAAAAGACCAAACCCAACCTTCATGCTCCCAGTTTATATATCAAACGTGAACAATATAAATGATAGTACTTACTACGTTAGCAATCAATCTTCACACTGATTCTGTAAAAGATTTGCCATGCTAAAACTCCCAATGCGCTTACCGAATCTGCTAGGTCAAATTCAACTGAAAAGTTGTAAGTGCCTGTAACCTGATTGATAGGTTTATATATTTTATGGTGTCCAATTAACGTATTTGTGACGTGTGATTGTATCTTATAATATATATTTTTTTAAATGTTTAATTTTATTTCATGGATAAACTTCCCTCCTTATTAGTATTAAATAAGTACCTTTTGCAAACATTTAACATAACTTCTAACTCATGATATCACTGAAAATGATTGAGTTAAGATGTAGATTTTTTTAAAGATATTATCCAAAGACACGGTTTCTAACTTCAAATATTAGCAAAATCGGTCAAGAGATTTCTGAGATACGGGGTCGTCAGTTCTAGGCTCAGTATTATTTTTAACAATTTTGGTCAATTTTATACTATCTACTAATAACGTAAAACAGTTTTGTGCTACCAACTCGTAGAATAAATTTTTAGCGAGCCGTCCATTGGACTGCCCTGCTGAATTGTAACTAGAAAATTTGAAAAAAAGAAAAAACGGAACACTAATAGGATCACTTCGTTGTCCATATGTCTGTTTGTCTGTCAATACCCTTTTTCTCAGGGACGCTGAAAGATAAATATAATAATAGAACCTGTGAAAAAAATCAAACTTCTATGTTAACTAATGTTACCGCAATCAAAAGATACAGCCGTTTATGCCGCATATTTTGGTATTTTCAAAGGAAAACTCACAACTCAAAACCTATAGGATACTTCCCGTTGACCTAGAATCAACTGTGTGAAATTTCAACAATCACGGTTCATGAGATACAGTCTGGTAACAGAGGGACGGACAGACGGACAGCGAAGTCTTAGTAATAGGGTCACGTTTTTACCCTTTGGGTACGGAACCCTAAAAAGAAGACCTTTTAATATCACTATTGTCTGTCACGATCAAAGGAGATCAAATTATGTCGTCAGTTGTCTTAACATTACATCACAGAAGGAGGTAAATAAATATTAGGCAGTAATATTTTTTACGGAATTTCGTCTGGCTTTGTCTTTGACAAATACTAGCTCAATATTCGAGAGTTACGAGCATGTGTCACTAGATGGCGCTAATAACAACTGCGCATTCTGTGCGTCGAATGCCCAAGGTCATTGGCCATTCTTAAACTGTTAAAACGGAGAAATCTAACAAATCCATAAAAAGATTTTCAATGGTGATCTCGGGCCTTATTCATTGCCTACCAAAAAAATGTTAAATAATGAATCAAAATAGAAATTTAAAAGAAAATTGATGCGAATTGGTGGCAGTGTACCTACACATCACAAAAAATAAATAATGGGATGGTAAATTAATTTAATGGTACGCTGGGTGCGTACCATTAAATTAATTTACTTAACTTAATTTACTCTCCATAAATGGTGCAACATAATAAATACAATTTTAAAAGGCGGTGTACTTGTAAGACAGATTTGTGAACCAAATTGCTTTTGAATAATTCAAAATTAAACCTAAAAAGTAAAAGTAAGAACGTTATATTATTTGTACCTTTCTGTTTATCGCATCCAATCTAATCAATGACGATATCAGGCTTCGAAAATATTATTTTTCGATGCCCCAGAGCAAAGTTTCTGGATTCTACACTTGACATAACCTATGATCACAGTACAATTAATCAAACTGTACTTAGTTGTCCATGAATATTAGACAGCTCAATGAAGTCTACCACACCTACCAACCTGTAATAATTTGAAATCCTTGAACTCACAAACTCAACAAAAGATCATTGACATCGTTTTTTTAAGGAAAGAGCAGGTGAAAATTATGCTTACGAAAGGAAAACTAGCCGATAAAATATCTGCAAGGAAAATTTCGGAGCATCGAAGTCCGAAATATTACGAACGGATAACTAGCCGATAACATATTATCTGCTAGGAAAATTTAAGAGCACCTTAGTTCTTAATATTACAAACGAACAACCAGCCGCTAACATATCTGCTAAAAAAAAATTCGGAGCATCGAAGTCCGTAATATTACGACCGGACAACTAGCCGATAACATATCTGCAAGGAAAATTTCGAGCACCGAAGTCCGTAATAAGCAACGTAACAAGTAATTTCGTTTTCAAATAAACCACTGATCTACCACACTATTAGCCAAGGAAATTATTGAAAAAAATCCTTCCTTAGAAAAACATTATAATGTCGCAGTATCAGTACTATGGCGCCGTCAATTGGAAACGCCAAGAAGCTCACAGCTGCTTGGGTGTGGTCGGTGCCCATGGTGACGTTTAACAATCCAGACGGGAATGGATAACGTCATTCTGAATTGAGAGCAAGACCGAGTGGTCACACGAATTACACCACGGAGCATCAAACTTACCGTGTTTCCAATCTTGATCCAAGTGCTGCGAGTATTATTTTGGATTTTCTACCTCCTATCCTCCTTTCTATCTACCTCCGTTATATAAAACAAAAACAATTTGTCGAAAGATTGTAAACAAGTCAGAGAGTGCAAGGCAAACAAAATTGGCTCTAACACCATAGTCAGACAGACAAAAAGGAGGAGAAATGTTCAATCTGAAACGACTGAACGACTAAGTAAACTTCCGCCTTATAAATCACCGGGAACAATATGTAGTATTATTCGGAGTTATGTGCATGTTTGTAACTGAGCAACGAGTTGTTGATTGCTAAAATACAGTTTTAATTTCAATGTCAGTTTTCATATTATTCTATTATTTTAGATGTAGTCATACAACATTCCGGCGACGAGAAAATGTCCCAAATTTTTGTTTTTGATAGTTTCGACGCAACCGTCAGAGAACAGAGTGGGAATATTATATACAAATATTTACGATCACCCTAAAACTGAACAGATTGGACAACAGCAAACAACAAAACAAACAATTGTTTCCGTTTGTTGTTTTTGAGTTCGCTGTTGTCCAGGCCGTTACGTACACTACAAAAGTGAGGATTTCAACTAAACTAAATAACATACATGTGGAAATGCTATATGACCCAGAAGCAGTCCAGTCCATACAGTTATTGGACGTAAATTAAGGAAGAAAATTGGCCGACGAGAGCCGCAAAAATGTAAGAATTTGGTCGCTGTCAGCTGTAGAAGTTAAAACAATGGATATAAATGTGAAATCTCAGTATCAGCTTTCAACGCAACAAAGACTCTGCAAGCTTACGTCAGTAAATAAAATGATGGAACGTTATTAGGTTTAGATTGGTGTCCAAAATTTGACTTACCTATGCCTAGGTGCAAAAGTATGTTATGTTAAAACTGCAGCCAATATACCAAGGAAAGAAACAGTGAAACTAACAACGTAACTGAAATGAAAAAGAAACTTGCTTCACAATTTTAAGTCGTTATTTGACGAAAAGCTAGAAACAAAAAACGGACACTGCGCCAAAATACATATTTGTAACGATGTTAACCCAAAAGCTTTTCGACCTCGACCAGTACTATTGGTCCAACGAGATCAAATAACAAAAGAACTGGAACGCCTCGTTAACGAAAATATAATAGAACCAATAGATACAATGACAACGCCGATCGAATACGCTTCACCAATCCTTGTGGCCTTAAAATCTAATTGTAACGTACGTATTTGTGCAACAACAACCATACAATAAAAGCAGGAAGTATAATAAATGTGTTTATAACATTTCATCAAAAAAAACGTACATCGAGTAATATATATTTAATCAACATACAATTTTCCGGATCTGACATACAGTTATGTCATCAATATCAATAAACTATGTACAAGGCAAGTACAGAATTGTTGTAAAAGTAATACAAAATGATCACAAGATCCCAGAAACGATTAGCGGATACTAGCAGCGCGCACCTACCACCTCCGCCCGTCGCGTCATCTCCGAGCACATCGTCGGGGGGCGACTTTGTCATTCCCCTGGAGGGCAGCTTGTCGAGTGATGACGACGGGCCTACGCCACCGCCGCCGCCGCCACCACCACCTGCGCGGCGACGAGGACGACCGTCACGCTTGGGGCCTGTGGGGCATTCTGCTCCGCGCCTGGCCCTCGCTACCGGTGGTGTAGCGCGTCGCATGCGATGGACCCAGTCTTTAAATGAGAACTGTATGCGCGCCTACTACGGTGCTACAGAGGGAGGAACTAACCTGACCGCGTACCGCGATAGGTTACTACCTCTGTTTCAGGCCCTTGAACTTTAACTTGTGCAGATAACTATAAATCAACAAGTTCAATCAGACGATTACCTAGATTTGAAAAAGTAACATTTAAATTAGTTTGAGGCGAATTATTAACTAAAATCGATCTTAAGGAGGCATACTTGCAATTGCCTTTTAATCCTGAATCCTGAAAATACCTTACAATCCCAACCCATAAAGGATATTTCAAATATAAGCGCCTTCCTTTTGGAATCTCTTTTGCACCATCTGTTTTCCAAAGAATTATGCATTAAATACTCAGCGGCCTAGATGGCACAGTATGTTACTTAGATGACATTTTGATAACTGCATCCAATTTATGAAAACATGTAAGATGAGTAAATGCAGTATTACAAGCTCTCTAATTTCTAAATCGCAGTGACGAGATTCGCGCGCGATATTACTTACGCGTTTGTTATTTGAATAAACGTGGGGAAATCAGTAATTTCTGTACTCCCAACTTGGTTGTATTATTTAAACCTACCTGGGGGTTTGGAATCGTAGTCGGCTTCAAGATAAACTGGGAAAAGACTGTTTTGTCTTGTCTGTGTTAACAAAGGAAATATCGTTCCTTGGAATAAACTGGAATACAGAATCGAATCACAAAAGCCCATGGAAAACCACCATTGGAAAAACAATATGACTAGAAAAGGCCATACCTAAATTCATGAACATTGAAAAATGGAATAGCAATCCAAGACAATTTTGGGCAAGACTTTTTCACTAGCATTATAAACTATATAGTAAAAAGTTAATGGTATATAATGTTATGTCAATAAATTTAAAGAGCAGTAAACAGATTACCAAAATCAATACTCAAATTAAATTTGGTAAATTACCCTACGCTACAAAATAAAACTTCAGATTATTGAAGAACTGCAATGATGGTCAGAAAACCCAGAATAAAATAATTGTGAGGAAACCGAAAATATACTGACGCCTCGAATACGGTCTCAGAAGTAAAATAGGAAGATAAACTTACTTATTTCAAGACTATGGGCTACATCTCAACCGAAATGAAAAAAAAACAATGTTATGTTCGGGGATTACTAAGTCTTGGTATACTACCAAACTGCGTACTTCAGAACAAAAGTACCCTTACACAATAGGGGCTACCGTATTCTCGTTCATCAGGTCAAACCATACAACTTTTATTGAAATGCCAAATGTAACGATTATGTCAATGTCTAATTTTATAAATCCTAAACTAAAAAAATACATTTGACGATTCGCAGACCTTGTTTTCACTAGTGCCCCTAGCGGCAAATTCACATGCAATAGCACCCACTAGACAAAAAAACGCTGGTTGCTTATTTAAATATCCAAAGTGGTAGAAAAATAATAAACTCTCCTAGAATTTGCAAGCGACATCTTAAATCTGGCGCAGAGATATTATATAACAATACAAATTAATAACCCCAAATCGAAAAAAAATTATACGTTGGGTCTTTCCGTAGGCCTGAATTACTAATTGAAGCAATTACTTTGACTACGGAGAATACTGAAGTAACTCAACAGATCTCTGCGTGACTTGATTCTAGCCGCCTAGCGTAGCCTAAGAAAGAGACGGCGACATTATAGATATTATCAGAAGATTTCCAACTACCCTCACGCTGCGACTGGGCTCGATAGTATAAAAGCGGACAGCGAACGGGCTTCGTGACTCAGTCTTCGTGTGGCCGTCGTACTGTTCGGACGTAATGGTTATGTTGTTAGCTTAGACACATTATGTAATTGTTACTATGTTGAGGTTCTGTGGCATTATATAGCTGTGGGTATTGTGATAGTGTTTATTTTTTAGCCTTTTTCACTTCTGGTCTCTAAGAATATGTTCATAGACCTCTAATATAACATTGGACAGGCGGCTGTCAAAGAAGATATGACTATCGCCATTGTTGCGCTGGCTGTAGGTTGATACGAGTGCCCACGGACCTAAAAGTAGTGATGTTCGCATTTCGATGAACTATAATATAATTATCTTACTAGCAAACTTTTATTTACAATGATTCAATTATTAATATCGACCTACAATTAATTTATAAAAATAAATCCATCGAAAAGATCCCTTTGCTACAAAATACACTTAAAACTAATTTCATAACCTAACGTATTTATCTACTTTAATATAAAGAAAACATTCTTTCTATTCTATGAGTAATGACGGAGACTGACTTGCAACATTTGTATTCAAACTTTACACAACTTTTACACTTAATCTTTTTCATTCTTTCTTACCACCTTTTAAAAAAGCGGTGTTTTTAACCGACATCACAAAAAAAGAGGAGGTTCTCAATTCGTCTGTATGTTTTTTTTTTTTTTGTATGTATTTTACTCGATTTCTCCGCCAATTGTCAACCAATTTTGATTATTCTTTTTTGTATCATATAATTTCACCGAGATGTGATAAGTTGTTAATCTCCATATCTCAAAACTGTTCGGAATACCTCAAACTAGGTAGGTATTGAAAACATCTCACGCGGCATGTGAAATCGTTGCTATGATCGTTTTAAACGACATTTTACATCGTTTTTCGAACTTAATCTGGTATTTTCCAGTATTTTTCTTATATAATTACAGTCCTAAAGCAGGTACCGCATTGTAGGGGACAGGGTTGGGTGCGCAAGCTTGTCGCACGCTCATCTCCCAAGCATCGAGTAGTTGTCCTACTGAACAACTCTTGGGTAACCTGTGGAAGAAAAGGATAATTTTTGTCACGAAGAGGTGTGAGACAAGAAAAGCTGTGAGGGTATCCATGCAAGAGACTAAATCAAGATAAAATGAACGAACAAAATTTTACAAACGATATTTCATTTCAGCCCCCAACTTTGAAAGTTGATTATTGAATGAACAAAGAGAAACTAAATGACGGGGATGCAGCTATGCAGGCTTTGAATCTGTCATTTTGTTAATTTCAATCCCAATCTAATTTCGTGATAAGCCTGCAGTTTTAAAAAAGACATAATAATTTATGGTCCTTTGAGCTCAGGCTCGAAGGACCATAATATATGACCATGTGTATGGCAATGGGTAGTATCCTACATTATCCATTAAGCATACATTTTACACCTAGAACATTTTGCGTCGATAACTCGCTCCAGTCTTTTTCTTTTAAGATGAGCGAGACATAGTATATTCAATCGACCATCCCTTTATCCGAATTGTAATTAATACATTGCATACACTGCAATTACTCATACATTTCTTTTCATATAACTCACTTGCAATGTGGGTTGCACATCACTAGTATTCTTGTTAACCCCTCAAGCTAAATATGCTTGTGTCTGGAGTGGGTTCACGTCAATAGTGCAAAGAGTGGGGATCGAACTCACGACCTCTCGATCGCCAGTCCGACACCATATCCATTAGGCTCTTGCCGCTTAAATAATAATAATATAATAATAATTGCGTACATTATGGTCCTTCGAGCCGGACTGTAAACATACCTAGCACATCTCGCATCCATAGCTCGCTCCAGTCTTTCGAGGAAGGGAGAGGCGGGCGGGGGACGCGGCCGGCGGCGTGCCGGCGCCTGCGCCGGATAGTCGCGCGGGACGTGAAGGTGTACGGCCGGCACGCAGGGCAGGCGGGCGTCGTCGAGTGCGGCCACTAGTGAGATGCCACCGCTGCCGCCTGAGAGCTGCATCGTTTCTAGTGATACCTGCAATAAAAGTTTTATTGTCAGGATCAGGATTTTACATAATCAAAACGCTAAATTATGGCAACTTGTACTATGTACTAGCTGTTCCCTGCGGCTTCGCCCGCATTAAAATGTATCCTGTAGCACAGTCAATAGTACTGGCGATCCCTGTGCAAAATTTCAGCTAAATTGATCCAGTTGTTTGAACGTGAAGAAGTCACAAACAAACATACAAACTGACTTTCGCATTTATAATATTGGTGCTGATAGGCGTTTGACCACTACCTCACCTGTTGGTATAAGATGATGAGATGGAGGATGGTAGGTAGCGCGGTCGAGAATGGTAAGTATCACGCTAGGCCTAGAATGGGAACTGGCTCTCAATGACAGCCGGAAAAGCTGTTTAAATAGTATATAAAAAAGTAAGGTAAAAAGTGTATAAAAAGAGGTATATAAAATTAGTGTGTTGGAATAGTTGAGCTATATACGTTAGAATAAAGTCGAATTTAATTCTAGTAAAGCATAATATACCACCTAAGTTGAATATTCATATCAGGTGATAATGTCATACAAAATTACACGAACTCAGTAGTTGTTCGCACAGAATAAATATGGTATTTGACAAAAATTGTAAGTGGGTATAATTAGGAAAGCGAAAGGTTATGATGACTGACGTACCTTGAACCTGGAGTCTAGTCTTGCGATTTCACCTTGCAGGACGTCTGGAATCTCCATGTCCGATTCTTCTACCTTTTGTATTTTCTGTGATGGCGGTAAATTTCTGGACAAAACATTATAATACAATACAATACAAATACTCTTTATTGACACCAATTTAGAAAATACATAATGAATAGGACTTAACTAATACTAGATACAATGGGCGGTCTTATCGCTAAAAGCGATGTCTTCCAGACAACCTTTGGATGGATATAACATTATAGATAGAACAAGGACGGTGGTGTGTATCTTAAACATTTAAACTACTAATTATTATATTTATAGACTACATAAAAACGTTACATATAATAATATTACATACAAATACATATGCACATCATAAACTTACATATACATAAACAATATACTATTATATTTGTTGCGAAATGATAGGAAAAGTTATCTGACAGAAGAGAGATAGAATTTGCAAATTTGGTCTATGAAACTATATAATATTAGAATTATAATATTTTGACATGTTAACCTCGTAGGGAGAGCCGTCTAGCAGTGGACTGATACCGGCTCATTATAATGATCTCTTTCGTGCGTTAAAACACCCATCGAACGAACACATGTCAACATTCGGCTAACCTAGTTACAGCATGATGTATGGATACGCCACCGCTTTATAGTAAATATTTATTTTATCCGCACAAAGCGGTTTGCTTCTCCATTTATCATAAATATTGCCATGTTATGCGAGCTACACACAAGGTAGAATGAACGCTGAATGGAGGGAGACAATTCAGAGGACATACATTATCGACATTATAATCATATCATCATCAGCAGCCATTTTATTTTCGTAGTGGTAGGACTTCTGCTAGTCCGCCTGGGGCGGTACCACCACTTTGCCAATTAATTTTCGGCCGTGAAATAGGAATGTTTTTCGGTTGAAATGGCAAGGTGAATGGCAAGGTGTCCAGTGAAATTACAGGGCATGTGAGACTCAACATCTTTATGTCTCAAGGTAACAGGCGCAGTGCAGTGACATGCTAAATTCTGGCAGTCTAGAATTTTGCATGCCGCTGTATCTGTAATAGGTAGACGGCATCGCTTACCATCAGGCGAGCGTCGTGCTTGTCTCAGCTCTTTGTTTCCAACCGAGCCAGCCAGCTTGCGTATATCATCGCTCCACCAGAGGGCGCCCTACACTATAGAAATAAAAAAAAGTGTGGTGTGGTATTATAAAACCACGATGCAAGTAAAACTTTTTGTTTATGTATAGCTATGGTAGCTATCTACTATGACAGCAGTTGACATGACATTACATTAGCATGTATACAAATATGGCTGCGGAAGCGTCCGCCAATCACAGCTAGACCTAAATATCATACATCATATCCACCAATCAGCACCGGCTGTAATGCGACATGCGATAATTGGACGACAAAATTAAAGGCGATGTAATAAAGGTTAAACTTTATTATTAACACTTTAAAACTAAAACAACCGAGTTCCATGCCCCGCGAGTCAGATTCAGTAGCAAGTTTGAGACGTTTATCGTCATATCGCTGAAGATACTTATCAGATCTCGATGAAATTACAATGGAAATGTACCCTACCGATTAAAAAAATAATTATTCAAATCGGTTCACAATTGACGGAGTAATCGCGTAACATACACACAAAAAAAACATACGGACGAATTGAGAACCTCCCCCATTTTTGGAAGTCGAATGAAACCTACCTACCTTATGGATTACCGTAATTCTATAAAATACTACACCTACCTTATGGATTACCGTAATTCTATAAAATACTACACCTACCGTATGGATTACCGTAATTTTATAAAATACTACACCTACCTTATGGATTACCGTAATTCTATAAAATACTACACCTACCTTATGGATTACCGTGATTCTATAAAATACTACACCTACCTTATGGATTACCGTAATTCTATAAAATACTACACCTACCTTATGGATTACCGTAATTCTATAAAATACTACACCTACCTTATGGATTACCGTAATTCTATAAAATATGTGTTTTTCGTAATTCTTACTTGATTTCCGGCCCGTTGAGCGCGTCGAGCGTAGAACCGAACGTTCGCTTTAACGTGTGGTTCGCGAGCGGAGACAGGAGGCAATTGTTTACCACTTCTAGCAGCGGGTTGAATATCTGCTCCTGGAAGTGTCACAACATTGTTTTAATTGCTGCAAAGAGGATTTATTTATTACATTATCTAACAGGTTCAGGTAAACATGTAGCTCAAATTCTGATATAATGATTATTAATAATTGAGATAGTTTAAAACTCGTTCGCTGCTGAAAACACACACCGTGAGTTTTTTAGATTTTTGGTATCGGACGTAAAATTTAAAAATATATATATATATATATATATATGTTTATTTTAAGTTATTTTTTTCACTAGGGGTGCGTGTGACCTTCTGCTGTTGGATTTTAGTTTTTATTTGATGCCCACACCTACGAAAAAAAATAATCAAAAAATAATTCATAAAAAAAAAATGCGAAAAAGTGCAGCAGTCAAAGTAAACCTGACTACTAAAAATCACGCCCTAATTTTAGTTTCTTTTAGGGTTCCGTACCTCAAAAGGTAAAAAAGGAACCCTTATAAGATCACTTTCTTGTTCGTCTGTCAATCTGTCTGTCCGTGTGTCACCACCGATTTGAAGACCAAGTTGAAATTTATACCAGATACTGAAGTCTATAGTCCCTTTTAGTTGTATAAAACTCAAGGTCCTGAGTCAATAAAAAGATATGGGCAAATTTTGATTTTCGCTAAAACTTGCAAGTACCAAAATGTACCTAATTTTCAACATTTTTTATTTTTCGGAATGTTTCCTTTATTTGTGCTGTAATACCTTGCTTATAACCAAAATTACCAATTCTAGGTCAACCGGAAGTACCCTATAGGTTTTGGGGTCGAAAACCAATAGGGTACTTCCCGTTGACCTAGAATCATGAAATATGCAAGAGGCAAGGGTCTTACAGCACAAATAAAGGAAAAATTCCAAAAAATAAAAAAGTTGAAAGTTAAAGGTGTCCCCATACATACATAGTATACGCCAATTAAGATAGGCTTCTGAGTTATATGAGCGCTCATACAATTTAGAGGTCTAGCTTAATTGGTACCAACCAACTTTGGTACGGAAGCCTCGGTGGGCGAGTCCAACTCGACTTGGCCGAATTTATTTTTTAGATCATATACAAGGTGTGGTTTTGCATTCCCCATATTTGCAGGGGTAGGTATACTCCATGTATAGAACATGAATCAGTAAAAAAAATATGTTAAAAAAAATATTTTGAAAAATAATAATTACTTGAAAATAAAACCTTCCTAAAAACGACTCGCTCTTGGCCAAAGTACACGCACACTCGCAAAGCGGCTAAGTTCAAAGCCGCCCGCGTCGTTCGGCGAAACACGTGTATTCGTCAGTCGGTCACTTGTCGTGTCGCAGCGCAGTCGCAACTCCACTATGTTACCGTGCAACGCGCTTGCGTTTGACGCGTAGTTTGTGTGCGGTTTATTCGTCAGTCGCTCCTTGTCGTGTCGCAGCGCAGTCGCAACTCCACTATGTTACCGTGCAACGCGCTTGCGTTTGACGCGTAGTTTGTGCGGTTTATTCGTCAGTCGCTCCTTGTCGTGTCGCAGCGCAGTCGCAACTCCACTATGTTACCGTGCAACGCGCTTGCGTTTGACGCGTAGTTTGTGTGTGGTTTATTCGTCAGTCGCTCCTTGTCGTGTCGCAGCGCAGTCGCAACTCCACTATGTTACCGTGCAACGCGCTTGCGTTTGACGCGTAGTTTGTGTGCGGTTAAGTGTTTGTGTTGTGCGTAATGTAATAATCTAACGTAAATTTGTAAATAATCAACTGTAAATACCAAATTAAAATGATAATAAGTGGATTCCAAATTTAATTATTTACTTCGTGCCATGCCAGTTAACAGTCAGCTGCGGAGCCTGGCGGTCAGTGACCGCTACTTTTACGTTAGTGTGAGAGCGGCTTTGCGATCAACGTGGCGGTTATTCTGATGTTAATTGGGTGATTATTTTGGATATCACAAAATTGTTTTGTGATAAATAATATTATTAAGTTATTAAGGGTACCCGTTACAATCGACTATGCAAATATGGCAAGAATGCAAAACCACACCTTGTATATTAGTTTAGCATTTGACCACTATCTTACCTGTTGGTAAGTGATGATGCAGTCGAGGATGCAGGGTAGCACGCTAGGTCTAGAATGGGAACTGGCTCTCAAGAATAATTTTCTAGGCACTCTAGGTCCACTACAAACTAAAGAAGTAGACTACTGATATAAAATACTCATCATATGACAATGTTACCTTCCCAGTACTGGGCAAGCCGAGTCCTCCCTCCCTCCCCTTAAAGTCCAGTTTCTCAAGCACCACCTCGCACTTCATGAGGGTCTCCAGCGGCATGCGCTTGTTGGGGTTCGATAGGATATCCAGCAGATTCTTCATCTTTGTTAGCTTCTCCACGTCTGCAATACAAAATATATAGGGTTATTTCTAATAAATATATTACTAGATGATACCCGCGACTTCGTTCACATACACCAAGAATGTATTAGCCTATGTTCATCCTACGGCTATAAAGTATATCCTTATTAAATGTCAGTAAGATCGGATCGTACGTTTACACGTGATTATATAACAAACAGATAGAGTGACTGAGTTACAAACGTTTTTGTAACATTAGTATGGAATTGGAAGTATGGATACTAGTAGCACCTCGCGCTTTTACCCGCGTATTTTTTTTTATTTTTATACCGAACTGGGTAGCACTTGATCACTATCTCACCTGATGTTAAGTGATGAAGTTCACTCGCGATTTGAAGACCCCCATATTGTATTTAACCGGAAACACAGACTTAGGCAGGGTATTCCATTCCTTGGCGGTTCGTATGATGAACGAAGAAGCAAGAATTTCCGTTCCCGTGAGAATACGGGGATAAAATATATATTATGTTAACAGCTGGCGGACGGACGGATGGATGGATAGAATGATGGGTGGATGGACGGATAGAATGACGGATGGATGGACGGATTGATGGATGGATAGAATGACGGATGGATGGACGGATGGATGGACGGACGGATGGATGGATGGACAGAAGGACGGATGCGTGGATGGATGGACGGATAGATGGAGGGTTGGACGGACGGATGGAGGGATGGATGGACAGGACGGATGGGTGGATGGATGGATGGATGGATGGATGGACAGGACGGATGGGTGGATGGATGGATGGACGGATAGATGGAGGGATGGACGGACGGATGGAGGGATGGACGGACGGATGGATGGAATGACGGGTGTATGGACGGATGGATGGATGGACGGATGGATGGATGGAAAAAAAACAGATGGGTGGATGGATTGATGGACGGATAAATAGATGGAGGGATGGATGGATGGATAGACGCATGGATGGATGGATGGACGGAAGGACGGATGGATGGATGGACTGATGGATGGAGGGATGGATGGGACGGATGGACGGACTACATTTTGATTCCGGAATATAAAGATATCAACATATCACAGATGACTTACTCTCTCCCTCGCTCACCATCCGCTGCACCATGCGGCGCATGGGCTCGATGTACTTGGACAGCTGGCGGACCTTCTCCCTGTACGCCACCTCCTCTCCGCCGGGGGACGCCACGCTGCCGCCCACCGGCGTGTTCAGCGAGGAGTTCGGAGACGCTACCATGTTCATGCCCACTTGACTGGAAAATTGAAATTTAGTATAAGAAAATCACAAAAACATGTTCATGCTCACTTGACTGGAAAATGCTAAATGTGCATTTTCCAGTCAAGTGAGAGTATAAGAAAATCACAAAAAATCCAACATAAAGGATATACATAAAATAAAACTTCAAACAACCACCGACTGATCTCTGTATGATCTGTTCATTGAAACCCTTTGAATGAACCCAATCATGATATTTCTGCTGTAAATTGGTAAGAAGTAGGGTAATCGGCAGATTCCGGGAGATGCTCCAGCATCAGGTCAATGTTGAGTCAATAGCATTAAAGTAGGATATCAAATTTAGTATTGATCAGACCTATGAAAGTTGCTCTCATGACGTCATCAACTAGAAAACAACTCATGGTCTTAAAACAGCTGAATAAACTTTTCAAGATTGATGAAAAAATTAAATCGAAATCTGTCCATCCCTTTGTGCGCTACGATGCCACAGACAGTACAGACTTTTTCACTTTTACTTTTTGATACACATCACAGATATACACGTCAAACTTTACTTAGCTCTCTTCACTTGTACCTACAGTAAAATGTTCTTAAAGGTTCAAATATTTTTAACCAAATTTTTGAGCTGCGTCACAAAGTTTGAAAAAGCTCAGTCATTAAGAAACACCAATTTTGACATGGACAGTCTCAGTCCACAGAAGAGGTGAGGTACTTGCACTTGATTAATGGATGGATGGTTCGATCGATGGATGGATGGATGGATGAATGGATGGACGGATGGATGGATGATTGGATGGATGGATGCATAGATATGTCTTCGAACTCATTGTCTCCTTAATTGTGTGAGGGTACTCCCATAAGACAATGAGTTGATGTAAGAAAAAGTCAATGACAAAACCCCGATCAAGAAGACAGTCAACAATGATTCTAATTCTAATTGTTGATGGGGGCGATAAGACCTGCACTTACATCTCGCTTGGGGTGTATTGTGCATTTCCTCCTGTCAGCGATCACCCAAGCCACCCCAGTTCCTTAAAGAAGCGTAGCACGGCTTTGGGCCGCTGGCATAACGCTTCTAGTGGTGAGGGTGTTATTATAGATGATGAAAATGACGATGATCATGAAAGCTGTGGATGAGTTTGTGTGCCCGATGGTGCTGGCAGTGCTAAGGCCAACAATGATAATAGAGTGCAGAGATAGTTACCGCTGCGGTGGCGCGACATGGTGCATGTGTTGCGGCGCGGAGGGCGAAGGGCTGCCCACCACGAGCGCGCCCAGACCCGACATCGGTGACGGCATCGCACTGCCCATCACACCTGCCACATTACAATCTAATTATGTAGGTAAATACAATATGCAGTACATTTGCTAAAAAAATGCAGTTATGAAGCCTGTATTCATTGTTCGAAAGTTAAAAATTATTCACCAGACAATGGGGCGTGTGGTAAAATAGGTAGACATTTACTACGATAGCATGAACCGCCCCTCCAAAATTCAAAACGTTTGAAAATATTCGTAATAGTATTTACAACGCACCACCACGCATGTGTGCGTACTGGTACTGCCGGCCTGCTACCGAACACGAATTATTACAACTACATACAAACTCTTTCGTAAGGATGTGACTACACACATTAAAACAGTAATTTGGAGGGGCGGGCCATGTTATCGTAGTAAATCTCTAAGTACCTATTTACCACACGCTCCGCTACGTGCGTATCATTCACGGCTTTTTTTATATTACCGTAAAACCTACATAATAATTCCACCAAAGAGTTATTATATTGCGAGGATAAAAAGCTGTATGTTACAACCTCCCTGAAAGCGCTTTGTCTCACTTTTATACTAAAGAGTAAATGAGACGAGAGATATTTTTTACTACACATGGCGCCATTTGCAAATTCGCCCCATTTTAATATTAGAAACGTCAAAGATTATTTCGACTTTTTGATTATTTGAATTAAATTTGATTTTAATTAATGGATGTATGTTTGTTTTATTACCAGTTGTATTGTTGGGCTTACATTCGTTTACTCGTTAGTAAAAAGCAACCGCACTAGTATCATAAATAACTATTCCGATATGTAAAGACTTATATAAGACCAACGGATGTGACTTCAGAGCAATTTTTTGCTCCAATTGATTATTTATATTTGTGCATTATACTTTTGTATTCAAACCGTACTCCTTTAACAACGGTTATAGGTACTATTGACCTGGCCTTTCTTCTTCTTCTTTCTTTTTAGGGTTCCGTACCGCAAAAGGTAAAAAAAGAACCCTTATAAGATCACTTTCTTATCCGTCTGTCCGTCTGTCTGTCCGTGAGTAACACTAACCACCGATTTTCTCAGGAACGGGTAGACCTAGCAAGTTGAAATTTATACCAGATACTGAGGTCTATAGTCCCTATTAGGTGTATAAAAATCAAGGTCCTGAATCAACACGATAAAAAGATATGGGCAAATTTAGATTTTCGCGGAAACTTGTAATCAAAATTTACCTTAATTTTTAACTTTTTTTATTTTTCGGAATTGTTCCTTTACTTGTGTTGAAGACCTTGCTTTTAACCAAAATTGACAATTCTAGGTCAACCGGAAGTACCCTATAGGTTTTGGGTCGAAAACCTATAGGTTACTTCCCGTTGATCTAGGATCGTGAAATTTGGCAAGAAGTAAGGTCTTACAGCACAAATAAAGGAAAAATTCCAAAAAACAAAAAAAAAGTTGAAAATTAAAGGGTGTCCTCATACATACATAGTTTCGCCAATTAAGATAGGCCTCTGAGTTATATGAGAGCTCATACAATTTAGAGGTCTAGCTTAATTGGTACCCACCAACTTTGGTACGGAAACCTCGGAGGGCGAGTCCAACTAGACTTAGCAGGATTTATTTTAAAATGCCGGGCGTTATAAGAAGTGCATACATGACTTACCCATAGGCACAGGGCTAGGCCCGCCCATCCCCGGCGAGGGCGCGGACGGGCTCGGGCTCTGCCGCAGGAAGGTGTTGGGCGGCGGCGCGCGACTGCCGCCCGGGTACACCATGCCGCCCATCATGCCGCCCTCCTGCTTCTGCGGCACCCGCCCCTGCATGTGGAGCATGTTCATGCCCACCATTTGATTGTTGGACATGCCTCCTGTAATCACATTAGTTTTTTAGGGTTCCATAGCCGAATGGCGAAAAGTTTGCTGCGTCGAGTATGAATTAACGTCTTCAACAATCATTGTTATATTTCAACCAATTTACACAAAACCACGAATCATACACCTAAATCTTTCTCATGAATCACTCTGTCTATTGTTGAAAACTGCATAAAATCTGTTCAGTAGTTTTTGAGTTTATCACCAACAGACAGACGCGGCAGGGGACTTTGTTTTATAATAAGTAACTAGAAGTGCCCCGCGGCTTCGCCCGCGTCAAAAACTTCTTTCATTTACTTAAAACTTTTCTTTTGTAAAAACGATTCTATCATTAAATACATCAATTAAGAATTAGCCAAATCGATTCACCCGTTTTCATGTTATCGCGTGACTAAGGCAATTCGGGATTCATATTTATAAAACCCGAAAAACCCTAATTTTCAGACTTTGTTACCTACCCCATTTCGAAAAATCCTACAACACGTACTTTATCTCATCTTGTTTCACCATTAAAACTTTGAATCCCTGTTCTGTAACCGGGAGGAATTTTTAGAAAATCCTTTCTGAGCGGATACCTACGTCATAATAACCATCTGCATTCTAAATTTCAGCGCAATCCGAAACAATATTGATTTTTTGATTTTGTTGCCCCAGCTTATCCTCTTAGGGTGGCATTTTGATAGTCTCGTATTTACTTACTTAAGTACTTGTGTTAAGTTTCGAATATAAAAGACTATCTGATCTTGTTTCTCCATACAAACTTTGAACCCCCGTGTCATGCCCTTCAGGGGTGACATTTGGAAAATCCTTTCTCAGAGGGAACTAACGTCGTAATAACTATCTGCATGCCAAATTTCAGCGCAATACGAAACAATATTGATTTTCACACTTTGTACCCCATTTCACCCTCTTAGGGGTGGAATTTCAAAAAACCTCAAACACGTATTTACTTATTTTTTTACTGGACCACTTGTGTGAAGTTTCGGATAGAAAAGACTACCTAATCTTGTTTCTCCATACAAACTTTGAACCCCTATTTCATCCCCTTAAGGGGTGAATTTTGGAAAATCCTTGTTTAGTACACCGTTACGTACTAAGCCAAATATACCCTCAAAATTTCAAGTCTCTACGACCAGCGGTTTGGCTGTGCGTTCAGTCAGTATGTCAGGACAAAGATTCTTATCAAGTCTACAGTCTCTTTTAGAAGTGAAAAAAAAACAAATTAGTAAATCAACAAAATGTCGATTAAATTATATAACTGTTCATGTCGCATGTTTTCGCTTATTTTGAGATTTCACTAGGGAATCAGAACCTATAGGGTGTTTCCCTAAAAGCACTTTTATAGTTTAAATGAATTAATCCGGAGTCCAGGGCATTGTGATTTTATATCTGTCAGATGTCAGCCATATTGTTCACATATCTATCTAGATTCTAAAAGTTGCAAGTTAAAACTTAAAATGATCCCTAAATATTTGTATTGCCAACATACTTAGATTTAACTTACCCATTTGCCCCATCTGCCCTTGCATAGAGTTTGGGGCCATCTGATTTCCCATAGACACTTGATTGCACGTCATCGGCCCCATGGAATTAGCGCCGCTCATAGGCACTTGCATCTGGTTCTGCATCGACATATTGGATTGCATCATCTGGCCTTGCATACTGGGCCCGGACAACTGGTTCTGCAGCTGACTGCCCATCGGGTTACCCATTCCACCCATAGCCATGTTGTTGCCCATCTGGGATTGTCCACCGACCATGCCCATTGACCCTCCGAGTTTACTCTGCATGGGCATGTTCATTTGAGGCCGTTGATTCAATGTCTGCAGCAAATTCGTAGCAGTCTGTGCTTGGGGCCCTTGAGACACTTGTATAGGCCCTTGCCCCATCTGGCCCTGCATGCCTTGCATCCCCGGATTCGGTCCCATCACTTGCTGCTGCATTTGCCCTTGTGGCCCCATGTTCATCATCTGGTTTCTGGAACCTTGCGAGGCTAAATTCTGAAGGGCATTGATAGGATCTGGAGCGAGGCCTTGTTGACTATTAGGACCCTGTTGGGGCTGGCCCTGTTGTGATTGGACTTGTGGATTCTGTCCGGGACCCATTTGTCCTGGTTGGTTTTGATTTGCTTGCATGTTCGGAGGGCCTTGGTTAGGTTTGGGCTGAGCTGCAACAGACATATGTCTGCTATTTTATTTGGTGACTAATACAATCCAATACAAAAACTCTTTATTGTATACTGTTTACATACAATTATATACTTTGAATAGTTTGAAGGCTATCATAAATAAAGTTATATAAGTATGATCTTTCAACTTGTTTCTAAAAGAAAATGATTTGGGGCTGCATATGTCCAAGAGTAAGAAATTTAACAAATTTCCAAAAATGTACTATATTTTTTTTATTTCTGTGTTTTTATTTCAGCGGGACTGTCCATTTCACATTTTTTGTTTTGCAGATTTCTCACAGATAGACAGATCATTCCAGAGATTATAGTCATTCCAGAGAGGATGCAAACATGAGAAATAAGATACATATTTTGACATAGTCATACATTACATACATTTAATGAAATTCGGTGAAAAATATGTGAAGCAAGGTAAAACCAGATTAATAAAAGATTATAATGGTGATAAGTAACTCCATCAGTCAGTGAAGGATGTATCTTGACAATAGACAGTATTCACAGAGATTCACTGTATTCTAGACAGCAATGATATCTGTACATGGTATAAATTCATAAAAAAGTGAAATTTCTATTGTATTTGATGGCACAAGTATATTAGAGCATATTAAGGAAGCAAGAATATTGCAAACTCAAACATGGAGGTGGCACCTTTGGGAAGCATTTACAATGATCTGATGCTTAGAACAATCACAATCTATCCATTATACAAATACTTTGATTAACATCCTACTAATAGCATAAATCTGTATAATAAATCGATAAATAGATGTTACTCCTTACTGCTAAAACTACAGAACAAATTTTGATGAAACTGTACAATGTTATACCTTATATCCTAGAGAGGCCTACGTCCAACAGTGGACGGACACCGACTGATCATGATGAAAGCTCTGTTATTCTATTATTAATCATACATTTAGAAATGATGGTATACTAGCAGCCCCCATTGTTTTCACCCGTATAGTTAGTTTCTGTGAGAATACAGAGATAAAATATAGCTTATTATATTGCTTAATTATCTATTAATGAAAAACAAAGAAATGAGCATGGCTATTAAACGTAAACTTTTCAACACTTGTATATTGCCCGTCCTCACATATGGCTGTCAAACCTGGGCACTCAATAAAACTCATGTTAAGAAACTTGAAACTTGTCAAAACGCTATGGATAGCATGATGGGAAAGAGACTTTCTAATAGATTAAGAACCATCAATATAAAGAAATTTACTAGAACAAAAGATGTCACAGTAACTATCAGAAAACTCAAATGGAAATGGACAGGACATACCATCAGAGGTAAAGAAAAGTGGTCGAAATCTACAATGCACTGGTACACCAGTCATAGGAAACGGATACGAGGTAGGCCACTAAGAAGATGGGTGGAAGAGATAAAAGCTATAGCAGGTGGTGGATGGACAACAATAGCCAATGACAGAGAGAAATGGAAACAGCTGGGGGAGGCCTTTGCCAACAAGAGGCACACAGACAGGTGTCAATAAACCAATAATTAATATAATGTAATTGCAAATAGAATGAAACAAATTAAATATATACATATTAGTTGATACATTTTTAGTATTATATTCAATTAAATTAATGAATGAAATTGTAATCCATATTGTATGTCTGAATAAAGGCTATTATTATTATTATATTGCTGATATACTACTTCTCTGACTCCAACTGAAAGAATGTTTGCAATCAGTCCAGTAGTTTTAGAGTTAAATTTAGCAAACAAATAAAAAATCAAATATTTCCTGTTTATAATATTAGTTTTAGATATTTACACATCTCCCTGACGTGAAGTATGAGTTTGGCGACCATGTTCATGTATTCCTCTCTTGTTTTAGCTTTCATGAACACATGGTTCTCCATCTCATTGCTGTTCCTCGCTACCTGCATCCCAGACCGTTGTATCACCTCCTCACTGAAACATATTCAAAGGACTACTATATGACATTTATAAAGAAATTATAGCAATGAATCATCGAAGAAATAGAAAACATGCTTTACTAAAGATTTTGTACTGAACATTAGCAATGAATCATCGATGAAATAGAAAACATGCTTACTAACGATTTTGTACAGAACATTGTTTCGGTAGCACAGCCCTTGAGAAGCAGACCATTCTGAGCCTAGTGTGTTCATCATCCTCGACCACATCATTGCTTACCACCAGATGAGATAGTGATTAAAAGCTAGCATATATCAGATATTAAAAAAAAATTACAAGATATGGATTATTTTTCTACATTGTGTATTGTTTTATAAAAACACTCGCTATGACAGTTGGATTCAGGACCAGAACAGAAAACAGTTCTCCTTAACTGATTACAAGGAGATTAAATAATAAATTTATTGATATATACGTAATTGATTTTACATAATGTCATAAAAACCGCAGTGCTAATTTGTAAAAAAACTTACATTTTCGACACGACACTTTGGCGGAATTGTTGATTCCTCCAATTCTCCTCAGTAGACATGGTGTTTCAGGGTGTTTCTTGTGTTTTGGTTTCTAATTATTGGTTTAGAGATAGATCACAGTTTGTAAGCTCGTTATCCTTTTTTGCTCCCCGCGTCAGTAATATTGTCCTGTTTTGCTTCGATCGAGAAGAAAGAGAGACTTTTTTTTATACAACAAAATATATTTTTTTTACATACAATACAATTTACACCACAGAACACTATTACTCACGGGGAGATTTACACACCATTACACACACCACAGACTAATACGATACACAGATACTATATGAATATGATATGATCACACTTCACAGACAGACTACAGCATATATTACTTTACTCTATGGACTACAGAGGATATGATACTATTGCCTTCTCTCTCTACGTGATACTACCTTTGAGTATTCACCTAGATACTAAGTACACAGATCTGCTACATATTAAAACTCGATCGCGTACTCCGGCCCCCATGAAAACAACCTTGAACGGAGTTTGCCCCTTTCTTTCACGGCCGTAGCTGGGGGTGGGGGGCATTGTGGGGTAATGCCCTACCTTAAAAATACCAAAAAATAAGACAAATTAATATAATGAAATTGCTTGTTCATAATTTGAGATAAAAAAATTGTAGCGTAAATAAGTAATCTAAACTCTTCCGAACATACCACAGCTTGTGACTTTCACATCATATTGTATTCATTCTTTGTTCTGTGTATAGATGGCATTTGAAGCGATGGCTCTATATAATTCTATAAAAACCTTTGTCCTGACATACTGACTGACTGACTGACAGAGAACTCACACACTAAACCACTAGGCGTAGATACTTGAAATTTGGAGGGTATATTTGTCTTTGTACGTAAAGGTGTACTGAGAAAGGATTATTTTAAATTCACACATAATATACATACGGACATATAATGACAGATCACAGCCAGACACAAGACTTAACGCTGCGCTGTACACTCGGGCATGTATATGCCACAGCCGAGCTAAGCTCCATTGAGCTTAGCTGCCGCATTCGGCACGGTACGCTCGGACATATAATGTCACAGGCAGACACAAGACGAAATGGGGGTTCAAAGTTTGTATGGAGAAACAAGATTAGAGTCTTTTCTATTCGAAACTTCACACAAGTGCTAGTAAATAAATAAACTGGCCAAGTGCAAGTCGGAATCGCGTATCGGAATCGCGTAGGGTTCCGTAACACAGTAGAGTATTCTATAACTATGATTTTTCTCAACTAAAAAAATAACTTTGTTTTTCATTTAAAAATAATAGTGTTTGTATCACAAACAAAGTTATATATGCGGTCACTATATCTCAAAAACTGCTGACTGTATCTCGTTCAAACCAATTTTCGTTGAAATTTTTTATTAAGATGTACAGAATATATTTTTTCTAGATTTTTCACTCCTTACTTTAAAAGTTAGAGGGGGGGGGGGGGAGACACGGACGGACGGACAGACAGGCAGACAGACAGACATGACGAATCTAAAAGTCTAAAAGGGTTCGGTTTTTTGCCATTCGGCTATGGAACCCTAAAAAGTAAATAAATACATTTTCAGGCTTTTTCGAAATCCCTCCCCTAAAAGGGTGAAATGGGGTAACGAAGTCTGAAAAATCAATATTGTTTCGGATTGCGCTGAAATTCGGCATGCAGATAGTTATAACGACGTTAGTTCCATCTGAGAAATGATTTTTTTTATTCACCCCTTAAGGGGATGAAACGGGGGTTCAAAGTTTGTATGGAGAAACAAAATTAGATAGTCTTTTTAACCGACTTCAAAAATTTGAGGAGGTTTCTCAAACTCACCCCTTAAGGAGATGAAACAGGGTTTCAAAGTTTGTATGGCGAAACAAGATGAGATAGTCTGTTGTATTCGAAACTCTACATAAGTATTTCTGTAAATAAATAAGTAAATACGTGTTGCAAGATTTTTCGAATTGGCGTAGGTAACAAAGTCTGAAATACAATGTGGTTTTTCGGGCTTCATAAATATGAATCCCTATTTCCCTTAGTCACGCAATAAAATGAAATTTTATAATAGAAAGGTTTTACAAAAGAAAAGTATTAAGTATATAAAATAAATTTTTAACGGGGGCGAAGCCGCGGGGCACTTCTAGTTTAATTATAATATCTGTGATGCAGAGGGGATTCCCCGTACAATTGATTGCAATATGGGCTATATTGTAATCTATGGTACGGGGAATCCCCTTTTAAACTAAAATAAACGTCAGCGTTGCGGTTGATCTACCGAATATGGAACTATTTATTTGAATTTGAATATGGAATTATAACCTACTCATGCCCTATTTGATCCAGATGCGTTATATCAGAATTTAATCAATCTTAAAATTATGTGAATATACCATCTAAATTTTAAGTCTCTAGGACCAGCGGTTTAGGCTGTATATATGCTGTATATATATATATACCTAACTATATATATATATATTTTAAAAATATATTAATGTATATAGGTAATATTATGTGAATTTGTTAGAGTATATAAGGTGCAAAGAAGTAAATTATAAATTAAATTTAATTCATTAATATAAAAATAAATCTAATTTTATATCTCTAGAAGGGGCCGCTGCTCCTCCCTGACCCCCCTTGGCGACTGGAACTTATACTCCCAGCACCGATCTAAACAAGGGTTAGATCGGTGCTGGGAGTATAACCGCTTTAAACGTTCTTTTTATTCGATCTTGAGATCCCTCGTTCCAGGTAATAGCTCTATGATGTCCCGTTCAAAGTCAAGGGCCGAGGCGATCCCCTGTTGACTGTTGGCTTCCGGTTGGCCTTGAGGGTTCTCATTTGGGGTTTCCATGTTAGATGCCTCTAGTTTCGGTGCAAGCTGACCTGAAGCTGAAATAATAGATAATGTTGACTTATAATTGACTTTATATATTTCCTACTGTAATTAGTTAATTGGTACATAAGTTATTCTATATACCAGGTGAACAGACAGACAGACGCGGCGGGGGGACTTCGTTTTATAATATGTAGTGACGTACATATTACATTTTTATAACTTTGCAGTATTTATAGCGCAAGCGAAGGCGCGAGACACATTTACCTACGGAATAAATCACAGAGTACTGAATTATAGAGATTTGGGTAGCGTAACCACATGAGATATAAGATTGTAAAATAACCATATATGTATTTAGAACTCAGTGATACATAGCAATAAAGGTCAAAGTTCGTTGAGCTAAGAACGGCTAACAACGTTACTGACCGTATAAAAACCGGCACGCACTGAGAGAGGGAAATATTATAGCTTTGTCCTTTTCCGTTACATGGAATAACTCCATAGTATATTCTATTTCATGTGGGAAAGAGACTTAGCTACCCACGGTCTGTTCTTTTCTCTGTCTACGGAATAAATACTTAGTTACTTACTCTGAGTCTGAATTTGAACTAGAAATATTCGGCACTTACACATCTCTCTTATGTGGAGTATAAATTTAGCAATCATGTTCATGTACTCTTCCCGAATTTTTGCCTTCATGAACACGTAATGTTCCATCTCATTACAGCTCCTCACTACCTGCATACCAGACCTTTGTATCGCCTCCTCACTGAAATAATAATTAAGCTAGTTTGAAAACTAAAGTAACGGACTTACATGCCCCGCGAGCTTTGAGTATACAGCCAGTATACTCAAAGCCCGCGAGTCAGTTTCAGTAGCAAGTTTAAGACGTCTATCGTCATAGATATTAAGACGATAGATCTCTGAAGATCTCTGGAGATACTTATCCGATCTCGATGAAATTGCAATAGAACTACCTTGAAAATGTACCATACCGATAAAAAAGGAATCATTCAAATCGGTTCTCAATTGACGGAGTAATCGCGTAACATAGGTACCTACATAAAAAAAAAGACAGACGAATTGAGAACCTCCTCCTTTTTGAAAGTCAGTTGAAATGACAATATTTAGATGTTATGTTAAACGCTCATCCTAGTGATTATTAGAAAATTATACACTGTTAATAATTTAAAAAATAAAAATATTTAAAATTAAATTAATACATAGGACTAAAGCTGTTGTATACATACAACTAGGTATATTCTATGCTAAAGCATTCATTATTCTGTGTCTAAAGCATAATTTATCTGAGGTCACCGAATCTCAGTATTCAGTGAGTTCATGCTTATATTAAGATTAGGTATTTAGCATATTTTTTGCGATATTATAACAGACACATTCTTATTAGTTACTGGGATTTTCCCGTAGCGTTCATATCACAACAACATTTGACCTTGAAGTCACTTGAAGTGAGCATAAGACACGACATTTATAGGGTTCCGTACCACAAAAGGTAAAAAAAGGAACCCTAACCCTAAGATCACCTTTTTGTCCTCTGTCTGTCTGCCCGTCCGTGCGTCACCACCGATTTTTTCAGGAACGGGTGAATTTAGCAAATTGAAATTGATACCAAATACTGAGGTCTATAGTCCCTAATAGGTAGGTATATAAAAATCAAGTCAACACGAAAAAAAGATTTGGGCAAATTTAGATTTTCGCGTAAACTTGTAAGTACCAAAATTTACCTTAATGTTCAACTTTTTTTATTTTTGAATTTTTTCCTTTACTTCTGCTGTAAGACGTTGCTTTGAACCAAAATTGCTAATTCTAGGTCAAACGAAGTACCCTATGGGTTTTGGGTCGAAAACCTATAGGGTACTTCCCGTTGACCTAGAATCATGAAGTTTGGCAAGAAGCAAGTCTTGAAGCAGTTATAAAGAAAGAAATCTGAAAACCGCAAATATGTGGTTTAATAACAAAAAAAAGGTAAATTTACTGTTACAAACTTATCATTTGTAGTTGGTGTTGGTGCAATACATTTCTATGGATCGAACTACAAAGTTAAGTTTGCCCTTTAACCTAGTCTGAGAAGTTGGTACGGAAGCCTCGGTGGGCGATTCCAACTCGACTTGGCCGGTTTTTTATTAGTCACACGGATTTTCCCGTAGCGTTCATATCACAACAACATTTGACCTTGAAGTCACTTGAGCTTGGTGAACATAACTTGTACTCAAATAACTTGGTTTGGTAGTCAGTGCTTGTAATATTCATTATTCTGTGCCATAACTTAAAGTAGTTACTACTACATCCTAATCCTAACTTATATTATATTATTATTTATTATTATTAGTATTATAAATGCGAAAGTAACTCTGTCTGTCTGTCTGTGTCACTTTCACGCCAAAACCACTGAACCGATTTAAATCAAATTTAGTACACAGATAGTCTAGAGCCTGAGAAAGGACATAGGCTACTTTTTAATGCGAAAATAGGGTTGTAATGGGGTTGAAAGGGGGGATGTAAAGTTGTATGGAAGTATCGTCATTTTAAGACCTAGAAACTTGAAACTTATTGTTTAGGCTGTTGATTCGATATAAATATACTAGCAGCCCGCCCCGGCTTCGCACGGGTAGAACATATATGCCTACATTTGCATCAGTTTGTTGCATCGAATATAAAATATGAACATATTTAACAATCATCGTCAAATTTCATTCAATTTACACAAAACCTTAACGAATTAAGCACCTAAACCTTCCTCATAAACACTCTGGCTATTGGTGAAAACCGCATGATAATCCGTTCAGTAGCTATTGAGATTATTCCGAACAGACAGACAGACGCAGTGATGGACTTTGTTTTATAATACTTACGTATTGGACGGCCCTTTGGCGTTAAGGGTAGTTACCCTGATTCTGACCCGACGGTCGTTGGTTTTAATCCTAGCTATATACTACCAATGAAAGTTTTATGTGCATTCATGAATCATGAGTTTTCGTACAGTGGTAGTGGGATCATTAAATCTACAAAAAAGTAGCTTAACACCAAGGAGAACATCTGCCGCCGTAACCTTACGGCGTTTCCCGACGCAATATGTAGGGGTAATATACGTTTAACGTGCGTATCTGTGTGTCTGTCTGTAGCATCTTAGCACCTAACTGGATGAACCGATTTTGTTTTTATTATTCATAGTTTTTTTTTGTCTTCATCGAGAGTTTTCTTAGCTTTGATTCATGAAAATTCGTTCAATCGTTATTAAACTATGAGCTTTTTTCTAGTTAATTGCGCTATGAAATTAACTTTCATAGGTCTGATCAATTCGAAAATCTTCTTCTTCAACGATATTGTAAGCATTGACCTGACGCTGGGACATCTCCTGGACTCTACAGAATACTCAAATCCTCACCAACTTAGAGCTTAGATTTTAAATGTCGTGTTGAGAGTCATTGGAATGCTTTTAATGAAAAGATTAGGTATACATAGATCAGTCGGGGTGGTTTAAAATATTATATATATAGATGAATTATATTACACAATAGATCATATTATTATACTATATTGACTTCAAATTGATTGTGATCGGTGGGGATCTACAGCATAGCTAAGCTTATAATATCTTTTCTCAGTAACTATGACCTAATCTGTGGTTTCACTGCAAATATTTCATTAATTTTGCGATGCATGTATGTGAAACTCGTGATATCTTCTAGTTTTCATTTGAATTATATACTGTAAGGGACAATTTTAATCTATAATATGTGGCCAAGCTAATTAACGTAATTATTTGGATAAGGATTAATACTATATACTTGAAAATAGCCTTGGAAATAATATAATATTTTTTAACAAAAATTTTAAGATTAAAATGGTTACTGTGATTCAACCTTAAGAGATAGACATATGCTTTCGCGGACTTTTTTGTAGGTCTTATTAAGTTGTACAACTCTTGCATAGAAAATATTCTTCTATCTATTTTCAATTAAGCAGCGTTCGTAAGAAACGTGTTTTTTCGACCGTTTTTTTGCCGACTTAGGTTGCAAATTAGGTCTCCACGAATGTACCTTTGGTTTAAATGGGATAATATATAGCCTTTTTGCATTCCGAAAGTCCATTCTATGTATTAGTGAAAGAATTTTTTAAATCGGTTCAGTAGCTATTGAGCCAAATCATTACAAACATACAAAAATACAAAAATACAAATGTTCTCTCTTTATAATATTATTAGTAATTAGTATATTAGTATATTAGTATAGTATAGATATGACATTCAAATTTTGTGAGGGGAAAGGGGGAGGGGAAGGGGAAGGGGGAGGGATGGGAGGGGAGGTGGAAGTGACGGGAAGGGGGAGGGGAAGTGGAAGTGACGGGAAGGGGAAGGGGAAAGGGGGAGGGAGGTGCGGGGAAGGGGAGGGAAGGGGTAATTGAGGGGAACAGGGGGAGGGGAGTGAGGGCAAGAGAGAAGGAAAGGGGAGGGGAGGGGTGAGGGGTAGGGAGCGGGAGAGGGGGAGGAGGGATTAGCGTGGCGTGGTACGGTGCGGCGTAGGTAAAACGCATGTGTCTTATTTGTAAAATAATTAGCCTAAATAATTCAAAATGCTACCCAAAGACACTATTCCACGCGGACGAAGTCGCGGGTACAGCTAGTAAGGTATATATATAAAACATAAGATAATCTCTTTTCACCCGACTTCCAAAAAGAAGGAGGATCTCAATTCGTCTGTATGTATTTTTTTTCAGTAGCAAGTTAGAGGTGATTAGCTCCATACTCGTCATATTTTGAAAAAAATAATTACAGGATCGCTCCTCCTCAAGAACAATTAAAATCGGTTTTCAGTGTCAAGTGTGAAGTTTGTATCTATCTCTGGAGATACTCATCAGAAATCGATTAATTGTATATAATGTGACCACCGTGGAGTTCTACCAAACAAAAACATACAGACGAACGGACGGACAGCAGAGTCACAGTAACAGGGTCCCGTTAGATTCGGAAACGGAACCCTAAAAATTACTTTTTGTGAAGTCGGTTAATGAATCGCATATCATGTGTATTCGCGTTTTTAGACAAACGCGTTTTTATCCAACTGCGCGACGCAAGGAGAGGTAATGAATGAATGAATGAATGATTTCTTTAATTCGATACTCCACGCGAAAGGTTTTGAAAAAAACATTTTTGTTGAACCCCAAATTTTGGCGTCTGAAATCTGCCATTTTGAATTTTTCATTGTTTTATGTTTTCGTTGATACTCGCGCTAGCATGGCAAATCTATTGACGTGCCAATTATCAAAATCGGCCCACGCGTTTGGTCTCTAGTGTGCCACAAAGGAAAAAAACATACATACATACATATATAGACTGATAAACACATTACCTCTCCTTTGCGTCGCGCAGTCGGGTAAAAAGCTAGTAAGGTGGTCCGTGGACTCCACACTAGTAATTTGTTTATCAGCCTATGTATGTATGATTGTTCCTTTGTGACACTCTAGAGACAACAATACTTGTTGACTAGTTTCAACATTTAATAAACTGGATGGTTAATGCTTACAATACAATACAAATACAAAAACTCTTTATTGATCACCAAAGAAATTACAAATTGTACATACTATGTGATGAAAGACAGTAGAATAATAAGGCAATACAATCGGCGGTCTTATTGCATAAAGCAATTTCTTCCAGACAACCTTGGCATGGAAAAGAAGAATACAAACAAAAATTGGGGGTAGCGTACAATACAAATTAATGATGTCAGAAAAAAAAAATATATATATAATAATAATACACAAAATAGACTACTAAAATTTTAGTATATTAAGATATAATACATAAAAATACCCTACATATATATAATAATGTTCCCAAATATATTAATATAAATACATATATATGTATATATAATATTAAATACACATATACATAACCATATATATTAAATCACAGTAGTGTTGCAGTTTTAACATGTTTGGAACAAGTAATGGGCTTTTACCATGGATTTAAAGATAGCCAGCGATTTGGCATGTCTAATCTCCACTGGTAGCGCGTTCCATAAATGGACCGCTTGCACAGTAAAAGATTTTTCATAAGCATGTACAAAGGTTCTGCAGTCTCTCACGCTTACTAAGCTGTTCCTCGGTTAAATCCAAATAGCAGGTGTCAGCATAATCTAGTATAGGAAGCAAAAGGGATTGCGCAAGCGCAGTTTTGGTGGAAATTGGAAGAAGATTACGTAATCGTCGTAACGAACCTGCAGATGCGAAAATCTTACGACTAACTTCAGCATACTTAGGCCATTCATATAATGTCTTAGTGTGACACTAAGGCAACACACTAGAGACCAGTGATCACCGCGTACGCCGACGAGCGTAGCGACTCGCTACGCTCGTCGATTCGGTCGGTCGTTATAACAGTTGGTATATTAAAATCAAAACTACCACCGAAAGTACTTAGCTCAGACCCATTATTTACATGCATTGACTACGCAGTAACAATTATCAGTAACTGGGGTTTTTAGGGTTCTGTAGTCGAATGGCAAAAAAATGGAACCCTTATAGATTTGTAAATTGTTAAACACAATCCAAAATTTCATCGTACCGACGGGATTGTGTTTAACAATTTACTAAAAGTTTACTAAAAGTCTAAAGTGGTAAAATGTGTGCCCCCCCCCCCCCTCCCCTTCTAACTTTTAAAGAAAGGGAGTGAAAAATCTAATAAAAAAATTATGCTATAGATTTCAATAAAAACTTTCAACGAAAATTGGTTTAAACGAGATATAGTCAGCAGTTTTTGAGATACAACGACCGCAAATATAACTTTTTTGTTCATACAAACACTATGGAAACAAAGTTAAGTTATAAAATACTCTACTGTGTCACGGAACCCTACGAGTGCGAGTCCGACTTGCACTTGGCTAGTTTATTATATATTACCAATAATATATAGTACTTAAGAAATTAAATTATACTTACAGTGCTGATACCACTCTTTGGCGAAATTCTGGACTCTTCCAAGTGTCTACGTGAGACGGCATGGTAATCTAGTATTTATCTCCTATATACTTCTATCTAACCGACTCGAATAACAACAAATGTCAAAGACTCAAGAGTCAAGACTGACTAATAATAAGCTCTACCAAGCTCTACTAGAGTGCAGACACAAGAATTTTTATATGATGTCATACAGCGGTTCTAACGAATCATCCGACGAGCCAGTGCTGCTAGAACTAAATATTGTGTTGAATTTTAATGCTCCATTGCGTTCTATTGGGATTAAGAATTTTAGACTAAATAACCAAAGAGACTAGATAGTCCCTTTTGAATAACCCTTATAATAATCAACTGTCAAAGTGGGTCTTATGGAGCGTAAGGAGCCAGTTGCGTTAAAAATTATATCAAAATTGATACGCATTCGATACTCTAAAACAGGGCTATCCAAACTACATACCTTCGCGGGCTAATTAAAACTACAAAAGTTGGACGGCCGCTGGAAGAAATATTTTCAGGTTTTAAGTAAAAATAAAAAAAAAACCGGCCAAGTCGAGTTGGACTCGCCCACCGAGGCTTCCATACCAACGTCGGTTGGTACCAATTAAGCTAGACCTCTAAATTTCATGAGCGTTCATATAACTCAGAGGCCTATCTTAATCGGCTTATACTATGTATGTATGAGGACACCCTTAAATGTTCAACATTTTTTAATTTTCCCTTTATTTGTGCTGTAAGACCTTACTTCTTGCCAAATTTCATGATTCTAGGTCAACGGAAAGTATCCTATAGGTTGTCTACCCAAAACCTATAAGGTACTTGCGGTTGTCCAAGAATTGTCAATTTTGGTTAAAGACAAGGTCTTAGCTGTAAGACTTGTGCTGACAAGTAAAGGAAAAATTCAGAAAAATAAAAAAAATGAAAATTATGGTAAATTTTGGTACTTACATGTTTTCGCAAAAATCTAGCCCATTACTTTTTATGGTGATGACTCAAGACCTTGATTTTTATACACCTAATAGAGACTAAAGACTTCAATATCTGGTATAAATTTCAACTTGCTAGGTCCACTCGTTCCTGAGAAAATCGGTGGTGATACACGCACAGACAGACAGACGGACAGACGGACAAGAAAGTGATCTTATAAGGGTTCCTTTTTTACCTTTTGAGGTACGGAACCCTAAAAACGGTTTTCAAGTGAAATCCAGACTAAAATCTACCAAAACTGGCCAAGTGCAAATCGGACTCGCACGTAGTGTTCCGTAACAGTAGAGTATTTTATAACTTTAATTTTTCGGCACCAAAAAATTAACTTTGTTTTTCATAGAGTTTGTATGGAAAACAAAGTTATCTTTGCGGTCGCTATATCTCAAAAACTGCTGAATGTATCTCGTTCAAACTTATTTTCGTTGAAAGTTTTTATTGAGATCAACAGAATATTTTTTTCCAGTTTTTTCACTCCATTAGAGGGGGGGGCACACATATACCACTTTAGACGCGCCTATCTTTTAAATGATTGACTTTGAGAAAAAAAGATCAAAGGAACGTCAATGTCATTTTTAAAGACCTCTTCATAGACACCCCATATGTATAGGTTTGAAGAATTTGTTTTTTGTTTCATTTCCATGTATGGGATGCCCCCACTTAAACTTTTATATTTTTTATTTTTGTATTAAAACCGGAATGCGGTTCACAGAATACATCTACCTACCAAGTTTCAATTCTGTAGCCTTTATAGTTTCGGAATAAAATGGCTGTAACATACGGACGGACAGACAGAAATGATGAATCTATAAGGGTTCCGTTTTTTGCCATTCGGCTACGTAACCCTAAAAAGTAGCTTACCACCGAGGAGAACGTCTGCTGCCGTAACCTTACGGCGTTCCCCGACGCAAAAAGTAGGGGTAACGTATTTATTATACGTTTAACGTGTGTATCTGTGTGTCTGTCTGTAGCATCTTAGCACCAAACCGGATAAATCGATTTTGATTTTATTATTGATAGTTGTTTTTTTTGTTTGATAGAGTAGATGTCTTCATCAAGAGTGTTCTTTGCTTTGATTCATGAAAATTCGTTCAATCGTTATAAAACCTATGAGCTATTTTCTAGTTAATTTCGCTATGAAATCAACTTTCATAGGTCTGATCAATTCGAAAATCTTCTTCTTCAATGATATTGTAAGAACATTAAAGCATTGACCTGATGCTGGGACATCTCCTGGACTCTACAGAATACTCAAAATCCTCACCAACTTACATCTCAGCTCAGATTTCAAATGCCGTGTTTGAGTCATTGGAATGCTTTTATTGAAAAGATTATACATAGATCAGTCGGGGTGGTTTAAAATATTATATTGTTATGTATATAGATCAATATTATTTTATACAATAGATCATATTATTATACTATATTGACTTCAAATTGATTGTGATCGGTGGGGATCTACAGAGTAGCTAAGCCCTTAAAAATATTTTCATAGTAACTATGACCTAATCTGTGGTTTCACTGCAAATATTTTATTAATTTTGCGATGCGTGTATGTAAAATCGACTTAGGTTGCAAAATAGGTCTCCACGAATGTACCTATGATTTAAACGGAATAATTAATAGCCTATTTTCATTCCGAAAGTCCATTCTATATATTAGTGAAAGAATTTTTTAAATAGGTCCAGTAGTTTTTGGGCCAAATCATTACAAACATATAAAAATACAAATGTTCTCTCTTTATAATATTAGTATAGATATAACACACATAAAAAAAACTATACGGTCGAATTGAGAAAAAAAAAATTAAAGTTTGTTAAAACTATCGAAATTTTGAAACATGGGGCACTTATCAATTTCAATATTACAAAACATGCAAATATCGTCCAAAATTTCCAAAAAATACTAAATAATAAGATCGTGTAAAAAAAAGAAAACCGACTTCAAATGTCGCGCTATTAATTTTCAATATCAAGTTTGAGGTGCTTAAATCCATATCTCTGGAAATACTTATCATGTCTCCTTTCCAACGAAAAAAGTATCATCAAAATCGTTTCATAAACGACGAAGTAATCCGCGAACAAACATTTAAAAAAAATATACGGTCGAATTGAGAAACATCCTGTTTTGAAGTCGGTTAAAAACAATGTGCACACGACATAAAACTAAATTTGAGTTTGTTAGGCTCTAGCCTAACCTAACCGATAAACCGACGAAATATTTGAAGACCACAAACTACATCAATAGGTACTGTAATGCTAAAGAAAACTTGAAAGTCCTGAAAAAGCGGCGACTCGCATGTCAGCGGTCTGGCAACGTCGCCTTTTCAGCGAGCACACGATTTGGCAACGTCTCACAATCGAAACAATACACACTAATGAGTTAAGCGTATGACACTGTAAAAACTTCACTCGCATATTGACAAAAATGAATGATAATCTCGATCCTAGTTTTCATATTATTTTATAAAATTATGTAGTAAAATATGATTTCCCGTATGTAAAGAGTTGTATAAAGACCAATAGTTGTGATTTCAATGCAAGTTTTTGATCTATTTACTCGTATTTGTGCATATACTTTTGTATGGAAATCGAACCACCTATAATAGAATTATTAGATTTACTTATTAGAATAACTGTCTAATATTTTTTGCCTTAAGGATAAGACTGTATACATACGACATTCATAACTTGGCTATCACATTCTTGTATATCTCTGTATTTACCTACATTCTGACAAAATATAAAATTGATTAGGCATTGATTATTATTGTCTCGATTGCTTGTAAGCATACATTTTTTTTAGTTTCATTATGTCTCCACAGGATTAGTGTATTTATCCAGTGTCAAATATTAAAATTTTTCAAGTTTTTATCAATTTTGGTCGTAGAGATGGGTTAGAGTCACATTTCAGCTCAGTTTTCAAGTAAAAGTCTAGTCTAAGTCATACCTTCAGTAAAGATGAGGTGTTTACTGAAGATTTTCAGTGGAATTTTGGTGAGAATGCAAATATCATGTTTTTCAACATGCTGTTTCTCTACACACGCACACATCCACAAAAAAAAAAACACCAAAATAAATAGTATCCTATGTCCGTCTCCTGGCTCTAAGCTACCTCCTCACCAATTTTCAGCCATATCGGTAAAGCCGTTCTTGAGTTATAAATAGTGTAACTAACACGACTTTCTTTTATATATATAGATAGATATCTTTCTAACTATATATAAGGCAAACGTTACTGACTGACTGACTGACTTATCTATCAACGCGCAGCTCAAACCACTTAGTTTTGTCTATAGTCTGCGCTCAGCCTTAACGGATTGCGCTGAAATTTGGCATGCAAATAATAGGTATTATGGCGTAGGTATCCGCTACCACAGAATAATGAATAGTACAAGTACAAAAGTGCCACTACAAAAGGATTCCAATTTCCAAAATTCACCACGTGGTACTTATCTTTTCTAACCCTTGGATGAAATGGGGGCTCAAAGTTTATGTGGAGAAACAAGATTAGATAGTTTTTTTAATTCGAAACTTCACACAAGTACTTCTGTAAATAAATAAGTAAATACATGTTACAGGCTTTTTCGAAATTCCACTTCGAAAAGGGTGAAATGGGGTAACAGTCTGATAATCAAAATTAACGGATTGCGCTGAAATTTGGCATGCAGATAGTTATTATGACGTAGGTATTCGATAAGTAAGGATTTTCCAAAATTCACCCCTGAAGTGAATAAAACGGTGGTTCAAAGTATGTATGGGGAAAGAAGATTAGATAGTCTTTTTTATTCAAAACTTCACACAAGTACTTATGTAAATAAATAAGTAAATACATATATCAGGCTTTTTTGTAGTTCCACCCCTTACCCCTAAGAGGGTGAAATGGGCTTACAAAGTCTGAAAATCAATATGATTTTCGGGTTTTATAAAAATAAACTGGCCAAGTGCTGGTCGGACTCGCATTCGTAGGGTTCCGTTACATAGTAGAGTATTCTATAACTATGATTTTTCGTAACCAAAAAATTAACTTTGTTTTTCATAGTGTTTGTATGAAAAACAAAGTTATATTTGCGGTCGTTATATCTCAAAAACTGCAGACTGTATCTCGTTCAAACTAATTTTTGTTGATAGTTCTTATTGAGATCTACAGAATATATTTTACCTAGATTTTTTTTACGCCCTTACATTAAAAGTTAGGGGGGGGAATCCTACCGTCCCTTGGTCACGCCATAACTTGAAAACGGTTAGGCCGATATTAGGCTAATTCTGTTTTCAATGTATTTTTATGAAGGAAAGGATGTTTTACGAAAGAAAGGGTTAAATAAATGATAGGTTTTAACGTGGGCGAAGCCGCGGAACACTGCTAGTGTGTAATAATGTGGATTCAGTGCCGGTAAATGTGTGCGGTAAACGTGCACGTTTACGTTCGTCACTAAAATTCCACTGAAAGCCTTAGGGTCAGTTCAGACCGCGGCGCGCACTTTTTAAGAGAGATACAAAAAAGAACTTTATTTACAACACAAAAAGGAACACATTTCATTGAGTTAGTTCAGCCACAGAATAATGAATAGTAAAAGTTCAGCGGCTACAGGCTGCGCCACGCGGCGCCGCGCTGCACCGCACGGCTTCTGGCTGCGCCGCGCGGCGTCGCGTTGCACCGCGCGGAGCAGCGGGAAGCCGCGTGATAAACAATTGAACTTTATGAACTACACAATAAGATACACATTGCATTGAGACAATTTGGTGGCGTCGCGCGTTTTGCTGTGCCTTGTTGCAACGTGCGAAACCAAAAGCATCGTCACGTCGCGTCGCGTTGCGGTGTAACCTGACCCTTATGTCAAGTCCAAATCTTTACCATAGATAGGAAATATGTGCTTAATCTTTACTACTACCACCTAGTACCACAGTTTTACAATCATATAAATAATATGATTGTAAAACTGTGCTACTACCGTGGAGGGAAAATATTAATTAAATTATTATTATTTAATTATCTATCTACGGCTACTACTGACTTTATATGATTCTTCTTCTTCTTCTTATGGCTACTTTATATGATTGTAAAACTGTGCTTTAGGGTATGACTTTGACTTGCACTTTTTAGGGTATGACTCGGACTAGATCACAGATTATAAGATTCTAGGCACTAGAATATAAATTGAATATGACTTTATTTTGAGTTCGACTGGACTAGGGTTACCATATGTAAATAGAGGGATGCTTGTCTATGGTACCTAAAATGCCTGATTAAAGTAAAACGCTGTAGGTAATAAGTAAAAGCCAACAGATAATAATGAAGAAGGATATTTATTACTGATATTTGTCAGAGGACATTATTTTTTTTAATAGTTCTTTCTTTTCTAATACATAAACGTAAAAATCTTCACAAGATACAGTTTTGTAATTTTCTTGAGTAATCAATATTGCTTTTACTGATTCAATTGTAAGCCGATTTCTTTCTTTACTCCACTGGGTGTTGACGACAGAAAACATACGTTCTACGTTCGCATTGTGTGCCAAAATAGGAACACAAACTGGCAGATTTTCACAAATTCTGTAATGCACCATTCACTTCCCTACTTTTGAGAAAATTGCACCACTGTGTAGTTAAGCTTTCAGAAAAGAATATGTTATCTGAACTTCTACAATGTCATTCAAATGCAAGGGAGAAACGTGCGCGGGCGCGAAATTTAAAAATGCCTGCCTCAGACCAATGCCGGCCGCAAGCCTGTCTAAACCTTAAAATGCCTGTCAAATGCGGCAAACGCCTGTTATATGGTAACCCTAGACTGGACGGACTTAATATCTTTATAAACTTGATTTTTTTAATACTTTGACACTGGCTAAAGGGCCTAAAAGGCCTTATTCACAATCCATCCCGGCTGTACGTCAGCTCAAGGCCGCGGCGCTGGATGTAGCATACTGACTGTCGTGCGCGCATCAAGCGAGCAGAGTATATTTACTCTACTCTACTTCGTTCTATTGAACGAAAAATGTTTTAAATTATAAATGTATATTATACGTATATGTTAAATCTGCTGTACAGCAAGTCTATACACCATCAAGCCGCACGATGCTGGACTGCTCTGACGTACGTCCGCGTTATTCACTGTCCATCTGCACGACGCTCGCGGTGGTGGGGGTACTCGCTGGATGCAAAATCGGTCGTGCAAGTCCAGCAAACAATTAATAATAATTATCGACGTACGTCAAGCCTATTCACGGTACTTTTGCATCTTGCATCGTGCATGTCCTTGAGCTGACGTACAGCCGGGATGGATCGTGAATAAGGCTCTTAACAGTCTTGAATCTGTGCCACAGATATAATATATGATATCTGTGATCTGTGCAGTCTCAGTATTATATTCTCTTTGGTCTCAGACTTGTCTTTACTTCATATATTCCCGTGTATTATATTCTCCTTGTCGTATACTCTCTGACACATATAGTAATCTATGGATTTTATTGCAAATGCGATGTTTTCAGGCCGGCACCGGCAGTTTCGGCAAACCAAATGTCGAAAAATATTTGATTTCAATGCTAAATCAAATTAGCAAGCAACATTCTGAAAAAGAAAACATTTAGCTGTGTTAACTTTATATATATTGTTAATAGAACTATGGACCAAGAAGAAGATTGGCGAATCCAAATTACCCAGGAATTTCGTCAGGAAATGGTTGAGAATCTGTAAGTAAAGTAAAAAGTAATATTATCTTTACCTCCTTACATGTGGTTTGTTAAAATTCCAACGTAGAGTAAATAAAGCATTTACTCTCGGGTCTAGCCCGGTTTTATTTTGGGCTTTTCCCGAGCCAACATTATCAAATATGGAGACATATTATAAATTCATAATACCTAACTACAATTAGATCTATTGACAAGAGAAATGTTGTAAACTAGCTAGTTAACAATCGGGAACGTCGGATTGTCTTTTTAAAAACTAAAATTAAAATTTAATTATAGAGTTACAAGATTTTATTGTATTCTCTACAGTGGTTGCTCTAAGACTAACTTATTTATTAAATGTAAGAGCTAACTGACAAAGGATGTTATGACTAAACCTTATCTAAGAATATGCTGGCATTGCATCCTGCACATGGGTGATCTTATGCGTGGGCGAATACTATGTCAGCATAAAGCGTCGGAGATGGGAATATAACGCCTTCCCCCTCAGACCGAAGTTATCGGAAAATTAGTTTTCAGAGAACTTCGTTAACATTTTATGGATGTAAAAGTTTAATGTAACAAAAGTGGTCTATTAGTTGTGGGTATCTGGAGTTCAACTTCATCATTAGAGTTAATTTGATTATTAGAACACAATTTAAATATATACGGCTTAAATTTAAAGTAAATTAAGGATACAATTATCACTGTTATAATTAAATAAAGTACAATTGTGGCAATGTCATATGATTTTGGTGGAATAACACTGCTATCACTTTTCACACTTTTCTTCAACAAATAGTTCAAATGTTCGATGTCATCTAAATTTACTCCTTTGAGGTCAATTACTTCCGTATCTTCAATATGCGACTTGCTATTCTTTTCATATTCTTGTACATCAGGCAGGTTGATAATAGGTGTTCTTTTATAGTAGTTATTTCCAAGACTGCGGAAACTATGTCCAGAAATCGGGAAATCATCCATATAGACATCACAAGGTTTCTGTATTGTTATTATAAATGTTCCACTTACGGGCTCTCTAACAACTTCATCTCCACATTTCTGGAACAGGATCTTCTCGGATTTAGCAAAAAGTATCCAGCTATTGCGGGAAATTTTCTGAACCTTCATGAAATCTGGATCTATTCTCCGTGCGTGGCATTTTGAGCGGTTCTGACGGTATTCCATAAGTTGTTGAATGCAAGTTTCTTGGGCGTAAACGGCTAGATCATTTTCCGAGCAAAGATATTCTTTAGCTGTAATTTCTTTACATTTCCGTACGATTGGACTGTACTTGGTACCTTCTACTAGCAGGTAAGGAAATTCGGGAATGATGGCGTGGGTTTCATTACTAGGACCAAGGGATATAGGGAGTGTGTACAATTTTATTAATTTAAGTTAAACGCGTAAAGTACAAAGTGTGTCCAATAGAATCCAGGAGATTAGATATTACAGCGCGCCATCCCTCATATGTCAGCTCCAGGATTTACAACGCAATCAATGAAATATTAAATATTTATCCCCTTAACTCGTACAAATGTAAAGAGATTCTTATGCGCTGGTTTAAATCACTGTCTTACGAAGAGACCGAAGAACTTTATAAAACATCTCTGTAATCATACCTTCATTCTCACAATGCACTTAAACACAAGCCTACACACATGCAGTCACACACAATACACACACACACACGCATACACACACAGACGCACACACACATACACACGCGCGTTCACCCTCTCTCACGCACACACATACTATTATTTGATTTTACGATTGTTACATGTAAAGAATTTATTAATAATGAATATTTTACCGTTTTATAATCGATATGAAATACTTCTATTTACGTAATAATTAATTCCAATAATAATTGTATCATTATATTATTTTATCCTGGTAAAATCAAATCGACTGAAGATATAATTATTCTACCTACATTAAACATTATTATGAATTGTTTATAATAACTGAAATATTTTCAATAGCGGATTAACTATCATTTCTAATTGTACTCGTTATATTATTTTATTTTATTATGTACTTAAATAACTAAATTAATAGATAATTGTACACTAAAATATAATCATCGAAGGAAGGAACTAGCTACCAAAATACAGGTGTCTTAACACCTAGTTTGATAGTCAGGGCCGCACTCAAATTGATTGTACATTTTATGAAATAAATAATTTTTAATTTTAATTTAATTTTAATTTATAATAATCATAAGTGGCGTTATCAACTACCGGAATGCTTATAATAAATCTTACATTACTATCCTTGAGGTAGGATTTGACAGTAAATGTTTCTTCCAAAGTATTCAGGTTTTGTTCATTAACAGGATACATTAAATGCGCAACAGTACTGATGTCGTTTAATAGCGGTAATAATTCATTTGAGTTTAATACAGATTTATGTAAGACTGATACTTTACTTAATGCCAAAGATGTTTCCATATCGCTAAGCTTCATTGAAATAGTCCGGAAGTTAATAATAAACAAATTGAATATACTAATTATGTAATGTAACGAGGTATTTCGACTCGTTACATATTTTTCGTTTGGAAGCACATTTCAGCTTCTAAGACTGACAAAATTACCTTTTGGTTTTAAATAATTTAGAACATTTTCGTATTTAGCCATTTTTAGTCGATTTTAAATAATCGAGTTATTACTTGGTCTGTGGATCATTCAATATCCTATTGTAACGAGGTATTTCGACTCGTTACATATTTTTCGTTTGGAAGCACATTTCAGCTTCTAAGACTGACAAAATTACCTTTTGGTTTTAAATAATTTAGAACATTTTCGTATTTAGCCATTTTTAGTCGATTTTAAATAATCGAGTTATTACTTGGTCTGTGGATCATTCCATATCCTATAGACAATCTTTAAAAAAAAAATGACTTTGACATCTGTCAATTCTCGATCAGAGACGTCACTTTTTCTTGTCCCTGGGGCCTACGAAGAGCTAAACTTTTTGGTATTTTTTCTTAATCAGATTTTACAAGATTAATCCATCTTGTTAATTAAATTTGCGATGATACTCGGCGTGCTTATGGCGTAGTGCCATATGATAACGTCGTGATTTTGCGGTGAGTCAATTTTTGATAACCTAAAATGTTTCGCGTCATCCTTCATAGCGACAAATATATTTACAATCGGATTTTTGGTTACAGCCTTTGGCGCTGTTTGTTTGGACGACTGTCGTCTACTGTTTGTGCGACGATGGGTGTCGTCAACTGTTTGTTCGACGCTGGAAGACGTCGTTAGTTTGAGGTGTTTGTGCGACGCACACCGTTTGGATGTCGTCGTAGTTTTGAGCTGTTGGTGCGACGATGAATGACGTCTGTTTAGAGTGGAGTGCTCAGACGCCCCCGGACGCTGCAGCTAAGCCAATTTCATTATAACTCTTTTTATTACCCTTAAAACTTTAATTTCATATTAGCAAGATGCAAGAAAGACAGTAACCAAATTTCAGTAGTAAAATGTAAAATAAATTAACCTAAAAAGTAACGAAAACCGAATGGTATTTATAGTCAAATGTTTAGACATAGTATTCCGGCTTTAACTAAATAATGTGTATCTCATTCTGGAGGTAAGGGACGTTTCGAAGTATTAAAATTTGTCATACAATCCCAAAACCGTGTTATCATTTGCCAGTCCCCCGGTCCGAGATTAAAAGTCTCAATGACACCGCTGATTTATCCTGGTACGTTTTAGATCTTGGTAGAACAAGGGCGCTCGATATTCATAAATACTGTCTACCTAACATTAATTTTTAGCTTTTTATACTCTATAACCTTCATGTTACAACCAGTAACTTATATTTTTTATAACACAAATTTTTTTATTACAATTAGCGCGAGAACAGGGACCGGATTTACCTCCACATATATAATCTTTCTTGCATCTTATTTTTGTTTTTCTTGTCACAATTTAGTGCAATTTTTGTTATTTTTAGCATTTTTACTTTGTTTTGTGTACTTTGAAAACACAATTGTAACTTTGTTTACAACTTTTTTTGTATTTTAACAAAACTAATTAACATACAATGTTCTTTATATGTCTTATATACTGGATAGACTAATCTAAGTGTGTACTTACTATATAATAACATTTGAGATATGTGTTGTTTACATTTTGTAAGGAACTGACCTTGACCTCTTTGAAAGTGCTAAGTTTTTGTTTGAATTGATATAACTTTGTCTTATATAAAGTTATAACGTTTGTTTACTGTTGAGAAGCATTAAGCTACATTCATATTAGAAAATACTAGCTTATTAACATAATTATTAACTAGTTTATTGATTTTACTTTTCACAAATAGATATAACCTTAGCCGTTGTTAATAATCTTGAAAATTAAGATAAATTGTGAATCTTTTTTGCATCTTACATACTTCACAATTTGAATGTTTCTTTGTACATTCAAATTTCTTTAAATACTTTTGAACATTATTAAATATTAACATAAACTTTAAAACATAATAACTTAAACCGTTTTTAACAAAAAATCTTTTAAACTTTGATGAGTTTTAACTATTCTTTGAATTTTTAGTTGGTTGTTTGTCTTTGTTTCTTTAATATTTTTGATTATTCATCATGACTGACAAACAGGTTCAATTTCCACCCTTGTTGGAAGAGAATTTACCTGGTACTTCTAGGGATGTTATTTCTAATCCGGTGTTGGATAATTTAGTTATGCAGAATGCAACAGAGGTTGACCCTTTCTTACCTAACTTGGGTCATAGTAGCTTGCATAATTTTACACCTTTACCTTCGTTTAACTCGATGAATGTTCAACTCAATGAACAATTGAAAAAGCATTTGCCTTCAACAAATAAACTTCCTGATTTGAAGCGTAGTAAGATATCTTTTGATGGGAAAACTTGTGTTAGAGACTTTATCACTTCGGTTGAGGAATATTTTTTGTATAAAAACTTTGATGAAAACTTTTTAGTCGGTTCTTTTTCTGATCTGCTCACTGGAACAGCAACGAAATGGTTCCGTAGTATTCGAATTAGGGTTTCTTCGTGGACAACACTTAAAACTGAATTGTTGAACAGATTCGACAAACCTGAATTTGATTATCATTTGGAGTATGAAATGAGAACTCACAAACAACGGAGTAATGAGTCACTTCCTGATTTCATTACTGAGATTTTAGATATGTCTAGCAGATTAGCTAATCCAATTTTTGAGAATGTTTTGATAACTATAATTAAACACAACATGTTACCTATTTACACACCGTTTTTATTTGGAAAATCAATAGACACTATTGAACAGTTTATCCGAATTAGTAAGGAATTAGAGATTTTAGTTAACCGAAAACCTGTAAAGGAAATTAAACAAAACTTTCATGCGGTTGAAACCAAACTTTCTTGTTTGAAGTGTAAGTCGACTGACCACACTTATAAAGAGTGTACAGAGATTCTTGGACCTGTGTGCTTTAAATGTCATAAACGAGGCGTTTTGACAAAGAACTGTGATACTTGTCATTCTGACAATATTAAAAATAATAATAATTCAAAAAACTTGTAAGGCATCGGGCCCAGGTTTTTAAAAAAACTTCAGGTGCTCCGATATCTAATTATAAACCTGATGATGATACGTGTAAGAGAGAATTTTCAGAATGGCTTGACTATTTAAAAACATTTTTTTCTGTTCATAAAGCAGCTCCTATACTTTTTACTAAACAAAATGATACTAGACCATTTTTAAAATTTACCATTTATAATGAAACTTTTTCTGGATTGCTAGATAGTGGTTCAAATAGCTGTGTTTTAGGTAATAACCAACACTTGCATTTTTCTAAACTAGGATTTCAAATTAAACCTATTGATGCCTCCGCTTGTACTGCTGACGGTTCATCAAGAAAAGTTATCGGTTCTATGCGATTACCGGTTACCGTTGACAATGTTTGTAAACTTGTAGAATTTTTAATAATACCCTCTTTTGATCCACCTATTATATTGGGATTTGATTTTTGGTTGAAATTTAACTTAGCTAAAGACTTGTGGAAAAATATTGAATATGTTCACAATAATAAAATTCAAGTGAACGCTGTTACTTCTACAGTTCATTTAACTCCTTCTGAGAAACAACAATTAGATGAAACCATTGCTTTGTTTGAAGATATTTCTTATGAGAAAAAAGGTTTAGGCCTTACCACCCTTGTGGAACATAAAATTAACGTTACTGGCGACCCTTTTAAAAGTAGATATTGGCCGTTGAGTCCTGCTAAACAAAAAGAACTTTATGATGAAGTGGAAGTTTTATTAAAGGAAGGAATTATAGAACCTTCAAAATCTCCTTGGTGTTCCCCTGTATTAGCCGTCGATAAAAAAGATGGTGGAACCAGATTATGTTTAGATTCGAGACGATTAAATTCAATAACTGTTAAAGATTCTTATCCTTTGCCGTACCCTTCTAGGATATTAGACAGCCTTCGTGGGGCTAAATTCATATCTACCATAGATCTTTCTAAAGCATTTCTGCAAATTAAACTTGAAGAGTCCTCTCGTGAAAAGACTGCTTTTGTAGTTCCTGGAAAAAACTTGTACCATTTTGTTCGGATGCCTTTTGGAATCACCAACGCACCGGCAGAGTTACAACGCTTGGTTGATAAACTCTTTGGACCTGAATTTGACAATGTCCTGTTTAAATATTTAGATGATTTGATTTTAGTAAATGATAATTTTCAAAATCATATAGAGTACCTTAAAAAAGTCCATGAAATACTTAAAAACTCAGGCTTAACAGTAAATCTTAAAAAATGTGAATTTTGCAAAGAAAGACTCCGTTATCTTGGTTATATTGTAGACAGTCAAGGCCTACATACTGATCCGTCTAAATTAGAAATTATAGAAAACTTTCCACGACCAGAGTCCGTAAAACAACTTAGAAGCTTTTTAGGATTATGTTCATATTATCGACGTTTCATTTGTAAATTCGCTGATATTGCCTCCCCTTTAACTAAATTAACTTCCGGAAGTAAAAAAGATAAAACATACTTTTGTTTGGAATGAAGAAGCTGAAGAAGCCTTCATTAATTTAAAAAATGCCTTAATAACTACCCCTGTTTTACAGTGTCCTGATTTTGAAAAACCTTTCTTTTTACATTGCGATGCTAGTTCTGTAGGAATTGGTAGTGTTCTGAGTCAAGAAGACGAAAATAATGAACAACATCCAATTGCTTATTATTCAAGATCTTTAAATAAATGTGAAAGAAATTATAGTACCACTGAACGTGAACTTTTGGCAGTTTTAGATTCAATTGAACATTTTAGACCTTATGTCGAAGGAATGAAATTCACAGTCGTGACAGATCATGCTAGTCTTAAGTGGCTTTTAAAACTTAATAACCCTAGTGGACGCTTAGCTCGATGGGCTGCACGTATTTCTCAATTTACTTTTGATATTGTTCATAAAAAAGGATCTTTACATCAAGTTCCTGACGCTTTATCTAGAATCAATATAACTTCAATATTAGTTTCCGCTATAAATATTGTCTCACCAGATGAAGATATAGAAGACCTTTGGTATAGAAAAGTCTTTATAAATTGTCAAAAATACCCTTCTAGAATGAAAAACCTTCGAGTAGAAGATAATACTTTATATCGTTACTGTAAAAATAAATTTGACCCTAATAGTCGTTTAAATTGGAAAATTGTTATACCTAAAGAACATGTTTTAGATACTATTCGTTCTAATCATGATGATATTAATTCTGGACACTTTGGAATACATAAAACTCTTAATAAAATAAAACAACATTATTATTGGAAAGGAATGTTCGGAGACGTTCAAAGATATATTTCTTCTTGCGACATTTGTAAAGCTTATAAACATTCAATTTCTGCTCCTGCTGGTAAGATGGTTAACCCTAAGAAAGTTGATCAACCTATGGTAATGTTATCCGTTGATATTATTGGGATTTTACCTAAATCTTATTCTGGACATAGATTCATTCTTTCAATTGTAGATGTTTTTACTAAATATTGTTGGATATTTCCTATGATAAATGCTACTTCTAAAGTAATTTGTAAAATCTTTGAAAAAGAAATATTTCTTAAATTTGGTGTACCTAAAATGTTAGTGGCCGACAACGGACCCCAATTTATATCTAAACATTTTGTAGATTTCTTAAAAAATTTCAACATAACTAAAATATTTTATAATGCACTATACACTCCACAGAATAATCCAGTAGAAAGATATAATAAGACAATAGAAACATGTATTTCTTGTTTTGTTAAAAATGATCATCGAACTTGGTCAAGGTTTTTGCCTCATGTCCAATTAGCTTTAAATAGTAGTGTAAATCTTGCTACAGAGTACACTCCTAACTTTTTGATGTTCGGTAGAGAACTTATTTTTGATGCATCTTTACACCGTTTTAGTAACTCTTTTGATAACTTAGATCAACTTGAGCTTGGTACTAGAGATACTTATGCTCACTCTTTAAATTCACTTAGTGAAGTTTTTGTTAAAGTTCAAGCTTATCTTTTGAAAGCTTATAAGCGTAATGCTCTTTATTATAATAGGGGAAGAAAAGTCATTTCTTTTGATGTCGGTGATGTAGTTTGGCGTAGAAGTTTTGTACAGTCAAATGCACCTGCATATTTTTCGGCTAAATTAGCACCTAAGTTTATTAAATGTGAAATTGTAGAGAGAATTTCTCCTAACGTTTATGTACTAAAGGAATTTAATAAAACAAGTACTGGACGTTATCATGTTAAAGATATAATTAAATATTAAAATTTTCATTTTTGGATTTAACTTTTATTTAAATTTGTTTTGATATTTTTTGGGAAGCGCGTTGAATGTGGAAGAATGAGGTTTGATGTATGGAAGAGGACGCGCAGGATGAAAGATGATTATCTGAAAGGAAACCAACACTTTATTGAAATACAACTTTAAATATACTAAACCTAACTTAGGTCTATTTTTGATACCTTCATCTTATTTTTGGAACTTTTATCCTACTTTTGAACTTTTACCCAACTTTAAAAACTACATCTAACGATTATATTTTCTTTTAGAAATTTTCTTGGCATCAAAAGATCTTATGTATATTTTTGTATATTTTATTATTTTGGTTACTTTGAAAAGCTTTTCACTTTTCAAGTACTCAACTTTCTTTTAGATACTTTGAGAAGTTTTCCACTTTTCTAGTATAAATATTGTTTTAGATTGCTATGAAAAGCTTTCCACTTTTCAAATAGCCTGCACATAGTGTAAATACATTTTTAATATAAATGTGTTTCAGTCTTTGTGAAGCATGTTATATATTATTTAGATTATTTAGTTTGTGTTTGTTGTAGACCTAAGACCTGGATTTGACACTTAGCGCTCTATATAATTTTTACCCGGATTTGCCTCTCGTATTTGACTCTTTTGAGCTTTTGTCTCAGTTAACCTTTTTGGGTAAGTTTTTTACTCTTCATTTTTTTCCTCGCTTTGACATTTTTGGTTCAAGCGTTGGAAACTTTAGATATTGTGAACGGAAAGTCGGTGGTGTTGAGCCGGTCACAATACAACTTTGTTGTTTTCCCAACAAACTTTTGTTAACTTGTTATTGTGCACGGAATGTCGGTGGTGTTGAGCCGGTCACAATATACAATTTTTGGTCTTTTTGACAAACCCTTTTATTAATTTGTTAGTGTTCGGAAAGTCGGTAGAGTTGAGCCGGTCACTACTTATTATTTTTGGTTCTCTATTTTTATGAGAATAATTTGAACTTTTGTTGTTCAACTTTTTCATTGAAAACTTGTTCACTGAATCGTTTGCAGTGAATAATTATCTAAAGTCGGCAGCTAATGCTTAACCGTACTACAATATGGATAACCTTTGTTATTACCTTTTAATTTAGTTAGAATCGTTCTGAGATTATAAAAGATAGAGGCGATGGTGCTTATCTACACTTTTGTTAAATATTTCAGAAATATTTATTTGGTTTGTAATACAGATAGGTAGATGGAGGCTATGGTGCTTATCCACTCTTGAGTATAATTAATTTGTGATGGATTTCAGGATTGAGTCATATTGATGGATTAGTTTTGGTAAACCTTTACATTGTTTTTCACTTGGTTAGAAAGTTTTTATAACTTGTTTTTCTAGAGCAACTTAGTCAGTGGCTAGAAGCTTAACTGATTTAACGTTATGCTTTATTAGTGTCTTCTTTTAGTTTGAATAAATTTCATATTTTGGTGGTGGAATATTTTCTGTTTATTAATTTTTTTGAATAAGTTTTTATTAGGAATTTTTTGGGAGTTCTTCTCAAAAATAAAAGAAGTTTCATTCTTTTATTTTTTTTTGGGAAGGTATGTACTGTAACGAGGTATTTCGACTCGTTACATATTTTTCGTTTGGAAGCACATTTCAGCTTCTAAGACTGACAAAATTACCTTTTGGTTTTAAATAATTTAGAACATTTTCGTATTTAGCCATTTTTAGTCGATTTTAAATAATCGAGTTATTACTTGGTCTGTGGATCATTCCATATCCTATAGACAATCTTTAAAAAAAAAATGACTTTGACATCTGTCAATTCTCGATCAGAGACGTCACTTTTTCTTGTCCCTGGGGCCTACGAAGAGCTAAACTTTTTGGTATTTTTTCTTAATCAGATTTTACAAGATTAATCCATCTTGTTAATTAAATTTGCGATGATACTCGGCGTGCTTATGGCGTAGTGCCATATGATAACGTCGTGATTTTGCGGTGAGTCAATTTTTGATAACCTAAAATGTTTCGCGTCATCCTTCATAGCGACAAATATATTTACAATCGGATTTTTGGTTACAGCCTTTGGCGCTGTTTGTTTGGACGACTGTCGTCTACTGTTTGTGCGACGATGGGTGTCGTCAACTGTTTGTTCGACGCTGGAAGACGTCGTTAGTTTGAGGTGTTTGTGCGACGCACACCGTTTGGATGTCGTCGTAGTTTTGAGCTGTTGGTGCGACGATGAATGACGTCTGTTTAGAGTGGAGTGCTCAGACGCCCCCGGACGCTGCAGCTAAGCCAATTTCATTATAACTCTTTTTATTACCCTTAAAACTTTAATTTCATATTAGCAAGATGCAAGAAAGACAGTAACCAAATTTCAGTAGTAAAATGTAAAATAAATTAACCTAAAAAGTAACGAAAACCGAATGGTATTTATAGTCAAATGTTTAGACATAGTATTCCGGCTTTAACTAAATAATGTGTATCTCATTCTGGAGGTAAGGGACGTTTCGAAGTATTAAAATTTGTCATACAATCCCAAAACCGTGTTATCATTTGCCAGTCCCCCGGTCCGAGATTAAAAGTCTCAATGACACCGCTGATTTATCCTGGTACGTTTTAGATCTTGGTAGAACAAGGGCGCTCGATATTCATAAATACTGTCTACCTAACATTAATTTTTAGCTTTTTATACTCTATAACCTTCATGTTACAACCAGTAACTTATATTTTTTTATAAACAAAATTTTTTTATTACACTATAGACAATCTTTCAAAAAAAAATGACTTTGACATCTGTCAATTCTCGATCGGAGACGTCACTTTTTCTTGTCCCTGGGGCCTACGAAGAGCTAAACTTTTTGTATTTTTTCTTAATCAGATTTTACAAGATTAATCCATCTTGTTAATTAAATTTGCGATGATACTCGGCGTGCTTATGGCGTAGTGCCATATGATAACGTCGTGATTTTGCGGTGAGTCTATTTTTGATAACCTAAAATGTTTCGCGTCATCCTTCATAGCGACAAATATATTTACAATCGGATTTTTGGTTACAGCCTTTGGCGCTGTTTGTTTGGACGACTGTCGTCTACTGTTTGGACGACTATGGGTGTCGCCAACTGTTGGTTCGACGCTGGAAGACGTCGTTAGTTTGAGGTGTTCGTGCGACGCACACCGTTTCGATGTCGTCGTAGTTTTGAGCTGTTGGTGCGACGATGAATGACGTCTGTTTAGAGTGGTGTGCTCAGACGCCCCCCTGACGCTGCAGCTAAGCCAATTTCATTATAACTCTTTTTATTACCCTTAAAACTTTAATTTCATATTTGCAAGATGCAAGAAAGACAATAACCAAATTTCAGTAGTAAAATGTAAAATAAATTAACCTAAAAAGTAACGAAAACCGAATGGTATTTATAGTCAAATGTTTAGACATAGTATTCCGGCTTTAACTAAATAATGTGTATCTCATTCTGGAGGTAAGGGACGTTTCGAAGTATTAAAATTTGTCATACAATCCCAAAACAGTGTTATATCATTTGCCTGTCCCCCGGTCCGAGATTAAAAGTCTCAATGACACCGCTGATTTATCCTGGTAAGTTTTAGATCTTGGTAGAACAAGGGCGCTCGATATTCATAAATACTGTCTACCTAACATTAGTTTTTAGCTTTTTATACTCTATAACCTTCATGTTACAACCAGTAAGGTTTATATTTTTTATAAACCAAATTTTTTTATTACAATTAGCGCGAGAACAGGGACCGGATTTACCTCCACATATATAATCTTTCTTGCATCTTATTTTTGTTTTTCTTGTCACAATTTAGTGCAATTTTTTGTTATTTTTTTAGCATTTTTACAGTTTTTGTACTTTGAAAACAGAATTGTAACTTTGTTTACAACTTTTTTGTATTTTAACAAAACTAATTAACATACAATGTTCTTTATATGTCTTATATACTGGATAGACTAATCTAAGTGTGTACTTACTATATAATAACATTTGAGATATGCGTTGTTTACATTTTGTAAGGAACTGACCTTGACCACATTGAAAGTGCTAAGTTTTTGTTTGAATTGATATAACTTTGTCTTATATAAAGTTATAACGTTTGTTTACTGTTGAGAAGCATTAAACTACATTCATATTAGAAAATACTAGCTTATTAACATAATTATTAACTAGTTTATTGATTTTACTTTTCATAAATAGATATAACCTTAGCCGTTGTTAATAATCTTGAAAATTAAGATAAATTGTGAATCTTTTTTGCATCTTACATACTTCACAATTTGAATGTTTCTTTGTACATTCAAATTTCTTTAAATACTTTTGAACATTATTAAATATTAACATAAACTTTAAAACATAATAACTTAAACAGTTTTTAACAAAAAATCTTATAAACTTTGATGAGTTTTAACTATTCTTTGAATTTTTAGTTGGTTGTTTGTCTTTGTTTCTTTAATATTTTTGATTATTCATCATGACTGACAAACAGGTTCAATTTCCACCCTTGTTGGAAGAGAATTTACCTGGTACTTCTAGGGATGTTATTTCTAATCCGGCGTTGGATAATTTAGTTATGCAGAATGCAACAGAGGTTGACCCTTTCTTACCTAACCTTGGTCATAGTAGCTTGCATAATTTTACACCTTTACCTTCGTTTAACTCGATGAATGTTCAACTCAATGAACAATTGAAAAAGCATTTGCCTTCAACAAATAAACTTCCTGATTTGAAGCGTAGTAAGATATCTTTTGATGGGAAAACTTGTGTTAGAGACTTTATCACTTCGGTTGAGGAATATTTTTTGTATAAAAACTTTGATGAAAACTTTTTAGTCGGTTCTTTTTCTGATCTGCTCACTGGAACAGCAACGAAATGGTTCCGTAGTATTCGAATTAGGGTTTCTTCGTGGACAACACTTAAAACTGAATTGTTGAACAGATTCGACAAACCTGAATTTGATTATCATTTGGAGTATGAAATGAGAACTCACAAACAACGGAGTAATGAGTCACTTCCTGATTTCATTACTGAGATTTTAGATATGTCTAGCAGATTAGCTAATCCAACTTTTGAGAATGTTTTGATAACTATAATTAAACACAACATGTTACCTATTTACACACCGTTTTTATTTGGAAAATCAATAGACACTATTGAACAGTTTATCCGAATTAGTAAGGAATTAGAGATTTTAGTTAACCGAAAACCTGTAAAGGAAATTAAACAAAACTTTCATGCGGTTGAAACCAAACTTTCTTGTTTGAAGTGTAAGTCGACTGACCACACTTATAAAGAGTGTACAGAGATTCTTGGACCTGTGTGCTTTAAATGTCATAAACGAGGCGTTTTGACAAAGAACTGTGATACTTGTCATTCTGACAATATTAAAAATAATAATAATTCAAAAAACTTGTAAGGCATCGGGCCCAAGTTTTTAAAAAAACTTCAGGTGCTCCGATATCCAATTATAAACCTGATGATGATACGTGTAAGAGAGAATTTTCAGAATGGCTTGACTATTTAAAAACATTTTTTTCTGTTCATAAAGCAGCTCCTATACTTTTTACTAAACAAAATGATACTAGACCATTTTTAAAATTTACCATTTATAATGAAACTTTTTCTGGATTGCTAGATAGTGGTTCAAATAGCTGTGTTTTAGGTAATAATCAACACATGCATTTTTCTAAACTAGGATTTCAAATTAAACCTATTGATGCCTCCGCTTGTACTGCTGACGGTTCATCAAGAAAAGTTATCGGTTCTATGCGATTACCGGTTACCGTTGACAATGTTTGTAAACTTGTAGAATTTTTAATAATACCCTCTTTTGATCCACCTATTATATTGGGATTTGATTTTTGGTTGAAATTTAATTTAGCTAAAGACTTGTGGAAAAATATTGAATATGTTCACAATAATAAAATTCAAGTGAACGCTGTTACTTCTACAGTTCATTTAACTCCTTCTGAGAAACAACAATTAGATGAAACCATTGCTTTGTTTGAAGATATTTCTTATGAGAAAAAAGGTTTAGGCCTTACCACCCTTGTGGAACATAAAATTAACGTTACTGGCGAACCTTTTAAAAGTAGATATTGGCCGTTGAGTCCTGCTAAACAAAAAGAACTTTATGATGAAGTGGAAGTTTTATTAAAAGAAGGAATTATAGAACCTTCAAAATCTCCTTGGTGTTCCCCTGTATTAGCCGTCGATAAAAAAGATGGTGGAACCAGATTATGTTTAGATTCGAGACGATTAAATTCAATAACTGTTAAAGATTCTTATCCTTTGCCGTACCCTTCTAGGATATTAGACAGCCTTCGTGGGGCTAAATTCATATCTACCATAGATCTTTCTAAAGCATTTCTGCAAATTAAACTTGAAGAGTCCTCTCGTGAAAAGACTGCTTTTGTAGTTCCTGGAAAAAACTTGTACCATTTTGTTCGGATGCCTTTTGGAATCACCAACGCACCGGCAGAGTTACAACGCTTGGTTGATAAACTCTTTGGACCTGAATTTGACAATGTCCTGTTTAAATATTTAGATGATTTGATTTTAGTAAATGATAATTTTCAAAATCATATAGAGTACCTTAAAAAAGTCCATGAAATACTTAAAAACTCAGGCTTAACAGTAAATCTTAAAAAATGTGAATTTTGCAAAGAAAGACTCCGTTATCTCGGTTATATTGTAGACAGTCAAGGCCTACATACTGATCCGTCTAAATTAGAAATTATAGAAAACTTTCCACGACCAGAGTCCGTAAAACAACTTAGAAGCTTTTTAGGATTATGTTCATATTATCGACGTTTCATTTGTAAATTCGCTGATATTGCCTCCCCTTTAACTAAATTAACTTCCGGAAGTAAAAAGATAAAACGTACTTTTGTTTGGAATGAAGAAGCTGAAGAAGCCTTCATTAATTTAAAAAATGCCTTAATAACTACACCTGTTTTACAGTGTCCTGATTTTGAAAAACCTTTCTTTTTACATTGCGATGCTAGTTCTGTAGGAATTGGTAGTGTTCTGAGTCAAGAAGACGAAAATAATGAACAACATCCAATTGCTTATTATTCAAGATCTTTAAATAAATGTGAAAGAAATTATAGTACCACTGAACGTGAACTTTTGGCAGTTTTAGATTCAATTGAACATTTTAGACCTTATGTCGAAGGAATGAAATTCACAGTTGTGACAGATCATGCTAGTCTTAAGTGGCTTTTAAAACTTAATAACCCTAGTGGACGCTTAGCTCGATGGGCTGCACGTATTTCTCAATTTACTTTTGATATTGTTCATAAAAAAGGATCTTTACATCAAGTTCCTGACGCTTTATCTAGAATCAATATAACTTCAATATTAGTTTCCGCTATAAATATTGTCTCACCAGATGAAGATATAGAAGACCCTTGGTATAGAAAAGTCTTTATAAATTGTCAAAAATACCCTTCTAGAATGAAAAACCTTCGAGTAGAAGATAATACTTTATATCGTTACTGTAAAAATAAATTTGACCCTAATAGTCGTTTAAATTGGAAAATTGTTATACCTAAAGAACATGTTTTAGATACTATTCGTTCTAATCATGATGATATTAATTCTGGACACTTTGGAATACATAAAACTCTTAATAAAATAAAACAACATTATTATTGGAAAGGAATGTTCGGAGACGTTCAAAGATATATTTCTTCTTGCGACATTTGTAAAGCTTATAAACATTCAACTTCTGCTCCTGCTGGTAAGATGGTTAACCCTAAGAAAGTTGATCAACCCATGGTAATGTTATCCGTTGATATTATTGGGATTTTACCTAAATCTTATTCTGGACATAGATTCATTCTTTCAATTGTAGATGTTTTTACTAAATATTGTTGGATATTTCCTATGATAAATGCTACTTCTAAAGTAATTTGTAAAATCTTTGAAAAAGAAATATTTCTTAAATTTGGTGTACCTAAAATCTTAGTGGCCGACAACGGACCCCAATTTATATCTAAATATTTTGTAGATTTCTTAAAAAATTTCAACATCACTAAAATATTTTATAATGCACTATACACTCCACAGAATAATCCAGTAGAAAGATATAATAAGACAATAGAAACATGTATTTCTTGTTTTGTTAAAAATGATCATCGAACTTGGTCAAGGTTTTTGCCTCATGTCCAATTAGCTTTAAATAGTAGTGTAAATCTTGCTACAGAGTACACTCCTAACTTTTTGATGTTCGGTAGAGAACTTATTTTTGATGCATCTTTGCACCGTTTTAGTAACTCTTTTGATAACTTAGATCAACTTGAGCTTGGTACTAGAGATACTTATGCTCACTCTTTAAATTCACTTAGTGAAGTTTTTGTTAAAGTTCAAGCTTATCTTATGAAAGCTTATAAGCGTAATGCTCTTTATTATAATAGGGGAAGAAAAGTCATTTCTTTTGATGTCGGTGATGTAGTTTGGCGTAGAAGTTTTGTACAGTCAAATGCACCTGCATATTTTTCGGCTAAATTAGCACCTAAGTTTATTAAATGTGAAATTGTAGAGAGAATTTCTCCTAACGTTTATGTACTAAAGGAATTTAATAAAACAAGTACTGGACGTTACCATGTTAAAGATATAATTAAATATTAAAATTTTCATTTTTGGATTTAACTTTTATTTAACTTTGTTTTGGTATTCTGTTTTGGGAGGCACGTTGATTGTGGAAGTATGAGATTTGATGTATGGAAGAGGACGTGCAGGATGAAAGATGATTATCTGAAAGGAAACCAACACTTTATTCAAATACAACTTTAAATTACTAAACCTAACTTAGGTCTATTTTTGGTAATTTTATTTTATTTTGATACTTTTATCCTACTTTTAAACTTTTACCCAACTTTAAAAGCTACATCTGACGATTATATTTTCTTTTAGAAATTTTCTTGGCATCAAAAGATCTTATGTATATTTTATTATTTTGGTTACTTTGAAAAGCTTTTCACTTTTCAAGTACTCAACTTTCTTTTAGATACTTTGTGAAGTTTTCCACTTTTCAAGTATAAATATTGTTTTAGATTGCTATGAAAAGCTTTCCACTTTTCAAATAGCCTGCACATAGTGTAAATACATTTTTAATATAAATGTGTTTCAGTCTTTGTGAAGCATGTTATATATTATTTAGATTATTTAGTTTGTGTTTGTTGTAGACCTAAGCCTCGGATTTGACACTTAGAGCTCTATATAATTTTTACCCGGATTTGCCTCTCGGATTTGACTCTTTTGAGCTTTTGTCTCAGTTAACCTTTTTGGGTAATTTTTTACTCTTCATTTTTTCCTCGCTTTGACATTTTTGGTTCAAGCGTTGGAAACTTTAGATATTGTGAACGGAAAGTCGGTGGTGTTGAGCCGGTCACAATATACAATTTTTGGTCTTTTTGACAAACCCTTTTATTAATTTGTTAGTGTTCGGAAAGTCGGTAGAGTTGAGCCGGTCACTACTTATTATTTTTGGTTCTCTATTTTTATGAGAATAATTTGAACTTTTGTTGTTCAACTTTTTCATTGAAAACTTGTTCACTGAATCGTTTGCAGTGAATAATTATCTAAAGTCGGCAGCTAATGCTTAACCGTACTACAATATGGATAACCTTTGTTATTACCTTTTAATTTAGTTAGAATCGTTCTGAGATTATAAAAGATAGAGGCGATGGTGCTTATCTACACTTTTGTTAAATATTTCAAAAATATTTATTTGGTTTGTAATACAGATAAGTAGATGGAGGCTATGGTGCTTATCCACTCTTGAGTATAATTAATTTGTGATGGATTTTAGGATTGAGTCATATTGATGGATTAGTTTTGATAAACCTTAACATTGTTTTTCACTTAATTAGAAAGTTTTTATAACTTGTTTTTCTAGAGCAACTTAGTCAGTGGCTAGAAGCTTAACTGATTTAACGTCATGCTTTATTAGTGTCTTCTTTTAGTTTGAATAAATTTCATATTTTGGTGGTGGAATATTTTCTGTTTATTAATTTTTTTTGAATAAGTTTTTATTAGGAATTTTTTGGGAGTTCTTCTCAAAAATAAAAGAAGTTTCATTCTTTTATTTTTTTTTGGGAAGGTATGTACTGTAACGAGGTATTTCGACTCGTTACATATTTTTCGTTTGGAAGCACATTTCAGCTTCTAAGACTGACAAAATTACCTTTTGGTTTTAAATAATTTAGAACATTTTCGTATTTAGCCATTTTTAGTCGATTTTAAATAATCGAGTTATTACTTGGTCTGTGGATCATTCAATATCCTATAGACAATCTTTCAAAAAAAAATGACTTTGACATCTGTCAATTCTCGATCGGAGACGTCACTTTTTCTTGTCCCTGGGGCCTACGAAGAGCTAAACTTTTTGTATTTTTTCTTAATCAGATTTTACAAGATTAATCCATCTTGTTAATTAAATTTGCGATGATACTCGGCGTGCTTATGGCGTAGTGCCATATGATAACGTCGTGATTTTGCGGTGAGTCTATTTTTGATAACCTAAAATGTTTCGCGTCATCCTTCATAGCGACAAATATATTTACAATCGGATTTTTGGTTACAGCCTTTGGCGCTGTTTGTTTGGACGACTGTCGTCTACTGTTTGGACGACTATGGGTGTCGCCAACTGTTGGTTCGACGCTGGAAGACGTCGTTAGTTTGAGGTGTTCGTGCGACGCACACCGTTTCGATGTCGTCGTAGTTTTGAGCTGTTGGTGCGACGATGAATGACGTCTGTTTAGAGTGGTGTGCTCAGACGCCCCCCTGACGCTGCAGCTAAGCCAATTTCATTATAACTCTTTTTATTACCCTTAAAACTTTAATTTCATATTTGCAAGATGCAAGAAAGACAATAACCAAATTTCAGTAGTAAAATGTAAAATAAATTAACCTAAAAAGTAACGAAAACCGAATGGTATTTATAGTCAAATGTTTAGACATAGTATTCCGGCTTTAACTAAATAATGTGTATCTCATTCTGGAGGTAAGGGACGTTTCGAAGTATTAAAATTTGTCATACAATCCCAAAACAGTGTTATATCATTTGCCTGTCCCCCGGTCCGAGATTAAAAGTCTCAATGACACCGCTGATTTATCCTGGTAAGTTTTAGATCTTGGTAGAACAAGGGCGCTCGATATTCATAAATACTGTCTACCTAACATTAGTTTTTAGCTTTTTATACTCTATAACCTTCATGTTACAACAAGTAACATATTTTTTATAAACAAAATATTTTATTACAGTAAGATAATGCAACACTATGGTTTTCCTCTTGGAGTTTTTCTCTAACAAACCTTTCTACTTTAGTTAATCTGTCATTTAATATTTTAGTATTATCATTTATAATTTTTGTGGAGTTAACAACATGGTCCAACATTTCAGATATAATAGTAATTTTGTTAGAGATAGCTTGTTCACGAGTTTTAAGATCGGATATCAACTCTTCAAAATGAACTGCATCTTCGTGGTCAAGATTACCAGTGATAACTTTGATAAGAGATCCAAGTGGATCAATTAGGCCACGTTTAGACCTCTTTTTTGGTATGAGTTGTTGTAATTTTTCAATAACTTCATCTCTAATATACTCTACCTGAACTCGGAATTCTTTTACTTCATTATTAAAAGAATTGTTATTATTACGAAATATTACACTTTTACAAAATTTAGAATATTGGCGTATGTTGAAATTAAAATCTGACGCTATTCCCTCTAGTTGAATTGTTTTAACAATTGTCCAATCGTTGCGTTGTACAAATGCTTGGCCTTGCTTAACGGGTAGAATGCCTGGATTTTTGTCAATTTTCTGAATTTGCAGACCTTGGCTTGGAGCAACTTGGTCTAGGAGAGCCTGGGTCGTCGTCATCGACACCATCACGAGTATGCCCCACCTGTGGAGGACGTTTGACATGTTTAATGGGCACCTTTGTGTCTCTGTCCTTTATTTTTACAGGAACTACATTGCGTTTTACCTTGCCTGTTACGATAGCCTTTTGATATTTGGGTTTATCTTTGGATTGCCGTTTATTGACAGGTTTTGCATAGATGGTTTTTCCAATACCTAATTCCGGTCCTATCTCACCTCCGCGCTTTTTAGTTACGTTTTCCTTATCTTTGTTCATCTTTTCTGCTATACATTTATATAACTCATGTGTTCTTTTACGGTGATCCTTAACCAGTTGTTGTTTATATGTTTTGTCAAAGTCAATGTCAAAATCTGATTTTAAATCGGTGTGTCCGAATACAACTTCGAAGGGTGTTAAGTCAGTAGCACTATGGATGGTGTTGTTATATGCCATAATAGCATAAGTCATTACGGATGCTGCATCTGTGTATTTCCTATCAAATTTAGCTATTCTATAGATCTCAATAATGGTAGAGTGGAATCGTTCGATCATCCCCATTGAATTAGGGTTGTTTGGAGTACCGATGTGTAATTTAATTTTATATAGCTCAGTTAGTTCCTTCAATAAGTCATTATTGAATTCGGTTCCGGGGTCGCAACTGATTTTACGTGGAATACCATAAAAACTGAAGTATTTTACTAAGGCTCTAACTACTTCTGGAGTAGATCGAGCTGGTATTTCCATGGCCTGGCCTAATTTACTAAAGGCGTCAATTATGGTGAGGTACTGTTTAGATTCTATAGAGAATGTGTCTATGAATATTTCCTGAAACGGTGAATTTTGAGTTGTAGTAAGCTGTAATGTCGGTTTGATGGGTTTGCGATCATATTTTGCGATTTTACATTTTTCACAGAAATTTATAGTGGCTGCAACCGTTTCATGCATGTTTGGCCAATAGTAGTTGCGTCGGATTCGTTTAACAGTTTCTGTAATACCACGATGGCATGTTTTGCCTTCGTGTAATTTCCGAATTATCATTTGTTGCTCTTCCTCATCAGTGACGGAAACAACACGTTCAGTGCACTCATAGAAATTAATAGTTCCCTTTTTAAACAGCGATATTACAACGTTACTAAATTCTTTTCGGTGTTCTTCTCTTTCAAAATAGATAAAATACTTTATTTTTGGGCGAATATATTTTTTTAAGAATTGTTTGATCAAATCCGGGTTCTCAAGTGGTAAAAAGACTTCAAGTATTTTCTGATGTTTGTTGGAAAGATCTTTAACCTGAATGTCATTACCATATCGGTGAAATACCAATATTTGATTTGGTTTCGTATCTACTGCTTCATTCAAAATAGGTATGCCAAATGATTCTAACTCTTTTTCGGAATGTATGGTGTCTGTGGCACTAGTACTTGAATCAGATCGAACAAGCCAGCCTGATTCTTTCCTCAAAAATTCTGAATTTACAGAGTCTGTTTCTGATATGGTTATAGGACTAGCTGTTGCAGTTCTGTCTGAGTCGGAGATTGTTATAGTCTTTGAGTCGTCAGTCGTTCGTCGTCTTGCCAATTTAGTGATTTGTTTAGTCACGTCTTCTATATGTGATTGTAATCTATTTTCGCTCTCATCTACGTTAACGATCATAGATATACCGTCACTCGGTCCGTCTGTTCCTAGTGCGTTTAGTTTGAGCCTAGATAATGCGTCAGCGTTCGCGTTTTGATGTCCGTTTTTATGTTTAATGTCAAAATCATATTCCTGTAAACGCAATCTCCACCGTGTGAGCTTGCTTCCGGGTTCTTTGAGTTGGTATAGCCACAGTAAAGGTTTGTGGTCGGTGACTATATCGAACTTGTTGCCATAAAGATACGGCCTGAAATGCTTTGTGGCCCAAATGATGGCCAACAACTCTCTCTCAGTGGCGCTATACTTTCGTTCGCTCTCAGTTAGCGTACGACTAGCGTAAGCCACTGGTCTATCGGTACCGATTGAGCCTTGCGAAAGTACAGCTCCAATTGCTACCTCTGATGCGTCGGTGGTCAAGATGAATGGCTTGGTCATGTCTGGGTATTGTAAGATGGGTGCATTTACTAACAACTCCTTACACTTTTCAAATGCCTCTGTATATTTTCCACCTTTTTACCTTTCTTTAAGCAAGCTGTTAACGGTTGTGTGATTTTGGAAAAGTCTTTGACGAATCGTCTGTAGTATCCTATAAATCCTAGGAATCTTTTTATCTCAGTCTGTGTCTGTGGAATGGGATAGTCAAGCACTACCTGAATTTTGTCATTGTTCGGTCGAAGTCCGTCTTTAGTCAGAGTATGTCCTAGATACTGCACTTCCCTTCGGAGAAATTCCGATTTATCTAGCTGTACTTTCAGGTTAGTCTGTCTCAGTCTGTCGAAAACTGCGCGTAATTTTTCAAGGTGTTCCGTGAGCCCATTTGAATATATAAGTATATCGTCAAGGTATACTAGACAATGTATACCTTGTAGACCTCTCAACACATTGTCCATGGCTCGTTGAAAGGTCGCCGGCGCCGTCTTCAAGCCAAAAGGCATCCGAAGAAATTCGTAATGACCATTTTGGGTTGAAAACGCCGTTTTTTGTTGGTCCTGCTCTGCGATCTCTATTTGATGGTAGCCTGATGCAAGATCCAATGTAGTAAAATAAGTGCTTTTACCTAATTTGTCAAAAATATCACATATGTTGGGAAGTGGATATCTGTCATCGGTCGTTATCTCGTTCAGTCTGCGATAGTCAATGACCATTCTATATTTCACCTGGCCTGAAGCGTCTAGCTTTTTGGGGACCAGGTGAACAGGTGCACTCCAAGGAGAGTGTGATTCTTTAACCACATTGTCCTTGAACAATTTTTCCACCTGTTCTTTGATCTCTTGAGCTTGAGCCGGTGCCTGCCTATAAGGCTTGGTGTATATAGGATCCTCATTTACTGTCCTAATATGATGTTTAACCTGGTTCGTAAAGGTTAGTGGTAAGTCTTCGCAGTAAAATATGTCTTTATATTCCATGCATAAGGCAGATATTTCTTTGCGCTCTTCTGAATTTAAGTGGTCAAGTCGCAATTTGTTCAAGTTGTTTTCCAGTAAATGATCTACGTCGACGTTAGTCATGTCAGTATTGTAATTTATGTCACATACGTCATTTTGATGTTTTAATTTTAAGACCTTAAAAGGCTTTGTAATTGTCATGACTATGTCATCTTCCGATGTGTTTTGCATAATAGTCGTAGCAAAATAATTTTCACATTTAACTATTGCAGAGGGCATTCTCACGTCATTGCTAAACTGCTTGAAATTTAGGATTGCATCACCTTCTTCCAAGTTTACAGGTAACCTAATACGATGTTCACTACGAGCCTCTAGGTTAAAGGTATGTACCTTGCCTACGTCATAAATAATAGGCACAGTGGTGTCATTAGTTCTGAGGGTGTTATTTCCCAGATCTAAGTATGCCTTGAGTTTGGTCATTAAATCCCATCCTATTACACCGTCATACTTTTTGTCAACGTCATAAACGTAAAATTTATGATATTCATCGTGATTAAAAATGGCGAATAGTGGAATATTGACCACTTCACTATGGGTGCTGGAAGCATGTGTGCTCGTTACCATGAACGGTTCATAGGATTTTTGTTGAGCATAATATTCATTCGCTTTAGTTGGGCTTATAAATGATCTTGTGCTGCCAGAATCCAACATGAATTTGCTGTCAATTTCGGGCACATATATGTATGGTAATTTAAGAGTTGTATCATAGTTTAATTCAATTATCTCGGGAATTTGGGGGAAACAACCATGCAAAAATTTTCTGTTTCACTTACTTCGTTTTCGTTGTTGCAAGCATTTTCTGCGGTCTCTGTGGTCTCCGGGTAATATTCTGTCATGTCATAAGGCTGGTATTCTTCATAGGGGTAATAGTACTCTACATCGTCATAATTATATTCTGGGTTGTACTCGCCTTCCGAATTCGTGGTCATCTCGTTCACTGGCAACCTTTGTGGGGCAGTCCTCATAGACACGTCGTTGGTGAATGGAGGCGGGCGGTAGCCTTGAGGCTGCGATGGTCTATAACCGAACTGACCAGCTTGAGGCCGGAACCCAAACTGTGAAGGTCGATAGCCAAATTGACCGATTTGAGGTCTAAAACCATTCTGACTTACCTGTTGAAGCTGGGGCCTAAAGCCGAACTGAGCCTACGGTCTAGGAACAAACTGCTGAGCCTGCGGTCTAGGACCAAACTGCTGAGCCTGTGAAGGGCCGCTGTTAAAATTTGGTGTGAAACCAAATTGGGGTGGTCGATAGCCAAAGTTATTTGTTTGAGGCCTGGGCATTGGTGGTTGAAAATATTGGGGTCGAGCCAAAAATTGATTTCCAGGAATGCCAAATTTGAATTGAGTTTGAGGTATCAAAGGTTTAAAGATTGGTGCCGGAACATTAGGGGGTTGCGCACGACCTTGCAACATTTTTGTACGCATGTTGTATTGTTCTTGGAAGTTTACTTCCTCTAAAACTTGTTTTAAAGCGTCTTCCAAAGAATTCGGATTTTTCAACCTAACTAGCCTCACCATATGTTCAGGTAGGTTATATAAGAACACATTTAACGAAGTATTGTCGTATATAATACGCTTAGCCTGTTTCATGTCCGCAGTATGTACTTGATTAACCTTCGACAAAAGGATTGCACGCACGTCCTGAATCCTGCCACAAAATTCAAGATAGGATTCGCTAGGCTTGATCTTTAACGTCTCTAGCTCAATCGCAACGCACTCCTCGCTACGCGGATCACCAAAATGTTGGACAAGGACAGATCTTAATTCGTCATATGTGTCAAAATCACCTCTCTCGCTAATAAGGGCCGCTGCTTTGCCTGTTAACCTACTGGTCACGTAATGCATTAAAAATTCATTACGCTGTACAGTACCTTGAAAGTGATGAATCACGTATTCACATTTTCGCAAGAATAAATTTAACACTTTAGTATCACCATTGAATTCAGGAATTAACCCTAAAATTTCTCGCGGAATATGCGGTTCGGGGTTAGGTGCATGCACAGGTGCCGCTGCAGCCTGAACATTTTGTTCGTGAGACATTTTGGTTCACTATACTATACACTTTATATTATTAATTAAATATTATACAGTAGATTTTATACTGTGTGTAATTTAATAAAATTACCAAATTCTAATAGAACTAATTATTTAAAGTTAATATCACTAATTACACAATCAATTAATTATTTTAACTTATTAAAGTTAAAAGTGCAATTTAATTCACTCCGACAATTTATAAAAATACAATTCTTATAACTATGTGCAATGTTCGTCACTTCATAAAACTATTTTACACACTTCGAGGATGGCAGGAAAGGAGAGAAAAGGATGTTACTTTAGGTACTCACAGTCCAATCGCCATTATCCAGTTGTCCCTTGTTGAACTAATTTGTTTGGTTCGTAGATAGCCGATACCGCGAATCACTGATTTTAAGTTATCGCGATTTTTCGCTGCCACACACGGGTTTTCACGAATATACTCGGATATTACGAGCGCGAATTTTGGCGAGGGCAGCAGCCGACTATCCTACCGGCTGCGCCAGTTAACAATCGGGAACGTCGGATTGTCTTTTTAAAAACTAAAATTAAAATTTAATTATAGAGTTACAAGATTTTATTGTATTCTCTACAGTGGTTGCTCTAAGACTAACTTATTTATTAAATGTAAGAGCTAACTGACAAAGGATGTTATGACTAAACCTTATCTAAGAATATGCTGGCATTGCATCCTGCACATGGGTGATCTTATGCGTGGGCGAATACTATGTCAGCATAAAGCGTCGGAGATGGGAATATAACGAGCTATTTTACGAATGATACAAAAATATTTTTGTTACGAATTTTGATGGTTAGTGATCTGGTTTATGGCATGAGGTCAGGCACCCGCCCATTATGCCTCTTACAATATTTAGGTGGGTGGTGACTTGCCATCCACTAAATGAGCCCCCTACCCATAAAATAAAGGCAGACCGTTACATGTATTGGCGCCGGGGGGGGCAACATTGATGTGGATGGCTATTTTTTTCGTGACTTAATCAAATTCAGTTGGTTTCTTTGTTATTATTTGTATCAGTTTATTTCTGTAAAAGTTTTAATTTTGGAAAAGTTGAACATATTATGTTTTAAGTTATTTATAATATTGTACTTCTAATTTTGTATCTGATATTACTTTATACACATATTATTGTACACCACCGTCTTCTACTTCCTGTATTACTGTCCATCCAATGGTGAGCTGAAAGAGATTACTAAAAGCGATTAAACCATCCACTGTAATAGAGTAGATATTATGATTATTGATTGTTGTATAGTTATGTAATTGGTATGCAATAAAGAGTTTTTGTTTTGTATTGTATTTAAACTAGTATTATAAAGAGGAGAAAAGGATTTGATTTTGAGTTTGTCACGATTTTACTCAAAAACTACAAGACCGATAAAAAAAATTCTTTCACTGTGTGAGTACACAGTGAGTAATAGGCTATACTTTATCTCTGTATTCTAACAGTACTAGAACTACGCGGGCGAAACCGTGAGGTGCTGCTAGTATTAGATATAATATAACGCTTTAGTTTTAGGTAATTGTAAGGTTAAATTGGTCATCATGGTATAAAATTGACATCAAGCTACTATTGTTTATTCCGTGACCAAGGTCAGATAGTGGTCAGATGAGTGTGTGTGTGTTTTGAATGCAATTTTATTGTTATTCCTGGCAGTCAAGAAACTAAAAGTCAAGGCAAGGTCTAATATATATGTATATATCAATAAAATCTATATAAAGATGGAATAAGATTTTTCAAAAGTGAATAGTGGCAGTGATTTAAAGGTGCTGGCTGGACTTATCTTTACATAGTATAAAACAAAGTCACTCCCACTGTTTTTACGCTTTAAACTACGCAGCGCAATGGATTTAAATGCAGTTTTCTGCAATAGATAGAGTGATTCAAGGGGAAGGTTTATAACCAGGATTAAATGCAGGCAAAGCCGCGGGGCGCTGCTAGTAATATATAAACATTCCCCACCCATCCGGATCCCATACATGGAAATGTTTTCCTCAAATCTATAGGTGCAGGGTGTTTATGGATAGGTCTTTAAAAATTACATTGAGGTCTCTAAAACCATTTTTAGGGTTCCATACCCAAAGGGTAAAACGGGACCCTATTACTAAAGACTCCGCTATCCGTCTGTCTGTCTGTCTGTCTGTCCGTCTGTTACCAGGCTGTATCTCATGAACCGTGATAGTTAAGACAGTTGAAATTTTCACAGATGATGTATTTCTGTTGCCGCTATAACAACATATACTAAAAACAGAATAAAGTTATAAATAATAGAGGATCCCCATGGAAGAAACGTGTTTTTTTCGGCATTTCACGCCATCTATGAACGCTTAGTTAGGTAAACGTCCCATAGATGGCGTTATATTGAAATGTCGATTCCTAACACCTTTGTTAGACGTTAGATGGTGTTATAAGAAATAAAATGTTTAATAATTATTATTATTTGCTAGCGAAAAATGATAGTGGTATTTTTTGCTCGATCTTATAAAATACTGTAGTGTGGTACGGAACCCTACGAGTGCGAGTCCGACTTGCACTTGGCCAGTTTATTTCTCAAAGTCAATCATTTGAAAGATAGGCACGTCGAAAGTGGTAAAATTTGTGTGTTAAAAGTAACAAACAACTTTTAAAGTAAGGGAGTGAAAAATCTAAAAAAAATATATGCTGTAGACCTCAATATTCAAACATGGAACTGAAACTAAAAAAAAAATGTTCATCCAACCTATACATGCAGGGTGTTTATAGATAGGGGTTGAAATTTAGAATCGTTTGGCACGAAAAAGGGGGAATGGAGGGGTGGAAGGGGTAGGTGAGGGTCCCCCTTTCACTACCCCACCACTCTCATTACAAGGTAATGCATAGTTTTTGAGTTATGATTTTTTTTTAAAAATCATAACCTCACTTGGTAAACATTTTGAATCGTATGGCACGAAAAAGGGAGGGTGAGGTGATGGGGGGGGTAAGGGAGGGTCCCCCTTTCCTTTTCCCACCCCTTTTATTACAAGGTAATGCATAGTTTTAGAGTTATGCGTATTTTTGTAAAATCATAACCTTTTTTGTAACACTTTGCTGATCAATATCACTGTTTTGTTGGAAGTTTAACAGACTTTTTGCGCTTCGCCGGCCGCTGCCGCGGCACGCTCGCTTCGCTCGCTCGGCTCGCGCGTTGTGTTGTCGCAGTTTCAACCTAACCTAACCTAGTTTTTTTTCTAGTAGGGTTTTCTTATTAATTTAGTAGTGGTAAATAATATTACTAAAATTTTTACTAAGTTATCTAGCCCTTGTAATTATTATTTGCGATTTGTTTTTATGGTTTAGTATATTTTTAGTTTAGATTTTGTTTATATCGTTTTATTGGAAACTGTGCATTACCTTGTTATAAGAATGGTATTGTTACAATCAGGGACCTAACCTCTACCCATCCTCATAACATTTTATATGAAATTCATGCCAAACAATCCTAAATTCAACCAAAAATCCAAAATCAAACCCAACAAAAATAGGCATAACTCAAAAACTATGCATTACCTTGTAATGGGAGTGGTAGGGTAGTGAAGGGGGGACCCTCCCCTTCCCATTCCACCCCTCTACCCCCCCTTTTTCGTGCCAAACGATTCTAAATCCAACCCTAGATAGGTCTTTAAAAATGACATTGAGGTCTCTAAAACAATTTTTTCTCAAAGTCAATCATTTGTCGAAAGTAAGTAGTAGTAAGTAAGGTAACATGTGTGTGTTAAAAGTAACAAAAACTTTTAAAGTAAGGCAGTGAAAAATCTAAAAAAAAATATGTGCTGTAAAATTGTATCTAAAAAAATATATGCCTCAATGAAAACTTTCAACTAAAATTGGTTTGAACAATATCAGTAGTTTTTCAGATATAGTATATTTTCAAAACCGCTAATATAACTATATTTTTGCTTTTCATACAAAAACCAAGTTAATTATTTGCTGGAGAAAAATAATAATTTTAAAATATACTCCACTGTATTACGGAACCCTACGAGGCCAGTTTATTTTTCTTCAAAGCAAATATTGACGTGATTTAATTTTGCAGCGAGGCAGAGCTAGCGGGCATTAATTTTGATTGGGACATTACCCAGGTGGAGAGTGTCATATTCAGAACAGCCACGAGTATAGACAACTACATGGAAAGAGCCACAAAATTTGTAAAATTTCTTCGGGAAGATCGTAAGTTATATAGCATAGCATGGAATACTGCTAATACCTATATACATAATTATTCTTCAAACGTCATGAACTTGAGAGCAATAATTTAAGATCGACAAAACGAAATAAACGTTGCCAAGTGCAAATCGGACTCGCACTCGTAGGGTTCCGTAACACAGTAGAGTATTTAATAGCTATAATTTTTCGCCACCAAAAAATTAACTTTGTTTTTCATAGAGTTTGTACGAAAAACAAAGTTATATTTCCGGTTTTGAAAATGTGTTATATCTCAAAAACTGCTGACTATATCTCGTTCAAACCAATTTTCGTTGAAAGTGTTTATTGAGATCTACAGCATATATATTTTTTTTAGATTTTTCACTCCCTTATTTTCAAAGTTAGAGAGGGACACACATTTTACCACTTTAAAAGTGTCTTATCTTTCAAACATCAAAATTGTTTTATGGTTGAAGACGTATAGGTTTGATGATTTTTTTAAATGTTTCACATCTATATAGCCATGTATATATAGCCCCTTAATCAATAATCTTATATTTTTATATATTTTGATTATAATTAAAATATTTGAAAAACAACCGACTTCCATGGCCCGCGAGTCAGTTTCAGTAGCAAGTTTGAGACGTTTATCTTCATATCTCTGAAGATACTTATCTGATCTCGACGAAATTACAATGGGAAATCGCGCGCATCGGTTCACAATTGACGGAGCAATCGCGGAACATACAAAAAAAAAAAAACAACAAAAAGATAGAACCTCCTCCTTTTTGGAAATCGGTTGAAAAATCACAAAATGGTTCTCAAAATACATCTCTCTGCGAAGTGTCAATTGTGTAGTCTTAATAGTTTCGGAATAAAGTGGCTGTGACATACGGACAGACATGACGAATCTATAAGGGTTCTGTTTTTTGCCATTCGGCTATGGAACCCTAAAAAACTGACTTCCAATGCTGCACCAGTAATTTTTAGTACCCAGTTTGAGGTGTCTTTATGTTTAGAGATATTCATTAGGTCTCAATGAAATTACAATGGGAACAAACGGAAAGTACAGTATTGTCTAAAAAAATTAAGATTATTCCAAACTGGTGTTGTTTGATGACAATTTTTACGTTCTTTAAGTTTACAACACTATTACGGACATATCTATAATACTATAAGAATCTTTGTCCTGACAAACTGACTGACAGACAATGCACAGAACATATATAGTTACATGTATGAAAATGACATAATCATTATAATAATTTTACAGATAAATATAAACAAAACATGCCCAACACACAAGCTTCCATTTCTCAAAAAATTGAGTTTATCTCTCAAGAAGAATCTCAGAACGAGACGTTTCCAAGGAATGCTCCATTATGCAACAATCAAAATATGTTAAATGTTATACAAAAACAACAGGAAGATATGTCCTGCAACATCACTACTGCTGAGAATGTCATACAAGCAACTTCCAATGTTGGTGATAATAATGAAAATTTTGACAATTCAAGATTTAAAGTACCATGAACTGGGCATCTGACTGTTAAGTCCTGCAGCAATATAAACACAGGCAACACTATGAATACTGTTCCATCATACATCAGCGGAATGGAACACGTTAAAGTACCAACAGAAGGTAGAATAAACCCATTCATTCAAATCAAGCCAGGAAATGAGACACATGAAGGCTCATTGAAGAACATAATAGATTCTTGCTTCAAAGAGCCCAGAGAAGAAGCTCTAAAGCCCACAGATATTACGGCTGGCAATAACATCCAGGGCACAGTTATTGCCACTGGAGAGGGCAAAGATTGCACAGCATTGCTTCTAGACACTCCTACTAAAGAAATTGACAAAAACATTTACAAAGAAAAAATTGAGAAAGAAATTGTTAAGGAAGAAAACGATATTGGACAATTTCCTGTTGCAGAAGAGTGTGATGATCCGGTGAACGTGATAGTACCAAAGCTTTCGCCAGGTATATCCGATGATCCAATAGACGTGTCTGTGGATAATGAAACTGACTTACAATGTTCAGAACCACAAACGTGTCAAGAAACTGAAGTATTAGGAAATAATAGCACTATGCCTTCCAATGAGATAAGTGCTACAGAAAACTGTTTAGAGGTCTCAACAGAATCCTTGGAGGAGTTATCTGAGGCTACTAGCCCATGTAATGTAACAAATCCTATGGAAAACACCATGGTACCCGTAGTGGAATCTTTAGAGGCAAGTGCTGCGGATAACCCCTCTGAAGATATGACGGATCCAGTGGTGGAATTGCCCGTAGCTAATAATGCAGAAAATCAAATCGAGGACACTGTGCAACCCTTGGGAGAGACGTCCCAGGCAAATTACGGATATAATCTAACGGAGGCCACAATTGAACCCCTGGTCCTGTTGACAGAAGCTAACAATGAAGAAAATCTTGATAAGAATAACGCAGAAAGTTCTACAAATGACGATTATCAAGGGGTAAAGCGGCGTCGCAGCTCCGACCCAACCTTAAAGAATCCAGAAAACAAAAGGGCTCGCCTGGAAGGTGCCTCAGGACCATCAAACTCTAATCTTAACCAGTGTATAAAACTGGAAAGACAAAGCCGACTGTCTGTAGATAAACCTAACAACAGCCCATGTGTAGTTATTCTGGATAAGAATGGCATACTAATGGATAAATCCCGAGCAGCTCGAGTTAATAAGGCAATCAATAAGGCTTCTTACCAGATGTACCGTAGGAATCGCGGGAAGCCAAGATCGGAATGGAGGCTCCCGCTGTTCAACAGGCAGGCAAAGCAGCAACATGGGGGACTAAAGGTGTATCCACAGGACGATTTTACTGTAGCTTGGCTTACATCCACAGCGGAAGAATTACCTGGTTTATGGGAAGGGTCAGGTGGGTACATGGTAGTAGGAGAACATAAAATGCCTCGGTATCTACTGGGGGTGATTTACATCCCAGATTTCAGTGAAGATAGAGACGATCCTTTAGGCTGGAGTACGGTTCTATGGGATTACATAGTAGAGCTGAATAGGGATATCGATTTAAAAAAGTGGGCTATTGTTAAGCATTTAGTTCGCTTACAAGATGACTGCTATAACCATCTTTTGGTCGTCGGCATTCCACAGGAAGATATAGCTTCCTTGGAAGGTGTGAACTTCAGTCTTCATTATATGGGGAGTAAGGTGCTTATCAGGAAAAGAGTCAAGATGGATAATGGTGGCATGGATGTACCAACTGTGGCCGAATCTATAACTGTGCCAAATGCTATGTGTCAAATAGAACCTGAAGCTTGCGATGCTTTGACTGACTCCGCCTTTGAGAATCCAAATTGGACGGAGGAGGAAATAAGTCAACTTATGACAACGGGAGAAATTGCAGATGAAGATATTGCTGGCAATGTAATGGCATTTGATATCCATTCGAGGGATACGTTTATTAATTAGTTTTTAAGGAACTTTACAGATCGCTGTTAGATTTTAATGATGATTAAGATTTTTCATTTTAAATGTTAGAATTTAATTAATACTTTTTATATTTTACATTTGATTAAGTTACCATGTGACAAAATTTTTAAACTGATGTGTTTTTTAAAACACGCTAGGTGCCATTTAGTAATTGAATAATTCAACATGTGTACGAATTTAAATTGATGTCAGAAAAGTGTAGGTATGAATAAGAAATAGGTTGCGCCAACATGTGAACGAATTTAAATGTATGTCAGAAGAAGTATAGGATAGGTTGCGCCAACATGTGTACGAATTTAAATTGACGTCAGAAAAGGTATGAATAAGAAATAGATTGCGCCAAATTAGGATCTGTGAGCCTATCACGAACTTTGACAGTTGATTATTGAATGAACTAAATGACGGTGACGCAGCTATGTAGGCTGTTTAGGCTCCATCTCTGTCATTTCGTTATTTTCAATCCCTATCAAACTTCGTGATAGGCCTGCTGATTTATTTATTCTTAGGCCGTGTAGGTTTTGGATACGGTATAACTGTAAGGGTAGCCATGTACATACGGAATTCCGTTTCAAAATCGGGTTTCGAGTCCTTCCGGAAGGCTGAATTTTGGATTGTTTTGTTTATGTTAAAAAAAAAGAGTGCGTAGAAAGCTACGCGGTAGAAGTAAAACTTCTCCCACAGAGTGGGAATTCAGAGTAAGTTCAATCAATTTATTTGTCAACATCACTAATTATTTTTTTGTGCAACTCCATTTGTTGAACTTAGCGGGACGAATGCCCGAATGATAGCGAATACGTCTTCGTAGTTACGCCGTTCTACAATAGAGGGCGTTTATATAAAATATAACACGACGCCTACGTCATTTCCGTTGGATTCGGTCCGTGACGCTACGTCACTTCCGTTTTACCCGAGTGCACCAAAAGAAGTTTCATTTCAAAATATAAAGTGTATGTTGATAATGAAAAGAAAAATGACTGTTACATTATATTATTATAACGTAGGTAAGTATTGTATTCTCTTGCTTGGCATTCGTATGGCTGTGTATTTTAAATTTAAAAAAATAATTTAGTCATATTTAGACTTTGGGCACATAAAATGTTTAAGTCTCAAATATCCCCTGAAAGTGTATTGTGAAACAACAAAACAATAATTACATATACTTTTAATATTACATAATTTTCTCCAAAGATTTTATTTAAAAAAAAATTAAGTGCATCACTCATATGTTGTATTTCTATCGTTTTGTGATATATTTTATAACGCAAGTTGTCGTCATGTTGATTCATTAATTTTAATTATAAGATTTATAAGTGTAGTAGTAACGTAAAGTGTATGTACTTATTGAAAAGTGATCATAAACAAACAGACATATTTTCGTAGTAACTAGCTATTAATATTGTGCCATACTGTGTATAGTTGTACATAATTTGTAGTATTTGCATACACATATGTTTTTTAAGTCCCGCTTGCAGAAGTTGCAGATACCAGATTGAATATATATTTTTATAATCCAGGGTTAAGCAATATTCAAGGATGACATAAAACAATATGTTGATTTATGTCATCCTTATACATTGTATCGTATATGTATCGTATGTAGATTCTACATAAATAGGATTGGTTTATCTAAAATATTGTCGCGAAAAATAGACATAAACATTGCAATTACTCATAAATAATGTGATCTTAGATATTGCATAACCCTCCTAAGATTTAGTATTGAAAGAAATCGAAGTGGTATACCTATTTTTTATTTGTGTAGCATTTAATATCTGCATTATGACATAGTAATAAGTGTATTTTTGTTTTAAAATTATCTTAATATGTAACATTATTTATGTTTTATACCGGCTGTAATTAACGTATCTTTAGCACAGAATAATGAATAGTACATACTTGTACTTACCTTAAGTCCAATTTTTTCGACCTAGGTTTCAAGCGAGTCCGTAGCTCTTCCTCGGGAGTGAGGTCACGAGGTCGAGAAAATCCAACTAAAGGTGCGTGAATCACAGCCGGTATATAATATTACTGGTGTCTGGCTAGCAAAAGTAGAGAATGGTAAAAAGGCGGGGCAAATTTAAAAAAAGAATCAGTATGGCTGCCCCAACTGACTGAAACTTCGACTGACTCATTTTGATACTTTAAACTAGCAGGGTCCGAGAGATATTGCACAAAAAAGTATCAAAGTATTTGCGGCATACTATTGTCATGTAACATTGTAACATTTTTTGGATAAAAATTGTCTGAAGTACTGAAACATGCACTGGGTTGCGGGTGCACGTAATGGTACGGTTGGCAACCCTACATTAATAAGGGGAATTAAACATGTGTTTTAAGTGTGACGTTCGACGTCTAGATGAAAGCTGAATAACTCAATACCTTTGTTTTTTTTTTTTGTAAATTCAAAGCGTTATGTTTCTGTTATATCTATATTTTTTGTTGAATATGATCTATTTAATGTTATTTGACGTGTGTAAGTGCTAATTTTTAATTTGCCCATATACTGAATAAATGCTTTGACTTTGACTTTGACATTGCAAATAATTTGAGATTCTACTTTTGTCAGTCAGACTATATTAAATGTATTATATCACTTAAGTAAGTTTACTAGCTACAGCCTGAAACGGTAGCTTGGGCGCTGTCCCGCTGCTTTAAGTTTTTTTCAGTTTTAAGTTTTTAAATTGGTTACTATTTTTTAAGTTATTACATAGGTATACAGGTTGGATGTTTCAAGATGGGATCTAAACCTATTCTGTTGTAGGTACAGTTAAACCTTCTGCACCCTCATTCTCATTCCACTCGACTCAGATACATTCGGAAGCTTTATTTTGAATTCCTAATATTGATAAATTCGTGAGCTATTTTGTCGTGCAAACTTTTCCGATTAGGATCACTGATTTTTTCGAATTTAAATATCAAAAGTAACCGATTGGAGCATTGTGAATTGCAAAGATCCAAGTCGAAGTAAAGGCAGTTTCCGAATCTGAATTTGCTTTCGAATGTTTGAGAATTTAACAGGGTTTGAAGAAACTGTCCATTGTTACCAAATTTAGAAAAAAAACATTGTTAGGAAAAGAAAATAGGTAATTTTTTTCTATACGAGATATGCAAGCGTTTGACCACTATCTTACGTGATGTTAAGTGACGATGCGAATGCTATCGATGATTTAGCATATCCAGATGTAATGGACTCCGATTGGCGGAGAACAGACACGCCTGCCAATCTGTTCAAGTTCAATGCTGCTAAGAAGCAGCATTTAACTTGAACAGATTGGCATCACCCCATTTGGAGACAGCCTGTATGGCATGCATGCACAATTCAAGTACATGAGTTCGACTATCGCCTCTCTAAAGACTGGATTTAGACTTGAACTGGAAGAGTAATTGGTTTAAAAAAATATTTGCATAAATAATACATTAGTTTAAGGCTTCTTGTGGCTTGTTATCATAATTCTTCCATTTTCGACATAATTTATAGAAAAAGTTTTTTGCGATCTCTGACTTTTCTAGTCCTTTACGATGATGCGCAACTATATCAAATTGAACGTCAGGAAGTGGTACTAATTTAGCCAGTCCTTGGGACTATTATCTTTTCTGTGATTTAGCTTCCATGATTTGGCCCACAAAACATGTATAGAAATTATTGACACGCCAAGTAAATAAAATCGTGTAAAAATAAAATAAGGTTACGGTGCTACCTCTTTTGCTTTTATTATTTTAGCCTATATTTCAAAAATATAAATGTTTGAATAGTTTTTGTAACTTGATTATATGATTGTGCTGTATTAAAGTTTTATACGTACATAACAATGAGTCTTATTTTATACCTACTGTTATTACTGTTATTTAAACCCTAGTATAGTATATTATATGCACGTATAGTTATTTTTTAAATATTTTTATTTCACTGATTACTTCATAATAACAAATAATAAATGCTACGTGCTATGTTCAAATTGTTTAAAAAAATATATATATACTAGCTGTGTGTGTAGCCCGCGACTTCGTCCGCGTGGAATAGTGTCTTTGGGTAGCATTAACTAATAAGACACTCTCGTCCCCCTACCCTCACTCCCACTCCCCCTCCCTTCCCCTAAATTACCCTACCCTCCCTCTCCCCCTTCCCTCACTTCCACATCCCCTCCCGGTCGCCTCCCCTACCACTACCCCTCCCCTTCACTCCCCCTACGCTCCCCTTCCACTCCCCATCCCCCTCACACACTTATGTCATATTTATTTATGTCGAATCAACAGCCTAAAAAAAATTTCAAGCTTCTGGCTTTAAAAATGACGATACTTCCATACAACTTTTCATCCCCCCTTACAACCCTCTTTTCGCATGAAAAAGAAGACTGTCCTTTCTCAGGCTCTAGCCCATCTGTGTACCAAATTTCATTTAAATCGGTTCAGTAGAACATTCATATACATACACCTTACATATTTCCATACAAACTTTCATCCCCTATTGTTATTTTACACCCTTGAGGGTAAAACTTTTACAAACTTTGAATGTCAGCAACATTTGAATGTCAGCAACATTTGAATGACAACAGCCTAAAAATAATATCGTTTAAAAACTAAAAAACAACCGACTTCAATGCCGCGCTATTCATTTTCAGTACCAATTTTAAGATGTTTATCTCAATATCTCTGGAGATACTTATCATACCTCGATAAAATTACCATGGTACCACACTTGGGATATCTCCTTCCGAACAAAAAAATAATAATCGAAATCGGTTCATAAACGACGAAGTTATCCGCGAACAAACATTAAAAAAAAAAAAAAATATATACGGTCGAATTGAGAAACCTCCTTTTTTTGAAGTCGGTTAATAAGTTTCAAGCTTCTAGCTTTAATATAATATAATCTTTATTTCAGGTAGCTTAAAAAACATCAAATGTTATTTTAATACCCATATTATAAATACCTTACAGACTAACATACATATATATATAGCTATTTTATTATTAGAGCACTTTAGGTATCAGGGATTTTTCTCCGTCTTGTATCCCTGCACTTGCGGTATACAACCCCTGCAGGCTAGAACTCCGGTTAAAAATGACGATACTTCCACACAACTTTTCATCCATCCTTTCAACCCTTTACAACCCTCTTTTTGCATTAAAAAGTAGCCTATATCCTTTCGCAGGGTCTAGACTATCTGTGTACCAAATTTCATTTAAATCGGTTCAGTGGTTTTGGCGTGAAAGTGAGACAGACAGACAGAGTTACTTTCGCATTTATAATATTATATATAACTAGCTGACCCGGCAAACGTTGTTTCGCCATATAAATAATTTCGTAGTAATTTCTAGTGTAGACAAAAAATAGCTTACTTATTGTAAGTATGTATGGAGGAAAAATGATTAAATGACTAAAATGGCTATTAAAAAATAAGGGTTGATCGTAGAAGGGTGAAAATTGAGGATTGTATGTATTTTTGTATGTTGTATCATAAAAAAAATAGAAATTAAAAATTTTGTCTAATAAATAAAATAAAAAATTTAGGGGTGGGGTACCCCTAACATTTAGGGGGATGAAAAATAGATGTTGGCCGATTCTCATAGATACCGGATAAGCACAAAAAATGTCATCAAAATCGGTCAAGCCGTTTCGGAGGAGTATGGCAACGAAAACTGTGACACGAGAATTTTATATATTAGATATATATATATATATATTATTTATATATTAGATATATATATATATATATATAGTAAGGATGTAATACATCGAATAAATTTGAGCTGATTAAACTTCGCTATTATTTCGCGGGCCTTGGAAGTAAGAAGTAAGTATGAACTATGATGCACTTGCTTTGTCATAAAATTTGAACTCTGCATATATAGGTATATTTGCCGAGAATCGTGCTCAGTGGCGTGCAATTGGAGGGGCCTATGTCCAGCAGTGGACTAATATAGCCTGATGATGAGTATATATAATATTAGTTGGACAACTGAAGTATCTGTCTGCCTGTGACGGGACCGATGATTTTAAAGATAAGATCGTTTAAAAAAACTAAAAGAACCGACTTCACATGCCGCGCTATTTATTTTTTGAGGTGTTTATCTCCATATCTCTGGAGATACTTCTCAGATCTCGATGAAATGACTATGGTACCACCCTTGGGATATCTCCGTTCCAACAAAAAGAATAATCAAAATCGGCTCATAAACGACGAAGTTATCCGTGAACAAACATAAAAAAAAACAACATATATACGGTCGAATTGAGAAACCTACAGACGTACAGAAGAAATATGTAGCATAATGTAACTACATAAAAAGAATATACAATTTTTTTCTTTTGCGAACAAATAACTACATTGTTATATATATACTTATACGGGACTCAAACCCGCGCCTTGGAACACCGCCGGGCATATATGCCGGAGGTGCGGCTTCGAGTCCCGTCGTTACGATAAAATTTTGGATTGTATAGATCATGTACTAAAAAATATAAAGTAAAGTGTAGATAAAACTTATAAAAAACATAATAAATAACTACATATCACTATTTCACCTAACGATAGGTGATGATGTCGTAGGACTATTATCTTTTCTGTGATGATGTGGTCAAGTTGGATGTGGGATTTTATCCCTAGCTACCGGCCTACCGCCTACCAGCTGTGACGACTGGAACCAAAATTTTTCCGCCAGTATTGACCAAATTGTAAGTAGTGACAACTGTAAACATCGCTTGTCTGGCAGTGGGAAGAGACAAGGAACATCCTGTAGGAAGTCTACATTCAGGAAGGAAAGGAAAGGAACACAATAAAAACATGGATCGGGACATTTTATTATTCAAATTCATTTAAATGCAAGTTCTGTATATCCATATTATGTGACAACGTGCGAAGCGTAACACAAAAACTCAAATGTGACAATGACAGTACAATCAAAGAATACAATTGAGGAGTTTTGGCGAGAACGTGGAAAAGTGTGTGTGATCTCATTGTATTCTTTCCTAAAACTTGTGTTCTTCCGCGTGTTAATATGTAATAAATGTGGATTATTAACCATTAAGTGCCGGTGAATGTGTGCGAGTGTAGGGAAACAGCACAATGTTGAAAAACATGCTATTTGCGTTCTCACCAAAATTCCACTGAAAATCTTCAGTAAACACCACATCTTTACTGAAGGTATGACTTAGACTAGACTTTTACTTGACAACTGACCTGAAATGTGACCCCATCTCTACGACTAACATTCATAAAAACTTGAAAAATTTCAATACTTGACACTGGCTAAATACACTAATCGTGTGGAGCCATAAAGAAACAAAAAAAAGAATACAATTGACATTTCTGACTGTTACATTTAGATTTTCATGTTATTTAGATTGCCATGTTAGCAAATTTTCCCCCAGTTTGACCAATTTCTGTTATCGATCGAACGTTTTACGCTTCACGCTGTACTAGCGAGAGCTCCCGTGAGTAATATTCTTCCGTGAGCGAGAGTGCTCTGAGCAATATTGCTACGGTTGCTATAGAACTCCCTTCTTGCGATAAGAAAATTAAACAAAATATGGGACATCAAATTTTAGACACCGAGACAAATAATTTCATAACAATATATTATTATAAAGCAATTCATTTGGTATATCTATCATCTAACTCAAAGTGAGTGCGAAATTATTTTCGAAAAAAGGCTTGTTAACATGTAATAATTTTGCCTTATTTTGTTTCTGGAATTTAGAAGCACGAACGTAAATTGTAATGGCACTTGACATTTGGCTGGCAATGGATTTAGGCAAGAAGGAACATATTTTAGCTTAATAGAAAATTTTCGATACAGAAAATATGAAATAGTCTTAACTAATATCATGATTCATGTCGCCAAAGCCAATCAATCTCACCAGTTCACCGTCACGGTAAATAGATAAAATAAATGTACATAAATGTAAAAAAACCTATTTGTTTGTATTTCTTGTCATTATAGTAGACTGCAGATACACTACTGATAGTCTACGATTAGAGTATAGATCCACGCCTGCTACGGTCCGACTACGGATACTACATGCGTAGCATCTATACTCTACTTAGTTTGTGGATACAACCGCATGAGATCGATTTGGTGACCTTCATTTAAATATGGATGGCAACATTACATTATTTTATCATCCATCCATCGCTCTCCACACTCCGCAGGGTTCCTAACTTAACTTAGGGCTTTTAGCCCCAACTTTAGGGCCAATATATGCTTAATGGGCTTTTTTTAGGACCTAAAAACATGTTGGGCTATTTTTAGCGGCATAAATAATTTATCCATGCATCACTAAATTGACACTAAAACAAGTAAAAAAAGCAAAACATCTTCTAATATAATGTTAAAAGATCATCAAAATTCAAATTACAAGTATAGTATAATAGAAACTAGGTTATATTTTGTTTACCTTAAAACAAGAAACTCATTTAAATAATACTCTTGAATAAGTGCACAATACAGGGATTTTTTTTGCTTTATCGCGTTTAATTTTTTTTTGAATATTGGATTTAGGGCAATTTCATTTTGATTGTAGGGGTATTATTTTGGGAATTGGTAACCCTGCCTGATTCTCCGTTTCAGTCTTCAGAATTCAGCAGAATCAAATCGCACATTTTGTTTGTTTTTATTCGTATTTTGATTGAATATTGTCTAATGGCTTCGTCTACGGTGTTAAGAGTAAAGCGACGGCTCGAAGATAATCCTCAAGATGCGCTCGTACTCATGTGCAAGCGCATGAAAACTGATGCCGACGAAATATCGCCTGCGCTATTCGTCTTTCGCGGCACTGTAGAAAACCAGGTAAAATTAGCACTTCTATCTCCAGTATTGGTTCGTATACTTTCCATTTTTTACTTCTGTCACGATCTGCTTAATCTATAGAGGACATCCATACTATAGAACATAGTTTACGATAGGGCACGATCTGCGTACTCATCCTTTTATCCATTCAACCAAACATCTTCCTCAGATATTACCACTCTACTACCACTTGAACTTGCACATTCAAACCTGCTTTTAACTGAATAAATATCACATTTTTACAAAAATTCCAGGAAACCTATGTAAAAAACATAGTACCAAGAATGACTCTCAAGCAACAATCAGCAACAAATGTCGTAGATATCATCCAGAAGCTGCGGAAAGAGCGTAAAGAGCAGTCCTTGGAGAGTCGCTATGAAGTTGTGAACTGCAGCCGTGGCTTGAACATCAGCGATGAGGATAATCAGATAGATTTAGTAGATTTACAGAAGAGTAGCGATAAGGAGAGCGATGTACAGTATGCATATGACTTGTATATCTCAGCTAAACAAGACTTTGATGTGTCTATGCTGGATAACCTAGTTAGGTAAGGATTGGTGATGATTTATGGTTCAAATCCCAGCACGGGTGTTCGACTGTACATCCACTGGTAGTAGGAGCATGTTGTATTGATGTTTTCCCTGACCTGGCATCTAGTCACGAGCTCACATACTAGGTGGAATAGGTAGTGCATACTAGTGTGCGAGTGAGAGGGTAGTATATTGCGCCGTGTCTACGGCGTACAGCTGTACTATGCCTGTGAAAATACGGCATAGATTCGAGTGAAACATCGTGTCACGTCTTAGTAGTCTGAGGTCGAATACTAAGTGGAATAGGTGTTTGTCAAAAGTAGGAATAGGTATCATCTAGTAAAATAAAGTAAGTCCTAGTAAACCTAGTAAAGTAAAGTAAGTAGTAAATAAAGTAAGTAAGTAAAGTAAGTTTTGTAAAATACCTATTCTTCGGATCTGTTCCAGTAAATACGCCCAGTGTTACCAGATTAAAATTATAAACTACCGTGGTGACAACTTAAAATACCGTGTTTTAGTCAAAAATTACCGTGCATACATGCAAGGTTAACAAAAGAAAGTTTTATTCATTATACGACCAATTTTTATATAGATTAAAACGAATACTCCTAACTACGGATTAAAAATTGGACTTACGGCTACTGAAAATTGTTTTTTATTTAGTTGTATTATATTATTTGTATTATGTTTGGGGATTTTCCCGGCAATAAAAAGAACAAAAATAGTGTTGCCAAAGGAAGCCGTAAATTGCTTTTCGTTTTACGTGTATTTTGTAACATTTTACTGGAGTTTTATAATTATTTACAAAATGTATTTACACGGTAATTTAAAGTTCAAAATACCGTAGAAAATAACACGGTAGTGAATCTTAACCATAGACCGTGTTCTAGCCAAAAAAAATTTGCATCTACGGTAATTACTGTGTATCTGGTAACACTGAATACGCCTCACCTAGCCTGTAGATTACATGTAGGAGATTAAGGTCTAAGCCTGCAGATGCGGTTGGGTAATAATGACTGAAGGGCTCTGGACCAACAAACCAGTGGACATGAAATGTTTATGTATAGGGAAATTCAGTGTGCGTAGTTGCTCAACTGGTAATGGAATTTTTCAACTTAGTTCCATAAAGGTGTCAAAAAAATATTGTCTATGTTTTTTTAAATTTTTTTTTTTGTATATTTGTTATGGGATTACTCCATCAATTGTGAACCGATTCAAATGATTCATTTTTAGGGTTCCGTACCCAAACGGTAAAACGGGACCCTATTACTAAGACTCCGCTCTGTCGTCCGTCTGTCTGTCTGTCCGTCTGTCCGTCTGTCACCAGGCTATAGCTCATTAACCGTCATAGTTAGACAGTTGAAATTTTCACAGGTGGTGTATTTCTGTTGCCGCTAGAACAACAAATACTAAAAACAAAATAAAGTTAAAAATTAAAGGGTAGTAGGAGCCCCCGAGGTCCCCGTACAAAAAACGTGTTTTTAAACGCCATCTATCTAATTACTTTCGGCAAAATGACATAGATGGCACTAGTAAACGAGCCCCGTCTTTCTAGATCGCGACCAAACCAAATATTCTTGGTAATATCAATGAATCAAATATAGGAGGTTGAAACTCTGTTATGTTTCGTATTGTACGGAACCCTCCCTAAGTGTGCGATAAGAGACGCGATGCTGACTCGCACTTGGCCAGTTTTATTTAATTGGTAGGGTACATTTCCATGGTGGTCCCATTGTAGTTTCATCGAGATCTGATAATTATCTCCAAAGATTTTTTTCTAGTCCGCCTGGGGGGGTACCATCACTTTGCCAATAAATTTCAATCAAATCAACCCTTCCCCCCCTCCTAAAATCGAATAATGATACATTATTTAGTACTTAACCTTAGAATTTTAAAATATACATATCTCCTAAAGGAGGGGGATTCCGCAACTTTTCCTTCAAGGGGGGAGGTCTACCTCTCCCGCCCTGCCCTCCCCTCCCTCTCTTGCCCCTAAAATCGCTGTCAGATAAAGTACATTCCTACCTTTAATATTAATTTTGCTCTCATGCTAAATAGGATAATTACAAAATTATGAGTTTAGGCTGACGGCTACTTTAGCTAACTCATATATTATGATTTCTCCAAACCTTGATAGTGCACCTGATGTTTGTATACTTATATATTTTTAATATATACGTCCATGTCGATAGTGTACTTAACTTTTATCGATATTTTTTTACGTTAATTTGGTATGGTCATCTCTATCTGAGATTTATGACTTTGTCCGCCCGTCAAAGCTAGTCGGAAGCGCCAATCACAAACAGTTCCCCGCGACCGCATACCTCGGCCAGTTGCGGAATTGATTGTACCGCGCGTTATAATGATGAATGGTCTAATTGCTATGTAGTCGATGTTAATTACATTTGAATGGGTAACTTGCTTGCATGAGTGTAGATAAAGTAGTGTATTAACTACAGATAACTAGGTATTAAAACACCTTTAAAAATTGTGTTATAATACTCCTCTTTATGCAACAGTTTCATAAACGACTATCATTAGTTATTTCCTTAATAGACTATATAACTAAGGGTAAATCTAAAATTTCAAATGATCATATTACAGTATAGAAAACTACGAGACGGACTTAGTCCTCGGTGCGTACGGAGACAACGCTGACTCCTCCGATGATGCTGGTGATGATGATGATTCCAACGACGAGAACAACTGGAGGAATGAGTATCCGGACTCTGAACATAGCAGCATTGATGAGGAAGATATGATCAGAGCTATGCAGCAAGTTGATTTAGGTGAGATCTGGTGGATCCACTGGATAGTGTCCCATCAGGTGGACACAAGTTAGACAATCTGTCGCCAAACATCTGTGTTCCGGCAGCTATCCTTGAGAGCCAGTTCCCATTCTAGGCCTAGCGGTGCTACCATCCTCGACCGCAACATCACTTACCAACAGGTGAGATAGTGTTCCGTTTGAACACTACTAGTCTATATGATAAAAAAGAGAACTTTCCCGTAAACCAAAGTAGAAGAAATCATTTGAACTGTAAGGCTGCCTTAGCATAAATGTCAGGGGAATCAAACTGTTAGGTCCTGTACCCTTAGTACGAGTTTTCATACCAAACTCGATATCGAGCAAATTTTGTATGAAAAACAGTACAGCGCCTCTAGTGGTTACTACACTTAACTAAATTTAGACCAATCAGGGAGCCAGAATAAACTGTCGAAAACTATGTGAGATCTGTCAAATGCGTTTACGATAAAAACTCGTACTAAGGGTACTGGGCTTGAACTCCTGTCAAAAGTCAAAGCATTTATTCAGTATATGGGCAAATTAAAAATCTGCACTTACACACGTTAAATAACATTAAATAGATCATATCAATGTTAATTATTCTAATAATGGTAATGTCTTAGCACCATACCGGGGGTTACGGCACAGATTATATAATAATTACTACGTAACAGATACCGTAAATGTAAACCTGTAAAATGACTACGAAAAAAAACATAAATCGTTTTTAATAAAGAATACCAATGCGCAGTTATCCCGTCATTTGAATAGTAACCATACGTTGCGCGCGCGGGAGCAGTGACAACCGACTGGCAGATACCGCCGGCGGTGCTCGAAAGTTTAGGTATAAAGCGCTGTAGCTATGGGCGAGTGAGGGAGGCCTGTTTAGGGGTTTATCAACGAGACTTTTTTTTCAAAGGAAACTTTCCTTCCACTGTGAAAATGAGAACATAAAATGTAGCCACAGAAAAAAATATTATCAGCGCATAGCAGGTATTTGAGTACAATACTATTTTGACCATTCTCCCATAGCACCACCACAACTGGGTCCTCAAGGGCCATCCAACCAACCAAAATGGAATAACTCAAACATTATTTTTAACATTGTTTCTTTAAGTGTTATACACTTTATATTATTTTACATTTGTTACACTAGTGTAACCCCATTCCGAATCCTTAATAGGAATCCCATTACGAATCCCATTACGAATCCCGCCTCCTGGGAAATATGTCCTGGCGCTCTAAAAACAACTAAGCCTCAGTACATTCCCATAAATACGACTATTTTTGTTTAAGCAGTGCGACATCTCTGGTCAGATCTGAAAACTATAATGATTTCATGATTGAGAGATAGCACCACCTATGCATTATTGGCATAGACGTTATAAAAAGGATGGTGCACTGCAGATGTTTTGACAAATTCAATTTAATCCATATGCTTTAACAAGAAGGTTGTAATTGCTTTGTAGATCAAAGCGGCCCAATTGAGAGACACCCGGGTGGGAGTGTGTCCTTGTCTAACAACCTGATAGTCATATATATGTTCTATACTATATGTATGGTATACGTGTGGTATAAATATAAGTTGTCCTTACAAAAGAAAGGGACAAACTCCGTTCAAGGTCGTTCTCATGAGGGCTGGTGTACGCAATCGAGTTTAATATGTAGCAGGTCTGTGATTATTGGTTAAAATCCAATCCATTCATTAGTTTCGTCGTATTGATGATTGTATCGTGGCTAGAGCAAGTTAGAGCACCAGGTCATGTTTCCCAAGAGGTGCAGGTTCGAATCCCATCGGTACGATACAATTTTAGATTGTGTAAAACAACTCTTAACTTATGGAATATCTCAATATTTTCCAGCTGATCTGTCCAGCGATACAGGAGAGGACAACATCTACGATTCTCCAGCGTTTGACGTTGACGCGTCACGCTACGGTGCCGCCTACGCTAAGTACAAAGCAAAGGTGATGTCGGAGAATCCTGACCTGAACGATAGTAAGGGCCTGGTGCTGTGCTCCAATGTAAAGGACTTAGATGAGGAGTCTGTTGATGGTTTGTGTTTTTTTTATTACTTATGCTTTTCAATCGACTGCCAAAAAGGGGGAGGTTATAATGATAACCTACTTTTTACCCGACTGCAACAGAAGGAGGGTTATGTTTTTCGAGTGTATGTATGTATGAATGTATGTATGTATATTTCTTTGGCACGTCTTGGAGCCTAAACAGCTTGTCGTATTTTGTGTTTTTTTATTACTTATGCTTTTCAATCGACTGCCAAAAAGGGGGAGGTTATAATGATAACCTCCTTTTTACCCGACTGCAACAGAAGGAGGGTTATGTTTTTCGAGTGTATGTATGTATGAATGTATGAATGTATGTATGTATATTTCTTTGGCACGTCTTGGAGCCTAAACAGCTTGTCGTATTTTTATGTGAGTGGTGTCAATAGATTCGTCTTAGTCGTGAGAGTGATAGTGACATCGAATTTGGAAGTCGGTCGAATCGAGTAACAAACACACAAAAAATAAACATATGAGTTGATAAACATATGAGTATATGGTATGCGATTTCTCCGTCAATTGTGAACCGATTCGAATTATTCTTTTTTTAATTGGTAGGGTACATTTCCAAGGTGGTCTCATTGTAATTTCATCGAGATCTGATAAGTATCTCTAGATATATGTCGATAAACGTCTCAAACATGCTACTAAAACTGATTCGCGCGGCATGGAAGTCGCTTGTTTCAGTTTTTAAACTTAACTAAATGTTTCATCATCAATCAAATCAGCTTTTTCCACAGGTGGTAGAAGAAATAATATATTGATGTTCCGCCTGATTTGCTACCAAAAAGTAGCGACCATCATCAAAGATCTGGCGAACACCGTAAGGTTATGACTTTACGGTGTTCTGGCATTACACAGCCCTCATGCGTTAGGTGGTTACGCCTGGTGGTATGCTATGATGTGGTTGAAAATGGAGCACACTCTAGGCCTAGAATACTCTTGACTCCCGGTCCCGTATCGTTTCAACCAGACGTGCGGTGTGATCTTTAACAATGTAATTCTTGTAAATTGTTAAACACAATCCAAAATTTCATCGTACCGACGGACTCGAACCCGCACCCCCCGGATTACACGTCCAGGTGCTCTGCCAATTAAGCCACGGTTCGATCCATCGATACGACGAAATTAGTGGATTGCATTTGTTAACCCAATTATGCATTGGTGGCGCCATCTATGACTACTTATTACGTAAGTTAATCATTCCTGGACTTGTAATCCGGGGGGTGCGGGTTCGAGTCCGTCGGTACGATGAAATTTTGGATTGTGTTTAACAATTTACAAAAATATAAAGTGTGAGACACTTTAAAGAAACATAATAATGTAATTCTTCTTTATCGTTTGTAAATATGGATGTTGCCGGGGTCCAAAAATAGTAATTCTAATTAGTCCCTCAGTTAGATTATCATAAAATATTATTACGTATTTTTTTATTTTACAAATCAATAGAAATTGACAAAGATAAAGAGCGTCAAAGTTCGGGAGTGGGGGCTCGTGACGTCACTAACCGCTAGAAAGTACGGTTTGTGACGTCACGCGGAATTTCAACCACAGATATATATCTGTGATTTCAACGCTCTATATATTCGTCATTTTTTGTTTATATGAAAAAATAAAAAATACGTAGGTATCCAATATTTTTTGGTAAGGTAAATGACGGACTAAAAACATTTTTATAGTAAACTAGCTTATTGTGAAATATTTGTACATGCAGGTTACAAAGACGACAGCGACGATGGGTTCTACTACGGTCAAGACGAAGACAGTCGCCAACATCGAGAACAGTACGCGACAGATTCTGACGAGTACGCGCCGGACTGACCACTTTTTGACCACTTTATTGTACATTATTATATTTTGTAATAAGTACACTATCTGTTATGAATTGTAAGATGAATGTGATTTATTGTGTAAGGAATAAAATTTGTATATTTTAAGATATGCGTTTGTTTTTTTACCCGACTACAGACGAAATGTATTTGTTAGCTGTTACTCGCGGCTTTGATTGTATGATCCCGATAATTTGGAATAATTGCTAAAAACTAGAGCGTGAATTTTCACCACCCATTGGTGGTAAAGCGAATTATTTAGTGACAGACGAATGCCCGGTCCCTACATACAAACGGATCGTTTTGATTACGATCAGTTAAATTTGACACGATACGTAAACATTCTTGCGTCAAAATTTAACGGATCGTAAACAAAACGATCCGTTTGTATGTTATAGGAACCGGTTAGTAGAAATGCTCTGCATTTCAATTCAATAGCGGAGCAAAACCTTGGAGTCTAGATGAAATATTTTTCGGATAAGTTTCTTGAAACTGCTAATAGATGGCGCTACCTGTATCTAGTTATGAGACCAAGATGCTCAGAAAATACTCAGGTACCCTTAGTACGAGTTTTATTGTAAATGCTTTTGACAGATCTCACATAGTTTTCGCCTCATTCTGGCTCCCTGATTGGTCTTAATTTAGTTAAGTGTAGTAACCACTAGAGGCGCTGTACTGTTTTTCATACAATATTTGCTCGATATACGATATAGTTTGGTATGAAAACTGGGTAAAGGTACTCAAGGAGGCAGACGGCAGTATTTTATTATAGTATATAATTTAGTTCAATTTCAATGTAATATTTATTTATGGCTAATTGAATGTATCTCAATAATTATTATGTACTTAAATAACTTTAAAATTCATAACTAAAATGAATAAGGAAGGAGCTAGCTACTATTAGCTACCAAAGTATAGGGTGTCTCAATACCTTGTTTGATAATCAGGGCCGCACTCAGACTGATTATATAATATATATTTTTTTTATCTTATAGGCTAGTGTTTGACTAATATCTCACTCACGGGCAGTGTGCTGCCGGCACACTGTTAGTTATTGTCTGTTCTGTGCTGTAAGGATAACGCGGCGGATTTTCTCCTTGGTGGTGTTTTTTTTAATGATATAAGGTAACAGGACAAGCTGTACGCTCGCCTGATGGTAAGCGATGACGTCTACCTATTACAGATACAGCTGCATACAAAATTCTGGACCGCCAGAATTTTGCATGTCACTGCACTGCGCCTGTTACCTTGAGACAAAGATGTTGAGTCTTACATGCCCTGTAATTTCAATGGACACCTTGCCATTTCAACCGAAAAACATTCTTATTTCACGGCTGAAAATTAATTGGTAAAGTGGTGGTACCGCCTCAGGCGGATTAGCAGAAGATCTACCACTACACAAATTAGCTACTTTTTGGTAACAAGTCAGGTGGAACATCGATATAAACCTTACCACCTGTGGAAACAGTTAAGCACTAGTCGGTCACCCCTATAGGCTTAGCTGAAAAAGCAATGTTTTGCAATAACTTTTTTTTATCCTCATATCCTATATAACTTTATTTCAGGTAACTACGTACTACAAGTAGTTATTATTCTATTATACTTCTTCACTTTATCTATTCTAGACAAGTACTTACGACACTAATAAAAAATTTAAAATACGGGAATCATCGCGCTTAAAACATTAATTTTTATTTAACTCGACGTTTCGACCAAGTTGCATTGATGTCACTAGACGACTGAACGTCGAGTTAAATAAAAATTAATGTTTTAAGCGCGATAAGTCCCGTATTTAAATATTTATAAGTATGTGTTCGAATCACGAAAGTTCAAAGTTTACAATTACCATCTTAGCTATATTATTTGCTACATCGTCGACCGCATCGTCACTTAACATCAGGTGAGATAGTGGTCAAACGCTTACCTATCTAGTATAAAAAAGATGATATTTAATTTCAAGGATATATAATAAAAACATTAGTTAATATGTGATAAATAATTTATTGTCTGGCGGTATTTTTACAATATCATTGTGTACGCCTACGTCAGTTACCGATTTATTAAAGATTAACCTTTTTACATTTAATTACGCGCATTGGTGGTACAATTGAAGAAATGCCCTAATATTGTGAAGAAAACAGGTACACTTCGGACCAAAAACATCATGAAAAATACCTAGTAACTAATGTTTGCTGGATTAAAAAATACTCAGTAAATTCAGTTAAAATTTTAAACAAATTAAAATATATAAAAGAATTCAAATGTAATCACACTTAGGTACATATACATACATATACTATATACATCAATAATCATGCTGAAAATAAACTTTTTTTAAATCCCCAAGTCTAAAAAAATTAAAGGTAGTTTCACGATAGTTTTCTTCATATTTAGGCATAACTTAAACAAAGCGTATATTCAACAAGCAATATTCGAGATAACATCCTATTATACAGACTATTTTGTTTAACAAAGAACACAAAATTATGGCACGTAACATCAGATGCTGCGTTACTTTACAGAGTTACATTAGAACAATAACATTTAAAAAAATTATAATAGCAAAATAATAGAGTACCAAAAAATATTAGGTTTTTATTCAGCCTAATAACACGTACGTTGTAACTGATATTTTTATCTGTGCTAATATTAATATGTGCTGTGGTTTTTGTCAGTCATTATTCGACTAACTGCGCAATTCCGTTTTTGCACCGCAATTCGAAATTCGCACAGATGACCAACGGGAGAAAGGCGTGATTTTATGGATGTATGAATTCCGGCTAGGCTAGGTATTCAGATAATATAACCAATATAAGTTTTTAAGTTTTCATGGTCACTGAAAAGAAAAAGTGAAAGGTCAAACAAAAGAAAAACATGGTAAATACCCCGAAATTAATATTAATAATAATATAACCAATGTTATCTCGTACAGTATCAGGCCTAAATAAGTACCTATTATATTAAATAAGTGTAAACTGCTATTCGGTGTAATAATAATATAAATACATTAGAAATGGAATCAATGTATACACTTAGTAATGGAAAGTTTCAATTAAGTATAATAATATTATTTGAATGTAACCCTGTCTTAGAAAAATGTCATGTTATGTTAGTTACGTTTATTTATCTACAGTAGGTACCTACAGTCGCTGACATAAATACTAAATAATGAACTGACGTATTTTAAAACATGATATAAAGTGATCTAGCAAAGGCTACAATGGAAATAAAAATGGATTTTGTTTTGTCTGCGACTGTACTTTTTTTACATTACGTCGAAATGGAAGATCGGTGTAAATTATAGTATCTTTTCATCGAGGAATAAATAGCATAAAAGTCTTAACTATTAACAAATATGTCAAGTATAGCACCTACTAGAAATGGTGCTGTTAAAACCCAATTAGATAAAAATAAAATACAGCTTCGGAATTGGCAGATATTTTGGGACCGTTGCCATAACTAAAACATAGTAAATGACAATTTCGGCTGACTCTACTTTCTTAGTTATAACATGCAAGTACGATGTTATTAGTAAGTATAGGCAAAATAAATTTTCATGGGAAGACTTGTTTATTGCCTATAAATGAAAATACACACAAAATACATACCTTTCATGTTTTTACTTATTCTTCGACGATGTAAATAATAGATGTATATTTTCGTTCCTATCTATTGCAACTGAGACTCATTCCAAGGACAAACACAAATATCTACACATGTAGGTATATTATCTACGGAATAAGTCTTTTTCACTTATATTCTAATGTTACAATTAGTGAGATACCTATAAATGCATTACATTATATCTAGCGATGCTTTGGCATAGACAAAACATGGTAATTTTGTTTAATTTAATATATTTTATTGAAACAGCGAATTGAATAATATGTCGTTAATATCATGTGATTTATGAAATACTCGTATGTCAACTTGTTAAGGGACATCACTTCGCAAGTTTTTATTGAACAAATCCCGTAAAGTGACATTTCGCGGTTCTGACAAAATTATACACGATTTACAACCATGAATATTATATTACTCGTACCTAAATAATTTCAAATCACAGAAACATGTTTTTCAATAATTTCTAGATTTTACCACTTACATTGCTTTCCGTTTCAAAGATAGTTTTGAGGTCGAAACTCGGATCACGCTCAATGATGTTTTGCTTTTTAACATGCTAGAAAATAAATAGCATGTTAAAAAGAGCATAGGTAATATTTTATGCATTATCCCCGCACTAGCCTGTATTGCAGAAGATAATGTGTTAATATTCTTTTTTATTTCTGAACAGTTATATGCTTTTAATTATTTACGCCATTGTCAGTTTTTAGTAGGTACCCATGCTTTTTTTATTTTGTAAGTAATTTCATCTATTATAAATGATTTAGTTATTTACAGAGACATCATAGTTTGTAGGTATCAAACAGAAATGCGGCGTTATCTATCCTCCGACACGACCTATCCAATAATCAATAATTAAACAAAATTAACAACAAAGAAAGAACAATCACTTAGAACGAATGGTAATAAAATTTAGTCATAAAGTAATAATATCTTTACAAATATTTACAATTTGGTAATAATGTATACTAATACAAAGAAGATTAACATTCACGTAACAAAATAACAAAATCTTAATGCTAAGGGCTTATTTACACTAGCCGTTACATACGCTCGTACTACTTACAATTTCTATAATTGAAAATTTCGAAATTTTAATTTGGCATTGATATGCAGGAGTTAAACATTTAACAATCATCAATTATTGCACGTTTTTTTTTCAATATACATCCCGAAGGAAATCTTAGTCTAATTAGCAACGGAAGCTTAGAACTTTTCGCTAGCGATATTTGAAAAATGAACGTCTTCTCATTGGTCGATACAGAAATTGCTGACTACCCTCTTTTCGATTTTTGTTATATTCTAATGGAAATTATTTACATTACAAGTCTATTTTTATCACAATACAACTTGTATTTGACTCTGGAAGAATATCATCGAAACTTAAAATAACTTTAACGGTAAAATAACTTACTGAATGATGAAATTATCCATGTATTTGTCTGCGGCGCATTCATTACGAAATTTGCGACCAAATATATTAATTTAGTTATCATTTCTGACGCGGCCAGTAATAACACTCATCTTCAGTCCAATCTTAATTTAAAAGGTTCTCTTTCATATCAAATGAAAGAAATATGACTCTTCTCGAATAATGTTCAAGTGCCGTTGGAACTCTCAAATGGAGTACCTACCTCGTACATCGGACATCGCAAGGAAAAATCAACGGTTCCGTCAGATCAAGGACCTGCCCGAACTCCACCGAGGAGCCATTTAGCCAATGAGAAGATGACCGTATCTTACAAAACAGGAGTATTAACCCTGGGAGCAGGCACGTTGTTGTTTGCAGCCGCCTCCTGGTTGTTAGCCGTGCAATAGAACTGCTTGTGGGCCTTGAACGTGTTAACGTATTTAAAGGATATGTTGCAAGACTTGCAGTAGTTGGGCGTCTCTTCCGTTTCGGCGTCCGGTTCTTTCTTGATGTCGATGGTCGGAAGTTGCGGAGTTGTGGGTTTGTTGGGCGAGGTGGGTTGTTCCTCGGGTTCCTCTGTGGCGTGGACGAGGCGCGCGTGGCGGATCACATTGCCGCGGTACGTGGAGGTGTACGCGCAGCTTGTGCAGCGATGCACGCGCTCGCCCACCGCTGGGCTCGGGGATGTTGCCTCACGGCTTTCATCCTCCAGCACGCACGCGATGTAGCTCTCCTCCTGGAAACAGAGGAACGTTTTTAAAGTGGGTTATCAAGATGCTAGTTTTCTGGGGGAGTTTTTCGGTGGTGTTTATGTTTGGTCCGAGTTAATGGAAACCTATATCCGAGTATCTAATTTATACGCATACTATTAAAAAAAAAATTGACACACAATACACTTTTATATATATATGTAGGTATATATATAATTTTTATTTTAAACATATAATGTGAGAAAAAGAAATACAATTAATAAAATATGATGCAAAGAACATGAAAAACCTCATCATCATCATCATAATCAGCCAGTGTCAATACACTGCTGGACGTAGGCCTGTCCCAAGTTAGGCCATTGAGAGCAGCAGAGAAAGAGAGAGAGAGAGAGAGAGAGAGAGAGAGAGATAGAGAGAGATCTTCGGCTCACTGTTCATCATGAAAAACCTAATTAAACAAAATTAATAATCAATTACAAGTACGATCATTGATAAGTAAGGACATCGACTAATCGGCTAATATAATAACAGTGAGCGAGCAGACCCTAAACTAAGACTAGTCTTGTGTCGTAGGATTTACGTATATTTTTAGATACCTAGTTTGATATGATCGGTCCGAAAGAGTTTTGTTCTATTCTAAACTATCTTAGAAGACCATTGCGATTACGTCTTGTGCTTTTGAAACGTGAATGACGGAATATATAGGTGAGGTTACCTGCAGGTCGGCGGGCTTCTTGTTGTTGAAGTGCATGCGTATGTGCGTGCGCATGCCGCGCAGCGTGTTCCCGCGGTAGCGGCAGATGGTGCAGCGGAAGGCGCGCACCCCGGCGTGCGCCTCCATGTGACGCTGCGCCGCCGCCGCCGTGGGAGACACCACGTCGCAGCACGGACACTTCCAGCCGTCGCCGGGCGCCGGCGCGCCGCCCCGCGCCTCGCCGCGCGGCGACCGCGTCTCGCGCTTCGTGCAGTAGAACGACTGGTGCGTCTGCAGGTTGTCCAGCGAGCTGAAGTTGATCCCACACGCGAGGCAGATCAGCTGGCGGAAGTGCGGCGCGCCGGGCTCGGGCGCCGGGCTGGCGCGCTCCTCGCCGCCCGCCGCGCAGTACATCTCCTTGTGCACGCGGTAGTTCTCGTAGCGGCAGAACACGATGTTGCACTCCTGGCACTTGGAGACACCCTGCTTCACCACCACGGAGGGCGGCGCGGCCGGGTCGCCCAGCCGTAACGCGAGCGCCGGTGGCGGCGGCGGTGCCGGCGAGAACTTCTCCTCGGGTGGCGACGGCGGCTTCGGCGTCAGGTTGCGGTCGCGGCGTCGCCGCTTCGGGGAACTCTCGCAAGTCGGCGAGGTGGAGCGCGGCGGCGGAGACGGCGAGGCGGGTGACGGCGGCAGCGAGGGCGCGCACACGATCTGCTCGGGCGACGGCGAGCGTGCGCGGTTCTCCTTCTCGTGGTCGTCGGGCCGGTCGGGCGAGCGGCGCAGGCTGAGGTCGAGCGGCGCGGTGCCGTCCCGCGCCGGCGGCCGGTTGGCGGCGCGCAGCACGGCGCCACGCTCGCCTTCGCCGGTCAGCGCGCGACTCAGCGGCTGGAACGTGCCGTTGGGCAGCAGGAAGCAAGGCGCCTCCGGGTCGGGCAGCGTCGTGCCCGGCAGCGTACTGGCATTGCGCAGCAGCCCCACCGGCAAGATGAGGATGGGCGTGGTGGGCAGCGCTAGCGCGTACTCGGAGCGCGCACCTGCCACGGGTGGCGTGGGACCCGGCGACGGCGGCGCGGACTCCGAGGTCACGGAGCCGCCGCTGCGCGCGCCCTTCACCACCTGTCGCGTGCTGCAGTAGTGCGCCTTGTGCGCGAGGTACGTCTTCATCGAGCTGAACCGGATATCGCAGTCGGCACAGTACCGGTCCTGTTGCAGCGGGTCGGCCTCGCCGTTGGCGGGCGTGGGAGGCGCGGGGGTGGCCGCAGCCGGGGACGCCGCGGAGTGCATGCGCATGTGCCGGTTGAGGCTCACTTTCTTGTCGGCGCTGTAGGAGCACTGCGGGCACGGGTACTGCTTGCTCGGCGGCCGGCTTTTGGAGTCACCGCTGGAGTCGTCCGCGTCCGCAGAGGGGTCGGGCTTAGGCAGCCGGCTCGAGCAGTAGTGGTCGCGGTGCGCCTGCAACGTGCTCAGCGAGGAGTAGCGGATGTTGCACGGCTGGCACACGTAGCCGGGTGCCGCAGCGGGAAACAGCGTCGGAAAGGCGGCGGCGGCCGCGGCGAGGTACTCTCGGGCGCCGGGCACCGCGGGGGCCGCGGGCGGCGAGGGGGAGGGCGGCTCACACTTGGGGCGGGCGGGCGCCAGCGCGGGGTCGGTGGCCAGCCCGGGGATGAGCCGCAGGCGCGGTGGCGAGGCGGAGGCGGCGGGCGAGGTGCGCGACGCGCCCGACGCGGGGGAGGCGGCGCCGCTGGACGCGCGCTCGCCGCCCGAGCTCGGCGTGCGTGGTTCTCCCGGCATCGCCTCGGTCTCGTTTCCCCATTCCTCGTCCTCACCTGAAAATAGAGAGATATCAATGAGCGCGGGATCGAGGTCTAGCGAGAGGGCGCGTATCTTCGCCTATTAGTGTCGTTAATAGTGGTCGATGCGAGGGCCGGGATCGCACGATAGCTCGCTCGTCACGTTTCTCCGCTATCTGCGAACGTCAGTCAGATGCGGTCGCGAGTCGAGGCATACATTAGCGCTCCTAATTGAGACGTGCTCGCGCTATGTAAATGTCGCCGCGTGGGTGGGGCGGGAGATGCCGGGCGGACGGGGCTAGCGAGCGATCCGTCGAGGACGTCCGTCCGTCAATATCGTGAGCCCGGGGCCAAACAGAACAAAACCTCGGCTGGCCCGTTGTAATTGGATCTGATTTCCAGAAAACGCGCGCTCACCTTCCTTTTTGAGCGACAACGATCTCGAGCGAGCGAGGAATTAACCTATCTTTCGCGCAACGATCTCGGCTCAAAACGCCAATTAATGAGAGGCTCAACTTCATTCTCCTGCCCCTGTGAAGATCATTATATGTGCACGACAGCGAGATGGACGCGACGATTGGTGCGCCCGCGCAGCGACCGACATCTCTCGGTAACGAATACCACGAGAATCGGATCGCGTTCGGGTCACGCTATCCTAGTGTGCGCGCCTTCCGATTGGCCATTACGATTGGCGGTGACGCGCGATTGGACCGCTAATGTCCGCTTTATCTGGCAGGTTAATGTTAGCGTCATACCGAACGCGAGCTTATCTTAGTTCGTTAGTAGTGTTCCAGCTTCTGTTTTTCGTTAAATAAGTTATAAGTTTGTGATCAGCTGGGGCAGGCTCGGGCTCAATCGTATAGATGGCGTGACTCGGGCTCATTTATGTAGCTCCGCGAAACCGAATGTCGATTCGTTAAATGATATACATCTGTGGCCTTTGTCTTTATAAACATGTCATTGCGTCGGTACACGGAGACATGGTTTCATACGCTCAAAGCGGAGCTAGAGCTAGCACCCGCATAGTTACCGAGGACTTGACAATTTGTTAGATTGCTTTAACCTTTGAGCGCCCAGGTGCTCACGACCGCTACAATGTCGTCGGCGTCGAGGAGACGAAATTCGAGCTATCATTTCTAATGTTTAATTCAATGGGTCGGAAGGTGAACGGGTCGGACATGAAAACACGTGTCTACGATAAAAAACAAAGCCGCCATCTTGTGATATCAGTCGGAAGATCGGGGTCCAATTAAAATAGTCGTGCATGGAGCGCGTCACAATCGGCGAGATATGCATCTGTGACCGTCCAGTGACGCGCGTGACCGATCACCGCTCGAGAGTATCGGGACTCGATCGATCGATAACGAAACTTTATACTTACCTAACTTGTGCCTATAGTACCCAATATTATTGTAGCATTTCAATGGATCAGATTTTTCTACTTCTTATTTCCGATAGATATAAGTATTAAAATTCAATACTTACCTATTCTAGATTCTAATAGGCCCCAATTATAAGCTATCTTGAATATTCCATCGCGGTTGAAAGCATGGGGTGTTGATATTTCTACGGGAACGATGTCTACGCGGGTAAAACCGCCGACCGCGGGCACAGCTAGTCAATCTAAGCTTTGTCACTGCCAATAGATGTCACTACTTAATGAAGTTGAACGTTATTGCATTGCTATAATAGCAATGAATAGGCAGGTAGTCGCGATCAAGAATAGAAATAAACTGGCCAAGTGCGAGTCCGATAGTATTTTATAAGATCGAGCAAAAAATACCACTATCATTTATCGGCAGCAAAAAATAATAATTAATAAACATTTTATCAAAACAGAGTTGTCAGCCGTGTGCTTATTTCTAATAACGCCATCTAACGTCTAACGCTATCCCTAACGCTATCTAAGTGAAAGTTAACACAAAGGTGTTAAGGATCGGCATTTCAATAAAACGCCAACTATGGACGTTTACCTAAGCGTTCATAGATGGCGTTTATACGGCGGTTATATTGAAATGCCGAAAAAAAAGCACGTTTCTGGTATGGGGACCTCCTATAATTTTTAACTTTATTCTGTTTTTAGTACTTGTTGTTATAGCGGCAACAGATATACATCATCTGTGAAAATTTCAACTGTTTAACTATCACGGTTGATCGGATTGACAGCCTGGTGACAGACGGACAGACAGACAGACAGATAGACAGACGGACAGCGGAGTCTTAGTAATAGGGTCCCGTTTTACCTCTTGGATACGGAACCCTCAAAATAATCTATACTTGGCATACTACTGAATAGATCATTGTTAATTGATAAATGGTAACTATTATTATGATCACAGGTCCAATCCTTACTTAATAACATTATAAATGCGAAAATTTGTATGTACGGATGTATGGATGGATATTTGTTACTCTTTCACGCTAAAACTACTGAAACGATTGAGCTGAAATTTGGTATGTAAATAGCCTAGATCCTGGAATAACACAGGGTACTTTTTATCCCGATAGTAAGCGGTAGTAAGCGTTGATGTGGTCGAAGATGGTGAACGATTTGATGGTGATGGTGATTCAATGATAGCGGCAGATTTTTTTGTTAAGTATCTACGTAGTATTATTATCTTTTCTATGGTATCGCTATACCACAGTTCAACAAACGAACATCACTTAAAATGGCCGTCGATTATTTGCAATAAAAAAGGCATGAATATTTATAAACCCTATTATTTCAAGATCGATTATTATACGTGGTTCAGCTTTATATGTAAATTCCAATGATGTGGTAAGATAGTATAAATATCATCAAAAATGTATAGATTAGCTCTATTCGATTGATAAATTACATATGTATCGCAAGGACGACGATGGCAAATTGGTTTTGGTTTGAATATGTAAGTAGGTATATAAAATTCGTCAAAACTAGGCATGGGCTTACTATATTCGACAGAGGAGTGGATATATCGTATATCATTCCATATAAAGATATATATCCGCTTAGTATAACTGCTTTGTATGTCCGGTATACCCATGTGAGTTGTGTTTCAGACTTTGCAGAGAAACTCACTTAAAAAGACAAATTATATCCATTAGTATATCCCATATCCAAAATTAAGCATATCTGCGTTTCATAAACGATATTATCTAACATTAGACCGTATCAGTTGTGTTTTGAACTTGCATTGTTTTGTACCTGCTGTTAGTGACGATGTGATCTAAAATAATGATACGGTTGCCTAGAAAATACCTATTCACTTACGGGTTGACTTATTAACCGACTTCACAAAAAAGTTTTATGTTTCATCAAGATAAACAGGATATATGGGATATATTAAGATTGGGCATGTGGAATGAAGGATATATATCCGCTTAGGGATATATATCCGAAGATATAGATGTGTCCGGAGTTACCCAAGCCTAGTCAAAACGTCAAAAGTACCTATAACCGGCGAGCATGTATGAAGGCGCTCATGAAAGTGGAAGAAGCGAAAGAGGTAAGTCAGGATCGTAGCATGTGGAAAGAAGTAGTCTGCCTACCCCTACGGGAAAAAGCGTGATTTTATGTATGTATGTATTTATATTATTCGTCGGTCTAGTATGGTATTGTTATCACCTACCTACTTTACATAACACAGTCATGCTGACGTCTTTACAAAGAGCTTGTGGTTAGAAAATATTTTTAATGTTAGTTTATTATTAAAAACCTAATATAGCAGCTTACATAGCTGCTGTATTAGGTACGCACTTCACAAAGCTTTTACGGTTATCAAATTTTAATATGGGCATTGTTATTTTATACTAGTAGGTACAATACAGAAGCAAAACGTTAATTCAAGTCACCTACAAACTTCTTGCCCCCTTCGAACATAAATGCAGTAAGTCGAAAATCCAGATATCTGCGGGGCGACAGTATCAGCCGCAGTACGTTATGCGCCGTATCTTTCGCGCGAAGACATCAAGATTTATACTTCATGACTTCCACGTGGACTAGGAAGTGTTTATCTAGCGCTGCAAGCGTTTTTGCTGCGAGTGGACGATACGGCAGGGTCTGCAGGGGAAATAGGTACTGTCTACGTGTCAAATGGTGTAAACACTGCAAATAAATGCGGCCGGTTTGGTTGACGTCTACGGTGTTGTTGATATTAAAATACACTGAAATACATTGAAATTAATTTTAATTTCTGGCAACAATATCGCCGTGGTAGTCTTAAGGATACGACGGATTTTTGGGTTTAAGTGACCATTTTTAGGGTTCCGAATCCAAAGGGTACCAACGGAACCCTATTACTGAGACTCCGCTGTCCGTCTGTCTGTCTGTCTGTCTGTCTGTCTGTCAGTCTGTCTGTCCGTCTGTCACCAGGCTGTATCTCATGAACCGTAATAGTTAAACGGTTGAAATTTTCACAGATAATATATTTCTGTTGCCGCTATAACAACACATACTAAAAAGATAACAAAGTTAAAATTAAAGGGTATAATAATATAAAATAATAAAGTCCCTATACAAAAAACGTGTTTTTACTATATCGCCATCTATGAACGATTTTTTACCAACAAAAAGATGTTAACGTTCTGTTAGTGGGTGTTAGAAGTTCGTTAGACATTCGTTAGATAAATAAGCATATTTAGTATTGACACGGTATTTATATACATATATCGATATTAAAACTATGTAGGTACATAATTTTTCCGGCAAATTTTGTTCAATCGGAACCCTATGTGTGCAAGTCTGACTCGCACTTGGCCAGTTTATTAACACTGTTATTATAAAACGATGTCCACTATTGTCATTTAAATATATGAATTGTGGTCCAACAGAGACTTGAACAAAGACTTGTTTCCTATTAAAAATATCTTAATTATAGTACTTCTTCTAATCCTTCACTTCTTAATTAATATGACTTTAATTATTTAGTTATACATTAATAACTTGATGTAAATAAACTCGTACTAAGTATAGTCTACTGCTACCTAATTACTATACTTAATCACTACATTTTTTTCTCTCTCACTCCTAGTTTTTGTATTGTACAGCATCCTGAAATGCTTACATTATGTTATTATGTAAGTACCTATAAGTGAAAACTAATTAGGGCTATTTAAACTATTTATTTGTTTCTAAAATTTACATTTAAAGCTGTTTGTTTTCCGTATAAGTAAAAATGAAATATAATAAAAATATCAGCCAAACTATAGCAAAGTTTATAACTTATAATTTTTTAAGTTGTGGTTACTAGGTTGTGTGAAGTGTGTTGGTCACAAAACATTTTTGACTGAAACGCCTAACTTTGATCTCCTTAAGCGCCCTGTAAACGATCAAATTTGCTTGACAAATTTGTTTGTCAAACTTTACGTTTTCATCAAACAAACAGCGTAAACGATCAAACCATTTGTCAAACATTCCACAAACACAACATCAATCCAGATTTTCATCAAACGCGCCAAACACGTAGACTGTTTGACAAACGCGTCAAACACAGCTGCACACTATCAAATAATTTGACAAACAATTTGATCGTTAACAGGGCGCTTTACTTACAATCTAACAAAACCGCTTCTTCAAACCTTCAAACACCGATAACAAAACAGCACCGTTTCAAGAAACATTAACACTTTTTAAATGTCCGTAACACATGGCTGAACGCACTCAGCCGGTATCAGAATCGCACCGCGATATGTAAATGCGCGTGCGATCGTGACACACGACGCTCATCCGGACATTTGCCGATCTGTCGATAGTCTGCGCTTTTTTGTTTTAGTCTGTGACTTGTTTTGCGCAGAATTGATGAGAATGATACTTGGACGCTTTTGTCTAGTCTGTTTTTTTAATGGGGATTCAAATCTGATCGGTACGGTTTATGCAAGTTATTGGTTTCTTTTAGATAGCGATTTTTCATATGTGGATGCAGCTAAACCATAGATTAATTAATAGTACTGTGTAATGGCTAAACAGGCAATGAAACACCATTTTTATGCATTTGCAATGCCACTTTTATTTCAATGTCATTAATCTCACATGATAAAATAAAAGGATCTTATTAACAGTTATTAAGTAGACTTACCTGATTATAATGGTCTTGAAGATATTGACTTTAGTTACATATCACAAAAAAAAGGTTATAGTTATACTTCAAATATATATATGTACTATTACGATATGGACTTTAATGAAATCATATCACCTCCAATACCTATTAAAAATGCAAAAGACTGTTTGTTTCTGACCTTTTCACGCCTTCGCCTCATGAATTTAGCTGAAATTTCTTTGAGGGATAGCCAGACTAGTCAGTGTTCCTACACAAGAACATGACCCGATATCTACGATAAAATAATCCCCGTATTCATAAACAATACTATGATGTCTCACAGTGCTGGCAAACGCTTGTGTGAAATCCACCGCTATGCGTTTGTCAAAATGTTCATGAATACGGCCGTACGAATCATGGCCGTATTCATAAAGATTTTGGAAGAACTCATAGTGTTGAATTTGACACAAATAATGTCAGTAATTATTATTTATTGGTTTCATAGTCCGCGAGTACTGTAAAGCCGGCTTTTCACTATGGGATATAATGTAAATAACATCTTGAGCTATATATTACATCCAGCGATTGCTCTTCACACTGTAAGATATACAGTTCAGCTTTGGCTGTCTATGGTTTCATTCAAACACTGGCTAAATACACTAATTGTGTGGAGCCATAATAAAAATAAAAAAAACAACAAAAAAAACTAAGGGTGAGGCAGGGGGAGGTGCGGTGTCCGGAGACGTGAGGTAAAATATAACTCTCTGTCTCATACAAAATGTATGACGAGCGATAAAATTTTATATCTCAACAAATAGTATACATTATATTATATCCCATAGTGAAAAGCCGGCTTTAGACATGTGAGACAGTTTTGTTTGTGAGTACGAATACGGGGGTAATATCAAAGGCTCGAAATCAAACAACAAACTCCTATCATCATTATCATAATCAGCCGGTATCAGTCCACTGCTGGACATAGGCCTCTCCCGAAACACACCACTGCGCGATCTTTAACTTTTCCTTTCCAGTCACTGCCCACAGCTTTGCGTATGTCGTCGCTCCACCTGGTCACAGGACGTTTTACGCTACGTTTGCAAATCGCGGTTTCCACTCTACAACCTATCTATCTCAATGTTTATCGGTCCTACTCCTGCGGCAGATATGGCCAGCCCACTGCCACTTCAGTTTGCTAATCCGTTGAGCCATGTCGATCACTTTACTCCTACTTATTGTAAATTTTCCCCCTTTCAAAGTGAAGTAAATGCGGCAAGTAGGCACTTCTATATAGGCCAAGTAGCCCTCACAAACGAGGTACAATCTCGAGAATCGCAAGGCTCGACTATGATTGATGTATGAGTTAATATTCATGAGACGTTACATGTATTTAAAAGTGCGCTACGGGTGAAGGGTTGAATGGATGTGGCATTTATGTCGAAACTTTAACCTTTCGTTTGCCGGAATTCCAAACATAATGAAAATCCTATTGTATCTCGCGTGGAGCCGCGTTCTGGCATACGAAAGATTTAAAGGCCTGAATTTGGAGACGGCGTATCGATGTACCAATGCTCAATGGACAAGGAAAACTAGTTAACTAACCTTTTTCAGTAAAGGAAAGCCTGATTTGTATGGGACCTCCAAGCCATTCTATAATTGTCATAAAACTAAAAAAAATGTTTTTGGAATAAATTATTTAGAACCAAAAATTATGTCTTGTACGTAAATGTAAATTTAACAGTCAGAATCAGGGCTTTACTTATAAGATTTTTGGAAAGTTTTTAACAACTTAAAGTGCAATGAAAGACTTTGCATGGAAAACCTATTATTATCTAAACTAATATTATAAAGAGGAATACATTTGAAATACATTTGATTGAACAAGAATACGTGTAATGTAAACTCATATTGCTTGTAAGCTTTTTTTTAACCGACTTCAAAAAAGGAGGATGTTTCTCAATTCGACCGTATATAAGTTTTTTTTTTTTTATGTTTGTTCGCGGATAACTTCGTCGTTTATGAATCGATTTTGATTATTATTTTTTTGTTAGAAAGGAGATATCCCAAGTGTAATACCATGGTAATTTTATCGAGGTTTGATAAGTATCTCCAGAGATATGGAGATAAACACCTCAAAATTGGTACTGAAAATTAATAGCGCGGCATTGAAGTCGGTTCTTTTTAGTTTTTTAAACGATCTTATTTAATATTCACTGCTAAGTATTGTCTGACACATCCAAACTAAAAACTATTTCGTAACTCCTCGTCATTTATTCATTAACGTGTGTGTATAACTACGAATTTGTAATTAAAAGCGAACTAAAGTACGCGTGTGATTCTACTGATAAGGACGAGGAAATTAACCATTTTCCTTAATTACTTTCGGTTTTGTGTTATCAAAAGAAATTATATGTGTGCTATTAGGTACCTCAACGCATGAATAAATACGATAGAGAATTTTACTTGATATTTTCTTTATACCTGATAACTCATCTCTTATACATCTTTATTTCAGGTAAGATATGCATAATGTGAAATATAGGTTAGGTATAGAAAAAAACGCAATTAAAATTAAAATAAGATGGTAAGTACCTACTTAAACATGAGTTATAAATTTAAAAAAAATCAAAATCGGTTAATATATGACGGAGTTCAGAGGTAGCAAATATAAAAAAATCAGGAGAATTGAGAATCTCCTCTTTTTATGTGGAGTCATTTATTATCTTACCACTATCGTCCTTCGAGCATTTACCAATGGAGATGTTAACGTTGTAATCCGCAAGCATTTTTTTCTGCCGATACTTACGGGGGACGAGGTAAACACGCATTGCACACACACAAATCACTCACTTTAACGATCCCGCACACTAGCTCGAAACACACACATAGTATTAAAAATACAGCGTAGTTACGCACGCTCATATGGCCAAAAATAGCTATATGGCCAGCAGAGGGGTACGCCTTGCGTTAACATCTCCTTTGGTAAATGCTCGAAGCTATCGTCCCACTGCAGAGCAAAGGGCTTTAATTGCATCCCTCCATTCGTCTCTTCTATTACAGATACAGCGGCATGCAACATTCTGGAAAGCCAGAATTTTGCATGTCAACGCACTGTGCCTGTTACGAGACATAAAGATGTTAAGTCTCACATGCCCTGTAATACCCTGCCTGAGTCTGTGTTTCCGGTTAAGTCACAGAATAATAAATAGTACAAGTTAAGTACAACATTGGCGTCTTCAAATCGCGAGTGAATAGATATTTTCTGGGTAAGCACGCTCCATCATCGATCGCATCTTCACTTAACATCAGGTGAGATAGTGATCAAGTGATACTTAGTTCAGTAATTAAAAAATAACCGGCCAAGTGCGTGTCCGTCCACGCGCAGTGTAGGGTTCCGTAGTAGCCCGTTATTCAATGCAGGTATTTATCCGTTATAAACAAGCAACTAGGTACTTCGTCTTTGTCAGTTTAAAGGATTTATTCTAAGGATTTTGTATTTGGTACAAAATTATCCAACACCCAAGATCAACGACTATTACTGCTAAACTAATAAAGTTATCTTAACCGGTATAGTTTTCCTTTAAAGTTCATGAAATGCACTATTATCACGAATTTTTCCAGATTTTTCAAGCCAGCAGTTTAGCTTTTAGAGGGAGGGGTGGGGGGCGTCCTACTGGAACAAAAATGTGCACTTTAAAGTTTAATATTTCGTAAATGGAGCATTCAATCGAAAAATGGTATTAGCAACCCTGAAGTCATTTTAAAAGACTTATTCAACGATACCCCACACGATGGGGTAGACGATGAAAAATAAAAATCATCCCCACTTCTCATATAGGAGAGCTACCCTAAACAAAAATATTTTTCAAAATTTTATTTCAGCACTTTATCGGCGTAATTTATATACACACTAAATTACAGCTTTCTAGTATGAACGGTCTCTTAGCAAAACCTCGGACAGACAGACATGACGAAACTATAAGGGTTCCTTGTCAGGACTACGGAACCCTAAAACACACTGGACACTTTGCCATTCAAACCGAAAAACATCCCTATTTTACGGCTGAATTAATTGGCAAAGTGGTGGTACCGCTCCAGGCGGACAAACATAAGTCCTAACATTACATAAGCACCAATAATAATAATAAATTGATATGCTAGCGTTTAACTACTATTTCGCCTGGTGGAAAGCGATGATATATCGATATAATTCTACATAGTATAACTGGAGTTACTAAGTCCCAACTTTTACAAGCTTCTTTGTTTAGTGCAGTACTTAGAGTATAAAAACACGGTCTTGCGACATAACACCATAATATCTGTAATTAACCGTTAGCTATGTTAATCTGAGCCACGCCTCCATACGACGGTTGCCTCTAGTTTATACAACTCACGTGATGCAATCGTTATACAAAGGTAGTTTCTGCAACATGCAAGTTTTGATTTGGTTTAATATAAATAACGAGACCATTCCAAAAAGTACAAAAAACTATTTTTCTGACGCTGATCGCATTTTTTAACCGACTTCAAAAAAGGAGGAGGTTTCTCAATTCCACCGTATATATATATATATATATTTTTTTTTTTTTTATGTTTGTTCGCGGATAACTTCGTCGTTTATGAACCGATTTTGATTATTCTTTTTTTGTTCGAAAGGAGATATCCCAAGTGTGGTACCATGGTAATTTTATTGAGGTATGATAAGTATCTCCAGAGATATTGTGATAAACATCTCAAAATTGGTACTGAAAATGAATAGCGCGGCATTGAAGTCGGTTGTTTTTTAGTTTTTAAACGATATTATTTAGTTTCGTTATAGCTTCACACGATTAGTGTATATTATACCTACGTATTTAGCCAGTCTCAACTGTCAAGTATTAAAATTCTTCAAGTTTTTTGTGAGATGGGTCAAAGTCAAATTTCAGGTCATGTTGAAGTCATAGTCCAGTCCAAGTCATACCCTTAGGAAAGATGTTATACTGAAGATTTTTAGTGGAATTTTAGGTGAGAACGCAAATAGCATGCTTTTCAACACTGTGCTGTTTCCCTTTACTCGCACACATCACATTAACTCGCGGAAGAACACAAGTTTGAGGAAAAAATACAATGAGAGCACGTCACACTTTTTGACGTTCCCGCCAAAAACCCGATCGCATTTTTTAATTCTGTCAAAAATGTAATCTATATAATATAAAACAAATTGGTCTTCACCCGAAAATTTCTTGCCAATTTTCAAAATCAAAATTATATAATCGTACCTACTTATCGTGCTTTTTACATTACCAACTATTACAAAATACGTAGAATTAATGTCAGCTTATATAGTAATTACCTACTTGTTAATGCATAATTCAGCACGATATCTTATAGTTATTTATCTTGCTAACGACTGGCCGAGTACTGAACATTGGCCTTTTCACCTTAAACATGTTTACTTCTGTCAAAAATTCTATGACAGTTGTTACAGTAAAATAGTGTTTTAATGCTTCAAAGTTAAAAATATACATTATAATGTTTTTAAAATATTCGTCGCGATTGATTTAGAGTTTCTGTTAGAAGAGTTTTGGTGCAGAGATACCTCTGAAGATAACTATTGATCTCGAAAATTTCTCAAATTAAAAAAATAAATAGAACCATTCCTATCGAATAATATATTCCTATTAAACGATAATAAATCTAATCAACGATAGTAAGTCTTGTATATGCTACAAAAGCGTGATACCATATTAGACCTTCTTCGTCACTTACCATCAGGTGAGATAGTGGTCAAGTTCTTATAAAACGACTCACTAATAAATAAGCAACACCTATTTTTACTATATTTTTACTATGTTATTTATACTATATTTTTACTATATCTAATTCTTTATATCTAACTATATAATATCTCCACAGAAACGTTTTCCATATTGGATATTATTTATTATGAGTCCATAGTAAGGAAGCCTTCATACTAGTATGCGATTTTATAATATTCGTGAGTGTGAACAATTTTAATGTGATCGTTCCCGTCCAATGTCCATACGAGGTCACGACATGCAATCTACAATCGCAACTTACCGCGCCACCTCGCGAGAAAAAACCGCATTCTCTAAAAAGTCTAATTCTGATAGGCGCGGGGGTCTATTACGGAGGCACGCCGTAACTCAGAAACAAGTAAACACGGCAGCGGGACATTTGCATAACTATCGAGTTTTTAAATCTATGCAAAACGCGACGATACGTTGCACGGGCTCACGAGTAGACCCCCCCACCGAGCCTTCGTAAAAACACATGCGATTTCATAATACACCCCCTCGCAATCCCACCGTGTGACGCCTGATTTAATAACGCGGGGTTACAAGGACCCGATTAAAATGTCATTTGAATAAAACTTTACGACTTTTTAATTACAGCCTTTTGCTGTTTCCATCTACTCGGATGTTTGATGGCCCAAAACAGGTCGTCCAACCTTATCGATGCTAATAAGCTCCTCGATCAGATTAAAATAATTCCATTACATTTAAATAATTCGATTCGCTTTTGAGTAATGTTTCGTCAAGATGGCCGACAAATATGGCGCGGAATCGATAAAGTGATAAAAATGTAATAATAAATAAACAGTTTAAAAGTTGCGTACACGCATCGCTGGAGGCGTCAAAAGTGGGCGGTACTTATGATGAATAACGTGACGGAATCCGGCGTCCAATCGAATCGATCTCGATTTTAATTATACGAATCGAGAACATCGCGACGGCTATAGATCGAATATTAATATGTCGATTGCGAACGTATCGATAGCGACAGTCGTTCTTTCATTCGTCCGACGAAGACCGCCGTCGTCGGATTTCGAATTTGTAATGCGTAATTTGATTTGCGGAACCCGCGACATTCCGCGGAACAGATGGGCCCGATAATGGTCTTCCGCAAAAGATCGTAGATACGTGCAGTACCAACTGACAAAAAATAAAAGCACAATTTATTATAACTTCTCGATGTTGTAGCAAGTAAGATCTTGATTTGCATTCCACGTGTTGGCTTCTACTTTCTTTTTCATAGCTATTTAACCGGCTTCACAAAAAAGGAGGAGGTTCTCAATTCGGCAGTTTTTTTTTGTATACCTCAGAACTCCGTCATTTATAAACCGTTTTGGAAACAATGTTTGGAAAATTGTTTTTTTGTTTGAAGTATGCTTTTTGCTTGGTTCCATTGTAATTTTTTCGAGATCTAATGAGTATCTCCAGAGATATGGAGATAAGCACCAACACTATGGGTACTGAAAATAAAGCACGGAATTTGAAGTCTGTTTTTTTTTTCGTTTTGTAAAAGATATTAAATTATTTTAATACTAAATGGGTGTTACATAATTTATGTTTTTTCTTTACGAGGTACTATCATAGAAGTAACAAAGTTTCGAGACAATGAAACTGTAACGTCACAATGATTTGTTTCCTCGTTGTACAATCTCGGCGCGATAGCATCTCGCAGCACGCCTACGACACAAAAATAATTAACTCAGTACCCCGTCAAACATCATGTTTAACATCGGCTACTCCCATACCAATTACTACCGACAATCGATCGACTTACAAAAACATGCGCCTAGCACTAGCCCCAACTGGTTTAAAAAAAAAGTAAATGTCAGCGTCGCCCGCGCCTCGCCGCCATGTGAACGTGTTAACGAGCCTTTGATGGATCGAGCTGCGATCTAACACCGTGTTCTACAACTTAACAACCTCTATTACATTTTCCATCGACGACAAAATTGTTTTTATTGCCTGACACCCTTCATATTACAGACGTGAGTACCGTAGCCGGAGCCGAGCGCCAGCGACCGGACGATCGATCTGATAGACCAAAAGAAATCAATTGAATTCATGCATATATCGCATAAACTTGTCCCATGTTATCATCGCGACATAATATTTTTTACAGCTGCTCGTTGGCAGGAAAGCTTCGCTGCGGGTACTATTAATTTTTAATAAATTCGCATTCATTTCTTAATCGGTATCCGCTATCTGCCAAATTGGTGCGTGGGCACCGATGCTCCGATACGCCAGCTTCTTCACAAAGTAAATTATATAAATTAAAGAAACCGAACAGATTGCGATCGGAAGCCTACACGATGTTAATCGAATAACGTGACTTTTATCGGTGCGTACGTCAAATTAGTTTTTAAAATTGCCATTTTAAAAATGAAGGCTGCGATAGTGATGTGCATGTGCAGAACTGAAACGGATAAAATCGGATTGTTGCTTCAAATAAAAAGGCGTCGCTTCGATTGTGGCGGGAGAGCAGAGAGTTCGAGATTTGAAAATTAGCATTTTTGTCGAATAACTCTAGTGCGGTGTCTCGCTGAGCGCCTGATACCGACGAGTTGGCCGAACCTGAGGTTTTTTCGTTTTACAGGATTGGACTTTAAAATATTTCTGTGTTCCCCTTCCGACTCGATACTGCAGCTATTAAATAATCCCAACACGTTTAAAGAACCTTATGTTTGTAACTGATAAGCATTGTTGATCTCATTTTGATTATATGATTCAACGAGACGATCATCTCCATCTTTAAATCAAAGAATAATATTAATTCAACACCAAAGTAAAATTCAGAGAATTATTCACAAATGAAACACCAACGAAGAATAATTTGTGTAATAAATTAATTTAGCGTACATGGCAAACCTAATAATTATCATGGGTGTTAAATCTCATATTTTAAAATAAATCAACAGTTTCATCGATAAATTAGTCACCAACTAATTTATGAGCTTTTGATCTAACTAATACTTTACTGTCGCCAGTGCCGTGGATCCGCCAACCGCTAGAACGAAAGCTAAGCGCGTCTGTAAAAATCTGTGACCCTTTATCTTTCCTCTCGCAGCGCTCATCGGTGCCAGAGCCGAATTTATGTCGTCGAGTAATCCCGCCCCATTTGTATAGATAATTTTTATTATTGCCATCTCCTCGAGCCGGCCGCCGACGATAACTGAACGAAAGAGTTCGTAATGACGATTTAAATAAGGAAGATGTATTTCTTTCGGCAGTCGATATCGAATTTGAATTTCGAAAGAATTTGAGAGTGGAATTTGAATTTGGAAGATATGTGTAGTGATGTCCATCTATCGATGCTTTTTAAATTGATTTATGTTTCAGTCTCGGTTAATTGGACGTTAAGAAATGCATCGTTATTTCTTAGCTTTTAATTACATGGCTCGGCGTTTCGTTATCGATATTAAACCTTTTCAATTTGTACGCATTATGTCTCAGTGAAACATGATACGAATGCTTGAGTCCTTTAGGAGAGTATGAGATTATGCTGCATGTGAACATTTCTTATAATAATACAACCGTTGTAATGAACCGTTTTCTTAAAGCAATTTAATTGTGTTAACTATGCTTATCAAGCTTTATAGGATGGAATGGATCAAACATTATACATGAAGAAACTAGAAGAACCAGCATACAGAGGTGGTGCGAAGACATCTAACTTGGTATTAACCATAAAAAGTTCATAATCAAGTAATACTAAAGCGGTGTTATGCTCGTTGTACAGCGAGATTAGTATATAAATATTCAATGACCCTACGGACAAACTATTTTTAACATGGCCACACCGAGCTTATCCGCACCCGCACTTATGTCCGCGTTATCTCTCCAGATGCATTAGTCTCCGATAATACCGCGATAAACACAGATCAGCCGGCGCCACGTTCGAATCGATACCCTACTCGATTCAAAAGAAAAAAATCGATTTCTTCTCGATAAAGATGTTGTGAGTGTTGTTGAGTTGTCGTACTCGAGTTAATTGTAAATTCCAACATTAATGTAAATATAGGTGAGGCTATAAATTTCGTGTTTAAAACGTTGTTAATGCAGTGTTGTACATTTATGTTGTTTGTTTGAGGGGCTTGGTAATGGAATTGTGGGTAGATGCGTGTTTAGAAAACCTCTCCCATTACTAGAGTTCACGTGTAGAGTATAATAATGTCCTTAGTATTTTTAGTTGATTAGGATTTGGATATAATATTATCAGATAACTATGAAGTTATGTGTTAATTTTCTTTTAAACTCTTAAAAAGTACGGCAACTTTGAATATTAATAAAGCAAAACATCGTATAAGTCGCTAAAACATATGGTGTGAAATACATATTTAAAGTACTTAAGTTATATAACATTCCTTTAAAGTAACTTCGTCAGTAATTCGCCTGTAACTACCCTCGTAGATAGTTTTATTTAACGTGTGGCTATTAGGTCACTTCACTAGCCTTCACTACCCCACAAAATGGCGGTCTAATTTCCTTCCAAAATTAATAACCCGCATCGCGCGTCATTTTTCATCAAGCTCATTTTAGTGTCCTTATTATTTATCGCGTTTTCCTCAAAACATCGTTTAAATCGCTTTATTAACGCCGACGCACGTTGAAAGACAGAAAATTTCGTCTATTCGACAAAATAGTGCGGTATCAGACGCTAATGACGCCAACCGCCATTTAGGACGCGCCATTTTGAATCTAACGTTTTGTTTGACAACTCGTGTGTAAAGGGTAGAAAAGCTCGTATCAGTTTTTGTGACGCTGCAAAACCCGTCTAACGATACAGTTTATGATTTACAAGACGGGGCGACGTTAAACAATGCTCATTGAGCATTCAAAAATAAAAGTATAACAATCGCACGGGCACGGGCCGCGAGTGAATACAATCCGTGCACAGTGGGCCGAAAGCGATCCTGATCGGGCTATCGGGATCTCAGTTTGTTCTCACATCATTACCCGCGCCGACGGCTACAAATTTACATCCAACACAATGGCTATCCAACATCGAGACATCATTAAGGTGATGCCGATAGCGCCACTAACAATGCACAATAAATGCCCTATGCTACTCTTCTCGGCCATTCAAAAATATGCCGTACACAATCCTGATACGATTCAAATCTCAGTTAGAGGGGCTGGCGTTTGTTGGGAAAACTTCAATGAGCCGCGGTGACGAAACGTCACATGAATTGTGAAGAAGCGAACGATTATAAGCTCAACATTGTTACCGTTTAGAGTAGAATTCTGTTTGGTGGATTTGATTACAAGGCTTCGGAGACGGTTTAGGAAAGGATCAGTTTGAGTCGATGCCCCGGGCTATCTCGGCCGTACAATGGAACTTATAATATGGGTGATTGCGGAAAAATTGGCAATATGAATTTTATTTTGTATGAAAATGGTATTCTTTGGAAATTTTAAGGTTTTAACATCCTTATTTGTGTAACTAAACCATCCGAATATCTTTCGTCGATTCTAAAGTCCATTGAAAATGACGTGATGGATGAATGTATTTTTAGAAGCTAGAAAAATGATCAACTTACATTTAACGTATGTGACCTTTTTAATCAAATAATAACTAACATTCTCAAAATGACCAGACAATGCAAATATCAATGTATTCACCGAGCGCTATTATATCAAAATGCCTATATCTACTTTAGGGCACTCGCTCACTGGTTTGCATACAATACGCGCTTCGTTAGGTACTGGCCGCGATGCGACAGACGCGCGATCGACGTGCGATCGTCGATTTGTGACGCGCCTGTGTCGCCGCCTATCGTCAGATCTCATCCTAATTTGCTTAGTGCTTTATTCAGCACCTGTACGATTTTATACCTCCGCTATAATAAGGTTTATCGGTTTGAAACTCATGACTGCAAAATTTATAGATAATTTCATAGAATTTATATCGCAATGCGATTCTAAAATATAAGTAGCGTGTACGTTTTACAACACTTTTCCGTCGTAAAATTTCTAATCCGTTCCGAGGCCATTTATTGTGTCACGATATCAATCTATGATGTAGGTGGCTAGATTTCCGTTGTTTATATTTCTCCGATTCGTAGATAAGAATGAAATAATTGTCTGACGAACGGTATACACGGCGGTATCGCGCCAATCTACATACAATGCGTCAGTTATTTTAAAACAATCAAAATAATTATGCTATCGCTTACGCGATGCGTATCGGCATCGGAGCGGAATCGGCGTCGACGTCGACGTCGTGCAAAAACAATAACGATACGATGACGAAAACCGACCGCTCAAGAACAATCGATGCGTACGAATGCAGAGATAAGTGAAACACGGCTACCGGGCAAAAATAGCATAGATAACGCGCGATCGCATCTGTAAACAATGGTCCGGTCCACGCTCTCATTAGCTGGCCTTGTCGAGAACAGCGGGAAATTGTGCAATTCCGCGGGATTCCGCCGATCGCAAACATCGATCCGATGCGATATCGATCATTCGATCGATGCTCTTTTAAAGGACTGAACGATGTATTTTTAATGTTTAAAGTAGGTACACGGTTCTCAATTCGAATGTATTTTTTTTATGTTACCTCAGAACTCCGACATTTATAAACGGATTTCGATTTTTTTTTGTTTGAGAGAGTATATCTTTGGTCCCATTGCGATTTCATCGAGATATCGGATCTCGATATAATGTATCCAGAAATTATGGAGATATAAACACCTCAAACTTGGTACTGAAAATGCGCAGCATTTAAAGATTTTGAAGTCTGTCTTTTTTTTCGTTTTATTAAACGATCTTAAACTTTTTAATGGAGCGGTTGATGCTAAATCATCTAGATATCGTGTAGACGGAAAATGTAAGATATATCTTTAAAATGTTTTCTAAATGTTAAACACAAACAGTTATGTTTTATTGATGACAGTGATAAGCTATAAATAATGACTGCAGATCTTTTTTGTATAAATCTAGATATCAGTTCAATATCATTGACCCGATTCAAATATGTTAAGTGTTTTATTCTCAGCGGTGATTTATAAGTACTTACTTACCTTACTAAAGCGTATGAATTTGTAAGTATGTATCACGATTTTGTACTCGATGAATCGTTCATTCATTAAATTCTCAAACAGTATCGATTACACGTTTCAAACATAGCAAGTCTCATGAAGCTAACAATATCATGTTCCAATAAAATAAACTCTGACCCGACCGCGGTCGCAACTCCACACGTTAAATAAAAGCCGCGAATAAAACAGCTGCGGCCACAATAGCGCTAACAAATCGACTACAAATTTCCTACAAAACCTTACATTCCTCAATAAATATCTTAGCACGCGTCCATAGAGTGCGGCGACTTATAAATCTGTTGGAAACCAGCGTAAATACTAGCCCGCTCGCGTCCTGCGATACGATCCGACGTAAAGTCGTACGTTTTAGAGGTTATAATCGTACGATTGAGTCGCGGAAACTTCTGGTGAGGATGTCAACTATATTTCGCGGGGGCAATTAGGAGCGCGTCCAGCTTGAATTAATAGCGAAAAGATATCGAAAGCGAAGCGAATATATCGACGAAGGCGCGCCATTGTTCCACGCACCACCCACTGAGCTTTCATCGCGGCTTCGCGGCGGATAATGGCCATCTTTGACAATAGGGAAATTAAGAATTAATTATATGAAACTAGTGTATTGTTTCGCTGAGGAGTTCTAACCAAGCTTCGTATAACACAGTAGTATCTGTGGTAGTATTAAGCTGCTTTATTTTTAAATTTTATGTGTTGTTGTTCGAAATAAACCTATTATAAAACGTACCTAAAAATATTATCAAAGATTTTAAAGACTTTCAAGAGGCGGTCTCCAGACGGCCTAGTGTATTTTATATAGAATTTTGACAGATGGTATCATTATAGCGTCCGTCCACACTGACCCGTCTCGCTCGGTTCGACGCGAGTTCTTGATCGGCGCGCGCGATAGCCGCAGAATGACAACATACAGACAGTCGCGCGATTCTCACGACGATACTCGATGTGTGGCCACCCTTACTTTTTATTCGATTGTAGATTGTATTGTGTTATGAATCGATATTTATTTCGGCTTGTCTTGTATCTCGTGTTTTTATGCGGATTTTATATGTATTTAGGTTAGTGTTGTAACATGTGGAGTCTTGTTTTCTGATCGTTTGAAGTCTTGGTCGATATTATTTTGGTAAACAACGGTTTGGTGGAAAAGAATATAATTACTTATTTATTAAAGATCGCTATAATATCACAATATATTTAATTAACTTATTTTATATTTTTCGTGTTAATATCATGGTTTCATTTTGCCGGATAAAGTTGAAACAGGTTATTTTACGCGTAAGTCACGTTAAAATCTCTTGTTATCTATGATTTGTTTTTATATGTAAAGAGTTTAAGAATCGCTAATAACAGGCAATTATTTTTATTACAAAATGTATTCTTGCAGTCCGAAAAACCACTGAGCTATCAATTTATTTGGTCACAAACGACGTCAAAAAAAATCCACTTAGATAGGTGTTTTGCTAGTCACGCATATTTATATAACTAATACATGTTATAATATTGTTATTTTATTTGTGTTAAACACCAAATAACTAAATTAAATATCGAACGCAAGAAAGCATAACATCGGAAACAGGATCACAGATTTGGCTTTGTTTCACTCGGATCAGTCCAAGCACTACCCCATCCCTATATTTTCCGTTAAAATTGAATAGCCTCTTTGTAGGATTAATGTTACCTTATGCTATAAGAAATAGCTATGTCCCGGGTGAATTTAAAACACATTTGTGGTCGTTAGCGAGTGCAGTACTGGCAGTACTGAATGCATTGTGATGATGTCCGAGTACGGCGCGTTGGGTGATGGCTCGGACACTTACCTGGAAAATAGAAAATGTAGGGTTAGGGTAATATTTTCACAAAATACATATTAGAATTTTATTGTAAAGAAGATTTATCTATTTCTGCCCCAATATTCGAGCTTTATATATTATATTACGACGAGTATTATAATTATGTTCGATGTCCTTATGTTTATGCTACATCGGCAGCTGACTTAGATTATTAACCGACTTCTAAAAAGGAGGAGTTCTATGTTTCACTGTATGTATGTTTATTTTATGTATGTTCACCGATATCTCTGTCAATTTTGGACCGATTTTCAAAACTGTTTATTTATTCGAAAAAATGTAAAGTTCGTAAAGATTGAATGAGTATTATCTCTAGAGATATGGAGATAAACACTTCAAACTTGGTAGTAAAACTGACTAGCGCAGCATTTAAAGTCAGTTTTTTAAACGATCTTATATTATGCTCCGTTCAGTAATTTTGTTGAAATATAAGGTATTGCTATAACAAAACTTTGTCCTATTGTTGGTTAAGATTAAACTTAGGTTTAGCAAGCTGAAGTGGGAGTGGGCTGGTCATAGCTGTAGTAGTAGAACCGATAACCGTTGGGGTAGACGTGTTCTAGAGTGGAGGCCACGGCTCGGTAAACGAAGCGTAGGGCGCTTTACACTACAGCTAGGTGGAGTTATGATATGCCCAAGATGGTTGGAAGCGGTTGGAAACAAATAGCTATAAATATAAAGATCTGACAGTATTTTTTTACTTTTTTAAATAACAAATTACCTAGGTATCTTAGTTCGAATTTTTAATATATTCTTTAATTTTCACTGCGATCAAATGAGCAAATATTATAACTTTAAATGAAAATAAGACCCGGCGTATACTTATCGACCCGCGAACGCTAACAAACAAAATTGATAATCACAGATCACGTCATACCTTTACCAAAAGTTCACCTGCCTCGTTATTTACGTACAATCCGCTTATGACATCCGCATGCCATAAACATAACAGCCCTAATGTTATTAGTTGCCATAGTTGGAAAAACGCGCATAGTTCGCTGACAAATTATCTTTGTCATGCGTGATATAGTGGCAGCACTAGCACACTATATCGTGGTACGCTACGGTTTATGTCATTTGATTGTGATCGTGAGGTATCTATTTGTATTTTGATGATAAGGCTTTTATAAGGATAAAAGTTAGGTGGTTTAGTACTCACAGTTTAAAGCCCGTCAAGAATGAACGTTTGTGTGATGAATAGTTTGAGCTATCGTGGTTTTATATGGTGTCTTATTGTGGTTTACTACGATACAGCGTGACTAACTATAAAAGTTACAAAACAGAATTAAAACATAGTACGAATATTTAAATTGTATGTGGTTTCTTTCCATGTATCAATGTAATAAAAATGATTAATAAAAGTTAAAAGTGAATATATATTTTAAAATACGTACTAGCTGTGCCCGTATTACCCGCGTATTTCTCCAGGGTTTAGGCTAACTAAATGCCGAGTTTAAGCTCGATGATTAGTTTTAACCTGAAAAAGTAACAAACATACTTACACACTTTCGTCTTTATAATATTAGTAGGATAGGATATACTAGTTGCCCGCAGTAGAAATGTAATATCTAAAACCGGGCCATCACATGCACAAACAAACACGGGGTTTTATTAGCGATATGTAGCATAGATCACAGATACGTGGCGCGGCACGGAAGTGTGCGGCGATGCTTATCGCACGCACTCGCCCGCTCGCTACTTTTTGTCAACACGTTATATTTTATAACACGTTATGTGCCATATGTTATTATGTTACAAGTGACGAGAGTAGCAGGTCGTTCAACTATGCTACATATGCATTTATTTAAATGTAATAGGTTCTTATTCAAAAAGTCATTACACTCTGAGTGACTATTTGACTTCTTCATGACAGCGTTTATTCTTGGATGCTGTGTTGTATTGGGTTAGTAGCTGGACAGATAGCTTTTATTGACATATCTTGGATTGCTCAGGTTTGCTCAGCACATACTCATGGCACTATTATGCGTAATGCGCGTAATATAACTTAAAATCCCAATAATTTTAGGACCTAGTGGTATAGTGGGACTTGGTCGGCTTTGACGTCAGAGGTACCGAGTTCAATTCCCACCGTGCACCAATTGATTTTTCCATCGAAAATGTTCTAGAGAATTTTCTGTCACAGTAGCCCTCCGGTAAAGGAAAAACATCGTTAAGAAACCCCCAACTGCAGGACACTATCTAGTGTCCGTCTGGTCAGCTACCACCCTCAAGTTAAGAAATCTGTCGCCAAACATCTAATATGTCCCGGCAGCTGTCCTTGAGAGCCAGTTTCCATTCTAGGCCTAGCGTGCTACCATCCTCGACCGAATCATCACTTACCAACAGGTGAGATAGTGGTCAAACACCTGTACAATATAAAAAAATAAATAAACATCTGGAAGATCACTAGTGCTAAGCCTACTCTTTACATGAGTACTGGCGTCTGGCTCAGTTAACCCAGTTATGAGAAAACACTGTCACTTTTTACAGTGTCATCACAAGGTTCCGTGTCGCGTGTCATCGCGTGTTATCGCGATCACGTGTGTAGCGTCGCGTGTCGCTAGTGTCGACTATAGACGCACCTTTACTTTATCCTACTTTTGGACACTTGCATAAAATATCATGTTATCGCATGTGGGTGGTGATGTTTATTGTTTACCTACTCATATGGTATAGGTAAGTAAGGAAGATGGATTTGGGAGATAGAGTCTGTAGTGGTAGGACTTCTGCTAGTCCACTTGGAGCGGTTTTTGGTTTGAATGGTAAAGTGTCCAGTTAAATTACAGGGCATGTAAGACTGAGACTTAACATCCTTATGTCTGAAGGTAACTGGCGCAGTGCAGTGACATGCGAAATTCAGGCTATCTAGTATTTTGCCACTGTATCTGTAATAGGTAGACGTCATCGTTTACCATCAGGTGAGCGTCGTGCTTGTCCTGTTACCTTGAACTAAAGTCAATGTTGTCCAAGGCTTCCTATGAGTGCTATCTTCAGATTCCAGTCATGCAGCGCATCTTCAATGGCGATAACCGTTTTCTGTTTCACCAGATGGCACCACTGAGTAAAATGACTCCGATGACATAAAACGTACTTATCCTACTTTACTACTTTATTTTGTAACGAAACTATTCGCAGTTGTGGCGGGAAAGTTAAAGTAATAATAAAATACTGTTAATTTTAACTCTCCGACTTCTATATACTTTATTTCTGGTAAAACAAGTTGGCAACCCTATGCTATACCTATACTATAACTGTACATAAAACAACTAGTGTAAAATCTATCACGAGAACACAGAAGTTCTACAAAGCCGTAGGCTTAGATGTGTATCTATCTAGGCATTGTCATTCACGTCCTGCGGTCTAAATCAGTGGAGTCCGTGGACCTCGTTCCGAAGATTTACACGAATGGTTCATATAAATGTTTGGTTATTGCAGATGATTTTAGTAGATCGTAGCTGGTAGCTCGTAGCTGTGCTACGAAAAAAGAAATTAATTGAAGCGGCAACAGCCCAATGGCTAAGGCTTCGGCCTGGCGATCGAGACGTCGTGAGCTCAATCCCCAGCCATAGCACTATTGACTTAAACCCACTCTAGTACCCATAGTACGAGTTTTCATCGTAAACGCTTTTGACAGATTTCACATAGTTTTCGACTTATTCTGGCTGGATTGGTTTAAATTTAGTGAAGAGTGAAAACCACTAGAGGCGCTGTACTGTTTTCCATACAAAATTTGTTCGATATACGATATCGAGTTTGGTATGAAAACTCATACTAAGGGTACAGACACAACAAGCATATTTGCTTAGTTGGAGGGGTTAATACGACTACTACTGTAATGTGCAACTCACATAGCTAGTAATATTTTTTTCTACAAAAAAAAACTACATGAAATGGTATATATTTTATTGCTGAAAATGTAGTACAAATAAAACTGGCCAAGTGCGAGTCAGCATCGCGGCTCTTTATCGCACACTTAGGGAGGGTTCCGTACAATACGAAACATAACAGAGTTTCAAGCTCATATATTTGATTAATTGATATTACCAAGAATATTTGGTTTGGTCGCGATCTAGAAAGACGGGGCTCGTTTACTAGCGCCATCTATGTCATTTTGCCGAAACTAATTAGATAGATGGCGTTTAAAAACACGTTCTTTGTATGGTAACCCCCTTTAATTTTTAACTTTATTTTGTTTTTAGTATTTGTTGTTTTAGCGGCAACAGAAATACACCATCTGTACAAATTTCAACTGTCTAACTATCACGGTTAATGAGCTATAGCCTGGTGACAGACGGACAGACAGACAGACAGACAGACAGACAGACAGACAGACAGACAGACAGACAGACAGACAGACAGCGGAGTCTTAGTAATAGGGTCCCGTTTTACTCTTTGGGTACGGAACCCTAAAAAGATGAAGTAGTGACTCAGATGTTCTTACATTCTACCACTGTAATGTGCAATGTTTTGCCTGGTAGGCTACATTTACTAAAAAAACTGCCTTTTATAGCTGGCACCATTAGAACATTTATTGACATCTGGATTCGCTAATGTCTGGAACCGTTAATACATTTTTTCACCGGGCTCCTCAAATTAATAATAGACCATGTTGTAGTACCGCGGACAAGCAGAATTCTTAACACTACAAAAGTTTCTACACTAGAGCTATAAACATATATTTATGCATTTCCCTCATGTTTTAATGTGATCATATTTGACGTGTGGATATGATCACATCGTGTCACGATACAAACGGGCAGGGCCGGGCGCTCCCACAAGCTTACACTTATCAGCTTTTCAGTAATATCATTAGCATTATGTTATGTCATTTATGTTATAAAAGGTTAATAATTAACATAGTATATTTTTAACCGACCTTACAAAAAGAGGAGATTCGCCAATTCGCCTGTGTTTTTAATCTCAGTACTCCGTCATTTATAAACAGATTTAGAAAATTCTTGTTTGTTAGAGAAAATTCGTCCGTTTATTCCAATTGTAAGTTTATCGAGATCTGATTAATATCTCCAGAGATATGGAGACAAAGCTTGGCGCTGAAAATGGGTTATTCCACAAATCCCCATTGACATTCCCCATCAATATACTATCGATATTTGACGTTAGAATCGTGAGTGAAAAGGTACGAGTATCTTCTAGGTAAACGTGCTACATCGTCGATCGCATCATCACTTAACATCAGGTGAGATAGTAGCCATTTGGCTATATATATATATAATATATATATACATGAATCGTGTTTTTTTCGGCATTTCAAGCATTTCGGCATTATATATACATACATATATATACCCTTTATTATTTTTCAATTTATTCTGTTTTTAGTATTTGTTGTTATAGCGGCAACAGAAATACATCATCTGTGAAAATTTTGACTGTCTAACTATCACGGTTCATGAGATACAGCCTGGTGACAGACGGACAGACAGACAGATGGACAGCGGAGTCTTAGTAATAGGGTCCCGTTTTACCCTTTGGGTACGGAACCCTAATAATAGGGTCCCGTTTTACCCTTTGGGTACGGTACCCTAAAAATACCGTTTAAATCTTATATCTTAATATTACTAAATATTCGTAAATCATGGCTCAGTAATAAAACAAGTGTAAAACGATTAATCGAGTCGAGACGACATGAACGTGTACCTAGAATATTGAATTTCACACTAGAGTCTGTGCAAAAAGAGAACCGTCGTAGAAATTGAAGGCGCGCGTGTTGTGCATGTTTCTAATTTACTGTTTTTATTTCGTCGACAACATTGCTCTATAATTCCCAATATGACTAAAAATGTTTTATACTTTCGTAGGTATATAGATACCTACTCTTATCATTATCGGGTGGTGCTAGGTAGGTATACCTTCCTTCCTTACCTTGAATGTTAGTTCACCACAAAGCCACGCGGTTCTCTTTTTGCACATACTCTACCCTAAGTTTACGCTTATAATCTGCGATCCAGTTAATCGAAGTCTTTATCAACTCGCTAAAAGCCTCATCTGGGTAGATCAGCCTTTACAATACACCCGTCTCTGTCTAACTTAAAGAGATCGAGAGAGAAAGGCAATATCTAAGGTATCTCAAGAATCTGAGTCGAGTAGAGTTACATGTGTTGCGATAAACTGTGTTTGTGCATGGTGAAGCTATTTCTAGGTAGTCTGTTAAGTCTAGATTATACGTAAGTAGTCAGTACACTACTTATGTATATTGAGAGTCAAAGTATTCTAAACCTAACGTGTTCACCATCCTCGACCACATCATAGCTTACCACCAGGCGAGATACTGGTCAAACGCTAGCATGTAAAAAAAAATATAAATCCGAAAGCTTGTGCGTATGGATCGATAATTGCATGGATGAATAAATGTATGTATGGATTGATGGATGAATGAATGTAGCTATGTATGGATGCATGAATTGTTGTTTATTACTCTTTAACGCAAAAACTGCGCAACGCATTTTGTTTTTTTTTTTAAATAGCTGCTAGGTTAGTGTTTGACCATTGTCTAATCAGGTGGTAAGCAATGATGTGGTCTAAGATGGTGAATACGCTAGGCCTAGAATGGTCAGACTCTTAAAAGGCTGTGTAATGCTGGAACACAATAAGGTTATGGCAGCAAATTTTCTTCTAAATATTGGTAAGCTACATTTGGTAGCAAGTCAGGCGGAATATAAATAGAATGCTGCTTCTACCTGTAGGAATTTGGCACATAGGTAGTTTATAACCTATATTAGCATATAGGGTTGCGGGGCAAAGCTAGTATGTAGACTATATTATAATAGTTATAACATAAATTAGATTTGCAACGAACTTTGTTCTAAGATACCTATCTCAGTGCAGTGACGCACAAATTCTGGCTGTCTACGAGTATAGTTTTGCTTGCCTCAGAGATTAATGCGACTTATTACTTACCATCTAGCGAGCGTCCTGATTTTACACAATATTTTTACTCAATATATAATATACACGATAATTTACACAATATCAAAACAAAGTCTTACTATCTTATTTTTTTTTAGTGAAACTTTTATTACATCGCCTTTAATTTTATCGTCCATTTATCGCATGTCGTATTACAGCCGGTGCTGATTGGTGGATATGATGTATGACATTTAGGTGTAGCTGTGATTGGCGGACGCTTCCGCAGCCATATTTGTATACATGCTAATGTGTCATATCAACTGCTGTCATAGTAGTTAGCTACCATAGCTTCACACACATAATCAAAAAGTTTAATGGTTTGATAAAACCACACCACACTTTTTTAAATTAATAGTGGTAATAACCTCTTTTCTCTTCTCCCTCTCTCTCTGGATATTAAAATGCTCAAAATGCTAGGTTGCACATGCTTTATTTCCACACTGAAAAGCAATACCGATTGCTATCCAGATATGAACTACCGCCTTTAATAGTGACCTAATAAGTCACTTCATCATCAGCTTATGCCAATTCACTGCTGGACATAGGCCATTCCAACTGCACGCCACTGAGCACGATATTCGGCTACTCTTATCAAACTCCTGCCAGCAATTTTGCGAAGATCATCGCTGTATGAGGGCGTCCCAAGCTACGTTTGCCGATAGCACAGAATTAATCAATAGTACAACCAATACGCGGTCTCCACTCTAGTACATACAGTCACTTTCCCTACCTGTACAAAATTTCACGAAAACGCAACCACATTCAATTATCCTCTAAACTGAAATGCACTCAGCCACTGGGTGTTTAGAAAAACACTAATTGCACTGATCGCAGAATTAGCGCTCCCGTCTCGTATCTGCACTCCGCCAGCTGTAAATTAAGACGGGACTGATACGGAACATAAATCTGGCGTATCGGTCAATAGGCGATCGGAATCTACACCTCCCCCCTTCTCTCCCTCTCGGTGCAGTCGGATGAACGTAATTCGAACACCCTGTGGTGGTAAAAAGTACATTGTAAGGTAGTTACAGTTTAGGGGTGTTGCCTAGTTGTTTTATTAGGTTTTGTGGTGTAGTCTGAACGTCGAAGTGGGGATGTTTCCATAGTATTTAGTTGTTCAAGATATTTTTGAATTAAGTAGTTTTATGATCAAGTAAATTCAACTAAGGCGGCAATAGCCCAATGGATAGGGTGTCGGACTGGCGATCGAGAGGTCGTGAGTTCGATCCCTACCCCACCCATTGCACTATTGACGTGAACCCACTCCAGACACAAGCATATTTAGCTTAGTTGGAGGGGTTAACAAGAATACTAGTAATGTGCAACCCACATTGCGAGTAATCTTTTATTTAAAAAAAAAAAAATGATATTTTCATGGAAAAAAGAGTTAAATAAAATATGTTGCGAACTTTTCGTAGATGCTACTTTTCGTAATTTTCTGCCTATGAAATTGGATAAAGAGTTCATACAGATAGAAAACTTATATTACATTGTCATCATAATCAGTCGTTAGCAGTCCACTGCTGGACATAGGCCTCTCCCAAAACTTGTATTTGACAGGCAATATTTTTTAGATATGCATTTATCAGGATATTTTTATTCATGTAACACGCTCGATATTTAAATGTTTAAGGTTAGAAATACTCTTGAAATTGTAAACTTTAAACTTTCGCGATTTGAACACATAGTTATAAATATGAAAATATGGGACTTATCGCGCCTAAAACATTAATTTTATTTAACTCGAGTTAAATAAAATTAATGTTTTAGGCGCGATAAGTCCCGTATTTTCATATTTATAACTACTCTTGAAATGGCGGGAAAAAATAACAAAAGTATATATCTGGCGAATAGCTCTGAAGTTTTTGTATAACATTTCCATTATCTCTTATCTCAGAAAGTAAAGTTGTCGAATTTGTTCAGTAGAACGCAAAGGCAGATAAATTTTGCAAATTTTCCAACTGCCAACCCTAAAACCCATTCATATTCCAAAATCAAAACACGAAGTTTTACACTCGACCTGCGCGTGGGCCTATCACCGATCGCGAGCGAAGCCGAGAGTACCCGACGCGACCCGAGCATATCTGCATCTGACCATAGACCACGGTGCTCTATGCTATCCTATCTGTTCTGCTATCTGGCAATGCATTCTGTCATGTGGGTGGTCTTTGGTAGACGGGAGATAGTATGAATGTCCTGCCTAGTGTTTAGATTGTCTGGTGAAGGCTGATTGCGTGATGGCGGTAAACTATGTTTTAGTGCGCGAGAGCTTAGCGGGTAGTTAAATGATTGCGGATTCTGCACAAGATTTATGTAGGTAGGTACCTACATAAATCTTTACAGTTCCTATTAAAAAACTGTACATTTTATCTTCTAAACATTTTCTTTGTACTATTTTTTTTTTAATGATTATAGGTAACAGGCAAAGCACGATGCTCGCCTGATGGTAAGCGATGACGTCTACTTATTACAGATACAGGAGCATGCTAAATTCTGGATGGACAGAATTTTGCACGCTACTGCATTGCACCTTTTGCTTTGAGACAAAAATGTTAAGTCTCACATGCACTGTAATTTCACTGGAATATGGAATAGCAAAGTAGTGGTTCCGCCCCAGGCGGACTAGAAGAAGTTCTACCACTACAGTAAATAAGACTTCTGGTATTTTTATATAATACTAGTTTATACCCGCGACTTCGTTCACGTACACCAAGAATTTAGTAGCATTTTCATCCTCATGCCATAAAGCATCTCAATGTTAAATGTCAGCACAGAATAATGAATAGTTGATGTCAGTAAGATCGGATCGTCCGTTTATGCGTGATTAGGTAAACAAACAGACAGAGTGATAAAGTTACATACGTTTTTATAATATTAGCATGGAAGTATGGATAGTTTTAGATACGGGATCCTATTACTAAGACTCCGCTGTCCGTCTGTCTGTCTGTCTGTCTGTCTGTCCGTCTGTCACCAGGCTGTATCTCATGAACCGTGATAGTTAGACAGTTGAAATTTTCACAGATGATGTATTTCTGTTGCCGCTATAACAACAAATACTATAAATAGAATAAAGTTAAAAATAATAGAGGGTCCCCACACAAGAAACGTGTTTTTTTCGGCATTTCAATGTAACGCCATCTATGAACGCTTAGTTAGGTAAACGTCGCATAGATGGCGTTATATTGAAATGTCGATCCCTAATACCTTTGTTAGACGTTAAATGGCGGTATAAGAAATAAAATGTTTATTAATCATTATTTTTTGCTGACGAAAAATGATAGTGGTATTTTTTGTTAGATCTTATAAAATACTGTAGAGTGGTACGGAACCCTACGAGTGCGAGTCCGACTTGCACTTGGCCAGTTTATTTTAATATCATATAGGCTACCGTTTGACCACTATCTAATCTGTTAGAAAAGTGATGATGTGGTTGAGGATGGTAGCACGCTAGGCTTAAAATGGAAACTGTCTCTGAAGGATAGTATGGATAGGCTCGCGTTTGACCACTATCTAATCTATTGCTATGGTGATGACGATGTGGTCAGGGAAACGTGATCAAGTGCTTGTCTCTTTGAAAAAAAAAACCTTGCATCATCTCGCATTTAAGAAAATGAAACGATGCGTTGCATAACCCTTTCCATAAACCAGATTCATGTTATCTTGATGGTTGATCTTGTCAATAAAATAAGCAATTGCTTAAATTTTTATTGAAGGAACAGATTTGATTCTGATTCGATAAATGCAATTGAATTGATTGCGGTTTGAAGCTTTAGGTGTTTAAAATATATTGGCAATTGAATAAGGATTTATGCGATGCGAGCCTTTGTAGTTATCGAGATCAAGCCAAGAACTACACTACGCTACTTAAATCTATGAGATCATACATCTACAAACATGATATGTATTTAGTAACTCGTAGCTAAATGTATTAAGGCAAAGAGTAGACGTCTACAACCATGCGTTTTATAAAAACACGAGCCGTTTTTTAACTTTTTGAACTAATTTTTCATATTGGTAAATATCCTTGAGAGTCAGTAGCCATTGTAGCCCTAGCGTGCTACCATCCTCGAATGCATCAACATTTACGAACAGCCCCCCTAGACAAAATCCAATTTCTGTTCCCATTCACGTTAACGCAAGTTTAAAATGTATGGAATGGCATTTATGTTTCCGCAACAAAGTTGTCATTCCCATATATTTTGAAGTTGCGTTAGCGTGAATGAAAACAGAAATTGGATTTTTCTAGGGTCCAAGGTGAGAATGTGGTCATACGCTAGCCTATACTTGATGATATAAAAAGAACACAAAAACAGGTCAGGAATTAAATTCCTTGTCCTTTACTTGATTGTTTTCATTTTATTACATTTTGTCTCCATATCATAATAACGCGACGTATGTGCACAGTTTCATAGCTAGGCGACTTTATATGCCCCTCAGATGACATATCAAGGATCCCGCGTTTGTGATAGGAGAACACTCAAATCTGTAGATACGGGCTTAAAAGCTGATACAGTCGGTTTATTTGTAGAAAAACAGATAGATATCCTCAGTAATAATGTATATATGTATTCTCCTAATCGATTCGCAGGCGGCCGCTTATCTCGGGTTTTAAAACGAATGCGGCTTTATCTTTAGTTTTGAATGTGTTCCTTTGCTTTGTCGCAGACGGTACGGTAATATTTGTCAACGGTTAAACCGTCTCCGAAATTTGCGTTTCCGCAGACACATGTCACAATTTACTTAGCATGAGTAAAAAAATCCCTATGGGGTGATCTAGGATTTATGATCGTATATCAGAAAAAATATAACTTTTGATAGGTTTTTGTGAATACAAATACGCTTGGATCATATATCCTACCACCAATCCAAAGTCGCTCAGCGAGCTATGGAGAGACATATGCTCGGTATTTCTCTGCGGGATCGAATCCGGAACGAAGTAATTTGCCAGAGAACTAAAGTTATTGACATAGCTTAACGGATTAGTAAACTGAAGTTGCAGTGGGCTGGTCATATCTGCCACAGGACTGATAACTGTTGGGGTGCGGGTCGGAACACCTCCCCGTGGTGTACCCTGGGTATCGGCCGACAACTTTTCCTAGTCTACTGGGTTAAGTTGTCGACCGATAGCGAAGTTCCGACGTGAGGGGCTCCTCCGCGTGTCCCTCTGATATTTAGCAGAGGGCATAGTGTGACGGGGCAAGGCGGGCTCGGTGGTGGGAGCCGCCCGGTGGTGGGTCTGAGCATAATGCTCAGACTAAGTGGCGGGGCCGGTAACGGCTGCAAGAGGGCTGCTCGCATGCTTTTGACATGCGTGAGGGATAGAGGGTGTAGTGAGTTTGAGGAGAAGACGAGCCACACTCCTCTTAAGCTGTGGGTCCGACATGCTCGGGCCGAGTGGTGGGGCCGGTAACGGTCGTGAGTGGAGTCTCGTATGCGACTGGCACTGGCATGCGAGTCGAACAGCGGACGGTGTGCGAGTAGGGGTATTTGCTCTTCGCACACATGTCATCAGAGGGACGGAGGGTGTGGTAAGTTTGACGAGAAGATGAGCCACACTCCTCTATCATTGTGGGGTAACTGTTGGAGAATCGGAGGACTCTCCAATGGCTTGCACTCCCCACATGTCGGTTGAGGGTTGACTTTGGTGAGCAAGGTCAGCCTTCCGCAGCGGCAGAGGCCCATTTGGGTCTGCCACCGGGGCAAGTTGGTGAATGCTAGCGCAACCCCATCTTGCCCCACCACGATGGATGACGGCTCACCCCAGGTTTTTAGTGCGGTATTCTGCCTTTTAGGCAGCGAGTCCCACATAATCATCTCGCTCCCCTCAACAAAAAAAAAAAAAGGTCTGATAACTGTTGGGGTAGACTTGTCCTAGAGTGGAGACCGCGAATCGGCAAACGTAGCGTAGGACGCCTTTTGACCAGGTGGAGAGACAACATACGCAAAGCGGTGGGCAGTGACTGGAAAAGAAGAGCCAAAGATCGCATCCTGGGAGCGGCCTACGTCCAACAGTGGACTGACACCACGCTGATGATGATGATGATGATATATCTTACCTTTAAAAGCCGAACAAAAAAATATATATGGTATCTTTGTTCTGGTCTGTTCCTATTTCAATATGATTTGCTTCCTCGTGATACAATCTAAGCTAGGAACTGAAAGTTATGGGTCGTAGCTATTTATAGCTTTAGACACCCACTCTGTAATAGTATAATTCGTAAATGTAAAGATGCAGATAAGTCTAGGACAAGACTTGAAAGGAATAGTAATGTTATTGTTTGGTTTGAAATCTGACATATTAGCTGAGAAAGCTTGAAGAAAAAGAGACAGGTGATAAAAAAAAGAAAAGCTTTGCAAATATGCTCAAAACCTAAATATTGATCTGGGTTCAAAACCCACTGATTATGTTACGTATAGATAGATTTTTTATATCTTACATGCTACCGTTTGACCACTATCTCGTCTGGTGGTAAGCGACGATGTGGTCGAAGATGACAAAGATGTTAGGCTTAGAATGCTTGGACTGTTTTTCACTTGGCCATCAATCAGTGAGCGCCTTACTCCATCAGCTGTCACGGCAAACAAGACATTACCGCCAGTGAACGGACACGCGCACTAAATAGGCCGGTCGCAAACAAATCAAACCGCACTCTTTTCCAATACCTCTCATATCAGGCCGAGTTATTTATTGCCTAATTACCCGCAGTTATTGTTCTTTATTTATGAGCCGACGTACGTTTTATTGCCGGAGATAAAACGCAGATTTTAATGGTAATGGAGACAAGCGAATCGGATAAGGATAGGTCTTAAGATGATATTGCCCTGAGTCATTGTTTTATTTATTTAAAATAACTATAAAATTGAGAGTTGTTTATTAAGATTGGTATATTATCTTTTATATCTTTGTTGTTTGTTTATTTTGTTTATATATGTGGATACTCATCTTTATAGATCCAGTCTTATTAGCATATATATATATATATATTGCATATTAATATGTATTAATATTATTGCGTAATATTAAAAACAATAAAATAAATGCAAAAGTTTGTAAGTGTGTCGATTCTAATTCCTTTACGGCTGATCGGATTTAGAAGGAACTTGGCTTTTACCACAGACTAAATAATAGTACAAGCTCTAAATTAAGACATAGGTATTTATCCCGGAAACCAGTGGGTAACCAGTAATGACCAGATAACACGGCACTGTGTAGCTTTTAGTAAATTAATATTTATACCTACCAGTTTTAAGCACGTAATAGTATCTAAACCTATTATAATTTATGCGTGAAATTGAGATGTTCTCAAAACTACTTAAGATAAACTTTTGACACACATACAATGATTCCAATTAATAATTTAAGATCGTTTAAAAAACTAAAGGAACCGACTTCAAACGTCGCGCTAGTTAAAGTAGCTAGCGGGCGTTGTAACTATTACATAATCTGTGCCAGTAGTTAGTAGTAAGTCGTTGAGATAAGTAAATGCGTCGTAATACAAAAGTTGATATATATTTAAAACAGCTGGGCCGATTTCGTTAAAATTTAAATAGGACCACCTGGGAAGGGTACCCTTTGAAACAGAAAATGAATTTTCCAAATCGATTCAGGTATCTTCGAGTAATCGGTGAAAATACATAAAAGAAAGAAAAAAGGTTTCGACGAATTGAGAAACCTCCACCTTTTTTGTGAAGTCGGTTAAAAGGCATATGAGTTATGACATATTTATTGCAAGCCTACAAAAGGAAGAAATAGCAATCAGCTACAAGCACCTTTGCCCCAGTTCTGCAAGCTATAAACTATGGAATAAAGTGTTGGTAAGCAATGATGTCGATATGTACTTACAGACCAGTCAAAGTTGTGGGGAGTGTGCACCTCGATATTGAAATTCTAATATATTATGAAATAGGTCTTGTTCTTAAAAGGCAGACGATTATTTGTTCCATTCGGATCAGTACCTCGCGCAACGAGGCTTCCATACAAACTTGTTAAACTAGGTTGAAGGACAAACTTAACATTGCAGTTCAATCCTAGGGATTGAACTGCAATGTTAAGTTTGTCATAGTTTGTTATAGTAAATTAGTTTTTGTTGTTGTTATAAAACTACATATTAACGGTTTTCAGTTGTTTTTAACCGACTTCACAAAAAAGGAGGAGGTCTCAATCTCGTCTGTATGTTTTTTTAATATTTTTTTTTTGTGTGTACGTTACGCTATTACTCCGTCAATTGTGAACGGATTCAAATGATTCTTGTTTTATTTATAAGTGCTGCAAGACTTTGAAAATTTCATGAATCTAGGTTTTATAATGGGATATATAGGCTATAGGCTTTGATACCCTTGTGAACTCGCAAAATATGCGACATATAAACAGTCATATCTTTTAATCGCGTTGACTTACAAGTTTAAAATTTTTCGCAGCTGAAAGATACCGTAGACCCGAATTCTTGATATAATTTTCAATATGATATCTTTACGCGATCCCGAGAAAAAGTGTGTTGACAGACGAACAACAAAGTGATCCAATAAGGGTTCCTCTTTTCCTTTTGAGGCGCGGAACCCTAAAAAACGTGCCATACATTTTTCATCATCCTTAACATTAGATAAACTCTGCCATATTTCATCAACTCCAAAAGATTCCAAATCCAAACCCTACCAACCCCCAACAATATAAAAGACATCCGAATGAAAACACCAAGTACCGCAACCTCTAGTATATTGACACAAGCACTAAAGACTGTCCTGACTAATAAAAGGGCGGGTGTGCCGCTAAGATAACCGCCCAGCGTGATGGATGCACCGCCCGCCCAGATATACCCTAGGTAAATATTCCACTCATCTTGCTTGGAGGTACAGCCCTGGTAATAAGACGTCCTGGGACTTTGTTTTGTTATTCTAAAGCTACTTTATAAAAGCTTTTATTTAGGTTGCCACTTTGCTTTTATTTAGCTGTTTGTGTTTAGGGAAAATTTTGAGGCCCCAGTGGTGTAGTGTTGAGTAGTAGAGAATGGTTGGCTTTGACGCCAACGGTACCGAGTTCAATCCCCGCCGTGCACCAATGGATTTTTCTATCATAAAATGTATGTGCGCTTTTCACAGTGACCCTCCGGTGAAGAAAAAAACATCGTTAAGGAACCCCAAATCCCGCATGCTGGTAGGACAATATCTACTGCCAGCAGGAATCATGTTGGGAAATCTGTCGTCAAACATCTAATGTGTTCCGGCAGCTATCCTTGAGAGCCAGTTCCCATGCTAGGCCTAGCGTGGTTCCACCCTCGACCGCATATACCGACTAACAGGTGAGATAGTGATCAAATGCTAGCCTATATGATATTTAAAAAAAATTGTGATTGGAATTTTATCCACTTCCCGGTGTTTGATTAAGCTAACATTTTGCATACTAAATTGGATGAAAATGCAATGTTAAGGTACGGACACACCGCGGCGTCCTGCGTCCGCGATCTAGGCGGCGATCAGATAGCGCCGTAGTATTTGTATCGACGGGTTCACATCAAACGCGATCAGAAATCAATTCAAATGTACTGAGATCGCGCCCGCAGATCGCAGGACGCCGCGGTGTGTCCGTACCTTTATAGTACAAAACGATCGAGCTGGTCTGATGATGGAGACGGAAGTCAGACACAGTAATTCCTAAAGTACACTTGATAAACCCTTTTTTTCGAATCGATGAATTCGTCTTTACTGAATTTGGTTTTTAAAATATTAATTATATGTCTAAAGGTACGGCCACACCGCGGCGTCCTGCGATCTGCGGGTGCGATTTTAGTACTTTTCAATTGTTTTCTGATCGCGTTTGGTGTGAACCAGTCGGTACAAATAATACTGCGCTATCAGCTAGGCTATTCTGTAAGCTATCTCGATAGCGGAATCCGCGGTGAGATTCAAATTTCGTACTACGAAATTCAATCGTATTACGTTGGTATACGGTTGAATTTCGTAATACGTAATTTGAATCTCACCGCGGATTCCGCTGTCGAGATAGCTTACAGAATAGCCTAGCTGATCTGATGCGCCTAGATCGCGCACGCAGAGGACACTGCGGTGTGTCCGTACCTTAAAGTATTTAAATATTCATAATCATTAATATTTCTGTCATTTTATCTATCCTATCCTGGCAAACCATTGCACACCATTTTCATGGTAGGTTGTATGAAACAGTTTTGTAAATTTCTTCACCATCTGTACCGACTACAATTCCGCAATAAATAATTTATGACAATGATTATAAGTACTTCGGTTTTATACGCGGACATAAGCAATTTATTTTGTTAGTTTATATGCATGTATATTTCCTTTTAAATAATCCAAAGAATTTTAAGCACTATTAAAACAATTTCTCTTCATTTAACATAACGTTACTAAATTTCAACATACTTAATTTAAAAACTAGTTCCCGAAGCGAATATTTTAATTTTTTAAATTATGAAATTCCCTTGCCATTATAAAGTATCAGGTAGCAGCCAAGGCGTATCAAAAGTGCCATTACTAATATTAATGGGGTATCGAATTATGAATAAATTAAAAAGTTTATAATTATATCTTCAAGACAGTTATAAATTTTTAACCGACAGAAACTTAAATACCGTAGAGGTCACATAAGGCCTACTGCACAACAATTTCACTATTAAATTAATCAACGTATATCATAATTTTGTCGTTATGTGGATTTTACTCCTTCTTCTTTTGCATCCTCAATTATTTGAAATCGCTAATTTTCTAAAACATTTTTTGTACTAATCCTTCAACCTGCACACTTGCAAACATCAGCTGTGGCGATCTAGCTGCTTTTTGGCACAACTCTATACAGATATCAAACGCAGAAACTGAAGTCCAAAATCGTCGGTCACCGATGCTAAAAATATCGTGAGCTACTTTAGCCCTAACTTATGCAAACTGAGGTGCTCTAGTTGCTTTTTGACAAAACTCTATACAAAAATCGAACGCCAAAGCCCATACGCGATGATGTCGCAAAATCTTTGGACGCAGATGCTAAAAATAACGTAAGTACTTGAGCTTGAGTCTAGAAATCATACTACTAATCCAATCACCTTTGAACTCGAAGCGCCTCGGGGCGGGTTATTTGACTAGGTTTAAATTTACGTTACATTAGTATTGTTTTATAATCCAACGAATGAAAAAGTGTGGTGTGTTTTTATGAAACCAAGATGCAACTGAAACTTTTTGTTTAAGTGTAGCTACGAGTATTTTTTTTATCTTATAGGCTAGCGTTTGACCACTATCTCACCTGTTGGTAAGTGATGGTGCGGTCGAAGAATGTAAGCACGCTAGGCCTAGAATGGGAACTGGCTCTTAAGGATAGCTGCCGGAAGACATTAGATGTTTTGGCGACAGATTTTCTAACTTGAGGGTGGTAGCTGGCCAGGCGGACACTAGATAATGTCCTACCACCATGTAGATATTGTTGGTTTCTTAACGATGTTTTTCCTTCACCGGAGGGCCACTGTGAAAAGCGCACATAAATTTTTCGAACGAAAAATCCATTGGTGCACGGCGGTTTGAACTTGGTACCACGGCATCAAAGCCGACCGTTCTCCCGATCACGCCACCGGGCCGGGCCACCTATGTGTCTGGGGTAAGAGTTACGTTAATGAAACGAACAGCTCTAAGAAATTAGCATTATATTTGCACTTTTGATTGAACTTCACTTGTATCTTCGTACTACTTAAACTTCTTCTTGAACTGTACTACTGACCAATCACAGCGATATTTATTTTTGAACTGACCTAAAGTTGCATTGTCTCTATGACTACTACCTACACACTTTTGACAAATAAAACGTTTACGAGTTATACTTTTCTGCCATCTATTGACACCATTCTGAACTTGAACACTATGGGAGTATGGTAGCTAGCTACTATGACAGCAGTTGACATGACACATTAGCATGTATACAAATATGGCTGCGGAAGCGTCCGCCAATCACAGCGAGACCTAAATACATCATATCCACCAATCAATTAATGCGACATGCGATAGTTGGACGAATTGATTGAAATTTGTGGCAATGAAATGAAAGTTTCACTTTATCAAGAAATGCTAATGTAGACACTTAAGGCTCGTATCGACTAACTACAAGTCACTTTTCGTCACATATTAGAGATTTAGTTTACTCAAATGCCAGTGTATAGGTGCCTTAACATCAGTAACTAGATACTTTGATAGAAATATCATATAAATATAATAAAATGACTAAATTAGTGATGTGCTACGATAACATCTCAAGGGTCAACCCGAAATATTAATTGGGCGGATGGGCATATTATGATCATTTTATGCTTATTATAGAAGAAGATGACACGATAGAACCACTTTTCTGGTACTTTTATGGTGGGAATCGGAAGCTTTCATTTTTATCTTGTTTTATAGACAGTAGGAATTAGACATATGAGGTTGTGTTAATTAATGGTCCCTTGTTATTTGATCTTGTGGTGAATCTCTGGTGGCGGGCTCGTGGAAGGGTCACGAATTGATAATAAATAGAGGCGGAAGATAACAGAATGGAGGCAAGCCACATGTGATAGGTTTATATCGATGTTCCGCCTGATTTGCTACCAAAAGTAGCTTACCACCATCAAGGGCTGACGGCCCAGTGGTGCAGTGGGAGAATGGCCGATGTTGACGCCAGAGGTACCGAGTTCAGTCCTCGCCGTACACCAATGGATTTTTCTATCAAAAATGTATGTGCACTTTTCACAGTAGCCCTCCGGTGAAGGAAAAACATACCTAAGAAACCCCCAACCCCCGTATGGTGGTAGGACATATAGTGTCCGCCTGGCAAGCTACCACCCTCAAGTTAGAAAATCTGTCGCTAAACATCTACGGCCTTACTAATAAAAAATTGCCTATACATCCGTTAAACGGTTGTACAGTTACACAATGAATAAACGCTAAACACGCGTCAATCCATTGTTTGACTAATAAACGTTGAATAGGCGGTGGGTATCTACATAGACGTGTAACACTTTTTTCTTTTTCATCTGGCAACTATTAGTCAATTCGTTTAGAAACTGTTTTTGTCTTAAATAGTTCCGTAAATTAATTTTTCATAAAGTTTACTAATTATCAATATTAGTCATGAAATGTTGTTTTGGGAATGCAATATTAATCAAACTACGTTGTTTTTAGAACTTTTTGTTGAAATTAGTTGATATAATGGAAAATATTTTCTTTTAGTAGGAGTGAAAGACTTAAAACAAGTTTTAGAACGAATAACTCAAATTGACTGTTGTCCTCTGTCTACGCTGTTGACATTGTAGCCATGGAGACTAGCGGTCTCCATGGCTACAATATAAACATGATTGTAGCCATCTTTGAATAAATTGTCATTTTCCAATGAGAATGTAATCACTGCGTTTAGTTTCTTCCACATAGCTTTTCGTAAACCTGTAATTTGTATTTAAAATAAAAAATCTGAATTGTTCAAAAAAATGGATCTGCACGGTTTTCATAATGTTTTCGATTTTTTTGTTTGCTTCCCCTATCTCCTAATGGTCAAATATGTCGAAATAATTTATGTAATCCATTTCAATGAGAACAAATCTAACACATACAAACTATCCTCAAATAACAGCATACTTTTTGAAGTTTGAAGAATCAAAACGTTTTTTCACAGAATACTAGACACAGATTCAATAATAGTTACTATGTCTAGACATGATTTCAATCAGCTGATAATAGAGAAATCCGCCATTTAAATCCTTTACACACTCGCTAAACTAGGGTCCCAGGCTGTTTAAGAAATGAATAGCCTCCTTTGATAATGGCACATCTGTATACCAACTTTATCCAACGCTTACGTCAAAAATATTTTTATTGGTCAGCTTTTGTGGTATACAACGTGTATACAGAGTGAAAAAAACTTTATTAGTAAGGCCGCTAATGTGTTCCGGCAGCTATCCTTGATAGCCAGTTCCCATTCTATGCCACCATCCTCGACCGCATCATCACTTCAAACGCTAGTCTATAATATAAAAAAAAACAAAAGTTGTAAGCTATGAAATATTCCTAGCAAATATCAATATCTATGCACAAAAAATTAGATCGCGTGGATAGTTATAGTTTAGAAATTTAAAGAAGAGGCAAGTTTAATAGCATTTCAATAAACGTAATCATCATGCATACGAAAGGCATTAAGAAATCATCTCAAAAAGCTCATCAAAGTAAAAACTACATTTAGAAATCAATACAAACTCTTATTCGAAGAAAACGTGCTAAAGCATCGTAGTATATGCTCAAAATACTCGCAAGCACTATTTATTGCCTTGCTTTAACATATCCTAATATTAAAAAAGGCACCTCAAACCTCAAGCACTTAACAATTTGAACACTCAACTCTATAGTGACACATTTGCTGCAAAATAAACGAATGTTAGGCGCGTGGTGGCGCAAGATAAGGGGCAGCGACGGTGCGTGATAACCGCCCGCCCTGCCGCCCGCCCGCCCGCCTAGGCGGGGAGACTGCCAGTATTGTGTTACTAACTTATAAAGTAAAACCACTTTCAAGGAGTTCTTTATTTCAAAAAATGCAATTTCAAAATCATAATGTTTTTTTTAGTTTATTAAGCAGCGACGCAAAAACGGTGGTGTTATTAGTTGGACATGTCTGTCTGTGTATCTGTGTGTCTGTATGTGGCACAATAGCTCCCAAACGCAGGAATCAATTTTGATTTAAAAAAATTGTTGTTTGTAAAGGCGACTTAATTGAGGGTGTTCTTAGCTTTGATTCAAGAGAATCCGTTCAGTTGCTTTAAGACTATGAGCTATTTGCTAGTTGATGAAGCTATGAGAGGAACTTAACTTAACTAACCTTCATAGCTCTGATCAATTTAACATTTAGTATCCTCTTACTTCAAATATATTGCAAAAAAAGGCTAACCTTGACCTGATGCTGGGGCATTTTCTAGTAGCCACAAAAATATAAAAAAGATGGTGCGTAGAAACCTACGCGAACTCAGAAGTGAAACATCCTTCACAGAGTGGGAGTTCAGAGAATTAAGTTCATTCTCTCACTCCATCTGTCGAACTTAGCGGGACGAATGCCCGAATGATAGTAAATACGTCTTCGCAGTTACGCCGTTCAACAATAGAGGGCGTTTATAAATATAAAATATAACATGACGCTACAGCACTTCTGTTAAATTTTATCATAGTGCGCCTAAAGCAGTTACACTTCAAAAATTACATCCCCCAGACATAACTGTCGTCAGCTCTCCGGCCAGGCCACGTTGTTTGCCAGCAGGTATTGATGTGTGTAAACCTGGCCGCTATTGATAACCACGTTTTGTTCTAAAGGAACCCGTTCCAAAGAGAACATCAAATTGAAACTGACGCTTTAAAATAAAAACCACTTATATTTGTGGCGTTCGAATGATAGTACCGGATTTTAGCGGTTCGATGGCATAACTTAACAAGAATGATAAGTAAGTTTAAATTTAAAACCAAACTAGTGAAAAATCACGCTCTACTTTAAGGAATAATTTTTAATTATTGGGTGCATGCAAGCAAATTCGCGAGCAACAGCTAGCAATACACATATTTAACATGAACGAATTAAGTCCTTTCAATTAATTTCCAACACGGCAAAATTATCGTTTTCTTGTTCTTTTTATTCTTGAAATGATATCCTCTAAATATTCAATGTAATGTGACAGCCTTTATCCAGCGTATAGTAGACGCTTCCAACTATACCTCATTATTTACTACCATCCTCGACCGCATCATCACTTACCAACAGGTGAGATAGTGGTTAAACGCAAGCCTATATGATATAAAAAAATGATATAGACCTTAGTTAAAAGTTATGAGGGAACGATGTGCATACACAAATACATACATAGTGGTGAAAATCATAACCCTCCTGTTGTTATGTACGGTAAAATTGTAGGGAATATAATAGAATGGTTTGTAGTCAACATTCATGTGTCTAGCTTCCTCTTTACATTCTAAACAACATCTACTATATAACCTGTTTATTATTATACTACATTTTAACTTGTATTTTCCTGTTTTTATATTTTGCAATCTGCTTCGAACGGGCTCGAATAATTAAAAAATATCAATTAAATAAACTTAAGCCACAAATATAAAAAAATAACAGGCTCTGAACATTATAACAAAAAATATGTTTTAATGTTAGAAAATCAGATGATAATATAATAAAAAAATCATCGAACGAGTCTGCAATAAAACATAATTAAGGTAATATTTTTACAAAATTCGTTAATATGTTCTTTGTTCTGTTATACAATTATTGAATTAGTATATAATATAGCCGATTGATTGAACGTCTCTTATTGTACACGGTAAGAGTATGTTACTTTGAAATGTGTGTCAAAAATCACTTTTTAGGAAGCTAGATTTTTTTATATCATATTGTACTATCTCACCGGTTGGTAAGTGATGATGCGATGTAGGATGGTACGAGTAGTATGCTAGGCCTAGAATGGTAATATATCTTTTAGGCCAGAGTTTGACCACTAACTCGCCTAGCAGCGATGATATGTTCGAAAATGGTGAACACGCTAGACTTAGATGAGTACTTAAATAGATATACAAATAATTAGGATAGTTTAAAAACTAAAACAACCCGACTTCCATGCCCTGTGGGTTAGTTCAGTAGCAAGTTGGAGACGTTTATCATCATATCTCTGGAGATACTTATCAGATCTCGATGAAATTACAAGGAACCACCTCGGAAATGTAGCCTACCGATTAAAAAAAGAATCATTGAAATCAGTTCTCAATTGACGGAGTAATCGCGTAACATACATACAAAAAAAGAAAAAATGTACAGACGAATTGAGAACCTCCTCCTTTTTGGAAGTTGGTTGATTATGCAACTATAGCGTAAATAAAGAAACACAGATGAAATTACCAGTCACTACGTCCAAAAGACTTATCGATCACCTCTATAGCAACTAGACGTATAAAACCATTGGGTATGACACCAAACACCTATAACCAACACGTGCCTCGATATCAACTTGGTAAATCAACAACATCTATAGGTCATATATCTCATACGTGCCGAGACTGCTCCACAAGCTATACCACGCTATACTATGAAAGCTGTACGGAGCACGGAAGCGAGCTATATACTGCGCCCTGCAGTGCATTCAAAGACACCGGCCGCGATACGTTTGCTGATATGGACAACTTCGCAAGATCCAATACAGCCTGAAAGTTGGGCAAGTTTTGTGGTACAAGGCATTAGGTAAAGCGGAAAAGATTTTAAACTACATTATATAATACGTGAAAATGTAATCGAATTTGCAAATGGCTAGATAGGTATTTCTTTATTATCTCACTTTTTGTCATAAAATAACATACAATGATTTCAATTCGATTAAAAAACTAAAAGAACCGACTTCAAACGCCGCGCTAGTCATTTCCAGTACCAAGTTTTAGGTCTATCCTTATTTCTCTGGAGATACTGAACATATCTCGATGAAATTTAATAGGAACACCTAGAAAGCAAACAATTTAAACAAAAAAAAAGGATTTTGCAAATCGGTTCAGGCGACTTTGAGTAATCGGTGAACTTACTTAAAATCGTCGGAAACTTCAGTCAGTATATAAGGAATGCAGTTTTAACCGATTTCAAAAAAGAAGGAGCCTCTCAATTCACCGAAATCTTTCTTTTTACGTATGTTCCCCTATTATTCAAAGACGAAAGAATTTTTGCCCCAGCTGAAACAGAAAACATTGCTTCGCTCAGTCAGCATTTTTTTTAACGTAGAGTTTTACGCACGCTTAAATTTCACTGAAGCCATTACCAACCAAGAAGCATTCGAAAGAAGTTTTCCCGCTATTCGCTTATCCTTTAACCCTTCCGAATATAGACAAGTATTGTAAGTAATACGCGTTAGTAGTTCTAATTAAACTGTTATGTTAGTTCGCGCCTAATGCAGCTAGTGTCGCTACCGTCGCACTAATGTCGCACAAGTGTAACACTAATGTCACACGAATGTAGAACTAATGTCACACGAATGTAGAACTAATGTCACACGAATGTAGCTCTAATGTCGCATAAATGTGCCGTACGTGTGATAAGATGTTCGCCCTCTTGTTTCTATAATTTGCAATATTGTGATAGAAGTGGAAACTTTTGTTCGGGTTTCTTTCGATTCTCAAGAGTTTAATTTTTTATTTTAATGTCTTGAGTTTATTCGCAGATAAGGTTGTGGTTAGTGCTGTTAAGTGGAGACTTTGTTAGAGCGGAAGTTAGGTTTTAATTTAATATAATATGTAGATTGTGGAATTTAATCACATACCAACTCGTAATATGTAGTACCTAATTCGACTACTATCTACATGATGTGAAGTGAAGCGGTCCAAGAAAGCATCGTGTTTTTCTGGAATTGGAAGACGGGAGTGAGTCGAGGCGCTGGACTACTGACTTTTATTCCAGTCCAGACAGCGCAATTATCCCAGCCGTCTCTTCCAACCCCAATACATCTTCCAGACTTAATTATATTGTAATACGGGACTTATCGCGCTAAAAACATAATTTTATTTACCTCGACGTCTCAGTCTTCTCGTGACCACGGTCAATGCAACTTGATCGAAACGTCGAGGTAAATAAAATTATGTTTTTAGCGCGATAAGTCCCGTATTACAATATAATTATGTGTGTAAAGCGCGAAAGTTTAAAATCTTCAAGACTGTAGAATATACGGATTGAAGAATATTATTTTTTTACAAATCACATATATCCAAATTTGCATCTAAGAGGAAATTTAAATACATACATACATACAATCACGCCTTTTTCCCGTTGGGGTAGGCAGAGACTACTTCTTTCCACATGCTACGATCCTGACATACCTCCTTCGCTTCTTCCACTTTCATGAGCGTCTTCATACATGCTCGCCGGTTATAGGTACTTTTGACTTGGCCTTTTTTTAAAACGTCTCCGATCTGGTCGTGATACGTTCACACACGTCTCATAAATCTGTTTCGTCAATCTTTCTTCATCCATCCTCTCTAGATGTCCAAACCATCTAAGCATCCCTTTCTCTATCTTTGTCACTACATCTTCTACCACACCACAACATTCCCTTATCACGCTGTTCTCCAACTTATCCATCAGAGTCACTCCGATCATACTTCTCAAACTTCTCATTTCTACAGCATTAATTTTACTTTCATGTCTCTTTTGCCATACCCAGCATTCACTACCATACATGAGTGTGGGAACCAACACTCCCCTATGTACAGCCAGTCGTGCTTTTTTAGACACGTTCTGACTTCTCATAAAGTTATGCAGTGCCCCACTCACTTGGTTTCCAGCCAAAACTCGTCGCTCAATATCTCTTTCATACTTACCATCTCTCGTAAACTTAGAACCCAGGTACACAAACTCTTTCACTTGTTCCACTCTTTCTCCTTCAATCGTCACATAACATTTTAACAAACACAAATTCAAATACGATTTATACATTTTTCACAAAATTAATAACTAGGTACAATTTGGAAATTAGCAGCCGTGCTAGGTCACACCTATGTTACAGTCAATGTATGTATGTAAGTAAGTGGTAAGTGTGGAGTTGTAACAAGAAAACATTGTGAAATCTTAAGTAAGGCTATGGGCACAGATCTTAAAGGTGCCTATTGGACATTTCTATTAGTTTACTGATATAAAACTAGAATATCAAACAATTTACCATAAATTGAGGTACTTAACAATTTAAAACTAAGAACAAGTTAGAGTACGACGGTTAAACGACGAAGAGACATTTCCATACATTTAAAGTATGACTAACCAGTTGCAACCATTAATAAAAATTATCGCATAGCTTTTACTTGTTTGTTCGACTACGCATGCAGTCTGCATCTATAATTGCGATGGCATTGGCCACTGATCCATACTGCGTTTATATTAATTTACTCTTTCTGATGTACATTGTGTTGATGCTCAAGAAATAAATAAATAAAATACCAATGCAGACTAAGTAATATCTACAAGTTAATTATGATCACTTGAAACACTTAATAATGGGCATTATCTGCCGATAGGTACGCTCCACACGGGGCATTAATTCATGCACTTATCTTAAGATAGGCTAGTATTTGTAAGATAGGCTAGTTATTCGTAGACAAATGAATCACTATGATTATCGAATATGGTGTCGTTCAGAACTAGGTATAGAGTGGAGCTTGCAACGAGCTTTAATTTACAGTTGTATACATTAAAGCATTTACAATTATTGTGCTTGTAAACAGGTAAAAAGAGATAGCGTTGCGCGAACGAGAGGCATATACTAGCAAAGATTTTTTTATAATATCTTATAGGCTAGCGTTTGACCACTATCTCGCCTGTTTGGTGGTAAGCGATGATGTGGTTGCAGATGGTAAACAAGATAGGCACTCTTAAGGGCTTTGTGCTGCCGGAACACCGTTCGGTTATGGCTGCTGATTTTCTCCTTGATGTTGGTAAGCTACTTTTTAGGGTTCCGTAGCCGAATGTCAAAAAACGGAACCCTTATAGATTCATCATGTCTGTCTGTCTGTCCGTCCGTATGTCACAGGCATTTTATTCCGAAACTGTTAGGTTAGGTTAGGACTACAGAATTGAAACTTGGTAGGTAGATGTATTATATGAACCGCTTTCCGATTTTTATACAAAAATAAAAAAATAAAAGTTTAAGGGAGGGCAAATACATATATACATACATAATACATACATACATGGAACTGAAACAAAAAATATTAATATATATAAAAAAAATATTCATCAAACCTATACGTGTGGGGTGTCTATGGATAGGTATTTAAAAATGACATTGAGGTTTTTAAAATCATTTTTTTTCAAAGTCAATCATTTGAAAGATAGGCGCGTATAAAGTGGTAAAATGTGTGTCCCCCCCCCCCTCTAACTTTTAAAGTATGGGAGTGAAAAATCTAAAAAAAATGTATGCTGTTGATCTCAATAAAAACTAATAATGAAAATTGGTTTGAACGAGATACAGTCAGCAGTTGTAGAGATATAGCGACCGCAAAGATAACTTTGTTTTTCATACAAACACTATGAAAAACAAAGTTAATTTTGTAGTTGCGAAAAATCATAGTTATGGAATACTTAACTGTGTTACGGAACCCTACGAGTGCGAGTCCGACTTGCGCTTGGCCAGTTTATTGGTAGTAAGTCAGGCTAACCATGGATATTATGTGCTCCTACCACTTAAAACAAATTTCATAATAAATGCTTTATTGCTGTTTGACCATTGTTATTCTACACTAAAATATCAAATCATCATTTTGATATAATAATTTTAGTACTTCGTCGGCTTTACTTTGCAGGTAAATGAGAGGTTCTTTATAGACGACAGGCTCTCTTTCTAAATATTTAACTTACTTTAATTCAGTTCTCAAAGCACTTGTAGTTTTTATGTTTGTTTACCTGAGAATTCTACTATTTATTAACCGTTTTTCGCTTTTTTTGTTTAAGTTCGTTTGGTACTATTATAATTTAATCGAGATTTGATTAATATATCCAGAGATTTGGACATCGATTTTAAATTATTTGTTTCATTATGCTGGAGATACAAGGACTATGATCGTGTCGAAGTAAATAAGAATGACAACCTAAAATAATGTTGAATATTACCTAAAATAATTAGAAAATAACACTTCAATCAACCTCAGTGACCACAAAACTTCAACCAAAAAGATCTAATACTCAAGTTCCAATCCATCAGTCCCCATCCTGTTCTACCACCCGTAAATCCAATCTATCCATCCCACTCTACCCTTATAAGTGGCATCTCATCAGCCCACATTACGTACCGTTCACATGAGTATCACAAGATTGCGCCGGCGCAGATAGCCCAGAGTGCTTTTACAGATAACACGATCGTGCAGACCAAAATCTGAGTATGATTTAAAATCGCGTGGAACTTATCGCGCTATAAAATGTCAAGAATCCATTTTGTGAGATATGCGATAGTGGACTAAAGGTTTTTACAAAATTGTTAGTGTTTTGAGATTATGAGGGTATTGAGGATAAATCATGGAGTTTTAAGGTCGTATAGGCTATCGGGCTTTAGGTACTACCACACAGCGGCGTCTTGCGTGATCAGATAGTACAGTAGTATTAGTACCGACTGGTTCACACCAAACGCGATATACGGCGATCAGAAAACGTTTGAAAACCAGATCGCGAAAGCGCACACGGACGCAGCACGCCGCGGTGTGGTCGTACCTTTAGTGGGAGTCTTGGAATAATAATCTGGACTACATATATAAGTTGATCTAGATTAACAACGGCCCGTTGGCGTAAAGGCTAGATTGCTTGCCTTCTAACCAGGAGATCGCCGGTTCTAATCCAAGTCATGCGCCAATGGATTTTTGCTATGTTCATTAATAGATGTTCGTCCACATATGGTTGGGGGTATAATATCAATGTTCCACCTGTTTTGGGTCAAAAAGTGGCTTAGCAGAATCAAGGATCATCTGCCGCCATAACCTTACGCTGTACAATTCTATTCCGGTAACACAGCTCTTAAGATTCAGACCATTCTAAGCCTAGCGTGTTTAACATCTTCTTCAAACGCTAGCATAAAATAAATAGAATTAATGTACATTGTACAGTTCATCACAACATTACATAATACCTTGTATTTCAGATCGTGATTTTCTTTAACAATCTATCTGTTTATTTTTGTTCACACTTATACCTCCATACTAAACTTTATACCTCTGATAGAAAATAGTACTTTTACATCATAGTACAACTTAATTTATAGACAGACGGACAGAGGGTCAGATGGACAACAAAGTGATCCTATAAGGGTTCCTTTTTTCCTTTTGAGGTACGGAATCATAAAATTACTAAAATACAAAACAAAGCACCACAAAGCAAACATAAACCTACCACATTTTACACCATCATTTTTATCACCGTTTATTTTCCAATATAATTTTTAATGTAACAATTTCAAAAGACATGTGAAAAATAAAACTTGTATAGTGTGAGTGAAATAACGGGTATCGCAGCATCGGGCGGGCGGGCGGCGTTATCTCACAAAGACACGCGGCGAGTATTTACTATTATTTATCGTGAAACTATGCTGTAGAAGGAGTGCTACCAAACGCTAAGTTACTTCTTTTAATTAAAATCCCTTTTTTTAATTTTACGTTATCTTATCATTTTATTAATATAACCTTAAAATTTGATTTTTAACATTTAAGTCTATAATATCATAAAAGATTAAAAATAAATAAAAATCTAACTAAATTAATATCAATTTAAATCTATTTTGTCAATAAAATTTTATTGGAATGAGGTTTTCCAAGTTGATAGTGAAAGCGAGAAGTCGTTGGTTGCGTCTTCAGTAATATAATTATTCAGTAATGAGAAAATGTTAATAAAATATTTATACTGTCTTTTACATTCAAAAGTTGTTAAATAATATTAATCTAATATTTCTCATCCTATTATTGATATAGTTTAGCTGAATATATTGGCAAAAATATATAATAAATAAATAAAAAAATAAAAAGTTTATTTACCTCCTAAAATGTGCAAACAAAATAAGAGAACCCATGTACTTAAATATTCAGAGTTACAAGTAAATGTGAGTATATAAAAGAAACAAAATAATGTATAACTTGACTTATTGTGACGTTTTTATAGAAACCCTTTCCCCCCTCTACCTCCAAGCCTCCTCTCCCGTACAGTTTCAGCGTCACTCTTTAAAGTTGAAAACTGCAAGATCAGCCAGTATCCGATGCGGTGCGATGCGCTCCTCCAACTTTTCAGCCGATAACTGATATATTCCGCTTCGGACTGATACCAAGTTACCAACTTGTTTCAGTTGGTTTAGGTAAATATAACTTAGAAAACTTTATGTATGAAATAACAGGCAAAATGAAAAATATCATTAATCATTTATATTTTTTATTTATATTTAATATAATTTTAATTTTATTTAACATTTGAATACAACTCGGACAGAATAATGGAAAAAAATTAGTTGCATAAATTTATAGTGACTCTAAATATTCCATATTAACATTTATTATTCTAAAAACAAGACTAGTAATTAATATTTAATTTATAATACGCCGCAACTCGCATGTATAAGAATAAAAACTACAGAATAAATATCTCGAAAACAAAACGAGTTTAAACTAGTATGGTGAGATATATGCTGTTAATTAATAATTCAGCTATGAGAATAAACCAGTCAGTATAAAAATAATTAGTCCATGCACTCACAAATTAAAACCATAGTGTAAACGCCGGCATCATTGCCACTGTTTACACGTGTAAAGCCATTTTAAATAACAGCCACCTACTAATTTAAAAAGGGTTAAAACACATGTAATAATCCTTTAAAAATTGCCGATTAACATAATTATTTACGATTTTATAACCAATAAAAAATAAGAGCTCTCTCAAGAGGGGTGCATCCGTTTTGGGGTAATCTTGAACAAGAACGGAAGTGTTAAAATCTGTGAAACAGAAAAAGGTGTGTTGTCCTCCGAGCTCGATACTGATCAGGAAACGTATCGCAGGCTTTACTGCTGAATAAATAAGTGCGGATGCATTAAGGCGGGCCTGGGCGGCTAACCGCAGGTGGCCTTCCGCCCGCCCTGTATCGCTGATAACGTGCGTTTAACGGCCGTTAACGGCTGTAACGACGCCGTTAGAAGCGGTCGCTTCCTCCGCCATTGTGAGGGCGAACTTTGTAAAATGCCCCCCGAAAGTAAAGATCGTAAATTTGACCGATCGGTCGCTATCACCAGATGGTTTGTTAGTTTAGTCTCGACTAAATGTTACATTGACGGTCTATTGGCAGTGTTGCCACTATTTTTTCTTGATTTTTAGTGTTATTTTTCTTTGAGATAGTAATTTTTTTATTTATAGCTTGAAACATATTTATTTGTTTTAGAATAGGATACAAAATATAATATAATACATGGATAAACGACCTCAAAATAATATTTTATTTATAAAAAATCTTTGACTGAAAATTACTATAAATTCATTACATACAAAATATGACACAAAGTATTTAATAGTCTAGTTTCTTTGTGGTGAAGCTAAGATTTTGGATATACTAAAACGAAAAAAAAAATATTAAAAATAGCCAGATAGTACTTCTACAAACCAACTAAATTAGGTAGGCAGCTAAATATTAGACATTTTACAACAAACCTATGCTCAAAATTATGAATTATACCTACCTATTTTATTATTTATTACAAATATCACAAACCCACAAAACTACTCCCAAAAATCGAACCGAAAACAAGAGCAGGCATATCTCTGCCATTACCTGAGTATATATTCAATTAGGCGGGCGGGAGCGGGGGCGGGCGGAGATACTATCTCAGGAAGGGCGGCGATAGTTGCTCAAACGGTTTTAACACTAACAGGTAATGGAGCGTCGTTTTTAATGACTGCTTCGGACTCGTGTTGATTGTTTTATGTCTCTGTAAATCTATTTTAGTGGAATTTAAGAATTATTGCGTTTTTTGAGATATTTTAAACGGACTTTTGAGGGTTTAGTGGTGTAGTGGGAGAATGGCCGGCTTTGATGCCAGAGGTACCGAGTTGAATCCCCGCCGTGCATCAATGGATTTTTCCATCGAATAATTTATGTGCGCTATTCACAGTGGCCCTGCGGTGAAGAACATCGTTGAGAAACCTCCAACCCCCGCATGGTGGTAGGACACCATATCCGCCTGGCCAGCTACCACCCTTAAGTTAGAAAATCTGTCGCCAAACATCTAATGTGTTCTGGCAGCTATCCTTGAGAGCCAGTTCCCATTCTAGGCCTCTAGCGTGCTACCATCCTCGACCGCATCATCACTTACCAACAGTCAAACACTAGCCTATATGATATAAAAAAAAACTTTGTGTACTCCTACGGTACAGACGAATACATTTTTACAGGAAGACTATGATATATAAACACTTCTTTTAATGATAATTATTGGGTGGACAAACGTGACGCTCCCTTTACTCAGTGCTTTCACTATTCCTACTATATCATGGCTACATACCTAATAATAAGGTGGTACAGCGAATAAGCAAAAGTCATACTACACAAAACTTTAACTTCTTCTAACATCCTCAAGTTTTAAAAATAAACTAACATTCCACTTAACAACATAAAAGATCCCAAAGTTCAGCAGGAATCTGTCGATAGGTGACCACACAAAAGGGTCCGACGTAATCGTGATAAAAACGCTGGTCGCGTGGTGACATGTGGCGACGGCTGAACAAACGTCGTTACGTCGTTACAGCGTTACTGGCGTTACTAAATAAATCGTTAGCGCCGCGCGACAACGCCGAGATACGGCACGTAGCGGGTGGATGTAGTGACACTAGATGTGACATTGCTGTTCAGCTGAAGGATTTTTGTCACAGTTTCTTTTAACGCTACGGGATTTAGCGTATACGAAATTACGCCAAAAGAGGGGATGGTATGTTATTTTTTATATATATTGTATACGCTAGCCGTTTGACCACTATCTCACCTGTTGGTAAATTATGATTTGGACGAGGAAAATGGAAACTGGCTGACTACTGGTAAGTTTGGAAATAAGTTAATTATCTAGTCTGTCTTTACATAGCTTTAAACTCAACGGCTAAAATATGACTTTTTTTAAAGTTTCCAACGCAATTTTGCCCAAGCTAAAACGGAGACGCTTTGCGCTCGCTCGCTCAATTACATATACACAATACAAGTTGCATGTAATTCGTTTATGAAATTGTTTATTTTGTACCAACAATTTATATTGCATTTGAACGTGGTTTAACCCTCATTAGGTTAGTAAGCTTGTTTCATTATTATTATGTAATAAAATAATATATACAATACTGTTAAATAAAATGAAAAAAAAAGCACAATGCTATTTATATAATCAACTAAGAAAGAAAACAAAATATAAGTCGAATCTAGAGAACATAGATCTGTGCTCCTAAACCGTCTCGGTTGGGCAAACAAACTAAAACACGGAATTATTAGTGTTTTTCGTATTGCCCAGATTTGTGGTAACGGTTCATATCTGGGGATTTCACAGTGAGCAGCGATTCTGGTGTCTTTTGGTATATAAACATCTCGCAAAAGGTGGATTTATTTTCAGTTTGTTTGAAGCTGTTAAATAATAAAGTACCTACAAGTAGATTTGCCTCTTTCTCGAACTTACTACCCTTAACTTTTGTGCTCATATTTGCAGTACTGTATAATATGATATACTGTTCGACGCGATTTTTAATATGTATTATATTATATAATATGTTTAATACGTATTATGACAATATGTTATGATAATGACCTAAAAATATTCTGATTCTGATATGACTGCTAATATAGGTAATTAAATAACTAGGTATTGAAAACTCTTAAAGCTTTAAAGGAAACTCCTCAATCAAAACAGCAATTATTTGACAAAACAGATTTCTTGTGCCAGTTGTGGTAAATGTATCTTTCACACATACAATCCTGATTCATGAATATACTTCTAATACTTTTTTTTTTCAAATATAAGTCATCGTTTATTTATTTGCTGTCTAAGTATAAGTATACAACTTGTATCAATCTTAACGATCAAACCATTATTTTATGTCAATTACACACATTTACATACGAACCATAGCGAATGTATATATTTCATACATACAATCCTGATTCATGAATACATTTCTGACATTATTTTTTCAAATATAAGTATTCGTTTATTTATTTCTGTCCAAGTATAAGTAAACAGCTTGTGTCAATCTTAACGGTCAAAACATTATTTTATGTAAACCACACACAATTATCCTTCTATCTAGACTAAATAGATAGATTATGGAACTAGCATAACTCTAGCAACATCAACAGCAAAATTCCTTTAAGTAAACCTATCAGTATAGAGTTATCAAGGCAATATCAGGGAGGCATAACGCCGGGGCCACACAGTGCAATCGCCTACAGGCAACTTTGCACGTATTTAGTTAAAACATCGATCCTATCGGTGCATTCTCAGCTTTCATTCTAAAGGCGGGGTTGCACCATTTACTTTAAATAACCTTTTACTTTAACATCCAATCAACTCTACATCTTACACTTCCCGCACAGAGTTGATATTCAATTATAAGCATTGCAGCTTATGATTTTTCAGATTGATCAGTTAGGATGTGGATGTTGTGTTGATTTTAGTTTCTATTTGGTAGTGTGTAAGGTTTATTTTTGGATGGATTGGGAGGAAATTTCTCAGTTATAGATAACATTGTTTTGCGATTGAGATGTAGAAGACGATACGTTCAATAATAAGTGTTTCACGACTTTGGTTTTCATTGTCTGAAATGTAGGCGTATGGTGAAAACTTTTTATAGTCAGTTTAATTTATCGATATAAATATGTGATAAAACTAAAACTAGTTTGTTCTTCCTTCTTTCTCATATTTTTGAAACGTTAAATGTAATGTTAAATTTCCGAAAACAGTATGTCACATTAATATTTTTCTCTGAATGTTTCGTATCAAATTATAATCAACCGACTTACAAAAAGGAAGAGGTTCTCAATACGTCTGTATGTTTTTTTTGTATGTATGTTATGCGATTACTCCGTCAATTGTGAACCGATTCGAACGATTGTTTTTTAATTGATAGGGCACATTTCCAAGGTATCCTACTGTAATTTCATCGAAATCTGTTAAGTATCTACAGAGATATGTCGATAAACGTCTCAAACTAGGGTGTCGGACTGGCAATCGAGAGGTCGTGAGTTCGAATCCCATCCCACCCATTGCACTATTGACGTGAACCCACTCCAGACACAAGCATATTTAGCTTAGTTGGAGGGGTTAACAAGAATACTAGAAATGTGCAACCCACACTGCGAGTAATCTTTATTGATAAAAAAAAAACTTGCTAATGAAACTAACTTTTAAACTATCTTAATTATGTTTAATTTTACTGTATCGTTGTTCTTAAATAGATTGTTGATTTAGAATTTACAATACGACGATCATACACGCTCAAGTGTATTCCGCAAATCACTATTTAAGAATCAAAATTAAACACCGTCTACCAATAACTAATTCATAAACTAAATCATAATTTTGAAGTTTAAACAGTATTAAAAACAAAGTAAAGAATCGCAATAAGCATCAGACATAAATCTGTGCACACACGTTATAAAACTGGCGTCGTCTGGAGCGCGCTGATAACGCGATAGCTGGGCGGGCGCGATAACACCGGCTGCATCTACGTTAGGGCGGGGACTGAACTTTGTCAAACCAGGATCGAGTTTACAAAGACTGATATTGTGTAATACATGGACTTTTAGATAATACTTCAATCGTGATTTTGCTGTTTGTTTTTTATAGAGATTGAACGAGTAATTGACGTGCTAACTTATATAATTACATTATTCTACTACTTATATTAAAAAAAATAACATAACCAGTAAAATCTTTAGCAATACAGTTTACATACTTAGAAAATAAATCCAGTAAGATTATGTTTCGGATTAACATTTAGGTACACATTTACAAAAAATATAACATAATATATTTATTGATTTACAACTGAGCAAGCTCAGGGTCTTCGTTTCAGATTGGACAAAAATAGTTACGTATGTCTGTCTGGATGTCTAGCTCTACTGGTCACATTTCTCGAACGATTCTCGTGAAACTTTGTGCAGGTCCGATAATTATACGGATTTTTGAATAGTTATTGGATTTTTTTACAAAATGGCGGAGATATAGGGGTTGACAACGCAGTAAAATAATATTTAAGACATTCAGTTTTAAGCTGTGCAAAGACAGACTCGCGAGGTCTACAACTCTCAGACTAGTTAGACTCAGGCCACTAGTTATACATTGTTACATAATAAGTAGTTTCTGATAAAATATACTCGCCGTCATCAGATGCCCACAACGCGATAGCTGGGCGGGCGCGATAACAGCGCATGCATCTACGCTAGGGCGGGAATTGGACTTACTTTGTCTAACCAGGACTGAACTTGGAATCTCTATCTCTACAGGTAATAATTTAAGATCGTTGAATAACCTAAAAGAACCGATTTCAAATGCCACCCCAATAATTTTCAGGACCAAGTTACATATTTCGATTAAAATGTAAATGGGACCACATAGGAAATATATCCCTTCTATCAAAAAAAGTTTTTTTCAAATCTGTGAACATACATTTAAAAAAATCCGAAGAAGATCGCAGCGGGTAGTCGTTCCACATCTTACAAGTACACAGCAAAAATCCTAGGTTAAAACGGATAGTTCGAGGCGACAAGATCTGTAAGATCTAAAAGCTGTAATTTTTATGTAAACGTTTTTTATGCTACATACCTGACATGTTTTCAACATGTTTTTAGGGTTCCGTATCCAAAGGGTAAAACGGGAACCTATTACTAAGACTCCGCTGTCCGTCTGTCTGTCTGTCTGTCTGTCTGTCTGTCCGTCTGTCACCAGGCTGTATCTCATGAACCGTGATAGTTAGACAGTTGAAATTTTCACAGATGACGTATTTCTCTTGCCGCTATAACAACAAATACTAAAAACAGAATAAAGTTAAAAATAATACAAGAAACGTGTTTTTTTCGGCATTCACGCCATCTATGAACGCTTGTTAGGTAAACGTCCCATAGATGGCGTTATATTGAGATGTCGATCCCTAACACCTTTGTTAGACGTTAGATGGCGTTATAAGAAATAAAATGTTTATTAATTATAATTTTTTGCTGGCGAAAAATGATAATATTTATTAGGTATTTTTTGCTTGATTTTATAAAATACTGTAGTGTGGTACGGAACCCTACGAGTGCGAGTCCGACTTGCACTTGGTCAGTTTATTTATGCTACATACCTGACATGTTTTCAACATGTTTTTTCTTATACGACAGGAAGTGGATGAACTTACCTGCAAAAAAAAAGACAACATAGCAAAATTGTTCCGTGACAAAATGTCATATATACATGGTGATAATGGTATACATTGACATTACGCATTAGGCTAAAATATTGCATCAAAAAGTAGCACAGGTCAACGACAGATTCAAGACTATAAGATTTTATCAAAAGTAAAATACGACTCATCTCTTTTTAGTTTCGGACGAAGTAACTGTTATATAATCTGTGGTTTCGGTAGCAAATTATAAGTTAGATTAGGATCTTATAAATAAAATATTGTGTTTATTTAAGTGTTACTAAACTATACTTAAATATATTTATTATAAGCGAGTGCCAGCACAAGCCAACGGTTTATTGGCTTGGCACGATATAAAATGTACGTATTGATAAAAAAGTGATTGTGAAATAAATAAATAAAACATAGATCACTATCATAATTTCTATAAATGTGTAGGTATCTATAAAATTAAATGATAGTATAAAATACTATCCTTTAATAATAATTTGACAGTTTAAAAAAAAAGCTTAATCGCACTGTGGGTTGCACTTTACTATTGTCTAATAAGCTATATAACTACTGTTCTTAAAATGCAAATAGTTCAATAACATGTTACTCTTTATATAAAATCAGGCTCGGATGTAAGTTTATACGAAAACTTAATCATGTTGCAAGTAACAAAAATAGCTCTACCTAGTAACTTATTATATTTTACTTATATTATTACATTTATTCATAGACGTAATATAAAAGGATGGTGCACTGCAGATGTTTTGACACATTCAATTTAATCCGTATGCTTTAACTATAAGGTTGTAATTGCTTTGTAGAACAAAACAGCCCAATTGAGAGACACCAGGGTGGGAGTGTGTTCTTGTCTAACAACCTGCTAGTGCTATATAATATATGTTCTATACTATATGTATGGTATATATATAAGTTGTCCATACAAAAGAAAGGGACAAACTCCAATCAAGGTCGGTCTCATGGGGGCCGGTGTACGCGATTAAGTTTAATATGTAGCAGGTCTGTGCATTTATTACTTGTGTCTATGCCCAAGTCTCTTAAAGATTCAGTCTTGATCGTAGTCTGTGAGCAAGCGTACCCACGCCTAGTGTCGCCCGGGAGCGTCCGGGGCGCTATCTCCCGCAAACACCCGCGTATCGCCGGCGCACTATCGCCCGGGTTTTGTCCGGGTGAGATAGCCACCCGGACGATTTGATTATTCATCGATAACCGGGTGGCGGGTAGTTCATTCCGTTACGTGGAGAAATACTGCGCGGCGATATTTTTGGGACACGTGCGAATTCTTAACGTGTTACTTCATATTTTAATAATGTGAAAATTAGCTTGTGTGTACTTTAAGGTTTGGTCTTCTTTTACATAGCAAGAAGATAATGGGATATTTTTGAATTTAGTTTGATGAGCTGATAAATGTCTATAGAATCACTATTGTTGTGTAAATTTGTAATCATATACTTTGTTCATGCAGGTAAACCGTAGAATAAAACTGCAGCTAGAATTATTAACAATTAACAAAGCTACGTTGAGAACAATGTAAATAAAATCAAGTCTATGGAAATCGACAATTGTTATCTTAGTATCATCATTATGAATATTATGATGTCCGCTGAAAAGAGTGCCTACTTCTTTATTTATAACATAATATTGCCTATCATCAGCAAAATGTCAGACTTTCAATTTTGGACGATCCCAAAGAACCCCTAGGTAGGTGTAAATAATACAACCTTATAGCGAGTACAGGAATCACTGATTTCCTCACATTTATTTTTATACACAAGTTAGCTTAAGTAGTATCGCGTGCTCGTCACCGCGATCTAGAGATTAGAGGTCACAGCAAAGCGCCATCTATTGACAAAGTGGCGTACTTTTATGTTAAGAGTGTTAAGCCATTAACAATATTATAATATTGCTGATGATATGACGTGATACTTAATTTGCTTATAATATTCACGTATTGTTGGGTGGTTTAAAAAACATTCTCATATCAATATACTCGTATCAATGAATACTTTATATTATTTATCATTTAAATTCAGACATTCCAAATACAAGTCAATTATAATAAATTAAATTAATATAATACAATTTCAATTGTCTGGCAATCCGTTCCTGATCGTTCTCGGTGCAAAGGTGCCCATAACACTAGCAGCGTTACCGCGCTGGATAGCAACGGCTAACCTTTGCACCAAGAAAGAGCAGGAACGGGGCTCTCCTGTCTTGTGTCCCTTATTGTCCCTTCATTTAAATTAGATAAGGCAAAATTAAAACATATGTCTAATGTCAATCTGCTAAAATAAGGATAAAATAACTTTATCAATCCAAGCATATCTGACCTTATATTAATGAATATACCAATCTACAAAATCGCCAGTTTTGAAAATCTGCTTATAAACTTTGCTAAAAGATTTTGTTTATGATAAAAATAAGATTATTAGTTTTGTTTATGATAAAAAGTCGTTCGTTCCAAAGATAAATATTTTATTGCTCCTAGATCTAAAATTAAATGGCACCACTGTCCCACACCTATCGTTTTCGTAAAAGATTTAGATTTTGAGATAAAGATATTTGTGTAGGTACTTAAAATGGCGTTTGCATTTGAAGATAAAACTGGCGGTATCTGAGGTCATGCATGTTATTTTTTAACGTACTTCAAAAAAAAGGAGGAGGTTTCTCAATTCGATATTGATTCTCAAACTTGGCACTGAAAATTAATTAGCGCGTCATTTAAAGTCTGTTCTTTTAGTTTTTTAAGCAATCTTATGTGATTATATTTTTCTTAATTTGCTAACATCAACTTGAAGATATAATAGAAGAAGAAGATAGAAGAACACGTCGAACACTGCACAAAATACCTACCTATGACTTTTGGTCTGAAATATAAAAGGACTTCCTTTTGCTGTCTCACCCGCTTTGGTCCAGACACTATCATTATGATGGGATAATATAATATCGTTTAAAAACTAAAAAAGAACCGACTTCAATGCCGCGCTATTCATTTTCAGTACCAATTCTGAGATGTTTATCTCAATATCTCTGGAGATACTTATCAAACCTCGATAAAATTACCATGGTACCACACTTGGGATATCTCCTTTCGATCAAAAAAAGAATAATCAAAATCGGTTCATAAACGACGAAGTTATCCGCGAACAAACATAAAAATATATATATATATATATACAGTCGAATTGAGAAACCTCCTCCTTTTTTGAAGTCGGTTAAAATAGTGATTGTGATACAGAATAGTGAAAATGATCCGCCAAAGAACTAATTCATCGACATAGCTCAGCGGTATAGCAAACTGAAGTGGTAGTGGGTCGGACATATTAGCCGAAGAACCGACAACCGTTGGGGTAAACGAGTTCTTGAGTGGAGACCGCGGATCGGCAAACGTAGTGTAGGACGCCCTCAGACTAGGTGGAGCGATGATGTTCGCAAGGCAGCTGGAAAGAGCTGGATGAGAGTAGCCGAAAATCGTGCTCAGTGGCGAGCTATTGGAGAGGCCTATGTCCAGCAGTGGACTAATGATGACGATGATAAATAAAATAGTCTGTATCACTGGGGAGTAGACATTTTTTTGCTGGAGCATTTTCAAGCATAATCGTGTATAAGTAAAGGTACGGATACACCACAGTGTCCTGTGTGCGCGATCTAGACAGCGATCAGATAGCGCAATAGTATTTGTACCAACTGGTTCACACCAAACGCGATCAAAAAACAATTGAAAAGTATTGAGATCGCGCCCGCAGATCGCAGGACGCCGCGGTGTGTCCGTACCTTAATACTGTGTCTACCTAACTTAATGTGCTGTACCTACTTTTTCCAAACTTTCAAAATTCCAAACTTCACTCCTTATAACGGACATGCATTGAATTGACTTGCCAATTACATAAAGCCCAGGCCCAATGGAGAAGTGGGAGAACGGTCCGTTTTGACGCCAGTGGTAGCGAGTTCAAATCCCCGCCGCGCACCAATGGATTATTCTATCGAAAAATGTATGTGCGTATTTTATAGTGGCTCTCCGGTGAAAGAAATCATTGTAAAGAAACTCTCGGTAAGGTAGGACACTGTATAGTATTCGCCTGGCCATCTGTAGTAGTAACTATTATATATAGTAACTATTATATAATCTGTGCCAATAGTTAGTAGTATGTCGTCGAGATAAGTAAATGCATCGTAATACAAATGTTGATTTATTAAAAACGCCTCGGCTGATTTTGTTAAATTTAAATGGTACCACCTGGGAAGGGTACCCTTTGAAATGAAATAAGAATTTTCCAAATCGGTTCAGGCATTTTCGAGTAATCGGTGAACATACATAAAAAAAAAACCGACGAATTGAGAACCTCCTCCTTTTTTGTGAAGTCGGTTAATGAGAAACTGATACCGTATATATCAGCTATCAAAATAAAAACAGCCAGGACTTAGATTATTATTTTTAATAGATTCCGATCTTTTAAATATGTTATATATTATGCACTTTTATAAAATTTGCATTTCAAATGTCTGCATGCTATTTGTTTTTGCATATTTAATATTCCTAACGGCCGGTTTTAGTCAAAATGTCAATGGAATAATAAAAGATAAACATCTATAAAGCCGTGTATTCCGTCTATCAATAGATTTTTTATTCATCTTGATATAATAGTTTTAATTTTGCATTAATATTAATTGCATTTCAATGTTAAAATATTGTTATTATAAATGATAATGATTTAATTCATCGAATAATTTAAGATCGTTTAAAAAACTGAACAGAAACAGATGTATATGTATATGTAAACTTATAGATTTGAGACGGGAATTTAACGTGACTTACGCGATTACGCGGGCGAGCGCCCCGCTCTCAAGATCCTGAAAAAGGCCTCCGGATGAGGCCGAAACAAATGTTGATCGCTATATCGACATCGCGTAAGTCACGTTAAATTCCCGTCTCAAATCTATAAGTTTAAAATGAACCTGAGTTTTTATAATATGTATATGTTATAATTTAACAATTTCTTATCTGGCGGGGGGCATTGATACGCCATCACACAGGCTATCCTAGTTTGGGTATCAATTATTAACTAGTCTATATAATACTATTGTATTAAACTAGTACATAAGTTTGTCTAAAACAAGTTTGTAATACAAATAAATCAATCATTCATCAACAATAAAACTGTTCAAAATCACAGACAGACCTACAACCTACGAATAAATAATAAGTCAGGAAGTCTATTTCAGAACAAATTCCACACAAAAAGTGGCCCTCCTTCAAACCAAAACGATGTAGATTCAAAATGAGAATCCTTTCGAATACTTTCGAAGTTACAAATGATTGGCTTGGAGATTGATTTAAACTCGGAACGAAAGCAGGGATTGATTCGCGCATGTGCTGCAATGTCTGTTATGACAGTTGAGTCAAACAACACAAATGTCCGACTAATGACACGCTGGACACGACTTTTGACCCCGCCTGCTTGGACACGACTTATGATGGGTCATATTTTTCAACGCAGTTACATTTCCTGACTTATTTTTTATTCGTAGCCTACAACACAATATAGCTTATGAATAAACTAGAAGCGGTGTGCGCCCGGCCGGTATCAATTTACCAGGTCGCTCGAATCCGAGTTTATGACGAATATTATCTGCGTGAATCAGGTGGGCTGTTATCGAGAGCACACACACCTAGGAATAGGAGGATGATATCGCTCTTGCTATGTTCACTACTTTAAACTTATAATTTTTTTACCAACTTCACAAAAGAGGAGGAGATTCTCAATTCGTCTGTATGTTTTTTTTATGTGTGTATGTTACGCGATTACTCCGTCAATTCTGAACCGGTTCGAATGATTCTTTTTGTAATCGTTAGGGTAACGTTTCCGGGTGGTCCCATTGTAATTTCATCGAGATGTGACAAGTATCTCCAGAGATATGATGATAAACGTCTCAAACTGCTACTGAAATTGACTTGCGGGGCATTGAAGTCGGATGTTTTAGTTTTTAAACTATCTTAAATTATATTTTTACAAATACTACAGTCTGACTGATATCCAGAGGTGTTTAGCTCCACATCTCTGGAGACTCTAATCAGATCTCGATAGAATTACAATGGAACCAAACGCAAAGAAAACTTGATAAAAAAAAACCTAATCGGCTTATTTTGAAATCTGTCGATAAGCATACTTTTGTTGCAATTAAATAAATATTACAATGGAGCAGTGGATGCTGATATAAATTGCCAACTCGCTCGAATCCGAGTTTACGACTAATATTATCTGTGTGATTCAAGTTACCCGTTATCGAGAGTACACACACGGGGGAAGGCGGGTGGAAATATTGCTCTTACTATGTTAACTACGAGCAGTTTAAACTCAGCTTTATTTGGTAAAGTTATAGTTACTATCATTGCATGGTGGTAGGACACTATCTAGTGTCCACCTAGCCAGATACCACCCTCAAGTTAGAAAATCTGTCGCGAAACATCTAATGTGTTCCGGCAGCTATCCTTGAGAGCCAGTTCCCATTCTATGCCTAGCGTGCTTACCATCTTCAACCGCATCATCACTTACCAACAGGTGAGATAGTTGTCAAACACTAGCCTATAAGATATTTAAAAAAAATTACAGAAAACTTAAGATTAATTTCATTCAGCCTGTGAGGCACACTCGCAAACCTGATACAGTCTTTGGTGGGTTTATTTTTAGTTGGTATTCTTGCCTAATGCTATCCAATTTTTTTTTTTAAAATATTATATAAGCTAGCGTTGGAACACTATCCCACATGTTGGTAAGTGACGATGTGGTCGAGAATGGTAGCCTAAAATAGAAGAAAAATAAAACAAAATAATGATTAATTTTCCAATCGCGAAAACAATTGAAATGTACTGAGATCGGGCACGCTGGACGCAGGACGCCGCGGTGTGTGCGTACCTTAAATATTATGTTTCTTGAAGTGTTTCACACTTTTACAATTTTTTAATTGTTTAACAATTTACAAAACTAATTGTTAAATTAATAATCCATACTTCCAGACTAATATTATAAAAACGTTTGTAACTCTGTCAGTTTGTAAACTAATCACGCCTAAACGGACGATCCGATCTCATTGCAATACTACTCAGGCGGCGGATATTTTTTTTTTTTTATCGACTCGACTATCTCTATCTCCTATCTCTCTCTTTTATCTTTTATGCGCTGTAAATATAGAAAAAAAATGTTTGGCTAGGCAGACCCACCGGTGGGCCCGTGAAGCTTGACGGAATAGCTTGTCATTTTTCTCGACCCACCGGTGGGTCTGCGACGCCTGAGAGGAGATACTTTATACCATGAAAATGAACATACGCTACTAAATTCTTGGCGTGCGTGCACGAAGACTGCTAGTAATATCAGCTTGTAACTCATTATTATCACAATTGATCGTCAAATATGGGGTTCAGTAGCAAACTATCAGGGCTATGTCCAACAGTAGATCGATAAGGTCTGACAAGGGCAATTAATAATTCATTCATCATCATCATCATCAGCCTATTTCTGTCCATTGCTGGACATAGGCCTCACCTATGGCACGCCACTGCGCTCGATCTTCAGCTCTTTGTTTCCAACCGCTGCCAGCCAGCTTGCGTATATCATCGCTCCACCTAGCTGGAGGGCGTCCTACATTACGTTTACCGAGCCGTGGTCTTCACTCTAGAATACGTCTACCCCAACGGTTACCGGTTCTACGACAGATGTGACCAGCTCACTGCCACTTCAGCTCAGCTTGCTTTGAATGATTGAATTATGAATTAACAATGAATTATTCCAAACATAATTATAACTTAGCAATTAAATTAAATGCCTCTGGTTTCATTTAAATAATAGCAATGTGCCATTTGATCAGGATCTAAGATTAAAATCTGTAAAAACAATATTCAAAACGACTTAGAAATTAAATTTCAAGGCTAAACTATGATACAAATGTCTGTTTAAGCTTAGAAGCCCTTCTAAACCACTTCAATTTTTAACCGACTTCAAAAAAAGGAGGAGGTTTCTCAATTCGACCGTATATATATATATATTTTATGTTTGTTCGCGGATAACTTCGTCGTTTATAAACCGATTTTGGTTATTTTTTTTGGTTGGAAAGGAAATATCCCAAGTGTGGTAGCATGGTAATTTTATCGAGGTCTGATAAGTATTTCCAGATATATTTTGAGATAAACACCTCAAAATTGGTACTGAAAATGAATAGCGTGGCATTGAAGTCGGTTCTTTTTTAGTTTTTAAACGATATTATTTCGTTACTGTTTTTCTTACGCCCGTTGGCGTAAAGTCTAAATGACTAGACTTCGCGAGAGGACACCGGTTCAAATCCTTGCAAGGGTGTTCGTCCATAGGTGGTTGGCATATTTTATCGATGTTCCGCCTGACTTGCTACCAAAAAGTAGCTTGACACCATCAGGGAGATAATCTGCCGCCATAACCTAAAGCTACGGACACACCGCAGCGTCCAGCGTGCGCGATCTAGGCGGCGATCAGATAGCGCAGTAGTATTTGTACCGACTGGTTCACACCAAACACGATCAGAAAACAATTGAAAAGTACTGATACCGCGCCCGCAGATCGCAGGACGCCGCGGTGTGGCCGTACCTTTACGGTTTTCTGACAGCACACAGCATTTGAAAGTCAGACCATTCTAGGCCTAAAGCCGGGAATACACATGCCTTCAGCTGGCACACTTGCATACCAGCTCCTCGCACGTGCAAGCTATTGTCATGTGTATACACTAACTGGCATGCCTGTATCTGGCAAGCAAGTAGATTGCACACAATGTGATTTACATGCATGCAATATGAGGGAAGGGACGCGGGGAGCTGCAAAACCGGCACGTGTTGCCAGCTACCAGTCATGTGTATAGCATGCAAGTACGCAAATTGCATGCTAGTATAACTTGCAAATGTATTTACTGGCGCTAGTAACTTGCATATGCTAGTAACTAGTATGCAAGCTACTGACACACCCCGGGCACTCGCTAAATCTCCATACAAACTAGCGTTTTAACGACCGACACTGTGACACCGACACAGACACTACACACGGGTCGTTTTTCTATACGTGCATTTGTGTGCGTGATGTCTAAGGTTGTCGCCCGTAATCACCGTATCACAGATTATATAATAGTTACTTCGTACATACGTACTACGTACTGACCGTATGAATATTTTTTGTACACTTACCCAAAAATTAACACTATAAATATTAGTCGCTATTTCGTAAACCATCATCTCCAGGTCCAGTCGACTTGCATAGAACAAACTGCACCACAGTAACTATTTTTTATTCTGTGTTGGGCGGCCAGCCAGAGCTGTACGAAACAATGTCGTGTGTCTTGCTCGCACGTTAGAGCGACATCAAGTAAAGAGAATATAACTACGTACCTACATCAAGTTCCCAATTGCTGTGTTATAAAAATGTTTAAACGTGAAAGTTTTTTTTAATATTTTACAAATTAAGCGTTATTTACGCACGAGTATATCATTGTTTCATTTATGAAAATGAATTCTAAAATACGAATATGTAGGTAGGTATACTAATATAATTAAGTGTTTATTATATACCTACGTAATAAGAACCTACGTAAATTTGAACCTCCAGTGTCTACTGGTCCCAACATAAACGTATGAAGTTGATGATCTTCTCTCCGTGAGTAGTAATTGTTCTATAGTCGTACGCGTGTGGCGTCCTTGCTCAGCGCAGCTCCTCGACAGCTCCAGAGCGGTGGCGGGGTGAGGAAGCCCGGAATTGGTGGGGGGAACAGAGTGTCCGTTCTATACGTAGTATTATTATCTTTTCTATGCTACTGATGTGTTTTACATGCATGTGAATTCCCGGCTTTACTTGTTCACTATCGAGGTAACCTGGTATCGAATTTAAACCTCATTGTTATGGTAGGGTAGTATTATCATTGGTAGGGTTCACCTCCAAGGTGGTCCCATTTAAATGATATCAAGGTCTGATAAGCACTCCAGAGATGTGGCGATACACATCTCAAACTTGCTACTGAAACTGCCTCACGCATGTGAAGTCGCCTTTATAGTTTTTAAACTATCTTTATTGTTTCTATTTCAGATAAGACTAATCTCCAGTTTGTTAATAGACTTCAAAATGAAGCGATTTGCTTCTTCGTTCATCATACGAACCGCCAAGGAATGGAATACCCAGCCTGAGTCTGTTTCCGGTTAAGTACAATATGGGGGTCTTCAAATCGCGAGGGAATAGGTATCTTCTGGGTAAGCACGCTCCATCATCGATCGCATCATCACTTAACATCAGGTGAGATAGTGATCAAGTTAAAAAAAGGAGAGGTTCTCAATTCGTCTGTAATTATGTGTATGTAATTTATGTTATGGTTCGGACACACCGCGGCGTCCTGCGATCTGCGGGCGCGATCTCAGTACTTTTCAATTGTTTTCTGATCGCGTTTGGTGTGAACCAGTCGGTACAAATACTACTTACTCCGCTATCTGATCGCCGCATAGATCGCGCACGCAGGACTCTGCGGTGTGTCCGTACCTTTAAGGTACGAACAAATTCAACCGTATTTAATACAGGAGTACTAAGAAATATTATTAAATGTTTTTTCAGCTATATCCTCCAGTGACGTCTAATACATTTTAAAACGAAGTCGTTAAAAAGCAGGAGGCTCTTAACTTGTCTGTATGACATTTTTGTATGAACGTAACGCGATTACTCCGTCAATTGTGAACCGATTCGATTGATTGTTTTTTTAATTAGTAGGGTACATTCTCAAGGTGGTTCCATTGTAGTTTCATTAAGATATCATAAGTATCTCCAAATATATGGAGATAAACACCTCAAACGTACCGAAAATGAGTAACGCGGTGTTTGCGGCATGCAAGTAGGTATTTTCGTTTTTTAAACGATCTTGAAATATGTAAATATGATTTCTCAAGTATACTGTAACTAGCCAGCTCCACTATCCAGCTAGCCCTAGTTCAGTATACATAATGCCCTGCATTCGGCAGACAATGGTATCTACGTCAGTGCAACCAGCCCGCGCAGATACCACGTCTCATTGCACCCGCCTCGATTGCAGGGAAGTGCGCTACATCACCTTACTACCTACCACCATCCACCTCATTTACTGATAGGGGGATGTTAGCACTTAGACTATATTATTCTAGCGACCCGCCCCGGCTTCGCTCGGGTAGAGCATATATGCCTACATTTGCAACAGCTTGTTGCGTCGAGTATGAATTAACATAAAACCTTATTAAATACCTAGCGTGCTGCCATCCTCGACCACATCATCACTTACCAACAGATGAGATAGTGGTCAAACGCTAGCCTATATGATATTAAAAAAACATCTTCAACGATCATTGTCATATCTCGACCAATTCACATAAAATTTTAACGAATTATACACCTAAACCTTCTTCATGAACCATTATATCTATTGACGAAACCGCATGAAAATTTGTTTAGTAGTTTTTGGTTTATTGCGAACGAATAGACGTAGCGGGGGACTTTGTTTTATAGTATGTAGTTATTCGGAGCTTTAGATCATAATTCGGCTAATGCAAAGTCAAATGTTTTAATCAATTAATACTTGATTTTAGGTGTTGAGCAGTGTGTCATACAACACGCGCCCGTGACATGGTCTTTGACCGTTACAATACGGATTTTCATGTTAACGATTTTTACTGACAAAAATTGCATATGATTACCAGATCGTTGTTGATCGGTTTGTGTTTGGTAGTTAGGCATCAATGGCAGGTAGGTTTTGATTATGATTCAAACCACTCAACTTACAAAGGCATAAGTTATAATCGTTTGACAAAGTTTTCACGTACTAGACTGACTTTACTGGGTCTGGGATTTCAGCTTAACACCTTATAGCCTATCTACCAAAAGTATTCATAAACATATTTTTTTAAAATTATATCGTAGCTAGCTATTAACCACTATTTCCATCTTCACCATTCCAACTGTTGGTAAGTGATGGTGCGTTCGAAGATGGGAGCACGCTAGGCCTAAAATTATAACTGGCTCTAAAGGACAGCTGCCGGAATACAATGCAATACAATACAAATACTCTTTATTGACACCAATTCAGAAAACACGTACAATAGGACTAACTAACTAATACTAGGTACTATGTGCGGTCTTATCGTTAGAAGCGATTTGTTCAGACACGTTAGATGGAACATATTAGATGTTTGGAGACAGACTTCTGTTTAATAAAACAAAAGATCACACACAAACACACACATCAATGTGTTTATTGTTTTTATTAACCAGTGATTGCCAATATTAGATCAATATCAAAGGTCAGGAGTGCAGTAAATCTCAGTATCGTGATGATATGATGATTTATATCGCGGCATCTGTTCGTCCCACATCTCGATATCTGGCTCAAGAACACGCAATGTACTGCGTTACTCATAGGAAATGTACATAGACGGGCTATTTACTAATATGTTATCTTTTGAAAAAAAAAACAAAGGAACGGTTGAAACAGTACTACTACTGTTTCAACCGTTCCTTTGTTTTTTTTTAAACGCCTACGCGTTTAGCTAGTCTGTTTGAGATATGATTATAAGACTTAGGGCTCTTTTGTTGCTAAAGTGTGTGTTCTCATTGTATATTTTTTCCTTAACTATATTTAATTTATAAGTAATATTTACAAATAGTACATATATATACAACTTAAAACTAAATTAAGATAAAAACTATTTAAAATGATACAAATACGTAAAATGTTATAAATAAAAAACAGAACCTAGGTCGCAGCTGTCTGCCGGTAACGTTCCCAAAAAGCTGGCGACGTTACCTCGTTGAATTGCTAGGCTAATCCGTTGGCCGAGGTAAGCGCCAGCTATATTTATATATAATATATATTTTTCTTTAAACTCGTGGTCTTGCTTATAAGCTGTATTATTAAGAAACAATCTGATTGATGGAATTAGCTTCGATAAAAATAAATAATAGTTTAAAAAAACTAAAAAAATACGCTTTTATAGAAAATCCAACTAAAAAATAGATTTTTTTTTTAATGAATTTGAATTAAAAATAGTGTAAGAAAAAATGATTTTATTGTAAAAAAAAAAGCGTGGGGTGCATGGTATCAATAGTTCCAAATATTTTATGAACAGATATGACTAGAAGGGTTATTTTGATAATATCCTGAAAAGCACCCCACGCTTTTTTACAATAAAATCATTTTTTCTTACACTATTTTTAATTCAAATTTATTCAAATTTATTTTCTATTTTTTAGTTGTATTTTCTATAAAAGCGTATTTTTTTAGTTTTTTTAAACTATTATTTATTTTTCATTTTTAGTCGATTTTTTTTTTATATTTTTTTTTTAATTTATTTATTGTCATCGGTCCTTAATAAGTATGCCAAATTTCGAGTTAATCCGACGTTTTGAAGGGGGTTAAAATCATGTTCAAAGATTCCGTTACATACTAACATACAAACATACATACGTCTGAAGCTAATAAAAGCGTATTAAAATATATACCATCATTCGGTAATGCTGTCATTGTTTGGTGGGTGGTTCTAGTCACGGCTTTAAGATTGATTTGAGATAACACTAGTTCAGGCAATTCAGATACTTGGATGTACAATATCTGTAATAGGTAGATATCTAATTTTTTATTTGTTTTTTATTCACTAGGAAAAGTTAACAGCTAGATTATAAAGTATAAAAGATGGTAGGTAAAACAATTTAGCGATAATGCAGCCCACTACACTATTCACGGATTTTAAACAATACTAGCTGTGCCCCGCGGCTTCGCCCGCGTTATAAAGTATCCTATAGTCTAATCCATAATACTGGCTATCCCTGTGCAAAGTTTCCGCTTAATCGGTCCAGCCGGTTGACCGTAAAGAAGTCTCAAATAAACAAACAAATATACAAACTGACTTTTGCATATATAATATTGGTGTTGATTAAAAGTCAGGTCGGCAACTGCTGCCCAATCAGTAAAGTACAAATAGAAATAGGTACAAATTGAAATAAAATAAAATTAGCACTATAAGTATGATTGATTATATAAATTAAATGTAAAAGAAGAAACAAACTAAATAATACCTACAAATATAATTGAAAATAAAAAAACAAAAATAATTGAAATGTTATTGAATAGGTTTTTGAAAAACTGCAGTTTCGAATCGATTTAGGCTACAATAAAATATATCTTATCATAGGTAAGGCTTGCTTTTCCAGTGACAATTAGAAACCCGGATCAGTTTCATTAGAGCTTTTTATATATAAGCAACTAAACACCTGACCAACAAAGATAAGGCAAACACGCCTGCCGACGGAGGATCACTATCCCACAAGTCACAGTTTATAAACTAGTTTGTGGAACAGGGTCACCATTGTAACGTACAGCCTATTTATAACAACTATTAGCAATAACATAAATTAAGCCACTGATATGTTATTAGATTTAAGGCTCAAGATTGCAATAAATAATTATTTATTTATTTATATCAGGAAGAAACTAGTTCCTACAACGCAGGGTATCCTAGTGTGGAATCCAGGGATAACTTACTTAGACACAATTTATATTTTTGTAAATTGTTAAACACAATCCAAAATTTCATCGTACCGACGGGACTCGAACCCGCACCCCCCGGATTACACGTCCACGTTTGTGAGACACTTCAAAGAAACATAATATTTGATTTACGCAGTGCAACATCTCTCGTCGGATTTGAAAACTGTAATGATTTCTTCCGAATGATTAACTTACGTAATAAGTAGTCATAGATGGCGCCACCAATGCATAATTGGTTTAACAAATGCAATCCACTAATTTCGTCGTATCGATGTATCGAACCGTGGCTTAATTGGCAGAGCACCTGGAGGTGTAATCCGGGGGGTGCGGGTTCGAGTCCCGTCGGTACGATGAAATTTTGGATTGTGTTTAACAATTTACAAAAATATAAAGTGTGAGACACTTCAAAGAAACATAATATTTAACTTACTTAGACTATAGAAATCTTACTCATAAGTTGATTTTCAATTACTGTAACCACCTACTCCTATGTTCGGTAAATAAAAATCATTAGCCATCATTCAAAACTAAAATACCCGTCGAAACTTGCATTTTGTTCATAACATAAGGCTAAGTCCCATACGACCCACGTATTCCACGAAATAACACGCAGTGCGCGGCGCAATCGCGCCGAAAATCTGCGCCCACTTTCGTAAGATAGAGGCGCTGCGCCATCTATACCACAGTATAGTACCTCTGACTGCATCTTTAAAAAGTTGAAGATTACATTTCTTCCAGACAGCCTTGAGATAACAGACACTCCACCGCTTATATCATCAGATTAACAGCCAGTATTCGTCCACTGCTGGACATAGGCCTCTCCTATGGCAAGCCACTGAGCTCGATCTTCAGCTATTTGTTTCCAACAGCTGCCAGCCAGCTTGCGTATATCATCGCTCCAACTTTTATTTTTTAATACTTTATAGACTAGCGTTTTGACCACTATCTCACCTGTTGGTAAGTGATGATGCGGTCGAAGATGGTAAGCACGCTAGGCCTAGAATGGGAACTGGCTCTCAAGGATGGCTGCTGGAACACATTAGATGTTTGGTAACAGATTTTCTATCTTGAGGGTGGTAGCTGGCCAGGCGGACACTAGATAGTGTCCTACCACCATGCGGGGGTTGTTGGTTTCTTAACGATGTTTTCCTTCACCGGAGGGCCACTGTGAAAAGCGCACACAATTTTTTTCTATAGAAAAAATCCATTGGTGCACGGCGGTTTGAACTCGGTACCACGGCATCAAAGCCGACCGTTCTCCCGATTACGCCACCGGGCCCTAATTACGCCACCGGGCCCTTAAAAAATTTTCTCTCTTTTTGATAAGTACGACAAACTAAAACCATGATATTTTTTTCAATTAATAGCCATGTCTTGTGTGTGCCATTGTTTGAGAATGGTCCAATGACTTTCACGTATCTCTATCCTGTACTATTGTGGACCAGTCTTCGCTGAAAGCGTCAAGCTCATCTCGCCATCTTCTACGTGGTCTGCCGCGCCGTCTATTACCGTCTATTACCGCGCTGTATCAGGGCGCCACTTAGTGGTGATTTTGACCTTCAACTCGTCCAACATGCGGCAGATATGGCCAGTCTACTTCCACTTTAGCTTAGCGTCGCGTAGATTTTTAAGCTACGTCAACAATTTTATGTATATATGCATCTATACCTAAGATAACAAAATGTAAAGACATCATTAACATACTCAGTAATGTCAAAGAATAGTATCTGAACGAGACGATAAAGGCCCGACCACACTCATTACGCGCGGTCAGAGGCCGCAGGTAATGAGCTGATAGTGTGCGCAACACTTTACGTAGCGACGTGCTACGTAGCGCTACGAAACCGTAGCGTAAGTTATGCAGTATCATAAAGTATGATTTATTCTTAATATTTATAGGGTTCCGTACCCAAAGGGTAAAACGGGACCCAATTACTAAGACTCCGCTGTCCGTCTGTCTGTCTGTCTGTCTGTCTGTCTGTCTGTCTATCTGTCTGTCTGTCTGTCTGTCTGTCCGTCTGTCACCAGACTGTATCTCATGAACCGTGATAGTTAGACAGTTGAAATTTTCACAGATGATGTATTTCTGTTGCCGCTATAACAACAAATACTAAAAACAGAATAAAGTTAAAAATTAAATGGGGTCCCCATACAAGAAACGTGTTTTTTTCGGCATTTCACGCCATCTATGAACACTTAGTTAGGTAAACGTCCCATAGATGGCGTTATATTGAAATGTCGATCGCTAACACCTTTGTTAGTCGTTAGATGGCGTTATAAGAAATAAAATGTTTATTAATTATTATTTTTTGCTGGCGAAAAATGATAGTGGTATTTTTTGCTCGATCTTATAAAATACTGTAGTGTGGTACGGAACCCTACTAGTGCGAGTCCAACTTGCACTTGGTCAGTTTATTTTATAAATTCAAGTGTTATATAGAACAGGCAAGCGAATGGGATTTATAGATAAAAGTTGATCATCATCATCATCATCAGCCGGTGTCAGTCCACTGCTGGACGTAGGCCTCTCCCAAGATGCGCCACTGAGCCCGATCTTCGGCTCTTCTTTTCCAGTCACTGCCTACCTACGTTCTACGCTACGTTACGTTACGTAAAGATAAAAGTTGATGTCATCGTAAAATTGACGTATTGGCTTTGAAGTTTAGAAGGTTGTAACTTCGAGCATTTACCAATAGAGATGTTAACGCGAGGCGTTCCCCTCTGCTGGCCATATAGCCATTTTTGGCCATATGAGCATGCGTACCTACGCTGTATTTTTAATACTGTGTGCGTGTTTCAAGCTAGTGTGCGGGATCGTTAAAGTGAATGATTTGTGTGTGTGCAATGAGTGTTTACCTCGTCCCCCGTAAGTATAGGCAGAAAAAAATGTTTGCGGATTACAAAGTTCACATCTCTCCATTGGTAAATGCTCGAAGGGTTGTAAAGAAAAACGTAATCTTTCTAATGTCCAGCTATGGCATAGAAGAAATATAATGGCGGAAATTACCATACAAGTTGGATATTAATATTTTTTGTTGGGTGATACTAGCCTATATATTTACTGCGTTAATTGGGGTATATGCGAGCCAAAATCTAATCTATTGTGGTGGTAAACTACTATTTGGTAGCAAGTCAGGCGGAACATCGGTATAATAAGCTCCACCACCTATGGTCCTAACTTTAGTTGTAGAGTTTAGCTAACACTTATCAACCACTCAAGATACTTATTACACTTAGGGCCAGTTTCACCGGTTGCTGATAGCGCTAATATAAAGAAATCTGACAGATTTTTGACAGATTTTATATGGTGGCATGTGTCAGATAACTATCTGAACACATTATTAGGAACTGATGGAACTGGCCCTTACATTACTATCAATTACATTACGACAACAATCCTAAAAAAATCGTCCAACAAAAACTGTACAATTATATATAACAGGGAATACTTTTTATAAGCTATGTTACTGTATTTTATATTCTGTGTCCAAAGGTCTCGGCAACAGGTGCTCGTCTGTAAATGTATGTTAACGTAACAAACGTTCTGGGAGGTGATTTTTATAAAAATAAGGTCAAATTATGTATGTATACCCACTTGCTAGGCCTACTACACACTTTGGTGCTTTCTGTAAATGTTGCTAAAATTTTAAAAATACATATCCTAACTTATATAAGCAAGAGGAAAGATTTAATTGTTTGTTTGTTACAATTTAACTAAAAAACTACTGGACCGTTTTCGGAAATTCTTGCATTAATGAAAAGATACATTATCAGCGAGTAACATAGGCTAGATTTTATCCCAGTATTGTCATGGAAACGGGAACTATGCAAGTGAAACCGCGAGGCGCTACTAGTAAATACATGTAGATTTATGTGAAAATAATTCAGATACTAATGTTTGTTTTTTTAATCTAGAAATAGACAAGTTATGAAAAGCCTTGTAAAGTTTGCTACAATAAATAAATGAATAAATTGAATTACAATTATTTGTATTGGCTCCTCGTAACTTAAAAATAAATGTTTTTAGTCAAAGTATTGCATTGAATTTTTCCATTTTAATGTTATAAAATTATATATAATAATAATAAAATTTTGATACCAAACTTTTTAATCACTAGGATATGGAATACTTTAGATAAACAAATGACTTTAGTCATTTTTCTAAGTGCAACTCTGCAATTTCATTGTATCTAACATGGAGAATGGACTATACTAATTACCACAGGCATAGAATAAAGAAGATTTAATCTATGCCACAGGTTAGTTAGACCATAGATTAAATATACGTTCTTTATTCTATGGTTAGACTATACAAACTTAAAAAGAATATAGCATATTGAAAATTTATATAAGTCTAAGGTCTGCAGGTATACAAAATTTCAAAGCCACATTAAACAACATGCTTACAATTACATGGCCTACTATACCTACATCATGAAATTAATTTTATTTAATCCTGTTTCCTACTCTTTCTGTTTTGACTTATTTTATAAATGTGAAATGTAATCTAAAGAGTTCCAATTTTAAGATGTTTGATGAGGTAGAAAGTGCATCTAGTTCTAACGATCGATATAATCGAGGAAAAATGTGTAACCTACTCAAGCGCCATCTAGATGCTTTTATATCAAGTTGAGTTGGTGACTATAGATGGATAAATAAATGTTTGCTACTTTTTCACGCAATAATGGCAGAACAGATTTGGATAAAATTTTGCTCACAGATTCTTTTTATCCTGGCCTAACAGATAGAATAGTCTTAAAGGCGGGCGACGCCGCTGGACACAGGTACTTATAGAATAAATCCAGTGTTTTTGATGAAGAAAGGAATTATATTATTGAAACAAACAATACATTTCGTAAAAGTGATACTCGCCACTGAAAGCAATAAAACAAACCAATTTTTATTTCCCATAATTTAATACACTACGAATATATATCATCCACATTTTATTAGTACCGTCAAAAACGTTGAAAATCCCCACAAATCTCCACTAGTGATGTGCATAAGTATCAGCTAGTGATGTGAATATATCAGCTAGTCGAGTCGGCGACAGCGAGATCGCGCGATATCGCATGACGGACGAGCGCGATACGCGTCAGGGTGGCCATGTGCGATATCTTACGTGAAAAATGTGCTAGGATAACCGTAGACGGGCGAGCTTTTTTAAGTTAGCTTAGGGTACGTAAATATGTAAAGAAATATAGTTAAACAAAAAAAATGGATGAGTTATAGTTAAAATATAATAAAAAATATCATAATGTATTTAGAAAATATTAAAAATGCAGCCTTTTTCATATACAACATAACATCATTAATAGAGATTCAGAATCAAGGCGGTAAGTACTCGTACATTAACTAGATAAATTACTGATGCTGTACTGCCTGCGCATGATTAGGTGATACAGGCTTAACACATTATACAATGGGAAACTATTGTTAACACTTTAATTTTTAAATACTTATTTCTGTCTGTAATTAAAACTTTACGAGGAGATAAAATTATGTTTGCAGCATTAAAAGACACATTCTATAAAAGCAATCCAAAGGACAGTGAAAAGTCACACGCCACAGGCATCTCAAGTACATCATTCGTATTAATTTAATGTAAATAAAACCACCGCTAATGGCCACCCCACGGAACAATGACGCAACGACACTGCAATATTTTAAAATCGATGTTTTTATGAATCGATAATTTGTTGCGTTTCGGCGCGGCGTTTCGCGACGTTCCGCGCGACCCAATCGATGCTTATCGCGTTGTCACAACGCTTTGTTTCGATTCGCCCAACATCGGCCCATGTTTCTCTTGAAATGTGTTTCTTGCTAACGTACGAATTGATACTATCTCGTCCAATGCAAAAATGTTTTCACGGTTGGGTGAAGTTTTGATGTTTGATTTTAAACTTTATGTCTATAGGGTAGAGTTGAGTGGTGATTTTCGGGTGTGTTTGTGTTGATTTGAAGGGTTGTATCTGTCGTTTTCATATGCATGCCGAGCGGTCTGCCTTCAGGTGTGTCCGTCGGTTATCATTTGATACTTTCTTGTGTCTCGCGGGCGAGGAATGCGAGATGCCGTCATTATGTCGAGCTCTAACATTCGGAGACGAACGCTTTTTATAGACAGATCAAGTTCGTTTTATTAAGTGTTAATTGGAGGGTGTAGAGGTGGTCAAAGTGTTTATGTGCAATATCTCACGTAAATTTCATCGTTACTGTAAATGTGCACGTAATTTTGTGTATTTTACGAGCTGTGAAGCTTAGCTGTGATTCAATCGATAATGTAACTTTAGGACGTCGTTTCGGAATATGATATAGGTATAAACGCATAATTTATTTACAATGAATAGGTATTTTCATCTTTAATTAATTTTGATAGACTTGCGATAGGTAAAGGTTGACCAAAATTATTCTACTATTAAATATCATCAGTATAACGTATTATGTATTTATAGTTTTGAGCTGCAGACAATGTTATCCAAAAATATGCAGTTTAACGCAGCAATAAGTTCAAGCCAAAATCTTACCTACTAAAAATTAACAACAAACACTACTAAACAAAAGCTCCAAAATTAAAGGGCCATACACACTAACAGATCCCAATAAAAATCGTAGAATCCCGCGCGTAGGCGAACGAAAACAGACTCCGGCGAATAAATAACCGCATCGCCGTATCTGCAGATACGCGAGATAATACGTATAGATTCGCTTTATTTATACCAAACTAGATAGTGAATATTATACGGCACCCATAAATAAAAACCGAGACAGATGTTATCGCATCTTGAATACCGAAATTGGCCGCGTCTCGGCCCTAGTAGGTACGCTTCCTAATAAGATAAGCTAAAATTCGCGGCCTTAATGCTCATAAAATACTGGTTTATTCGTGTTTTCATTCTAAGAAAAAATCGATTTAAATTTCGAGTAAGGAAGGATAGTGCGTAGTTCGATTTTTGAACGGTATCGTTGTGATCGGTGGTTGAGATAGTGATGGGAAAATCGACATTATGATGCATATCGCGTCGTATAATCATGTGTTAACATGTGTCAGAATGACAGGTACACTGAACTGAAGTGTAAAAAAACTCCAAGTTACTTCCCGCCGTCTGTCTTTGTATCTTTTAAACTACGCAACGCATTTCAATGAGGTTGTCATCGATTAAATAGAGTAATTCATGGGTAACTAGGATTAAAGGTGGACAAGGGACGCACCTACTTACCTACCCTTAAAAAATTATAAATTAAGTTGTTTCAATCATTAAACATTGCTAATTTTGTATAAAGGTAAGTTAAAAATACTTGCTTAATTTCCATTCGTTAGCTGCTGGCTTTATTAGAAATTACTAAAATGTGGAATAGGCATTCACCATTTTATTCCATTCATTTTATTCACCAGGGGGCCTAGACAAGTTACCATCGCTCAGTGTAGAATCAATTTCGAAAATCGATTACGTTTGTGCAGCAAATCAACGACAAGGCAAAATGATCATTGGAAAAAAATCAACTTCTTGGTTATAGTTTCGAAATGAAAACGAAATGAAAAACATCAAATTCAACCTGAGATGACCTCCTTTAAGCACGTTGACAATATTACTTTTGGATATAACCTTTTTTTGTAGGTATTTCCAGTACATAGCATTATATAACTAAACTTTGAACACTTTAGTTAGGGTCAGTTTACACAGCGTCGTGACGCGACGCGACGTGACGATGCTTGTGGTTTCCTGCCACGCAGCGAATAGCCGCGCCACACCCCGGACACTCGACTAAATCCCTATACAAAGCCGCGTGTCGGCGCAGCACGAAGTCACGTGATACAATATAAAACAATTAAATGCTACACAAAAAGATGTTACATTTCATTGAGATAATTCGGTGGCGCCGCGCGTCTTGCTGCGTCGAGCTGCACCGCGCTGCGCCGCGCGGCTTTTCGCTGCCCAGCGCGAAACCAGGAGTATCGTTATGTCGCGTCGCGTCTCGGTATGAACTGACCCTAAGAAACGATCAAAAATTGATGTCATCTACGCCAACAGCTGACTGACAAGCAGCCATATTGTTTTGCTTTTATACAGGGTCCAAGTGTCGATTTGAACGATCGAAATCTCATCGACTTCGACTGACAAGTGACAAGAGTGCCACATGTCTACGAATTTGTATGGAAATGTTGATCGACGAAATCGAATTTCGTCATCGTTTCGATAAGTTATGTACCATTGTATAGCACTTGTTGAAAACGAAAGTCACTTGTCATTTTTTATGACATTTTTAAAGCTTATGCCAATTTCCATACATTTTGGACTAATCGAAATTCGTCATCGACGGTAGAAATGTGTCTTTGTCTAGGCCTCCTGAAATATCTTTTACAAAAATAATTTAAATTTTGTTGATCGATATGAATAAAATATTGATAAAAACATCATATCTGCGATCTCCCCCGTCTCTACCGATAAACTCCATTGCACACCGGTTCACATCCTGTCAGGAAATCGACAAAATAATAGAAAAACGGTTTAAATTAAGATCGAGCGATATGTAAAAAACCCATGGACCTTGCGGATATCTGCTGATAAATCTATTTGGCTCAGTGGACTCCCTCATTGGTCATACTATACGTCAATATACGTTAAATAATCATTTAAATAAAGTCTATGTATTATATGCGCAGTATACATAGCAACCTTTTTATACATCGATATGAATGTACTACGTACTTGATACATACGTTTAAATGTACCTCGATGATTTTATAGCTATTTTAAATTTATTAACTTTACTTAAAAATGTTACAAAATTTACTATTTATTAACTTAATAAAACTAAAATATTAACTTAGACTAATAACAACCATAAATTTAAAAAATGCGTTGTTTTTCGTGTATTATTTTAGACGTTACTTGGCAATGGCGCTATGTGTTGGCCGTGACAAATATGATCAATAATAATTAAGATAGTTTAAAAACTAAAACAACCGACAACAATGCCCCGCGAGTCAGTTACAGTAGCAAATTTGAGACGTTTAACGTCACATCTCTGGAGATTCTTAATAGATCTCAATGAAATTGCAATGGAACCACCTAGAAAACGAACCCTACCGATTAAAAAAAAGAATCATTCGAATCGGTTCACAATTGACGGAGTAATCGCGTAACATTAATACAAAAAAAAAACATGCAGACGAATTGAGAACCTCCGCCTTTTGGGAAGTCGGTTGAAAATATCAGAATCTCGCGGGCCTTGTTAAAATATTGTATTTAAGTAACAAGTAATAACAATATTATTAAAATTAATTTATTAACACGGGGTATATGGTAACATAGCCAAATTTTATCGGTCCATTTATTGGCACCTGAGTATTAAATCAGATCTATAGATAGATCCGTGATTTTTACATTTCTGGGTATTACAATATAAGTAGGATAGAAATTAATAAAAAATAAATAACGTGTATTGTCGTACTTCGAAATACAAAAATCATGCAACAACTCATAGTTTTGATTTAAAAATTGGGTTCTAATTATTGCAGGATCAGTGTCAATGTTTGGTCCTTCTACCCTACTATCCTCAAAATTAAACAAATTAGGTAGGTACACTAAACACTACCCTACAAATGTACGAACAAAACTCAACTAATTAGCCACATTACCTTAACCACATTAAAAAAATAACAGCAAAGAGGTCCCACTCCACCAACAAAGGTTAACTAACGTTTAACAACGGCACGAAGATTAATGCCGTCCGATATATCATTCGCGACGGCGAGGTGCGCGAACTTTCAGCGATAAACTTTTAAAGACTCAACTTGGTACAGGCTATATCGCTCTGAAAAATTGTGTATCAACCCTGTGGCCTGGGGCGGGCGATAAAGCGAAAAAATCGTGGGCCCAGTATTTGTTAGAACGGAGATATTTGTCATGGGCCCACTGTTGGAACTTGGTAATTGCTCTCTTGGAACTTGATCCTTCAGATTGACGGCTCGGATTTTATACCATCTTTTTGAGAGTTAATATTGTTGTAACTAAAGTTAACTTAATTATTTTATTTTTTCTTGAGAATTTCGTGTGTATCTAATATGGAAACTTCTTTAAAATGCTATTTCTAAAGCAAGCTAATATAATAACGTTGAAATTCAAAAATACGTACAAGACGATAGAAAGTTAAAACTGATATTAACAGACGGCTAATTAAAACCTTACCTATTCGAATTCTTTTGTTTATTACCATAATTATGTAAATTAATCAAACCAATCAAAATACTTTAAATATATAAATTTCCGAATTCAGTATATTTTATTATTAAATCTTAAAAATATAATTCGCATAGCGAGCATAATTAAGATTTGCAAAACAAAATATTTGTGAGATAAGAAGATTCCAAAGTGTAGATACGTGGCGAGCTATTGTGTGAAGTATATTTACTCTACATCAAAATATAGCTGTCTTCGTATAAACTGACAAAGAAACTTTAGAGCTCCTTATCTCTGTGGAGCGTGTGTCCCTCGACAAAGTGACTTTATTAAACTTTTTTGCATTACTTTTTCGAGTTCACAGGATAAATTGTGACGCGATAACTCCGGAGAGTTAAACGAGGTTAATACATTAACCGGAGTTTAAGCGCAGGTTACTTGTTCGGCCTTCAGGCGTTTTGCTTGACGGATGTACGAACGGAAGGTTAGCGTTTTTTTTGTGGTCTGTTTGTGATTGATTTTTTAATTACTAATTAAACAATTATGAACTTATGAATGATAATTAAGTACAGGGGCCACCCAGGTTTGCCCAGCAGTGAGATAAAAACAGCTTTATATAATAATGTATTAATCAATCATTTTAACAATTGAAACTAACTAGGTAACTCGGTGGTATATAGTTTACTAGGACAATGTTATATATTATTCAAGAGCTAATTTTAATATGTAGCGGCATATATTACCAATTTATTTTTTTGTAGCTGGGTATTATTTTCTCTTTGCATTTGATTAACTTAACCTATTTGCGATTGATTGCTAATAATGTTTACGGGTTAAGCTTTATTAGAAACTCCATATTCACCATTTAAAAAGTAACGCCTCTAAGATTCTTGGCTGATTCAGGCAACGCAATAAATTTTAAATTAAAGAAAGAGTCTCGGAATCCTTTCGCGCGCTATCTCTAAATATGAAAATATATGTAAAGCCGGCCACAGATGGCCCGACTATAAATCCTGCGTCGCGCGGTATCGCGTCATTAGCGTAGAAAGTAATTGTGCAGATTTGTCTCCGCGTCACTCCGTGAATGGGGGGCTTTATCGCAGCTTTGACAAGATGTGGGCCGGCCGTTGATTAGGAACGGAAGTAGTGGGATTTTATCAACGTTTACAGGTAATTTTAGTATGAGTATTTGAGGGCCTGCCGTTACTATACTACTGTACTAAAATATTCTTATCTCCATCTTAATATCTCTTGAGAGAGCCAGATATTGTGATCCCGCCCTGCGACGTTTCTCTTTCCAGCGTAGTTAATTTGAACTAATAATGTTTTATCAACTTTTGCTCTGTTTAAAGTATAAAAAATGTATACACTTAACATCATGGCATATATTATTTCTATGTACAATGCATCTGTGTTATGCATGTGCAGTGTAATAAGTGTCAAATAACACAATTGACACATATCATAGATTTATTATGAAACAAGCTGACGGCAAACGTTGTTTTGCCTTGTATGTATTTTATTATTAAAAATTAAAATTAAAATAAAGTATAAATAAAAAAAGTCTAAAAAATAAAAAGTAAATATTTAGGGGTAGGTCACCCTTTTCATTTAGAGGTATGAAAAATAGATGTTGGGCGATTCTCAGACCTACCCGATATGCACACAAAATTTCATACAAACCGGTCCAGCCGTTTCGGAGGAGTTTGGAACAAACACCGCGACACGAGAATTTTGTATATTAGAAAGTCATAATTATATTGTAATACGGGACTTATCGCGCTAAAAACATAATTTTATTTACCTCGACGTTACGATCAAGTTGCATTGACCGTGGTCACGAGAAGACTGAAGTTGTGGGTGGGTATCAGCATTGTTTTGATTGAGAGTAGTTTGAAACTACCCTCATTTGATCTTGATCGGAGTTGCCATTGCGACATACAATACTGACGACATCGGCAGATTTTCGTTGATTTAAACTTCGACTTGCTAATCACTGGGTTCCAAGTTGTGGCCAATCTAAAATCATCCTCCCGGTTAAAATTCGGATATTTTTTTATTTCAACCGCTTCACGTACAATACGGGAGTAATAGTAACATTCGGTGGAGATAATTTTAGGGTCATGAAGTTCAATCCAGTGGTTAGGTCCCGAATCTAGCAAATGCTCGGCGATGGCGGACTTATTAACCTGGCGGTTTTATTAGAAAGTCACTTATCTTCCAACGATATATGTACTTTAATTTTTACGGGTTATATTTTTATTTTGGTTCACTTCGGTACTTGAAGACGGCTGTCAAAGCAGACCATGGCCAAGGTCATGGAAATAGCACATTTTTGAGACTATACTCATACTGCGAATAACTCGGAAGAATATGATGTTTATGTAATTCTATATATAGAAGATAGATACATAGAAGAAATATATATATATATATATATATATATTACATATAGAATATGATGCAAAACATTGCCCTGTTATATTATAAAATAGGTTAAGACAACGAATTAAAATATTCTTTATCATCAATTTTCCTCTACAACCGTTAATTACCATAATTGACATAAACAACTTATGCTTCAATAAGATTAATCGTCCAAATAATTACGTTATAATTTAACGAGATCCATATTTCAAAAGCACCATAAAGATTTTGTTACCACAGATTATACACGCGTGAAATATGCTCTACTTCCGGTAATGAATCACGTGTGTTGGTAATACATTAGCGTTGGATTCTTAATGTTGGCAATACTTACCCCTAATGTGTGGAAGGTTCTATCATTGATGAATGTGAAAAGGAACTTACCTGAAACGAAAATATAAAAATTAAATAAGTTATTGGAAAAGCAAATGTCAAAACAGACTTCTTTAGGCGCACTGGGGTAAAATTTAACTTAGCGTCACGGACCGAATGTAATGTAAGAGATGTACGCGTAAGTCTAAATTGTCAATAATATTTCAATGCTCAAGTTTCAAATATCATTTCTACCGCGTAGGTAGCTCTCTATGCACTTCCGTTTTTTTTTGTAAATCCCTGATCAAACCATTGATTGAGTGCGCTGGTGGCGCCACTTACGGTCGAATAGAGAACAGTGTTTTAAATAAAATTATTCTGTGGTCATATAAAAAATTGCAATGGAAAATTTAAAGGAACTGAATAAAATTGATTGCTATCATTTTAGATGTTTTTCATCGACTTCAAAAAAGGAGGGCGTTTTCAATTCAAGTATTTTTTTATGATTTTACCTCAGAATTCTGTCAATTATAAGCCGATTTAGGCAACTCTTATTTTTTTGAGAGGGTATACAAGGGGAGACCTCCCATTGTAATTTCATCGAGATCTAATAAGTATTTCCAGAGATATGCAAATAAACACCTCCAACTTACTACTGATAATAATGATAGTTTAAAAACTAAAAAAACCGACTTCACACGCCACACGAGTCAGTTTCGAGCAAGTTTGAGGTGTTTATCGCCATATCTCTGGAGATACTAATCAGATCTCAATGAATTTTATAATGAGACTACCCTATCGATAAAAAATTAATCATTCGAATTGGTTTTCAATTAGCGAAGCAGTTGCGAGCAAAAAAGAACCTACAGTCGAATTGAGAACCTCCTCCTTTTTGGAAGTCGGTTAAAAATGATTAGCGTGGCATTTAATGTTGCTTTTTTTTGTTTTTTAACCGACTTCAAAAAAAGGAGGAGGTCTTTCAATTCGACCGTATATATATATATATATATATTTATGTTTGTTCGCGGATAACTTCGTCATTTGTGAACCGATTTTGATTATTCTTTTTTTGTTCGAAAGGAGATATCCCAAGTGTGGTACCATGGTAATTTTATCGAGGTCTGATAAGTATCTCCAGAGATATGGAGATAAACATCTCAAAATTGGTACTGAAAATGAATAGCGCGGCATTGAGGTCGGTTCTTTTTTAGTTTTTAAACGATATTATTTAAGTAACTATCTTAACTTATTTATTGCTTAGTTAGATTTATTATTTACGATTGACACAACTTATCTTTGTGTGGGTGGTCCCAGCGATAGATATTCTCTATCGCCACTTAAACGAACCACAAGAGTTTAAAGGGTAGCTACCCCATATTTTACCCTCTAAATCTATAAAGGAAGCAGTAAAGAGGTTGCGCGTGCGGTTATTAACAACCCTTTAAACTACTTGACATGATAAGTTTCAACAAGCTTTTCCTGGATGTTTAGAGGGTTGACACGTGTCAGTTGGATTGACATTTACTCGTAAGTCGATAGATAGAATTCTTTAGCGGAGTTGTGCACTTTTCTTGGGATGGGTAAAACGTGTTAAACTCGCGTCAGGGGTCAGGGTCACTTGTCCTGATCGTAAGACGAAAATTCGTAAGACGGAGCGCAGGGCGCTTGCGCGAAGTGTCATTTCAACGGAACGTAGGGCGCTTGCACGAGGTGTCATTCCAACGGAGCGCAGGGCGCTTGCATGAGGTGTCATTCCAACGGAGTGCTGGGCGCTTGCACGAGGTGTCATTCCAACGGAGCGCAGGGCGCTTGCACGAGGTGTCATTCCAACGGAGCGCTGGGCGCTTGCACGAGGTGTCATTCACACGGAGCGCAGGGCGCTTGCACGAGGTATCATTCCAACGGAGCGCAGGGCGCTTGCACGAGGTGTCATTCCAAAGGAGCGCTGGGCGCTTGCGCGATGTGTCATTCCAAAATATTCAAAAATGACGTGTTCAAGTGTTCTATTCTGCCGGTACTCCCGGAGTGCAACCCGTGTTTTTTTATATCTGGGGTGGAAGTTTCTACATTGATATCGATGCAACCTGTCATCGCAAACGTCTAATAGAAGAAGATGCAACTAGACAATTGTATATTTGCATCTCATTTCTTAACAACGTACATCGCTAGAAAATCATTGTTATTAATGCAGAGCCTACTGGCCCACCGGTCATCCCCCTTTACTAGACATTTGCGATGACACGACGCAGCACGCACAAGATGGACCAGTCACATTTTAGGTCAAGTTTCAGGTCAAACTCTAGTCCAAGTAATACCCTCAGTAAGGATGTGGACTTTATTGAAGATTTTCAGTGGAATTTTGGTGAGAACGAAAATAGCATGTTTTTCAACATTGTGCTGTTTCCCTACACTCGCACACATTCACCGGCACTTAATGGTTAATAGTCCACATATAATCATACATTAAATCGCGGAAGAACACAAGTTTAAAAAAAAACCCGCCAAAAATTCTTAGATTGTATTTAAAATTTGAACTATGTCATAGGTACAACATTTCCTTGTTCTGTGGTTACAAATGACATTAGAAACAAATGCCAACAGAAACAACAGTAAACCAACATCGCTATTTAATCAGTTGTCTAAATCTAGCGATATAAAGTTCGCTGACCTTTACGAAACGAGGATTAGAGAAATCTTAAATACTAATATTATCTTAGATTATGTTACAGTTTATGTGGGACGATCGAACTTTAAAATATTGTTAGCAGTAAATCGTGTCGGCAGTCTTATATTGTCAAACGGGAGTCGATTTTATCGATAGCGTGATGTATGTTCGAATTGTTCGAAAATCGATTTTTATAATCGATTACAAATCGGGCCACCAAAGAGCTTGGCTATTTGTTGACATTTCTAAATACCGTGCATTGTTCTATAAAATTAAATACTATAATTAGATGGTATCATACTTTTTATTATGTCATTAATTTGTTTCAATTATTTCAATTGAGACTGGAGTTATTTTACTACTATTTCCTTAAACAGTACGTCCAATTTGTGTAAAGATTTTACGAGTACATCATAAAGCAATAAAAAACAAGACAAAAATTTAAAATCTATTTAAAATACGAATTAAGCTTTACTTTGCTTACATCGTACGAAATTTACCACTATAAATAGAAGAGGTACAGAATTCTTTTGCATTTTATTACTGACGATTTATTTTTCATTACATACAAAAATTGTATCTATATCCCTTGTAAAGGTACGGACACACCGCAGCGTCCTGCGTGCGCGATCTAGGCGGCGATCAGATAACGCAGTAGTATTTGTACCGACTGGTTCACACCAAACGCGATCAGAAAACAATTGAAAAGTACTGAGATCGCGCCCGCAGATCGCAGGACGCCGCGGTGTGGCCGTACCTACAGGTAGTATTTAAACAAAATAACATATTGTTTTAGGGTTCCGTACCTCAAAAGGAAAGTGAACCCTTATAGGATTACTTTGTTGTCCGATTATCCGTCTGTTCGTCTATTCGTTTGTCCATCTGTTCGTCTGTCCGTCTATCCTTTTGTTTATCTGTCCGTCTGTCCATCTGTCTGACTGTCAAGACCCTTTATCTCAGAAACGCGTAAACTATCAAGTAGAAATATATATCAAAACTTTTAAGTCAACACTATCAGAAGATGTGACCGTTTATGTCTCATATTTTGTGATATTACAAAGGATACAAAACCTATGGTAGTTTCTGTTGACCTAGAATCATGAAATTTAAGGCAAAAAGTTCATAACTTATTGCTGGAAGACACATCTTACAGCACATGTAAAGAAAACAATATTAAAAACCGTAATCATTTTATTAAATTAAATAAATATAAGCGAATTTTCTGCTACAAAATTTTAATTTGCGGTTGCCACAATAATCGTCGAAGAAGTTTATCTTTTAGTTAGTGCAATAATTTCAACAAGTTTATACGGTAACCTCGGTTACGTAGTAACTATTATATAATCTGTGACTTCGGTGCGACTCGCCAACTCGCACATGGATGGTTTTTTAGAGCCACTGTAACATAGAACTGAAGGTACGGACACACCGCAACGTCCTGCGTGCGCGATATAGGCGGCGATCAGATAGCGCAGTAGTATTTGCACCGACTGTTTCATACCAAACGCGATCAGAAAACTATTGAAAAGTACTCAGATCGCGCCCGCAGTACGCAGGACGCCGCGGTGTGGCCGTACCTTAACATACCTACACAATATACTCAGACAATTAGGACGTAATCTTGTAACATTTTAATAAATAACCGTAGGTGATAAAATCCAAGTCAAACAAGATCATATCGGATGTTCACGAGGCAATCAACAGGATTTAATTTAGCAATCTCCGGTACAGTTTACTTATCTTATAACATCTTATATGACAACTTTTACATCTATTAAGATCGCTGGATAGATTAAGTCGCTGGATAATGCGTATTATATTATGTATGCAGCTTTAATCTGTTAATTAAAATTCCTAGCGAATCTATTCAAGAGATTATTTTTAAACAAGAAAAAAAATAAAATTTTGAATAAACACTTGCCAGACGTCCCGTATTTCCGTTTTTTATCCGTTTTTCAGGCATAATTTAATACGTCACGCCGGGACAAAGTCTGTCCTGTATTCCAACAATATTCAATTTAAAATCCGCGCGCATAATTCCGACGACGGCGGCAGCCTGCGCTGCGCGCGCACGAGATCTAAGCTACCTCCCCACAAATTTTCAGCCAAATTAGTTCAGCCTTTCTTGAGTTATTAATAGTGTAACCCCCCTCTGTAGTCTGTGAGTGTAACTAACACGACTTTCTTTTATCTACATACATATTTAGATTAAGTAGCAATAAAAACGAAGTAAAAAATACATGTTTTTCATTTGTCCCGGGGGAAAATGTAAAATCCCGTATTTTTTTGCAAAATGAGCAGTTTGTCCCTTACAGGCTGAAATAAAATCTGGCAACCCTAATAAATACCCACGACAGCGTCCACTAGAAAATTAACGACATAACATCTATCTAAGAACTACCACTGATTACTTACGAACCGTTTAAAGACAACATCGAACTAGTAGTTTTGGAGAAATAGGGCAACATGAGTTTGCACAAACAATGTTTGCTGCAGCGCCCTCTGGCGAGTTGTCACCGTAACACCTATCTCTAAGAACATGCACCAATTACACCCGAACCCATACCTGAAAATTGCATCAACATCGGACTAGTCATTTTGGATAAAAATTGCAACATTGATTTGCACAAACAAATATTTACTGCAGCGCCCCCTGGTGAGTTGTCACGGTGAAACCTATCTAAAAACATGCACTAAGCAAACCCAAACCTAAAGCTAAAAATTGCATCAAAATCAGACTAGTAGTTTAGGAGAAAAATGGCAACATGGATTTGTACACAAAAAACTCCTCTCACACGAAACGCATATAGGTATCGTCTCCGTTCCTTCGTGGGTAAAAAATTACCTGGTGCAACTGACTTGCCCTTAAAATGTGCATCTGTGTACATGTAAATAACGCATTGCAATTAATTTATGATTTTTTTATTATTACAATTTTTATTATTTTTGTTAACAATGTTTTATTTCAAAAATTAAAAATCACTCACGACGACTGATCTATGTACAATCTGTTCATTAAGACCATTCTAATAATCCCAAACTCGACATCTCTGCTGTATGTTGGTGAGGAGTTGAGTATTCTGCAGATTCCAGGAGATGTCCTGGCATCAGGCCAATGCTACCATGTTCTTACAATATCGCTGAAGTAAAAGGATGCCGAATTTCAAATTGATCAGACCTATGAAAGTTGATCTTATAGCGTCATCAACTAGAGAAAATCTCTTAGTCTTAAGATGACGAATGAAACCTAAGAACTCTGTCGATACGTACGAGTACGCATGTCAAACTTATAACACCCTATCTTTTTGCGTCGGGTTTGAATGTTGAAAAACAGGTTTGAATTTTGTTTTGGATTTATTCCTTAAATAATTAATTTAGTTCAGTTACAGTAGAATCATCTACTCAAGTAGGCACTTTGGATTTTTAACCGATGAAAAAAAAACGGAGGAGGTTATCAAGTCAACGTGTATATTTTTTTTTATGTGTGACCACGCATAACTTTTTACAGAGTAGTCTGATTTTGATAATTCTTTTTTTGTTGGAAAGGTGTACCCCCCAAGGTGGTCCCATTTAAATTTTAACGAAATCGGGCGAGCGGCTTTTAATAAATCAACTAAAATAATGGATAAAAGTATTATTATATTGATGATTTCATCGTAACGTCAATGTATATTGACAAACATACTGGAAAAAACAAAAATAGCCGAAAATCGGGCTCAGTTACTTGTACTATTCATTATTCTGTGGCTCAGTGAGGAGTCTTGGGAGAGGCCTATGTCCAGCAGTGGACTGACACCGGCTGATTACGATGATGATGATGATATTATTTCTCAGGTGGTACCATTTTAATATCATCGAGATGTTGATGATGTTCAGTATCTTCAGAGATATGAAGATAAACTCCTCAAACTTAGTATTAAAATTGATTAGCGTGACGTTGGAAGTCTATTCTTTTAGTTTTTTTAATTATTTTTATTATTATAAAGCATAAATGACCTATAAAACGTTTGTCTAGGCCAGGGGTACACAATGACGCCTGCTTATAACATGTGGCACAGAAAACTTGCTGCTAAGTGAAGATGTGATTACACCTTAAACGTAGACTATCATCCTCTATAGTCTTATCTCGTGCTGATTAAAGCTCTCCTGTGAACATTGACTTCATAGCAATTCGATGCCTGTGAACGAGATTCTTTTAAATTATCTTTTTTCATTCAAGCGGCATTTTTTGTAGGCCTACCCATGTTGGCATATAAAACCTGCTTTTTTTAATTATTCACAATTATTTCACAACAAATTATAGATAAAGTAGGATTATATAACAGTTAATAGCTAAAGTAAGGTAGGTAGCTATTTTAAGAGTAATAAAAAATTAAGAATGTTTTAAGTAGAAAATTATGGCCACAAAAAAATATAAAATAAAACTTTTGAACAAAAAAATTGAACCGCCGAAATATCTGAAAAGTAAAAAATAATAAACCTTTGTTATTTAACCTTAATAACAAAGTTCTTAAACTACTGTTAATATACCTCAGTATATATATTTGTAATGGTTTTGAGTTTTTAACTAAACTTAATAACCAAGTTCCTAAATTAATGTAAGTATGTATACCCAATTAGTTTTGAGTCGGCGCCAAACAAGCAAATTAATTAATTACGTATATAAATATGTACGCACGATGCGCGGTGGAGGCGCGTCGCGACACGCCAGTTTGCCAGAAAATGCCAAGTGTTGACGAAGTTGATGTCAGCGATACAGCAACCCGAACGGGCACCACATATAGTAATCTGTGACGGCCCGTTTTTGGCACACATGTTAATGTTCATCGCTGGAGATTTCACGTTGCATTGTTCATTTAATTTGGTTATTTCTTTAAATTAAAGGTTATTTAGTGATCTTTGCTTTTGTTGATTGTTTGGCGCCGACTCAAAACTACTTGGGTATACATACTTACATTAATTTAGGAACTTGGTTATTAAGTAAAAGTTTAGTTTAAAACTCAAAACCATTACAAATATATATACTGAGGTATATTAACAGTAGTTAAAGAACTTCGTTATTAAGGTTAAATAACAAAGGTTTATTATTTTTTACTTTTCAGTTTTTTCGGCGGTTCAATTTTTTTGTTAAAAAGTTTTATTAATAGATAAATTCTAAAATGTTGAAATACGAATCATTAAGATAAGATAAAACTAAAACGACTTCCATGCCCCGCGAGTCAGTTTCAGTAGCAAGTTTGAGATGGGTATCATCATATCTTTGGAGATACTTATCAGATTATCTCGATGAAATTATAATGAGACTATCTCGGAAATGTACCCTACCGATTAAAAAAAGAATCATTCGAATCGGTTCACAATTGACGGAGCAATCGTGTAACATACATACAAAAAAATATCAACATACAGACGAATTCAGAACCCCTTCTTCTTTTTGGAAGTTGGTTGAAAATATATTGGTTAATATTTTTTTAGAAAGAACATGTATTACTCATTAGGTAGTAGTATTTTCCGTTATCAGTAAAATGATAATGATAACAATAATTTAATTACATGAGCGGTTTTATTACATTTTGTTTGATTACAAGATACGTTAATTAATTAATTTGATTAAAATATTCGTTCGAGTTAAGTTTTAATTATTGTAAAATATTTTCTGGGTTGCATTTTATACAATTATGCATTTTGGATTGTTTATAATAATTTTGATCCTAAACACCTTTACTATTTCCAGACACCAAATTTCTTCTTTCAAAAGAGCAGGCAATGCACCAGTCTGAATTGCCTCTGGTATTGCAAGTGTCAATAGACGGCGGTAACCACTTACCATCACGTGGACCGCATGCTTGTTTGCTTCTCTATTTTATTTATACTATTTCTCCGCCGTGCACCAATGGATTTTTCCAAAAAAGAAATTTAGAAAGTTTGAAGTGCTAAGTTTGATCTCTATAATCTCTGGAGATACTTATCAGATCTCAATGAAATTACAATCAAACCACATTGGAAATGTACCATTCCAATAAAAAAAAGAATCATTCGAATCAGTTCACAATTGACGGAGTAATCGCGTGACATACATACATCCTTCTTTTTGAAAGTCGGTTGAAAAAAAACATACACCTTCTTCGTTCTAACTTGGGTAAAAAGATGAGCGATGTTCAACACAAGTTGGCAAATGCAGCCATGTAAACAAGTGATAATGTAAAATTCTACGCTTTTGCAAGCCCTATTGATTGGAAACAAAACGCAAACGTAATTCTAGCGTAACCGATAACACAAGGGGAGGGGCAGAGGGGGGATAGATAAGAAAGAAATCGGCTTATCGCAACGTAGCACGCGAAATGAATGCACGGCTGCGGGCTTGGACAATGTCGGCACAACATAGGACGTAGGCATAGATAGAAATGGAAATTGATGTATGTTTTCGATTGGCGAACAAGTTGGCAGCCGACCTGATGGTAAGTGGTCTCAGCCGCCTTTTAACATCTGCAATACTACTTTTCAATTTTCACATAACCTTCATAAACGAGGTTTTCAATTCATCTGTATTTTTCTATTTAATTTTTTTTTGTATGTATGTTACGCGATTACTCCCTCAATTGTGAACCGATTAGAATGATTATTTTTTTAATTGGTAGGGTACATTTCCAAGGTGGTTTCACTGTAAATTCATCGAGATTTGATTAGTATCTCCAGAGATATCATGATAACGTCTCAAACTTGCTACTGAACCTGACTCGCGGGGCATGGAAGTCGGTTGTTTTAGTTTTTATACCATCTTAATTATTAAATGTTTTTTTATCATTTTGTGTAAGACAATGTACAAACTTGTGTACATTTTATCCTACTTAAAATTAAAACATGTTTTCCAAACATCATACATCATTTAACATTTTTTTTCTGCAGTACTTAGGTTTTCCGTTGTGTCGCCTACTCAAATAAGAATTTTTAGAGAAAATCACGGTTATACATACATGCATACATACAGATCGAATACAGAGCCTCAATTTTTGAAGTCGGTTTAAACACGCATGAAATTGAGGCATACCATTATTTTCAGTAGCAAGTTTGAGATATATATCTCCATATCTCCGGAAGTACTCATCATACAAATAAAAATATGTATACTTTTTAAAGAAAAATGAAGTTTTCAAATCGGTTTGTAAATAACGGAATTCTGAGTTAAAAATACAAGGGAATTGCGAACCTCCTCTTTTTTTAAAGTCGGTTATAAACCTACACAGATTGGCTAGAGATATCGATTTACTTATCAGTTTTCTCCGATATTATTTAAAATGTCGATAAACAGACAATGTTATTGCCCAGTATTGTTGTAAAGATAAAGTTCGGTTTATCTCAAAGATTTGTGCTAGCACGGCGATAATGGAACTCTAACTTAATGTAGGTACCAGTCGTGTGCTCGATAGATAACTTTAATCCCCCATTTGAAACCGTTAGGGGATAAATTTATGAAAATCTTTTCTAAATTTTTACCTAACGTGAAAATTAAAAAAATATTTTTTACTTTTTTAATGCGTAAATGGGTAGGCCACTATTTTATCTGATGTTAAGTGATGATGCTGTCCGTGTTGTGGTGCACTTGCTCAGAAGAAACCTGTTCAGTCGCTACTTAAAGACCCCTAAATATTACCGTGCCCCTAAGTTGTATCTAATCGGAATCGGAAACGCCAATACGGCTAAAAATATTTGATGCCTTGGTAGGTACCTACTCTAATCATCATCGACTGGTACTAGGTAGGTATACGTTCTTTCCTTGCCTTTGCATGTTAGTTCATCGAAAAGCCACGACGGTTCTTTTTTTGCACAGACTCTACAATCTAGCCTTATACTGGCTAAATACACTAATCTTGTAGAGGCATAATGAAACCAAATAAACTGGCCAAGTGCAAGTCGGACTCGCACTCGTAGGGTTCCGTAACACAGTAGAGTATTCTATAACTATGATTTTTCGCAACTACAAAAATAACTTTGTTTTTCATAGTGTTTGTATGAAAAACAAAGTTATACTTGCGGTCGCTATATCTCAACAACTGCTGACTGTATCTCGTTCAAACCAATTTTCGTTGTAAAGTTTTAATGAGATTTTTCACTCCCTTACTTTAGAAGTTAGAGGGGGGGGGGGGGGGGGGGGGGGGGGGACACACATTTTACCACTTTAGATGCGCCTTTCGATCTTTTAAATGATTGACTTTGAGAAAAAATGATTTTAAAAACCTCAATGTTATTTTTAAAGACCTATCTATAGACACCCCACACGTATATGTTTGAAGAATTTTTTTTTTGTTCCAGTTCCATGTATGGGATGCTCCCCTTCAACTATTATATTTTTTAAATTTGTATAAAAATCGGAAAGCGGTTTACAGAATACATCTACCTACCAAGTTTCAATTCTGTAGTCCTAATAGTTTCGGAATAAAATGGCTGTGACATACGGACGGACAGACAGACAGACATGGCGAATCTATAAGGGTTCCGTTTTTTGCCATTCAGCTACGGAACCCTAATAAGTAAATTAAGGAGGAGGTGATTTTAACAAGAATGCTGAAGCGGTGTGTAGGCAGATCAATATTAATTATTACAAGATCATAAGATTTCTAAATCGAATCAACTCTATTCGGTGAGTTATCACTTTTATTTTACCCGGAATGCACACAAACACGGGGCCAAATCCCACAAAAAAATCAGAAAGATGTTTTTCATAAAGTAATTTAATGCCTAAAATGTTGTACTAAAAATAAAATAAACGTGGAAATGTACTTATATATACAACAAACGAGTAAATACATATTATACTAATGTAGTAAAGCTGTGGCTGCTTTTAGACAGTTAGCAAAAATACAAAGCATTTGCAGCTCGCTTTTATTAAGCTGGCGTAGCTGCCTAGAACTCTCTGCCTCCACGATTATCAGTCTATCTGCTATCCTTATAAATCGAATAAATAAATTAAAAGTTTTTAAACAGAAGCATTTTGTAAAGTTGTTATCATGTGCAATGAAAAGTACTAAAGATTACAAATTCAAACTAACTAAAATTCAAATGTTCTACCATTTGCCATTACTGAGTTCCAGTCCCTACATCCCGGCTTCATCGACAGGTCAGCTCGATGGTACCATATGCATTGTAACTGAAGATACACAAGTATACCAAATTTGAGTCAAATCGAATGTCAGGAGGTGGTTCTAATTTAGCTTCTAAGATTTGACCCACACAAACATACATACGTACTAACACGGGAAGTAATATATTTTTTTTAAATCATATTGCGATTGACCACTATCTCACCTGTTGGTAAGTGATGATGTGGTTGAAGATGGTGAGCACGCTAGGCCTAGAATGGGAACTGGTTCTCAAGGATAGCTGCCGGAACACATTAGATGTTTGGCGACAGATTTTCTGACTTTATTAGGCATTGAGGGAGCCGAAACCAACGTCCAGAGGCCTTTTACAATTTTTGCTTAAATGTGGTTTGTGGATGGAGAGATGAAAAACTATAAAAATATGGTACATTTTAGCATAGCTATGAATTTGTGCTGCTTGATGTCTGATGCCTGGTCTATGGGATGAGGTACGGCAACCGCCAATTATGCCTCATTTCTAAATGCTAAGGCGGGTGGTAACTTCCTATACACTGAATGGGCCCCCCATAAAGGCAGACCGAAGGCAGACCGTTATGTTGGCGACGAGGGGCAACATTGTAAGCAGGCAAGTATACCAAGTTCGAGTCAAATCTAATGTCAAGAGGTGGTTGTAATTTAGCTTTAAGATTTGACCCACACAAATATACATACTAAAACGGGAAGTTAAATATCATCATCAGCCGGTGCCTATACCAGCTGGACGTAGGCCTCTCCCAAGATGCGCCACTGAGCCCGATCTTCGGCTCTTCTTTTCCAGTCTACTATGCATCCCTTGAATGTGCCCTAATCGCCACGCTGGAGAGCCGGGTTGGCGATCGCAGGACGTAGCTTGCACCGGTGACGCTGCTGCCCGTCACCGTCCTGTAGGATTTAGCATCGCCATAATTTGAAATGGTTATACCGCCATTTGTCAGTCGCCGGAGTCTTGTTTGTTGGTCAGCAGGATGCACCACGGGCAGGTGAGGTGGGCTGAGAGCACTGAGGTGGTATTTGTGCGCCCTTACATCCCCAAGTGAAATATAAGCTTGTAAATATAGTAAAAACAAACCTGTAAATATAGAATCCTCCTTCGTACACAGTAACACGGCCGCACTATCAACAGTCACCCACAGAATAGCTACCCAAACCCGCGGTCGCTTATCACCATTCGATAACTAATCGGCGCGATTTTTACGATTCTCCTTATCGGCCGACATGGTGGATTACACAGGCCGATAACGATCAAAATTATTGTTGGTACATAATTTGAAAACTGATAAGATTGTAGCAACCGCTGTTTCGTGAAGCGTTTTTACATTGCTTGTAATGGCTCGAGAAGTAATAGAACGCGCCATCCGTCGGAATGGTCGGAATAGAGTTCCGAACATAGTTATTTGACAATGCACTTATGTTGAAAATGGGTACTAGGTACTTATTAGTTTAAAAACAAATACAATTATATAAGAACATACATTTTTAGTTGAACAATTTACCGTGTCGTTATAGATGTATGTATGTCCAAAAAAAGAAAATGATAGGGGCGTAGCTACAGCAGACCTTGATTTTTTGTAGAAACAATGTTTGCTTTAGAAACATTTTCCAGGGAGGAAACGGGGGAATACGTTTGTATGGAACGCTCATAACGAATTAAACACACGTTTCTCGTGAATCGCTCTATCTACTTGTAAAACCGCTTGAGAATCTGATCAGTCGTTTTTAAGTTAATCGCAAACAGACAGACAGACGCGGCGGGGAAATTTGTTTTATAATATGTATCTAGTTACATTTCAGCTTTGATTATTCACTTTAAATAATCAAAGCATTTCAGATATATAAAATGAATTTTAGTGTATTACGTAGACAAACGAAATAAAATTAACCAATCTGTGGGTGGCTGTATTCGAAACGAGTTTACCTACATACCAGTACAAGTTAGTTTTATCCCACGTAAACATATGTTCGATGTCGTCAGATAATCGCCTGATACACATTACTTGAAGATTATCTTTAGGAAATCTGTTACGAATAGTTTTGTAAGTATAGGAAAGTGTATCGATTTGTTTTAGAATCGTATGTTAATATGTGTTTTATTTTGTTTTCGAGTGTATTTGATGTTAGGGAGATAAGAAAGAAAGTTTATTTTATGTTTAACAGATTTAGAAAAAAGCTACCATTTATATGAATATTATTTTTTGTATGTATGTGGTGCTTAATAACTTTGGCGTATTTTAACCGATTTGGATATATATATATATTTACAACGTGTAGGCTAACGATTGAGCTCTATCTCATCTGTTGGTAAGTGATGATGGGGTCGAGGATGGTTTGCAATGATTTGTAAAAGTATATACGTATTAACTAAATATTGAATAATACTACATGGTATTAATAATGAATAGACGACAATAATACTTAAATCCAAAATGTAAAACCACCCCCGACCGATCTTTAATCTGTTCATTGAGACCATTCCAATGAGCCCAAACTCGACATACCTGCTGTAAGTTGGTGAGGAGTTGAGTATTCTGCAGATTCCAGAATGTCCCAACATCAGTTCAACGCTACCAAGTTCTTACCTATTGTTGAAGTCAGAGTATACCGAATTTAGAATTGATCAGAACTATGAAAGAATTTGTAGTGGTAGGACTTCTGCTAGTCCGCCTGGGGCGGTACCACCACTTTGCCAATTAATTTTCGGCCGTGAAATAGGAATGTTTTTCGGTTGAAATGGCAAGGTGTACAGTGAAATTACAGGGCATGTGAGACTCAACATCTTTATGTCTCAAGGTAACAGGCGCAGTGCAGTGACATGCTAAATTCTGGCAGTCCAGAATTTTGCATGCCGCTGTATCTGTAATAGGTAGACGTCATCGTTTACCATCAGGCGAGCGTCGTGCTTGTCCTGTTACCTAATATAATAAAATAAAATGAAATAAGTTTATTTCATAGCGTTATCATCTAGAAACATAACATTAGTGACATAGGATAAATATTATAGTATTTCTGATCTTATAATTTCCTTTTTAAAGATTTGCACGCCACTAATGGCAAAATACGGATAAGGTTATATTTTAAGGTATTGTATTTTTCGATGTTGTTATAAACCTGTATTTTATGCAAATAAATATCTGAATCTGAATCTGAAAAAAAAAATGCTCATATTCTTCAAACGGCTGCACGGATTTTCATGAATCAAAGCTAAAAACACTCGCGATCAAGACACTTATCAAACAAAAAAAAAAACAACAAAAAACGGTTCAGCCGTTTGGGCGCTACGATGCCACAGAAAGACACACAGATCGTACACACGTCAAACTTAAAACACCCTTTCTTTTTGCGTCGGGGGTTAAAATTACTGTGCATTTTCATATGTTATTTATATAAAGTTACTACTAAAACTAAGACCTATAAAAACATAATAAATAACTATTTTATTTTACCTAATATATTAAGTGAAGGTAAAACAAATGTATATACAGTATGATGTATTATCTAAATTGCCTACGTTGTTGTAACCCGCTTTCTCCTTTTTATTTACGTTATCAACTAATTTATGTACCGTTGATAAAGATAAATGTTCTGCATTTTACAGCAAAACTTGCATTATCGTACAAACATCGTCTAAACTAAAAATTCTAGTTATATTATGTGGTATAGATAACCTAAAACAAGTTATTTTGTCGATTATCGTGTTAATTGCGTCTACAACTACCTATCTTAAAAAAAATGCTTGTGGGTAAATTGTTAATATTCGATCCTATTTATTTGCAGGTAACTAGTGTGGCGACAAATTTTTGGAGCTGTATTCTGCCTTCATAAGTTTGACGAGATTTCAAATAAGAAAAGTTAGGCTAAGTTGCACCATCTTACTTTAGCTATAACAAAAGTCAAAAATCTGTCAAAATCCATATAAAAACACCAGTTAATAGTTATAGTTATGGTTAAAGTAAGATGGTGCAACCCAGCCTTAGAAAACAATACCTATTTAGGCATTGTCAGGCGGAAGAAAATCAGATGACAAATTACTTGGACGAATTATTGTAAAGTTATATTAGAGTCAGATAAAAATAGAATTACAAGCATATTATGGTTGTTTATTTCACCATCCGAACATAATCCGATACTAGCAACAAAATAAATTTGGGGTCAGAATCAGCTTCATTGATGGAACTCTTAAAATCTGCTAGGATGTCGATGCTTAAAAGTAAGTACATTGAGTTCGAGTGAATTATTTTTCCCAAAATTCAAAGGGCTGATTGAGATCATAATTTTTGTTTCATATAGTCACAGGGTGGTCCTATAAAGATCCTACGGCAATTAACAAAAATATAAGTTGCGCATAATGTAAAATCCAATAGCTTTGAGAATTTTCAAAGCGATCTTTGACGTTTTTGCTGTCAAGGTATTGCGTAGAAATAAAAAAAATTATACCAATAGTTTCTATACTGTGTAATCAGCACATTATTAAAAATATATATGTGTGTTTTTAGTGCGCCTCCGAGATGACTAGTGAGGCTTCTACCGTACCGCGCTTATCGCCAGGACAAAAGAATTTTTGACGACTGAGCACGCATAATGTAGATCGCGATCCGATCGCTTCGGACAGGTGACGTGACGAAACACCGATGTAGAAAAAAAAAGAATTTCCCGCGGTAGCGCGCCGGATGAACGATGGTCGTAGTTTGGTCGATTTAGCATGGCGGTAGTGTAGCGAATTTATTTTATAAATTAGAATGTATTTTTTTCGTGTGGCAATGGTGTGGATTGAATAAGTAAATGTATATTTTTTTTACAAAATCTTAAAATACATAAATGGGATCAGATATGGAATTTCGTTCAAAAGTTGCTGTTGAATTATGCTTAATGATATGACCAAGAGGTATATTTTTTTATTAAAACCTAAAATTAATAAATTCTAGTAACATTATATAGTTAAAATTAAAAATATAATCATTATATATTTGGTGCTTAATAAAATTATATTAACTTCAAATACGTAACCAAAAGTACTAGTTCAGTATTAAAACCTCATAAAACCCAAGTCTACATTTATAAAGTCGACTGCAAATGGCTTTGTTATCACATACGCCAGTCGAAAAGTTTTCGTCTGTGTACGGCGGGAAGGCTTAGCTGCCAGTGACGAAGTGAAGAGCGCCAGGGAGAAGCCCTGGCAGGTAAATATGGAATATCTGCCACCGCCTGCCACACACAGATATGTCACTCATACAAGTTTTTCTTACTCCCGACAATCGACTCAAACTTCTACCAATTCGCCAGTGCTTTTTTGACACTGGCAACTTTTTAATTGAAATGTCTGAAAAAATACTGTAGCCTATGGTAAATATAATATTTTGTTACAAATTTTAAAGTAACCAGGAACCAGTTAGGAATATACAAAATTCATTTCATAGGAGATCACATAAAATAATAAGCGATGCGTCGATAATGGAGTCGTCTACTCGATGGACTTTCATTTCCGCGCGCACGTCGCTCGATAACAAAGAAGTGTTGACATATTTAGAACAAGCCTGAAATCGAACTGGCAACACAGCGGCGACATGCAGCGCGCGCGACAGCCGTCACTGGTGCCAGCGCTGCCAACTAACGCGAGATTTTAATTTTCGAATCCATCCCTCGGATGACACGTCGTCGCCTGCCGCCTTTTTGTTACTAACCTGACAATGAGAGCCCTATTGCTTCCTCCACGTCAATCGGGAATACTTTTAAAAAGCTGTCAAAGTTTGGAGCTATGATTGACGCGCACCAATCGCTGGCTTAACGCCAGACGTGTTCGTGCGAAATTGAAACGGAGACTTGATTGATTCCAATTGAACTTTAGACAGTCGCTAGTAGCTCAATGACATCATTATTATTTTCTTAATATAGTTGGACCTTTGAAATTTATTTTATTACTTGATCACAAATTCTGATTAGAATTATTAGCTACGTAAATCACGTCACCAAAATTATAGGTTGTTGTACATCAATTGACAAATGACATTAGGTTTACATAAATCTTCAATCGACTATACTTATTATTAAAAACTTATATTATAGGTGAGATTTAAGATTAGGCTAATGATGTTATACTCGTAGCTCGTATGGATGGAATAAATAAGACAGGCTGGTTTATGACATATGTTTCAAGTGTTGAAACTGAAAAATATGAATAGTTTTCTCAGCGGTATCGAGTGCGGCCGTCCACCGTCCGTCACTATCTACATTCCACACGAGCGCTCGGTACTCCCTGTCTCGATACACCCACTCGATTAAAATAAGAATATTTTAAGGCGCAACACTATTGTGTGGACCTTCCGAGAAATGTTGTAAGCTGATATCGCTCTCGAACTGAGCACCTCACATGTGTTTGAGGAAATTGTGCTTTTTGAGAAATAAAGTTCTTTAATGAAAAATGTCCATATAGTTTTCTAAGATCTAGTTTTATAATATTGTATATTGCTTATCTGCAAAATATACTCAGAATCAAACATCCTTAGCTTAGATGAGTGTGGCATAGCATGTAGGACACGCAAAAAAGGTGCTATTGGAAACTTAAATCCAAATAGAGAGTCGCAATAATCCAACATGGCGTATGGGCCCGCAATCCGAGTGCAGATGCAATTGTCACGGGCCGGTGGCCCCGGTGGCCGCTGGTGGCCGCTGCTCCTTCTGTTTTTGCTCGATTGCTCGATCACTCGATTCTCGTTTTTCGTCGTGCCCGCTGCCGATACCGGCACCCTACATTGAGACCTGTCATATCGACTTTTTGTTCAACGTACAACCAAAAAAGTTGCAAAAATGAGAGATAAAAGAGTCTCCCGAGCAAATTGGTCATCTCTTTTAAAAACAACAGAGGTGGAACGCTACGATACCAATACCAAACAATAAATGTCCGATGCGAATTTGTTGATTGTTTCGGCTCACCGGTGCTTTGTCAGCGGTAGTTTTGGCGCGATTTCGAACTGTCACTTTGACATTTGGCGCTTTTTTTTTTAAAAGGTTCTTTGTGTTGCCAGGGCTCTTGAATCGAACAATAAGTTGTTTATGGATGCGGGTGGTATATTATAGGTATATCGGGCAGTGCGGTGTTATCTGAGAAAGCTGGGGGTAGAGGCGAGAGGGTGAGGGGGTCGATATGAATCACGAGGAGTAATGGCTGCAATATCACGTAGTGCACTTTGTCAACTGGTTGTAGCCTCGCTGTGGCAGAGCATAGATAATGCCGAGATTGCAACCATTACAGATACGCTGGTTAGCAATCGATGGAGATGTACAACTGCAGTGTTACTGTAATGTTTATCTCTACTGGACACGTGCGCGGTCAAACAGTTATTTTTAATTAAAAGAACTGTAGAAGTTACAATTTAAACCAATTTCTAAAACATTATCGTCATCTGTTATTCTACTATTATGATCTAGGAATTATGAACAAAAAAGCCTCAAATTTACCACAGGTATATCCATAGGTAGGTCTTTTCAGTAGGTATATAAGCGTAAATAAAACATAAGTACCTAGGTACCGACAAAACATAATTTAATTTCCCGCGGCAAGTCAGAGATGTACCACTTGGCGCCGTATCAATAACCCCTCGTAAAGGGCCAGTCATGGCGCGGAAAGAGCAAGCCGATATCATCGGAGCATCATCACGGCTTCACGGCCGAGTCGAGGGCTGAGTCGCGGCTAATCTCAGTCCGCGGCCCGATCGGCTTAGAGTAGCGAGTGCTCGTTCCGACTTCGAATTAGGAATCCACCCGGTAAGATTGCCTTCAAGTTGGCACAAGTGGACGTTACACTTTTGGTATGAGTATCTTGAAGTGGACTTTAGTAACAAGTGTATTATCTGTAACGCTTCGAAATGTAAGTGAAGTCACTTGTCCGTATAAAGATTAATGATTTTTGAGTGTGTTTAAATAATTTGCTTCCGCATTCGATTTAGAAGTAAACTTCTAAAAGGAGGTTCGATTTTAATCGAACCTCCTTTTAGCGATGTTTGACACCTATTACTGGAAATTTTCTGAAAATTTCAATTTAGAATCTTTTAGTAAGATTGCCGTACACGACTGTTTATTTTTACCATTGTTTCACTATTGTCGGTACCTCTCATAGTAAAATGCACAGTGGCCATGCGCATGTACACTAACGACATCACATGATAATAAGTGGAACTACGAGTTTCCGACGACGATATGTAATAATGTGTATTGTATGGAGTAAGCAATCTCTAACGTTACTTATCTTTGAGCAAGCTTACCTACAATTATACCTAAGTAAAGGGATTTAACCAAGATCTATTGCACTAACAGCATCGGCCTTTACGATTCACAAAGCTTAGCTTTCCTCATTTACCGAGTTTGCAACAGATTGTCGGATCACGAGATAAGATATTTGCGCAAGATTCTACTGATACCAACTAAATGCTAGTATATTCTCACGCTGCCTCGTTCTGGCATTTTGTGAAACAATGGGGGTAGGACTGAAAACTAATTAAACCTGAGATTGTCTATGGAAACTGACATGTTGAATTAAGAACTCGTAAAAGAGTTTTTTTTATTGGGTTTTTTCTAGGACCTCATGTGGTTTGAGTTGCGGATAAGTCTTATATTAAAAAGAACAATTAATACACCATTAAATATAGACCTTACAGATCTCGGAGTAACCTACGCTGAATCTATAGAGTATAGATTGTCTACGGAAACTTGGAAACTTCACTAAATTTTTTTTTATTATGTGAGATATAGACAATTTTTGTTTTCGTGTTTCAAAAATAAAAATTAAATTTTAACTAGGTAATTATATAACTGTACGAGGAAAATACTTGTAAAATCATAATTTGCTGCGTTTTTCATCTCAAACTTTGATGGAGTTTTTTTTAGATTAATTAAATTTTATATCATCACTAAAGATGTAATAAAACTCAACACCTCAGCCACAAAATGAAGAAGACTAATTTATGCGTGGTATCAAAATGGCCGATCTATGTAGAACACCATCGTTAAGGTTTCGATGTGTGAATAGATAGATCTGTGATTACATACTTTATAACATAGTCATCTAGACAACACATTTTCTAGTGTTGCCAGATTGTACCTAATATTTAAAAAAGAAATAGGAAGGTAAATAGTTTTTTTAATTTTTATATTGTCAAATTAGGTAATTATTTTTAAGTTAGGAGGTGCGGGTTCGAGTCCCGCTTTACGGCAAAATTTTTGGGCTCTACACATCATTTATTTTACCAAAGTCCCGCTCTTTTTATAAGACAAGGATTAAGAAGATTCCCACCCACACCAATGGACACCAATAATATAACTGCAAAGTCACTTTGTATATTTGTTTGTTTGTGACTTCTTCACAGTCAAATGGTTTGACTGATTTGGCTAAGATTTTGCACAAAGATATCCAGTATATTAAATAATAAATAAATAAATAAATCGTTTATTTCGAAAAATTGTTACAATCATTATACTAGAAGTTGTGAGGCTATTATGATCATGTTCATTCTTGAGTATCTGCTGCTGAGATAGGCTCATCACCTGTGTTTCAGCATACAGCGCTCTCCCCCGAAGGTTAGCAGTTAGCCGTACTTACAAAACAATTGAATACAATTTAAATCTTATACTAAGATATCTAAACGTATAAACAAAACTAAAATTAAACCGTTTTATTTGACATGTGTGAATGACATGTAGTGTAAAAGTGAGTCCTCTAGGTGTATGAAATGTGAAAGTGAGTGTATGAGTGTGAGAGGGTGTGTGGATTGAAAATGGTGAGTGTGTGATTTGTACACAGACCTAGGATTTACTACGTAATGAATTCTTAGATCAGGTTATAGGATACATTCTAATGCGAGCGAAGCCGCGGGGCACAGCTAGTGTTTAATATGTATATATGCGTGCTATAAAAGTTAGCTGAATTCATTTAAAATTAAATTGGCTAATTTGAAGGATAGGTTATAAATCAATTGTTAAATAGTCGTTGACAGATGTCATCATTATCACCAGTTAAGAAAAAAAATAAAAGGTCAATGGAATGTTTTACATTTTCAGTCGACTTTATTGTCAGAGATTTAAATGGTGAATTTATTAATGTAGCGTTTTATTTAAAAAAAACCGGTGAAGTGCGAATTTACGTGCGCTCAAGGCTTCCGTACAAACTTATCATAACCAACTTAACTTTGCATTTCGATCCCTAGAACAATGCCCAGACACTGTTCTTGAACCAACCGCAAATAATAAGTTTGTAATAGAAAATCACCTTATTTTTAACCGACTTCAAAAAAGGAGGAGGTTTCTCAAATCGACCGTATATATGTTTTTTTTTTATGTTTGTTCGCGGATAACTTCGTCGTTTATGAACCGATTTTGATTATTCTTTTTTTGTAGGAAAGGAAATGTCCCAAGTGTAGTACCATGTTAATTTTATCGAGGTCTGATAAGTATCTCCAGAGATATGGAGATAAACATCTCAAAATTAGTACTGAAAACTAATAACGCGGCATTGAAGTCAGTTCTTATTTAGTTTTTTAAACGATATTATTTGTTATTAAACTACATATTTACAGTTTTCGGATGTTTCACTTGAGCGAGACCTTGCTTCTTGCCAAATTCATGATTATGCAAAAATATACGACATAAACGGTCATATATTTTAATCGTATTGACTTACAAGTTTGATTTTTTCACAGCGGAAAGATAACGTGAACCCGAGTAAGTATTTAATGTAAGTTTCAATTTGATAACTTCACGCGTTTCTGAGAAAAAGTGTCTCGACAGACAGACAGACGTACAACAAAGTGATCCTATAAGGGTTCCTTTATTCCTTTTAAGGTATGGAACCCTAAAAATAAGGTACGACAACTTTTTTGTTCCAATACATGTTTACAGAGCTGTTTGTCTAATAGATATGAATCTAAAAAACATACAGACGAATTGAGCACCTCCTCCTTTTTTGTGAAGTCGGTTAAAAATACAAGATTTTGTTTAATTTGTTGCCATTTATACCTACTATTATAATCACTAAATTATGTCTAATCTTAGATTTGTAATTTTTTGTGCACGTATAGCTATTATATTACTAACATAATAAAGGTGAATGTTTGTGAGTGTGCAAGGATATTTTATTTTTAGTTTTATTATGGCTCCACACGATTAGTGTATTTAGCCAGTGTCAAGTATTGAAATTCTTCAAGATTTTATTACTTTTAGTCATAGAGATGGGTCAAAGTCACATTTCTGGTCAGTTTTCAAGTAAAAGTCTAGTCTAAGTCATACCTTCAGTAAAGAAGTGGTGTTTACTGAAGATTTTCAGTGGAATTTTGGTGAGAACGCAAATAGCATGTTTTTCAACACTGTGCAGTTTATCTACACTCGCACACATTCACCGGCACTTAATGGTTAATAATCCACATTTATTACACATTAACACGCGGAAGAACACAAGTTTTAGGAAAAAATACAATAAAATCACACACACTTTTCCACGTTCCCGCCAAAAACCCTGCAAGAATGTTTGTTATTTCTTTACAGTGAAGATACTGAAGACTGATCTGAGCGAATCTCACGACACAGGGATTTCCTAGTGTGAGACTCAGAGCTCAAATATGCTATGTTTGATCATAAGCTATGTAGAAAATCTATTTTTAATGAGCTAAGTTTGCAAATAAATAAATTATTAAATTTCTTTACGCTAAAATGCTCAACCGATTGAGCTGAAATTTGGTATGTAGATAGCCTAGACCCTGGTATAACAAAGAGTACTTTTTAACTGACTTCACAAAAAGGAGGAGGTTCTCAATTCGACTATATATATATATATGTATATAATATAGGATAAACAATATAAACAAATTTGATACCTCGATGACATAATTATGGCTAGTGGATATTTCCACTATCGCGGCATGTGGCGCGTTCAAAAAAAGGAGGAGGTTTCTCAATTCGACAGTTTTTTTTTTTTTTTTTTTTTTTTTTTTAATGTTTGTTCGCGGATAACTTCGTCGTTTATGAACCGATTTTGATTATTCTTTTTTTGTTCGAAAGGAGATATCCCAAGTGTGGTACCATGGTAATTTTATCGAGGTATGATAAGTATCTCCAGAGATATTGAGATAAACATCTCAAAATTGGTACTGAAAATGAATAGCGCGGCATTGAAGTCGGTTCTTTTTTAGTTTTTAAACGATATTATTCGTTTTGTACGCTCATAAATTATTATTTCAATATTCCCACGAGGACGATGTCTACGCGTGTAAAACCGCGGGACACAGCTAGCTTCGAATATGTTTTCCTTTTCCCTTTCTCGTTAATATAAAACTAGTGTATCTAAACTAAACTGTATCTGGCCTTCACAGGGACCACACAAGAGTGTGACTGGCTAATCTATCATCAAGGCACACTCCGCGGTGCTGAGCAGACTTGAAAAAGTCAGGCTTTATGCTTATCTACTGCTCTCTTATGTATAGATCAATGTTGTTTTACAGGGGGTTAAAGAGTTTAAAGGAATATATTACGAAATAATATGACAATTAGTAAAAATTATATTGCTAAGGATTCGCTTTTGATTTAGTATATAGTTAGTGTAGTATAGATTTTTTTCCAGATATCTGTACCTAAAATGGGTATTATGCCACACTGTATCACGGTCCCTAATTTAGGGTGGACGTGGTCCCTAATTAGATGCCGTAACTCTCTAAGTGTTATTACACTGCACATATATAGGCGGACCGGGTCCTCTCTTGCTCCCTAATTAGGAACCGTTACTGAATTTACTTACTGTACTTTTACTTTCTATTACACCTCATTGATTAAGGAGTTAGGGACCCTGATTCAGTGTGGCGTAATTCTCTTTTAAGAAAGTAATTCGATCACTAATTTAATTGGCATATAAAGTATCAAATTAAATCAAAATAAGTACCTACGGATATTAAATTACGTTTATATAATATCATTTAAAAAAGGGAAAAAATTCAGTACCAATTTTGAGGTGTTTATCTCCATATCTCTGGAGATAGTTTCCAGACCTCAATAAAATTACCATGGTACCACACTTGGGATATCTCCTTTCCAACAAAAAAAGAATAATCATAAGTTAATTTTCAAAAAAAAAAAACGACTTCATAATCACAAACAGGCACTCAAAAGCGAAAAATAAATTACTTAAAATTATTATAAGCGCTACCCACTTATCTATTTGAAGTCGGTGCCAGCCAAGTCTAATAGGTAGTAGATTTATTACCGTACGAATATCTGTCAAAAACCAAAATCAACGAAGAAAGATGTAAAAACATTATACAAGGTCAAGTTTTTTTGGTCTTCAAAAGTGTATCCAATAGCAACCTCCATTGTGTATAATCTTCTTGGGACTCTTCTACTAAAACCAGTACATTCTCCTATGTTTGAGGTATTTATCTCCATATCTCTGGAGATACTTACTACCTACTACCTATTAAAAAAATAATCATTTGGATCCGTTCACTATTGACGGAGAAATCGCGTAACATACACACAAAAAAAAAAAAAAAACATGCAGACGAATTGAGAACCTCCTCCTTTTTTGTGAAGTCGGTTAAAAATCGGTTCATAAACGACGAAGCTATCCGTGAACAAACATAAAAAAAAATATATATATACGGTCGAATTGAGAAACCTCCTCCTTTTTTTGAAGTCGGTTAAACATTGTTATACAATAGTTTCGTAGTATCGATGGATCGGACCGTGGCTTAATTGGCAGAGCACCTGGACATATTATCCAGGGGATGCGGGTTCAAGTCTCGTCGGTACGATGTAATTTTAGATAGTGTTTAACAATTTTACAAAAGTAAAATAGTTAGTTTTTTGAAGTTCTTACTTCTAATAAGGCACTTGCTTTTCGATGGTTGCCAATATCAACGAAGACTTACCTGCAAAAGAAAGAAAATTTAAATTAATGTTAGTAAGCATCCAATAATAAATTTGGAAATTAGCTTAAAAAAAATTAACTAGTCCTACCACCATGCGGTGGTTGGGGATTTTTAAAGAAGTTTTTCTTCATCGGAGGGCTACTGTGAAAAACGCACATACGTTTTTCGACAGAAACATCCATTGGTGCACAGGGGGGATTGAACTCGGTACCTCTGGCGTCAAAGCCGACTATTCTCCCACTAAACCACTAGGCTCTCAAATTGGCTAGGCCTTCAATTGTACTGGCATTTCGATCGATTTATACAGTGATATCTAGAGGCGACTTTATGCAACTCGCCTGGGTCATATAAAATACAGATTATTAATTTGTACTACATTATAGCATTCCGTATTTCCTCATCTAATTAGCACATAGCAATAACAATAAATAAACTTACTTCAAACATTAAATGATTAATGTAAACGAGCAAGCATCCGATCGCAAGAAGTACAATAAATACAAAGTTGCCAGTACTCGGTGCAATGAATCAAAACAAAACAATGTGATTATCCTCTTGCGTTATAGTGTTATGTGTTGTGGTACAAGTGATAGAGGGTACAGCTCTATAAATTTATTTTCTTTTTTAACCGACTTCAAAAAAAAGAAGGAGGTTCTCAATTCGACTGTATTCGAGCTATGACAATTATCTCCGGAGATATGGAGATAAACAATATAAGCAACTTTGTATACTTCGATGACATGATTATAACTAGCCAGTGACCATCGATCGCGGCATATGAAGTCGGTTTTTTCGTTTTGTACGATCATTAATTATTATTAGGTCTACTCACTAACAAAATTATACTTTTATAAAATCAATTTATTTATTATATTATCTGAAAAATCTTAACAGAATATTTTCTTTTAAGGTATTTTGACCTGGACTTTCGCGGATTCTCTATGATTCCTTAGCGAGATGTTTTTTACTTTCTAACTTTTTCTTTTACATATTTACTTTATTCTAAATTAGCTTTTACAAGATTATCATCATGATTATCTGTGAAAAAAACTGTATAAATAAATTTTGACGAAAAAATATATAAAAATAAATTACTTTAATTAGAGGTATAAATACATGACTCTTCAATAAGAAAATAAAACACAGATCTTAAAGCTCCAAAATCCGCTTCGGCTCTACCTCGCGCCATTCGGCAAGTTCGACAAGAGTCGGGCGCAGGAAATGAAGCCGGGCGGAGGAGGCGCGATAAATCCAACCGCGCTCGAGACAAAGAACTTGCCACTTCTTGTAGCTTTATTAACTTGGCGCATGTGACAAATTGGCGCGAAGCGGCCAAGATGGCCGACTGAAAATGGCTCGGCTTTTTATTACATTTAATGGACATGCGATGTGATCATATCATTGTTAATTTGTAGAAGATAATAAATTTACCTACATTTTATTTATTTCTAGTAAACATATAACGTTTGCCGTTTTGTTTTGTAGTATCAAATTAAAAATATATATTATAATTTAGTTCAATAACTGAAATTACCTACAGGTTTAAATTATTGTAACAACATTAGGAAATCGTTTTTCGGCATGAGAGCTAAAGCTTAAAAACAGCACGTTAATTTGATCGTAATATTTCGATCATGCTACATTACCAAAGATCTAATCTAACATTTGCAATTAGAAAAAACTTAAAAAACTCCAGTTTTTAATCTTCAATTTGTCTTCGATGTGTCATTTAAAAATAGACAAAAAATAATTTAGAAAAACCCGACCCTAATCTTTGATTTTCGAAACAAACGGGTCGATTTCCTATTTTATTACAGAAAACAATCGTTTAGCGTAAACAGAAGTTTAAAATAGAGACCGGTTAGCGTCGCGTCCCATCTGTTACCGGAAGTACAGGAAATACAGGAAATTAGCATTGCTTTGCTTCCCGCGCGGATTATTGCAAAATAAGATATTGTTCACTCAATCTATTCGTTCACTCGTTCACTTCGTTTGAATGATGCTCCTTTGTTTCTCGATTCGATATTCGAATTATTTCGAGCGAATATTGCTCCGATTGAAATACGTTGGTGTTATTTTCGATTAGTGTTATCTTAACGTTTTGTTTGTGTTTAAGTTATATTTCGTTAAACGTGTTTGTTATTTGTGAGACATTTTCTTTCGACGTTCTATTGGTAGGTTTTAAATGGAATTATTTTAACAATAATATGAGGTACTTTATGTACTTATCTATCTTTAAAAACGATTGAGATATCCTCGCTAGTGAGTAGTAATGTGCAACCCACAGTGCCAGTAAGCTTTTTTCAAAATAAATTACAAGTAAAAACTATTTTGTAAAACAAGCTTTTATCTGTGACAAGGAACTAAAATGTTAAAAATAAATTCTAGTAATTAAGTATTTTGCGTGTAGGTACTTTTTCCTATATTCTTAAAGGCTTGACATTTTTGATTCAATATTTCAAACGTAGAAAATAATTAATATTTGTATTTAACAACCATAAAAATATAACTATACTGAAGTCTAAAATATAATGCACATTATAATGTCAAGTCAAAAATGACTAAATAAATAATTTCAATTGCAGTCTAAATTAGGCAAAGGCATAATGCTTTGAATTAAAATAAAAGTAATGAGCCATTCAGCTCTCATGCATTCGTGGACGTCAGGTTACCAAAAAAAGTTTTCCTCTTGATGAATGTAGGGTTGCCAGCCGTACTGTTACACGTACCCTCTGTGTTTTAGTACTTCAGTATTGTTGTATCAATAATTAAGATAGTTTAAAAACTAAAACAACCGATTTCCATGCCCCGCGAATCAGTTTCAGTAGCACGTTTATCGTCATATCTCTGGAGATACTTATCAGACCTCAATGAAAATACAATGGAAACATTTCGGGAATGTACCCTACCGACTAAAAAAAGAATCATTCGAATCAGTTCCCAATTGACGGAGAAATCGCGTAACATACATACAAAAGAAAATAATTTAAAAAAAACAGACGAATTGACAACCTACTCCTTTTTGGGAGTCGGTTGAAATTTGTAAAATAATGAAAAATTATTGTTATTTAAACTGCGATAGCATCCAACCCTAAGTAAAAACTATAAGTGGGTACTATAAGTAGAAATACTCGTAAGTGTCCAGCATCACACCAAGGCGACCGACATAATTCAGTGCACACAAGATTTCAATATTTCGATAACGTGTGACCACCGAGGCCGATCTGAGATGTATGCGTCGTCACGCCGCCCGCCAATATCCGACGGAGAATTGAAATATCTGACCTATACCCCTGGAGGACGTATTCATAAGGGAGGGGATTAAGGACGGGGTGGAGGGTGCTGTTGAACGATATGGGCGAAGAAACCGGGGAGGTTGGTAAAATAAAATAAGAAATACAGAAATGTAGCTCAATGTAGTTTGCTCTTTATGTGTTTGATAGACAAGTGATTTGCCATTTTCTTATCGTCAGAACTGCGTAACTGTCTCAATTTAGGAACCGTATTGTAATTTTTTTAATAGATAAAGTTATGGTGACGTTACCCGTGATATAAAATACGTTTTTGCATAATTGGAACTTCATTAACTATCAATTTTTTCAAAGGTTCTCTGGAAAATCTCGCTATGAGCGATAAGACACCTTAAATAAGCTGGTATACTCGTATATGTAACTTATTACACAGTTATGTTATACTTAACAATATTGACCACAGCTTTTTATTGAGTTGTTATAACAGATTATCTATCAATAGTATAAATGCGAAAGTCAGTTGGTTTGTTTGTTTCCTCTTTGCGGTCAAACGGCTGGACCGATTTGGATTATAGTTTAGGGATGATGGTAGAATATGTCAAAAGTAGGATACTTTTAGATGCGGGTGAAGCTGCGGGCCGCAGCAAGGTTTTCAATTATGTAGCTAAGTATTATATTATTTATAATTTCTTAAAACTCAAATGTGAAACACAAGTAAGATAAATTTGTCTGTTGTTTTTTTTAAAGCTTACAAGCAATGTCGGGTGCACATTACTAGTAATCTTATTAAGCCATCCAACTAAGCTAAATATTTTTGTTTCTGGAGTGGGTTCACGTTAATAGTACAATGTGTGGGTATCGAACTCACGACCTCTCAATTGCCAGACCGACGCTTTAGCCATTGGGCTATATATTGCTGCATATATTTTTTGCCAGCAGACAGTAAAAAACACAATCGAGAAATATGTTGCCCTATATATTGTCCCTTGATTCGTCCCTGGGGGCACGTTTCCCAGGGATCGTAGGGATATGATAGGAATGTGTAAATGTCACCGCATCTGATCGAGTGCTAGTGCGGGTAGAAGGGTAGATATCTGGGGAGTAAATACGTAATGTACGTTTATGAATAGTTATTTATTTGAATATGGTCCGTGTTGGATGGGATGTCGAGATGTGTAAAAGTTATTTGGAGTGTTTGCGTATTTTGGTGATCGTTTTTGCCTATTTTGGCAGATTATTTGAAATTAGGAACCGTAATCGGATTAAAATTTTTAGATCTCGATGAAATTACAATGGGATCACCTCGGAAACGTACCTTACCGATAACAAAAAGAACCATTCGAATCGGTTCAGAATTGACGGAGTAATCGCGTATCATACACACAAAAAAAAACATACAGACGAATTGAGAGCCTCCTTTGTTTTTGGAAGTTGGTTGAAAAATGAGAATATACACACTTTTTCACGTCCCCGCCAAAATCCGAAACTATCTAAGATATATCGTGATTGTAATTCCAGTTTCAGCAAAATATAATAACAGGTGCTGCAAGTACAAAATATTGTTTTCCCCAACATTTCCTACTTCAATAAAATGTTCCCGAGCCATCACCATATTTATCCCCACGTTAAAATCTGTGTTGACGTTGACAGCACGATCACGGCCGCAATTTCCTACTGTCGGTCTGTCAGTATGTCGCGCTTATTTTATTCTAATATTTTGCGCGCTATCTGGCAACATCGACCGGAAATGGAGTCATAATTCGAACTTTTTATGCCAAATATGTAAATTATTTTTCATTTACATACTGAGCTTGTATTTTTGTTTTATCTCGCAGTTGGCGTCGTTTTGTCACAAACTTGTGCACAAATACCACGCTAATCATTTTTAGTACTAAGTTTGCAGTGTTTATCTCCATATCTTTGGATACTCATAAAATTTCAATAATAATACAATGAGAGCAAAAGGAGAGTACATTTTCAAACGAAAATAGATTTTTTCAAATGGGTAAAGAATGGCTGAGTACCTACTAAGGTGACACATAAAATCAGTCGTATTGAGAACTTCCTACTTACTTTACTCTAATGTTAATTGTTGTTTTTAGTATAATTTTAGTATAAAATATAAATATATACATGGAAATGTTTCTACCGTTGCAATGTACCTACACTTCTCTCGTTATATTTATCAAATTTTATCATTTAAAAATACATTTTTATAAGCTCTTTCCTTATCAGAACTCCAAAGTACAGTCAGAGATAAGTAACCAAATGTATCGGTACTATGAGTCAGCGATGCATTGATATCACCCACACACATACACACGCCCACAGACATACACAATATCAGCACGATTGTGCATTGAATAACTTATGTTTGATACTGTGTTGAAAGGCTGCTATCATATCCGTTTATCATGGCGGTGAACCTATTTATTATGTGGGTATGTTTGAAAAAATCTAAATTTAAATTATTTAGTTACAATCAGATATAGAAAGCTACGCTACGCGTACAGGACACAGAATAAAATTAGGAACAGAAAAAAAAAATTACAAATCAAATTTTTTAACCAAAGAGTATATGCTACGAAAGAGACAATAAAAATTGTTTCCGACTTAAGTAACTGAATATAGCTTACATTGAGCAAATATTTTTTTTTTTACAGCAGTTTAATAATTAGAGTGCCTAATTAGTACAGTTTTTCAATATTAACCCCCAATAGAATTCACCTAATCAATAAATGATGCATCAAAGAAAGTCCACATTCCAAGACTGATGTCTGTGCATCGTCTAGTCTTTATCTGGGTCTACGCACTTTGCCTTGAACAATAGTCCTTTCAACTTTTCCCGTTCTATTTTCTACCTTAAGTTGTATAAAATTACGGCGCATATTTCCTAAACGGTTAACTATATGCACCAACAGCAAATTTGAAGCTACTGTTAAACTAAAATAAACTCTATACAATTGAGTTATAGAGTCAAATTTCAATTGATAAGAATCAGCTTAAGTTCCAGACGTTTGACAATTTGAATTTTGAATGGAGCACGCGTTGATGTCTTTTACTCTTGCGAATCTTCTTCAACCTATTCTCACCTTAAAGTAACAAACTTAAGGGTCTTATTGGATTGCGTTTCGTTGGTTTTTATTACTTTTTGGTGAATAATGTCGGTTTTGCAAAAGGTGAATGCACACGTGCATTGGTGACCAATTCGGTCGATATCGGACAATCGCAGATCGGTAACGGACCGATGCGTGTGACCGGACTTTCAGTGAGAAAATGGTGATTCAGAGATTCCTTGGAAGTGTGCATGTCTGAGGAGTAGGAAGTTGATGTTAGAATGTCTGTTTATAAGTGCTACTGTTTTTTTAAATTTGTGTGTATAGCTACTTTTGGGACAGTAAGTAATATACACAAATTATGACGGTCAGACGGAATTTAGGAGTCGGCTGTGATATAGATGCACTGGACAACAGGCTGCCATATAAATATCATTACCATAATTCCAAGCCGTAATAAGTACATTCCGAATTTGCTACATCGAAATTTCTGCTCGTAGCTACCAAAGGTTCAACAACATTGGCCTAACTGGCAATTAATAATGGCAATAGAATTAAAGATGAAGCATACGGATGCCGGTGAACTATCCCCTATTTATTGGCATCATATTCATTGTGCTAATTTGTGCTAACGCAAATATTTGAATTTAGAATACAAATTGAATTTAGTTCTAACCATTTCACGATTTAAAATAAAGCTCTATCCACAATGCTTCGTACTGTATCCCGTTGATATAAAATAAAGGAGTATACACATGATCCCTGACAGGGCCACCTATGCGAGCCTAGCGTCGCGTGCCCAATAAATCGTGGCGGACGTGCGTACAAATTGGACCCGATGCGATCGTCTGCTCGCGCTTGTTAACGCTTTCAAAGATCGCATGCGATTTGGTCGCGGCCCTGTCGGGCGGACTGTCGGGTCGTGAGTACGCCCACTATTTGTTTTGGTGAAATACTGCTATTGTTTTAGATAAATGAAGACTTCCTTGTTTCGGTTTGTTTAGCTAATCTGTGGGTTTGGCTGTTTATTGATAGCTTTTACTTTTTTGTTGCTTATAGGCTAGCGTTTGACCAATATCTCGCCTGGTGGTAAGCGATGATGTGGTCGAAGATGATGAATACGCTAGGGTCCAGAATACTCAAGACTCTCAAGGGCTGTGCTGCCGAAACACCGTAAGTTTGTGGCGGCAGATTTGGTCCTTGATGGTGGTAAGCTATTTTTTGGCAGTAAGCAGGCATGCAAAGCAGGCGGAAAATCGATATATTGTGCTCCTTCCACTTGTGAAAATTCTAGAGAAATGTGGCCTGGCTTGGTCTTTTGATTTTTTAAAACGGCTTGTTTCATGGGGCACATATTAGCTCTTCGAACGGATCCGAGTTTTTACTCTAAGTAAATAGGACTGAAGTCAATGACCTGCCGTCTCATCTCAATACCATATTTCGCAACTACTACGTAAGTAGTTACGTTCCTTTTATTATCTTTTGTTTCATCGCTCCTTTCCACCAGGATTACATGGTCACATAGTTGTCTCTCAAATGATGTTGATACGTTGGTATGTACATGCATCACTTCAGATCGGATAGATAGATCTTGTAATTTTTTTCGAAGTTTGGATATATCAAATATTATGTTTCTTTAAGTGTCCACACTCTTTGGATATAATATTTACGAAAAGAAAATTCAGCCGCGAAATTATTTCAAATTTTATCAATAACTAAATCAAATAATTTATTTGCAAGACAGGTCTGTCTAATAAAAAAAATACAATCTTTTTAAATTTCAAAGAATTGCTTTTATATTAATTATTGCAAAAAGTCATTATTCTAGGCAAGAGTTGATAAACGTTGTGCCAAAAAAACATAAATACTTCTCACACCATTCAATTAAACATACTTGGTACATATTCACATACTCATTTGACAGTGTAACCTGTAGAGCGCGTATAGGCGCATCTTTATCAACGTTCCTATAACTCAACAATTTCTCGGCGGCACGACCTCGCCAATTAAACAAGGTACACGTTCCTTGCTCACGGTGGGACTAGCCACAGGAAATAAACGAATTGGAGATTTAATACTAGGTACTGTGGATTTACAGAGAAGACTTAAGGTAGGACCACAACGCGGCGTCCTGTGTCCGCGTACCTTAGATAAATAAGCCAACCCCGCGTACGCGTTCGCGATCTGATTTTCAATCGTTTTCTTATCGGCGTAGATCGCATTTGATGTGAACCAGTCGGTACAAATACTACTGCCCTATCTGATCGCCGCTTAGATCGCGCACGCAGGACGCCGCGGTGTGGTCTAACCTTTAAGGCTTCAGGTGATGAACAAAGTGCGTCAATGCAAAAGTGCAAAGAGAAAAATACAATTTAAAGGGAGACTTTTTTGATTTTAATTTTTTTTTAGATTACCTTACATTTAATAATATTTAATGTATCTGCTAATAAATAATTTTAATTGATTTAATCTAATCATCGTTTTTTTTCAGAGATGCAATAAAATTTAAAAATTGAACTCTTTGATTGAAGTAAACATACATACCAAATGTTTTTGCATACTTAATTTGTATGTAGTTTAATTAGTATGTAGCTATTTTTCCTACTTTTTTTCTTAGTAATCTGCCTCAAAACCAGAAAATAGAGGGCATTTACGCGGTGTTTCCGTGGACTAAAAATATCGAAACTTTTGATAAATTCAAATTATTTTAGAAAAAAATGGATTTTTCTAAAATAATGGACTTTTCGAGTAAAGTGTTGATTAACTGGATAAGAAGAGTTGAATATCAGACTCAGTGGTGTGTCTTGGGAGAGGCCTATGTCCAGCAGTTAACTGATATCGGCTGATTATAAAATATCTCATCGATTTGCCTTAATGTCTCGAGTATAAAAAAAGACAAGAGATATTATGCGAATGAAAATAACTAGTAGTAATTAACAAGAAAAGAAAATATAAAGGAGTGACGTCATCGGTATAGTCATCTGAAAAAAAATTGACAATTAAATGTAATAGCGCTTTATGTTACTATTGTGTTAGGAAGGACTGTATTCTGCTACTGTAATATAGGATTTATTACGGAAGCAGAGTATAGTTCTAACCAACAAACCAATGGATGGAACAATATGCACAGACTAGAAAAAACTATGTTCACAAAGATAGCAGCAGCGCCAACTAACAGCGTAATTTAGTACTAAACTAGTACACTTAAGATTGTTTCGTTTATACAGTTCTAAATATTGAAGTCTAGCTTTTCGTCTACCTAACATCTTTTAATAAGCATCCTGCCTTAGACCGCATCGTCAATCCACCAAGTTAAATCGTAGCTAAAAAGCATTTCTGCGTGCCTGTGCGAGGCTGAACGCGTCGGCGAGCGCCCCGCACTCAAGATCCTGAAGAAGGCCTCCGTATGAGGCCGAAACATATGTCGATCGCTATATCGACATCGCGTAAGTCACGTTAAATTCCCGTCTTAAATCTATAAGTTTAAAATGCATTTCTGTCTCTAATGTATTTAAAAATTTATATCAAACTCTCAAACAAAATCGAATCGCAAAACAAAATGCACTTCTTAAAAAAATCTGTCTCTCATTTGTAAAAATGTATATCAAACTCTCAAACAAAATCGAATCGCAAAACAAAATGCACTTCCATTAAGAGCCATGAGAAGAACTCAGATAAAACTAAAATGTAAATGAGACGCGGGAAAAATGAGATTATCTCACTATTAGGTATAAATTAAGTACGTGGAATGAGGTATGCAGCACAATTATATTGTCACGAAAGCTGTGAACGTTCGACGCTCGGCGATCGTGGTCGCACCTGCATTCGCTATCTGTGGTGGAATCTGCGCGCACGCCATAGTGACACTGTTCCTTTTTTAAAAAGAAATCGGTATTAAAATATCTAATGAAGTAATTTCCACGGGATGGGTGTTGGCGTATAATATCGATATTTTTTGTTTTATTCGAGAAATGTTTCGAAAGAGAGAGATTTTTTTTGGAGAATTAAAGTTATTGATTGATGAATGGGGAAGTTTAAAGTAGTTACCACAGGTGGTAGGAGCATATTATATCGATGTTCCGCCTGACCGGCTACCAAAATGTAGCTTGCCACCATCAAGGAGAAAATCTTCCATAATAACTTAACGGTGTTCCAGCAGTGCACAGCCCTTGAGAGTCAGAGTATTCTATGTCTAGTGTGTTCACCATCTTTGACCACACCATTGCTTACCACCAGGCGAGGTAGTGGTCAAACTTAGCCTATAAAATATAAGAAAAAAAAAGTTTCTACAAATTTAGAAACTTTGGGGAAGCAATTTTGAAATTTAATCATATAAAAAAAAATTTAAATATTAATTTCAATAAATAAAAATTAATTAATTTGAGCTTTATCAATATTTATATAGACCATTTATTGTAAATTCCAAAATAGATAAACCAAAATGTTTGCCATATACCAACTTACATAGATCTTTATGATTAAATTAATCTTTAGTTTGAAATATAATTCGAAGTAACTTTTGGCACCTCATTAATTTTAGAATTTGAGAACAGTTATTAATTATTTATACATTTAATGTGAACTTTAACCAATAATAGACATCCAGTTTGTTTTGAATTCTAGATAGATTACATTCAACATTAATTTAACTTATTTGCACATTTATTGTAATTAAGTTATTATAATATTAATTTAGTTATTATATATTAATATATAATAATAATATTAGTTATTATAATCATTGGCATAATTTTATGTCCTTTTTTGCTTATAAATGGTAATCATAAATAATTTTATTTAATCGTGTAGCACACACACGGTAAATTATACTGTTTATTGCTTTATAATCACAACTAAATTAATGTTATGACTATGTCATTATATAATGCATAACGTTACCATTTTTAATGATACATGATTAAAAATTACAACGTTATGTATTTGAATTTTAAATTTTAAATTACGAAAATTATTAATCTATGATTTTATGACACGATTAAAAATTACAAAATTATGAATTTGAATTTTAAAAATGAACATTATAAATATGTGAAAGATAATTAAAAGATTAAATTAAAACTTACCTAATTAAAAAAAAAAAGATGTGGAATCGACCTTCATTAGTTAAAAACTATCGATACTCGAGTCGGGAAATTATCGGCGTTACCCCTTCACTAGTAGCACCTAGGTCCGTCCCTAGACTGTAAGCCGATATGGACAGCACGACGGACAGACACAATATTATATTGTTGCCAATTAAAGTTATTCTCTTCCTCATTGTCTTAGCACCTTTAACTGAGATTTCATAGTGTTGCACGTCTTATTAAGGAGTTTACTAAAAATATCATTACAGCTTATCGTATTGAAGCTACAAATGTACTTAAGCTAAATATAGAGCAGTTTGTAATATTCTGTCAAACAATAACACTAAACACTAAATTCAACGTGAAGAAAAGAGCAACATCGTCATTTGACGTCAACATGATCATGTTTTTAGTTTTCAAGAGTTTACTTTTTTACTTAAATGTGGAAAGAGGGTATTTCCAAAAGTCAGTGTATATAAAGACGTCAGTTTAAATGAGTCTAATTCAATAAACCGATAAATATCTGCAATTGTTTATGGGTTACGATTATTCGCTAAATGAGTTCTTCACATCGTATTATCGCACGGAAATTACTATCGGTATCGCGTTATCGCTTCCTAACTGAATAGGGGTTAGCTTCTGTGATTTTACTGAGGATTTTTTTAATGCAATTACTAGTAAAGTTATGTGGGTCGCCTGGGTACAGCTGTTATATTATATCATTAACAACAGCATTCTTGAAGAAGGCTTAGTGTTAAGCACGCGGAAACAATTTTTTTTTTGCCTATTATCTATGGAATACGATGGGCAACCTCAAGTGCAGACAAACTAATTTCGCGAGTCGGAATTGTACTACGCATGCCTGTATGCTTCATATTCATTTTATCGTTTAAAATGTCCTACGTCTCACGCCATCTATCGACTAAGCTAGAAACTATATTTTTACTTGCATATTCTATCTATGTTTGCACTCTTATTCTGGCACCAGATTAAATGTTTAAATTGAAATCTATGTATAAACTCCAAAAGGATCAATAAAATTGGTTTAAAGTTGTACTATTATTGACCGAGCGAAGCAAAAGTCTCCGTTTCAACTTGGGCAAAAATGCTTTCGTATGTCCGCCTGGATGTCTCGTTTAGGTCGCATTTCTTTACCGATTCTCGTGAAGCTTAATGAGCAGTTTTGATAATTACATGGATGCAGATTTTTTAATATTAGCGGAGATTATAGGGGTTAAAAACGCAAAAACAACAATTCAGGTATTTTGAAAAAAAAATCCAAAATGTTATTAAACTTTTTGTTACTCTTATTAGGACGCAAATTGTGTATTCGTACATATTTTTCAACCGATAAACTTCAGAGTGTCTTTTGTTTTAAGTTGCGCGGCGAACATTTATTCAGTTTCGAGTTGCAAATACAAAATTGCGAGGTCTACACCTCATAGAGCCACTAGTTTGTTCTGTGATTTTAGTACAAACATAAGCGAAACTGTGCCTATTTTCAACAACATGCAAATAAAACTTCAACGCAGCTTTACGATCCTTCTATAGTCGAGTCCTTTCAACGGTGAGTTATCACGTTATCAGAAAGTTTCAAAACATTTTCATGAAACAATCACTCTGAGTCTATATCATAGGGGCAAAAAACCGAGTAATCGCGCCATCAGCCCGCCGATAACGCCCGCATGCTCGCTTAGATAAAAACACAATTATTTATGTAGGCTGGCTGAAAAACGCTGAAATTATACGTTATCACTCGATATTTATGAACATTGCTGACTATAGGGAAAGTTAGTTTCGTTTAAAAATGTATAAGCTGACTAGCTTTGGCCCACCGCGTCGACCTCGACCGCGTTAGAAAATACCCACTTGTAAAAAGTATTGTGATGTGTAGTGCCATAAACTTACCGGTGTTCCGGCAGCACACAGCCCTTGAGAGTCAGACAGTTCTAGGCCTAGCGTGTTAATCATCTTCGACCACATCATTGCTTACCACCAGGCGAGATCGTGGCTAAATACTAAAGAAATTAAGGAGAATGTACATTTTAAGCTATGCCTTATAAACTGCTCATCCCATTAACCTGACTGACCTAACTTGAAATTATTATCTTAAATTAAGTAAAACATGTCGAATAACAATTATATATAAGAATAACCAAATATACACATTGTATAAGAAAACATGTCTAATCGCATCAGTGATCACATTAACAAAGATTTTAATATCAAACACCACTTTCCGGTGCATTGTCTCAAAAATAAATTTGAACGCTAAAAATATTCAACTCGCGTAAAACTATTATAAAAAGTCATTAAAAGTAGATCCGTCCGCGATTAGAGACAAAAACCTTTTCAAAAGATACAGGAATGTACTAAGGCCGGGGCCGTATCGCGTCTCAGGATCGCGCGATATCGCGGGGCGAATCGCACGGTGTGAGAGGCGCTATCGCACAGGGCGAATCTCACTCCAAGATCCGCCCCAATCTGCCCGCGCGATCGGGAGCATTTTGGCGATAAAAAACCCCCCTTTTTTACCCCCACAAGTGAAGGCTTTGAACGGACTTAGAACGTAACTGTGGCAGGCATGTTTGATGATTGATTGGATTAAAATAAAATATTGTTTTTTTAGTAATCGTTTCCGAAAAATCTTAATCCCGACAAAATTGCATCGCTGCATATTGCATTGCTTAATTCAACACTAGAGGATTTTAAAATGTAATATTAAAAAAAACTATAAAATATGTTGTTTGCCATGATAATCATCACAGCATTTTTTTTTTTAAATTAAAAAAGTGCAAGCCAAGTGCAAGTCGGACTCGCACTCGTAGGGTTCCGTAACACAGTTAAGTATTCTGTAACTATGATTTTTCGCAACTACAAAATTACCTTTGTTTTTCATAGTGTTTGTATGAAAAACAAAGTTATCTTTGCGGTCGCCATATCTCTAAAACTGCTGACTGTATCTCGTTCAAACCAATTTTCGTTGTTAGTTTTTATAGTGATCTACAGCATATATTTTTTTTAAATTTTTACACATTTTACCACTTTAGACGCGCCTATCTTTCAAATGATTGACTTTGAGAAAAAAATATTTTAGAAACCTCAATGTCATTTTTGAAGCCCTATCCATAGACACCCCCCACACGTATAGGTTTGAAGAATATTTTTTTTTGTTTCAGTTCCATGTATGGGATGCCCCCCCTTAAACTTTTATATTTTTTATTTTTGTATAAAAACCGGAAAGCGGTTTACAGAATACATCTATCTACCAAGTTTCAATTCTGTAGTACTAACAGTTTCGGAATAAAATGGCTGTGACATACGGACGGACAGACAGACAGACAGACAGACATGACGAATCTATAAGGGTTCCGTTTTTTGCCATTCGGCTACGGAACCCTAAAAAGAGATATTATTTGTGAATTTATGTATACTTTTTGGTAAGTATTTGATTACACAGTTTTGCAAGTAAACTAAGTAATAATGTTTAAAAATAACTTAATTTATATAGGCTTTTTACTTACACTTTTTATTTAATAGATTTATTGGTGCCATTTATGTGATAACTTAAATATGTAGGTATGTTAGAACTCCATACTTTTTACTACTCACAGAAATAAATAAAACAAACTATGCATACATTGAATTTATACGTAACAATACTTGAGAAAATGTTCTAGTCTATAGCTAAAGCATAATTTACCATCAAGTTATGAATTCTAAGCAAGCTAGTTAATATCTTTCACAGCTGCACTTTAGCAAATAACAGTTTTTCACAGTAATTAGATATGCGATAGCTGTTGATAAAATATAATTCGTTAATTATTCCCCCCTCCGAGACGTGCGCCGTTCGGTTCTACGCCCGCTCACTGATATGAAATTATACATACAGTAAGGATTGGGGACAAAAAGTTGCTATAACAATATTCGCTACAAATGGATGCCAATATCAGAAGTTTGCTGTGGTAGATGCATATTATGTCAAGCGATTTGAGTTATTAAGTTTATTCCTAATTTTTATCTATATTACAGATATTTAAAAAAACTCCAAGGTCTTACACATTTCTGCCTAAACTTTAAAAAAAATTTAATGCAGTGTATTGAGTATGATACAATAAAAAATGAATAACGGTACTTAAATTTAAAATTGTAAACATAATAATGTATGAGTACTTTTAAAATGATATCTCGAGATTTTAATGATCAAAAATCTTCCCTATTCTAAATTTCACGCTAACCTGTACAAATCGCAAATCCCTGACATTTTCTTTCTTCTTCTGTCCTTCGAAAGCATTTGTATAGCCACCACTTCTTTGGACGTCCGCTACGTCTATTTTCAACCGACTTCGAAAAAGGAGGTTCTCAATTCGTCTGTATGTTTTTTTTTGTGTGTATGTTACGCGATTACTCCGTCAATTGTGAACCGATTCGAATGATTATTTTTGTAATCGGTAGGGTACGTTTTCGAGGTGGTCTCATTGTAATTTCATTGAGATCTGATAAGTATCTCCAGAGATATGATGATAAACGTCTCAACCTTGCTACTGATATTGACTCGCGGGGCAATTTAAAATATATTTTTATGTAGTGCCAATATGGGTAAAGCCCCTGCTGCCAGTAGTGTGTAACGGAACGTTATCGCGATGGTGCGAGCGTTGCTTATCGGCCCCCGCTCCATCTCAGATAAGGATCCTGGAATAAATGGAACGAGGATTGGAGCGTGACGGTGTGATACGCGCCTGGTTGTGCCTGTCTTATAAACTTATATATTATTATTATATTGACGAGTTACACACTCACGTATCCAGACTAATATTATAAAAACGCTTTTTAAACTCTGTCACTCTGTCTTTTTTAACCGACTTCAAAAAAAGGAGGAGGTTTCTCAATTCGACCGTATATATATATATATATATATATTTTTTTTATGTTTGTTCGCGAATAACTTCGTCGTTTATGAACCGATTTTGATTATTATTTTTCTGTTCGAAAGGAGATATCCCAAGTGTGGTACCATGGTAATTTTATCGAGGTCTGATAAGTATCTCCAGAGCTATTGAGATAAACATCTCAAAATTGGTACTGAAAATGAATAGCGCGGCATTGAAGTCGGTTTTTTTTTAGTTTTTAAACAATATTTTGTTACCTAATCACGCCTAAACGGATGATCCGATCTTTATGCAAATTGTTTAGCTAATCGTGTTTAATGAAAATCGATGGTGGTATGATTAGGTAAAGTGTTTCATAAGTAACCACTTTTTTTCCATCTTATTCATCATCCTCTATTCAATCTGTAACGCAGTTTTACATTATCTTTCATCATTTAATGAGTAAAAACTTAGATTATAGTTCATCCAAAACAGTAATACCTGCTGTATCCAGTATAATTAATGTTTCTTCTAGGCGTGTTACAATATCGAGTTACATTTAACATCAGGTGAGATAGTGTAAAAGAGTGATTAATCAATGATTCTCAGCTGTCTGTATTCTATGTACGTTTAATATTAAAATATATATCTCTTTATCGATAGATCTCTGTCAGGCATCGAACTCGCGACCTTTCCGAGCCCCGCCTCCCATAGAATCAATTAGCGGGATCCGACCGGCCCCTCCACTAGTATCTCCATACATACAACCTCAGTTTGGTGAGAGTTTAAGACGTGAACACAACAACATAATCCATGGAACTATATTTCCAACTGGCTAAATTTATGTAGTTGTTTGAAGCCAATATTGTAAAAATAAAACGCGTCAATTTTTAGGCGGGAAATGTTTTGACATTTTTAATTTGGCGAGAACGTGAAAAAGTGTGTGTGCTCTCTTTTTATATTTTCCTAAAACCTGTGTTCTTTAATGTGTATTATTATTACACATTACATGAAGGTGGAATGTCGCCGAGTGTAGGAAAACTACACAATGATGAAAAACATTTTGCGGTGCCATTTTGCGTTCACACCAAAATTCCACTGAAAACCTTCAGTAACGTCCTATAGTAAAGTCCCTAGTATCTTATCTTAATGAGGGTATGACTTGGATTAGACTATGACTTTAGCTTAATTTTAATGTGACTTAAACTAGACTTTACGACTTGTAATCATCATATGACTTTAGCTTGATTTTAATGTGACTTAAACTAGACTTTACGACTTGTAATCATCATATGACTTTAGCTTGATTTTAATGTGACTTAAACTAGACTTTACGACTTGTAATCACTAAAACTTGAAAATCTCTAAAACTTGGACACTGGCTAAATGCACTAATCGTGTGGAACCATTGTAAAACTAAAATAAAAAATACAACGAATAAAATAAAACGATAATTTAATACTTTGTACAGCTCAATATACAAAAACAAAATTTGACTTCGCTCACTAAAATCTTGTTTTTATTTATTTAGTCTAGAACTCTTCCGTTTAAATATAGGAACATAAAATTATCTAGATGTAAAACTAGTTATTGTAAGTATCTAGTTTTAAGTATTTTATGCACATAAGGTTTAATATGCCTATAAATTGAATCTTTTGTCAATAATTATATGCAAATATTATTTGCTTTAATCAATATTTAAAATATTTGTATTATATTTTAGGTTATCAATGAATGCGATCAGCATTAAGTTTTATTTGATTTTAAAGATCAGTTGCAAAGTTATAATGTTATAATGTCAAAGTCACAAGCCAAATTATTCAGAAATACAGACATACGAATCGGGAAAATAAGTATTGACTTTTAATTTGTAAAGTCAGTTTTTAAAGTGAAAACTTCTTTAGCGGCGTGTGTGTGAACTTTTTGGAATAGGTAAGAAACGTTACACTCGCGTCAGGACACGTGACCTGCTCGAAAATTCGTAAGAAGGAGGGAGAGTAGAAACTTTTATTGGGAAGGTTAAAAAATATTATACTCGCGTCAGGACACGTGACCTGATTGGGGTGCAAACCGTTGTTTTTAACGTGTGATTAAAGCCTAAATAGCATAGACTAGCATAGATCTTCTTTAAAAATATCAAAGTTACTTTTTCAATTTGTTGTCATGGCAGAATGTACGTATTTTTTTTTTTTTTCGTTTTATTATGACTCCACACGATTAGTGTATTTAACCAGTTTCAAGAATTGAAATTCTTTAAGTTTTTAGGAATTCTAGTCGTAGAGATGGGTCAAAGTCACATTTCAGGTCAGTTTTCAAGTAAAAGTCTAGTCTAAGTCATACCTTCAGTAAATATGTGGTGTTTACTAAAGATATTCAGTGGAATTTTGGTGAGAACGCAAATAGCATGTTTTTCATTACACATTAAGAACGGAACGGAAGAACGGAAGAACACAAGTTTTAGGAAAAAATACAATGACACACACTTTTCCACGGCCAAAACCGTACGTAATTGTGTACAGCCATAATATAAAAAGATATGTTTTTGTTCTGTATACTTTTATTTAAAAAAACAAATATTGATGCACTCTTTCCAGCCAGTATAAAGCAAAAAATATTTTATCCTCACTGGGCGTTATCCTACCTACATAAAATATTTCCCCCATCATTCTCGGTACAAAAACTCCTAGATCCTTGATAAGGGCGATCCGGGAAGATAAGGGGTTCGATTCCCGCTGATCATTTTGCTGATAAGATACGGTATTTTGGGAAAAGCTTACTTTGATAAAAAGGCTTTTTTAGATGAGAAGATAATATCATTGTAGATATTCATTGCTGGGTCATCTGGAAGTGATTTTATAAGCAATGAAATAGCCTAGTTAATGTATATATACCTAGTAACAATTGTGTGTTATTTTTAATCAATAAAGTTTTTAGATAAATAAAACATTAATAAAGTTGTAAAGTAGATTCCAAATGAAGAAGCTTCAATTCTAAAATTATTGATATAGTTTATTTACATCATGAAAACAAATAATAAAAACTCAATTTTTTGCAATATTCAAATTCGATCATTAAAAATAATAGATTTGGATACAATAAATTGCGTTTTTACGGCAGCGAAACAATAAATTTGCAACACGTTATTTTAGCATTTGTAGAAATAGTGATGTAAGTAATATTTTCCCCAAATTAATATTAAGGCTATAAAACTTATCCACAACAGCTAAATCTCTCATAAGGCCCACCGCTGGAAGCGCGGCGGAGCGCATTTTAAGACAACAATGGTTAAGGTTAAGGTTTATATTAAAATATAAACCTTAACTACCTTGACATAGAGCCCTTGAGCACGGTAATATAATAAACAGTATTGTGACTCCATAGTAACGGTCGGAACGCGCGTCATGCCTACGCGCCTCGAGTTCGATACACACTCGGTACACAGCTCACGATAAATTTGGTTGCGCCGCCCGCAGTGACTAACGAACCGTGTGAAGGTACGGTTGTGTACAGTATGTAATTACGGTTTTAGCAGTAACCGTGCGAATGGTGTATATTTGATTTATTGAGAATATGTATAAATATTGTACTTTATAGGGCACAGAGGAATTACAAACTATATTGTGCTGTTTATGGGTGCTTGAATTATTCAATAACGCACCCAGAGAAAAAAAAAATTAATTACCTGAAAGCTCCGAACGGTAACAGTATAAAATATTTTTTTATACCTATTAGTACGCAATTTTTTTAAGGTGAATATTTCACTTTTTCTTTTACAGGATATAATACCTAGATTCATAAATAAATAAATAGATAGGGTGAAAAAAGTGACACACGAGTGACCTATAGTCTACGCTTGCGTTAAAATTAGACTAGTATTTAGGTAGTTTCCTAGGCTAGACAATCTACTTACTTATGTACTGAACTACTTACATATATTATTAAATTAGACGAAATAGCACTATGAAATGATTAAGAGAGTAATAAATGGCAGATACCTAACTAATATATTTTTTTTACAGATTACTCGCAATGTGGTTTGCACATTACTAGTATTCTTGTTAACCCCTCCAACTAAGCTAAATATGCTTGTGTCTGGAGTGGGTTCACGTCAATAGTGCAATGGGTGGGGATCGAACTCACGACCTCTCGATCGCCAGTCCGACACCCTATCCATTAAGCTATTGCCGCCCATTATATTTATATTATAATTTACTTTTTGAGTAAGATATGTAAGTATATACAATATGTATTGTTATATTTACACAACGAATTTCATTTTATTAAATAAAAAATGTAATACTTATTACAAATACAAAAAACTAGAAAGATAAGTAGGTAAATTAAATTAAAATACTGTAGGCAAGCAGCCCTATCGCGCGTGTACGTACCGCGCGGTGCCGCCGGCTGCCGCGCAAGCTACTCTTTTGATCTAAAGGACAGGGCCGAGTCACAATACTGTATTATAATATTACCGTGCCTTGAGAGCCGCGCCTGGAGCAGTAGCGCGCATGTTCTTGTGGTAGCGGCACAGAATAATGAATGGTACAAGTAGTAGCGGATGAATTTATTCTTGATATACAATTATTGACTGTATGTACTGTATGTTAAAGTTTATATTAAATTGTTGTCTTAAAATGCGCTCCACCGCGCTTCCAGCGGTGTGCGCTGGACCTATGGCTAGGCCACGGAATAAATAATAGTACAAGGCTAGGATTATAGTGGCAGGTAGGCGACACAGCACCGTGCAGATTTGAAATGTGCTGCGGTTTTGATTGACAATGATTGATAGGGGAATGAAAACCAAACATGAAATAAAATGTGCGCTGTGCTGTAATGTGTAACACCTGCGAGGTAAATTCACAATGGTACCATTGTGAATTTACGCCAAGCCTAAGTAGGTGATACCACCAGATTAATATTTTTTAGATTATTATGTTAAGAAAATATATTAATTCGATACAGATTTATAAAACTGTCAACAGTGTAGTATATAATGCAGTACACAGTAGTAAGATAGTGTTTTAAATGAGCTAGTTCTATTTCAAACATTATGTATGTTTCTAAGCACCTAAAATAAACTGGTGAGCAGTAATTTTTAAATAATTATTACCTCATTTTCAGTTTTGAAACAATGCAAGCCATATAATGAATGAGTGCATACGTAATTAGTCTTTTATAAAATTCTAAAAATCTCCATACGAATAAGCGGTATGATCGTAAAAACTAAATTATTCATTTATACATAACAGTGTTAATAATAATAATATAATAGATAAGTACTGTAATACTTTTATGAAATAAACATTTATGCACTAAAGGACCCCTTTAGATTTTTTATACATATATGTACATTAAAAAAGGGCATTATCACTCAAACTAATTTCTTCCATTAAAACTACACAGAAACTTTGCAAGATAGGTACTTAAAACTCGGCTTATCACACTCATATCCAAAAGTCCGATAACACCAACGAGTAATTCGCTAATTAACTACAAAGTCACTATCATGGACCTTATCTAGAGGAAATACACTTCCACAATATGAGGGTAGCGATAAGCCCGCCTAATTGATACGCTGAAATAAAAAAAAAGTTTTGTAGATCGAAGAGATAAGGCATCCTTAAGGCGGTTGGTGTAACAATAAAACATGCTCCGTTTATTTTGCAAGCAATTAAAAGTAAATTAATTAATAAGTAAGTGAGTTAAAGCAGTCTTTATACAATGGATAACAGTGTTATATTACATAAGTACGCAATATTTTATTCATTATACACTTCTAAAGGTCTTAGAAAATATACTTTAAAAGAGTGCCTATTTCTTCTATATTCTATATTAGATTGAAATGTCTAAAACTAAATTGAACTATTTATTATTTTTGTATTAATAGCCTAAGGTTTCATTACTAATAGCTTAAAATACTTTGATTATATGTATACTAAAAAAAATGAAATTAACATTTAAAAATATGCTTGAGTATGTCTAACCCTCAACATTTTAAAAGTTTGTTCCAAGCCTTATCTTTAGAATCTCAAACACTACCTCTAGTATTATTATCTGTTCTGGGCTCTAGTCAAAAATTCCCACACTACCAACCAGTATACGTTGACCTGCACACCCCTACACACACATACACAGTCTTGATAATGAACGTGAAATCTGAGCTAAGATAAGACTCCTTCCCCCGTTTTTATCATTTAGATCGGGGCCCATTCAGACGCACACGTCATGGTTATCGCGAGTCTCCGGGTGCTATAGTGGCGCAAGTGTCGCGGTTTGTTTTGAAAATGGATAGGTACGATGTTTTTAGAGGCCGCTAAAAGTGCAAACTTCCTTGCAATGATGTAGCTGAAGCACAAGCTTATCTTTTAAAAATACATTTCTAAAATAGTTCAAGTTAATATATTCTATAATTTATTTATTTATTTATTTATTATATATATTATTATAAATATATTTATTATTAAGGCTATTTAATAGGAATGAGTATGTGTGTTGTCTCATAGTTGCATATTTAGATAGTAGTTTTCATAGTGAGTATAGCCGTAGTACTATTAATTATTCTGTGGTATACCCACAAGATATGAAACAACTCTGTATTTTCAATAATTTTTCATGAAATAATCTTTATAACTTGAGTAAGTGAGTATATTTAACATGATCTATTTTAGACTAAAATTGTCTCTATCTAAGACCATTTGTATGGATATTAATACTGAGAAAAACAGCCATGAAAGTTTGAGTACAACAACATAGATTATCTAACGTTGAATGATACATTTTGTTTGTACTTTGATATATTATCATCCTATCTACAATAAATATGTACAGTTTGCTACGATGTACTACTATTAATCGCACATTTAGTTACTTTATTAACTTTTTAAAATTTATTTTATATCGATAAAAACCATTAAGGTGTAAATAATGTCACATCCCTATTACTGTGTGGGGAAAAGGGCTGACGAAAACTAGTATTGTCTATTATCTTTTTTATCAGCAGACTAATCTTGGTTACTGTAAATTCATAAAATCTATAAAAAAATAAACTAAACTTTGTACAGACATAATATATTTTAACTTATCAAGATCATATTTCAGTAAGTAGACATCATCGATAAAATCAAGGCAGGATTTAAATACCGTACGCATGCGGCATATTCTTATTTTGACAGCTGCTGTCAATGTCAAAACGTCCAGTCCATGTGTGCATGCCTTTGTCTTGTGAGATTAGTTTTTGAAAGCCGTCTGTCAAATATTAAACCACTTTATGACAAGAACGACGCTGGTTCGCGTTGTTTGGTTTCTAATTAAACTTTGTAAAAGTTAGTTGAGAATATTAGTGAAATTAATAACAATTAGTAACTCGTATCTTCATCTTCATCAAATTTTATGATAATTTAATTATGTATAAATGTATCAATATGCACTTATGTAATAAATATTGCATTAAGTATAAGATTCTTAGATTTGTGTATATATAGTTTCTAATGAGCACTTTACTTAAATTTAGTACTTTTATCAGCTTTATGACAAGTAAAATGAATTACTTGCCAGATTGGATAATTTTATCAACGATTTATTATCGTGGCATGTACAGATAAATATCTACACAGCAATAAAAATCCAGTATTTACATTGGAACCACTGTTACAGCTATCGTCCTTATCCAAATAAGATAAAAAAGGCGATCTTAACGACTTTTTTATCGCAATTTCGAAGAAAATGTCGCTTCGAAATATTATGCAGCTCGCAATATTGTATTGTTGTCAGACAAAACAAGTGAATCACCATCGTCGGCTTATCTACTTCATTAGTCAAACGAAACGGTCCAATAAAATAATTGTCGTGATCTAAATAAAAGTAAAAACAGAGATAAGGGGATGTAAACAAGGAGTCGTCAGCTTACACATTGTTTTGACGTCGCCAGCGCCACCTGGTGTCACTTGCGCGGCACTAGCGCAAGCGAGCTCCAGCTCCTTGAGGTACTTGAGCCACAATAACATCACAGTAACATCCGGTGCACTTTTCCCAACACTAGTTTTTTAAAACACAGAGTATATTCGAATTCGAGTGGGCCGTCATTCTTTTGCCGCGTAAAGTGAGTGACTGGCTGGTTCGGGCGGCCGGCGCCCCTCTCCGCACACAGCGCAGCTGGCGGCGCGTCCACACGCACGCACACACACGCGCGCGATCCCTTATCAGCTCGGTTTAACTAGCAATGGCCCCAGATGGTATCACGCCGCGCTCGCGGTAACGTTGCATTGAAAGATAACGTCTCCGATCCTATCGTTGCTGTTTGAATAAACTTGTATAAAATGTCAAATAAAAAAGCTGCACGCTATAAAAGTCGTATCTTGATGGTCTGATAGCGTCCGCTAGGTTAATTTCTGTTTCTAAGTCGAGATTGTGCGTAAAAGGCTATCTGTTGTAGATGACGTTTTTGTAAGCAAAAGGAACACAGCGAAAGATAAGCGAACTTAACCTTCGTGTCTTGCATGATCGAGAGACCTTGTTGAAGTAGCTTGAAAGCAGCTTGGGTACTTACCTGTAAAAGGAAAATTATATGCGTTATTTAAACATCCAAAGTTCCATTGATGTAAATGTACTAGAGATCAAACACTATGGATATGGTTTTCAAATTCAAATTCAAAGCATCAATTCAGTACATAATGCAGATTAAAAATCTGCACCTGCTCATGTCTAATAACATTAAATAGATCATATCAAGAATTATTCTAAATAAATAGAAAAATGTATCGCATGGAATTAAAAATAAAAACAAAAGATACAATCGTTCACGTCAGACATTCTAATATCCTGGTCAAAACTGCCCCGTCTCCCCTACTGAATAACTAGATTGAGACTTCTTGTTTTTGGTACCTCATCATTTTAATCACATTTAATATTAATCTGCGGGTCATAATATCATCTGTGGTCATTGGTTTCGGCCATGGTACGCCACTAAGCCCGATCTTGCCTTTAATTTACGCTACATTATGAAGACTAATATTAAAAATAAACTGGCCAAGTGCAAGTCGGACTCGCACTCGTAGGGTTCCGTACCACACTACAGTATTTTATAAGATCGAGCAAAAAATACCACTATCATTTTTCACCAACAAAAAAATAATATAAATAAACATTTTATTTCTTATAACGCCATCTAACGTTTAACAAAGGTGTTAGGGATTGACATTTCAATATAACGCTATCTATGGGACGTTTACCTAACTAAGCGTTCTTAGATGGCGTGAAATGCCGACAAAAACACGTTTCTTGTATGGGGACCCTCTATTATTTTTAACTTTATTCTGTTTTTAGTATTTGTTTGTTATAGCGGCAACAGAAATACATCATCTGTGAAAATTTCAACTGTCTAACTATCACGGTTCATGAGATACAGCCTGGTGTCAGACGGACACACAGACAGACAAACAGACAAACAGACAAACAGACAAACAGACAGACAGACGGACAGCGGAGTCTTAGTAATAGGGTCCCGTTTTACCCTTTGGGTACGGAACCCTAAATACGTTTGTAATTCTGTCACTCTGTCTGTTTGTTACCTAATCAGGCTTAAACGGACGATCCGATCTTACTGAAATTTAACAAGGAGGTACTTTATAGCATGAGGATGATCACAAGCTACTAGTACTATATATATATATATATATATATATATATATATATATATATATATATAGGTGCCTATCTACCTTATACATACATTACCTACAAATAAAATACAAAAAATCCATATATTCCATAAGTATGTAACGGGAAATAAACCCATCAGTGATTTTAAACTTTAGTGTTACGGTATTTCCGTTTTGAGGATAATATGAAACCAATTTGAGGCCCCAATATAACGCGAATCATTGTTCAAGTAGATACCTCATATTTAAAGACAGACTAAACATGGACGGCCCTTTAACATAAAGGATTTCCTTCGAAACGGGAGGTCGCTAATTTAAATCTTAGCCAATAGATTTTTCTATGTCCATTCAGATCACAGATGCATCAGTGGATCTGGCTCAGTGGCGTGTCTTGGGGGAGGCATACGTCCAGCAGTGGACTGATACCGGCTGATAAAATGATGACAATGTGCATTCAAAGGGTGCTCGTTCACAGGCGGTAGAAGCCTCATGTCCATGTTCCACCTATTTTGCAGATTTTAGCATACGCCATAACGCCATGACCTTACAGTGTTCTGGAAGCACGCAGCTTTTGAGAATCACACCATTCTAAGCCTAGCATGTTCACCATCTACGATCACATAATGTACTATCGGATCATGATATGTACTGTGATCGGTATGCGTTTCTCTAAGTTGTGTTTCACTATTTCACTTTTTTTATTTTTTTTATATAATACAATTGTCTGAAGTACTGAAAAACACAGTTACATGTATGGTTGGTTTTAACCTACTTTAATTTTTTTTTAATATTCTGACGTAAACGATTGGATGACAGCTGAATGGTTCATTACTTTTTTTTTCTAATTCAAAGCGTTAAAATTCTGCTTTTGCTATGTTTACTTGATAATTGGTTATGATTTATTTTATGATTTATGATTGTGACGTGTATATGTGCGTATATTAATACTGCCTACATACTGAATAAATGCTTTGATTCTTGAAATTCTTTGACTAAGAGAGTATAATAATAAAGGTCACTTAGTATGTTATTTTATATTAATACTAGTTGATACCTGCGACTTCGTTCACGAACACCGAGAATTTAGTAGCCTATGTTCATCCTCATGCCGTAAAATATCTCCTTGTTAAATTTCAGTAAGAACGGATCGTCCGTTTAAGCGTGATTAGGTAACAAACAGACAGAGTGACAGAGTTACAAACGTTTTTATAATACTTTTATAATTAATATGGAAATATGGATTCAAGCGGCAATTATAGGCATAACATAAAATTAATTGCATATTAATTTAACCGAAAAATATCTGAAATAAAAACAGCTAGCATAAATTGTGTCAATAGGATAATTATTATGTATTATGCTCATATAAGTATTATTAGTATCTGTGTTATAAGTAGATACACTTACATGTATGTATTTATATATATATATATATATATATATAGATATTTAAAGTTGGGTACAGATTGGTGCAATGCAACATGTAATGCAACATGCAATGCAAGAATTTGAGGTCCACATTGCTGCAATGTATCATGTAATGTAACAGAATTCCCATAGTGTGGACGCCTCGCGCGCACGAACTGCGCCTGGGTCGCGCACGCTCCGAGCATTACAACTCGTGCGTGGCTCGATCCGAGATTTGTCCGTTTTTAGTACGAACACAAAGGGATTTTCGATTCTGGACGTTCTGATTCGTAGTCAATGCGCGTACCGCGCGCGCCACACGTCCAAGGCAGCAGGGAACATGCAATGTAAGGCAGAATATTACATTACATGTTGCATTGCACCAATCTGTACCCACCTTAAGGTATAAAAATCGATACACCAGCGTCCATTACAGTCTCGCAATATATTTCACTGTTTGGTTGTCTGGAAGAAATCGCTTTAAGCGATAAGACCGCCCTTTGCATTACATAGCTTAAGTATTTTTAATTTGTTTATGTTCAATGTTTATTTTATAAGTGGTGTGCAAATAAAGTGTTATCTATCTATCTATCTAAATCAGAAATAAAATCATTTTCCAAGTAATTTACCTGAGCTCAGTTAGACATATCATAATAATACTTAGCCTTAGACTTAGTGCTTATCTGTAAAACAAATCAAAATAAGGTAGTCAGGGAACCTTGAGAACTGGTTAAATTGATTCAAGTAACACATATACATATACATAACACATACACATAATATAAGTTATATAACGTAAGCCGCGCACTTAGCAAGTTGCTTAGATTTAGCCAGTGACGGTTGCGAATCTTAAAGGGCAGGGTTATTTTCAATCATTCGAAAGCAGTAAAAGCAAATTTAGAGTCGGAAACTGCCTTTATTCTGACTTGGATCTTTCTTTACAATTCACAATGCACTAATCGGTTACTTTTGATATCGAAAAAAATGAGTGATTCTAATTGGACATGTTTTTGCGACAAAATAGCTCACGGATTTATCAATATTCAAAATTAAGAATGAAGCTTCCGAATCCGAAAAGGTTTTCGAAATATTGAGAATAAGGGGAAGGGGCTTTATTGTTTAAAATATAACTGCTACAAACTAATTAACTGATTTAAGTGAAGTATATTAATTAAAATTGTTTAATACTTCAGATCACGTTGCTACTGTATGCTTGCTGATAATAATGTGTATTTGTTTAAATAAAATCAAGCGTTTATTCTATTTATATGTGTATTGAAATTATAGCACTTAATAAAACCCATAAGGAAAATAATATCAAAATGCGGTCATTGGAAAACGATTTCCAACTTGATTATACGAAGAACAATATAATTAAAATGTAAGTTTCCAAGAATTCATTAAATTAATGTTACCTATATTTTGAGTTTATATTTGGTTACTGACCAAAATATAATTTGGTACAATAATATTATCGCAAAATCTGTTTAATTCAAAGTACAAAAAACATTTATAAACTAAACTAAAATTGTAGGTAGGGTATAATAATATTGTATTACCTGAATATTGTAAACTTTAAACTTTCGCGATTTGAACACATAGTTATAAATAAAATATCTAACTGAAATATTTAACTGTAATATTTAACCGAAACACTCAACCGAAATATTCAACTAAAACATTCAACATAAATATCTAACTAAAATATTAAAGTGAAACGAGTTGGGAGCGACGGAGTCGGCAGTCGCAGCGTCGTCGAGTGAAGGCAGCGACGCAGCAATTCGGCGCGTGCACCAGGGACAACGACCTGCGATGCTCTGCCACCCACTGCACCTGTACGCACCACGAGCTCCACTCCCAGCCACCTGAAACATGAAATAGTTTGATTTAACTGAAATTTTTCACCGAAATATTTAACCGAAATATTTAACTGAAATACTTAACAGAAATATTCAACCGAAATATTTAACCGAAATATTTAACTGAAACATTTAACTAAAATACTTTAACCGAAAATTTAACTGAAATGTTTAACCGAAATGTTTAGCTGAAATGTTTTAACTGAATATCCAACTGAATATTTAACCGAAATATTAAACCGAAATATCCAGTTATAAATATTTAAATACGGGACTTATCGCGCCTAAAACATAAATCTTATCTACTCGACGTTTCGACCAAGTTGCATTGATCGTGGTCACGAGACGACTGAATGTTGTGAGTGTCCGCACCGCTATTTATAGGAGAGATCGTTGGAAACTACCCTCAATTAATTTAATTTTTAATTTTTATCAGTGTTGCCATTGCGACACACAACACTGACAATATCGGCAGATTTTTGCTGCTTTGATCTTTGATTCGAACACTTGCTAATCACAGGGTTCCATGTTGCGGCCAACCTAAATCCATCCTCCCGGTTGAAATTGGGATGCTTCTTTATTTCTACCGCTTCACGCACAATACGGGAGTAATAGTGGCGGTCGGTCGAGAGGATCTTAGGGTCATGAAGTTCGATCCAGTGATTAGGTCCGGATTCCAGTAAGTGCTCGGCGATAGCAGATTTATTGACCTGGCAGTTTTTTACAGCTGCGATGTGTTCTTTGACCCTTTCTGCAATAGTACGCTTGGTCTGTCCGATATACGATTTACCGCAGCTGCAATCGATTTTGCACACACCAGGTATCTGAAAAGGAATCACATCCTTCGGCGAACGGACCTGCGTTGATATCTTCGTTAGGGGAGTGAATACTGTCTTGATAGAGTATTTACGTAGTACAGTACCGATCTTGTCCGTCACTCCCTTCACGTATGGCATGAACGCTGCCTGCCGTTCAACGTCAGTGGTCCTCTCCTTATATCTGCGTCTAGAATGACCTCTTCCCGCCTTGTAGCCGTTTTTTATCAGAACCTCCTGAACATGTGCGATTTCTTCCTCTAGGTGTTCAGGGTCACAGAGGTCACGAGCTCTATCCATTAATGACCTGGCTACAGATCCCAGGTGACGGGGGTGATGGTGGGACGAGGCATTCAGATACCTATCAGTATGGGTCGCTTTCCTATAGACAGAATGTGATAATGAACCATCAGGTCTCACCATAACTTTGACATCAAGGAAAGGCAGTGTTTTGTTCGTTTCTAGTAATAAGTAGTAATAAGTAGTAGTAATAGTGATAACTTGGTCGAAACGTCGAGTAGATAAGATTTATGTTTTAGGCGCGATAAGTCCCGTATTTAAATATTTATAACTGGATATTTCGGTTTAATATTTCGGTTAAATATTCAGTTGGATATTCAGTTAAAACATTTCAGCTAAACATTTCGGTTAAACATTTCAGTTAAATTTTCGGTTAAAGTATTTTAGTTAAATGTTTCAGTTAAATATTTCGGTTAAATATTTCGGTTGAATATTTCTGTTAAGTATTTCAGTTAAATATTTCGGTTAAATATTTCGGTGAAAAATTTCAGTTAAATCAAACTATTTCATGTTTCAGGTGGCTGGGAGTGGAGCTCGTGGTGCGTACAGGTGCAGTGGGTGGCAGAGCATCGCAGGTCGTTGTCCCTGGTGCACGCGCCGACTTGCTGCGTCGCTGCCTTCACTCGACGACGCTGCGACTGCCGACTCCGTCGCTCCCAACTCGTTTCACTTTAATATTTTAGTTAGATATTTATGTTGAATATTTCGGTTGAGTGTTTCGGTTAAATATTACAGTTAAATATTTCAGTTAGATATTTTATTCATAACTACCTGAATATTGTTATGATACTTTAAGTTTTTTTTCTTATTCTTGGTAATCAATAAAGAGTTATTGTATTGTATTGTAATATATTTTCAAATGATAATAAAGCCGAACATAATATTCACATTATATCATATAATAATATTCACATCACGATAAAAAAAAACATACAAACCTAAAATGTTATAGGTAAGTCCCTTAAAAATAAAATATATTGATGTAATTTAAAGGTACTTAGTAAGAAATTAATATGAACATTAAGATATTAAGCCGCAAGATGCCAACAAGCAACAACATTGAATATCATTAGTCATATATAACACTTTTATACATATACATAAAATGTGTATTTCAGTTTCATGCCCCAAGTCTTTTATAATTCTCATACATGGATACTTTTTTCAGTAAAGTGCCCCATAATATGGGGCCCTTTTCTCACTAGCCCGAGCCGGCCCTGTGCGATGGCGCGATAACAACGAGGTTATGATTTCAGATAGAGGTACCTTCACGGGCGTTCGTTCTGATGTACAGATTACCTATCTCCCCATCTCGTGTGCAACACTCATTTACATAAAAACTATTATTTTTCAACGATAACTTTATCTCACATCGATTAAGTTTTTTGCGGTAATAGAAGTTTGAACTTGGATGTGTTTTAATTTTATTTTGCTTTGTGTCTTGTGTGTTAATTTTACGTAAGTTTGTAGGTTGGTATAGTGTGTTGTTACTAGAGTGTGATGTTTCGTGGTTTCATGAAATTTTATTTTTTGTGGATTATTTTTGTTCTTGTATCTAAATTAATTGTTTTTATTACCTCTTCATATTTCTACGATTTCATCTTAAATAAATAATGGGAAAAGGCTTGTGTCCGCATGTTTAAAAAATATTTCTGAAGAATGAAGCTTTTAATATTTTTTTTTGTAAATCATGATATAAAAAAGGTATAGGTACTTTAACTTAATTTTTCTTAAGCGTTGTCTTTTAACACACTTAAAAATGTTGACGAAACTGTTGAAAAACAGAAACGCTAATTCAAAATTGCTACGTTTGATCAGCAAACCAGAGACAACTAGAGATCATAGAAATATACTATGTCCCAAACTATCTCAAATATCAAAGTATCAATCTCAACATCGCCCCACATACCATCCCATCAAAAACTAGAACCAAGTTTCCTTGTAAACATACAACATTCCATCACACATAAAATAAAAAGAAATACACAAATTGGGAGCATTTAGACGTCCCAGTTATCTCCCCACTTGCTGGAAGGTTTCAAATTCATAAAAGAAAGCCAGTGTTCAGATATGAGCCGACGATGGCGCCATCTACATCGGACAGATAAACTGGCATAAATCAAGAGTACTTCGCCGTGATAATACACAGTCCTCAACGAGATAAAACAAATTAATCAGTACGATTTTGTGTGGAGCTAATGGATTCCTAATGCGGTCCGGAGGCAGCCATGTTTTTAGTTGTTTGAGAGATAACGATGTTCTAATAATTTTACTAACAAATTATTTAAATTTAGAATAGATTTTATCTTCAATAGATATTGCGTTATGCAATTAAAAAATCTGCCATTCCAATTTAAATACTATTCAAAATGTTGCCAGCCTGTAACAAGATTTGAAAGGAGTCTTTGGATATGGACACATGATTCTAAATTTAAAAAAAACTCAGAAACTAAAAACCGGCAGCGTGAAAAAGCTCATACAAAGTGATGTAGCACAACAACTGTTACTGGCTGATAGGGTTCGGTTCATTTGATCGAGCGATAAGGCTGGCAATCGATACGTTATCAGTGCCTCCCTCCCCTCACCGCCCCTCGGGTGGCGTAGCGTTGGACAACAAATCATTTTATATTTTGAACTATTGAATAGTAAAAAAAGTACCTTTTCTATTATGTTAGAATTTTTAATGAGCTTTTCATATTACAAGATACTTACTATCTTACCTTTTTGATTAGGATCACAGTACTCACGCGCTTGATTTGAAGTATATAATGCCTCTGTTTTTTATTGGAAAGCATGGATTTTTTTTAAAACTGTAAGTGATTTTAAGTTGTGTAATTTATGCTTTATTGAATTATATTGGTCCTCATGACAATTTTAAAATTACTAATAACTACTAAACTAACTTAATATGAAACTATACCATTAACGATTGCCATAAATATTGGTACATATATTTCGATATTAATTATATTCAATAAAAATAAATCTTACATAATGCAAAATAAATATTACTCTTTACGGCTTTTTCTGCTATCCCTCCCCCACATTTAGGCGATGGCGAGATGGTGGTCGAGATAATCGGACGATCAAATTACAGGCAGCGGTCGCCACCTACCGCGGGAGACAGGTGAAGGCCGCGCCAGGGAGACCACTGACCAGCTACCAGGAAACTGGTGCAGCATCAGGGAAGTCGTCAGTATAGGTCAAAAGATAATTGGGGTAGAGAACTTAAGTGTACCTCTATTACATAGGGATAAGTGGTTGGAATTCTGCTAGTCCGCCTGGGGCGGTACCGACACTTTGCCAATTAATTTTCAGCCGTGAAATAGGAATGTTTTTTTTAACCGACTTCAAAAAAGGAGGTTTCTCAATTTTTTTTCTCAATTCGACTGTCTGTCTGTCTGTCTGTCTGTCTGTCTGTCCGTCTGTCACCAGGCTGTATCTCATGAACCGTGATAGTTAGACAGTTGAATTTTTTACAGATGATGTATTTCTATTGCTGCTATAACAACAAATACTAAAAACAGAATATAAAATTAAAAATAATAGGGGGTCCCTATACAAAAAACGTGTTTTTTTTCGGCATTTCAAGATAACGTCCAAAGATGGCGTTATATTGAAATGCCAATCCCTAACTCCTTTGTTCCGTACCACACTACAGTATTTTATAAGATCGAGCAAAGTAAACCACTATAATTTTTTGCCAGCAAAAAATTATAATTAATAAACATTTTATTTTTAATAACGCCATCTACCGTCTAAGATGGCGTTATTAAAAATAAAATGTTTATTAATTATAATTTTTTGCTGGCAAAAAATTATAGTGGTTTACTTTGCTCGATCTTATAAAATACTGTAGTGTGGTACGGAACCCTACGAGTGCTAGTCCGACTTGCACTTGGCCAGTTTATATTATACGAAAATGGGTAGCGCTTGCCCACTATCTCACCTGATGTTAAGTGACGATGCGGTCGATGATGTAGCGCGCTTAACCAAAAGATACCTAAAGTTAATAAAGCATTAGTGTTTTAGTCATATATTTTATAACTGTAGTATGAGTTATACCTACTGCTAGAGGTCATTCTACACCTGTTGTTAATAGGTTATCTAAATTGTTTTAATCGAGCGTTTTCCCCGATCCGTGGAATGTGTCATGTGTACTAATAGGTACTTGTTTAAGTTATATACCAATAAATAAGTTATCTATAAATTACTCAGTATTTGTGGTTAAGTTGTGGAATATTTTAGGAGGTTGCCGACTGCCTGACATCTGTCTTTAAAACACTAGAAAACCCTATCCAAATCGGATCAGTAGTTTTTGAGAATAAACTTATGGGTCAAATACCCTCCTTTCTCGAAGTGGTTTATGGTGCATCATCTTAATATGCACTTGAGTATGTTTTTTTGTTGTAAGTTTATATAAAATTATATTTATATATTTGTGGCATACATTGATAACCTAGAATACTGAAAATATCTCGATGAAAATTTAAATGGTACCACCTAGAAATTATACCATTTCAAACGAAAAAAGAACTTTCCTAATCGATTCAGGCGTCTTGAATAATTGGTGAACATACATAAATAAGATTCCGACGAATTGAGAACCTCCCCCTTTTTTGTGAAGTCGGTTAATAAATTGTAAAAAACCAGTCTCACATTAATCCAGTTGAAAATCGACTACACAAGAGTAATCCGTGAGTAACAAGAGGAAAATATTTGAGTACTTGTTAGCGGTAACGTCACAGATAAGTAACGTAGTCACTATGTAAGTTATGTGTAACTTTGGTATACAGAATAATGTAACAGAATAATGAATAGTACAACTTTGGTGTAGGTCAATAGCCTTAATAAATAATTACAATGAAACTGACGTTATTGAGTGGATGATTTTCCTTCAGCATTGTATTATATTGAGTTATTTAACTCATAGTTAACCAACTGCTTTAGCCTTAAATTATCACATGCGTGAAAATCATGAAAGTTTTTAACCGACTTCAAAAAAAGGAGGAGGTTTCTCAATTCAACCGTATATCTGTTTTTTTAATGTTTGTTCGCGGATAATCGTCGTTTATGAGCCGATTTTGATTATTATTTTTTTGTTGAGAAGGAAATATCCCAAGTGTAGTACCATGGTCATTTTTTATCGAGGTCTGATAAGTATCTCCAGAGATATGGAGATAAACACCGCAAACTTGGTACTGAAAATTAATAGCGCGGCATTGAAGTCGGTTCTTTTTAGTTTTTAAACGATCTTATTATTATATCTTTTAGTAGCCTATAAGATATGCGTTTGACCACAATCTCACCTGGTAGTAAGTAATTATGTGGTCTAGGATGGTGGTCACGTCTAGGCCTAGAATGATCTGACTCTCACTAGGGCTGTATGCTATAACTTCAAATGCCGCGCGAGCACAGAAATATGAATACAAGCGCGCGAGTAAGTTTCAGTAGAAAGTTTGAGATGTTCATCTCTATATATCTGGAGATACTGATCAGATCTGATTTAACCGTATAATGAGACCACCGTGGAAATGTACCCTACTCAAGAAAAAACTAATCTTTTGAATCAGTTCATAATTGGTGGAGTAATTGCGTAACAAACATAAAAAAAACATACAGACGAATTGAGAACGATAACTTTGGAAAGTCGATTGAAAAACAGTACATCCCAAGAATAGGTCTTTTTTTACACAGAACTGGGTAGCACTTGACCAATATCGCACCTGATGTTAAGTGACGATGCGGTTGATGATGGAGCGTGCTTACCCAGAAGATACCTATTCACTCGCGATTTGAAGACCCCCATATTGTACTTACTTTGTCTTCTCGCTTAAACTGGTTTATTACAGGTAACTTGAGAATGACAAAAAGGACATGTTAAATTTATATGAGCCTCTAGATGGTCTCCCTGATCAGTTGGTTTGACCTAGCCCAAAGGTCGGCAACCCTTAGAGTCGTAATTAAAAATTAAAATTTACATGGATTTAGGTTAGGTTCTAGCTTAAATCCGTGATTAAAAACTCAAGTTGTATCAATCTCAAACCTTAGACCTCTAACTATCAACGCGATTGTCTCATAGTCTTCTGCCGTATCCTAAAATATATAAAATGGTGGCCCGTCATAACAGATCGGCCCATATTGCATTGTAAGGCTAATTGGATTGAGATGTGTATCGCCCCGCGATAAAATGGAATAGATAACATTCTGTAGTGACTTATTAAGGCCGTTCCCAGAATAATATTAGATCGCAAGATACGCGGCCGCGGCAGTGTGTGCGTAGCGTCCGCATAAAAACTACGCTATAAAAACATGTGAAACTAGCTTTATTTGAGAGAATTCAAATTTTTTTTTAACTTCTTATAGGCTATACATATATATAGGCTAGTGTTTGACCACTATCTCACCTGTTGGTAAGTAAGAATGCGGTCGAAGATGGTAAGCACGCTAGGCCTAGAATGGGAACTGGCTCTCAAGGATAGCTGCCGGAACACATTAGATGTTTAACGACAGATTTTTTCTAACATGAGGGTGGTAGCTGGCCAGGCGGACACTAGATAGTATCCTACCACCATGCGAGGGGTCTTTGGTTTCTTAACGATGTTTTTCCTTCACCGGAGGGCCACTGTGAAAAGCGCTTGCGGAACTATTTTTTAATTGATGGATGCTATTGCACTTTGCCAGAGTTGACAACTTCATCGCATCGTGGTCAACAAATACGTATGCAAATATTATGTCTATTCAACAATAACTAAATAAAACATAATTTCCTTTCTTCACCAAATCAATATAAACGGGTGTTTTGTAGTGTATATTCACTCAAAATCTGAAAAAGAATCTTGATTATTTACAAAAACTACGACATTTTGCATTCCATATTTTTATCGATTTTTTGCGAACTCTACTTAACCCTATCGTGCGATCTGAACAACGGATCGCGTTGTGTAGTTTTTGCGAAATTGGTACCGATCGAGTTTTACCCAGTCCGAGTTGATTCTCTGAAGTATCGCTCTATCGCAACATCAATCTACGACAACCCTGAAATGCAAGAAATCGCGTGAGTGGCCTAAAGTCACCTAACTTACAGCTTATAAGTTAAAGCTAAGGTAAGCTAATGCAAGGTGACTACCAGAATAATGGCAAGTATAAATGCAAGTTTCTTTTTTGTGCTAAAGCAAGAAATTTAGTCCATTTTCAGGGTCATTTTATTTCAGGCATTATGTCTTAATATAAATTCTAATCAAAGGCTATTATCAACCGACTTCCAAAAAAAAGGAGGTTCTCAATTCGTCTGTATGTTTTTTTGTATGTATGTTACGCGATTACACCGTCAATTGTTAACCGATTCGAATGATTCTTTTTTTAATCGGTAGGAAGTACATTTCCGAGATGGTCCCATTGTAATTTAATCGATAGATTTGATAAGTATCTCTAGAGATATGACGATAAACGTCTCAAACTTGCTACTGAAACTGACTCGCGCGGCATGGAAGTCGGTTGTTTTAGTTTTTTAACTATCTTAATTATTAGACTACATTTTTATACAATAGTTTTCATATATTCTGACTATCTTGAATATTGCATAGTACTTATATTGAAATTGCATCAAAATCAGTAAAATTAAAATTGGTGTAGTTATATTTTAAATAGTAGGCCTAAACATAAATTTTATTTAAACAACTTAAAAATAATTACCTAATGACAATATCAAAATTATATAAACTACAATAATAATATCTATACTACAAATAAAAGACAGAACCTAGGTCGCTACCTGCCGGTAATGTTCCCATAAAACTAGCGACGTTACCTCGTTGTATAGCTAGGCTAATACGTTGGCCGAGGTAAGCGCCAGCTCTTTGGTCACGGGTGATGTCAATTAGGCGTCTGGACGACTCCTTAACAAAACTTCGGGCATCTAGACCCCTCTGTTTCGACCCCAAACGGAAGAAATATGTATCCATCACCAATGGTAGCATATTTCCTCCGTTTGAGGTTTTCTGCAGCATCCTATTACTAAGACTCCGCTGTCCGTCTGTCTGTCTGTCCGTCTCTCTGTCCGTCTGTCACCAGGCTGTATCTCATGAACCGTGATAGTTAGACAGTTGGAATTTTCACAGATGATGTATTTCTGTTGCCGCTATAACAACAAATACTAAAAACAGAGTAAAGTTAAAAATAATAGAGGGTCCCCATACAAGAAACGTGTTTTTTTCGGCTATTCACGCCATCTATAAACGCTTAGTTAGGTAAATGTCCCATAGATGGCGTTATATTGAAATGTCGATCCCTAACACCTTTGTTAGACGTTAGATGGCGTTATAAGAAATTAAATGTTTAATAATTATTTTTTTTGCTGGCGAAAAATGATATTGGTATTTTTTGCTCGATCTTATAAAATACTGTAGCGTGGTACGGAACCCTACGAGTGCGAGTCCGACTTGCAATTGGCCAGTTTATTTAATGCACTGACAACACGCGTTTTTGATGTGTCGATGCGTTCTCTGCCTATTAGTACAATACAAAGGTTACACCGTGTCGGCGGGCTTGCGTTTGATGGGCGTCCCGATTGCGTTCAACGCGCGTCGTCAGCGCATGGTGTGCAAAGGCTCTAACGCTTTCTAATTTGTATTATTCTAAAGATATATCATTACAATTAATTGCCAAACCTACACAGCAATAACAAATCGGAGAAACGCGTGGGATACCAGATATTACCCATATTTCAAAATTTCGACGACGTATCATATTTCCATAAAAATGCCAACACATTACCTCTAATCGCATTCACAATCAAACTCATTTTTTTAATTTATATATATACTTAATAATAATTACCGTTCATTTAAATTAATTGCTCTTTATAAATATAGTCATAAAATCGTGATGGTTAAAGATAATGATCTTTGTATAAGGTAACTAATTAAAGGCACAGCTGAGAGATATTTAATGCAGTAGTAGTAATATCTTTTAGTGTGTTTTAATTAGTTTTAATGTTTTTTTTAATATCTGATAGGCCGGCGTATGATCATTATCTCGCCAGGTGATAAGCGATGATATGGTCGAAGATGATAGCCCGGTGGCGTAATCGGGAGAACGGTTGACTTTGATGCCAGAGGTACCGAGTTCAAACCGCCGTGCATCAATGGATCTGTCGCCAAACATCTTATGTGTTCCGGCAGCTATCCTTGAGAGCCAGTTCCCATTCTTCGTGCTTACCATCTTCTACCGCATCACTTACCAACAGGTGAGATAGTGGTCAAACGCAAGCCTATAAGATATAAAAAAAAGATGATGTGAATACGCTAGGCCTAGAATGTTCTGACTCTCAGGGGCTGTGTGCTGCCGGAACACCGTAAGGTTATGGCGGCAGATTTTCTCCTTGATGGTGGTAAGCTACTTATTGGTCGCAAGTTAGGCGGAACATCGATATAATGCTCCTATAATTGACGTATACGGCTGAATATACTATTATTATGTCAATCCACAATTTATGAAAAAAAAAAAACATTTTCTAGTGTGCATACATACTACAGGGTTTTACGTTCTCCTAACATGGTGTCATTTAAAATATAATGAAACCACGGTAATATAATGAAGCTAAAACCGATGATTTATAGTTATTCCGCGTAGGAAGTTTAGAATTCCCAATCAGTAAGTATTAACAATTCATTATTCTGTGGTATTAATAATATTCCACGTATAATACATACATCCCTTCCTCAATGGTAAATGGTAATCATATTATTTATCATTTTCCTGTGATATTTATCTTATATTATGTATATACCATACTGTAAATAATTTTGCAAGATATATTTATATTTTACGCTAGCAACCAGCCCCGCATCAGCTGGTTGCGTTGAGTATTAACTAACATTTTCAACATTCATTGTCATATTTAAACTAATTTACAATACACCTAAACCTTCCTCATGAAACACTCTGTCTATTGGTGAAAACCGCTTGATAAACCGTTCAGTAATTTTAGAGTTTTGAACAGACAGACTGACAGACGAGGTGGGGGACTTTTTGTATTATAATATTTAGTGATGGTACGATACTATATAAATGCAGTATATTTTACCTGTATGTGACCGAGTTTGATTTGCGCCGCGTTTGTAATAATATTATTTATTACTAGCTGTGTCCCGCGATTTTACCCGCGTAAACATCGTTTCCTTGGGAATATCGGGATAAAAACTGGCCAAGTGCAAGTCGGACTCGCACTCGTAGGGTTCCGTAACACAGTTAAGTATTCCATAACTATGATTTTTCGCAAGTACAAAATTAACTTTGTTTTTCATAGTGTTTGTATGAAAAACAAAGTTATCTTTGCGGTCGCCATATCTCAAAAACTGCTGGCTGTATCTCGTTCAAACCAATTTTCGTTGTTAGTTTTTATTGAGATCTACAGCATATATAATTTTTAGATTTTTCAATCCCATACTTTAAAAGTTAGAGGGGGGGGGGACACACATTTTACCACTTTAGACGCGCCTATCTTTCAAATGGTTGACTTTGAGAAAAATGATTTTAGAAACCTTAATGTCATTTTTGAAGACCTATCCATAGACACCCCACACGTATAGATTTAAAGAAAACAATTTTTTTTTGTTTCAGTTCCATGTATGGGATGCCCCCCCTTAAACTTTTATTTTTTTACTTTTGTATAAAAATCGGAAAGCGGTTTACAGAATACATCTACTTACAAAGTTTCAATTCTGTAGTCCTAACAGTTTCGGAATAAAATGGCTGTGACATACGGACGGACAGACAGACAGACAGACAGACATGACGAATCTATAAGGGTTCCGTTTTTGCCATTCAGCTACGGAACCCTAAAAAGTACCCAATGTGTTATTCCAAGGTCTAGGCTATCTATATACCAAATTACAGCTCAATCGGTTTAGTAGTTTTACAGTGAAAGAGTTACAAACATCCATACAACAATATATACAATATATAAACTATACAAACTTTCGCGTTTTTAGGGTTCCGTAGCCGAATGCCAAAAAAGTAACCCTTATAGATTCGTCATGTCTGTCTGTCTGTCCGTCCTTATGTCACAGCCATTTTATTCCGAAACTGTTAGGACTATAGAATTAAAACTTGGTAGATAGATGTATTCTGTGAACCGTTTTTCGATTTTTATACAAAAATAAAAAATATAAAAGTTTAAGGGGGGCATCCCATACATGGAACTGAAACAAAACAATTTTTTTTCTTCAAACCTATGCGTGTGGGTTGTCTATAGATAGGTCTTTAAAAATGTCATTGAGGTTCCTAAAATATTTTTTTCTCAAATTCAATAATTTTAATGATAGGGGCGTCTAAAGTGGTAAAACGTGTGGTTCCCTCCCTCTAACTTTTAAAGTACGAGATATACTGTAGATCTCAATAAAAGCTAACAATGAAAAGTAGTTTGAACGAGATACAGTCAGCAGTTTTTGAGATATAGCGACCGCAAAGGTAACTTTGTTTTTTATACAAACGCTATGAAAAACAAAGTTATTTTTTTAGTTGCGAAAAATCATAGTTATAGAATACTTTACTGTGTTACGGAACCCTACGAGTGCGAGTCCGACTTGCACTTGGCCAGTTTATTAATATTGTAAGGATGTGGCTGCGTCTGGATGCGTCTTCTTTGTACTCCTGACTGCAACATGGTCTTTGCACTAAACCTGAGATTCGCCTAAGATTCTCAAAATTACTCAAAAAATAACATCGAGAGCGAATCAAAATCTCAAGACATAAATATTGCAGATAGGTTAATGAGACATATAAAGATTACAGGTTTATAATGATAGCTCATTTATGATGATATCTGCTTATAACAGATACAGTGCCACGCAACACTTTGCTAGCTAGATAGCCAGAATTGAGGTTTATTTTCACAAGTTTTCTTATCGTGTACATTATATGTATGTTTGAGTGGGTTAAATCGCAACTAAATAAGAACTCGATTTGGTATACTTGCGTGTCTTCGGTGATAATGCAAAATAAAAAAAAAACTATTACGCATAATTAAGAAAAGACAATAACTGGGCACCTATTTAATTGTTTAAGACATTTGAAATTTATTTGACTAGTCAACCGTTTGAATAATAAAATAATATATTATCAAGACAGATCTAGACATCTTTTTTTTTCTACGCTACAATCATCATCATCATCAGCCGGTGTTTGTCTACTGCTGGACGTAGGCCACTCCCAAGATGCACCACTGAGCCCAATCTTAGGCTCTTCTTTTCCAGTAATTGCCTTGAGAACTTGGCTTTGTGTGACTTTCCATCTTTGGGAGGGATATGCCCTAATTGCCACGCGGGGCAGGCGGGTTGGCAATTAGCTTCTTGCACCGGTAACGCTGCTGTCCGTCACCGGCCTGTAGTATTTAGCTACGCCATAATTTTGAAATGGTTATACCGCCATTTGTCGGTCGCCGAAGCCTCGTTCGTTGGTCAGCAGGATGCACCACGGGCAGGTTAGGTTGTTTCTACGCTATACTTGACGTCAAAATCCTTTACTCTAGGTACGGTCTATATGTTTTTGTTGCGTAACGTAATAAATAAAGTATTTGTCCGCAAATCTGTGTGAATCATTAGCCGATAGGGGGCGAAGGTGACGCTTGTCACGTCCTATCGCTACTCTGGTACAAGTCATATATGAGCAGCGACTTTATTTTACAAGCTTTTATTTAACACTAGCAGTGACCCACGGCATTGCCCCCGTTTAATCCTGGTTATAAACCTTTCTCTTGAATCACTCTATCTATTGCTAAAATCTGTTTTAAAATACGTTGCGTAGTTTAAAAGATCTAAGCGTACAGACCGCTGGAGCGAAATGTTTTATACTATGTAATAAAAATGTAACGTTTATATGTATGTTTTTTTTATCTGATAGGATTGCATAGCATTGACCACTATCCCGTTTGCTGACAAGCAACGATGTGGTCGAAGATGGTGAAATTTTCAAGGACTGTGTGCTGCAGGAATACCGTAAGGTCATGGCGGCAGATTTTCTATATGATGGTGCTAAGCTACTTTTTGGTAGCAAGTCAGGTAGAACACTGATATAATGCTCATCAAAAGCCACCTAGCAAGTGTAATGGAACTTTTTTTTAATGAAAACTTAATTATTATAATATTTTTTTATACATTTTAAAATGATAACGTTAATCAATGTAAACGCCTATTCTCATGTCTTATACCATAGACATTGCGCACAGCCGATTTCATCCTTTGTTAGCGGAGAAAAATGCCAACACCATGGCAGATAGTATATTCCTCGGAGATTCGTGACCTGCGATGTACTAACACCATAATATGGTATACTAGGGGTTTTGCAGGGGAATGGGGTTTTAAGATTTCTAAGATTTTGTTAATTTTTGAGATTTTAATGGGGTTTTAAGGGTATTAAAAATTTCTGAAATAAATTATTTATACAAATTCACATCACGGGTCGTACACGCCCGGTCTTTTGGAGGGCTTTGATGGAGCCTAAGCCAACACCAAGAGGCCTTTTACAATTTTAACTTAGAACTACTGTGTGTGGGAAACTACTTTATAAAAAGATGGTGCATTATATTATCATGAATGATGACTATTGAATGAGCTGATTGATGTCTGATTGATGGTCTATGTGACGAGGTACGGCACCCGCCAATTATGCCTCATTTCAAAATATTAAGGGTGGTGACTCGCTATACACTTAATGGGCCCCCCATAAAGGCGGGCCGTTTTGTCGGCCCCGAGGGGCAACATTGGCGTGGTTAGCTTAGGGTGTTGAGCGGTGTGCTGCACTTTGAGACATAATAAAAATAAGGCACTGTCATTCAAACCAATAATTGTGCCAATAACATAGAATTACAGAACGAAAGAGCCCGGTGGCGTAATCGGGAGAACGGTCGGCTTTGACGCCGTGGTACCGAGTTCAAACCCCGCCGTGCACCAATGGATTTTTTCTATCGAAAAATTTATGTGCGCTTCTCACAGTGGCCCTCCGGTGAAGGAAAACATCGTTAAAAAACCAACAACCCCCGCATGGTGGTAGGACACTATCTAGTGTCCGCCTGGCCAGCTACCACCCTCAAGTTAGAAAATCTGTCGCCAAACATCTAATGAGTTCCGGTAGCTATCCTTGAGAGCCAGTTCCCATTCTAGGCCTAGCGTGCTTAACATCTTCGACCGCACCATCACTTACCACCAGGTGAGATAGTGGTCAAAACGCTAGCCTATAAGATATAAAGAAAAAAGAAAAAAAAAGAAAAGCTCCGACTTTAAATTCTGCTCTAGTCTTTTTCAGTACTAAGCTTGAGGTGTCTATCTCCATATCTCTGGAGATACTAATTAGATTTCGATAAAATGACAACGGGACCACCTTGGAAATATTTCCTACCACGGACGTACCGCGTCCGTATTCCCTACTAATTAAAAAAAGAATCAATCGGTTCACAAATAACGGAGTGATCGCGTAACATACATACAAAAAAAATATTATACAGACGAATTGAAAACCTGCACCGTTTTGGAAGTTGGTTGATAATAGACGTACCGATAAGTCTGATGACCATCGCATTTCCTCAAAATTTACAATACATTTTATACATTCAAAACACAAGATGAAAAAAAAAACAATTATTTGACTTACCTAACACCTGTTATGGTACAGGTGTTAGGTATGTCAAATAATTGTTCTTTTATCATCTTGTGTTTGGAATGTATTGTAAATTTTGAGGCTAACACTACCAAACCACTGATTCTCTACCTACCCACTTTCTGGGTGGCCTGGTTCACCCATTTGTCACCTGGCCATACAAACTGGCTATTAATCTGTGACGTTCCTTTGTGTCGGAGCAAAGCAAGGGATAGCCATCTTATAACAATAGCTAGTGCTCCCTTTAAAGAGCTTAACACATTTGTTTGTGGCTGTGGTAAGCGAGATCATGCTTTGATGGAAGGTATCTGTTTCTATCTTTGATTTAGTTGGGATATATATATATGTACTTTTCAATTTTAGGTCTTTGTTTTCTAGTGCAGAATTAAGTTTATATAAGTGAATGAATGAATGATAGTTATTTGTATAGCAGACTATTAGGTATTTATTAATTAATTATCTAGGCTAGCTTACATTGATACCCAAACTTAGATTACCTGTGTGATGGCGTATCAATGCCTCCCACGAGACAAATAGAAATAGAATAAATATAAAATAAGTGACCTTGAACTTTAGGTCAACCTACACTCGAGCTTTGAAATTCAGGACAGCAGAAAATGTAATTTATCAAATATTGTGTTTTTTAAATATTTTATCCATGGCAAAAGTGACCCACAGTTCGGCGAAGAACCATCGAATCTCCAAATTCTTCTTAAATAAGTTGATGTTAGATTACATTTCTAACATAGTACCTACTAAAGTTTTCAATCAAAGTATTGATTTACATGTTGGAGGTCGATGTCAACATTATTGAACGGTTACTTACGTCGAGCATTAATATGACTGGCTAAATACATTAAACGTGTCGCGACCAATAAATAAGCCAAAAGAAAAATTAGGTATCATTGTTTTTGTCATATACAAAACGTGCGACAAATCGTTTAGACAGTGAATAAACTACATAACGTTTACTCGTAACGTTAGGTTTCTATAACATCCATTAATGGTTGAAAACAACGTAAAAGTTTCAATCGAATGAAATCTTCCATTTTAAGTTGAGTATCGATAAATAAGGTACAACACTACTTGAGAACATGAATAGAAGAGTTATAGTTATATTCAAAAAGAGAACGTTTTAGGTTGGCTCTAGCAGACAGAGACAAATTGGAAAGACAACCCAAATTTAATCTTTTGGAGAAAATGATTCTGTTTTTGTAATTAAGTGTCGATGTAAACCAATATTTTAACCATAATATTTGACAATAGCTATTTAAAATACGTACAACAGAAAATTGGTCAGTAAAAATCTTCTGAAATGCTAATAGAAGCGTATATTGTCAAAGACAATACTATCTATCGACGTAATATTTCACTCATAATTCACACAAGATTTAAATGGGAGTTTTGATAGTAATTTACAACAAAAGGTGAGTTTTAATCTTGATAACGACAGCCTTATATGCACAATTAATGCATAATCTCCGCGATCACGTATACGTACACCACTGCATCGTTTATTTGACTTGTCTATGGGTCGCGCGACAGTAGTCATATCTTTTTTGTTTTATTTTTATTTTTTTATCTCCCGCGCGCTCATTTGTTGTGTCATTGTTGGCCAGTCACTACTCGTATGTCTCGCTTCTTTATTCGAATCGATAATATTGTTCTCTCGACTTTTATTCGATTATGATCTGAAATTGTGTTACGAGTGTCACGTTATTAAAGTTTGTGTCTTGTTATGTCCTCTGTGTTGATCTAACATCTTTTGTAAGAGTTTTTTACATGGGTGTAATGGATGGCTTCATATATGGTCGTTTTTTGTGGAGGAAATGTATGTACTTATTGTTTACGTTAATTGAAGTCTTGTATCACATCGTACTTTATAAAATTAGGTAAAAAAACTTGTTTTTAATGGTTTAGAGACTTTTTAAGCTTCTTTAACTAGCTCTTATGGATTTGTGAGAAAATCGCTTGTCCGAATTGAGTCGTTTTTTTAAATGATATAACGTAGCAAACAAGCAAACGGCCCACATGATCGCCCCTATGGACACTTGCAACACTAGAGGTGTCACTCATGCGTTCCAACCTGTCAAGATTGAAGATTGTCGTGACTTTAGAGTGTGTACCAATATTCTACATCTTTAAAATTGCATCACTTTGATGAAGTAAGATACTCTTTAACAGAAATAAATTACAATGCAAAAAAGACCGAAAGTCAAAAGGCTGGCCTGGGAATATTGTCTTATGTGCTCCGTGTTTCTGCTGATATTCACAGATCTTATTAATATATACATCTACAAATACATATACAATCTACAAATACCTATTCGGTTTTGGACTAATAAATCATACAAAAACAATAAAGCATGCAGAGTTTTAAGGTAAGATACTTAAAAAAATTAAAAAATACGGTGTGGTTTTATGAAACCACGACGCAAGTTAAACTTTTTGTTAAATGTAGCTATGGTAGCAAGCTACTATGACAGCAGTTGACGTGATACATTCGCATATGTATACAACACAGACCTGCTACATATTAAACTCGATCGCGTACACCGGCCCCTATGAGACCGACCTTGAACGGAGTTTGTCTCTTTCTTTTGTATGGACAACTTATATATATACCATACATATAGTATAGAACATATATAGAACTAGCAGGTTGTTAGACAAGGACACACTCAGTTATAAATAAAATATCTAACTGAAATATTTAACTGTAATATTTAACCGAAACACTCAACTGAAATATTCAACCAAAACATTCAACATAAATATCTAACTGAAATATTAAAGTGAAACGAGTTGGGAGCGACGGAGTCGGCAGTCGCAGCGTCGTCGAGTGAAGGCAGCGACGCAGCAAGTCGGCGCCTGCACCAGGGACAACGACCCGCGATGCTCTGCCACCCACTGCACCCGTACACACCACGAGCTCCACTCCCAGCCACTGAAATATTTAACAGAAATATTTAACCGAAATATTTAACCGAAATATTTAACTGAAACATTTAACTAAAATACTTTAACCGAATATTTAACTGAAATGTTTAACCGAAATGTTTAACTGAAATGTTTTAACCGAAATATCCAACCGAAATATTAAACCGAAATATCCAGTTATAAATATTTAAATACGGGACTTTTCGCGCCTAAAACATAAATCTTATCTACTCGACGTTTCGACCAAGTTGCATTGATCGTGGTCACGAGACGACTGAATGTTGTGAGTGTCCGCACCGCTATTTATAGGAGAGATCGTTGGAAACTACCCTCAATTAATTTAATTTTTAATTTTTATCAGAGTTACCATTGCGACACACAATACTGACAATATCGGCAGATTTTTGCTGCTTTGATCTTTGATTCGAACACTTGCTAATCACGGGGTTCCATGTTGCGGCCAACCTAAATCCATCCTCCCGGTTGAAATTGGGATGCTTCTTTATTTCTACCGCTTCACACACAATACGGGAGTAATAGTAGCGGTCGGTCGAGAGGATCTTAGGGTCATGAAGTTCGATCCAGTGATTAGGTCCGGATTCCAGTAAGTGCTCGGCGATAGCAGATTTATGTGTTCTTTGACCCTTTCTGCAATCGTACGCTTGGTCTGTCCGATGTACGATTTACCGCAGCTGCAATCGATTTTGTACACGCCAGGTATCTGAAAAGGAATCACATCCTTCGGCGAACGGACCTGCGTTGATATCTTCGTTAGGGGAGTGAATACTGTCTTGATAGAGTATTTACGTAGTACAGTACCGATCTTGTCCGTCACTCCCTTCACGTATGGCATGAACGCTGCCTGCCGTTCAACGTCAGTGGTCCTCTCCTTATATCTGCGTCTAGAATGACCTCTTCCCGCCTTGTAGCCGTTTTTTATCAGAACCTCCTGAACATGTGCGATTTCTTCCTCTAGGTGTTCAGGGTCACAGAGGTCACGAGCTCTATCCATTAATGACCTGGCTACAGATCCCAGGTGACGGGGGTGATGGTGCGACGAGGCATTCAGATACCTATCAGTATGGGTCGCTTTCCTATAGACAGAATGTGATAATGAACCATCAGGTCTCACCATAACTTTGACATCAAGGAAAGGCAGTGTTTTGTTCGTTTCTAGCTCATAGGTAAACTTTATGTTGGTATGAATCGAATTCAGCTTCTTTGCCAGAGTGGCTACTGCCTGCTCATCACCCGTCATGATGCAGAAGACGTCATCAACGTACCGCTTCCACACCTTTACTGATGACGACTGTAGGTCTATAAATAGCGGTGCGGACACTCACAACATTCAGTCGTCTCGTGACCACGATCAATGCAACTTGGTCGAAACGTCGAGTAGATAAGATTTATGTTTTAGGCGCGATAAGTCCCGTATTTAAATATTTATAACTGGATATTTCGGTTTAATATTTCGGTTAAATATTCGGTTGGATATTTCGGTTAAAACATTTCAGTTAAACATTTTGGTTAAACATTTCAGTTAAATATTCGGTTAAAGTATTTTAGTTAAATGTTTCAGTTAAATATTTCGGTTAAATATTTCGGTTAAATATTTCTGTTAAATATTTCAGTGGCTGGGAGTGGAGCTCGTGGTGTGTACGGGTGCAGTGGGTGGCAGAGCATCGCGGGTCGTTGTCCCTGGTGCAGGCGCCGACTTGCTGCGTCGCTGCCTTCACTCGACGACGCTGCGACTGCCGACTCCGTCGCTCCCAACTCGTTTCACTTTAATATTTCAGTTAGATATTTATGTTGAATGTTTTGGTTAAATATTTCAGTTGAGTGTTTCGGTTAAATATTACAGTTAAATATTTCAGTTAGATATTTTATTTATAACTATGTGTTCAAATCGCGAAAGTTTAAAGTTTACAAAGGACACACTCCCACCCTGGTGTCTCTCAATTGGGCCGTTTTGTTCTACAAAGCAATTACAACCTTATCGTTAAACTTATAGATTTAAAAACGGGAATTTAACGCGACTTACGCGATGTCGATATAGCGATCGACATATGTTTCGGCCTCATCCGGAGGCCTTCTTCTTATCGTTAAAGTATACGGATTAAATTGAATTTGTCAAAACATCTGCAGTGCACCATCCTTTTATATTACGTCTATGGTATACAAATATAGCTGCGGAAGCGTCCGCCAATCACAGCTAGACCTAAATGTCATACATCATATACACCAATCAGCACCGACTGTACTGCTACATGCAATGTCGCGACATGCGTTAGATGGACGATAAAATTTGAGACGATGTTTGAAATTTTCTAATTTCTGAAGATTAACTAATTACAAAAAATAAGCACTTTTTACTTTTCTGTTTCAGTCAAAATAAGAATGTCAAAGATCTTATTTCAGGCCTTCAGGTCAGACCGAGCCTTAAAAATAGAGTCCAAACGTTAAACAAGGAAAAGCTCAAAAGCACGTTCTGATAAGGGCCATTCTGATAACAGCTGATAAGATGGCGGTACGTCGCTGACAGATTAATGCTGGCTCTTAGCCCTGATGGTGAAGATAGCAGTGTTTTGGTAGAGCCCATCAAACCTTCAAATGTATACATTGTATAACTATATGAGATTTAAATTGCATTTGCTCTTGCAATCGGGCCAAAATATCAAAAACTAAATATGAATAAAAATAGTAATGTTTTAACTTTCGCGATTAACACACATAATTATATTGTAATACGGGACTTATCGCGCTAAAAACATAATTTACTTCGAAGTAAATACCTCGACGTTTCGAGTCAGTCAGTTCAGTCAGTCAAAGTCTTCTTATGACCATGCAATTAGTCTGCGTTTTATTTATTTATTATATTTCATTATTTCACAATTTTTTGGATAACAATTGTCTGAAGTACTGAAACATGGACTGGGTTGCGGGTGCACGTAATAGTACGGTTGGCAACCCTACATTAATCAGGGGAATTAAAAATGTGTTTTAAGTGTGACGTTCGACGTCTAGATGAAAGCTGAATGGCTCAATATCTTTGTTTTTTTTTTTTAAGTTCAAAGCAATAAGTTATGTTTCTGTGATATGTATAATAATTTTTATTGAATATGATCTATTTAATGTTATTTGACGTGTGTAAGTGCAAATTTTTAATTTGCCCATATACTGAATAAATGCTTTGACTTGCCTTTTGACCACGGTCAATGCAACTTGATCGAAACGTCGAGGTAAATAAAATTATGTTTTTAGCGCGATAAGTCCCGTATTACAATATGAATACATAGTGTTTACATAGTGCAGTGTTTACTAATTTCGTCCTAACGTTACTTCGCACCATGGCTTAATTGGCAAAGCACCGGAACATGTTATTCCGGAGGTTGGGGGTTCAAGTCCCGTTGGTACGATGAATTTTTGGATTGTGTTTAACAATTTACAAAAATATTAAGTGTGTAACACTTCAAAGAAACATAATATTTGAATACAGTAATATCAGATACAAAATTAAAGGAAGAAAATTATAAGTAACTCGAAACAAATTATCTCATTTTATATCTAAGACTATCTTTAATAATTATATGTAATATTATAAACGCAATAAACGATTGAGTAATGAATAAATATATATCACACATAATAAAACATACAATACATACTCCACAGTATCATAATATTGTAGGTTTTAAGGACAGTAAGTTAGCAAACAAGCATCAATAATTTAGCCCCAAGCTTTTATACTTACCCATATCCTGGCAAGACTATAATCTAAAAAGCTCTGGCCCAACGAAGAGATACGAAACTTAACGATAAGATTTCGTACTTAATTCACTGATAAAAAACCATGATAAATAAAGTATTTATCAGTGATAAAAATTAAATTATTTATCAAGGGATCTGATTGCTGCGGCGCCAGTGGTTTTAGTTTTGTCGGAAGTTTGGGTTCGGTCCACTTCGGGTGCTTTCGGTAAGTTATCGGTGCAGGCGCCGTTGATATCGCATCTTATCATTTAAATGTTCTTATGAATGTGTGTATGTGAGTGTGTGTACCGGCTGCGAAATAAAGGGTCATTTTTTATGACATTGTTTGGAAATCCTTTTAACGTCTAATCTGGTGCAAGGTGCCCTAGAAATGAATTGATTTGATCCTTACTTAAACTCTAATGTGTTAAATCGATTTGTTAAAATGTTTATTTTTAAAGAGGCTCGGCAAGCTAATGATGGCTATGGAAACAGGCTCTGGGTTTTCTAAAGCATCAATTCTAGGAGATGCGACAGAGAACTATAATCATCGACACAGCTTTACCTTATAGGATTAGAAAACTGAAGCGGCAATGGGCTGTTCATATCAGCTGAAGAACTAAAAACCGTTGGGGTAAACGAGTAGAGTCTGAGCCAATGAACAGTCTGAAAAGAGAACCGTCATGGCGTTACAATTAACTAACTTTCAAAGGTAAGGAAGGAAGAAACATATACCTAGTAGCACACGATAATGATACGAGTAAGTACTCTACCAAGTATCAAACATTTTAGTCGTACTAGTAATGACACATGTAGGACGTCTTAAGACTAGGTGGAGGGATAATCTTCGCAAGGTGCTGGCAAGATCTTCATGAGAGTAGCCAAATACCAAGTGAGTGTACCTTTATAATAATTATCATTAATCGTTCATAATTCTTTTCCAGTCACTGCCCACTGCTTTGCGGATATCGTCACTCCACATGGTCGCAGAATAATGAATAGTCCTGGTCACAGGAAATCCGAAGAACGGGCTCAGTGGCGTATCTTAGGTGAGGCCGGTGTCAGTCCACAGCTGGACTGACACCGGCCTGATTATGATGATGATGTTTATAATTATTTTGGAACCAGGAGACACATCTTTACTAAATTTGCAACATTTAATAGATATTCAGTTCTAACCATTAATTTCTCGGCCGCTAAATCTTACATCGCATGGTATTTTCAGCAGATTTTTTGGCAGCAACATCATGATCGGCCATACATCGCGGCACATTTTGGCAGCGCTCGCTTTGATACCGCGCAGTTTATTGTGGTGCCTCAAAGCGATAGTTTATTGCTAGCATTGACACAGCATTTGTCCGTTTACTGTTGATAGGATACTTGTTAAGTTATTAGTGGGACATGGTCATCTAGGTTTTAATGATCTTTGTTTTGGTGTCTGTGGTATCTATTATTTGTTAGTTATTTGACTCTCTACGCGGTGTTCGATTCAGCTGAAAATTTGCATACATACTCGTATATGTGAAATCGTGGCCTCAGAATTCGGGAGAGGCCTACGTCCAGCAGTGGACTGACACCTGCTAATTATGATGATGATGATATGTGATTTGTACAATTGACGTTAAAGATTTTCTGGTAATATATAAGCTTGTGTAGTAACATAAACTATTAATTTTACATATTATACTGACATTTCCCGATTATGCTGGAGATTGATTATGACTAGAAGGAATAAATAATTTCAATATTAAATCAGTTTTCATAAACTTTAATACTAGAGGGTACATAATTTGAGTTTTAATTCAAACCCAAAGTTATGGTAACTATACAATTAATATGCATTATTTAAAAAAAATATTTTTTTTTCAATAAAAATTTACAATTAAATGGCTACCTCATGAATAAACAGTTGATATTAAGCTAACGAACTAAAATTAAACCTACTCTAATGAAAATCTAGTATGCAGTAATTATTAATTTAAATTATTGGTTACTATAGTGTCATGTTTATTTTATTGAAACTTAATTAACTTAGGGCTTCTCAGTGGGTCTTCTAAGATGAATATTCAATGTATATAATAATATATTATTAATGTAATAATTTGTATTGTAAATAATTATATATTTCTGAGCGAAACAAATTTATGAGACGAGTGTGAATGGGCCAGCCGGTCACGCTCGACCAGATCGGAGACGTTTTAAAGAAAGGCCAAGTCAAAAGTACCTATAACCGGCGAGCATGTATGAAGGCGCTCATAAAAGCGGAAGAAGCGAACGAGGTATGTCAGGGTCGTAGCAAGCGGAAAAAGCAATCTCTGCCTAAACCAACGGGAAAAAAGCGTGATCTTATGTAATATGTATGATGTATTTGTAGACTGTTTTGAACAAGTTACTAATTTTACATGGAGGCTCTATTAGAAACGTTTCGGGTATATGTTTCTGAAAGAACCGCTAAGAATTCTCTCAAAACCTATGTGTAAAGAATTTAAAAACTACCAGAAAATTAAAAAGCAAATATTGAGGTGGAATAAGAATAACAGCTTCCATATTTTTTTATATCTTGTAGGCTATTATAGCGTTTGACCATCATCTCGCCTGGTAGTAAGCGATGATGTGGTCGAAGATGGTGACCACGGTTTCAAAAACAGACAAGTGCATGTCCGACCGTGAACTGTACAGCTCTATTAATCTGGGACGGAACCTTATACACGATAAACCCGCCGTGTTCGGGCTTCATAGATATGTCTTAACAACTCTTAATGAGTTCAAATTTTAAGTTTTGTTTGATGATCAAACAAGGGCATCTGGTTCTAACACCGTGGAAAATATCGTTTGTGACATGCAGGATCTTATACATTTAGGCAATATTTACAAAGATAGCTGTGCAACCTTCGTCAGCGCCATCTAGATGCTTATTTATTAAGTTAAGTTGGTGAGTAAAGATGGGTGGATGTTTGTTGCTCTTTTACGCACAAAACAGCTCTACGGATTTGGCTAACATTTAGCATACAGATACTTTCTAAACTAGATTAAAATAAAATACATAGGATACTTTTTTTAAAGCGAGTGAAGCCGCGGGGCGCATCTAGTCAACACCAATATTATAAATGCGAAAGTAAGTTTGTATATCTGTTTGTTTGGAATTTCTTCACGGTCATACAGCAGGACCGATTTCGTAGAAATTTTGCACAGAGATAGCCAGTACTATTATTACGCTATTATATGGATTACGCTGTAGTATACTTTTTAACGTGGGTGAATCCGCGGGGCGTAGCTAGTCGCAAAAAACGAATTTATCATTGAATGTTATCTTAACATTTTTACAAGTTTACACCCTGCAGCGTTACCTGAAGTTTACTACTTCACCTCTAACATTCCCAATCAGCGTGTATTTAAATTTATTAAAATTTATTATAGCTACCATAAATATGCGTATATCAAAGTCGGTCGAGGCATTTAACGTTTAAGAATAAAACATATATAGCATAGCATTTTCATATAGGTTTATATAAATAATGCAATCGTTTATACATTCAGTTATGGTTTTTATTTTGTTTTTGATATATTTAATAGCTCAAAAATTACCATTTAGTTCAATTGGCAGACACTAATGGACAAACAAAAACTAAAATATGGATTTATAGAGCGGTCACAATGAATCGTTAAAAGATCTGTAGCGCACTACGGTATATTGTTATTAAAATATTTTTTTTTAATTATTTTGAGAAAATTGAGAAATTCGTGCAGTATCATTGGAGTGACTCTGATGAATAAGGTGGAAAACAGCGTGATAAGGGAATGTTGTGGTGTGGTAGAAGATGTAGTGACAAATATAGATAACGGGATGCTTAGATGGTGTGGACATCTAGAGAGGATGGATGAAGATCGAAACAAATTTATGAGACGGGTGTGAGTAGGGCAGCCGGTAGAGGCCGACCTAGGCGAACGTATCACGACCAGCTCGGAGACGTTTTAAAGAAAGGCCAAGTCAAAAGTATACCTATATCTGGCGAGCATGTATGCAGGCGCTCATGAAAGTGGAAGAAGCGAACGAGGTATGTCAGGATCGTAGAATGTGGAAACAACTAGTGTCTGCCTACCCCACCGGGAAAAAGGCGTGATTGTATGTATGTATTAAAATGATTTTATAAATTTTCAGCAACAACCTGATTTCGTTCCAAAATAAAATTTTAAGTTGAATTGTTAAATTAAAATTGTTATTTTAATTGTTCAATGGATATATGCGATAATGCGTGAATGGATCAATGGATATGGCGTATACGTAAGAAAAAAAAACGTGTGTGTACTTATGTACACGCGTTAGAAGTTTTACTTCTGTGGCGTATGGAAAAAAAATAACTAAAATGCAGTAGTGATTAACGATAAATATTAAAATTAATCAAAAAGATTTTATTTAAATAAAAAAGGTTTTATTAACGTAAAAATATGACGTTCTTACGAAATGACATAACTTGAACATAGTCATGCCACCTAGAACTAACTTCACGGTGTTAAATTTAGGTGTCGGTGAGCGCGCGCATCGTAAAAATTTACTCTCATCATTTTTCTCTATCGCGCCAAAAGAAGTATAACTTCAAAAACAACACAAATTTTATTATAAGATCCTCCTATAAGACCTCCTATAATTTATAGATGGTCAAACACGATTTGTGAAGGTAAAGTAGAAAAAATGTTATCGTCATAAAGGCACATTCAAATAAATCTCCTTAGTATATATATATGTATATATATATATATATATATTAAATGCTGTACCTAACGATGGTACGACCAAACCGCTGCGTTTTGCGGGCGCGGGCGCGATCAGATGATAGTGCAGTAGTATTTGTACCGACTGGTTCAAAGGTTCAAACCAAACGCGTACTACGGCGATCAGACAGCGATTGAAAAGTGGATCGCGCCCGCGCCCACGCGTTGACCTTACTTGAATGTAAGTTGACTTCCCAAACACTGGCAATCTCTAAATGGGTAATATTTATCAATATGTTTATGAGTAGTATCATGGCAACGAAGTATCTTCGAAAATAAACGAGCGAGGAATGCAAAAGCATTCCTCGCTATTTTATTATATAGCTATGCATTTCTATTTTATGCATAGATTTTCTATGAAAAGTTGTATAATGATCTACGGAACCCTTTCCCTGTATGTGACTTTCGATCCCATAAAATGTTATGAATAAATATCACTGGTTTATACTCAATTAACTTATTATTTATTGGCTATAGCCTTTTGTTTTTTAATTATTTTTATTTGTCATAAAGTAGCGGCGTGTTTTAGATTTATAACATTGAAATTTTATAATTTTATGAGACCCGTTTATCTACTGCTGACAAATGTATATATGAATTGAATATTATCAGAGACCATAGATATACATAGACACAAAGCCTGTCAATTTGAATATAGTGTGCCATATAAACGTGGGATGCTCAGAAAATCTTTTTTTTTTTTTCTTAATTTCTTATAGGCTAGCGTTTGACCGTTGATGATGCGGTCGAAGATGGTAAGCACGCTAGGCCTAGAATGGGAACTGGCTCCCAAGGATAGCTACCGGAACACATTAGATGTTTGGTGACAGATTTTCTAGCTTGAGGGTGGTAGCCGGCCAGGCGGACACTAGATAGAGTCCTACCACCATGCGGGGGTTGTTGGTTTCTTAACGATGTTTTTCCTTCACTGGAGGGCCACTGTGAGAAGCGCACATAAATTTTTCGATAGAAAAATCCATTGGTGCGCGGCGGGGTTTGAACTCGGTACCACGAAAAATCTATCATCAAAGCCGACCGTTCTCCCGATTACGCCAACGGGCCCTCAAAAATGCTTATTGCATGCTTTACAAGCCATCCCGATTTCTGTTACGATAATGATAAGAAGAGGTAACAACCAAGTATCTAAGATTTTAGTCGTACTAGTAATGACAGCAAATACAACAAAAACAGTAAATTAAAGAGACCGACGATCGACGCGATCTCAATTTCTACGACGGTTCCTTTTTTGCACAGACTCTACAGCACGCAGCGTCGCTTGGGAGCACGCAAGATTTTTTGCTTGTTTTCAAAAATAACCTTAATATTGCGAAAAGGCACCAATGTCTTCAATATATTTAGTGAAATCTATTCTAATAGAAAAAATGTGTATAAATATGTAGTACCAATATTTAAGGCGACAATAGCCCAATGGATAGGGTGTCGGACTGGCAATCGAGAGGTCGTGAGTTCGATCCCCAACCCACCCATTGCATTATTGACGTGAACCCACTCCAGATACAAGCATATTTAGCTTAGTTGGAGCGGTTAACAATAATACTAGTAATGTGCAACCCACATTGCAAGTAATCTTTATAAAAAAAAAAGAAAAAAGAAGAAATAAATATGGGACATGTACAGCTATTTTCGAGTTTTGCATCAACTGGCCTAATGCTTAAGTCATACGCTTATAGCGTTTTTAAACTCTATATAAACCACGACATAATTAATCACGCACACAGTCAAATATTAGTAACATTTAGTTTCTTTTTTTTTACTTATAGACTAGCGTTTGACCGCTATCTCGCCTGTTATATATAGCGATGATGTTGTCAAGGATGATTAAAACGCTAGGCCTAGAATAGTTTGACTCTCAAGGGCTGTGTGCTGCCGGAACACTGTAAGGTTATGGCGGCAGGGTTTTTCCTTGATGGTGATAAGCAATTTTTCGTGGCAAGTCAGGCGGAACATCAACAATATTCTGTGGAAATCATAAAAAAATAAGCAGCGTGTATTTAAGTTTGTGTATAACTCAAAATTAATAAATAAAACTACAAAGCGAAGAGTATAAAATAAGAGTTTAATAATACCTACAATTAATTCTCACCTTCAACATTATTACATTTATTTTTATATATCTTTGTATCAATAGAGAAAGAAGAAAACAAGCAGACGGCTTGTCTGATGGTAACCGGTTTCCATTACCTATGAACATCTGTTGCACCATGCATGAGTGCTGCTGACGCGGTCACGACATTTAAAAGGAATTTACGGATACCATTTAGAAGACCCCACTGTCTTACTGTTGGACGGCTGGTGTGATTCTTTTGAAATATACTAAAAGAAAAAAATACTCAAGTAAAATCTTTATAATAACTTATAAAAACACTGGACGTTTCAATTTTTACTTTAAATAAAAAAATACACAATGAGATTTTTGCGGGCAAATTGAGACACGTCAAGAGTAAAAGAAACATTTAGCTTCAGTAAAATATAATTATGTTCTTTGAATTAAAAAGTGGACATGAAAATCCTCGATGGTAGAGACTAATACTCAATCAAATGTTATTTATCATCTAAATACTTTAATAGTATAAGTATTATATCAATAATAATAAAATAGTATGAGTAATAATACCTAACTCTCTTAAGCTTCAAACTTAGACCACACTCACGTCGTCCATTTTTAGTGAGCTACGTGGCAAATTACACACATAAGAAATGTGCAGTTGCATTACAGTATTAACATTTTTATGGCCAATATATTTCGTTTTAACGTTTCTCCGGACAATTGATGGCCGGCAAAATGCGAATTTAATGTATCTTTACATTGTAGAATAGGTTAAACAACGGTTAAACTGCCGATTAGGCGTTTTTGAACATACTGTGTGCCTGCACTGGTGTATAATTTGCGAATTGGGGGTAGCTTGAAATATAGAATGAATAAAATTACTGAAATACCTATTTACTATAAAACCATTCAGGACCTTTTATTTTATACCTATTTTAGTTTTTTGTCTGTATATAGGTATATATACATTTGTCGCAGGCAACTAGCTTAGTTAGCCGTTCAATTAACAGCCTAGCCTTTTTACTTTTAGCGGCCTGAATGATATTCAGACGTGTAGCGTCTAATATAACATTTAATTTACTGGCTGGTTGGTACTTAGGCCATTCATAATTTTTTTTTAAATTACTCGCAATGTGGGTTGCACATTACGTATTCTTGTTAACCGCTCCAACTAAGCTAAATATGCTTGTGTCCGGAGTGGGTTCACGTCAATAGTGCAATGGGTGAGGTGGGGATCGAACTCACGACCTCTCGATCGCCAGTCCGACACCCTATCCATTGGGCTATTGCCGCCTACTAAATGTCGCGGCCAACATGTCCAAACATGCTTAAGAATTAAGGTTTATTTTTTTAATTAAAGAATTTAACTTATAAAACTAAATTATTATTATTAATATTAATTATTTTTAAATACTAATGTACCTGCTGTAAGCTAAGCTAACTATAATAGTAAATGAAAAACTTAAAAATAATTTTAAGCATTAGGTGATATTAAATTTATTGAAAGGGCTTTGTCGCTGAGCGACCACATCGCCCATTTTTTAAAGTTCAAGGAAAAGTATTTTATCTAAAATTTAAATAGGCACAACCTTATCAGACTATTCCTTAATTGATACACACAGGCTATAACAACACCAAACTTACAATTTACTTGTCCGATAGAAAACCAACAGAGGCACATGCAATTTTTTTTTAAACCGTATATTAGTAATTAGACATGGTTATATTTAAAACATATTGTTGTAAACCTATTTCTATAGGTATTCTTTTGAATACCTCTAGAAATAGGTTTAAATTGGCTGTTTAGCCACAATGAATCAATTTAAAAATGCGCATAAGACGTTAGCCTAGACCTAAGCAGATCTTATTCAATTCTTACAAATTCATACATCTTCGGAAATCGATATTTTATTTATAACATCTAACCTATCTTATCTAATCTGTCAGTTATAGATAACGTGATCAGACGTCCCGTTTTGAACGGGACCGTCACTTTTTTAGGTAATCTGTCCCGGTGTACCCAAAAAAATCTCGGTTACGCATAATTGTCCCGTTTTTTGAATCCTTGCGAAAATTTAAGAATAAGAGAATCGAGCCAACCGGTCACCTAAACCGCGATGCAGACTGGTACGCAGCCAGGCAATATGATTGGATTATTTGATATTAATTTCTTTATTAGCCAATAGCCGCGCCAATTTCTCGCTATTCCTTTTTTTATACTGAAAACATCTGTAGCTGCGCTGTGCACTTTTCTTGGGATGGGTAAAAAAAATTAAACTCGCGTCAGGTCTCGTGTCCCGATCGAAAATTCGTAAGATGGAGCGCATGGCGCTTGCGCGAGGTGACATTCCAAAGTATTAAATAAACTGGCCAAGTGCAAGTCGGACTTGCACTCGTAGGGTTCCGTAACACAGTTAAGTATTCCATAACTATGATTTTTCGCAACTACAAAATTAACTTTGTTTTTCATAGTGTTTGTATCAAAAACAAAGTTATCTTTGCGGTCGCCATATCTTTAAAACTACTGACTGTATCTCGTTCAAATCAATTTTCGTTGTTAGTTTTTATTGAGATCTACAGCATATATTTTTTTTAGATTTTTCACTCCCATACTTAAAAAGTTAGAGGGCGGGGGACACACATTTTACCACTTTAGACGCGCCTATCTATCAAATGATTGACTTTGAGAAAAAATGATTTTAGAAACCTCAATGTCATTTTTGAAGACCTATCCATAAACACCCCACACGTCTAGGTTTGAAGATTTTTGTTTCGTTTCAGTTCCATGTATGGGATATAAATATAAAAGTTTAATTATATTTTTTATTTTTGTATAAAAATCGGAAAGCGGTTCACAGAATACATCTACCTACCAAGTTTCAATTCTGTAGTCCTAACAGTTTCGAAATAAAATGGCTGTGACATACGGATGGACTGACTGACAGACAGACAGACAGACATGACGAATCTATAAGGGTTCCGTTTTTTGCCATTCGGCTACGGAACCCTAAAAATGACGTGTTCAAATAAATGGTCACGTTAGTTATAGATCATCCGCTCATCTCGATCAAAAACAGCTACAGCCAAATCACAACACAATAATTTGACCGATATGTATTTCAACTCAACAAGACAATAAATAGCCTTCCAAATCAAACATGTTCGCGTACATGTTCACAACTATTGCGCTCACCGATCTCCTTCCCCGTGTGTATCGCTACAACAATAGATTTGCGATAAGTAAGTTTAACATATAATACAGAACTAATTAGTTGCTCGATGTGATCGAGATATCGCCAGACGACAGGAAGCCAGATAATGCGGCAAATAATCGCCGGCACGTACTTGTTCGCTTATTTAGTAACGTGCGACACTACAAAGTGCGCAGTTAAAAGCAGCAATCGCCCAATGTCTAAGGCGTCAACCTGGCAATCGAGAGGTCTTGAGTTCGATCCCCACCCATTACACTATTGACGTGAACCCACTCCAGACACAAGTATATATAGTATAGTATTTTGAGGTCCCGGTGGCGTAATCAGGAGAACGGTCGGCTTTGATGCCAGAGGTACCGAGTTCAAGCCCCGCGTGCACCAATGGATTTTCTATCGAAAAATGTATATGCGCTTTTCACAGTGGCCCTCCGGTGAAGGAAAAACATCGTTAAGAAACCAACAACCCCCGCATGGTGGTAGGACACTATCTAGTGTCCGCCTGGTCAGCTACCACCCTCAAGTTAGAAAATCTGTCGCCAAACATCTAATGTATTCCGGCAGCTATCCTTGGGAGCCAGTTCCCATTCTAGACCAAGCGTGCTTACCATCTTCGACCGCATCATCACTTAACAACAGGTGAGATAGTGGTCAAACGTTAGCCTATAAGATATATACAAAAAAATAGATTAGTTGGAGGGGTTAACAGGACTAAGTAGTAATGTCCAATGTGTGTGTGCTAATGTTTGAGATTTGTTCAATAGTACCTTTTTAACCAACTTTACAAAAAAGGAGGAGGTTTTCAATTCGACTGTTTTTTGTAATGTTTGTTACCTCAAAACTCCGTCAAATCTTTACCGATTTGAAAAATTAATTAATTTAATAAATTTTTTACTTAATTTTACCAATTGATTATTTTTTTGTTTGAGAGATTATGCCTCCAGTTTGTTCCCATTTATATTTTATTGGAGGATAACCAAAATAAACAAATTTAGCACCTCGATGACATGATTATTGGATATTTTCACTATCGCAGCATGTTATGTCAGTTTTTTTGTTTTGTACGATGATAAATTATTGGCACTTATATTCACTTGACTTTAACTATGATTTCGATTTGACTAAAAGATAGAACACTGTTAACTTTTTCTTAAGGGCAGATAAATCTCAGGAGTATAGTTTCATATGACACTTAAAATCATGAAGGGATTGAATATAGCTTCGAAAGCTTTTGTCGTAGAGATACCGCGTGTTCACATCTGTATGGTGTCGGATCTAATTTTTAATCGGGTTGTCAAAACAAATGACAAAATCGAGTCGACAAGTGTGCAGCTTCATATAAAATGTTCTGCCACTGGAACATCCGACTAAAAATTGGATCCGACACCCGACCGATGTGAACACGCGGTACATAGTGCTATTAATTATTCTGTGCACGCGGTTATGCATTTGACGACTCTCTCATTTTATAGTTTATTTAGAGGAATCGGTTTAACTAATAAAGTTAAATACAATGAATTGATAAACCAAGACACAAATTAACTGAACTATTTAGTATATCGTTGTTGAAAATGTTTTTAATTACAATCGAATGTCGGGAAGTGGTGCAAATTTAGCTTATTTTTATAGTAAAAGGTAACAGGACAAGCACGACGCTTGCCTGATGGTAAGCGATGACATCTACCTATTACAGATACAGCGGCATGCAAAATTCTGGTAGTGAGAATTTTGCATGTCACTGCACTGCGCCTGTTACCTTGAGACAAAAAGATGTTGAGTCTCACATGCCCTGTAATTTCACTGGACACCTTGCCATTTCAACGGAAAAAACATTTCTATTTGCTTTATTGGCAAAGTGGTGGTACCGCCCCAGGCGGACTAGCAGAAGTCCTACCACTACATCTTTTCAGCTTTCAAGATTTGATCCATACCACAGAATAAATAATAGTTCCATACTAACATACATACTAACACGGCAAAATAACTGAGTTATCTTGCGTAAAAGTGTTGTCTACACGAGTGTACGAACACATTCACAGTCAAACAGCTCCAATAAAACACCATGTTGGAATGCTTACAATGTAAGCTCGAGTAGACAACTAAACGTCACAAGATTAGGATCGTTATATCAGAGGCCCGATCTGTTTTCCACATAAAATCAGATAATGGACCATATCTGTTTACTACCATGTTTCTAGCTCTATGTAATATAGATACAGTATCGCAGCTTTCGATTTATTGATTTGTCGATAGTTGTACCATTTTTAGCTTGTTTTGTGGCGTTGTGAGGTCATTTACTTTAGATTTTCCTTTTTGAATATAAAACACTAGAAATAAGACTTTTCATGTGTTACGAAAGTCGTATTTCTATTGTTTTATTTTACATACCTTATTAGCTTATTTTTGGCGTTGTGAGGGTCATACTAATACTTTTCCTTTTAGATAATAAAACAATAGAAATACAACTTTTCGTGTGTTAAGAAAGTCGTATTTCTTTTTTTTATCTATTTGGTGCTCATACAGTAAAAAAAAATCGTAAGAAAATGCTTGCATTAGTCAGCACTTTTCCTATAGATTTTATTTTGTGAGTGAATTTAGTGCATCAGAAAAACTACATGCAAATTAAATTAAATATATTTATTTCAGCGAAGAGGGATACCCAGCAGAGGATGGAGTCAATACTACTCAACATTTCTATATACATTTCAAACTTTATGTCCCAAGGACAACATTAAAATTACAATATCTCAAAATGAAAAAAAAACCGTCATTTATATTCGCCACTTTACCTACATCAAACGAATTTTGTTGAAGATTCTCTACTGACTATATTTCTACACATTGCCATAGCTGTCTGTTTGTCTCGGAGAGTAATAAAACCAATCGCGCTCAGTATCTCAAAAGATAGTGGACTATAAATAGGTAGTTTTTATCTCTGGGTCTTGAGAAAAACTGTTATTACTTGTTACACTGTATTCACAGTGATCACCTACACATCATTAGGAAAAACTGTTACATAGTTCATTTGAGTGCTGATTCATTTGAGTATTGGTCGTTTTAATTATTATGTTATTTTGAAACTGAAAACGTAGGCGAACGTATCACGACCAGATCGGAGACGTTATAATGAAAGGCCAAGTTAAGACAATAACCGGCGTGCATGTACGAAAGCACTCATGAAAGTGGAACAAGCAAAAGAGGTATGTCAGGATCGTAGCATGTGGAAAGAGTTAGTATCTGCCTACCCCAACGGGAAAAGGATGGAATTGATGGAATGGATGCATTCTAAGATGGAAGACTGCGTATCAGTAAGTAGAAGACAGTAATCAGACCAAGCGCTGGACAACCAACGATTATCCAATAATTATAGCATAATTGTTTTAAAACGCCTTCTTTATAATTTCCGTATGTAAAACTGTAAAGGTCCATACTAGACACAGGTCACATGTACGTTTCATTATCAGCATTAGCCAATTTGCGTCCACTGCTGGACATAGGCCTCTTCTATTGCACGCCATTGTGCTCGATCTTCAGCTCTAAGTTTGCAACAGCTGCCAGCCAGCTTGCGTATATCATCGCTCCACCAAGATTTTTGAGAGCCCTCCGGTGAATGAAAAACATCGTTAATAAACCAACAACCCCTGCATGGTAGTAGGAGACTGTATAGTGTCCGCCGTTCGGGCAGCTATCCTTGAGAGCCAGTTCCCATTCTAGGCCTAGCGTACTTACCATCTTCGACCGCATCATCACTTACTAACAGGTGAGATAGTGGTCAAACGCTAGCCTTCAAGATATTTAAAAAAGCTAGAGGGCGTCTTATACTACGTTAGCCGAGCCGTGGTCTCCACTCTAAATGTAAGTTTAAATGCAACTTATTTTATATTACCAAAGAAATATGAATGTATAAGCTCTTCATCAAAATAATCACAGCGCGCACACAACCCCCTAGAAACTGATAAGAACAGGGTGAGAGATAAGACTACAGATAGCGCCCTCCCCCGATGCTGAGATAAAACAGCAGTTTACATTGCTTATACCTCTTGATATATACTTTTACAAGGTGCTACGCGCGGCTTTGCCCGCGTTAAAAATATGCAAATTCGTTTTTGTGAAAAAATGGCAAACATCTATTCTCAACAACACATGGCGCTGGATTAGGTTGCACAGTTCACCTTGTAAATATTGCCTCAATGTATGAGATCCTGCATCGCGCAAACGATATTTTCCGCGATGTTAGAACCAGGCACTTGCTTTTTAGAACCAGATGCAATTCTTTGCTGAATTTATAATATTAGTAGGGTTATATTTTAAAATTAGCTTAACGAAGGACAGCAACGTCAACGACATTTTATATCAATACAAACTTTGTAAGATGTTTATCTTCAGTGTAAAACAATGCTCCCTGCTCCATTAGTTTTGACCCATATCTAAATCCACATTTCCATGTTTATATGCTTATGTTTCTGAAAAACTTTGAAATAACTTCATAGATGTAATAACAATTTAATTATGTCTGAGATGAATGTTAATAGATATAATATCTTATGTAATAGATCAAAGAACAGAAAACCAGTCGTCTATCCGGATACAGCTAGAACAAAAAGCACATTTTACAAGCAACCTCAAACCATCTCAAGTAAAGAAACATAATAATATAATAAACCTGAAACACAACATCTTAATCAAAATAATTCGTAACACGCACCGCCCTTGAAATGCTGATAAGACGGGGGTGTGATAAGGCGGACGGCGATAAGCCGCGAGCGATAACGCCGCCCGCCCTCGATGCTATCTGTGATTAAATAGCGCCGTTATCAGCCGCCCCAAGATCTTGCACAGAGTGCGTGACTCCACAGATTGGAATATTAAATTTGTATTTTAAGGTGATGTGTTAATGTTTATAATTACGTATTATGTAAAGTGCTTAGGCAACCGATCCTTGCTCGGTTTTTTTTTGTAAAATCTAATTTTTACAAATTTTTCATATGCATAACTTAAAACCCAAAACAGTTTGTAATTACAAAATTTCAGCCAAATAGTTAGAGCCATTTCCGTTCCAAGATATACAATTAATATATACCTATACTTAAGTTACAAAATTACAAATATGTAAAACGTGACTAAACAGTTGATTGTTGACGAGTCTGTTGAGCGTCTAGGCGATTAATGCAACTGTAAAATCGGAATCAGTAAAGTCGTACTAGATTCCGTACAATTAAAGTCTTTATTTTTTATACCTTAGCTAGCGTATGACCACTATCTTGCTTGGTGATAAGCAATGATGAAGTCGATGATGGTGAACACGATTGGCCCAGAATATTAGCAACTCTGAAGGACGGTGTGCTTCCGGAACAGTATCTTTTTTCCTTGCTGTTGGTAAGCTATTTTTGGTAGCAAGTCAGGCGAGTCAAGTCAGGAACATCGATATAATATGCTCCTACCGACTGTTGACGATGACCCGTGCTAGAATTAGAACCGGCTACCTCTCGCTTAGAAGTCAAGCCAACGGGGTTCTAAAATCTATTTAATTAAATTATTTTATATTATGTTTCCTTGAAGTGTCACACACTTTATATTTTTGTAAATTGTTAAACACAATCCAAAATTTCATCGTACCGACGGGACTCGAACCCGCACCCCCCGGATTACACGTCCAGGTGCTCTGCCAATTAAGCCACGGTTCGATCCATCGATACGACGAAATTATTTTATTTAAATAATTAACAATAGATACTATCAATGATTCCAATCCAAATAATTAATATATTTAGTTACTAAATAACCCAAAACGCGAACCGTTATTAAAACAAAACAGAGGCTTATCTACGTAAAATATGAGAACTCTTGTCTCGACGAATCCGTCAAACAGATGAGATAAGGCAACGTGAACTTTTGCTGTTTCTACCCCCTGAGGGGGCGAGGGAGTAAACCCACCCCCTCATACATCATCCCCCTGAATATATTTGAGTTTAGAGTGTGGGTAATAAGGGGCTAATAAGATTTACGTGTAGTAAAATTTGGGATATGACTTTTCTGTGTAATTGTTCAAAGGTACAGTCGTAGGCATATTATATTAATGATTATTGTCTCGAGGTCACAGGCTCAGTTTAGTGACGCGCAAAGTTATGTCAATGACAGTTTTGCGTGCCACTGTTACTGGTATAGACAGGCTGCTTCGCTTACGTAGTAACTATTATATATTCTGTGGCTTCGCTTACTATCAAGCGAGTATTTTGCTTGTTGTCGTTATTTAAAAGAATCAGGTATCGGATATTAATTAAAATGTATTGATTACCATTTTTAACTAACTTCACAAAAAAGGAGGAGGTTCTTAATTCGTCAGAATCTCATGTTCACCGATTACTCGAAGATGCCTGTACCGATTTGGAATTTTTTTTATGTTTCAAAGGTTACCTCTCCCTGGTGGGTTCATTTAAATTTCAACGAAATCGGTCGAGCAGTTTTAATATACCATTTGTATTACGATGCATTTAATTACCTCGATGACATGATACTGGCTGCAGGCAACTTTGACTAGCGCGACGTTTGAAGTCGGTTCTTTTAGTTTTTTAAACGATCTTAAATTATTATAAAACTGTTTATCGGCCCCAATGTGTCAAAAAAATCATAAAAGTAAATTCTAATACACTGTGTAAAATATATTGAGAATAACTTTCATATAATGTTTATAAACTGCTCAAATATTATGCAAACTAGCTGTTTTGTAAAAGCTTAGGTAAAATTTAGGTTTAGTTTAGCTTTGTAAAAGTAACAAACTTGTCAGAACGGGTGCAGCGGCGTATTTTGGGAGAGGCCTACCTACGTCCAGCAGTGGACTGACGCCGGCTGATTACGTTGATGATAATGATGTAAAGTTATAACTATTGCTATTAGAATAATTTGTAGAACAAGTGTGTCTCTTTACCCAATCGATGAACTAATGAATACAATAAAAGCCTTAAAATTCAGTGTAATCTCCACCAAAAATTAGTCTATATTGGCTTTAAAGCAGCAAAATGTTTCCATCGGAAGTACCTACCTATAAAGACTGTTTTATCTTATCATTTTACGTCTCAAGGTTACGACCACTATGACACAATGAGTAGGTAAGTAAGTAAATACTTAGGTATATCCATTGTTTGTCATACGCGTCAGTAGGTTACATTGTAGTCCCGGCTGGGCCCGGTGGCGTAATCGGGAGAACGGTCGGCTTTGATGCCAGAGGTGCCGAATTCAAACCCCGCCGTGCACCAATGGATTTTTCTACCGAAAAATATATGTGCGCTTCTCACAGTGGCCCTCTGGTGAAGGAAAAACATCGTTAAGAAACCAACAACCCCCGCATGGTGGTAGGACACTATCTAGTCCGCCTGGCCAGCTACCACCCTCAAGTTAGAAAATTTGTCGCCAAACATACAATGTGTTCCGGCAGCTATCCCTGAGAGCCAATTCCCATTCTAGGCCTAGCGTGCTTACCATCTTTGACCGCATCATCACTTACCAACAGGTGAGATAGTGGTCAAACGCTACCCTATAAGCTATGATCCTGACATACCTCTTTCGCTTCTCACACTTTCATGAGTTAAATAATATTGCCAGTTACTTATAAGTAAGAACATACCTCTTAAATCGGCCACAAACGAGGAGGTATATATCAAGTATCGTGTCAGGCAAGGAAGTACGACGCTCTACTTACCTGCAAAAAAGCGAAATTAAATTACATTATAAATTATAATATCATTACGATCGTAAAGTTAGGTCATGACCTGCAATCGACCTTACCGCGGTGCAAGTCATGACTCATTGGAGATTAATTTCATTTAAATATAAACTAAAGCTTAATGTATATAAACTAAATTACGGGTTCCTGGTGTTATTTTTTACATACGAGTATATCTTATGGGCTAACTCTTGACCACTATCTCGCCTGGTGGTGATGTTTAGTAATACTGCTTAAAAATAACCAAATTGTAGAATATAATGTTCTCGGCGTAGCTCTGACATTCAGTGAGCGGAAAATGCAGTGGGCTGTATATATTAGGCCACAAAACCGATAAAGGTGCTACCAAATCGCAGCGATATGCGGGTGCGGGCGCGAACTCTATCGCTGTTTGATCGCCGTAGATTGCATTTGGTTTGAACCATTCGGTTCAAATACTACTGCACTATTTAATTGCGCTCGTGCCCGCGGCCGAAATTCGCAGCGGTGTGGCCGTACGTTAATGGATAGAATACGCGAGATTTGAAGGCGGCTCGCGACTTGGAAAGCTTAACGATAGAAGTCTTCAATGAGCGATAATATGCATTCGCAAATCGCAAACTCTGTTAGCTTTTTTCGTCTCCGAGTTTTGAATACAAATTTAATTTCTTCCTTATTCCAATATTCCATAATAGATCATCCAGAAAACTCTCATCATCATCATCATCATTATCAGACGGTATCAGTCCACTGCAGGTCGTGGGCCTCCCTCAAGGCACGTCACTGAGCCCGATCTTCGGCTCTTTGTTTTTAGTCACTGCCCAACGCTTTGCGAATGTCGTTGATCCACCTGGTGACAGGATGTCCTACGCTTGTCGATTCGCGGTCTCCACTCTAGGACAAGTCTAACCCAACGGTTTTTTTTTTTATAAAGTTTACTCGCAATGTGGGTTGCACATTACTAGTATTCTTGTTAACCCCTCCAACTAAGCTAAATATGCTTGTGTCTGGAGTGGGTTCACGTCAATAGTGCAATGGGTGAGGTGGGGATCGAACTCATGACCTCTCGATCGCCAGTCCGACACCCTATCCATTTGGTTATTGCCGGTTATCAGTCCTACGGCAGATATAACCAGCCCACTGCCACTTCAGTTTGCTAATCCACGAACAGTTTGAAAACTCCCATAACTTAGATCTTTACCCGGCCTTAGTTATACCTATGTATCGCTAAAAAAAAATCTGCAGCATTATGCAAATCTGTTATCGGCGAGATCTGGCTAGCACGCGTGGCATGTTCTGACCATTGGAGTGTTCGGGGAAGTGGTGGTAGCTGGTAATGCAAGACTGGAGGTGGCTTGCACCGCCGCCATTTTATGTATAGCTAATCATGCAATCGTGAAAATTGCTTGCATCTGCAGTGGCGCTGTGGGTTAAAATTGTTAACTGACTTTAAAGCTCAAGGTGTGTTTTAGGGTTCCGTACCCAAAGGGTAAAACGGGACCCTATTACTAAGACTCCGCTGTCCGTCTGTCTGTCTGTCTGTCTGTCTGTCTGTCTGTCTGTCTGTCTGTCTGTCTGTCTGTCCGTCTGTCACCAGGCTATAGCTCATTAACCGTGATAGTTAGACAGTTGAAATTTTCACAGATGGTGTATTTTTGTTGCCGCTAGAACAACAAATACTAAAAACAAAAAAAGTTAAACATTAAAATAACATGTCCCCATGCAAAAAACGTGTTTTTAAACGCCATCTATCTAATTAGTTTCGGCAAAATGACATAGGTGGCGCTAGTAAACGAGCCCCGTCTTTCTAGATCGCGACCAAACCAAAAATTCTTGGAAATATCAATTAATCAAATATATGAGGTTGAATCTCTGTTATGTTTCGTATTGTACGGAACCCTCCCTAAGTGTGACTCGCACTTGGCCAGTTTTATTGAATTTGATTGAATTTTACAGAATTGCATATTACTAGTAGTCTTGTTAACCCCTCCAACTAAATAAAATATGCTTGTGTGGATTCAAGTTAATATTGCAATGGGTGGGGATCGGACTCACGACCTCTCGATCGCCAGGCCGACGCCTTAGCCATTGCGCCATTCATCATGCTTAAGCATTTCCTTGCTAACCGAAGCTTAGGTACTATTCCATACTGGCTATCATCATCGTCAGCCTATTTCTGCCTACGGCTGGACATAGGCTTCATATATAGGCCATACTGGCTACATCTGTGCATAATTATAGCTAAATCGGTCGAGCCTTTTAATCATGAAGAGTTCACTGACTTTTACATGAATAATATTGCTAATACTAATTTTTTTTAACTCACCGTCTCATGACGGTCATGACTCAAATTTTGTTGTAAAGTGTGTCTGTAAAGTTGGTTTACGGACGATAGTTTAACGTGACAACGTCGTAACAAAACATAGATGCGGCGCAGGCGTACAATGAGCGTAACGTGACAATGAGCATAACGGGACAATTTCGTGCATGCAGCCGGCGTTCATCGATTTAGTAGACATTGTCACGACAAAAATACTTGAAAATTGTTGAATTGAGAATCTCCTACTTTTTTAAGTCGGTTAAAAATAAAACCAACACGCAAAAGTTAAGTCAGTACATAAAAGAACAGTCCATAAAAGCAACCTGTTTGTTCACATTTTTGACCGACATTTTCTGTTTGTTTTTACGGTATGCAATGTGGAATTAATGCTACAACGGCATTAATTGAAACCCCCTGTAGAGTTATGGCACAGATTACTGAAGTTACTACGTGAGTAATGTGTCATTCTTTAGTGGAAAGGAAAACATGTTTAGTATCGTCAACACCTTTGATGAGATGCTGGCAGGTGTAGCAGTATGGTGGAAGGTTTTATAACGGACTTCACAAAAAAGAGGAGGTTCTCAATAGGCTGTTTTGAAGTTAAACTTCTTTAGACGTAGCGTCACGGTCTGAATCAACGGAAGTGACGTAAGCGTCATGTTATATTTTATGAATATAAACGCCCTCTATTGTAGAACGACGTAACTACGAAGACGTATTTGCTATCATTCGGGCATTCTTCCCGCTAAGTTCAACAGATGGAGTTGTATAATAAAATAATTAGTAATTTTGAGAAATAAATTGAATAAACTTGGAAGTTTCACTTCTAACGCGTAGCTTTCTGCGCACCCTCTTTTTAGGGTTCCGTACCTCAAAAGGTAAAAAAGGTACCCTTTTTGGGATCACTTTCTTATCCATCTGTCCGTATGTCTGTCTGTCTGTCTGTCTGTCTGTCTGTCTGTCTGTCTGTCTGTCTGTCTGTCCGTCTGTTTGTCTGTCTGTCCGTATGTCACCACCGATTTTCTCAGGAACGGGTAGACTTAGCAAGTTGAAATGTATACCAGACATTGAGGTCTATAGTTCCTATTAGGTGTACAAAAATCAAGGTCCTGAATCAACACGATAAAACGATATGGGCAAATTTAACTTTTCGCTAAAACTTGTAAGTACCAAAATTTACCTTAATTTTCAATTTTTTTTTTTGAATTTTTCCTTTACTTGTGCCGACCTTGCTTTTAACGAAATTTGACAATTGTAGTTCAACCCGAAGTATATATATATATTTGTGCAAAGTACCCTATAGTTTTTGGGTCGTAAAACATCGAGGGGCCGGTGGTAATTGGGAGATGGGTCGGCTTTGATACCAGAGGTACCGAGTTCAATTCCCGCAGTGCACCAATGGATTTTTTTTATCGAAAAATGAATGTGTGCTTTTTACAGTGGCCCTCCAGTGAAGGAAAAACATCGTTAAGAAACCAACAACCCCCGCATGGTGGTAGGACACCATCTAGTGTCAGCCTGGCCAGCTACCACCCTCAGTTAGAAAATCTGTCACCAAACATCCAACGTGTTCCGGAAACTATCCTTGAGAGCCAGTTCCCATTCTAGGCCTAGTGTGTTTACCATCTTCGACCTCATCATCACTTACCAACAGGTGAGATAGTGGTCAAACGCTTTTTCGTCGTCTACCCCATCGTGTGGGGTATCGTTGAATAGGTCTTTTAAAATTACTTAAGGGTTGCTAATATTATTTTTCGATTGAATGCTCCATTTGCGAAATATTAAACTTTAAAGTGTAAATTTTTGTTCTAGTAGGGTGTCCCCCCCCCCCCTGTAAAAGCTAAACTGCTAGCTTGAAAAATCTGGAAAAAATGGTGATTTTAGTGCATTTCATGAACTTTAAAGGTAAACTATAGCGGTTAAGATAACTTTATTAGTTTAGCAGTAATAGTCGTTGAACTTAGGTGTTGGATAATTTTGTACCAAATTCAAAATCCTTAGAATAAATCCTTTAAAGTGACAAAGACGAAGCACCTAGTTGCTTGTTTATAACGGGTAAGGACTTGCATTGAATAACGGGCTACTACGGAACCCTACACTGTTCGTGGCCCGACACACACTTGGCCGGTTATTAAGTTTAGTGCAAACGGGTATAATTATTCTTTCTTTTAACTAACGATCATGAATATACCCTTACTGTAATTCCCTCGAAAACGTTAAGCGAAACTATTGAATGTCATTAATATTCATAAATGCAACAGTAACACACCAGCATTGATATTGATATTGATATAAATATTAATAACATGCGGCTTAAAACTAAACAAATACAATAAATAAAAGCAGCTATGAGGCGAACGCTGACTCCTGCTGAGCTGGTGGGTAGAGAGAATGGGTATTGGTTTATGCTTATTTTTAGGGTTCCGTGGGTTTTAGGTATTTTTCACCCAACTGTACAAAAAGGAGGAGGTTCTCAATTCGTCTGTATGTTTTGTAGTGGTAGGACTTCTGCTAGTCCGCCTGGGGCAGTACCACCACTTTGCTGATCAATTCAGCCGTGAAATAGGAATGTTTTTTTGGTTTAAATGAAAACATACATACAATCACGCCTTTTTCCCGTAGGGGTAGGCAGAGACTACTTCTTACCACATGCTACGATCCTGACATACATCTTTCGCTTCTTCCACTTTAATGAGCACCTTCATACATGCTCGCCGGTTATAAGTACTTTTGACTTTAAATGAAAAAGTGTGCAATTACAAGGCAAATGAGACTTAACATCTGTATGTCTCACAGTAACAGGCGCAGTGCAGTGACATGCAAATTCTATTAATTCTGGCTAGCCAGAATTTTGCATGCCTCTGAAGACTGTAATAGGTAGACGTCATCGATAACCATCAGGCGAGCGTCGTGCTTGTCCTGTTATATAACGATATGATTAAAAAAAATATTTTAGCTCTTAATTTGGTTGTATTTTATTTATAATTATTTTTGCTACTGCAGAACTCCATTATAATTTATCCGATTTGGAAAATTATTTTTAATTAGAAATAATATGCTTCCCATTTGGTCTCATTGTAATTTTATCAAGATTCGATAAGTATCTTCAGAAATATGGAGACAAACAAACTTGGTACTCAAAATTACTCGTTTTTTTTAAATAATTATGTTTGTTACCTCAGAACTCGATTGCTTAATAACCTTGATTTAAAAACCTAATTCATTTTTTGTTGAAAATAATAATTATGATTTCCGTTTGTTAATATAATTGTATCGAGATTTGATAAGTCTATTATGGTACCTATCGTTTAACAAAACTAGTACAGGTAGATAATTTGAAAATAGACAATCATATCATAATCATGACATAAATACTGACTGCATATAAAATTTATAGGTAATTTCTACGGAACCCAAGATTTAAAATTCAGCTACAACTATAATTCATTCTGGTATTTTATAAAACTATCATATTCGTTAACTGTGACGAACGGTAGAAATATTTTTGTCTATTTTATGATATTTATTTTACATACATAATTTGATTATGATTTAGGTGAACGTTGATATGAATGTTCATGACCTTGTCAGACAAGTTTTGTTTCGAACACCGCAAATAATGATTGAGTATTTTACTCAATTTAAAAAATATTAAGTAAAATGCGTTTTATAAACAAGCTTTTTGAAATAACGGTGTTATGTGTAATTTATTTATTTATTTAACAACAATTAGAACGGCGTTAGCCAATTACACTAATTAATGAATATCTTTTACAACAATAATAAATCTTACAAATTAAACTATGCATAACAAATATATCTTCGTAAAACATTATTATTACAAATAACATTATTATATCAACAATTGTCAAAATAATAATAAAATGTATACATTCATAATAATCTATATCTACATAAAATCAATAAATTATTCCTGTCACAAAACTCCAGACATTGTGCAACGATTGCCTTCCAGTAATAAAAAGTACTAATTATAACAATAGTTACTACCCCAAATTCAACTGCCTACCTTTTGCGATTTTTATCATTAAGTAGTTGTTGTCCCTACATCCCGGCTCCATCATCAGGTCAGATCGATGGTACCATATTATATACGCCAGTATACTAAATTTAATTTTTTTTTTATTTAATTATAACTTCCAAGTTTGACCCACACAAACACATACATACAAACAAGGCACGTTATATAAAAGCTAAGGATTGAATCCGCTGCCTCTAATAATTTCCTAATTATTTCAGAATATTTTAATAATATTATTTATGATAATATACATTGGTTGGTTGGTGGTTATCTGGTGGTTATTTATGGTTATTTATATACTGTTTCTTCATTTTGAAATTACATTTTATTGGTATAATTTTATTGATTAAGATGTTGTTCTATCACTATACCGTATATTTTAAGATTGTTCGTAGCATCCAGCTGTTGTCTGGAAGAGATCGCTATTTAGCGACAAGACTGTCATTTATATTTTAAATTTTGTCTTCTATTTAGTACCATGTTTCTTTTCATGTGCATTCAAATGTTTTCATACATTAATTCAAAAATAAGGAAACAATAGTAATATTGTATAGTAAAAACTTACGACCACATCATAGCTTATCACCAAGGGCCTTATTCAGTATGACTATTTTAAAGTCTTACCGTGCCGTGTTACGTTATCTCCGCGTTATGGTATTCTCTATGCCAATTAAAACGCGGTAGGGTAAGGTTATGAGCGCGTTTTGAGCTGTCAAAATATCGTGACATATGAGGACGTGTAACGCGCGCGTTTTGAATAATTTACCTATCGTGTGGCATACAGAATACAATTTTTCAATAACGTAACGTGGCGCGTTAAGGAACGCGTTATCTCATTGATCATATTGAATAAGGCCCCAGGTGAAATAGTGGCCAAACGCTAGCCTATAAGATATAAAAAAACAACGGGTTGCACTCCGGGAGTGCCGGCAGAAGTGAAAACTTGAACATTATCGCATGTGCATTTGGTCTACTCTACCTCCGTCTTACAAATTTTCGACCAGATCACGTGTCCTCACGCGAGGTCCTGACGCGAGTTTAACATTTTTACCCATCCCAAAAAGTTCACAACGCTGCTATAGAAGTTTTTACTTCAACAACTTCTTACATAAGTACCTACTTAACATATATACATACATACATAAAATCACGCCTTTTTTCCCGTTGGGCTATACATAGACCACTTCTTTCCACATACTACGACTACTTAACAAAATAGTTAAATGAAAGCTTCTGGTCAATAACTTGATCTGTGTACAACATACTAGGTAGCTATTTTTTTAACGAAAGGGTCAAAGGTTCATACATACATCTACAGCCAAGTTGATAGTACAAGGGATTCGGTTCTTAATAATGTAACTTCAAACAAAAAGACAGCAGCAACGTACGTGCGCCGTACGGTATTGTAAAACACGAGTACCGTGCTATCTCTGCGACCACGCGGCCAAAACTCTTATCACGGCCACTTTTCACGTTTTTCACCAATCCCACCCATTTTCACCCCCCGACTCCCTTCCACCCCTCGCCAGAATAGGACGGCGGCCAGATTCACCCGATACGAGTTTATAGAGGCGCTTTAAAAGGGGTTATAATGTGTTTTTCTGATGCTGATAAGTGACGGTGTCTAGTAATTGTCTGGAGTAAGATGGACCTCGGAGACAATAAGAAATGTGATTTTGAAAGGCGAAAAATGGCTTTGTATGGTTTGGAGACGTAATGAAAGGGTTTTTGGTAATGGTTGTTTTCGGTTGTCATTTTATACAAAGTATATATTATAATCTACAATCCAACATTTTGCCATCGAACGGATTTAGAACCCGCGCTTCCAGAATAAGATCCCAAGCGCTTTAACCAACTAAGCTATGGAGGTAGCTCCCATAGCTCAGTCGTCCATATAGTCCATCGTCGTTGGGAGTCGTCCATAGCTAAATTGGTTAAAACGCTAGGGCGCGTTACCTAGGAGTCACAGGTTCAAGTCTCGCTGAATGGCAATATTTTGGATTGTGTATAATATAATGTACAAAATATTAAGAGTAGATAACATTTAAGGAAACGCAATATTCGACAACGTCTAGAGTATAAGATTGTTTTGTTAGTATCATTGTGTATTATTATGCAAGTAAAAGCCACAGTATCAAAACAGTTTTACAGTGGTATCAATGTGTATTATTATTTAAGTAAAAACCTCTTAGGTAGGTTAAGCTCCGCTGCATACGCAGTACGTAAAATTAGATTTTTAACGGACGAAGCCACTGCAAGATTGGTCTATTTCAGCTACTTCCACAGTATAATGTCTTATGGCATTTTATTGTGGGGGAAAGCCGCTGAAATCCAATCAATATTTGTTTTGCAGAAACGAACTATTCGCTCTATATATAGTATGAGGTCGCGAGATTCACTTCGTGAAAAATTTAAGGAAATTAAAATTCTAACAGTGGCATGTCAATACATTTATGAAAATATTTTGTTCATACGCAAGAATATAAATGATTATAAGAAAAGGTCTGATGTACATAATTTCAATACAAGACATAAAAATAGATTAATTATACCTAATTTCAGACTGCAGAAAGTTAGTGGTTCATTCATGGGGAACTGTGTACGCTTTTACAATAAGCTACCTAAAGATATTGATCAATTGCCTATGAGCAAATTTAAAATCTATGTAAAATCCAATTTGATGAAAAAATCATACTATACAATAGGTGACTATATGGATGACAAAAATGCATGGCCTGAATGCCCCAAGTTCCAAGAACAAATATAAATTGTATTATAATTAATAATATATTGTTAAAATATTAAAGCTGACATGTACAATTAATTTAAAAAAAAAAAAGATAAAATGACAAGACAAGCCCCATAGAGTTTCTTGGTGTTTCTTCTCTGATGGGAGTATTTCCGAAACACCGGTAGATTCAACAGCCATTCAGTTTTCCCCTTTTGTCCGCAGATTTTCTTTCTAGGCTTGCCATTTTTATTTTTATTTAAACAATATTATGCAGCTGACAGACGGACTATCAGTTCCATTTGGATCTTGATATGTACTGTGATCGGTATGCGTTTCTCTATGTTGTGTTTCACTATTTCACTTTTTTATTTTTTTTATATAAAAATTGTCTGAAGTACTGAAACACACACTTACATGTATGTTTGGTTTTAACCTACTTTAATTTTTTTTTAATATTCTGACGTAAACGATTGGATGACAGCTGAATGGTTCATTACTTTTTTTTTCTAATTCAAAGCGTTAAATTCTGCTTTTGCTATGTTTACTTGATAATTGGTTATGATTTATTTTATGATTTTGACGTGTATATGTGCGTATATTTATACTGCCTACATACTGAATAAATGCTTTGATTCTTTGATTCTCTTAAGGCACGTTGGGCACTTTTGGGACCGGGAAATAGCACTTAACTCGCGTGACCGTCACGCTTAGATACAAAAAAGTTTTCTCTTCCAGTCCTACCACTGACAGTTTTGTTTTATTAGCATACCAACGGTTTTTATTATCGGTGACCGTATTTTGTTACCAGTTTCTGTTCGTCCAAAGGTATGATAGATTGCTCTAAGCAATGAGATCTCACACTTTAGAACCTCTGTGGTCATTATCGAGCAGCTTTCGAAATTGAAAGTGTTATTTGTGTGGAAATTAATAGAAGACATCAGGACAAGCACGAAGCTCGCCTGATGGTAACCGATGACGTTTACCTGTTACAGATACAGAGGGATGCAAATATGTGGACAGCCAGAATTTTACACTTTACTGTACTGCGCCTGTTATCCGAAGACATTCATTAGGATATAACTTTCACATGACTGTAATTTTACTGGACAAGTAAACTTTGTAAGTAAATTTAAAAATATCTTTACTGTTTATAATCTATTTTTTATTGTAATTTTAAAGTCTAATTATAAAATCGTGTGAAGCCATTATGAAAAAAAATTGTGAACTTCATATTTTCTTAGAAATATATATACTTCATTTCAGGAGATCCTGCGACACAGGTTATCCTTGAGCAGGATTTAGGGGTCAGATTACATTATTACTTATGTTCTGAAAGTAATAAAATAAAAATAAATAAATATAACTTGCAAAAACTGTAAATTTTATGTCAATAGTGTCAAATTTATTTTCAAGGACATCCTGTGGAGGTACTTCAAATGGAAATAATTCTGCATGTCTCATCATTAAAAGCCAGTATTCGTCCACAGCTGGACAAAGGCCTCTCCTATGGCACGCCACTGAGCTCGATCTTCAGCTCCTTGTTTCAAACTACTGCCAGCCAGCTTGCGTATATCATCGCTCCACCTAGCTGGAGGGCGTCCTACGCTTCGTTTACCGAGCCGTGGTATCCACTCTAGAACTCGTCTACCCCAACGGTTATACGACAGATGTGACTAGCCCACTGCCACTTCAGCTTGCTAATCCTTTGAGGAATGTCGATAGCTTTGGCTTTCTGTCGAATGACTTCGTTTCGAATTCGATCATATCTAGTGTACTAGTAACAATACAGTAATCTATGTGAACATGTCACAAATTGATTCGTGCGGGTAGATTAAAATACCCACCATGTAGCGTCAACGCATATCATTGGTTCATCCACTATCATGCACAAGGTCCAATGGTTCATTAAACAGGTATCATGTGTTCGATTCACTCCTAATTAACTGATAGTAATTCCCCAGTTAACTCCCCGATAAGGTAATTGTTTAAAGATACATAGTTTAATTGTTTTAAATACTTGATATCGAGGTTATGTGGTTACGATAGCGGTGCTATGTTAACTTGTGATAGAGTTTTGTAGGTTACATTAAAAGGTAACTTTTAGAAACTTCTGCTAGAATATATTTTTGTTGTACCGTGGCTATTTATTTTTTAACCCCAGATAAAAAGAGAGGTACTATACATTTGAAGTCTGTATATGTGTGTGGCATCGTAGCGCCCAAACGGATGAACCAATTTTGATTTAATTTTTGTTTCTTTTTTTTGTTAAAGCTAAACATGTAGCTATTGCACTAATAATCTTCTAAAAGCAAACTTTGCTTAAAAATACACAGAGTACAGAATCAGTAAATCTCAGATCCCCAAGCAATTCAAGTACACAGAACTCTGAAAACAGTATAAAATCTCGCGATTTGCTCGAATCTCGTATGAACTCGCACATGAAATATATTCAATCTGCGAGACAGAGATAAGAACCCCCTTGCACCCCTTCGCCCCCCAGGGATCCCCTCCTCTAAGCCGGATACAGGAGTCGTTGCCGGTCACTTCATGTTTTTATATTTCTTGTAATACTAAATAGATTTCAATATACTGATAAGGTCCGTCGCGGTCCATTTCATATTTTATAAATGGACCTGATTATTATTGTTGTGATATATCGATGTTTTTTATCGATAACGATCTTTGTTAATTTTTTTTCGGTTATGTTATGGGTTTACACTGGAGATTATTAAAGCTGAATTAATTAATAGCAAAAACAAATATGAAATACATAATTCCGATTTATTTACTGTAAATTAAAACCAACAGCAAAATCAATACAGCAATTGAAACTTACACCAATTAAAATGATCTAAAAATAATTACCGCTGTCAAAAATCCCAAAAATACTTTTGAAAATCATCCGTTCAAAGATTTTAAGTCAGACAAGCGTCACTATTGCAATAACAATGAGGTGGGAACCCTGGATCACGATAATAAAATTATTATTATTCGTAGTATCAGGGTTGCCACCCGGAGATGGTATCTCGCGCTATCTCGCTGCGCCAAGCGTCGCTTCACCCCCTTCTGAGCCGTAGGGATGGGTTTCTTAGGTTGACTGTTTGATATCGATAAAATTGTGTGCCAATTTAACAAACGTTTGTTAAAATTTTCTAGTTGATTTGGTTAACACGGGTATATTTATATACTCTCTCTTCTATACAATGTACTTTTCAATCCTTCCACTCCTGTTTATCTAAAGGAACGTTTTGTCCCTCTTTATTGTTCTAAAAATCACACTTTAAGATCTGCTGAAAATCTACTTCTAAGTTTTCCACAACACAAAACCAGTTTTTATGACAAATCTTTTTCTGTAGAAGCTGTGCGTCTGTGGAATACTTTGCCAGCCAAGGTGAGGCAAGCACAGTCTTTGACTGCTTTCAAGACTATGCTCAAACATTTTTTGTAAGTATAAATGATATATATGAATATATACGTATATATTTTAAATTTAATATATGTAGGTATATAGGTACGTATTAGATGTATATAATCATATTTCTTATTATATATATATATATATATATGTATACATATTTTATTTCATTTTTTTTTAAATTATTTTGCAATAGAACACCACCGACCTTGCTCAACTCACTATTTCTCTTACTCCATCCAAAGGTTGACTGGAAGAGATCGCTCTTAGCGATAAGTCCGTCCATTGTACTGCAGTTTTTATGAGTTAACTGTTTCGTAAGTTACTTTAAGTGGTGTACAATAAAGTATTTTGTATTGTATTGTATTGTATTTGTGAAATGTGAATGAATAGAACATATGATCGTTTTAGATAAATGTTTTTTGATTTTGTAAAGTAATTTTGGGTATTTAATTTACTAATGAGTTCTCTACTAGAATAAACAATAACAATTTTTATTAATATGACATCTATTAACAAAATTCCTAAGATATATACCTACATATAATTAGCAACTTAATAATATTTCATCTGTAATTAGTTGTAATATTATAAAATTGTTGATCTTAGATAAAATAACCCAAATATAACTTTAAACACCACCTTTTACTAGCACTAACTAGAAAGCTGTGATTTCAGTATGATTTACGACAGTAACATAAAAAGGACTGTCAGAAAATAACAATGTATTATTATATACAAAATTATATTAATTTATAAAAGAATCTACTTCAAATATAAAAAAGTACTTTTTTGTTTCTAAAATAAGATAAACAAATTTTTGTTGTTTTAAAAATGTATATTTTTTTTATCGATAGCTCCTCCTCCTAGGAAGACATCTCTAGCAAATAAACAAGTCTCACATCGACATCCCGTCACTAGGGGTGTAACCTGCCGGTAAGAATACAGTGGCGCGGAATGTGCTAATACATCCTTATCCTTTATCGCACCACACAAACCTTTATAGGGGTGTAGCTTTTTAATTGAGTGTGTGTGTCTGGCTGGTAGTAAATACATGAGAAATGCCGATGAGACGTTCTATTTTTGAAATTAAGGCCAGTTGCACGCTTTAGAAGACGCATATGTTGAGAAGAGAATATCTAACTAATTTTTGCAAAATCAAAGCAATCAATTCAAAGTTCAAAGCACTTATTCAGTGTATGGCAGAATTATTACACGTACTGAAACGCGTCTCAAATCATAACAAACAGTATGACAAAATTATTGAGTTTTAAGAAAGCACAGGCATTACTGAAGTGAGAACGATCATATTGTAATTTAAAAAGTCATATCTTGTTTATATTTTTGTAAATTGTTACACACTGCTACTGAGAATTCTAGTATTCTGACGTGTTTGTCATATCATCTCTAATTGAATGCCACTGAGAATTATAGTAGATAGTCGGTGGCTAGCCCAATGGAAAAATCATCTAAATTGGCCACTCCGTTTAACCGAATACCTTTTTACAAATGAACAAATTTACTTCGTATTTAAAGATAGAGATAGAGGGGATACAGGCGTTATCATGATAATTAATGACAATTTGACAGACATACGGAAACAATTGTCGATATAGCGAAACAAAGGTTGTAAAGAAGGTTGTATGTAAGGGCTACTTCCTCGTATATTGCCCTTGTGACTTACATTCCTAATATCTATAGTATATTTACGATACATGTATTTTATTGCATTAGGTATACACAACTGATTAACCTCAATTAACTGTAAAATGATCGAGACAAATTGTAAATATTAAAATACGAGACTTAGGGCCAGTTTTACCGGTTGCTGATAGCGCTAATATTAAGAAATTTGACAGATTTTTGACAGCTTATATATGGCGTCATGTGTCAGATAACTATTTAACGCATTATCAGGAACCAGTGAAACTGGCCCTTATTATTGAGATAAACATATGACTACTAGCAGGATCCACTATCCGGTTGGCGTCAATGTTTTTTTTTTTACAAAAATTGAAAAAAAATGAAATTTGAAAATGTTCGCTGTAACATTAATTAATATCGATGTTAATTTATAAACTTAATTTGTAAATTAATAGTTAAATGAAACGCTTAAAAATCAAGTTGAAAATCAAAGCTGCATATTCATTCCATTTTATTAACGAATACTATGTTTTGATAATAAAAAACAAACTCATCGTATTTAGGTAATTCTTAAGGTAGTTAGAATAATCCATGCAAAATAAGACCAAGCATTTGCCAACTACAATTATTTTTTAAAACATAAGACAAGATAAAACTTTATAACATTTTCTAAAACAGAATTATAAATGCACTTTTTAAGGAATCCTCAATCTCCCAACAAAAAGCGCAAAGACTTTACAGGGTGTGTAAACAACTTCATTATTGAAATTACTAAACCAACTACAAAAGAACAAAATCGATAAACACTTTACACAAGCACTGGCTGTTTATCCTCGAATTACTCTACCTTACCCTATTTTAAGGGAAAATAAACTTTACGATATTAGATATAAGATTGAATTTTATGTGTTGGTTAGATTCGCCTGTTGCTTTGCCGGATATTACGCTCTATCGCCGCCCTGACGGAATTACCCTGTAATTCGCCAAATTGCACGATACGATTTAGGTAATTAAACACTGTTTGCCAAGATGTTCACACGTCTGTCTGGCGGTGATCTTTGATGTGTGGGGCTTTTCAAGTGCGTAGAAGGACTAGGGCGAAATATAGAATAAGCATTATTTTGTAAAACTTTGAATTCATAAATAAAAACATTAGATTAAATCTTGTAAGAGCAGACCATCAAGGATTCATCCAGAATAAAATATATTGTCTTTAATTCATGAACTTACAGTATACAGTATACACCAAAGCGTGCAACAGGCCGGTATCTACTATACACACACACACTACTATACACAGAGATATATTATTTATTATACATAATATGTTCAGAGAGGATGGATGAAGAAAGATTAACGAAAGAGATTTATGAGACGAGTGTGAATGGGCCAGCCGGTAGAGGCCGACCTAGGCGAACGTATAACGACCAGATCGGAGACGTTTTGAAGAAAGGCCAAGTCAAAAGTACTTATAACCGGCCAGCATGTATGAAGGCGCACTTGAAAGTGGAAGAAGCGAAAGAGTTATATCAGGATCGTAGCATGTGGAAAAAAGTAGTCTGTCTACCCCAACGGGAAAAGGCGTGATTGTATGTATATAATATATAATTATAAAAACTTTATGTATATATTTACTTCATCACGCTTAAACAGCTGTACGAATTTCAATAACATTGTCTGATGATAGCGTATACCCTATGTTTTTTTTTGCCGTAAAACAGCAGATAACGGTGCGGTCCACAGTTAGCATTATAATGAACTGAAAGGTTATGATAAGGATTAAGGCCTATTTAGTAAAATATCCATTGTCCTATTCCTCAACATTGTCTATCTATCCTTGTGTAAAATATTAGATAAACGGTCGCGTCGTTGGTCCTTGTAAAGGTCACAAGGGATCAAATATCTTTATTTCCTTGTGAACACAAACTAACTTTCACAATTCTAACATTGGTGTTGATAAATCATCATTATCAGTCAATTTCCGTCCACTCACTGCTGGACATAGGCCTCTCCCACTGAGCTCGATCTTCAGCCATTCGTTTCCAACCGCTGCCAGCCAGCTTGCGTATATCATCGCTCCACCTAGATGAAGTGCGTCCCACACTACGTTTAGTACAATATTTATAAGTACCTAGGTAAAAATATTTATAGCTCTACGATCGTAGCACATACGTAGCACGTACGTAGCGAACGTAGCTCTACAATTTCAGTATTATAACATCTTTTTGAATGTCAGTTTTATTTAACACCCGGCTGATATAAATAGTTAAGGGTTGGGCCCTTATCAAAGGCGTCCAGGCGCACCTTACCAAGATGCTATCTTTTTAATTAATGTTCGCAAACAGGAGGCAAAAATATGATGTGCTTTCAAACCCACGTCAAGACTGTGTGGTTCATTATTATTTTAGAATTATAGGTATTTTGATATATGAGTGTGAGTTAAATTTTGTGAAGACATATTAGCTGCGCTAGGTGGAAAATGTCATATTATTCAATTCACTTAAATACTCATTATTTACTTGTGTTTAATTATTTTTTAAAGCGATGTTTAAATAATAGTTCTTGTCGGCATGTGTAATATTATTCGGCTAAAAACTAAAAAAAAAATAATAAAAAAATTAATGTTTTCGTTATTGAAAGTCTTGTTTTAACATAACTAGTATCAGGATGTATTATAATGTAGATTTCAAAAAATGTATGTAAATATTTTTTTTATTGACATTGTATTAATTATCAGTATTTTGTTTGCATAATTTATTTTTAAGTTGTATATTATGTACTGTTTGTTAATATTTGATGTAAATAAATGCTATCTGGATAGGTACTATGGCAGAATATAAATACATAAAAAAATTATCAAATTGAACCAAAAACTTTGAAATCTTAAAAGAATCTCTTATCTTATTTGAAATTTAATAAAAAGGAAGGTAAAGAAAGTAAAGAACGACAGACTAACTAGATTTAAGCTCAGCGGAACCCTAAACAAATTCTATCGCAAATGAGTTTTTCACGTGTTACCTTATCGTCGAGATAAAAATCTTTAAAGTTTTACAAACTATAATTAGCCAAGTTTTATAATTATGATCGATACACATAGGTAAGGTAATAATATTTTTATGTTGTAGGTAGCAAACTAGCTGGCGGCTTCCTTGATAGGAATGGTCACCGTCGCTTATCGACGTTTCATTACATATCGTTGAAGACAAACTAGAAATATTGTGTTCTCTGAAAAAAAAATAACGCTCGATATTCAATAGGATATTTAGAGAGAGGCTTCTAATGTCCAGTCTCAATAATTGTCTTCGGAACGTTATTATCATTGACCTAGGATTCGCTACATAGTACCGTAACATTATCTTCTTGGGACTCTTCTTCTAAAACCAGTACATTCTCCTATGTTTGAGGTATTTATCTCCAAATCTCTGGAGATACTAATCAGATCTCGATGAAATTAAAATGGGACCACCTCGGAAACGTACCCTACCCATTAAAAAAAGAATCATTTGAATCCGTTCTCAATAGACGGAGTAATCACGTAACATACAAAAAAAAAACATACAGACGGATTGAGAACCTCCTCCTTTTTTGTGAAGTCGGTTAAAAATAATACATTCTGCAAAGTAGCATACGTCCACGGTTATCCACTGAGCACCACCACAGAATAAATAATAGTACAATACCACTAGGAATATGTATTGAAATACAATAACATATTTATTACAAGTAAGTTGTATATTTTAATACAATTACACATTGAATAGTTTGTACATAAAAATTTCAGATGAAAATATTTTCTTGTTTTTCGAGTTTTGTCTTTTTAGAGCGTGATTTTTCAGTAGTCGGGTTTTAGTTTTTAAACTTGTTATAGTAGAAATCATTCATTACTTCTACGGAGTAGATTCAAAATTCGATTTTTTTGTTAGATTCTTAATTTGATTATCTTTATTTTACTTGATTTTTTCCGTTTTTGTAAACCGTTTTAAAACTTAATAACTAATAATTAAGATAGTTTAAAAACTAAAACAACCGACTTCAATGCCCCGCGAGTCAATTTCAGTAGCAAGTTTGAGACGTTTATCGTCATTTCTCTGGAGATACTTATCAGATCTCAATGAAATTACAATGGGACCACCTCGAAAACGTACCCTACCGATTACAAAAATAATCATTCGAATCAGTTCAGAATTGAAGGAGTAATTGCGTAACATACACACCAAAAAACATAGTGACGAATTTAGAACCTCCTCCTTTATTGTGAAAAGTTGGTGATAAATATCAGTTTTTAAACTATTTTATCAGGATCGGACCCGCTCTAAAAAGATTGAATGTTTTGTTGGTCAGGAATTTTCGGAACAAAAATATGTGTACATTTTATATATTTCAAGCCTAAAAGGATTATCTTCGCATATGTATATGTGTACAGCAGATGTTGAGGAACGATCGCGGTTCGTTGAGCAAAGAAACACCATTCGGAAAATTAAGCTCATTGAAAAAATACCGTAAAATGAGCGCGGCTTTTTGTAAGGAAGTCTAATCAGTATTCAACAAGTCAGTGATAGATGTCTAGCTTTTTTGAACAAAGAATGGCATACATTTACAATTTTTTGAAGTTATACTTCTTTTGGCGCGATAGAGAAAAATGATGAGAGTGAATTTTTACGATGCGCGCGCACACCGACACCTAAATTTAACATCGTGAAGTTAGTTCTAGGTGGTACGATGCGCGCGCACACCGACACCTAAATTCTACACCGTGAAGTTAGTTCTAGGTGGCATGACTATGTTCAAGTTGTATATGTCATTTCGTAAGAACGTCATATTTAACGTCATATTTTTACGTTAATAAAACATTTTTTATTTAAATACAATATTTTTGATTAATTTTAATATTTATCGTTAATCACTACTGCATTTTAGTTATTTTATTTCCATACGCCACAGAAGTATAACTTCTAACGCGTGTACATAAGAACACAAACGTTTTTTTTTTACTTGTTAGCTTTTATTTTACTTATCGTGTTAGTATGTACGTATGTTTGTGTGAGCCAAATCTTGGAAGCTAAATAAGAACCTCTTCCTGACGTACAATTTGACTTAATTTGGTATACTTGCGTATTTTGGGTGACAAAGCAATAATATGGTACCATTGAATTGACCTGATGATGGAACCGGGCTGTAGGAACTGCAACTCCGTAATGACAAATAGTAGAACAGTCGGATTTGAGCTAAACATGTACGAGGTTATAAAGTGTTAAAAAAAAATAAAGATTTTACAAAAAGCTTGCTTAAAATGCTGCTAAATATTGATATTATTTGATAATACATAAGATCATAATGGTTATAGGCTTTATGAATACAATGTTGTTATAAAATGTGACTAATTTTTATGCTGTTTGCGTGTAGTTTCGAATGACAATTGAAAATGTGTGCATGTCTCGTCTTTAATTTAAATCAAAAGACACTTACAGGCCAATAAAGAGCTAAATAGGTATTCCATATAAGCAATTTACTTTCAATTCTTAAAGCATCTTCATAATCTGTTTTAATTTTTGGCTTTGTGTTTTCGTTGGAGTTAGTGTACTGTATCTGTCAGTATACCGGCGAGGTGTCTCATTAGAGGCCCAATTGAGTGCAAGAGGATAAGCTAAGTTGTTGTGAGGTGTATGCTTAGCGTTTATAAAGAGATTCGAGTGCGTTCAAAAGAGTTCTTAACGTCTTAGTTTAGACAGCAAAGAGTTTAGATATGGGTGTTAGAATTTACGTTTTTCATGAGCAGATTTTCAATATTTTTTATAGATGGGAATATTATAGAAACCATTTATGCGAGCCACAAACACAGTTTTTCAACTATTTTCACTACACATTACTGCTGAACCAATTTTAATTAAACTATACTAAAGGCTTACAATTTATTAAAAGGAAATTTTAGACATAAGGACTTAAACATAAGGTACATAAACATAAAACTTAGACATAAGGTGAATTTAACCATTTATAACCTACTTCACAAAAAAGAACGAGGTTCTCAATTCGACGGTTTTTTATGTTTGTTACCTCAGAACTACGTCAAACCTTAACCGATTTGAAATAAATATTTTTTTGTCTGAGAATTTATGCTCTCGGTTTGGTCCCATTCAAATTTGATTTAGATCTGATAATCATCTCCGGAGATATGGAGAGCTAAATAATATAAACAAATTTGTGTACCTTGATGACATGATACTGGCTACTTACTAGCTGCAAGGCTTTGACTATTGCGGCATGTGAAGTCGGTTTTTTTCGTTTTGCACGATCATAGGTTATTGATTGATACAATTTTCTGAATATAATGTAACATTATAACGTTATTTATTGCTCTCTTTGCATGCATTTTATTTTAACGTAGGTATTTAATGTTGTCACTAAATGAGAATTTGCTCGGCTGGCTAATCGCAATATATATTTTTTTTTAATACTTTATAGGCTAGCGTATGACCACTATCTCACCTGTTGGTAAGTGATGATGCGGTCGAAGATGGTAAGCACGCTAGGCCTAGAATGGGAACTGGCTGACACTAGATAGTGACCTACCACCATGCGGGGGTTGTTGATTTTTTAACGATGTTTTCCTTCACCGGAGGGCCACTGTGAGAAGCGCACATAATTTTTTCCGTGACCAAATAGCTCACGTATTCAATATTCAAAATCAGAAATGACGCTTGCGAATTAAAAAACCTTACTCATAAAAATATGTCTACTTCCGTTTCCGTATACAAAATATCCTAAAAATGACCTATTCTAAAGTAGGTAGGTAGAGTAGTGAGGAGAGTAACGCGGCCACAAAGCATCGATATCAGTGATGTAGCCGCGGCTCGTTAGTTCGAACGGCGCGCGCTCGCCAAATTGCGCGTGACGCGATAACGACGCGATATCGCGCGCCACCTTACAGAATACGGACGCTTTTTTAAATAACCTAGTTTGGGTTTTGTTTAGTGATTTTGTGTTCTAAGAAATTTAGGTATCGATATAAGACGTTGAAATTGTCGCTTAATTTTACTCTTAATTAATATTAATAAGTGATAAAAGTGTGTTTGTTTGTATTTCGATCTCGTAAGAACGGCTTAACAGATCTGGAAATTTCTTTATTAAATTGACACAATTAAATTTCGCACACAGATAGTTTTAACAATTCTACTTCATCTAAATAAATATATCAGTTAACTTTGTGGTCATAATTTTATAATTAATTTTTAATTTAGAAATAAACCTTATACTATAGCAATTTGGGTTGCACATTACTATTATACTTGTTAACCCCTCCAACTAAGCAAAATATGCTTGTGTCTGTAGTAGGTTCACATCAATAGTGCAAAGGGTTGGAATCTAACTCAGGAACTGTGACCTGAATCGCCAGGCCGACACCTTAGCCATTGGGATATTACCGCTATTGGTGTTATTTTAATTCTACTAAATACTTAAATAAAATATCTAGTAGCTTAATAATATTTTCGGTAATTACCATTACTAAAGAGTGTAAAGGCAGACAAAGCCGCATACAGCGCTAACTCTCGGCTCAGCAGAACGCTCCATCACGCGCTATCAGCGCTATCCGGTACATTGTATCACATTTTCATAAGAGATTCATTTAGAGCCGTTTTGCGAGCCCGCAGTGTGTGCGTTTGCTTTGTATCTCGGGATTTTTTGAGATAATGTAAACCGTAAGTGTATAGTAGTTAGATTTTAGAGTGTCCTTTTTAGGGTTCCGTAGCCGAATGGCAAAAAACGGAACCCTTATGGATTCGTCATGTCTGTCTGTCTGTCCGTCCGTATGTCACAGCCATTTTATTCCGAAACTGTTAGGACTACAGAATTGAAACTTGGTAGGTAGATGTATTCTGTGAACCGCTTTCCGATTTTTACAAAAATAAAAAATATAAAAGTTTAAGGGGGGGCATCCCATACATGGAACTGAAAAAAAAAAAATTCTTCAAACCTATACGTGTGGGGTGGGGTGTCTATGGACAGGTCTTCAAAAATGACATTGAGGTTCCTGAAATAATTTTTTCTCAAAGTCAATCATTTGAAAGATAGGCGCGTCTAAAGTGGTAAAATGTGTGTCCCCCCCCCCCCCCCCTCTAACTTTTAAAGTATGGGAGAGAAAAATCTAAAAAAAAAATATCCTGTAGATCTCAATAAAAACGAACAAGGAAAATTGGTTTGAACGATATACAGTCAGCAGTTTTAGAGATATGGCAACCGCAAAGATAACTTTGTTTTTCATACAAACACTATGAAAAACAAAGTTAATTTTGTAGTTGCGAAAAATAATAGTTATGGAATACTTAACTGTGTTACGGAACCCTACGAGCGCGAGTCCGACTTGCACTTGGCCAGTTTATTTATTTAGTAAGAGATGATGTGGTCGAGGATGGTGAACGCGTTAGGCCTAGAATGGTCTGACTTTCATGGCCTGTGCTGCCGGAACACAGTAAAGTTTTGGTGGCAGATTATCTCCTTGATAGTGGTATGCTACTTAATTACCTAGCAAGTCAGGCAGAACATTGTTATGATGCTCCTTCCTGTGGAAAAAGTGTGCATTGAGTTTAATACCTAATTCAGATGCTTCGGACGTATTATACAATACAACTTGTCGAATACCGATATCATCTGGCTGGATCCTGTCAGTTGAGACAGTTTTTGGATAAGGCAAAGTCAAAATAAGTGAATTCTACTAAACCACGAGTTCGATGATCATAATGATGATGTGAATTAGCACATTATGGTGTTTGGCTGGATTTGAATATAGGCATGCAATCGAATATTTTATGCGGCTTATGACCGGTAAAAAGTTAAGATGTAACCTCAAAGACACAGTTATAAAATTAAACAATTTTGCATTAAAATCAATTACTGTTTCTAATTTAACCAATACAGCAATTAATGTAACTATCTAATATCCGATGTTCATGTCCAACCAAATAATCAAGTTCCCGTCCATTACCTTTATCGTCCGTCTGGCTAAGCCGTCGTAATACCGTGTATCGTATCGTCCTTCAATGGAGACAGACAACAGGGCGGGCGGGCGTCGGTTCCCAGGGCTGGTTAGCTGCGATAGCGCCTCACGTGCCTTTGTTCCGATCGCGTATCTCCCGACGGCGGATCATACTAAATTATTTATCCTTTTCCCGAGCGATGATACGGGATCGCTGAGTTTAGTGTACGGGTTAAGATAGGTGGCGCTGTTTGTTCTGTCGGTTATGATTTGAGTGGGACTTAGTGGATTATGCGTTTGAGACAGAAATAGTTTTGGTGGTTGTGTGTGTTACGAATAAAATAGCGACCAAGACCATGTGATGATAAAAGAGATTTCTATTTCTGATCTCGAGTGTTTAGTCTCGCTCTCGAACCAATATTATAGATATTTTTTTTGGTTTATATGTCATCTCACAACATCATAAGATTATATCTATATATAGTTATTCAGCCAACATTTTTATTGAAGACCAAATTTAGTTAAATAAAAAAAAGTTGCAGTAAAATAATACAACAACGATATTTTATTCAAATTATTTTAGTAATGATAAACATGAACTGGTCATATTGATTCAAAGTCAAAGTCAAAGTCAAAGCATTTATTCAGTATATGGGCAAATTAAAAATTTGCACTTACACACGTCAAATAACATTAAACAGATCATATTCAATAAAAAATATTATAGATATAACAGAAACATAACGTATTGCTTTGAATTTACAAAAAAAAAACAAAGGTATTGAGCCATTCAGCTTTCATCTAGACGTCGAACGTCACACTAAAACACATGTTTAATTCCCCTGATTAATGTAGGGTTGCCAATCGTACTATTACGTGCACCCGCAACCAACTGCATGTTTCAGTACTTCAGACAATTTTTATCCAAAAAATTGTGAAATAATGAAACATAATAAATAAATACAACGCAGACTAATTGCAGTACAAATCATATTCCGAATGGAACCCATTGTCCGTCTATCAGCTGCATAATACCGTCTCTACAGGCAACCCTAGATCTGCAAACAAAAGATGAAAACTGATTGACTGTTGAATCTACTGGTGTTTCGGAAGTACTCCCATCAGAGAAGAAACACCAAGAAACTCTATGGGGCTTGTCACTTATTTTAATACTTTTTTTTTTAATTCATATTAAATATTTTTTTAAATTTACAACAAATAATTGTGTTATCATACAATTTATATTATATCTTGGAGCTTGGGGCATTCAGGCTAAGCATTTTTGTCATTCATATAGTAATTTAATGTATAGTACGATTTCTTCATTAAATTGGATTTTACAAAGGTTTTAAATCTGCCCATAGACAGTTGATCAATATCTTTAGGAAGTTTATTATAAAATCGTATACAGTTCCCCAAAAAAGAACCTGTAACTTTCCACAACCTGAATTGAGGTAAAATTAATCTATTTTGTGTCTTGTATTGAAATTATGTACATCGGACCTCTTATCATAATCATTCAAATTTTTGCGTACATACATAATATTTTCATATATATATTGACATGCCACTGTGAGAATTTTAATCTCCTTAAATTTTTCACGAAGTGAGTCTCGCGACTTCATGGTATATATAGATCGAATAGCTCTTTTTTGTAAAACAAATATAGATTGGATTTCGGACAAATATAGATTGGATTAATATTTATAAACACAAAATCGTTTGCAATTTATATTTAAAGCTAAAATTTGTGGTTATATTTATGATAAATATAGAAGACATTTTAATGAAACAATATTTACAAATAGTACATATATACAACTTAAAACTAAATTAAGATACAAACTATTTAAACTGATATAAATAAGTGAAATAATAAATAATAAATGTTATAAATAAAAAACAGAACCTAGGTCGCAGCTGTCTGCTGGTAACGTTCCCAAAAAGCTGGCGACTAATCCTAATCCGTTGGCCGAGGTAAACGCCAGCTCTTTGGTCACGAGTGACGTCTATTAATCTTCTGGACAGCTCCTTTACAAAACCTCGCGCATCTCGACCCCACGGACCCATTGTTTCGACCCCAAACGGAAGAAAAATGTAGCCATCACCAATGGCAGCATATTTCCTCCGTTTGAGGGTTTCTGCCGCATCCGCTGCCGCACCTGCTGCTCGCGAGGTCCCGCATATGTGGGACGCCGCTAATGTATCAGCACACGTCGCGTCCCACACCAACGGTCTCCCTCGGCACCAAATATGTTAAATAATGTATAATATAATAAAATAATAGTTTACGTATCATATATTATAGTTTATATAATTTTGATACTGTCATATGTGTGCTTTCAAAAAGCAAACTAAAAAAATGTGTTCACAAAAAATGACAAGACCGAAACGCGAAAAATCCGTTACAACACGTCAAACAGCGGCTTAACAAAATAAGCACATTAAGCCACGGGTCCGTCACGCTATCTCTCTCGGGCAGGTGAATCGCCAAATATATTACACCAGATTATACCTGAAAAGGGCCTACAGATTGATCATGCGAACGTCGACGTTATCGCCAGCGAACGTACGGGGTCGCGTTTGGCGAACGACCTCTCAAGATCGATTCGATATCGAACATACATCGGAATGGGATCGGCGATAAAAACCAGAATAAAGAATATTTCTGAATTATCGCAATTTAAATCGTTCGCGAAAATCTTTTATAAAAAGTGCGTTATCATTTTATAGATATTTTTATTATCTATTTTCAATCAATTCCGTATGTGAACTGGATAGTGTTTATCATGATGAATGAAATCTGTAATATTACTATGAGACGAGACCGCCTAATGTAGTTCTCAATTAAAATTTAAAACACAGAGGGTTTGAAACTAACACATAATTCAAATCCTACAAAATAATTGTGTAAATAAATACTTATTCTCTATCTGGTGTCAAATACACTAGCCCCTTCGGAGGTGTTGGGAGGTTAGGGTGGGAGTGGGAGCGGAGGGCGTTATCAGCGATTCTCGCACCATTAACCTTCGCGATACAGTCGGCACTCCATGTAGAGTACGCAACTTTGATGTAATTGATAATACAGGTGGAATGAACCGCATTTCTTAAGGTGATGCCCGTCTCTGAGGCTGAATGGATGGGTGTGGTGTTTTTTGAGGTATCTTAGTGGATACTGGCGATTAAATAATGTCTTACACAGTGTAAATTTACAAATATAATATGGGATAATATTATTAAAAGCGTGAAGTTATTGGGTTGTGTAGACAATTGGTTCGAAAACGTCACATACGTTTTAAGTGTTTTCCCATAAAAATATCGAATACAATTTAAACCCTGAATACGTAGTATTATTATCTTTTCTATGCCCTGAATATATATTACAACGGCGTCGTTTTAGAAACTGTTTGTCATTAACAGGTTATGTTAGAAGATTTACCTAATTACATACTATCAATAGCCGTGCTTCAATAGGAAGGGCACTTTTAAAAAAACCTTTTGTTATCATCCTATCAAGTATCAAAGATTATGTAAATCGCAGATATAAGTTCTCAAAGTAGCCATAAACAAGAATATTACAAATTGCCAATATGCGACGATGGCAACATTGTATACTATCGATGTTTTAGCATTTGCATCGATACCTCGATAGTGGTATTTGCATATCAAGATAAACCTTCAGCTGGGTTAAAAATAAACATTTATTGATTAAACATGTATATTTCATAAACATTTATTGTTATTAAAAAAAAATCAACGATGAGCTACATTCAGAAAGGAATCGAAAACAATTAAATAGCAAAGGAGTCCTGTATTTCAGTGGTTAATTAAGTAGTAAATCATACTATCTAGAAGACATCTCTGTTAGTGATAAGACTGCTTATTGTTACACTATACTAATATATTTTTTGTTATATTTTACCTTTTTTTGTATGTTTATAATATTTCCATGTGTGTTTTATTAATCTACAAGCTGTGTGTATTTTAAGCCGACTTCACAAAAAAGGAGGAGGTTCTCAATTCGACTGTTTCTTTTTTACCCGACTACGGCGAAGCAAAAAGTCGGGTTGTGTTTTTATCTTTGTTACCTCAGAACTCCGTCAAATCTTAACCGATTACAAAAATTCTTTTTTGTTTGAGTGATTATGCCTCCGAAGATATGGAGATAAACAATATAAGCAAATTTATATACTTCGATGACATGATTGTAACTAGCCAGTACTTAGACTATAGCGGCATGTGAAGTCGGTTTTTAGGGTTCCGAACCCAAAGGGTACCAACGGAACCCTATTACTGAGACTCCACTGTCCGTCTGTCTGTCTGACTGTCTGTTTGTCTGTCTGTCGGTCTGTCTGTCCGTCTGTCACCAGGCTGTATCTCATGAACCGTGATAGTTAGACGGTTGAAATTTTCACAGATGATGTTTTTTTTTGCCGCTATAACAACAAATACTAAAAACAGAACTAAGTTAAAAATTAAACGAGGTCCCCATAAAAAACATGTTTTTACTATAGCGCCATCTATGAACGATTGTCGAACGATTGTTGTTCGTTAGATATTCGTTAGATGGCGTTGTAGTTAATAAGCATGTTTGGTATTGACACTTATACTTATAGATTATTATACTGCGGTTCGGAACCCTCCGTGTGCGAGACAAATGTCTGACTCGCACTTGGCCAGTTTTATTTCGTTTTGTGCGACCTTAAATTATTATTATGCATAAATGTCTATTGTAATTAATCTAGATAGATTTAATAGTACATGATATGACATTCGTTTCCAGTAAATGATATTAAAAAAACATAATAATTTAAGATGGTTTAAAAAACTAAAAGAACTAACTTCAAGCGTCGCGCTAGTCAAAGTAGCTAGTAGACGCATTAACTATTATATAGTCTGTGACAGTAGTTAGTAGTACGAGTAAGTCGTCGAGATAAGTAAATGCGTCGTAATACAAATGTTGATATCTTAAAAACGGCTCGGCCGATTTCGTTAAAATTTAAATGGGACCACCTGGGAAGGGTACCTTTTGAAACAAACAAAGAATTTTCCATATCGGTTAAGGCATCTTTGAGTAATCGGTGAACATACATAAAAAAAAGATTCCGACGAATTGAGAACTTCCTCCTTTTTGTGAAGTCGGTTAAAAAGAAAAGTTTCGTTTGGTTTAAAGTTTTTAACTAATTTTATAACTCATTATTTTATTGCAATGGAGGTAGTGTACTAAATATTACCGATTCTCACATTACAACTATCATTATCTACCCAGTAACATCAGCACAATTAGTCGGTCAGCAGATATGACCGCGGCAGTATTGTCACACCGTTACATAGTAAATGAACGTGCCGTATCTGCTACCATCATAGATTGCACCTGCTTATCTGCACAAGCAAGCCTTGGGAAACTAGTGTTGCCTTACACGTGCTGCTTGTTTTGTTATTTAGTGTCGGGTCATCGATAAAACTGTGTGACAAATTTTGGTCAAATTTAACTTGGCCAAAAGAATATTTAAAAGAAAATGACAAGTGTGTGTGTCGGTTCCATGCCACAGTACAATATTTATTAAGATTGAAAAAAAAATTGCTAAAAAAACAAGCATATATTATGCTGTAATTCACGTACCTTTTAGTCGAATTTCCTCGACCTATGTTTCAACCAAGTCCGTCGATCTTGCTCGGGAGAGAGGTCACGCGGTGAGATTGTGATGATCAATGACACACTTCTTGTCTTACTGTTTTTGCAGTGTTTTAGTTGCCCCTGATCGTGGGCATATAATGCCCTAAGGCATCTTTTCAACTTTGTACCCCTATAACCCCGTCAATTAAACTGATTTACTCCCCAATGGCAGAAATAAATACAGGCAGTACATGGAATAACAAACAATCATCGATCAATCATAATCATCAACATGATCAAGACTTCTCGATCACTCCATTTTTCATATCTTTTTTTATTTTCACTCCTAGCTTGTGGCTCGGCGTACTCCGTACTTTTCGCGCGTTTTCTTTACTACCTCAGTAGAAGAGCTATTTTATCCCCGCAGGAGTAATTACCCACAGATTAGGAACCCATGCTCTAAGGTGATCATATAGTGATGATCAAGCGTTTGTCTATCTGAAACAAATACTCAGCAAGCCTCCTTAGCTCCCAGGTGTCAAAGCAACTGCAAATCAAAATCTTCCCAACAAAGGTATATAAAATCTGACGTAACCTCCATAAATCGAGCATTCGGGAAGGTCGTTAAGGCGTTTTAAAAATGTAATACCGATCAGTTAAGGGCAGTTCGTGTAATGGTGTATAAATCAGTCGGTATCGGCTCACACCCGCCCCGTCGATGGTAGATAGAAATAAGGTGATACGACGTTAAATATTTCTCTCTCTAGAGAATATTTTAATAGATAATGTAGGATGATAATCAAAATGTAAACTTAATGACCGGACGTAGATGTTACTTTGCCAAAATCGATATTAAAGGCATTTTTTATCTATGTTTATAGATTTTATTATATTAGATTTATAAAATGAAGGCTTCCGAGACAGTCCTTTTCAACTGTATTTTAAGTTGAATGTATGGAACCAAAAATATTAATTTTAAATGTATATTTTTGCTATATTTTTTTGTCTAGATTATTATTATTTATTTATTTTAATGAAAAATGGTAAAAAACTAAAATATTACAGCAAATATTGCTGTAATATTTTAAGAAATTTCAACCGGCGGTTCTTTCAATTTTAGAATGAGCCATTTTTGTGTAATTTCTTTTAATTTTCTTGATATTTTACACAAAAGTATTAGAAATAAAATTCAATAAACATATCAATTTTCATAAAAAGGCACCATAACAGCAGATTTAAATTTTAATTCTATAAATGAAGCTATGATTTTAAAACGTAATGTCCACACTAATCCAACGTCGTATGAAGTCCATTATCGAGAGATGGAGATGGTGCGGATAAGGACATAATTTGCAATAAATAAGGGCACCAGACCTTTGTGCCACCACTCCTCGACTAACAAGGTGCTAATGACGTATTTATTGAAGGAAATCCCTAGGAAATGGTAGATTTACTTAGTTGGCTATATATATATATATTTTTTAATTTTATACTTTTTATTACCTCGCTGTCGATTCACTGAATTTTTCTAATTCCAATCAGGTAAGATTCCATCTTAGACCGCATCTTCACTTATCATCAGGTGAGATAGTGCTTGTCTGTCAGGCATAAAATAACTGTTATCTCAATGAGATCCTTTGTGTGATAAATGTACCAATTAGATTTGACATAAAATACTTATATTACGCGGGCAAATCCGCAAGACGCATCTTGTAAAGTAATAAAAAACTAAAATATAAAGAATTTTTCATTTAATTTCATTTATTTATATTCCATACATAACACCATAACAGTTGCTTAGCCAAACCCATTCTATTGGTACTCTTAATTATAACTTAAAACAAGTAATATTTTAAAAAAACCTTTTTAAACACGAGCTTTTACATAACCTAGGATCAGAATAAGTCAAAACAAATCCAACGAGCTCAAACACGACGGGTATAACATGTGTAGTTTAGGAGTTCCTTTAGCCATCTTCCAGCTCCATCATCAGATTGCTGATCTGATCTGGTGCTACCATGTCATCATAATATTGCATTTTCATGCGATTTACACATGTATGCAAAATTTCAGCTCAATCGAACCCCTGGAAGTCGCTCTAAAATCAATCGCAAGATTTGTGACGGACAAATAAATTCGCCGTGAAGTAGAGATAAAGCTTGCAATTTTTACACTAAACTTAATTACTCACAAATTTTCAATACATACATACATGCAACTTTATGGCTCGCGATAGAGGAGCAAACCTGTTTAGGTTTGTCCTACTTAAGGGCATCTCTAGTACGTCTAACCATCTACACGCACCTAGCACAGGCACTCGCAGCCGCAGCTCGAGAAGATAAAGATTCAATCAAATTAATTAACCTTCAAGCACATAATAATAAACAGTACAAACTTAAAGTTGAAATTCTAGACTTAAAAATATATGCAGTTTATTTTACGATCTAATTATGCCATAAAGTTTAACAATGCACATCGTAAATAATCTCATATAAATAAATCTGCAACAACTGTCGGTCATTTAAAACCGGTAAAAATAATTAATAGGTATATGACGACTAAAAAGTTGATACGGCATTTAGAGCCAGTTTAACCGATTTTTGATTAAGTATCTGATAGTTGTATCTGACATACAGAAGTTGTAATTTATCTGGTAGGTGAGTTCTTAATAGTTTATCAGTGTATATATTTTTTAATATACCTATTGTATAGGTATCAACCACTATCTCACCTGGCCGTGAGTGATGATGCGGTCGAGGATAATAGCACGCTAAGCCTAGAATGGGAACTGGCTCTCAAGGACAACTACCGGAACACATTAGATGTTTGGAGGCAGATTTTAAAACATGAGAAGGTGGTAGCTGAGCAGACAGACAGTAGTTAGTATCCTAGCACCACGTGTGGGGTGGGGGTAGGGTTTTAATGGTGTTTGTCCTTAACTGGGGGGACACTGTGAAATGCGCTCTCGAATTGGTTAACGGCGACGATTAGAAACCATTCTCATACAGCGCCAGTATAGGCCCTGAAATAACTGTCATGTCAGATAACTATCTGAAACTTTAGCTGGAACCGGTGGAACTGACCTTTAAGCGTATATGTTATCTTAAATTATTTCAAGTATATTATTAGAGTAAAAATATATCTATCCAATTAACATATTTATTTTATTACAAAACTGCCAATTGTTAATGCGGGCATTTTAGGCTGTACTCTTGTAAAATTTGACATATAATTTTTGGTTTTAGTTTAATAATACTTAGATTCAAAATGTAAAATCACCAACTAATCTATGTATAATCTGTTCATTGAGACCATTCCAATGAGCGCAAACTCGACATACCTGCTGTAAGTTGGTGAGGAGTTGAGTATTCTGCAGATTCCAGGAAATGTCCCAGTATCAGACCATTGCTACCTTGTTCATAAAATAGCCAATTCTATTGTAGAAAGATAGAAGTTTCGAATTGACAAATTGATCAGACCTATAAAAATTAGATTGCATAGATAGCGTCATCAATTAGAAATAAACTGGCCAAGTGCAAGTCGGACTCGCACTCGTAGGGTTCCGTAACACAGTAGAGTATTTTATAACTATGATTTTTCGCAACCAAATATTAACTTTATTTTTCATAGCGTTTGTATGAAAAACAAGGTTATATTTGCGATCGCTATATCTCAAAAACTGCTGACTGTATCTCGTTCAAACCAATTTTCGTTGAAAGTTTTTATTGAGATCTACAGAATATATTTTTTCTAGATTTTTTGCTCCCTTACTTTAAAAGTTAGAGGGGGGAGAGGGCGGGCGACGCACATTTTACCACTTTAGACGCGCCTACCTTTTAAATTATTGACTTTGAGAAAAAATGATTTTAGGAACCTTAATGTCATTTTAAAGACCTATCCATAGATACGTATGGCTGCGAAGAAACACATTTTTTTTTGTTTCAGTTCCATGTATGGGATGCCCCCCTTAAACTTTTAAATTTCTTATTTTTGTATAAACATCGGAAAGTGGTTCACAGAATACATCTACCTATCAAGTTTCAATTCTGTAGTCTTAATCGTTTCGGAATAAAATGGCTGTGATACACGGACAGACAGACAGACAGACATGACGAATCTATAAGGATTCCGTTTTTTGCCATTCGGCTACGGAACCCTAAAAAGGTCATAGTCTTAAAACGGCTGAACGATTGTCATGATTCAAAGCTAAGAACGCTCTCGATCAAAACACCTATTAGATAGAAAAAACTAAATCGAAATCGGTTCATCCGTTTGCACGCTACAATGGCACAGATAGACACACACATACACAGATACACACGTCAAACTTATAACACCCCTTCTTTTTAAGGAGTTAAACATAATATATAATCATTAACTTTACGAATTGCTGAATAACTGTCCCGTTGCATTGTGCGCATAACTGAGATCATTTTAATTATTGGGTATAAATATTTTATATCCTGGTGTATTATAACCAAAGTGATTTAATTTTTAACCGACTCCAAAAAAAGGAGGAGGTTTCTCAATTCGACCGTATATTTTTTATTTTTTTATTTTTTTTTTATGTTTGTTCGCGGATAACTTCGTCGATTATGAACCGATTTTGATTATTCTTTTTTTGTTCGAAAGGAGATATCCCAAGTGTGGACCATGGTAATTTTATCAAGGTCTGATAAGTATCTCCAGAGATATTGAGATAAACATTTCAAAATTGGTACTGAAAATGAATAGCGCGGCATTGAAGTCGGTTATTTTTTAGTTTTTAAACGATATTATTATAGCACGTGGTTTAAACATAGAGTAGACAGTTTATTATCGTAGCGTAGCACGCCTTGTGACCAGACGGGGCGAGGACATACGCTAAGCAGGGACTGGAAAAGAAGAACCAAAGCTTAAGCTCATTCACGTCTTATGGAAGAAGCCTATATCCAGCAGTTGACTGATACCCGCTGATGTTAATAATGCTGATGAATATGTCAGTCACCAAAGTTATCGACATAGCTCAAAGAATAAGCAAACTGTAGTGGCAGTGAGCTGGTCACATCTGTCTTAAAAACCGATAACCGTTGGGGTAGACGTGTTCTAGAGTGGAGACTACGGCTCGGTAAACGAAGAGTAGGACGCCCTCCAGCTAGGTGGAGCGATGATATACGCAAGCTGGCAGCGGTTGGAAACTAGGAGCTGAAGATCGAGCTCAGTGGCGTGCCATAGCAGAGGCCTATGTCCAACAGTGGACAAATACTGGCTGTTAATGTTGATTAATATATTAGTCAGACCTAATAATAGTGATTTAATCTGATTATATCAGAACGCAGTCACCTTGCTAATTAGTATTATTTACAAACAGATAGACAGCTTTCTTGTTATCGTGAATAACAAGTTTATCAGGACAATGCACTATCGCGAACAACTTGCATCGGAGAGACAGCAGCTAGGGTTGGCACTTTAATTATGTTGAAAAATGTCGTAGGACATACATCAAGTAATTTTCCATTTATAAGGCGTCGTATCGATTTTAAGGTTTCTCGAAAGGTAATATCATGTGCATACGAGCATTTAAATTAAAGAAAGGTTCGATTTTAGTAAGTTGAAGTCTGAAGAAGTTTTTAACAGATGCAACAAGCAGCAGAAATATAATATTTAATCATAGTTTTTGAGAACGAAGACAATAATTTCATGGCGTTTTATGAAAATACACGTCACTAGTATCTTTCAACTCGATTAATTTATTATATTATATTTTTTATTTTAAAAAAAACAATTTAAGAATTAAATCTGCCATCATAAACTGACGGTGTTCCGATAGGACAGACCTGAAAATTCAGGCCATTCTAGGCTTGGCGTATTCACTATCCTTGACCACATATTCGCTTACCACCAGGCGAGATAGTAGTCAAACGTATTTCATATATAATTTTTTTATGTAGGTACATTCCAATTTAATTGTCAATTTAGGGACTTAAATATTTTATTATAATTTTAATGAGATAATTAGTCAAAGAGTGGGAACCGGAAGCAACCAATACTTAAAAGATGCCAAACCGCTCCATCGGTAAATTAATTGCCTATAATTTCAATATGTGCGAGGTTATAACAAGTTGACAACCCTACGTATCGCGAAAGTGCACGTCTCGATATCGTAGTGTCGCGATACGCGGCGTGATCGCGGCGGTATCTGGACTCCCAGACTCCCAGGACTGCTTTGTGCCATGTCCCGGCATTGTTTTATTGATGAAGTCTAAACAAGGACTGTGCCAAGACAGGCCCTGAGGACTTTTAACAGAAACAGTGACATCCCTTGATTTCGCACTCTATTGTTTATTTTAACCTGAAGAAGTAGAAGCAATGACATTGCAATAGGTGAGTTTGCAGCGTTTAATTTGACGTTCCGTTTGAGTTATAATTTAAGATCGCTAACAAAACGAAAAAAACCGACTTCACATGCCGCGATAGTGAAAATATCCACTAGTCATAATCATGTCGTCAAATTTGTTTATATTGTTTATCTCCATATCTCTAGAGATAATTGTCATATCTCAATGAAATTTAAACAAAATCAAAAAGGAGGCATAATCTCTCAAACAAAAACATAATTTTTCAAATCGGTTAACATTTGATGGAGTTCTGAGGTAACAAACATTTAAAAAAATACAGTTGAATTGAGAACATTCTCCTTTTTTGTGAAGTCGGTTAAAAATTAGGTGTGTTCTAGTCGTTAGTCTATTATAGAATAATAGATATACCATTCGTCTTACACCGTATCTTTACTATACATCTGTTACAAAACTATGCAATTTTTTAAATTGATTTATTTGCTTGCTAATTAAAATATTTTAGGTCAAAATGTATGTGTACTTAAATGTAATATGTATATTAATTAAAGCAGGGCAAATAATTACAAATTGTAGGGAAGCACTATTTGTATTAATTTTTTTTTTTGGTCATATTTAAAAGTGTTTTAATGTTATTTTGTTTGTTTATCAGCATTGTAACCACGTCTAATAAGGCTGGCTACACACGTGCGCTCATTTCCCGTTAAGTCCTGCGACGCATCGGGACGTGACGTGACGTGACGCTCGGACACTGGGAGATAAATGGTGTTGCAGACTGCAATTTATCATTATTTTGAACTATTTTAATGATGTGTTTTGAGCTAACGTACAAAAGTATAGATAGTTTTTTTGTTGGGCACTTTATTCTACATGTACATATCGATGATAATAACGACTGTGTAAAATGAATTATTTTTATAAAAATAATTAAATTTAATCTTTAATCACTGACAATTTTATTTATATAAATTTGTCAAAACAAAGCTGTTGTATAAATATTGTTTTATATATAAAAGCATTCAAAGTATATTATGTTTGCAGTCCTCCAAGTCTTCCACCATTTAAAATATACACATGATTTACTTACGAATCACCAATACAACAAATATTCTGTGTTTAGCAAATATTTAATCTCATAACCAGACCTCAGTAAATCATAGCATCACCATCCAATCCATTATCCTAACTAAACTTCAAGCAAAAAGCCCATTCAAAAAAGAAACAAACGTCGCTGTTTCCTGCCTTCCCACATGTGTACTACAATAGCACGAGATAGCCCACTTTGCCTCTGCTTTGCCTGTTTAAGCCGAGCTAAACCGGTTTTAACCAGTGCTAACTGGCTTTAGCCATTGTTTAACTCGCCGCGGACGCATAATGCGCATTTGAATTGTCTCAACAGATTAAAAAGTTTGCGCCGTGCGGTGTGCTGACTTCGACGATTCCGTTCGGCGCTTTGTAGTGAGCCTATACTCTAGGGTGTACTGTGGCTCGTAAGAATAGATGGATGTATCTAAATCATGTCATTAAATGTTTGTTTATATTATATATTTACCCACGACGGTACGGAAACGGTATATATGTGTTTGGGGTGAGAGGATGTTTGTGCAAATCCATGTTGCCATTTTTCTCCAAAACTACTCGTCCGATTTTGATGTAGTTTTCAGTTATGGGTTCTGGTTTGATTGGTGCATGTTCTTAGGTACGGTGACAACTCACCAGGGGGCGTTGCAGCAAACATTGTTTGTGCAAATTCATGATGACATTTTTCTCAAAAACGACTAGTTCGATTTTGTCTTTAAACGGTTCGTAATAAATCAGTGGTGGTTCTTATATAGATGTTATGACGTTAACTTTCTAATTGACGCTGTCATGGGTGTTTAATAAAAAAAAATATGTTACTTGTTGTTAGTGTGTATTTAATGTGATATTTGATATACACAAACTAAAGCAAAAATACCTAGATTGTTTTATGGCTTAAACATAAAAAAAATAGTTATCATAACTATTTTAGCCTAGTTTAAAAAATAAAAAACCGACTACACATGCCGTGCGTGTCAGTTTCAGTAGTTCTATATCTCTGGAGATACTTATCAGATCTTGATAAAATTTAAGTGACACCTCCTTGGATATTAACTCTACTTATGAAAAAATAATCATTCGAATCAGTTCACAATTAGCAGAGTAACCGCGTCACAAACATACGAATGAAAAAACATAGTGACAAATTGAAAACCTTCTCCTTTTTGGATGATGGTTGATAACATTTATGTTTTTGATGTGAAAAATAAAACTTATAGTTCATGAAGATTTGAAATAAAATAAATACCTAACTACGCAAGAAATAGCCATATTTTTCTTTAAAACACAATTATTTTCTAAAATAATTATTACCAATACTTACCAAGAACGTTCATAGTTATTCGCAAATAAAGGAAAACTGCTTAAACTTACCTGAAACAAAAATTAGGTATGATGTATTACTTTCTATCTTCTTTATTTATTTTATTATGAGCCTAAGTTTCCCACTGCAGGGCAAAGATCTCTCTTCCTTTCTTCCACGTCTCTTTGAACAATTGCCTTTATTATATGACTTTTTTTTTTTTTTATGATTCCTCGGATTCCTCTGATATTCTTCAGAGTTTTTGTTTTCAATGTTATGATTTTATATGTTTGGTTTCTTGTTTACCTAATTATAGTCGATTGATTTCGTTATTATTATATGATATTAGAATAATATTTCATTTAATTTTTGTATGACTGACGTGTAATATGTATTATCAATAAATATGTGAAAATGAATATAATATATAATAATATATATGAATCAATCTTTTGTGTGGGAGTCCAGGGCCGGTGGTCTCTACATGCATAGCGATGAATTTCGAGCGATAATCGTCGATACGAAAAGAGATGCAGATAACAACTGTCTAGCTGCATCTCATTCTAGCAGACGTTTGCGATGACAGGACGCATCGCTATCAATGTAGAGACTTCCACCCAGTCCCTAGTTTTCTTTCGACTTGTTTACTATCTGGATCACGATAAAGTAAACGCACATTTGTTTGGAAATTAATAAGCGCCATCTAGTGTGCATAATAAGTAGCATTGTAAATTTCTTATAAAACTGCTGATCGATCGAGCAAATGCATCTAAAAGAACTTGTATTAGGCACTCTGCAGGGCTATTCTCAATCATTCGAATGCAAATTCGGATTTGGAAATTGCCTTTACTTTGACTTCAATCTTTGCAATTCACAATGCATCGATTGGTTACTTTGATATTTGGAATTCAAAAAATCTGTGGTTAAAATATCAGCGATTCTAATTGGAAAGGTTTCCACGACAAAATAGCTCACGGATTTATCAATATTCAACATTAAAAACGAAGCTTCCGAATCCGAATAGGTTTTCGAATGATTGAGAATCAGGGGACTATAGTCCGGCAGTCTCGTGCGCGACCGTCCCGCGGGGTGTCAGACGGTGCCGGGGACGAGATACCCAAGATGTCAGCGGGGTGGTGTAGCGGGGAAGGGAAGCGTGTTTAGCCGTGTCACAGATTATATAATAGTTACTACGTTGCCGTGTGCTAGAATGACCGCTACCTCGTCCCCGCCACCGTCTGTCACCCCGCGGGACGGTCGCGCACGAGGTTGCCGGTCTATAGTCATCCCGCCATCTTCATCGAGTATGACGTGAACCCTTTGGCCATTGTTGGGATTCCAGTCAGTGGTACTTGTTAGAGAGTAATTACGTGTTAGTATTTTAATGGTATGCATATACATATATATATATATATATATATATATGTTTTGTATTATAATTAATATCAAACTACATAATTCTTACTTATTTTACATTTAGAAAAGCTCGTTAAGAAAAATATGTTTTTAATTACACATTTTAGTAGTAAATCCAGTGTGGAAACATTAGCAAAAATTGCGGGAACATTAAGCTATGAAATATATTGCTTCGAGACATTTTTTCAATTAGCTTAATTGTATTTTTTGGTCGTTTTCCTTGAGTGTATCCACAGCCTTAACGTGAACTTGTAATCTTTACATCAGTGATTAAGGAATGTTCTCTTTTTAAACTATCTAAATTATAATAACAATAATATTAAAATAATAAAATGTTTATTGACCAAATGAAACCTTATTTTTGAATTTAAAACATTCTCAGTTATTATGCAGTGCAGGTCTGTAATTTTGTATGTTTAAACAATGTGATCACTAACGCTTAAACTAACCGTAGCTGTGCGAAAATAGGCTTTATTATATTTTAGTAGTAAATCTAATAATTATTCGACCAATACATAATATCGTTTAAAAACTAAAAAACAACCGACTTCAATGCCGCGCTATTCATTTTCAGTACCAATTTTGAGATGTTTATCTCAATATCTCTGGAGATACTTATCATACCTCGATAAAATTACCATGGTACCACACTTGGGATATCTCCTTTCGAACAAAAAAAGAATAATCGAAATCGGTTCATAAACGACGAAGTTATCCGCGAACAAACATAAAAAAAAAAAAAAAAAAAAAAAATATATATATATATATATATATACGGTCGAATTGAGAAACCTCCTCCTTTTTTTGAAGTCGGTTAAAAATATGCCTTATAACTTTATGCGAGTCTAAATTAGGCCGAAACAATATAGTCCAAATGAAAGTTATGCCTATTAATACAATATGGCAAAAAAATGCATTAGTACTATTATGCCATTTAAAATTTTCCGTAATCCGGTATGCCTAAGAAAAATACGAATAAAAAATTATGCGATTGAAAGGGATCCCTGCCAAAACACTGTAAGGTTATGGCGGCAGATTTGCTCCTTGATGGTGTTAAGCTACTTTTTAGTAGCAAGCGAGGCGGACCATCGATATAATATGCTTCTAACACCTGAGGGAAAACCGCAAAAACACTTGTCAATGTACACACATAGTTTTCGATATATAATTCTATCTTTGTGCGTGGTGGATTTCTATACTACCCACGTTCTGATACCTAATGTACCACAGGCTTATAACTCTACCCACCAAATGTTTTGATAAATATATCCCCAAAATACATTTGTTAAACGAAAACACATCTGCTCCACATTATTTGATAACATTTTAATATCCTGCTAGCAGGTTCTTTCAGTCATTTCGTGATGGCTACTTAAAATTCGCGATGATGTTTCCCGCGCGATTTGTAAACATGGCGGCGCTTCCGGTGAGGCCGCGGCGGAAATTCGACCCTGTCTTTGTAGGGGTTGAAACAACCCTTGAGCAACATCGCTACAGTATCACTTAACTGATAGTTTTTGTGTATATTGTTGGATAAGTTTAGAATTACTTTAGTATAATAAAAGATAGTTCAAAAACTAAAAGAACCGACTGACATGCCGAGCGAGTCAGTTTCAGTAGCAAGTTTGAGACGTTTATCGTCATATCTCTGGAGGTACTTATCAGATCTCGATGAAATTACAATGGGACCACATTGGAAATGTAACCTACCAATTAAAAAGAATCATTAGAATCGGTTTACAATTGACGGAGTAATGGCGAAAAAAGAAATCATTTGAATCGGTTCACAATTGACGGAGTAATCGCGAAAAAATACAGACGCATTGAGAATCTTCTCCATTATGGAAGTTGATTGAAATCATTATCAATAATATAATTTAATAATAAAATAAACTAGCCAAGTGCAAGTTGGACTTGCAGTCCTAGGGTTCCGTAACGAAATGAGGCCTATGCCCAGCAGTGGGTGCCTAGCAGCGGTAGGTGATAAGAATTATGACGATGAAGCACCATTGGTGAATAAATAATAATAAATAGCTTTAAATTAATTCAGTATTTCATGATAGTGTCAATAATTATTTTCTGTTAATTTACATCTACAATAATAAATAAAACTTATCAATCCATTATATCTAAAGATGGTAGGAAACCATCACAAGTCACGATGTCAATCTGAAATATTAACCGACTGTGAAAAATGAAAATGCTATTATGTGTAAATCCGTAATTTATATGCAAGGCCGCGGGTCGCGACGCTGCTTCGACGATCTTTAGGGTTGACAACATCTTGAAAAATATTTAACACCAAAGGAGCATTTATTCCTTTTAACATATAATAACAATGTGGTGAAAATAAAATCCCTAATGGTTTTTAAACCGACTTCCAAAAAGAAGGAGGATGCTCTCAGTTCGGGAGAAACTTTTTTTTAAATATGTTATAGAATAGCGTTTGATCACTATCTCACCTGTTGGTAAGTGATGATGCGGTCGAAGATGGTAAGCACGCTAGGCCTAGAATGGAACTTTTTACAACTTTTCTAAGTATGTTCGGGCATAACATTTATGGAAGGATTTGCAAAATTCTGTTTTTTGTTCGAAAGAGATATGTTCCGGATAAGTTTTTATTTTTTTATTTTGTATTTTTTTTAGTTTGTATCAAAGCTCGTGGCAAAATTTGACTTTAAAATTAAACATCCTACAACCCTAAATAACCGTCCAATTTATTTCTTAATACATAATATCTGGAGTGGAGGCACTAATTTGTTTGTCCTCAGATCAGGCCATCAGGAAATTGGTAATAGACATTATCGAGCGCTATTGGTAATGGCTTCTTTTGACGTTGCTCGGTGATGCTGTACGATACTTTGTTTCTTCCTTCATTTAACATTCTGATATCTGATGGAAATATTTCTGATGGATATTATGTTTTAAAGCGAAGTAAAGCAATAGCCATAAGCTATAATATATATAGCTATAAGGTCCTGTATTTTTATATGTGATTTTGATGGAATAAAAAACTGAATATGTTTTATGAAGAGAAAAATGCAGTTTTTTTTTTTTACTTTAAAAATAATAGTCCTCAAACTCATGTGTATATTGCTTTTTATGTGTGTTACCTCAAAGCTCCAAGATTTATGGATTGATTTAAATAATTATCATTTATTTGAAATAAATTTATTTAAAATCCGATCTTCATATATACGAGCAGAAAATTTAAACAAAAATTAATAAATTTATATCTATTTAACCAACTTCACAAAAAAGGTGGAGGTTCTCGATCTCTTTTTATGTACTCATATGTTCACCGATTTCTCGAAGTAAAAAATATGATGTAATTATAACAATTGTAGTACGGTATCATATATAAAACCCCTAAACAAGCAAGCATGTACAAACAAATGGATTCCCAAACCTACGGGCTACGTATAGATCCTAACGGAATGATCTTTTCCCGCCATCATGAAACTTTTCCATCAAGAGTTTCCCACAACTTCCAATAGATGTCGCTACATGTATACAGCCACTCTGGCTAGTTGCTAGGGAGGGGCCAGCATTGCCTCCGCCCTTAACTATGATGATGTGTAGAAAGTGCGTTTTTACTGGGATTATGTTGGATTAATAGATTTTATAAAGAATATTCTTCACTATAGTGAAGTGCTCTTGCAGACTAATATGCTATCTAAGTTCTTATTGGAGCCTATAGTACCTAACTATTGGTCTGCATCAGAGAGCAATTTTTACTTGTAGTCGACTGTCGACAATTTTATAGGCTAAAATAGTCTTGACCACGTGACCGTTTTGACAAGAGTGTCAAATGTATTTATGATTTATGTCGATATGAAATTTGCTAAGACAAGAAGTAATATTTATTTGTATATATTTTAAGTAATTTTATTAAATCTAATAATATTCGCTTATAAATTTCTACTTTAAATGCAAAACAAATGCAATGTTTCTAAGCAATTATAAGTTTTAAGATCATATTTAATTTATTCTTTCTTTCTTTCTTTTGTCGGTTTTTTTTTCTTGTAAATATACTGTACACTGGCCATACTTTTGACACTGGCAGAAAAACGCCAAGCAGCGTTTAAAAGCCATAAGAAGAAGAAGAAGTAATATTTACGTTTTTGGCGGCAACGTGAAAAAGTGTGTGTGCCCTCATTGTATTTTTACCTAAAACTTGTGTTCTTCCGTAAATTAATGTGTAATAAATTTGGATGCCATTAAGTGCCAGTGCGAGTGTACTAGAAATAGCACAAATGTTTGAAAAAAAAAATGCATTTTGCGTTCTCACCAAAATTCCATTGAAAATCTTCAGTAAACTCCATAACTTTACTGAGGGTATTAGAGGGAGGACAATTGGACTAGACTATGACTTCAACTGGACCTGAAATGTGACTTTGACCTTATGACTTGAATTCACTAACATTTAAAGAATTTTAATTCGTCAAGTATTAACTAATTGTTAACATTAACTTGCTAAATACACTAATCGTGTGGAGCCATAAGATAACAAAAAAAAGTAATATTAAAGTGGTATCTTCTTATAACTCAAGTCGAATGCTGCCTTGTTTAGCCTTGTTTTTGTTTATAGTATTTAAACTATAAGTACCCAAACAAATATTCTAGCTATTTTTTTTAGTTACATTCGACGGAGGAGTTTTCTGAACGAAGTTAAATTATGATCAAATATTAATTAGATCTCAGAATACAGAATGAACTAGAATGCGTCAACTCATCTTAAAGTGAAGCTACTTTTAAATAGTGTGGGATAAGTCACTCTGTTGAACGTCGTTGCGCAGTGAAATGTTTTATAAATGTTGAATTAAATTATACTAAGCCTTCTTGAGTCGTTCCTACCTTTAATCAATTTTAATCGTTTAAAAACTTAAACAATCGACTTCAAATGCCACGCTAGTCATTTTTAGTACCGAGATTGAGGTGTTTATGTCTATATCTCTGGAGATTTACATCAGATAAAGCTGAAAATTTAATGGGCCTACCTGGGAAGTATACCCCTTCAAATAAAATAAGAATTTACCAATCCGGTTCAGGGGTATTCGAGTAATCGGAGAACATACATAAACAAATTTATATTATTATTATAATTCAATTACTATTTATATTTTTATATTTCAATGACTAAATTTGACCCAAACAAACAGGTCAAGCTAAATAAAAGCGTTTAAAAATAAAAGATTCCGACGAATTGAGAACCTTCTCTTTTTTTTAAAGTCAGTTTAAAATGCTAGCTAGCACCATTTTACACGGGTTAGAAGGAAGGCGTGCGCGTATTTTCTGATCGGTTTTTGGACACCAAACATCGCTTGTACACTTCAACGCTGTATTCTGAGATTTAGCTGTGATATGCTTATTTTTACCCACGACGGAACGGAGACTGTATATGCGTTTGGGGTGAGAGGATGTTTGTTTGTTTGTTTGTGTTTGCAAATCCATGTTGCCATTTTTCTCCAAAACTACTCGTCCGATTTTGATGCAGTTTTCAGGTATGGGTTCGGGTGTAATTGGTGCATGTTGTTAGATAGGTGTTACGGTGGCAACTCACCAGGAGACGCTGCAGTAATCATTTGTTGGTGCAAATCCATGTTGCCATTTTTCTCCAAAACTAGTTCGATTTTGTCTTTAAACGGTTCGTAATTAATCAATGGTGGTTCTTAGATAGATGTTATGACGTTAATTTTCAAAAGAACATTGTCGTGGGTGTTTATTAAAAAAAAAATTGTTACTTATTACCTCCCTAAAACTAGTAGTAGTAGTTCTGTGAGAACAGAAGACCTCGCGTGTCCTTATAACCATGGAATAAACGACACTAAATTAGGGATATACTCGTACCTAAGGTTTAACGATTACTCGTATTCCTTGGTCCTAGGAGTTTGTATCTGGTGTCTACGGGTTTGTCTTGTGAAGGCTAAGAGGACTGCGTAGTCAGATTGGTGTAGGGTACGTAAAATTTTCGGAAAAAACAATCAAAAATTTAAATCCGTCCATATATAACGCTACAGCAAACTTCACCCCCTTTCCCTTGCAACATCTTATGTAGAATGAACTAAGGAACATCTTATGTAGAATGAACTAAGGAACATCTTATGTAGAATGAACTAAGGAACATCTTATGTAGAATGAACTAAGGAACATCTTATGTAGAATGAACTAAGGAACATCTTATGTAGAATGAACTAAGGAACATCTTATGTAGAATGAACTAAGGAACATCTTATGTAGAATGAACTAAGGATAGTGTGCCTCAAATTTGATTGAAATCCGTCGATAAATAGCGCTACAGCAAACCTCCTCCCTTCACTACCCCTTTTTAGGGTTCCGTAGCCGAATGGCAAAAAACGGAACCCTTATAGATTCGTCATGTCTGTCTGTCTATCTGTCTGTCCGTCCGCATGTCACAGCCATTTTATTCCGAAACTGTTAGGACTACAGAATTTAAACTTGGTAGGTGGATGTATTCTGTATACCGCTTTCCGATTTTTATACAAAAATAAAAAAAATAAAAGTTTAAGGGGGCCCGCCCTTCCCATATATGGAACTGAAACAAAAAAAATGTTTTTTACTTCACACCTATACGTGTGGGGTGGGGTGTCTATGGATAGGTATTTAAAAATGACATTGAGGTTTCTAAAATATTTTTTTCTCAAAGTCAATCATTTGAAAGATAGGCGCGTCTAAAGTGGTAAAATGTATGTCCCCCCCCCCCCCTCTTACTTTTAAAGTATGGGAGTGAAAAATCTAAAAAAAATATATGCTGTAGATCTTAATAAAAACTAACAACGAAAATTGATTTTAATGAGATACAGTTAGCAGTTTTTGAGATACGGCGACCGCAAAGATAACTTTGTTTTTGATACAAACACTATGAAAAACAAAGTTAATTTGTTAGTTGCGAAAAATCATAGTTATAGAATACTTTACTGTGTTAAGAAACCCTACGAGTGCAAGTCCGACTTGCACTTGGCCAGTTTATTGAATTTTTTTACGCAACACCTTGTGTAAAATAAAGTCCTTAGTGTGCCTCTTCAATTTGACTGAAATCCTTCCATAAATAACGCTACAACAAAATTCCCTCCTTTCTCCCCCCCAACCCCCCTCCACCCCTCATTTCCCCCCAATAAAAAAACGGGATAAATAAAAGTTCTTAAATGAATAAAGGAACTCGTGTGCCAAAATCGTCTCGTCAAAATCCTGTGATCTGTAGGCGAGTCGCGAGAGCAGACAAACATACGGACAAAAGCCTTTTTGGCCATTGTCGAAACTGAAACGCTTCGTTCGCTACGCTCATTCGGTCAACTAGAGAACAACGACAATTATAATTATATATTTACCGGATATATTGTAAGCTATTCTCAAAAGATTTAAGTTACGAACACACCGCAGCGTCCTGCGTGCGCGATCTAGGCGGCGATCAGATAGCGCAGTAGTATTTGTACCGACTGGTTCACACCAAACGCGATCAGAAAACAATTGAAAAGTACTGATATCGCGCCCGCAGATCGCAGGACGCCGCGGTGTGGCCGTATCTAAAAACAACTAAACGTATTCACACGGAAGTCTTATACAAAATAATAATTAAATAATAAACTTTTAAAATAAAGTCTTGTTTTGACTCCTAGCGTTTGAGGGTCTATTTACCTCAAGTTTTGCCTGAAAAAGAATCCATTCGTCGAGGAAAAATGGTATCAGTGAGTAACTTAAAATACGTCATTAGTAATTCTAACATTATCCTTTTAAATTATTATAAAATTCTTTATTGTTCTATGAATCAAAGAACTTTTATCGACGCATGAGGGTACAAACACGATATACTACAAAACAGGAAAATGAAACCCATAAACGGTAATTAAAATAAATGATAAGTTAAACAAATTTTACGGGAAATAATTCCATAAATATAGAAATAACGATTCTTGTGGAGCGTTTCCTTGTGTTTGTTTAATTTTATAATGTAACAGCCATTTTGTTTTTAAGTTTATAGCAATTGATATCATCTAAGTTACGTGTGTATTTTAACTAGATTCTATTTATAGCGGTTTAATAATGAAGTCTTTTTGAAGTTATACTTCTTTTGGCGCGATAGAGAAAAATGAGAGTGAATTTTTACGATGCGCGCGCACACCGACACCTGAATTTAACACCTTGAAGTTAGTTCTAGGTGGCATGACTATGTTCAAGTTGTATATGTCATATTTAACGTCATATTTTTACGTTAATAAAACCTTTTTTATTTAAATAAAATCTTTTTGATTAATTTTAATATTTATCGTGAATCACTACTGCATTTTAGTTATTTTTTTTCCATACGCCAACGAAGTATAACTTCTAACGCGTGTACATAAGTACACACACGTTTTTTTTTAAGGTAGGACTTACATTTACACTATCTTTTACACTACCTAATTAAGGTGTGGACACACCGCAGCGTCCTGCGTGCGCGATCTAGGCGGCGATCAGATAGCGCAGTAGTATTTGTACCGACTGGTTCACACCAAACGCGATCAGAAAACAATTGAAAAGTACCGAGATTGCGCCCGCAGATCGCAGGACGCCGCGGTGTGGCCGTACCTTTACATTTAAGTAGGTGCATAGTGTAAAAATTAATGCATCGTCCATTAGAATAAAGTAATGAAAAAAATTAATTTATGATGATTAAATATAAATATGTATAATTAATATATTACGACTGAACTGTTTTAAATAATCATCAAAAACAAAATTACGCAGTTAACTAGAAATAGAAAATGTAAGAAGACAAAAGTAACTTGAATGTTTTAATTTGTAAACATTAAACTATAAGGTGAGTAAATCGTGCAACTAGAAAAATATACACACAAAAAAATATAAGTACTTAAATCACTATAAATTAAGTATTGGTATTGATTTAAATTTTAATTAAAGGAAGATTTTCGCATAACCTAATTGTGTTGATCAATTCCCTGACGCATCTTACGCTTCCACAATAAGAAACCACGATCCAGTTTATAAAACCGCAGATTAAAACCTCCCTCAAATCTCTCATCAACCGTCAGCGTCAATACCAACATGACGAAATAAAACGAACATTGTTCTCTTGCCAACATTCTCGTTATTTAGTTAGCAGATCACCCCATTGTTGCTCTCAAGAAACCACGAAAAAAGCATGGGCGGAGCCGCTATCGCGAGCACCTATCTAGAGATGAAACCTGCTTGCTATCCAGATACATGCCTTCCAACACTGTAAGTAACTAACCTACAAAAGTAAACTCTGAATCGTACCAACAAAGCTGAATCTCCAATGATGAACAACACGGAGCTTATTAAAGAAAATTAAATTTGCAGCAACGCGAAATCAGAACGGAGGAGTTGCGTTTAATTTCAACACGCAATTTTATTCTTTATTGCGCTCATAATCCTTCGCGTTTCAATTGCACTTCGACAGTCTACAGAGGCGGAATTCGCGTGTATTACTTTATGTAGTTACGTTGTTCCCATAGATTGTTAATATTTATATAGTGCGTTGTGTTTATATAGAGCGGATTATAGATAAGACGCGAGCGTATTTTCATTTTATTACCAAATTACCGATGGGGAGATACGCGCCCGCGCCGATTGTGGCGACCTCTATCTCGAACATTTGCCAACAGGTAATTGTACGTATTACTTATTTTAACATGGCAACACTTGGCATATTCAGGTTCAAGTAAAAGTTTATTTTGATGGAGATTTCCGATTTAAGTTTCGTTCTTGGTCAAACATCTGCCGTGGGGCAAATGCAAGGCAAATTCATACTTTGATGGTACTTGTAACAAAATTATCAATTTAAACTAACACAAGTAGAATTTAGGGCCAAGTATAATCACGGATGTGTTGACAGCATGCTGAAAACCAAGCTTAGTGGCGTACTTCATAAATTTGCAAAATAATGTTTGTCGATATTTACTATGTCAGAACATCATTAGATTTAGACAAACCTATAATCTGCAGTCAACAATTTGTACATGATTATTGATATATTTTTATTGATTATAGTGAATATGCATACATATACAGTAAAATACAGTATATAATGCGAAATCAGAGTAGAATATGTGACGTCACAGTCACTCAAAATTACTATCAGTTTGGTTGTCTGGAAGACATCGCTTAAAGCGATAAGACCGACTTTTGCATTACTTAAAATAAGTCTGTTACCTTGTATTTTCTGTATTATTTGTGTGCAAATAAAGTGTTTATCTATCTATCTATCTATCTATCTTCTCACAACAAGGTGCTAAAAGAAACAAAGAGTAATGTTGTTCGATCAGGAAAAAGGACCTCGATGCTAGACAAATTTTCTACAAAAATGCTACAGGTATATTATTTAATAAGATCGTTTAAAAAACTAAAAAGAACCGACTTCAATGCCGCGCTATTAAGTTTCAGTACCAATTTTGAGGTGTTTATCTCCATATCTCTGGAGATACTTATCAGATCTCAATAAAATTACCATGGTACCACACTGGGGATATCTTCTCTCCAACAAAAAAATAATAATCAAAATCGGTTCATAAACTCGAAGTTATCCGCCAACAAAATTTAAAAAAAAAACATATATACGGTCGAACTGAGAAACCTCTTCCTTTTTTTGAAGTCGGTTAAAAAAACGAACTGAGAGTGTGGGTTGCACATTACTATGTAATAGTCTTTAGTTCACCTTTCCAACTTTCAACTAAGCTATAATAATATGCTTGTTTCACATCAACAGTGCAATAGGCGGAAATCAAACTCACGACCTCTGAATCGCCAGGCCGACCCCATAACCATAGGGGTATTGGTTGCATCCCATCTACTTCCACCATATCCAACAATTGGAATCGTCATGCTTGTAAACCCAGCCCTACTTTCTAGTTGATTAAAATTGAGTTCAAATCCCTTCCACGCACCAAAGGATTATTCTATCGAATATTTATTTATGTACGCAATTCACAGTGGCTTGCCGGTAAAGGAAAAACATCAGTAATATATGCATGTGGTAAGACATTATCTAAGTCCGCCTGCCCAGACCTTCATGTTGGAAAATCTGTCGCCAAACCTTGAGCCGCTGTCCTTGCGAGCCAGTTTCTTTTTAGGGTTCCGTACCCAAAGGGTAAAACGGGACCCTATTACTAAGACTCCGCTGTCCGTCTGTCTGTCTGTCTGTCTGTCTGTCTGTCTGTCTGTCTGTCTGTCTGTCCGTCTCTCACCAGGCTATAGCTCATTAACCGTGATAGTTAGATAGTTGAAATTTTCACAGATGGTTTATTTTTGTTGCCGCTAGAACAACAAATACTAAAATCAAAATAAAGTTAAAAATTAAAGGGGTCCCCATACAAAAAACGTGTTTTTAAACGCCATCTATCTAATTAGTTTCGGCAAAATGACATAGATGGCGCTAGTAAACGAGCCCCGTCTTTCTAGATCGCGACCAAACCAAATATTCTTGGTAATATCAATTAATCAAATATATGAGGTTGAAACTCTGTTATGTTTCGTATTGTACGGAACCCTTCCTAAGTGTGCGATAAGAGACGCGATGCTGACTCGCACTTGGCCAGTTTTATTTAGGTCTAGTGTGCTACCATCCCCGACCGCATCATCACTTCCAGCAGGTGAGATAGTAGTAAAAAAAAAAATCAGAATCTCTTGCTGTAAACATTAATCTTTTGACGTAATCCTACATAAACTTACCACTTGTTAGTTTAATTTGATGTTTGTGACTCAAACACGCAAAAACAGTTGGACGTATTTGGGTGAAATTTGGCACACAGGTAGTTTAAAACCCGCTTAACATATATAATACTTTACAGGTACTTTTTTACGAGGCTCATTTAATGAATGATATGATGCGTTATAATGACTTAAATCCAAAGAACTCGATCTTCAAACAACAATCCTCACGCACAAATAAAAACAAACAATAATTACAATCACGCGCATCTCACGACCTCTCACCATCACATAAATCATTTCGGCACGTTAGCGCGTGAACCATCGTGGCCAATAAAGTGCGCAATATCGGCGCAGGCGCAACTTCTATTCGAGTACGTGAGAGCGCGAATATTCAGAATAATAAGACAATCTCTAACCACGGTAATTTTGCTCACTGTCTTGTGTCTAGTATTCCAGAACTGTTGACCAGAGTTTCTCAAATTGTGGCCTTATTTGCCCCAATCACGGATAAAGCAAAATAAATAATTAAACTTGCGACTATTTTAGGAAGTTAAATACTGATGTTTCTATTTATCTGATAGGTGGCGTTTGACCATAATCTCACTTGTTGGTAAGCGATGATGTGGTTGAAGATGGTGAATAGGTACGCTAGGCCTAGAATGATCTGACTCTCGAGGGCTGTGTGCTGCCGGACCACCAAGTAGGTACCACTTACCACCACCAAGTGCAAGCAAGGTAATTAGTGCAAAATTTTCTTCTGAATGGTGGTAAACTACTTTTTTGGTAGCAAGTCAAACGGAATATCGATAAATACAACCTATGGAGGATCTACTAACTGAAGAAAGTTCATGGTACTGTCTATTGTGGTGTTTTATGTCGCAAGATGGCGTCAAACGTTTCATATTACGCTGCTACTGAGCGCATTTAGATCAAATTGACTGATCAGGCTTTTGAGAAACACTTACACACACACAAAAAACAATCCCGACTTCATATTACGTTTAAATAAAAACATTTCTATCATTCTATCAGCCATCTAGTTTAATGGTTTGATTTTATCTTTGAAAATGTCACACTATGACAGGTCGCTTTTATTATGACATACAAAAATATTACACCATGGTTTTCACATAATCAACCTTATAAGCTTTGAAATAAAGGTGAGAAGAAGTGAAAGATTCTAATGGTTATGGTTATTTTGACATCCGGCGCGAGCGCAACCGTTGCGTCGATTACTCGATAATTTCAAAAGATTACCATCAGTTTTTGACAACACTACTTATTTTTAAGTACGTACGAGTATTATGTGACTTGATCGACATATAATCACCATAGAACAGGTTAACACAATGGCTACAAGTTTTAAACTACATTTTTGGGATGGCAGCAAGGGCCAAAATCATACGCATTTTTTTAAGTGAAAACTTCTTTAGCGGCGTTGTGAACTTTTCTTGGGATGGGTAAAAAATGTTAAACTCGCGTCAGGGTTACGTGTCCTAATCGTAAGACGAAAATTCGTAAGACGGGACGCAGGGCGCAGGCTTTATCTCACACACATCATCACAGATGGTGTATTTCTGTTGCTTCTAGGTTAGAACAACAAATACTAAAAACAAAATAAAGTTAAAAATTAAAGGGGGTACAAAAAACGTGTTTTTAGTACAACGCCATCTATGTTTGTTAAGCTAATTTCTAATTATTTTCGGCAAAATGACAAAGATGGCGCAGCCCCGTCTTTCTAGATCGCGCTATCAAGACTCTTCGCGAACATACCAAACAAAATGTTCTTGGAAATATCAATATCAATTAATCAGATATGAGGCTGAAAGAAACTTTTTTTCTTATATATCTTATAGGCTAGCATTTGACCACTATCTCACCTGTTGGTAAGTGATGATGCGGTCGAAGATGGTAAGCACGCTAGGTCTAGAATGGGAAATGGCTCTCAAGGATAGCTGCCGGAACACATTAGATGTTTTGGGGACAGATTTTTAGGGTTCCGTGCCAAAAGGGTAAAGCGGGACCCTATTACTAAGACGCCGGTGTCCATCTGTCTGTCTGTCTGTCTGTCTGTCTGTCCATCTGTCACCAGGCTGTATCACAGATGAAAAAGAAAATTTTCACAGATGGTGTATTTCTGTTGCCGCTAGAACAACAAATACTAAAAACAAAATAAAGTAAAAAATTAAAGGGGGTCCCCATACAAAAAACGTGTTTTTAAACGCGATCTATCTAATTCGTTTCGGCAAAATGACATAGATGGCGCTAATAAACGAGCCCCGTCTTTCTAGATCGCGACCAAACCACATATTCTTGGTAATATCAATTAATCAAATATATGAGGTTGAAACTCTGTTTTGTTTCGTATTGTACGGAACCCTCCCTAAGTGTGCGATAAGAGACACGATGCTGACTCGCACTTGGCCTGTTTTATTTAACTTAAGGGTGTTCGCTGGCCAGGCGGACACTAGATAGTGTCCTGCCACCAAAATACTGAAATAATACCTAATTATACAATGAAGTCGTCTAATTAATGCTAAAGTAGCCCTCAAAAGTTTGTATCAACAAAATAGGAGAACAACAGTCAGAGCTTACTCTATAACTTTAGAAGTTGACGAACACTCCCCGACTTTTATTATGAAACTAGCAGCACTTTGTGGTTTCACCCGCGTAGTTATATATTCACGGGTACGGGTACCCATGTGAATACGGGTATTAAACATAGCTTATGTTTCTTGCTGATAATTTAGTTTTCCATTAGTGAAAGAATTTTTGAAATCGGTCCAGTAGTTTTTGAGTTAAATCGTGACAAACGCAAATAATCAAAACTTTCCTCTTAGAATATTAGTTTACATAATCAAACCACTGAACAACTGAAGACCTCAACGATGTCGCTACATGCAAACGCTTACAAAATATACCAGGCCAATTATTAGGGCCAATATAAGACACAATATCTCACAGATTAATTACACCATAATCGTAATTCACTGCTTCCCGTAAATGAACAGTTTATCAGTTATCCATTTTACTCTCCAATAATGGTCCACAGATTGTCGGATATGCAGTAATCGGCGCCTACGCAACTATTGTTCGTCCGTACGGCGAAACAGATACAATCGTCGGGCTTGTACTCAACGATAGCTGTATAAGGTGTTGCCAATTTGCCTGCTGCTATTTATTTTGCTTGGCTTTTTGATGCTCGTTTGTTTACTTATTTATATACATATTGAGGGCTTAAATGTGAGTTTAATTTTTCACCTACTTAAAAATAGGATATTTCTCAATTCGACCGTATTTTTTTTATGTTTGTTCGCGGATAACTTTGTTGTTTATGAACCGATTTTATTGATTCTTTTTTGTTGTAAAGAAGATATGTTAAGGGTAGTACCATAGTAATTTCAGCGAGGTCTGATAAGTATCTCTAGAGATATGGAGATAAACACCTCAAACTTGGTACTGCAAATTAATAGCGTGGTATTTGAAGTCGGTTCTTTTATTTAGTTTTTTACGATCTTATTGGTTTGTTGGTTTTGTTTGAAGACGTTTTAAACGGACGCTAATAATAATTTTTTGGACATTTATTTATAAAAGCTGCCACAATACCATTAATCGATATTTTTTTCGGTTTGAAATTCAAAGTAGTAAGTAGACATACACATAGAATGATTCAGGCGTAATAATTATAACACCCCTCTATTAGTGTCAGGAGTTAATAAAAAGTGTGGTGTGGTTTTATGAAACCATGGTGCAAGTGGATCTTTTCATTTATGTGTAGCTAAGATAGTTAGCTACTATGACAGCAGTTGACATGACATATTAGCGCGTATACAAATATGGCTGCGGAAGCGTCCGCCAATCACAGCTAAACCTAAATGTCATACATCATATCCACCAATCCAGCTAAAGCACCGGCACCATGCGACATGCGATCGATGGACGAAATAATTTGACACGATGTTATTAAAGATTCACTAATCTTAAATCATTAAAATACATAATCTAAAATTTCATCATATACAAATATGTTTTAACCAATTACAAATACCAACGCAAACACCATCAAAGACATCATATCGACAGCCTACGTCCCATTACATTTACTAAATCATTATTAGTTGTATAACACAAACACGGTATATAATTAAACTAAAACATTGTCTGACTTATCTTATCGACCATCGAACCATTACCGGACTCCAAAAAAACTTGGACACAAACAATGTGTAATGTAAAACCGAGTTTAACGTTTGAGACACACTGGCTTTTAAATTGACAAGCTGGTTTAGGTCATGTTACCTACATGACATATGAGTCGTTTTTTATTTTTTTCGCAAAGGGAAGATATATTTGAGTACTTAGTAGTAACTCTCAAGTATATCTTAGTGAATACGCTAGACCTAGTGGTCACTCTCTTCGACCACATCATCGCTTGCCACCAGGCGAGATAGTGGTCAAACGCTAGCCTTTAATATAATTATATAAATATTTATATATGAATTTGCATTGACTTTCCAAAAAATTTAGCACTCCATTTGTATAAATGTTGGTTTTAACTCAGAACTTAGCATGTGATGTCATCAGGTTTTTTTAAATATTTTTTTTAAATTTCATTTTCTCAACGATATATATCGTTCAAGAACTGCAGAATAAATTACAGTATCACAAAGTGTTGTCAATAAATTGTTTTATGCCCGTTTGCACTAAACTGCAGATAAGATCATCCTAGTAAAGTTACAACTTAGCGTAAGAACAGCCTATCTGGAAATTAGGTTTGCATTGGTCTAAATTGAAATCGAACTAAATTGAATTGGTTTTAAAATAGAAAATTTTGAATGAAAAAGAACCCTCAACTTCACGACGGAGGAAAAATTAATATTTGCGCGCAAGACAACTAAGAAAAGGAACATACATAAGCAAATAAATTATAAGTAAAAAATATTTTTAAAAACAAGCTTTTATCTGGGACAATGAACTAAAATGTTAAAAATAAATTCTAGTAAGTATTTGGTGTGTAGGTACTTACCTATATTATTAAAAGCTTGAAGCAATGAGCAAGCATTTAGGAATGACCTAAGGTTAGTGCAAGCGAATTTTTCACTAGGAGTTGCCTAAATTAGTTAGGCAAGAACTAAGGAAGTTCTTAAGTTTAGTGCAAACGGGCATTAATCTTCTTGTTTGTTGCTGAATATTGAAAAACTGGAGGCTTACCACAACGATTCATGTCCTAGACCTATTCTGGATTCTGGATAAGCTGCTCTAATAGGTACATTCCTTACAGCATCTGATCATGAAATTATATTGTTTTATACCCAGTGATAGGCACCAGACTTGACTATACAAACAATTAGGTATTTAATACGAACAAACATCATAAGCAACGATAATTTTTAAGATTTTTTCATAAAAGTTTCTATGTACAAAATACACATTTCATATCTAACTCAATATTTGTTCAATAATCTACTATTTAACGTGTGTCTTCAATTTTAAGGAAAAAATAAAGGTCACCACATACAAGCTTCTGTTCCCATCGAACGCTGTGTCCTCCGCTATCAGTCGATCTAAAACGCTCCCACAATCGCACAATCTTAGTCACCCGTGACCGGACGGCCTGTCAAAATAAACGACACAGACCTTCTAAACACACACACGAACACAAACAACTACACCACTTATTTCAAAGACAATAGAACACAAATTAGCATTAACAACAAAAACTACTTTAAAAAACCGATCCTGACAACCATATCCGTCATCCGAATCGATATGTGCAAGTGTCAAAATCCTAACCTCAAAATACGTTCGAGATTCGAAACTCGAGAGCCAGATTGAATTTGACTAACCGCCCGAGGGGAAGAAATGAATAAAACAATCGGAACTCTAGCACGAGAAAATAAACGACATAATCGATCGTATCGATTCACGAGAATCGAGAGTTGTTAACAATTGACGCGCGTTCGCTAGTTTATGCTTTGAGGAGTTGAAATGGATCTCGGGCCGTAGGTCGGACACCATCGGGTTAACGAAAATCGATTTTATAACAACCTAACATAAAGAAAATATTCGAGTGCATAGAGAAAATGAACAATGGACTAGAGATGAGACAGATGATTAGTAACAAAATGTTGTAGCACCTAGACTGTCTGTTACTGTTGTTGTAACAAAACGAACAATGTTTTGTTTCTTCTTTTATTGATTTTGTGGTTGCTTTATCAATTTTAACGTCTCTGTACAAATAGGCGTTGAAGTTAAACATTTTTATAAATAACACAAACTGTTCTGTATAGTCTTACTGTAGAGCTCCTGGGAAGTATGTATTGCTAAATACTTTTTTTGTATCATACAGTGAACTATCAATTTTTTTGTTTAAAAAAATTATAAAGGTAACCTAATTAAATAAAGTGTCATTTTAGGATGTGAACACAATGTAAGAAAGACGGATGAAATATATAGGTACTTACTATATTGATACGCTAATCTGGCGCGCCACTGTATTTTTTATAAGCAATGGGAGAATTGTCGCTTATAATATATCATTTAACAAGCTTTATATGAAGTACTATAATATTAAATTATAATATTTTAAATAGTCTCGTCTGATTTTTGTCTCATAAAGATTTTTTTATGTATCTAATATCTTATAGGCTAGCGTTTGATCACTATCTCGCCTGCTGGTAAGCAAAAACGTTAAAATGTTGAAGAAATTTATTGGCTAGAATAAATACACTGTAAATAATAATAATATTTAAAAAAAACAACGGGTTGCACTCCGGGAGTGCCGGCAGAAGTGAAAACTTGAACATTAACATTGTGCGTTTGGTCTGCTCTCCCTCCGTCTTACGAATTTTCGATCTGGTCACAGAATAATGAATAGTTCACTTGTCCTGATGCGAGTTTAACATTTTTTACCCATCCCAAAAAAAAGTGTCTACTCTCCCTCCATCTAACAAATTTTCGATTAGGTCACGTATCCTGACGCCTGACGCGAGGTCCTGACGCGAGCTTAACATTTTTTACCCATCCCAAAAAGTTCACAACGCCGCTAAAGAAGTTTTCTCTCCAAAAATATTTTGGAACAAAATTCTGACCACCACCATCCATTCAGCGAGAACAATCAAAATCATGAGGATAACAAGTAACAGATAGAGTATGAAACGTAATCCTTCAGAGAGATGTAATCAGTGAAACACTATAGAATCACAATATAACATTGTGCGATACAATCGTGTTGTTTAAACTGACCACCCGCGAGTTACCTAGAACCACCTGGTGGGCTGTATGTGGTTAGTATGGCACAATCAGCGAGGTGTTGGATTACACGCTTTGAGAACATATTGTAATGGAATATGACGTCATAAGGACGTAGACATTTAGAAATAAGATCGTTTAAAAAACTAAAAACAACCGACTTCAATGCCGCGCTATTAATTGTCAGTACCAATTTTGAGGTGTTTATCTCCATATCTCTAGAGATACTCATCAGAACTCGATAAAATTACCATGGTACTACACTTGGGATATCTCCTTTCTAACAAAAAAAGAATAATCAAAATCGGTTCATAAACGACGAAGTTATCCGCGTACAAACATAAAAAAAAAACTATATACCGTCGAATTGAGAAACCTTCTTTTTTTGAAGTCGGTTAAAAACAGTATGATTTTTAACAAACTTCTGAAATGGAGGAGGTTCTCCATTCGTTTATATTGTTTTTTTTTGTGTTTGATACTTCATAGTCATTTATTAACTGATTAGCTGCGACCAGCGGCTTCGCTCGCGTCAAAAAGTAGACTATGTCTAATCCACTATACTGGCTAGCCCTGAGCAAATTTCTCATATTGTCATACCCGCAGATGAGAGGAGCATATTGTATCGATGTTCCGCTTTACTTGTTACCACAAACTAGCTGATCGCCATCAAGGACATTTGCCGCCATAACCTTACGGTGTTCTGACAGCAATTACACAGCAAGCTGACAGCAAGCTATTCTAGGCCTAGCGTATTCACCATCTTCAACCACATCATCACTTACCACCAGGCGAGATAGTAGTCAAATGCTAGCCTATAAGATAAAAAAGATAGTAGATAGTGTAGGGCAAAATTCAGGCAAACTAAAATTTTACGAGCGACAGTACTAGCTGCACAGACTTTATCACTTACCATCAGGCGAGCGTCCTACTCGTTCTGTTAACCAATATCATTATAAAAATTAAGAAACCTTTTGAACGAAATCGACCAAAAAGGCGTAATCAAATTAAAAATCCTGCCTTTCCCCATTGTCTTCAGATCAAGATAAGCCGGCTAAAACAAATAGTACTAATTACTGTGGAAATTCGTTTAACAATCAGGCGGTTTTTATTCGGCAGATTAATACGGGACATCAATCTGTGCTCGCCGACAAATTGGGGAATTATTTTTTAGATTAAACTTCTATTGTTTTATCGTGGTTGGTAATGGTTGATAGCATCTGAGTGCCTCGAGTTGATATGTACTCGTATTTGTTAGTGTCCAAGAAGATTATACACCGTGGAGGTGGTAGGTTTATTTATTTATTATTATTATTTTTTTTAAATAAAGAATACTCGCAATGTGGGTTGCACATTACTAGAATTCTTGTTAACCCTTCCAACTAAGCTAAATATGCTTGTGTCTGGAGTGGATTCACGTCAATAGTGCAATGGGTGGGGTGGGGATCGAACTCACGACCTCTCGATCGCCAGTCCGACACCCTGTCCATTGGGCTATTGCCGCCTTATATTATATTATATCGATGTTCCGCCTGACTTGCTAACAATAAGTACCATCGTGCACCATCAAGATGTTCCAGCATCACTCAGCCCTTGAGAATCAGAGTATTCTAGGCATAGCGTGTTTACCAAATTAGAACACATATAATTATAATATATATATAATTATGATGAATTCAGGCTAATATCATAAAATCGTTTTAACTCTGTCACTCTGTCTGTTTGTTACCTAATCACGCCTGAACGGACGATCCGATCTTACTGAAATTTAACAAGGAAATACTTTATAGAATGGGGATGAACATAGGCTACTAAATTCTTGGTGTACGTGAACGTAGACGCGGGTATCAGCTAGTAAGATATAAAATTAACTGGCCAAATGCAAGTCGGACTCGCACTCGTAGGGTTCCGTAACACAGTTAAGTATTCCATAACTATGATTTTTCGCAACTACAAAATTAACTTTGTTTTTCATAGTGTTTGTATGAAAAACAAAGTTATCTTTGCGGTCGCCATATCTCTAAAACTGCTGACTGTATCTCGTTCAAACCAATTTTCGTTGTTAGTTTTTATTGAGATCTACAGCATATATTTTTTTTAGATTTTTCACTCTCATACTTTAAAAGTTAGAGGGGGGGGAGACACACATTTTACGACTTTAGACGCGCCTATCTTTCAAATGATTTACTTTGAGAAAAAATGATTTTAGAAACCTTAATATCATTTTTGAAGACCTATCCTTAGACACCCCACACGTATAGGATTGAAGAACATTTTTTTTATCTTTCAGTACCATGTATATGATGTCCCCCCTTAAACTTTTATATTTTTTATTTTTGTATAAAAATCGGAAAGCGGTTTACAGAATACGTCTACCTACCAAGTTTCAATTCTGTAGTCCTAACAGTTTCGGAATAAAATGGCTGTGACTTACGGACGGACAGACAGACAGACAGACATGACGAATCTATAAGGGTTCCGTTTTTTACCATTCGGCTACGGAACCCTAAAAATGAAGGTAGCATGTAAAGTAAACTTTTTAGGTAATATGACCTTGAATTAAGGTTTTACTTCTTCACGTTGACACGATGTTTATACGGTATGTGTGAGCGAAATAGAAACAAAGGTGGGGTGAATTAATTTGTCTTCACAGCAATGTTCTACAGTGCAAAGTCTAGTTGGGGTGCAAAGTTTTAGTTATGCCAATTGGTGCTAAAAATGCTCTTTTTTTCTGCGATGCTTCTCGATGCTATTCTATTTTACAACGATCATCGCTTTTAGCGATAAGACCGCCTGTTGTACCTAGTATTAGTTAGTTAAGTCCTATTATATGTTTTTTCTGAATTAGTGTCAATATAGAGCTATTGTATTGTATGCCAAAAGCTAAAATGCATATTGCATAGAATATTATTATAATTTATTCTACAGTAGACGAACATCTTATAACAAGTAATCAGATCACCCATTTACATTTGACGTAGATTCATTACCGCTATCTTATCAGAAGTCAACGGAGTCCATTAAGAAAAATATCAGGCTTATCGCTTCTGTTCCTTATCTACCAGATGAACAGCCATCGGCATCGGTTCAACGTTTGACTCAAATGTATAATTTGTTGTTACTGTTATTGTAATGTAAAACGGCGGTAAAAATAATTCACTTTGAGCTAAAGATTGTATCTTATAGGCTAGCGTTTGAGCATTATCTTACCTGATGGTAAGCGATGATGTGGTCGAAGATGGTCAGCACGTTAGGTCTAGGATACTTTGACTCTCAAGGGCTGTGTGCTGCCGGAACACCGTAAGGTTATGGCGGCAGATTTTTTCCTTGGTGGTGATAAGCTGCTTTTTTGTTAGCAAATCAGGCAGAAAATTGATATAATGCTCTTACCACCTAAGACTTTTAAAGCCTCCACTTATTAGAGCATGACTGATGGAGCAAGGCATTTTCAATTTGCCAACATAAACTCGGACGTATCTAATGATAACAAGATACAAATTCCAAAGTTGAGCCAAGTACTGGCCAGTGGAAAATCCTCCTTGATGTCTTCCCGTACCGCTCGCCTTTGTACGCAGGCCTTATTCGTGACGATGTCGAAAACCTTAGCTAACCCACCTTCCTGAAATCTGCAACATCGATCCTTATCAAAAACTAGTTCAGTCTAAGCAAGGTGTACTGTTTAGTCGAAGTAAGCACGTCTGACTAAGTTAATCTTTAAGCAATAATGTAATTTTTAGATAGAGTTGTGCAAAGGGTATGGGCACACAGATAGGCTGGCCGTGATACGGCACGCAACCATTGTATGATCTTGATTGTTTGACTTTGTTAATTTATTGTAAGGTGCAGAGATAACAGTGTGAGAAGTTACAAAGTTGTGTGTATATCTTTACTTTTTAGGGTTTCGTAAATCGGTACCTTAAAAGGAAGAAGGAACCCTTGTACGATCAGTTTGTCGTCTGTCTGTTTATCTGTCGAAAAGTCTAAAATGTTAAGGTCTAAAATATTTATCTGACTTTCGCATTTATAATATTTATGTCGAAGGCGGAACACGGGGAATGTCAATGCCTATAATCGCGATAAATATTGCGTTAATTGAGATTTCGCGACAATTAACGCAATGGAATGGCCACACTACGTTATTCACTCGAGCTAATCGCTCCACCTATTTTGAGAGCTTCTACGCTACGCTTGCGGATCTGAAGTCTGCATCCTCTCTAGAATTCCGTTACCTCAACGGTTATCGATTCTTAGCCCACGCCACTTCATTTTACTAATCCGGTCAACTATTTTAGAAGACTAAAGTACGACCACACTGCTGCAATCTGTGGGCGCGGACGCGATCTACTTTTCAATTGTATTCTGATCGCCGTAGATCGCGTTTGGTGTGAACCAGTCGGTACAAATACTACTGCGCTATCTGATCGCCGCCTAGATCGCGCACGCAGGACGCCGCGGTGTGGTCGTACCTTCAAACCTGTACAGAATATTTAAGCCCTTTCTATTTCTTTCACTTGCTTTCAAGCAAACATGAGATAACTATCTACTTGTTTTTTTTTTTAATTCTAAACATACCCGCAAAAATATTTTAATAATTATGTATTCTGTTCCAATTAATAATATTGTTTATTTCATCAAAAAACATCTCAAATCTACTGTTATGTTAACATTATCATTATCTACGAGTTTTTACAATCGCCTCAAGTCAGTCATCTCAACGGTTACCTAATCTGGGTGAGATAGCTCGTGACCCTCGATACCCTCTCACAGATTAGTATCTGCTAGTCTTAGACCAAATAAGAAGTCAAGACGGAGCCCCGCCGAACAACGCACTGATGCCGATGAAAAGACTTGTCCTTGAGTTGAGTTCGCAAATCGGCAAACGTAGCGTAGGACGTCCTGTGACCAGGTGGAGCGACGACATACGCATAGCGGTGGGCAGTGGCTGGAAAAGAAGAGCCGGAGATCGGGCTCAGTGGCGCACCTGGGGAGAGGTCCAGCAGTGGACTGACACCGGCTGATAATGATGATGATGATGACATATAACGAAACTATGACGCCTTACGCGGAGTGTCACACTATAATAGTTCTCAAATTTTAAAGAAAAAATGCCGAGTTATGTTGTGAAATGGTGTAAAAAAACAATCTTCGAGAAATAAATATCAGGATGGATTCACATATCAAGTGTTTAATCAAATATTAAGTTGCAGTGTCTAATGGCACACATGTTTACGAAATTGACTTCACGTCATTGTTTGACAGCGCTCTGTCTTGACTTCTTATTCGGTCTGACCTGATAGTCACAGATAATTATATCAGTGTATATATATATAAACATAGGAGGAGGGGGGAACGATACTGTGTCATGTTCAAAGTACGTCTTCTAATCTAAATGACGATCTGTCGATAGGTTATTGTAACTTCTCTCAGTAACGATAACTCCATCCAAATTGGATCAGTAGTTTTTGAGAAGATCGCAGACATACACGCATACGGGCATATAGGTCAAATAAAGAACTTCCTTTCTTTTTTTCTTCCTTCTTTCCTTCCTTCCTAGCCAGTTAAAATATGTACTTTTTTATCGGATAACAATAAAAAAGAAAAAAATAACAGGTGAGATAGTTGTCAAACGCTAGCCTATATGATATGTATACAAAAATTAATAAAAATGTCAAATTTGTATTGTATTTTTATAGCTGTATTTGTAGGGTTGAGTAGGTACCTACATTTGATACCTAGGCAATGCTTCAGAGTGGTCATTGTTGATTTAACCTGTAAGTAGTAGTACGTAGTACTATTATTTATAATGTGCTGTAAAAACTGCGGCTCAACCTTTATCACAGAATAAATAATAGTACTACGCCCTAAGTGCGGATTTAACCAATTTCGTATAAAAGTTACTAGAGTAAATAATTGGAAACGTCGAAAAATGTATGGTTATTTTTTGAACAAATGACCATTTACTCTAGATTTAACTCTAATTTAACCTTAGATTTAACCTTAGCGTTAAACAAAGAGTTTGGTTAAATCCGACCATAGTCGAATAAACACATTGCCATCTGTTCTTCGAGTTTCGGCAAAATCTTCAAAGACTCAAATTGTGTCGACATATGTCGGAGCATAATCCGAAAAATAAACGCGTGTTAATACCGGTTAGTAGTGTCAAAACTAAAATTTTAATTGTCAGCAAATCAGCATGTTCTGGACATAATATATGTATATATCTTGTCCAGTTAAATTACAGGGCATGTGAGACTCTACATCTTTATGTCTCGAGGTAACAACAGGCGCAGTGCAATGACATTTCTGGCAGTTCAGAATTTTGCATGCCGCTGTATCTATTATAGGTAGACGTCATCGCTTACCATCAGGCAATCGTCGTGCTTGTCCTGTTACCTTTTACCATAAAAAAAAAATAAAATAAAAGATATAGATTGAAATATTTCCACCACTTAGATTCGACTGAAATCAGTCGAGAGCTCAGATAAATAAACCAACCGTAAACTTAAAGGCCGAGAATGTGAGCGAAAGCTTTATCTCAGAGCCATCATCTATCTACTATTTCACTTTTTTTTTATATATAAAAATTGTCTGAAGTAATGAAACACACAGTTACGTGTATGGTTGGCAACCGTACTTTAATATTGTTTTAATAGTCTGACGTCTACAATTGGATGACAGCTGAATGGTTCATTACTTTTATTTTTTAATTCAAAACGTTAAATTCTGCTTTCGCTATGGTTACTATATAATTGATTATGATTTATTTTATTGATGATTTATGATTGTGACGTATACACGTCACAATCATAAATATACGCACATATACATGTGCGTATGTATTAATATACCTACCGCATAATAATGCCTACCTACTGAATAAATGCTTTGATTCTTTGATCTTCCACTCTCAGAAATTACGATTCCATATTGAACCTATTCGGTATTCATCATCAGATAAGGTTGTGATCAAGAGCTCGTCTATCTCATATAAAAAATTAACGCTTCTGAGAAAATTAACAAAATACCTCAGATAACATAAAGAAAAAGATATAGAGTCTGTAACAAAAGAGACCGTCGTGGCTTTACGATAAACTAACATCTAAAGGTAAGGAAGCAAGATATATCTAGTACCACCTACCTAGTATCACCCGATAATGATAAGAGTAGGACCTACCAAGGTATCAAACATTTTTAGTCGTATTGGCAATGACAGAGCAATGTTGTCAACGCAACAAAAACAGTAAATTAGAACCATCAACACGCGCGCCCTCTATTTCTACGACGGTTTTCTTTTTGCAAAGACTCTAGCGACTAGACAAAAGTAGCATGATCAACAGAACAAGGAGGTTAAATGGAATCTCTCCCTTTCTAGCTAAAGAGTATACTTTTCTTGCAAAACTGAAAACCTATCTAAACTTGCAGTATCAAATTAAGAATATGCATACATAATTAGTAACTAATCTAATTCGATCAAATTGCAAATATGATGAAATACAAATAATGGACCGAGCAGATGTGACGTTATCGCTATACATAGCGGATGCTGGCTGTTATCGCGCGATATCGCTGGCTATTCCATTTTTAATTTGAGCCCGATAATAGAATGAGATAGCGATAGTTATCAGAAAGTGCGACAGGGACAGCCATAGCGTGATGGACGCATGCCGATATGAGATAAAAGAGATGACAATTAGGCTGGTCGAAAGTTCATTATCGATGTATGATGACCTCTGGAACTGATAATGTGGAAAAATGATTCTATTGATCATGGTGACAAGGTTTGTTTTTGTTTGTTGTTATTTTTTGTATCGGCTTATCTCGTATTACTTGATCGTTGAAACGGTTACAATAACTCTATTAATCAAGCAATACCATAATTATAATATTCTATATTCTAAGTACATCAAGAAAAAATCTACAATTAGCGTTAAATTGTTTATTATTGAATGCTTCCCGATTTCAAGTGTACATTTTAGGCACGTTAAAATGTGGTGCGTTCTTGTTGATTTTTTGCGTAAAATGTGTGTATTTCCGTGATTTAGTGTGCAATAAATGTGGATCATTTACCATTTAGTGTCATTTAATGTGTATAATATTTTCAAAGACTGGAGGAATTTTGAAAACATAAAATGTTTGTTATCTACAAAACTGCAGTAAAAGCCTTCAAAAAGTAAAGCAACTATTCTATAAAGCAACCACATCGACCTCCGATGATGATAGATTATGCTGTTTGTCGATAGAGATAAACAGCATGAAATTTCGCTTAAATAAAAACATTATGTTGGTAATTTTTATTTTGTGTCATTAAACTAAACTATTAACTATTAACTATTCATATCTTTAACTGCAGTTATGACTTGGAATTTCGTCATAAAATCATGTATAACGTTTTTTTTAAATAAGCAAATTTTACCATTTTCCCACACTAAAGTGCGGATTTTACCAAACTTGAATAAGAAATACTCTAAAGTAAATAATTGGAAACTTCAGAGAATGTTTATTACATACATACATTCGTAAGCAGATTCTGATTCGGAAACTGCTTTTACTTCGACTTGGATCTTTACAATTGACAATGCTTCAAACGGTTACTTTTGATATTTCGATTCGAAAAAATCTGTTATTCTAATTGCAAAGTTTCCACGACAGATTGGCTCACTGATTTATCAATATTCAAAATTAAAAATGAAGCTTCCATATACGAAATATGTTTTCAAATGATTGAGAATTAGGGGGCTGACTTTTGTAAAATCCACACTAAGACAAACAATTGACCCGCGAATAAATAAAAGGTAAGATACGCTACGGACATTGAATTAGCGAAATCAAATAACCCATTCACAGCACAGTATCAGCGGCTCGCATCCTCTTCGCCATTACTCACAGATACGGCACAAATATTAGCCGGGCTGAAACCTGATACAACACATCTATGGATTTTGTTTATCACAGATCAAAGTTAAATGCGATAATGTAGCCTACGTTAACCTACATTAAGAGTAGATTCTTCTTTACAACAGACTTCAAATGAGGTTCTCAATTCGGCTGGTTTTTTTCTAAATATTTGTTACCTCAGAACTCCGTGATTTAATTATTTATTTATTTTTATTTTATTTTGAGTACAATTATAAACTGCTGCTTTCGGTGATGCAGCACCATTACAACATATTAACATATAATATTCTCAACAATTAATGAATTTATGACAAAAGTTGCTTGTATTTTCAATCTATGTCTAATCTATTTAATTTACATATTCTTGTATTATTATTACTATCACATATGTATGTATGTTTGTATGTATGTTTTAATTTAGTAATTTTCCTACTGTGTTAGTATCACTATTGAATACACTTTTCAATATTAGTGCACTATAATATCGTTTAAAAACTAAAAAACAACCGACTTCAATGCCGCGCTATTCATTAACCGACTTCAAAAAAAGGAGGAGGTTTCTCAATTCGACCGTATATACATATTTTTTTTTTTTTTTTTTTTTATGTTTGATCGCGGATAACTTCGTCGTTTATGAACCGATTTTGATTCTTTTTTTGTTCGAAAGGAGATATCCCAAGTGTGGTACCATGGTAATTTTATCGATATATGATAAGTATCTCTAGAGATATTGAGATAAACATCTTAAAATTGGTACTGAAAATGAATAGCGCGGCATTGAAGTCGGTTGTTTTTTAGTTTTGTAAACGATATTATTTTCAGTACCAATTTTGAGATGTTTATCTCAATATCTCTGGAGATACTTATCATACCTCGATAAAATTACCATGGTACCACACTTGGGATATCTCCTTTCGAACAAAAAAAGAATAATCGAAATCGGTTCATAAACGACGAAGTTATCCGCGAACAAACATAAATAAAAAAAAATAAAAAAATACGGTCGAATTGAGAAACCTCCTCCTTTTTTTGAAGTCGGTTAAAATAATTTAATCTTAATTATTAAAAATTCAATTCTTGTTTTACTTATCTATATAATAAGCTAGCAAAAAACTTATTTATAATTATCTTCTTAAATATACATTGGTTAATTACTTAGTATAAACTAGAGTACTTTTTTTTCAATAAAATGTATCTTATTATTTTCTTTGTAATATTTTATTCATGGACCGTATGTACTTACATTTTCATTTGTATTTCAGTTGCACTTTCTGTTACATTTTTATCAATTTGTAATATTGTATATTATATTTCATATTATTTATTCTACTATTGTACATAAAGTTAGTCTCTTATACATTATTTATTATTCTTATATTTCTTTTACTTATGTTTTATTATAATTATTTTAAGTTGTTATTATTCGTATTTATTTATTAACTATATCTATTTATTTATTATATACTTATTTAAATATTATGTCAGAGCTTGAATCTATTTTACGGTGGATCCGTTGGCCCTCGCCGCCTTTCTGACTACAATGTCGGCGAATGCAAAGAAAGGTGCCCGGCAGTTATCGTCCTTGATGATTTCAGGTAAATTTGACTCTACTATACATTTCTTAATTTCAATTTCACATTCTAATCTCTTATCAGAAAATCTTGGACATTCAAATAGAATATGTTCCACGGTCTCTTCTTCATAATTATCACATATACAGTAAGGAGTTTGCGCTAGTTTGAACCTATACAAATAAGACCTGAATCCGCCGTGTCCCGTCAAGGTTTGGGCTCTTAAGTTATTAATTTTTACTTTACCCAATATCTTGTATGCCATTCTTACGTCGGGAAAAAATCTTTTTGTGACTGCTCCAGTGTTTGCCAGCTGATACTGCTGTTGCCACTTTGTTAGGGTCGTACTCCTGATGAGATGCTTAGCAAAAGACAGAGGGATAGAGTCATACACTGGTGGCTGTGTGCTATTTAGAGCCGCATCCTTGGCTAATTCATCTGCGCGTTCATTGCCACGGATCCCAGCGTGAGCACGAGCCCGGTATAATTTAATTGTGACTCCATTCCTTTCAATGTTTCTAATCTTTTTTGTATCACTGCAACTAAGGGTGCAACCGTGATTTAATTACTGATTTAAATTATTCTTTCAATAGAGATAAACACCTCAAACGTGGTACTGAAAATTATTAACGCGAAAATTGAAATCGGATTTTCGTTTTGTAAACAAACTTAAATTATTTCTATCCTAGACATTCTATCTGACATTTTGTAGAGGTGGTATAGCATAAATTATATCGATGTTCCTGCTGACTTGCTTCCAAAAAGTAGCTTATCACAATCAAGCAGAAAATCTGCCGTAACTTAATTAACCTTAACGTAACCTTACGGTGTGCCGGCAGCACACAGCTATTGAGAGTCAGAGTTTTCTAGACTTAGCGTGTTTACCATCTTTGATCACATCATCGCTTTCCACCAAGCGAGATAGTGGGCAAACGCTGGCTTATAAGAGATTAAAACAACATGCCTTTTAATTTCATTAAGGGTACGATTTCCATACTAAAGTATAATGCAGAAATATGAGAAAATGGAGAAAAAATGCATTGAAATCACATATATTGGTCTTCTTTACATGTCGGGCATTATATTTAAATTACTTGATTTAAATGAATAATATGAACATTATTATTCAATCAATATTTTTTTATATTATGTTTCTTTGAAGTGTTACACACTTTATATTTTTGTAAATTGTTAAACACAATCCAAAATTTCATCGTACCGACAGGACTTGAACCCGCAACCTCCGGAATAACATTCTATTCTATCTATAATATCATCTATTATATATAACATCTATTCTAAAAGTTCCGGTGCTTTGCCAATTAAGCAACGGTGCGAAGTATCGTTACGACGAAATTAGTGGATTGCATTTGGTAACCCAATTATGCATTGGTGGCGCCATCTATGACTACTTATTACGTAAGTTAATCATTCGGAAGAAATCATTACAGTTTTCGAATCCGACGTTGCACTGCGTAAATCAAATATTATTTCTTTGAAGTGTTACACACTTTATATTTTTAACCGACTTCAAAAAAAGGAGGAGGTTTCTCAATTCGACCGTATATATATATATATATTTTTTTTTTTTTTAATGTTTGTTCGCGGATAACTTCGTCGTTTATGAACCGATTTCGATTATTCTTTTTTTGTTCGAAAGTAGATATCCCAAGTGTGGTACCATGGTAATTTTATCGAGGTATGATAAGTATCTCCAGAGATATTGAGATAATCATCTCAAAATTGGTACTGAAAATGAATAGCGCGGCATTGAAGTCGGTTGTTTTTTAGTTTTTAAACGATATTATTGTAAATTTTGCTTAATTGGCAAAGCACCGGAACATGTTATTCCGGAGGTTGCGGGTTCAAGTCCCGTCGGTACGATTAAATTTTGGATTGTGTTTAACAATTTACAAAAATATTTTTTTGTATGAACTTGAGTTTTACTATTATTCAAAATAATTTTATCTTAATCAATCAAATTATGTAGGTAAATACATTTCTCGACATGTAAATACTTATAAAAGACCAATAGTTGTGATTTCAGTGCATTTTGTGCTCCATTTACTTATATTTATGCATTATAATTTTGTACAGATTTATGAGACGAGTGTGAATGGGCCAGTTGGTAGAGGCCGACCTAGGCGAACGTATCACGACCAGATCGGAGACGTTTTAAAGTAAGGCCAAGTCAAAAGTACCTATAACCGGCGAGCATGTATGAAGGCGCTCATGAAAGTGGAAGAAGCGAAGGAGGTATGTCAGGATCGTAGCATGTAGAAAGAAGTAGTCTCTGCCTACCCCAACGGGAAAAGGGCGTGATTGTATGTATGTATGTTTACTTTTGTATGGAAATCTTACCCCCTTATACTAAGTTCAATCGCATGTGTCTACTCGATCCGAATTAATTGATTTTTCAATGGACACCAATAAAACTGTTATAACTAAACAGTCACTTCAAAATTTTTATCACAAAAATTGTAAATAGTTATCAGAACATCGGTAGGAAGCGATCTACTCCAGATATGCTATCTCCAAGATAGCGAGTACAGTTAAACACAAATTACACTAAAAACACATGTTTGTAACTTTATCTGTTATCATAACGCTATTATTACAGGGAATTATATAACGATTACACACATAAAAATGTTAGAAATATATAATGCGATGCAATGTAACTCACATGTTGTATGGAAGAGATTGCGTTATGCGATAAGATTCCGCCGATTAGAACCTAATTAGGCTGTTATTATATTTTTAACTGAATTCACAAAAAAGGAGGAGTGTCTCAATTCGTCTGTTTATCGAGTTATGACAATTATCTTCGGAGATATACAGATAAACATCTCAAACACAATATATACCTTGACGACAGATGCATTTGTATACCTTGACGACATGATACTACTGGCCATTTTGACTATAGCGGCATGTGAAGTCGGTTTTTTTGTTGTATGGTAAACGATCTTTAATTATTCAAGAGATTTTAAATAAAAACTTGCCAAGTGCAAGTCAGACTCGCACTCGTAGGGTTCCGTACCACACAACAGTATTTTATAAGATCGAGCAAAATAAAACCACTATCAATGCCACCAAAAAATAATAATTAATAAATATTTCGTTTCTTATAACGCCATCTAACGTCTAACGAAGGTGTTAGGGATCGACATTTCAATATAACGCCATCTATGAGACGTTTACCTAACTAAGCGTTCATAGATGGCGTGAAATGCCGAAAAAAACACGTTTCTTGTATGGGGACCCTCTATTATCTTTAACTTTATTCTGTTTTTAGTATTTGTTGTTATAGCGGCAACAGAAATACGTCATCTGTGAAAATGTCAACTGTCTAACTATCACGGCTCATGAGATACAGCTTGGTGACAGACGGACAGACAGACAGACAGACAGACAGACGGACAGCGGAGTCTCAGTAATAGGGTTCCGTTGGTACCCTTTGGGTACGGAACCCTAAAAAGGAGGAGGTTCTCAATTAGTCTGTATGTTTTTTAGGGTTCCGAACTCAAAAGGTACTGACGCAACCCTATTACTGAGACTCCGCTGTCCGTCTGTCTGTCTGACTGTCTGTCTGTCTGTCTTTGCGTCTGTCACCAGGCAGTATCTCATGAACCGTGATAGTTAGACGGTTGTTATTTTCACAGATGATGTATTTCTGTTGCCGCTATAACAACAAATACTAAGAACAGAACAAAGTAAAAATTAAAGGGTTTAAAACAAAAAACGTGTTATTTACGAAGCGCCATCTATGATAATTCATAGATGGCGCATAGATCACCCATTCACGTCGTAAATCTGTTTCGTCAGTCTTTCTTCATCCATCCTCTCTAGATGTCCAAACCATCTAAGCATCCCCTTCTCTATCTTTGTCACTACATCTTCTACCAAACCACAACATTCCCTTATCATGCTGTTATCCACCTTATCCATCAGAGTCACTCCAATCATACTTCTCAAACTTCTCATTTCTACACTATTAATTTTACTTTCATGCTTCTTCTGCCACACCCAGCATTCACTACCATATATTAGAACTGCACAGTTGAAAATTGGTAGGTAGATGTATTCTGTGAACCACTTTACGATTTTTATAGAAAAATAAAAAATAACAGCTTAAGGGGGGGGGCTGGATCCTCATACATGGAACTGAAATTACAAAAATACGATGGCGTGTATCTTAGACCGCATCACCACTTACCACCAGGTGAGATAGTGGTCAAACGCTAGCCGATAAGATATAAAAAAATAAACTGGCCAAGTGCAAGTCGGACTCGCACTAGTAGGGTTCAGTACCACACTATAGTATTTTATAAGATCGAGCAAAAAATAACACTATCATTTTTCGCCAGCAAAAAATAATAATTAATAAACATTTTATGGCGTTATAAGTAACGCCATCTAACGTCTAACAAAGGAGTTAGGGATCGACATTTCAATATAACGCCATCTATGGGACGTTTACCTAACTAAGCGTTCATACATAACCCTAAAAACTACGTATCTAACCACCACAACGTACTGCCAAAGTCATTGATTTTTAGGGTTCCGAACCCAAAGGGTACCAACGGAATCCTATTACTGAGACTCCGCTGTCCGTCTGTCTGTCTGTCTGTCTGTCTGTCTGTCTGTCTGTCTGTCCGTCTGTCACCAGGCTGTATCTCATGAACCGTGATAGTTAGACGGTTGACATTTTCACAGATGATGTATTTCTATTGCCGCTATAACAACAAATACTAAGAACAGAACAAAGTTAAAAATTAAAGGGTTTAAAACAAAAAACGTGTTTTTTACGATACGATAAGATACGAAATTAATTCACCTCGACGCAGCTAGATGGCAGCACAGGAAAAATTAGCACGCGCAAGCGTTTCATTTGTTAAATTTGTGGGCCTCGGTCGATTTGTTTACTCAGTTGAGGTATAATATTTGCACATATGTATGTAGTGTACATTATTGAATAATATATTTTCAATATACCACCATTTCAATGTACTTAATGAGCTTTAATTAGCTAGAATCATTAGAAAGTTAGTCGTACGAACACTCGGTCTTACAGATATTTAATTATATTATTTGCCTTTGTTTGTGTTAAGTTAGTAACTTACTTAAATACTTAGATGTAGTTAGAAGTTCGTGGCGTTTCTTCGGAACTTCGGAAATTCGGAACCCTCCGTGTGCGGGACAAAAGTCTGACTCGCACTTGGCCAGTTTTATTTATCTCAATGGCCAAAGTCACACATGACATAGAAATAAAACCAGTGCCAAAAGCAGATTCCCGAAGAGATACAGATTGGCCAACGAACTAATAAAATACCTACTTAAAGGTTTGAATAGATAACATATAAATTACAAGTTTATACTGGTTTATACTGGTATCTACGTTACCATCGAAATTATAATTAATAATTGTGTATAATTAATTAATTCTTAGCGATGACGTAAAAGTAAATAATTTATTTAAGATCGTTTAAAAAACTATAAGAACCGACTTGATTGACTGGACTTCAAATGCCGCGTAAAAATAAAAAATAAATAAAAAATAATAAAGTAATTTTCAGTAGGTATCAAATTGAGGATTGAGGTACCAACGAATTGAGAACTTCCTCCTTTTTCTGTGAAGTCGGTTAAAAAATAAACAGAATTATTACCAAGAACAAAGAGAACAAAAAAAATACAATATCATTGCAGAATTCAGTAGGTTGTCCTTTTATCTTGGTGTAAAAGAGTTAGATATTCCAGAGATGACAAGTTTCAATTGCATTATATAATGATTTTAATATATAGATTATTTAAACCTTGACCACTATCTCACCTGATGTCTAACATGCAATCGTGCTAGTAGGTGGTTATTGGGTGTTCTACTCCAACCACATCTGTTGATTAAACGATATACCCAACTGCGTTCGCTCCGCTTGCTGCGCTCACTTGTTGCAGTTGGGTATATCGTTTAATCAACAGATGTGGCTGGAGTAGAACACCCAATAACTAAAAATTGATTATCTCTCGCCACTTGTGTTTTAGAACTCTCAAAGCTTCCGGTGTAATAATTTTGATCAACATGTTTTAGAACTCTCAAAGCCTCCGGTGAAAATTATAATGTTTATTAATGTGATTACTAAACATTACTTATCATTCTGCGAAAAGCGCTCTTGCAATGAAGTTCGTTAAGCAGCCAATATCATTAAAATTCGAAAATATAAATATTAATTCTGAAAAACGCAGTTTTCGTCATGGAAAGCTTTTACCAAATACAATACGATGTATAATATGTGGCCCGTCGAACTGTGGAAAAACTAATTTGGCTATCGGACTCATCTTACATGAAAATGGTTTGCAATTTAAAAATGTTTATGTTTATTCAAAAACTCTTTATCAACCGAGATACATGTATTTGGAACAGGTATTACGAATGGTTCCTGGTGTTACTTTTTCTAAGTATCATGAAAATGAAGAAGTTCTTACTCCAGAGGCAGCAAAATGTAACTCAATAATTATATTCGATGACGTAGCGTGTGAGAATCAAAATAATATGCGCGACTATTTTGCAATGGGAAGACATAAATATATAGACTGTTTTTATCTAAATCAGACTTATAGCAAAATACCAAAACAGTTAGTGAGAGATAATGCAAATTTAATTGTTCTCTTTAAGCAAGATGATATAAATATGAGACATATTTATGATGAACACGTCAATACAGATATGACGTGGCAGGAATTTAGAGAAATGTGTGCAAATATATGGAAAGAACCCTACAGTTATGTAGTGATTAACAAGGATTGTGAAAAAAACAAAGGATGTTACCGAAAGAAATTCGATACGTTTGTTGTGTTTCATTAGTATGTATGTCGTAAATATGTCAATGCTTGTCGAGGTGTTGAAAAGTAAACAGCTAATAGCAGTAAACTTAATAATTAAATATAGAAATCATGTTTAATAATCCTGTGAACCGTATATACTCCACTGTTTTTTACAAACGTTTAAGAAGTTTCGATACCTGGCCTCGAGGATTAACACAAAAACCACAAGAAATGGCTGAAGCAGGATTTTTTTATGCAGGCTGTGACGACAGAGTTATTTGTTTTTACTGCGATGGAAGGCTTAAAGACTGGAACTCCGAAGATCAACCATGGGTAGAGCACGCGCGCTGGTTCCAGTCATGTCCGTATGTTTTAGTAATGAAAGGAAAAGACTACGTTAAGAGCATGAAAAATTATGTATACGAAGAAATTAAAAAAAATTGCCAACAGACTCCACTGGATGATCTACCTTTGATAGTAAATACATCATCTTCAATAATCTGTAAAATTTGTTTAGAAGAAGAGCTTAACACTTGTTTTTTACCTTGTGGTCATGCTGCGGCTTGTGCAAAGTGTGCTTTTTCCATTGGTAATAAGTGTCCAATTTGTAGGCGAGTATTCGCCAATATAACACGATTGTATTTCTGATTATACTCTATTGCTAGCCTACTATAAATAGCTGAAGTAAAAACATATGTTATCACTTTCGTGAGAACACTGACAATAGTTCAATCAATTGAAATTCAATTTAAAGATATGGAAAAAAATCTAAAGAGACAAATTGTAAAGGCTGCGGCAGCTGTTAAAAATAAGGTTAAAAAGATGCGAGATATTGAAATGGAAAACAATAGTATTTTGGAATCTATTTTCAAACCAATTACAAGTCCTCTTAATGAAATGGTGGAAAAATCTAAAACGTGTTCCCAAACTAAAGGAGTACAATTTGAAACTTCAAGTCCATTAGACAAGGACAAAACTCTTAAGAGAGATTCTAACATCGAGTTCGACGTATTTAGTCCAAGAGACTCTAATGATTCAGATGAAAGCTATGAGAATTCAGAAAAATCTGATAATGAAGAAAATGAGGAATCATTTAAATCAGTGCAATCAGGTTCAAGTGATCAAGAAATTTCTTCGTGGTCCATGTCTTCCAAAACTTTACAAGATGTTCCGTTTGGCGTGAGAAATGAACGAGGTAAACACATGATGGGATCTTCGCGTGTAACTCTTTTTGATGATTATATTCAAGTTGGTGCAAACAAGTACAAATATACTCCTGGTATAAAGGAACTTCTGTTTAAAAAAGTACCTAATATATCTGCAATAACTGATGAAGATTTGAGACATTATAAAATAATGTTACTAGAAACAAATGTGCACCGAAGAGAATTCGATCCAAATAAACCAATCAGAAGTAACAGAGGTCGAAAATACTTGAATATAATAAAACCGCTATTTAAGTTGCGTAAAGTTTCAGCGAGCACTGACAGTAGTCAACCTGATTTACTTCATCAAGGAAAAGGACTACCTCTGTTGAAACAGTGGAAGAAAAATGTTGACTACGTTTACTGGGACAATCCTAATGAACTGGTTGAAAGATTAAAACTATTGATTGCTTCAAAAGATGCTGGTAACACTGGGTTAGATAATGAAATAATATCTATTATAGAAGAACTGCGCGAAAGCAACATTATACCTTAATAAATAGCATACATTTCTAAAAATAGTATCATTTGATCTTTGTCAACAACACCCATCAGTTCACAATAATGGATAAGTTTGGACATCATATTCATAAACGATTGCGTTTACCAGACTTTTTAGAAAATTTTGATAAAGTCTTGATGCGAACTGAAACCGGAGAGTTCGATTTACAAAATACAAGGTTGACTGGGATTACAATTCCATTGAAAAATACCGATGCTGTGAACAAGGAATACGTAGACAGCCAATCTCAATTGTTTGTAAAAAAACAAGAAGTCGATATAATATTCAACGATTTAAAAGCAGATGTTAAAAAAGGCATTGAGAATTTAAAAGCAGATTATTATACAAAGGCTGAATTAGACCAAATCATTAAATCAAAGAAATGAGTAAGCTACAAATAGTAAATGAAATTCATAAAACAGCTCGTAAAAACTTTGTTCGACGATCTGTAATATTAAGAGGAATTGATGATTTATGGCAAGCTGATCTTATGGATTTTCAAAATATAAAAAGTTGTAATAATGGATATAGGTATATTTTTGTTGTAATAGATTGTTTTTCTAAATTTTCCTGGGCTATCCCTGTTAAAACGAAGACTAAATCCGAAATAGCAAATGCATTTAGTTCGCTATTATTTAAAAATTATCGAAAGCCAGTTAACTTACAAACTGACATGGGCACAGAATTTTATAACGATGAATTTAAAAAAGTTATGCTAAAAAATAAAATTAATCATTACTCTACATATTCCATAAAAAAGGCTTCTATAGTAGAAAGACTAATCAAAACTCTCAAGAACAAGTTGTATAAAAATTTTAGTTTGAATGGTAGTTATAAATGGATTGGAAAGCTTTTAGAAAGTGTTATGGCAACATACAATAACACAATACATCGAACAATAAAATATAAACCAAACGATGTTAACCAATCAAACCAAAGTGAAGTATTGAGAAATATAATCAAATCACAGGAAATTAATTGTCTGTCAAAGACCAGAAAATTAGAAGTTGGTGACCATGTTCGTATAAGTAAATATAAAGGTAACTTTGAAAAAGGATACACCCCAAACTGGTCTACGGAATTGTTTTTGATTAAAAAAGTTCATGGTTCTAAACCTATCACTTATTCCATAGAAGATCTACACTATCAACCAATTTTAGGAAGTTTTTATGAACAAGAACTTCAAAAAACTAAGTGTCCTAATGTGTATCTAATTGAAAAGGTTATAAGAAAAAAAGGTAATAAATTATTCGTAAAGTGGTTAGGTCTACCTAGTACTGAAAACAGTTGGATTGAAAAACGAGCAATTGTATGATTATCTTTTCTATAGAGTTACATACCTAAGTATATAAAATTAAGTCTATTTAGATATTTTATCTCATTTATAACTCAGCTATGCATGGTGGTGGACTCGTTAACAGCATCATAAATAACTTACCATTTGAATTGCATTTACCTGGGTACAATTACTGTGGACCTGGTACCAGATTAAGAAAACGATTATTGAGAGGTGATCAAGGAGTTAATGAGCTTGATAATGCTTGCATGAGACACGATATAGCATACGATAATTCAAATAAATTGGAAGATCGACACAGAGCTGATTTAGAATTATTAAATATGGCAAAGCAACGGATGAAATCGAAAAATGCAGGAAGAGGAGAAAAACTGTCTTCGTGGCTTGTGAGCAAAGTGATGAAAACCAAAATGAAGCATGGTGCTGGCGTGAGAACATTTAAATCGATCGTCTCTACAATACATAAACGACTGAAAAAATTAAAACCAAAAAGCAATTCTAGAGCTATTAAAGCTGCATATTCAGCTGCGAAAAAACTGATAAAAAATAAAAAAGGAGTGTGTCTGCCTCGTGTAATACCGTTACCAAAAACAGGTGGTATTTTACCACTTATACCAATATTCGCAGGACTGTCTGCTCTAGGTGCATTGGTTGGAGGTGCAGCAGGTATTACTAAAGCTGTAAATGATCATAAAGCAGCTAAAAAGAATTTGGAAGAAGCCCAACGTCATAATAAAACGATGGAAAGTATCGCCTTAGGAAAAGGCTTATATATAAAACCATATAAAAAAAGGCAATGGTCTTTTTGTAAATAGTTCAAAAAACTAATAGAAAGGTTACCCAAGCGTGCTCTCACTGATATAGACATATTAGAGTATGCTACTAAACACATACCTTACTTTAGAGGTGTTTTCATGAGAAATGAATTGCCGCCAAAGCCTAAGGACATTGAGTGTGCGATTGTTAATTTAGATAGCTCAGAGAATGAAGGAACCCATTGGGTAGCCTATGTAAAACATTTTAACTATTGTGAGTATTTTGATAGCTTTGGTGATTTAAAGCCACCAATTGAGTTAATAAGATATTTAAAATTTAATATAACATACAATTATTGTAGATATCAACGTTTTAATACATCTAATTGTGGTCATTTATGTTTAAAGTTCCTAAGTGAATTTTGGAAAAAATGTTATGCTAATACTATTTGTATAAAATGTTCTAATAAAGTATTGTGACTATATATTTATAAACGTGTTTTTATTACCATCATTTCTAAAATGTCTTTCACGCTGTCAATAACAGGCAACACCTCTATTTTATCCACTACCTATTATCCAGCTTTACAATTTGATGATGAATACGAGTGTGCTCTGTTATATTTCTCAACATTCAATTCAATACCTAACATTGATAACAGAAACAATAAATATTATTATGACAATAACGAAGTCGTAGACATACCAGAAGGCACTTACGAACTGCAAGATATTTCTGATTATCTAAAGTCAAACGTAAAAAAAGGAGTCGCTTTTAATTTATTTTGCAATAATAACACGTTGAAATCGTTTATCTTCTGCTCTAAAGATATCCATTTTGAAAAAGCTAATTCTCCAGGAACTTTACTAGGATTTGGTAATAAAACTCTTAAAGCCAATATAATACACGAGTCGCAACTCCCAGTTAACATTTTATCGACAACAGTGGTAAGAGTCGAATGTGATATAGTGAGCGGATCATATATTAATGGAAAACCAAGCCATATTCTTTATGAATTTGCTCCTAACGTGCCTCCAGGATACCGAATAATAGAAGTGCCAAAGAATATAATTTATTTTCCTGTCAATCAAATTGACGTCAGCACTATTAATATTAGATTATTAGATATTAATAATAATTTAATAAATCTACGCGGTGAAGAAGTTCAATTATATTTGCATATCAGGAAAAGATGATCGACTTCAATAAAAGTAGTAATTCAATAATGAAACACATCAGTACTCATCGAACAATCCGAAAAGGAACAACTAAGAAAAAAATTAAATTGACCAGGGAAAATAAAAAGTTCCTGAAATTAATTGGTCTATTAAAATGAACATTTTGGATATAACAAGTTCACCAGCATACGATAACACCATAGACGGTATCGAATATCATTCATATAAACCTTACGTAACAAGTTTTAACAGGAATGATGAAATCCGCATACCTATCAATCAGCAGGATTTATACATACTACCATCAGCAAGTACCCTTTATTTAGAAGGAACAGTAAACATCATAAAGAAGGATACAAAACTAAAAGTTACTGTTGTGGAATTCACAAACAATCCATTACTGTTTCTTTTTCAAGATATTCGTTATGAACTAAATGGAGTTGAAATAGATAGAATCAAAAATGCTGGAATGACTACAACAATGAAGAGTTTAGTATCATTTAATGAAAATGAAGCTAAGATAGCAAAAGCTTGGGGTTGGGATATAAATGGAACAAAAACAACCCATGGAAATAGTTTTTCTGCCTCAATACCTCTTAGTAATATTTTGGGCTTTGCTGAAGATTATAAGAAAATAATTATGAATTGTAAACATGAACTGATATTATTACGCAGTAATACAAATTTGAATTCTTTGAAAGTTCCATCTGGTGAGGTTCTTGAAGATATAATAATAAATAAGTTAGTTTGGCGCGTTCCACACGTCAAGGTATCAGATAAAGAAAAAGTTAATTTACTAAAGTTATTGGAAAAGGATCGTTCTCTATATTTGGCTTTTAGAAATTGGGATTTATATGAGTATCCCTTATTACCTAAAACAACTAAGCATACTTGGTCAATTAAAACGTCCTCACAGATTGAAAAGCCAAGATATGTAATCATAGGCTTACAAACAAATAGAAAAAATTTAGCTGATCGCGATATATCAAAATTCGACCCTTGTTATTTAAGAGATGTCAAAGTATATCTTAACTCTAACTATTTTCCATATGAAAACTTGAATATTAGTCTTGATGATCATAAATATTCATTATTGTATGAGCAATATGTCAGGTTTCAGACATCTTATTATGGACGCAGAAGTGAACCACTGCTAAGTACTTCTGAATTCAAAGAAAAAGCACCGCTGTTTGTAATCGATTGCTCTAGACAAAGCGAAAACCTTAAGTCAGGTCCTGTAGTTAGCGTACGTGTGGAACTTGAATGTCATTCAGAAATACCTGATCAGACAGCTGCATATTGTCTTATTTTAAACGATTCCATCATCGAGTACAGACCGTTGAGTAATATAGTAAAAAAAATATCTTAAAATATGAATCCTTGCAGAATAAAATATATATTCGTGGATGTACAAGGATTCAAAGATACACAAAATAATTTTATTATAAAAGAATTGTCTATTTTAAACGAAGAAAATACCCAAACCTTTCTTGTCAAGCCCCCCTATCCATTTAAAAACTTATCGATCGAAGAAAAGAAACAAGTGCGGTGGATAGAAGCAAATCGAGGATATTTCTGGAGTGAAGGCCACATTGACTACAGGGAATTCAAAAGAATTATAATACCATATTTGAATAAGAAAAAAGTGTTAACAAAAGGAACTGAGAAAGTTATGTGGATCAAAGGCCTTTGTGAGAACTGTGAAATAATAGATGTGGGAGAAAAAGGATGTCCTAATTTTTTAAAATTATATCACGACTATGAAAAACCTAATATAAATTTAAATTGTGTACAACACACGAAAATGTGTGCATTAAAAAATTTATTGTGCTTAAAAAAGTGGTATGATAATAATAATATACATTTATTCAATGTAAGCTAAGAATTTAATTTAATGTTTTAAATAAAATAAAATAATTATTGCCTAAACTGGTTGTTGTTTTATTCTACCAAATTATATTTTAACGAATTAAAGTGGTGAGTATTTAGGAATTAAAATACAGCAGATATTTGAATAGGTTTTTAATATAATATCGAAAATTAAAACATATCTTAAATTTAATGAATTAAATAGTACAATGCATTCAGGGAGATACTACTTACTGATTTGATTAAACATCTTAAGAATCACTTCTAATTTAATTTAACTGATCTATTTAAAAATAATTTTATTCAATTATGCGTCTCATCAGTCAGAATCACTTATTATATTTTCAGATATATTTTTAATCACTCTTTCGGTTTGATCTAATATTCTGTCCGTAAAATCTTTTACTATATATTGAGCCGATATTACAACATCACTTTCAGTGTCACTGTTATCACCACTAATGTCTATTATTTTGATCTGAATCAAACGTCTCCCTTTGTATGCTTCACGGTTTAAAACAAATGATGATCGCCGCATACTATTGCGAAGATTCTTAGTTTCACCAGGTGTCTTCTTTGTTTTCCGTTTTGGACGTTTTGGAGACGATTTCTTCTGATTAGTGATTGGAAAAATTTCGTCAAAGCCTTCTAATGGATTCTGCGCACAGTGGAAAAGAAGGTCTTGGGTATTAATTCCAAAAAGTCCATCTTGAGTCTCACTGTTATTATTTATTACAATGTCTGTCATAATCTGAAACAAAATAGAAAACTATTAGGGTCATTTTTATGGATAATATCGAGTAAATAGAAATAAACGAATAAAAGTTCAAAACTTACGTCTTAAGTCGACTTGAAAGTATGTGAATATGTGTGTTAACTGCGACGCTCGAACAGGGTATAATGAGCAGGGCATGATGAATTTTATTCAATGTTTGTCGAATGTGCAAAATCATGTAGTGACATGTCAGTGCACCTGCGTCGGTGTTAAAAGTTTATGCTGCGTTAGTGAATTTGAAGTATCTACGTAGATTACAGGAATAGCTTACACAAAATTTTTCACAAACATTAAATTGATTTTGCATTATTAACTTAAGCTAGATGTTAAGGCTCGTAAAATAAAATAAAAACAACAAGTATTCTAAATGAAATTCGTTTATTCACTATATTCTTACTTAAGGTTCACTTTACATTATTATTATAACATTATTATTATTATTATTATATTACATATTTATTTCATCTTACAGATAATCTTAAGCTACTTACATTAGATTAGACCCCAAGAATTGAAATATGACCCCAAGCTCTGCTTGATTTTTTATCTTGCGAAATAAATCGTTTATCGTCGCTACTAGAAAGCGCAATTTTGTTTACAGAACGTGTAAATATTTCATGTTTTATACTTTTAAACAATATGTTTTTCTTGCGTAGTGTATTTGATGTAAGCAATGTGTTTGTATAATCTAAGATACTAAGATCTCGAACAACACATGATTTTACTCCCTTAGCCTTTTTAATTTCAGTGTCAGTATTTTTTATACAATATAATTTAGAGCGTAATCCTACATATTCAGTGATTATTTTTCCACCCATTTCATCTTTGAAAAGTCCTGGTACTTTTTTGTTAATTATTGGTAATTTGTGATAATTATCAACAGAAAAGTTACTGGTATCAAAATACTCCAAAAACGTATTTTTCACATCTTGATAAAAAATTTTGGTTTGGATGTGATAAATAAAGCTGTCTGTATCAGTATAACACATCGTCAAGCGGTCCCTGTAAAATGGTTTAAATATAGAATAGTGAAAATCATACATATGTGATTTTGATAATTCCAAAACTGTAAATCCGATATACAGTGGCTTATCCAATACTATACGATTAGGCTTTAATTGAATCGCAACCAAACTTTCCGTAAAAACTGAAGCACTGTGAAAGTTTGGACTCGCGATTAATTTTTCTGCGTTATTTCTTTTTTTAGTTCTATTGTTTTGATCATTCCATTGATTTATCAACTCAACATGGACCTTCTTGCGGTTGTTTTCTAACGTTTTACCAAAAACACTGTTATTGAGCAATTTGAAAAAGTCTTGCTCAAAAGTTGACGTTGCTTTTTGACGCAAATTTGTATTAAGATCGATGTATTGTTTTAAATATGCACTCTGTCGAAACGTTATAGCACGATGTACTTGTCTCAAGATCAAACCATGTCTTAAACAGGTTTTTAAATGTACATAATGTATAACATAATTAAATTTGTCATAAAGATTTGGAATTAACTTTTCATTTTTTCCACCCGGTGGAATATCTTTTTCGGGGCAAAACGGTAAATCATTATGTTCCCAATGTAATTTTTTTGGATAAATGAGATCGACTTCTAGAATGAAGCCGAACTCTGCATCATCAGATACATTATTCACATCCAGTTTATTAACTTCTGATTGATCAAGAAACCTAAAGTTTGACAAGGGCAATGTTTGACACATGCTGTATCCATAAAGATTATTGCAGTCTATATAGACTATGAATGATTCTGGCATCAAAGGATCATGGTCGAAAATAAATTCGTTGTTTGCTTTGGCATGCCTATGTGCTGCCATTACCACACCTCCTCGTATGCCTGTCTGTAACATATCTACTATAGCAAAGTCATCTATTAGTTCTAACTCAATGCCTGTTTTATAAAGCATAGCATCGAATGATAAACTCGGTGCTGTAACATAGAATGCAGGGTCCAAGTTGTAGTAATGTTTGCAAGTTTTTCTAAAGTTTTCAAATATATCTGTTAACAACAACACATCACTTTTTAAATACAAATCGGTATATTCGCCTAGGTTCCGAATTTCAAATTGGGTCCAAACTGACTGTGCGTGCTCATAATCTTTATTTGATATGTGCTCATTGTTGAGAGAGCTATAAAAACTTTCTTTGCTTGGCAGAAATGGCTCGTTGTAACGTTCCCATGCGTTCATGTACTCGTAAGGGTAAACGCCTTTACGAGTTAGAAGGGAAAACTCATTTTCATTTGGGTAAATATTCCTTAAATGAGTAAACTCATGAGTTTTCATGGTTTTAACCAATTTTTCTAGACTGGTTCCTAAAAATTTGAACGAATCTACAAATCTTAACTGAACGAACTCGTCTCTTGATATTGGAATGAATTTTGTGAAAGAGATATAATTTTCTTTCGTTTTAGGAATTATTTTTATTGGTCCAGGCGCTTCACCAAGTGTTTTTATAAACAAGTGACAATCATACCCTGCTAAATTGTGGAAAAAAATTGGCACAAACTTTGGAACTTTGTACTGTAAATTACATAAGCTATGAGCTGCACCCCGATACTGTCCAGTAAGGTGACAATGGTCTCTGACCTTATCTCCGAATAGAAAACTCTCACAAATATGACATCGAACTGCATTCCTAAAATCAACTGCATCGTTTGCATTAAAAATTATGGGAACGTTTTGTGATAACACTGCATGGATATCCCGAACATCTTTGTAAAGAGAGCTAACAAATTTTTCTACACAATGAGGACCTCTAAAGATTACGAATTTATTGTAAGAAGGGTCAACAGAATTAATCACATTGTAAGCAAATGCGATAGGTGTATGCTTTTGTGTAGTGCGCGTATAAGAACTTTGAGGATCTGATTCACTTTTGCTTACATCTTCTAGCATAGTTTCAAAGTCAGCATAAATTACAAAAGGAATGTCTTGTTTGCGTTCGAAATTCTTGAATTTAATTACTGACCCCTTTTCCGGTAGGACAGTGACAATTCCGTTACAGGTATGACTTTCTACATCCTCAACCGTTTTAAAAAACAACAAACAAGTGTCACAAAAATAGATCTGTCCTTTATGCTTCGTTATTTGACTTCTCACCAGTCTCGATAAATTCTTTATGAGACAATAGTGAGATGTTGTGTTGTTTTCTATCCAAAGAAGGTGAATCGTTTTTTTATTTTCATGGCTTTCTGATTTATAAAGCGGGCCTACAACAGTCTTGTTATTTTTTAAGCCAAAAATGATAAAACTTAGGTTTGGATTGTTTTCTTCGAATATTTTAACATCAGATAATGTCATGGGAAACGAAATGTTTTCAGTGTTTAGTACATTGCGAAAATGTACATATGACGAAACCCTTTCAGGATGGTTTTTAGCTGGATAGAGGGCTGCAAGTACGCTCCACAGAAAACAGTGTTTATCGTTGTTTTGAATATTTAAACATGCTTTCTTTTTCTTGATGAATATTGGTAGTTCAATATACGTGGAGCCGCGAAGTGGTTGATATTTATTAACATTAACCTCAATATGCATACAATTAAGAAAAGTCCAACCCGAATCTTGCTCTTCGAATTGGTCAATTTTTGTGCGTATTGTATTGATTACATTTAAATATAAATGCTCAAAATTATAATTTCCATAAACAGGGATATTTTTTGTCATAAACGATTTAGTTTCTTGTTCATTATTTTTGAAAAGTAAAAACTTTGAGAATATTTCGAAGTTGACTTTGACACAAATATGTTTTTTTATGCATTCATCTAAAATGAGTTTGACTTTGTTTCGTATTGAATCTAAAAATACATCAATAGAATGTTCATTTGCGTATTGCGCAGCAATCCTGTAAGATATTATTCGGTTCTGAAATGCTGTCGCTACAATATCTACGCCTTCCACATCGATATGCGGTACAGTTAAAACGTTTTGTTTATGTGTATTACTTCGCAAATGACCTGTCCAGCGCCTACCGCTTATAGATGTGTTACAAACTGAACAGAATGGCATTGTAGAAGCTACTTGCTTGTTTACCTACTAGATATAATTATTAATTTAAGTACCTACCTACATAGAAAGTTACCTATTTTTTAAAGTCAGTATTATAATATTATACGCTTTTAATTTTCTTTTTTATTTCAAATTAATTAAAAAAATTACTTTGAGAGTTTAATATAGTCTACCTACACTACATATATCAAAACATACTATAATAATTCTATCTACCTTTATGAACCTAACTTAATTTAATAAAATAAAAACCATAATAAACCTATGCACACGTTTTGTTTATTTAAAATTAATCTTATCACTAAATGTTGATGGTTTAGAATCTTTAAATAATTTAAACACCGTAATGAGAAACTCTTGTAAAATTTCCCACTCCTTAGTTTGTTCGTTGAGACGCAGCTTTACACTCGTCAACGCTTTTTTATAGCGTTCTTGAGGAGGCGTATTTTGAACGTCGACGACGTTGTAAAGCTTCACCTCAACGTAAAAGTCGCCTTCGGAGACTGTTGCGGTGCGTCGGCTCTGCCCTCCGGAAACCCTCGTCGTGAAGGAAGAAGTCGATACGTTGCCTCCGGCGCTTTGTGATGCGTTAGATGCAGCAACGCTTTCTTCCCCTTTCAGAATCGAAAAGATGTCTGACTTGCGTTTTTTAGACCTGTAAAACAAAGAAAATAAAATATGATGAAATACTGTTATGATAATATTTAGGAACTTTTATCATCATAATTAGATTCAGAGTTAAATAATCATTTAACGTTGCTCACTCCATACAATATACATTATTGTTAAATAATTATTATCATCATCGGTACAGGGATCCCAACCTGAAGCGAGGAAAGTACCAGGGCCGTGAAATTATCGTATTTTGACGTTTTTGGAGCAAAATTATCGTACACTCAGTATAATGGCTTAAAATACATTAAAAAATCATATAAAACGATAATTTTTATTACACTTTGTTTGTGTATACAGAACAGAATCAATGTATATTTAACTCCATACAGGCAGACGGGCTGAGAAGACAGACCACAGTACACAGATTTTATAAGCGTACCAACGTTTTGAAATTAAGAAATAAGCTGGCGCTGTTACCAATAAACAATAGTATCTCAATTTTTTATTGAATATGAGCGTAATTCTCAAACTTTGTGGTGTATGGAATTTATCGTGTATTTGCGTACATAATACGGAGGCCTAAATTATCGTATATACGTTAATTATAGTACGGTACGTTAATTATAGTACGGTTGGGGCCCTGCATCGGTACCTAGTAGTAGTTACCACCAAGCGATAAAAACGATAACCTATCAGATATAATATATATATATATATATATATATATATACGTACCACGAAAATTCCGGCTCTTGCAAATCGGGTGGTGTGAAGGATGGTGAATATGATGCATGACCGCGCTTAGCAAGGGCAGCAGCGTTAACGACGGGGGTGATCTTGCGCTTTGAGGCTTTTGGCTTCTTGGTAGGCTGCGACAACACCGACGGTGCTGTGGCCACGATTGCTTCAGATTCGTATTCAGAGTCCGACCTGAGAAAAAAAATAAAAAATGAGTATGGATGGAACAAAGATTTTAAAAAACACGTAATAAGACAATACTCACTCACATATTTCTGTAGATGTTTTCTCGAAGTGTCGTGGCTGCGCAATGTCAGGCGGCAGGCGGGCTGGCGGTGGCTGGCGGAGTCTGGCAGGCGGCGGCTGAGCAGGGTGGCAGGCGGCGGCTGAGCAGGGTGGCAGGCGGTGGCTGAGCAGGGTGGCGGGCGGTTGGCAGGGTCTGGCAGGCAGCAAGATTCTCGAGGATGATGAACCAGCGAAGAATATGTCAGTTTTCTAATTTTACGCGATTTTATAGCAAATACTTTTTATGTGTCAGCAAATAATATTCCAATTCAAAAGATATTAAGTACCCGTACTTTAACAAAACAAGCAAATTTGAAGCTAATGGTCGCACCACCTTTGTCGCACCACCTTTGAAATCGGATCAAAGAAAGATTCCGCCTACTCGGATGACAATATAAAAACTCACACCATTACCCGACTACGATAGATTAAAAGATAGAAAAATTAAAAGTCAGTGCATAAAATATTACAATCATATTTTATGTGTTTAGATAATAAGACGGTATCTAATTATTTGAACTGTACAATACACCACACGGGAAGTATTACTATTTACTTTCTTACATAATTTAAGTTCGTTCGCAAAACAAAAAAACCGACTTCACATGCAGCGCAAGTCATTTTCAGTACTAAGTTTGAGGTATCTATCTCCATATCTCTGGAGATTCTTATCGGATCTCGTTAAAATTAAAATGGAACTACACTGTAAACATATTCTATTAATAATAATATCGTTTAAAAACTAAAAACGAACCGACTTCAATGCCGCGCTATTCATTTTCAGTACCAATTTTGAGATGTTTATCTCAATATCTCTGGAGGTACTCATCAGACCTCGATAAAATTATCATGGTACTACTACACTTGGAATATCTCCTTTCGAACAAAAAAAGAATAATCAAAATCGGTTCATAAACGACGAAGTTATCCGCGAACAAACATAAAAAATATCGGTAGAAATGAGAAACCTCCTCCTTTTTTTGAAGTCGGTAAAAAAATAAAATAAAAACATTCTCCAAATCCACACACAGTTAATAAATGATGAGGTTCTGAAGTGACAAAAAAATTAAATTATACAGACGAATTGAGTACATCCTCCTTTTTGTGAAGTCAGTAAAAAAAAAAAAAAACAAATCAGTTCATAAATGATTGAGCTATGATATAATAAACAAAAAAGTAATTCGTACAAACGCTATCTGTTAAGTCCTCGTTTTGTTAAGTCGGTTAAAAAGTAATTTGTCCTAAGGCCGCTACACACCTTGAGTTTAAACTGCTCGTTTTCACTAAATAGTGTGACTATACATATGAATGATAGTTTAACTGAATGGTAATAATTATAATTTAAAATCGTTAATAAACCAAAAGAACCAACTTCAAATGTCGCGCTAGTCATGTGCCAAGTTTGATGTGTTTGTCTCCATATCTCTTGAGATAGTCATGAGATCTCGATGAAATTTAAATGAAATTACTTGGAAAGTATGTCCTTTCAAACAAATATAAAAAATATTCTAAATCGGTACAGCCATCTTTGAGTAATCGAGAAGCATACATAAAAAAAAGATTCCGACGAATTCAGAACCTACTCCTCGGTTAGGTGTCGGTTAAAATAGCATTTAATTAACTGTACAGTGCAAACTTAATGGTATAAAAATTTATCTGTACCTACAGAACAGTTCAATCGCAGAGTTAAAAACGAACGTGTATGCAAACCCTTAAAAGAAATGCTTACGATGTACATAATTGTTATTCAATCCATTTTACCTTGATACGTTTGTACCTACTATCTAGCGTGTGAACAAAATCATTCATTATATAAGTGTACGGTGTCGGCTGTGGTGTCGGTGAGTGTATCGGTGAGTGTAGTTCTGTAACTATTTGGAAATAACAAGTAAGTACCTAGCTTTTATTGTATAATATTTTGCAACGTACTCTTTTTTGGTTGATTCGAAAATAAAATTAAAAACCAAGTTTCTGTCGTATTATATAATAAAGATTTTCTCAATAACTAGAAATCGAAAAAATAAAATAGGTCTTCATACGACAAAAAGCCCTATTAACCGACTTTAAAAAAAAGGAGGATGTTCTATGTTTCACTGTAAATTTTTTTTTATTTATTTTTCTCTGTCAATTGTGGTCCGATTTTTTTAATTATATATTTATTTCAAAGATTATACTTTTGTAGTGGTCTCATTGTAAATTTATCAAGTATCTCCAGAGATATGGCGATAATAACTGCAAACTTGCTACTCAAATTGAATACAGTAGCATTTGAAGTCGGTTTTTTAAACGATCCTAATTATTTTGAACATGTTATGTAAATGTTATGTAAAGAAAATAATATTAAAAAATTACATAAAAATGATTATTTTTCGATTGCTGTTTATATTAACTACACACTGATTTAATGTTTAGTTATTTCCAAGTTTAATTTGATTTATTCTGAGTAAAGATTTTTTTAAATTAAATTGTGTATTCTTAGTTTTAAACTAATGTGTACCAATTTATATTTTACAGGAACGACAAGCAGCAGGGACAATGAGATCTTCATGAATTTAATAAATTAAAATCCTTTAGATGAAAATGGTGAGTGACTACGCTTGAATTTTTATTAACGTATATACACACATTTCTTTAAAGCACAGAAAATATAAAAGTTGGTGCTTTAGGGGTAGCAGATTTTAATTTTGTAATATTTTTTGGTTTATCTGACTATACGATATGCTCAAAACACAGGTAGGTTAGGGCGCGATAATTTAACGTAAGTATTCCAACAAAAAGTCATTACGGCTTTAGTAGAAGTAGTAGAACAGGTTTATCTGACTATACGATATGCTCAAAACACAGGTAGGTTAGGAATCGCAATCGGTGGAGATAATCCGACCTTGGGCTCCCAGAGTGAAACTTACCATGGATCACTTAACCGATTGTGTTTAGACATCGCAAACGGCGAGAGATAATCCTGCCTTGGACTCTCAGGATGATACTTACCATGTTTTATCCAACCGTATGTGCTGAGACATCGTATGCGGTGAGAGATAATCCTACCTTGGGCTCTCAGGATGATACTTACCATGGATCATCCAACCGTATGTGTTACGAACACAGTTGATCAAAACTATTAATCCGGGGTCATTGAGAGTTCTAAAACACGTCGATCAAAATTATTACACCGGAGGCTTTGAGTTCTAAAACACAAGTGGTGAGAGATAATCAATTTTTAGTTATTGGGTGTTCTACTCCAGCTACATCTGTTGATTAAACGATATACCCAACTGCAACAAGTGAGCGCAGCAAGCGGAGCGAACGCAGTTGGGTATATCGTTTAATCAACAGATGTGGCTGGAGTAGAACACCCAATAACCACCTACTCGTGCTTGTTTGAAAATGGAAGACAGCAATCAGATTAGGCGCAGGGCAACTAACTCTATTCCATTCCATAGAGTGCGTCTATCCCAAACGTCTTCCAAATCTATCAATAGTATAAACTGGAACGGCTGGAACTTTCTTCCATATCTATGTGACAGTAGTCCATATTTTAGCGGTGTTCTCAACGGCAGCAAACACTGATGTTATTTATTATTCATGATTTTTATTTACGGTTATGGATCCCCAAATCGAAGAAAATGTAAAATTACATAATGCATTTTATTACGTAGAAGCATACTGACTGAAATTGACACCTTCATAAATTGATATGTGTTCATTTTCTATGGCAGCTTCATCATCGTAGGACACCAAGTTAGGTATGTTAAGGTACGGCCAAACCGCTGTGATCTGCAGGCGTGGGCGTGCGCGCGATCAGATAGTCAGATAGAATCAGTGGTATTTGTACCGATTGGTTCATACGATTGAAAAGTAGACCGCGCCCGCGCCCGCGCCAGCATATCGCAGCGGTGTGGCCGTACCTTTATATTATACAGTTCACGGTGGTATCAAGTAGGTTATTTACGACTGCAGCAGTAGATGGTTGCCTTAACAATCGAAGCTATTTCTAAGTGTCGGTTTACACTGAGACGAGACGCAACGCGATGCGATGCGACGATGTTTATGGCTTGAGTGTAGCAACACCGCGCGGCGAAGCGAGACTTTGAATTGTCTCATCTCAATGAAATGTGAATCTTTTTGTGTAGTAAATACAGTTCTATTTTGTTTCACTCACTCTCTTAACATATCAACGCCGAACTGAAAATAATTAGAAAGCATGCGCTGCGTTACGTCGCGTCTCGGTGTGAGCTCACCCTAAATCGAAATGGCATTCACTTCACGCACTACATGATTTTCTCCACCTCCAAAAAGCAAATCTGATTTTTTAGGTATGGTAAATCTTCAAGGTGGTCCCATTTAAATTTTATCCAGATCTGAAAAGTATCTATAGAGATATACGTCTCAAAATGTCTACTGAAATTAACTCGCGCAGCATGGAAGTCAGTTGTTTAACCGACTTCCAAAAAGAAGGAAGTTCTCAATTCGTCTGTATGTTTTTTTTGTATGTATGTTACGCGATTACTTCGTCAATTGTGAACCGATTCGAATGATTTTTAGGGTTATCCACCAAAGGGTACCAACGGAACCCTATTACTGAGACTCCGCTGTCCGTCTGTCTGTCTGTCTGTCTGTCTGTCAGTCTGTCAGTCAACAAATACTAAAAACAGAATTAAGTTAAAACTTAAAGGGGGTCCCCATACAAAAAACGTATTTTTTCGACATTTTATTATAACGCCATCTATGAACGTTTGACTGTATTAATTATATTAATTATCTATGTGTTAACTTTCACTTAGTTGGTGTTAGTGTTCGTAAGATGGCGTTGTACTGAATAAGCACGCGGCTCCTGTTTTAATAATTGTTTGGAATTGACACGGTAATATAATATAATAATATCTGGATGACCGAGCTATGCTCGCAATTTTTTTTTTTTTTTTTGTAAATCGTGTTTTATGTAATTTTTGCCTCTCAATAATAGTCTTCTTACAAAAGAACAAACTTGAAAAATTAATCATCTCGTCTGGACTCGAACTCGGGGTCCTTCTGATCGCCATCCGATCGATCTCCCACTGAGCTATCTAGCTAGCTAGCTAGATCGATTTATCAATTTATTACAAGAAACGTAATTTCTTTCAGCACTTTATGCTCGATTTTATAAAATATTGTAGTGTGGTACGGAATCGGAACCCCACGAGTGCAAGTCCGACTTGCACTTGGCCAGTTTATTTTTTTATCGGTAGGGTGCGTTTCCGCGGTAGCCTTATTGTAATTTCATTGAGATCTAATAAGTATCTCCAGAGATATGACGATAAACGTCTCAAACTTGCTACTGAAATTGACTCGCGGGGCATGGAAGTCGGTTGTTTTAGTTTTTAAACTATCTTAATTATGTCTCATTTTTTATGACAACACCTAATAGATGTTAGTATAGGGATATGCTATTCTAAAGCCAACACCTCATCAACACCTATCAAAACCAATATTATAAATGCGAAAATCAGTTTGAATATTTTTTTGTTTATTTGTTTGTTTTCTTCACGGTCAAACGGTTAAACCGATTAAGCTGAAATTTTTACAGGGATAGCCAGTATTATGGATTAAATTATAGGATAATTTATAACGCGAGCGAAGCTGCAGGGCACAGCTAGTTGCTGATAAACGATAAGTAAGTTTCATTTCATTTCATTTATTTATATTCCATACATAACACCATAACTTAGCCATAGCTGCTTAGCCAAACCGATGCTATTGAGGGTGGTGTAAGTGGTTGATGGTCCGATGGTGTAAGTGGTAGAATGGTTGCCAGAGGTACCGAGTTCAAACCCTGCCGTGCACCAACGGATTTTTCTATCGAAAAAATTATGTGCGCTTTTCACAGTGGCCTTCTAGTAAAGGAAAAAAATCGTTAAGAAACTAACTACCCCCGCATGGTGGTAGGACACTATCGAGTGTCCGTCTGGCCAGCTACCACCCTCAAGTTAGAAAATCTGTCGCCAAAAACATCTAATGTGTTCCGGCAGCTATCCTTGAGACCCAGTTCCCATTCTAGGCCTAGCGTGCTTACCGTCTTCGACCGCATCATCACTTACCAACAGGTGAGATAGTGGTCAAACGCTAATCTATAAGATATTTAAAAAAACAGTAATAAAACATAATTATTTAAAATATTTTATTTTTTATATTATTAATTTAAAATATTCTTCATTAACAAAAAGTTTAAACATGCTTTATCAAATAATTTGATAATGCATCTTGAGGTTATGATGGTAGGTGATGATAGGCGGTGCAGTTTGCATAAATCGTGACCTCTTAATTGGAGTCAGCCCTTGCAATCAAACCTTCAAATCTCAAAATATCTAATCTCGTAATCGTGGCTCTGTTCACACACGATAGTAATTTATTACTAAAGTAGATGCAATTTAATTTATAAAAATATGTTTACTCCTTATAAATTTTTATTCGGTGGTGTTTAAGCGCTTTTTATAACAGTTTTATTTTCGAACTATAGAAATAAAGCGTTTTTCGCTACGAGTCAGGATAGAGTTAACTGTTGTACTAAAGTTAACTTAAGGATAAGGTTAAGTTGAGTTATTACGTAAGTTAATCATTCGGAAGAAATCATTACAGTTTTCAAATCCGACGAGAGATATTGCACTGCGTAAATCAAATATTATGTTTCTCTAAAGTAGTCATAGATGGCGCCACCAATGCATAATTGGGTAAAAAAATGCAATCCACTAATTTCGTCGTAACGATACTTCGCACCGTGGCTTAATTGGCTAAGCACCGGAACATGTTATTCCGGAGGTTCAAGTCCCGTCGGTACGATGAAATTTTGGATTGTGTTTAACAATTTACAAAAATATTAAGTGTGTAACACTTCAAAGAAACATAATATTCTATATCTATGGTTAGTATTTTTGATCGAACCGTCATTTCAAAGCAATAATTAAGTAGGTACTCGCTTTTGTCTCATTGCTATAAAATAATTTAGATAGTTTAAAAATAAACGATTTCACATGCCGCGCACGTCAGTTTCAGTAACAAGTTTGAGATGCTTACTATCACATCTCTTGAGATACTGATCAGATCTTGATAACATTTAAATGGGTTTACTTTGGAGATAAACCCTACCTATACCTAAAAAAAACATTGAAATTAGTTCACAATTAGCGGAGTAATTACGTTACAAACGTGCAAGAAAAACCATACATACAAATTGAGAACCTCCTCCTTTTTGGAAGTTAATTGAAAATCCACAGATAATCTTCAGTAAAGTCCACATCTTTACTGAGTGTATGACTTGGACTATACTTTGACTTCAACTTGACTTGAAATGTGACTTTGATCCATCTTTATGACTATTAAAGTCATAAAGATGGGTCGAACTTGAAGAATTATAATACTTGACACTGGCTAAATACACTAATCATGTGGAGCCATAATAAAATGAAAAATTTATAAAATAGTGACAATAATGCTAGTTGCAACAAAGAAGACATATAACTTAGTATAGAATAGCGACTCTACCATTAACTTGCCACATCCAAACCAACCTCGACTCGTGACCAAAAAAATATCCGCACAGAACAGGCACCAAACGTCTTCATCCCACGTGTACACGTGTACAGCCCTGTGCATAAATCCACCTACATTTGACGACACTAACTCACTCCAACATCTTCAAAAAACACCATACAATAACCCACCTAAACCCCTAAGCAATTGAATTCAAATTCAGTTGATAATTTCGCCTCAGATCATGACTAAGTACTGATACGATCATACGTTTTATCAATCCACGACACAATAAATAAAGTGATATCGTATTTGCGATCTGTGCACGCTGAAGTAAACATTGCTAATGTTTAATTGGATCGTATGATCTGTTTCAATGAGGTAGGACACGAATTGGACGGGCTTTTGGTTTGCAGAGAGGTTGGTCGAGAAGAAAAGCTTTTGGAAACGTTTGTGGAGCCTGTTTGACGTATATTTTCGGTTCTTTAAACTTTATCTTAATTATTATGTTTTTAGTTTTCTGTAATTCATATACATTTGTAATTCAACTTTTTTATCTTCATGACCTGATATGGATATTGATGGGAATCAAATGCAAAAATTTTCTTATTATTTAAATTCAAAGCGTTAAAATATTTTCACTATTTTCTCTACTATGTTAAACATGCCTTATTCGAATATTTACATAATTAAGTAATATTTTATATTGCCTAAAGGCCGATTTAAATGTTTTAGTTTTAATATTATCGTGAATTCGTTACATTATAAATGTTCAGTTTAATTCACGAACCTTTAGTCGAATTTTCTCGACCTAGATTTCGAGCGATTCCGTCGCTCTTCCTCGGGGGTCTCGCGGTGAGATCGCGGTGATTACTGATCACAGAATAAAATGCTTTGACTTTATGTAATAAGATTTTTTTTACTTACATCAATACCTTTTCGCACGCAAGTGCATCTATAACCATCAGACCAGCGTCCTGCTTCAACAATTATGCCACATATAATACTCCCTCTGCCTACCCCAACGGGAAAAAGGCGTGATTTATGTATGTATATATAAAATCACGCCTTTATCCCGTTGTGGTAGGCAGATACTACTTCTTTCCACATGCTACGATCCTGACACATGTCTTTCGCTTCTTCCACTTTCATGAGCGCCTATATACATGCTCGCCGGTTATAGGAACTCTTGATTAATACTCATATAATAATTCAATAGAATAAAATAAAGCTTACAGAAATATAATATTCCTGACTTTAATATCAAGAAATACCAACCATACCAGTCCTAAAGAATCGTTATCAGATTACAATCCACTGGTATTTCTAAGCATTGTGAAGGTAAAATTATAAATCTCTCTTAGAGATAAGCATCGCTATCTAACTTTATATCTGGAAATGATCGATCAAGCTGCTATCTCTAAATCCCCTACCGATTAGGGACTGCTAGATATAGATCAAATTACATGGATAGAAAATATTTGGATGGATTACGGGTACAGATGGGGATAAAAACTTGTTTTTTGACGCAAGAACTGTGTTAACAGATTTTATAAGCTCTTTAAATAATGTTTTTTTCTTGATGAAATTGTAGAGGATTTCATCAGATCAAAAATAAATGTTGCTACTTATTGCCTAATTCCAATAGGTGCATTGTTTTATAAAAATAAATACTCAAATAAAAAGTTAAAATCTGTTTTTTTTTTTTTTTTTTTATACGTTATAGGCTAGCGTTTTGACCACTATCTCCTCTGTTTTTAAGCACAAGCTTTTTGTAAGACGTATTGGTAATATAAAACTGGCCAAGTGCGAGTCAGCATCGCGTCTCTTATCGCACACTTAGGGAGGGTTCCGTACAATACGAAACATAACAGAGTTTCAACCTCATATATTTGATTAATTGATATTACCAAGAATATTTGTTTTGGTCGCGATCTAGAAAGACGGGGCTCGTTTACTAGCGCCATCTATGTCATTTTGCCGAAACGAATTAGATAGATGGCGTTTAAAAACACGTTTTTTGTATGGGGACCCCCTTTAATTTTTTACTTTATTTTGTTCTTAGTATTTGTTGTTCTAGCGGCAACAGAAATACACCATCTGTGATGATTTCAACTGTCTAACTATCACGGTTAATGAGCTATAGCTTGGTGACAGACAGACAGACGGACAGTGGAGTCTTAGTAATAGGGTCCCGTTTTACCCTTTGGGTACGGACCCTAAAAAAGCACTAATGATACAAAATGCGTAGTTTATCGACTGTTCTACCAATTACCATTACGGAGTCTCAGTCCCTACACCCCAGCTCCATCATCAGGTCAGCTCGATGGTACCATATTATTGTATTGTCACCAAAGATACACAAGTATACCAAATTTTAGTCCAATTGAACTCAGGAAGTGATTCTAATTTAGCTTCCAAGACGACAGGTTATATAAATATTTAACCCGTCCTGTGGGCTTGTCACAGTAATTGCAAATATGGATGCCAGTCACATGCAAACAACTGAAGTTCAAGATCATGGCCTTTGTCAAAAATCAATATGCATTTGTCAAATTTTGGTCAATGGGGAAGAAAACTGTCAATTAGTTCCGACTAGAAGGCGTCAAATTTTCATTCCAGAATAACTGTTTATCTACATAGAAGTTGTATGTTTTATAATTATTTTCACTTATTACGTGCGTAAAATATAGGTCGTTGCGTAGCTTTTGGATGTGAAGAAATAGGTGTACACAAATTTCCAAGTGATATTAAAAAGAAAATCCGGAGCGAAGTAATTCGCCAGAGAACTAAAGTTATCGACATAGCTCAACGGATTAGCAACCTTAAGTGGCAGTGGGGTAGTCATATCTGCCGCAGGACTGATAACCGTTGGAGTAGACTTGTCCTAGAATGGAGACCGCGAATCGGCAAACGTAGCGTAGGACGTCCTGTGACCAGGTGGAGCGACGACATACGCAAAGCGGTGGGAGTTACTGGAAGAGAAGAGCCGAAGATCGGGCTCAGTGGCGCATCTTGTAAGAGGCCTACTTCCAGCAGTGGACTGACACAGGCTGATGATGATGATGATGATGATGATTAAAAAGAAAGTGGGAAAAGAAGATAAAATGTTACATCAATCGATTTTGATATGGATGTCATCAAATGTCATGTGGTAATAAACACTTCAAAGAAATCGATTATAAAGCAACTTCTCTTAGAACAGGTTCCTCACAAAAACTTTAAAAAACTCGACAAAAACCTGAATAATGCTTAAAGAATAAAAAAACGCAGTGAAAAGCTTAAAGGTATATCAAGGTATGTATTTTGACAGGTAACAAACACATAGCGCCCTCTGCTGGGAAGCTTTCATGTGCCAATAGTGACGGATGGTTTCAAATTTCAAATTTCGATGTGAATCTGATGCTCAAATCATATTTGCTACTCATTACCTACTTAACTACTACTATACTATATACTACTATACTATACTACTTAAACTAATTGACCGAGTGAGAGGAAAATGCGAGCTGTAGGAGTCTGTAAGCTATCTCGCAAGCGGAATACGCGGTGAGATTCGAATTTCGTACTACAAAATACAATTGTAACACGATCGTAATACGGTTGAAATTAAAATCTCACCGCGGATTCCGCTTCCGAGATAGCTTACAGAATAACCCTACTGAGAGTTTACGTACCAGAGTGCCTAGTGCGAGTTTTATAGATTAGTTTACTTACTCGATCGCGTTACAGTAAACGCAGATTTGTATGGAATTAAAAAGCGCCATCTAGTGTGTATAAGAGGTAACATTGTAATTTCTATACAAATCTGCGTTTACTATAACGTGATCGAGTGAGTAAATAAATCTAAAGAAACTCGCATGTGGTATGTAGTATTATTATCTGTTCTGTGGTAGAAATACCTACTTTCGTATTTTCGGCTGTTCTTTTTCGCATTACCACAGAAAAGATAATAATGCATTACTCAACCGATTCTCGTAAAATTTTCAGATAATTATACGGTTTTTTTTTTCAAATCAGTTTTTGGAGATATGGTTAAAAACGCAATAAAATAATATTTCAGGCATTTTAAATGGCGGATGAGTGAGATGTATGGGAGGACAAATACCACCTCAGTGGTCCCAGCCAACCTCACCTGCCCGTGGTGCATCCTGCTGACCAACAAACGAGGCTCTGGCGACCGACAAATGGCGGTATAACCATTTCAAATTATGGCGTAGCTAAATACTACAGGCCGGTGACGGGCAGCAGCGTCACCGGTGCAAGAAGTTACGTCCTGCGATCGCCAACCCGCCTGCCCAGCGTGGCGATTAGGGCATATCCCTCCTAATAAGCCGAAGATCGGGGCTCAATGGCGTCTCTTAGGAGAGGCCTACGTCCAGCAGTGGAATGACACTGGCTGTTTATAAGGATGATGAGGCATTTAAAAAAAAAAAAATTATGTTTGCACCTGTACTTTCGTATTTTATAATCAATACCTTGTAGATACTATGTATTCTGTGTCACAGTCCTTATCTCTAGATGGCTATCGGTATCAGGCATCCGTTGATTTAATCCATCCGTGGATAAACCATATCGATTTATTTATCAAGATAAAAATAATTCTACAAAATAATACCGTTTGCAGCCGTGATCCCAAAAACCATGTAAAATTAAACACTAACCCGCTACAGATAAGGTCTTAATTTAGTTATAAATGCAGTGATATGATCGTTAGCTGTCTAATATCTATAGGAATCTGGCCTTGGCGTTATTCTCACAATTACATTTTTAAAATTCAAAAGCACGTTTCTGTTCTTGTAAATAATATTATACAGTAGTTTTACTTTTGTAATTATTATACTAATAAAAGTGCTGTATCTTTACATAGTATAAAACAAAGACCTCCGTCTGTACGCTTATATCTTCTAAACTATGCAACGTATTTATGCTCACTATGCACTTATACATAATAATAATAATAAAAGAAAACAATAATAATAATATAATAATAAACCATCTGAGATGCCTTGGCTTGCCTATGAGATCCTCTGACCCCCGGCTTGCCTTGACCGGCCGGCTGGTGGTGGGAATCGCAAGAGCTAAGACCTAAGCTCCAGGGTGGAAGTGTTAAAGGCATTAAGCCGCTAGTAGCGTTTAGTGAAAGTGCAGCACACCTCTCAACACCCTTAGCTACCCACGCCAATGTTGCCCCTCGGCGCCGACATAACGGTCCGCCTTTATGGAGGGCCCATTCAGTGTATAGCGAGTCACCACCCGCCTTAATATTTTGAAATGAGGCATAATTGGCGGGTGCCGTACCTCATCCCATAGACCAGAAAACAGACATCAAGCAGCACACATTCATAGCATATTAAATTAATGTACCATCTTTTTATAGTTTTTCATCTCTCCATCCACAAATCATTTTCATTTAATTTAATATTGTAAAGGGCCTCTTGACGTTGGCTTCGGCTCCGTCAATGCCTTCCAAAGGCCCGGGCGATTTGCAACCCGTGATATATTATTGAAAAAAGAGTATAATAATAAAATGTATTTATTTCTCCAACATATACGATCCTTCACGTAGTTGTTATTACAGTGATAACATTCTTTCACTGCATGCTTTGTAATACAATAATTGTAGCATTAGCACTATAAGGCGTATGTATTACTTAAATTATAATAAATAACATACATAACAATCCGCGGGAAGGCACTACAGGTTTTCTTAAACCTATTTCAGGCACCAGTCTATCGCAAAGATAGGTTAATGTAGGTAGTTTAATGTAGGTAGTTTAATGTAGGTAGTTTCATGTAGGTAGTTTAATGTAGGTAGTTTCATGTAGGTAGTTTAATGTAGGTAGTTTAATCATATAAAGCTAGCCAATAACGTTTGTTACATATTAACCTTTTATTAACCTTTTGTGAATGAAAAATAAACATTTTTATTATTATTATATTATTATTGATTTTAATGCGGTTATTATCAATAGATAGAGTGATTCAAGAGGAAGATTCACAACTAGGATTCAACGCGGACAAAGCCACGAGGCACAACTAGTCATATTATGATGTTATGATAATATATAGATAGATAGATAGATAAAACTCTTTATTTGCACACCAAAAGAACAAAAACAATATACATAATACAAATAATACAAGTATTGCAAAGGGCGGTCTTATCGCTTAAAGCGATTTCTGCCAGATAACAGAATAGGTTATCTGGCTAAATCGCTAACTGGTAAAGACAATAGTAATATTCAATGATGGACTGACATACACAGGAATCCACTTCAATCTGTTTTCTATCATCCACATGGAACAGTTTTACTAGTACCTGATAAAGTGCCTGATATATGACGCCATATAAAAGTTGACGAAAATCTGACAGATAAATTCCTGATGGGCCTATCAGGAATCGGTGAAACTGGCCCTTTAAGTTTTTTTTTTAAATTTCTTATATGCTAGCGTTTGACCACTATCTCACCTGTTGGTAAGTGATGATGCGGTCTAAGTTGGTAAGCACGCTAGGCCTAGAATGGAAACTGGCTCTCAAGGATAGCTGCCGGAACACATTAGATGTTTTGGCGACAGATTTTCTAACTTGAGGGTGGTAGCTGGCCAGGCGGACACTAGATAGTGTCCTACCACCATGCGGGGGTTGTTGGTTTCTTAACGATGTTTTCCTTCACCGGAGGGCCACTGTGAGAAGCGCACATAAATTTTTCCATAGAAAAATCCATTGGTGCACGGCGGTTTGAACTCGGTACCACGGCATCAAAGCCGACCGTTCTCCCGATTACGCCAACGGGCCCTCAAGTTTAAATATATTAATATTCCGTTCAATTCGATTGAAGAAAGGCCAAATCAATCCACTAATCAGCACCGGCTGTAATGCGACATCCGATAGATGGACGAAAAAAATTGAGGCGATCACAGACCTGCTACATATTCAACTTGATCGCGTACACCGGCCCCCCATTAGACCGACTTTGAACGGAGTTTGTCCCTTTCTTTTGTATAGACAACTTATATATACTATACATAAAAACTTCAAACTTTCGCGATTTGAACACATAGTTATAAATATTAAAATACTGGACTTATCGCGCCTAAAACATAATATTTTTATTTAATTCGACTGACTGACCGACTGACTGACCAGTCGTCTCGTGACCACAATCAATGCAACTTGGTCGAAACGTCGAGTTAAATAAAAATTTATGTTTTAGGCGCGATAAGTCCCGTATTTTAATATTTATAACTATACATATATTATAGAACATTATAGGTCTAGCAGGTTGTTAGACAAGGACACACTCCCACCCAGGTGTCTCTCAATTGGGCCGTTTTGTTCTACAAAGCAATTACAACCTTATAGTTAAAGCATACGGATTAAATTGAATTTGTCGAAACATCTGCAGTGCACCATCCTTTTATATTACGTCTATGCTAGCGATGTAATTAAAAGTTCCACTATAATAAAACTGCTTACTTCAAATTACCAAAGCCAATATATGCCCTTAAATACTAAGGGTTTTCAAGTCTAGATAACCTATAAGCTATCTTATTTAGTCAAATATTCTAGACGATTCTCGCTCAGTTTTTTATCATTTTTAATCGTTTTTATAAACAAAGATATCTGTTAAGTTTATCTGTTTGAATGTAGTTAACTTTTAGTTAACAACAATATACAGATAATCAGAATATCACGTGTTAGGTTGTACTCTTATAAACACTTTTTGTAGATATAGATTTGTTATTGTGTTATAGATACGGCAGCTGCGAGTGGGGCTATGCAGTTGGTGGTTTACATTTTTGGGATATTTAAAGATTGATTGGTTTTAGGGTTTCGTACCTCAAAAGGAAAAAAGGAACCCTTATAGGATCACGTTGTTGTCCGTCTGTCTGTCCGTCTGTCTGTCTGTCTGTTCGTCTGACAAGACCCTGATTCTCAAGGACACGTAGAGATATCAAATTGAAACTTATATCAAATACTCGGGTCTTATAAAATGCGGAAAACACCTTTTTCTTGTATGTTTGTTACGCGATCACTCCGGCAATCGTAAACCGATTTTTAATTATTCATTATTATATGATTAAGGTACGTCTCCACGGTGATTCCATTATACAATTAATTGAGTATCTCCGGAGATATGGAGATAAACACCTTAAACTTGCTACTGAAACTGACTCGCGCGGCATATGAAGACTTAACTTGGTGTTTTAGTGAACTATCTTAATTTATTCTATGTATATAAAACACAAAAAAGGTTTCTACCTATGTTCGTTAAAAACTTTGAAATCATCCAACCGATGTGCCCTAAACTGGTTTCACTAAAAAAGCAATCATACGAAAATGGTTTTAGACCACTAAAACAAGGCACACATTTCTTTTTTAGGCTATGTTCACATTTAACGCGCGTTAACGCGCGTTAACGCGCGTCAACGCGCGATCAAATTTGAAGAGAGTTCAGATGATGAGCGCTAATGCGCGTTGCGAGATGTTCACATGTAACGCGCGTTAACACGCTTCAACGCGTGATCAAATTTGAAGAGAGTTCAGATGATTATATCAAAACTATTACTTATTATAACAATATATAATTACGAAAATTAACAAAATTACATGCGATCGCGATGAAAGCGCGCGCTCAACTGAACAGCAATAACAAAATTACATGCGATCGCGATAAAAGCGCGCGCTCAACTGAACAGCAAACGGACATTACATTAATATCAAAGCGCGAGTCAACGCGCGATTGTCTGCGTCTAGAAACTTTTTCTCTGAGCGCCGCGTTGACGCTCGCTGACGCGCGTTAACGCGCGTCAGCGAGCGTCAAAGCGGCGCGGCGATCGCGATAAAAGCGCGCGCTCAACTGAACAGCAAACGGACATTACATTAATATCAAAGCGCGAGTCACCGCGCGATTGTCTGCGTCTAGAAACTTTTTCTCTGAGCGCCGCGTTGACGCTCGCTGACGCGCGTTAACGCGCGCGCATGTGAACGGTTGCTAGGTATATATTACGTGAACGGAGCCCAGTGATTACTGTAATAGATGTTATGAAATACTGTCAAAAGTCAATATTTGTCATTAATGAGGTTTAACTCATAGGCTTAGCATTTTTTGCGTATTTAGCCAGTGGCATAGTAATTAATAGTGTAATTACTTAGTAGATATTGCAGCCCATCGTTTTAAATTTAGTGTTTTTTTATTTTTTGTTTGTCTATTTTGCTTCATTTATTTTATATTAATGTCGTTTAATTACTAAAAAATGTTTCCATATTTATTGTTTTTTGCAAAATTGTGATATATATTTAAACACAGTATGGTGGGTGGTATGAAATGCAACGGGTAGTTGTTTGTTTGGTTTTAGATATTATTTTTTATTATATATTTTTATTATAACATAATTTTATAGATAGTTTATTTATCATATATATATATCTCTCTATCATATATATATTTATATTATATAAAACTATGTCTATTATTATCAGTGAAGATGAGTTTGTTTCTTGTTCTTCGAATAATTCAGTATCAAGTGATGATAGTTTTAGCAGTATTCCAAGTCTTACTACTGTTGTGGAGTCACATTTTGGTGACGTAACTAAAAATTTTAACGTCGTACACATAAATGCACAGAGTATCCCAGCTCATTATACAGAGATGCAGGTGTCTCTTGAGCATAAAAATATACATGCCATCTTAGTGTCGGAGTCATGGCTTAAGCCTTGCCTCCCCACATCTCTCTATTCTCTTCCTGGCTTTCGACTACTTCGTAACGATCGCGTTGGCAGTGGTGGTGGTGGCGTTGCAATATATCTACGTATGCACATTCCTTTCTCTATTCTAGATATGTCAGCGCAACCACCTCCTGCTAATGCTGGCGAACATCTCTTTGTTGAGGTCACTCTGTCTCATGCTAAGCTTTTACTCGGCGTTTATTACTGTCCATCTCTTCGTATTGATTACTTCGCATCTTTTGAGACTCTTTTAGAAAACTTCGCTCCTTCATATGATCATACCATTCTCATGGGTGATTTCAATACGTGTCTTATCAAAAACGATTACCGTTCTCTTAAATTTAAATCTATCGCTAGAGCTAGCAATCTAAATATTCTTCCTTCTGATGCTACACACCACTTTCCAAATTCCTTGCCCTCACTTCTCGACTTAATTCTTGTCTCTTCTACAGACCGTGTCGCTAAACATGGTCAATGTGCGGCGGATGGTTTCTCTTACCATGACCTAATCTTTGTTTCCTACAAAATTAGGCCACCGAAAGCCAAGCCTACTATACGTTTGCAGCGCAGTTTTGGTAATATGAATTTGGAACAGTTGAAAAAAGACGCCAATGACATAGATTGGACAGATGTAATTGATGCAAGCACAATAGATCTTAAGGTTGATATATTTAATAATTGCCTGTTAAAACTTTTTGATGTTCACGCTCCATTACGTTCAATAAAAATTAAACATCTCCCTGCTCCTTGGCTTACAAATGAAATCAAAATTTTAATGCATAAAAAGACTGTAGCCAAGACCAAATTTAAGCTACGACCTAATGACATTAGTAAGAAAAAATATACAGACTCTCGTAATCACTGCAACAAGGTGTGTAGGAATGCTCAACGCCAGCACATTCACAACTCTGTCGATAATGATGATCCGTCCAAAGTATGGAAATTTCTTCGCTCACTAGGAGTTGGAAAACAACGTCAACATAATTTACCTAAAAACTTAAACATTAATTTACTTAATCAGCATTTCTCTACTTCAAATAATTTAGACGCTTCTATTAAAGCATCAACTTTGGACAATCTTTTTTCTATTCCAACTCCTAACTATACTCCTTTTGTTTTTCGTGAATTTACTGTCAGTGATGTTAAGAGAAGCATTACCTCCATTGCGTCAAATGCAGTCGGCAGTGATAACATTAGTCGCAATATGATCATGCCCATTCTCGACGAAATCCTTCCTGTCCTAGCGTATATCCTTAATGAGTCCATCAAAACTGGTAGCTTTCCAGCTTTGTGGAAAGATGCGCAAATCATCCCTCTTCCTAAAAAGTCCAACCCATCATCCTTTTCCGACCTTCGACCCATATCTATCTTACCTTTCCTTTCCAAAGTCCTCGAGCGTCTGGTCCATCAGCAGCTCTCTCTTTTCCTTAACACTAACAACCTCCTTAATCCCTTTCAATCAGGTTTTCGTCCCGGTCACAGTACAGTGTCTGCTCTGGTCAAAATTACCGATGATATCAGACATGGAATGGATAATGGTCTTGTGACTGTGTTATCACTGCTAGATTTCAGTAACGCATTTAACAACGTCGATTTTGACCTTCTCCTAGGTATCCTTCGCTCTCTTAACATATCTCCTGTAGTAATTTCCTGGTTTCGTAGTTACCTGTTCGGTCGTCGGCAGCGTATCCGTGTTGATGATTCCTTTTCTACATGGTGTACTACGTCTGCAGGCGTACCTCAGGGTGGCGTTCTATCTCCTCTTCTTTTTGCTATTTTCATAAATTCTATTTCATGTCATCTTTCTTCTTCCTACCACCTCTATGCCGATGATTTACAAATTTATAGACAATCACCACTCACCGAACTAAATGAATCTATTGTGCACACCAACACAGACTTGCAGCACATTCTTGAGTGGAGCAAATGTTACGGAATCAACGTCAACCCATTAAAGACGCAAATTATTGTAATTGGCAGTTCTCGAATGGTCTCAAAAATCGACTGGTTCCGCCTTCCGCGGTTTATATTCGATGGTACTCACATTCCAATAAGTGAATCTGTCAAAAATCTTGGGGTACTTTTGGATAGGAAACTTTCCTGGGTGCCTCAATTAGCGGAAGTCAGTCGAAAACTTTTCGCTTCTGCAGGCTCTCTTCGTAGGTTACGTAACCTCCTCCCAATTTCAACCAAAACTGCACTTGCAAACTCTATCCTACTCCCTATTCTTGATTATGCCGACACCTGCTATCTGGATGTGACTGAGGAACAGCTCGATAAGCTTGAGCGTCTCCAAAACTTGTGTATTCGGTTTGTGTTCGGATTACGCAAGTTTGACCACATTTCTGAATACCGCAAAAAGTTACAATGGGTACCCATTCGTCTTCGTAGAAATGGTCATATCCTTTCCCTTTTATATTCTGTCCTTTTTATCCCATCTACTCCTCTCTACCTTAAAGAGCGCTTTCAGTTCCTACATCTCTCTAATCCCTTACCTCTTCGTTCCTCAGAAAACCTTCAGTTACTTATTCCTCTACACTCCTCACGGTTCTACGACAAATCCTTTACAGTGCATGCTGCTCGGTTATGGAATGAGCTACCTGTAGATATTAGACGTGCTAAATCTCTCTTGCAATTTAAATCTTTAGTTAAAAAGCACTATTTGTCCCAAACATGCTAATTCTACTGATCACACATTGTTATAGACGTGAATGTATTCAGCTATGTGTATGTATTTATTTGTATTTATAAAGTATTTATGTATTCAATAAATTTTAAAATTATATGAGTATGTTTATGTAATATATGTATATATATTTTATACAATTTATATGTATTTGTATGTATGTCCATATATGTATATTTAGTATTTTACTTATAATAATAAATAAATATTTTATTGCAGTTTCCAGTTAACATAAATAATCGCCATCGCCAAACTCCCTTTGTTTTTTGTTACTACTCCACACTTGGTTGTCTGGAAGAGATCGCTCTATGCGATAAGACCGCCGATTGTATCACCGAATTAGGTTGTTATGTCTAGATATTAAGGTTCTTTCTGGTATACAATAAAGAGATTATCTATCTATCTATCTATCTATATTAGGATGTCTAAGCGCGCGATTTGAAAACGCGCGTCACAATTCAGCCATCTGAACATAGCCTTAAGCGCAGTAGCATACGCCGGGTATCCTCTAACTAAACTAATATTATAAAGAGGAAAGATTTTATTGTTTGTTTCTTACAATTTAACTCAAAAACTACTGGACTGATTTCAAAAATTCTTTCACTAATGGAAAGCTACATTATCAGCGAGTAACATGAATTATATTTTATCTCCGTATTCTCACGGCAACGGAAACTATGTGGGTGAAACCGCGAGGCGCCGCTAATAATATATTATATAGTTATTTATATCAGTGGACCGCAAGTTTCGGGGCCTCAAACGAGCTCACAGTCAGTTTAAATACAAAAGATACGATCTAAGAACTGTTTTACGCCATAAATAAACACTCGAACTCGTCGTGTGATATCAATCAGTTAGCCGTAGGTACAGCCCCAGGGTTACTTATACATACTATTATTTATTCTGTGCTTATTCATAAACACCTTTGTTATCAAGGTAAAAAAGTGAATTATTAAAAAGAATATAAGTTTAAGAGCATATTGACTACGTGATTTTTTTTTAAATCGAAATTTCACATCAGTGCAACATTTTAAAACTTAAGTGTTTTATATATTCGCTATAGGTTTTTTAATTCTTTACTTTGATACCAAACACGGTATGGTGTGAGCAAAAAAATACTGTGTATTACAAAATAGCCGCCATTTTGTTTTCCTATTTCTTATTTTAAAAAAAAAAGCAATTTATCAATTATACAGCGGTACTGAGAGAAATCGTAATCGTTCCTTGGTACATTAGAAATGACGACCTACATCGAGACCTGAAAATTGAGACCGTCGAGGCTTGTATTATATATATCTGTGGTCGAGGTAATCCAGCTCCTTGACCATAGAAATATCGTAAAAAGACACAAGCGGACAAAACCGTTCGAACTAAGGTTTATAAATAAGTTTAGTGATAAAGTACTAAAAGTGCTATACGTTCATACACTTGAACAATGTGTATACATCTTTATTAGATACAATAAGAAAAGTGTTCATGGACACATTTTTAATACGCTTTTATTAGCTTCAGACGTATGTATGTTTGTATGTTAGTATGTAACGGAATCTTTGAACATGATTTTAACCCCCTTCCAAACGTCGGATTAACTCGAAATTTGGCATACTTATTAAGGACCGATGACAATTCAATATTTTAAACATTTTGACCCGTTATCCTTACTAGGATTTAAAAAAAAAATCTACTAAAAAATTAAAAATAAATAATAGTTAAAAAAAACTAAAAAAATACGCTTTTATAGAAAATCCAACTAAAAAATAGAAAATAAATTGTAATAAATTTGAATTAAAAATAGTGTAAGAAAAAATGATTTTATTGTAAAAAAAGCGTGGGGTGCTTTTCAGGATATTATCAAAATAACCCTTCTAGTCATATCTGTTCATAAAATATTTGGAACTATTGATACCATGCACCCCACGCTTTTGTTTTACAATAAAATCATTTTTTCTTACACTATTTTTAATTCAAATTTATTAAAATTTATTTTCTACTTTTTAGTTGGATTTTCTATAAAAGCTTTTTTTTTAGTTTTTTAAACTATTATTTATTAGTTTAATCATAGAATAAATAATAGGTACCTAGTTGGCTTAGTTAGCGTATAAATCCTTTTTAAATATTTTCTGTAAGTTTGTTTTATTTTGGTGTACAATAAAGAATCATTCTATTCTATTCTATTCTTTGAGGACCCGGTGGCGTAATCGGGAGAACGGTTGGCTTTGATGCCAGAGGTACCGAGATCAAACCACCGTGCACCAATTTATTTTTCTATCGAAAAAATTATGTGCGCTTTTCACAGTGGCCCTCCGGTAAAAGAAAAACATCTAGTCTATCTATCTAGTGTCCGCCTGGCCAGCTAAGCACCCAACCTCAAGTTAGAAAATCTGTCGCCAAACATCTACTGTGTTCCAGAACCAGTTCCCATTCTAGGCCTCGCGTGCTTCGACCGCATCATCACTTACCAACAGGTGAGATAGTGGTCAAACAATAGTCTATAAGATACAAAAGAAATAAAAAAATATAAAGTTTAGGATAATGTAAAATTGTTTATTAGCGGAGAAGGCTAGATTGTAGTAACAATAGGGACGTAGAAGTATTATGCTCACAGAAATATAAATAATACTTAAATTTAAAATTTAAAACCACCTTCGACTGATTTTTAACCCACTTCAAAAAAAGGAGGATGTTTAGCAATTCGACCATATATATATATATATATATATATATATATTTATGTTTGTTCAGGGATAACTTCGTTGTTTATGAACCGATTTTGATTATTCTTTTTTTGTTGGAAAGGAGATATCTCAAGTGTAGTACCATGTTAATTTTATCGAGATCGGATAAGTATCTCCAGAGATATTGAGATAAACATCTCAAAATTGGTACCGAAAATGAATAGCGCGGCATTGAAGTCGGTTCTTTTTTAGTTTTTAAACGATATTATTACTTTTATGTATAATTTTGTTCCTTGCGACCATTCCAATGAGCCTAAACACGACATATCAGACGAGGAGTTGAGAGCAATCTGCAGATTCAAGGATATATCTCAGTATTAGATCAAGTTTACCATATTTTTAACCGACTTCAAAAAAAGGAGGAGGTTTCTCAATTCGACCGTATATTTTTCAATATCATTGAAGTAACAGGATACTAAATTTCCATTTAATACATATGATTTCACTACTGTTATTAATATTTCTGTGGATTTGACCACATAACACGGATATGATTTGACTAATAACTACGTTAAACAGACGGTAGCAGCACATGAGAAAAGAAAATCTTTACTCATGTGGTAGCAGTGTGACAGGTAAGTAGTGCGCAGAATTTGATTTCTTTGACGACCGTGGTCAAAGGACTACGAGTTTACAAAAGTTGCTATCGTAGTTTTTTTAACCAAAAAAGAGCTGATATTATTTAAACGGCTGCACGGATTTTCATGAAACAAAGCTAAGAACACTCTCGACGAAGACATCTATCAAACAAAACAAACTAAATCAAAATCGGTTCATCCGTTTGTGCGCTACGATGCCACAGGCAGACACAGATACACACGTCAAACTTATAACACCCCTTCGTCTTGCGTCTGGGGTTAAAAATAAGGTAGTATTATTAATATTTCTGGGATAATGCTATATAATCATAAAATAATTGTTTTCCTTTACATGTATATAGGTAGCCTTTAATTCTCAAGAGATCAATACGTTTCATTTAAGACCTCATTGATCAAAATTGGTTCAGCCGTTTGGCTCCTAGGTGGAGCCGTTTGAATAGATGTTGTTTGTCCTTCACAGTCCTGTGCTTTTCTTATCAGTTACGATCTGTGATCTACTACTTTGTTTTTAATCGACGAAAAAGAAGATTCACAATTCGTAGAGTATATTTTTTCCCAGTTTCATAACTTCAGTTTCATTTAAAATCGTTTATAAAACGACGAAAACTGACTTCAAATGCCGCGCTATTTGAAGTTTGAGGTGTTTATCTCCATATCTCATATCTTTTGAGGTGTTTATCTCCATATCTCTGGAGATACTCATCAGAGCTCGTACAATGGATCCAAACGAGAAATATTAAGAATACAGAGGGCATAATTTATTTCTCAACACAATTTAAAAAACTTATTAAACTAAAATATTAATTATGACTAATAATTCTAATAAAAACTACAAATAATAAATGGAATTTAGGTCGCTGTCTGCTGGTAGAGTACCCAAAAAGCTGGCGACATTACCTCTTTGAATCGCGAAACTAATGCGTTGCCCGAGGTAAGCGCCAGCTCTTTGGTCGTGGGAGACATCGATACAGAGGGTATATTAATTCAAAGAATACAGGAAAATCCAAATCAGTTAATAAATGACGGAGTTCTGAGGTAAAAACTTAATTAATTAATACGTGTCCTATATAAGATCGTTTAAAAAGCTAAAATAACCGATTTCAAATGCCGCGCTATTAATTTTTAGTACCAAGTTTGAGGTGTTTATCTCCATATCTCTGGAGATACCAATCAGATTTTGATGAAATTACTATGGTACTACCGTGGGTATATTTCCTTTCCAACAAAAAAAAATCAATTAAATCGGTTCATAAACGACGAAGTTATCCGCAAACAAACATAAATATATATATATATATAATTATAATGTATATACGGTCGAAATGAGTAACCTCCTTTTTTGGAAGTCGGAAAAAAAAAACAGACAAATTGAGAACTTCCTTGAAATCGCTTTAAAACTGGCAACTTTATTGTCATTTTTGACAACTGCAAGCATTCTTTACCTGACTTTTGCCACGTCCGCACTGCTCTGCAAACCGATGACGCAACAGGAAACTGCCTAGTCTATTTTATAAAATGGTACACATACATAAACGAAGTACCTACTGTATATAGTACATCAAAAGATAAGGGCCACCGCACACTGTCATCTTTATTTTTAACCCATCTAATCAAATACAGGATAAATAACAAATAACCCTTGAAATGTGGGATTTACACGGCAAATAAAGCTTAAAGTAATTACTTTGAAAGATAAGTTTACTCTTAAAATATACCGCACAACATGTGACAATATTCAATGGTTAATTTGTACCTAATTGGTACTTTACCTTGTTATAATAATTCCATGGAAATTTACTTGTATATTGGCTGCGTCACCTCTTATTACTGTATGATCTAGCTAGCTGGTATATCGTATGTAAGAAAGTTAATAGTACGATTTTTACATTGAAAATTATTTTCGACGTTTTAGTTTGTTAGTTTTCTTACTATTAAGTATTTATTTTTATATATTGTAGGCTAGCGTTTGACGACTATCTCGCCCGGTGGTAAGCGATGACGTGGTCGAAGATGGTAAACACGGTAGGCCTATTCCGAGTAGTTCTATCAGATAGCAGGTACTTTTGCTTATGTTCAAAAGTTTTTTACTTATTTAAAGATTTGTACAATAAAATATATTTTTGTTGTTATTGTTAATCACCATATTCTTATTTTTAACTTTTTAGTTTGCTTTTCTGTTTAAAATGTGTTCTTTAGATTTTTAGACTATCATTTGTTTTTATATAGAAGATGGTAAACACGGTAATCCTAGAATACTCTGACGCTCAAGGGCTGTGTGCTGCCGGAAAGGAAGAGTTTCTCCTTGATGATGGTAAACTATATTTACAATTCAGGCGGAATATCGATATAATGAGCTCGTACCACATCTGGGTTAATCACCACATTCAAGCGTAGTTTCGTATGTAAATAACAAGCATACAAACTCTCACAATAGGATTAACTAGATTCAATTAAAAGTGTCAATAAATGTCACAGAAAATTTGCCCCTACCTAACCTTTAATACCCCACACTATTAACAGATCACTTCACCCCATTTTCTCTTTAGGGTCATTCTGACCCCAAATTCCCACGACACGCGTGCCAGCTATTGACTTAGGGGTGAAAGTGACTCCTTTATGGGATAACAATTCGTGGGGTGAGATTTTGAATCGATACTATTTAAGATGTGGTTGTGATTTTAAATGTATGGTGAGTTAGTGGGATTTATTAAACCGTTGGTATTTATTTAACGTGATACATATTAATATCTATAATATAAATAATATACATATAATAATACATATAAATAATCATCTAAACATTTGACTTTTAAACCGACTTCAGAAAAGGAGGAGGGTTCTCAATTCGACCGTATATATGTTTTTTTTATATATGTTCGCGGATAACTTGGTCTTTTGTAAACCGATTTTGATTATTCTTTATTGTTAGAAAGGGGATATCCCAAGTGTGGCACCATGGTAATTTCATCGAGGTCTGATAAGTATCTCCCAAGATATGGATATAAGCACCTCAAACTTGGTACTGTAAATTAATAGCGCGGCATTTGAAGTTGGTTCTTTTAGTTTTTAAAACGATCTTATATCGAGATATAGTAAGGTATATGTCATGTCACTAATAATATACTTACATTAGATTTTATTTATATTTAGATGTACTCTATTGCGCAACAACTACTAAACAGATTTGGATAAATATTTAATACATGTAAGTATTTTATATATAACGAATAATTTGTACATAAAAAATTCAGATGAGAATATTTTTTTTATTTCATACATTTTAGAACGTGATTTTTCAGTAGACGGGTTTTTGAACTTATTTTTTATTACCATTATTCAGTTTGGCTTCCGTGTTTGTTGCTTTTTCTTGGCCGTACCCCACATCGCTGCGACCTGCTATCTGCGGGCGCGATCTAAGTACTTTTCAATTATTTTCAGATCGCTTTTGGTGTGAACCAGTCAGTACAAATACTACTATGCTATCAGATCGCAGCCTAGATCACGCACGCAGGACGCTGCGGCATGTCCGTACCTTAATTTAAATCAGAAATATTTAGACTGATTTGTATAATTTTTTTTATTTTTTTTGGTGAAGTTGGCAGGTAAGCTTTGTTTAATATATTCATAAATACCTACATAATATAGGTAAGTGTATGTGATACCAAGGCGTGATCATATTGACGCATTTAGAATGAATCATGCAGATATTCTTGTTAAGTTTAGTTATTGTGAATTTTCTTATCATGTAGGATGAATTACATTTTGAACCTTTGTTCTCAGATCATTAATTGGTGTCGGTTAAAAGTCTTAAGTGTTAAAAATGACACTTAAGTGCGGTAATGATAAAGTGCCTATCGAAATCCAAGGAATAAAAACTCGGACGGCCTCGATCCTTTACGGTTACCCGTAAATCAATCAATCAAGCAATCAAATCATTTATTTGCAAGAATACTTATATACAAGATCTTAAATTCTATTTGCTGAGACAGTATTCCATCTGCAAGCTGACGTGCAAATATTTTGTTAATAATACTAATTAATCTCTAAAAATACACTTTTAAACAACATTCATTAAATTCCTTAATACTATAAAAACATTTATTGAGAAGCCAATATGTCAAAGATTTATTAAATTTATTATTTTCTAAAAATTTTTCATTCATTCGGTAAACTATTGAATATATACGTTTTTTTTGTATACTTATATGTTTTCGGACAGGATGTTGGTATAAAAGATTAGTTAGTAAACTTAGATCTTTTCTGGCGGGTAATAACTTCGCAACGTTTTTAGGGTTCCGTACCCAAAGGGTAAAACGGGACCCTATTACTAAGACTCCGCTGTCCGTCTGTCTGTCTGTCTGGCTGTCTGTCTGTCTGTCCGTATGTCACCAGTCTGTATCTCATGAACCATAATAGTGAGACAGTTGAAATTTTCACAGATGATGTATTTCTGTTGCCGCTATAACAACAAATACTAAAAACAAAATAAAGTAAAAAATAATAGAGGGTCCCCATATAAGAAACGTGTTTTTTTCGGCATTTCACGCCATCTATGAACGCTTAGTTAGGTAAAAGTCCCATAGATGGCGTTATATTGAAATGTCGATCCCTAACTCCTTTGTTAGACGTTAGATGGCGTTATAAGAAATAAAATGTTTATTAATTATTATTTTTGCTGGCGAAAAATGAAAGTGGTATTTTTTGCTCGATCTTATAAAATACTGTAGTGTGGTACGGAACCCTACTAGTGCGAGTCCGACTTGCACTTGGCCAGTTTATTTAAAATAGTCCGGGTGGCGTTTAGTAAAAATACATATTTCTTTAATACATACACGGTAGATGAAGTATGTTGCACGACTTAAATAGAGGATAAAGGATAGATACCTTAACTTTGAAACCAAAGGTCCCAGGTTCAAATCCTAGCCATGCACCAATGGATTTGTCTTGATTTGTTTGTTCCGGCAGCGTGTTCACCATTCCCAACCATATCATCGCTTACCATCAGGCGAGATAATGGTCAAACGCTATCCTATCAGATATAAAAAATCTAGAAAGAAATCGCCGCTCATCCTATAACGTCCTAGGCTAGTCTATGTATTGTTAGAAAAGAACACTTACAAAAGAACAGAAAGATTTGCACACCCGAAAGGGTAGAATAAGGGAAACTATATAATTAGATAAGTACCTTGTATTACCTTGTTCTAAAGCAAATTCATTCATTCATTCAAATAAATTATTTGATTGATTGATTGATTGTTTTCAGTATTACTTTTCATTACATGACGAAGTCTGTATTTGTACAAAAGTTATAACTTTTAATTTTTATAATATTATCGGTATCGAGTATCGATTAGAACTTTTAATCAAAGTGAGTATGTCTATATTTCTCCTTACACAAAAAGTATTACTCGATAGTTTTACTTGGAAGCGAGTCAACATCTTCAACAAATCACAACAAATCGTATTCAAATCAGGAAGGCTCGTGTTTTCGGTCTACTCGTTAATTTTTACTCGCTTTCAAGCAAACTGTAACTCTGAGTAAGGAGCTTATGAATAATATTTAGGAATTATATACTAACTATACTTAAATAATTAAGTAAGATAGTTTAATAAAAACTGGCCAAGTGCAAGTCGGACTCGCACTCGTAGGGTTCCATACCACACTACAGTATTTTATAAGATCGATCAAAAAATACCACTATCATTTTTCGCCAGCAAAAAATAATAAATAATAAACATTTCGTTTCTTATAACGCCATCTAACGTCTAACAAAGGTGTTAGGGATCGACATTTCAATATAACGCCATCTATGGGACGTTTACCTAACCAAGCGTTCATATATGGCGTGAAATGCAGAGAAAAACACGCTTCTTGTATGGGGACCCTCTATTATCTTTAACTTTATTCTGTTTTTAGTATTTGTTGTTATAGCGGCAACAGAAATACATCATCTGTGAAAATTTCAACTGTCTAACTATCACGGTTCATGAGATACAGCTTGGTGACAGACGGACAGACAGACAGACAGACAGACAGACGGACAGCGGAGTCTCAGTAATAGGGTTTCGTTGGTACCCTTTGGGTACAGAACCCTAAAAACTTTAAAAAAAATACTTCCATCCACGCGTGTAAATTTCAGTAGCCATTCAAGATATTTATCTTCAGATCTCTGGAGATACTTATCAGATCTGGATAAAATTTAAATGGGAATATTTTGGAGATAAACTCTACTTACGATAAGATCGTTTAAAAAACTAAAAAGAACCGACTTCAATGCCGCGCTATTAATTTTCAATACCAATTTTGAGGTGTTTATCTCCATATATCTGTAGATACTTATCAGACCTCGATAAAATTACCATGGTACTATACTTGGGATATCTCCTTTCTAACAGAAAAAGAATAATCAAAACCGGTTCATAAACGATGAAGTTATCCGCGAACAAACATAAAAAAATAAATTTAAAAAAGCATATACGGTCGAATTGAGAAACATCCTTCTTTTTTTGAAGTCGGTTAAAAAAGAGAATTATTCAAAGCGATACACAATTTGGCAGAGTAATCGGGTACCTAACAAAAATACAAATAATATCGTTTAAAAACTAAAAAAGAACCGACTTCAATGCTGCGCTATTCATTTTCAGTACCAATTTTGAGATGTTTATCTCAATATCTCTGGAGATACTTATCAGACCTCGATAAAATTACCATGGTACCACACTTGGGATCTCTCCTTTCGAACAAAAAAAGAATAATCAAAATCGGTTCATAATCGACGAAGTTATCCGCGAACAAACATTAAAAAAAAATATATATATATACGGTCGAATTGAGAAACCTCCTCCTTTTTTTAAGTCTGTTAAAAAACATACAGACGAATTGAGAACCTCCTCCTTTTCGGAAGTCGGTTGAAAAAAATAATTGTATTGACTTGAACAAAGGTAGGTAAAAGATTTTAATAGAAAAAATACTCCATAAAATATGTTAATAAACATGCCAATTATATCTACTTATTAAGAAATTAAAAAAAAATTCAAATTCAAAAATCATTTATTCACGTCAGATACGGTTACAATAAAAAGATGTTCATAATTGTATGGGTTCAGCATATCTTGCCTATTTGGCATGTGAATATAGAAAAGAAATTCCCTATTTTAACTTATGAGATCATTTATCCAAACTTAAACATAAGCTGATAAAGAAAAGGTCACAAGTTGACGGATAAAGCGAAATTATGGAAATACCCATAGATTACAATAGAACAAACCGTTACTAGAAAAAGGAAAATAATGACTAAGTCGAGTCCAACATTGTTTAATTTAATATCTAGTGTATTAGCAACCCGCGGAACCCGCCCCAGCTCCGCGTGGGTGAAATTATAATATTAAAAAGTGATCACAGATGGCGCCACCAATGCATAATTGGGTAAAATGCAATCCATTACTTTCGTCGTATTGGTAGGATCGTATTGTAGCTGAGTTTGTTACAGCGCCTGTGCATGTTTGCTAGGAGGCGGGGGTTTGAGGCCCACCAGTACGATGATATTTTGGATTGTGTGTAACAATGAAATTATATTATCTCAAACGTATTAGGAAGAAAATGTAACGCAAAATGTTCGCACATGAAAAGGTAAAGGTAGGTTTTTTTTTAATAAAGATTACTGGCAATGTGGGTTGCACTTTACTAGTCAAGAATCAAGAATCAAAGAATCAAAGCATTTATTCAGTATGTAGGCAGTATAAATATACGTCAAAATCATAAATCATAAAATAAATCATAACCAATTATCAAGTAAACATAGCAAAAGCAGAATTTAACGCTTTGAATTAGAAAAAAAAAGTAATGAACCATTCAGCTTTCATCCAATCGTTTACGTCAGAATATTTTAAAAAAATTAAAGTAGGTTAAAACCAAACATACATGTAACTGCGTGTTTCAGTACTTCAGACAATTTTTATATAAAAAAAATAAAAAAAGTGAAATAGTGAAACACAACATAGAGAAACGCATACCGATCACAGTACATATCATGATCCAAATGGAACTGATATTCCGTCTATAGTATTTTTGTTAACCCCTCCAACTAAGCTAAATATGCTTGTGTCTGGAGTGGGTTCACGTCAATGGTGCAATGGGTGGGTGGAGATCGAACTCACGACCTCTCGATCGCCAGTCCAACACCTTATCCATTGGGCTATTGCCGCCTTTAATTTTATAACTAAATATTATGTTTCTTTGAAGTGTTACACACTTTATGCATAATTGGGTTATAAAATGCAATCCAATAATTTCGTCGTATCGTGGCTTACCGTGGCTTAATTGGCAGAGCACCTGGACACATTATCCAGGAGGTTGCGGGTTCAAGTCCCGTCGGTACGATGTAATTTTGGATTTCATTTTATGTCATTGAGTTATAAGGAAGGTAGGTACACAACAGTGATTCCTTATAAATGTTATACGTTACAACAAAACATAAAACATAACTCCTTATGTCATCGATTACCAATTGTAGTTTGTAAACACGCGACCCTGCGCCCGCGCAGTAATTTGCGTACAGGTTGGCACACAATAACGCTTTGAAGTCACCGCCTGTATAATCCTTGATCATAGATAACCCGCCTTACAGATGCCGTGAGCAGAACAGCGTAAGCGCACAAGATGTAAGTGCAAGTGTTCAATAAAAACCACCGTCTCGTAAAGCAGTTTCTGACCGTTAAACTAAAAGACAGATGCAGCTGCATTTCTGTCTATTCAACTTTTGATATAATTGTATCAATCAATATCAATTTTCTGCAACTGTAACAGAACATTCGCCGAAACACCAACTATTCTACCTTAACAGCCGGTCATTCTACCCTAAGACTGCGAGTGTACGAGTATTTCTCCGTCGGACTCGTGTGAGTACGACAGGCGTACTCGGCGTGTACTTACTTATAGCCCAGCGACAAAACTTACGGAACTACACACTCGCTTCTCGCTGCTCTCCAACTCGTTTCTAGTTTCTAGCTCAACACGCTTCTCGCTAATCGTCGCGATGGGACAAGTGCCATACCGAGGAAGATGTATCTAGAAAGCTAGAAAACAGTAACTAAAGCAAAGCTGGTAGTCTAACTGCAGATCGTTCTTAAAACGAATTAAGATACTACCAGACAATTCTGACACTTGCTTTAAACATGTTCGCTCTTAGTTCAAAATCTCTGTTTCAAACATCAATCTTCACCTAACAATCTGTACTAAAGTGTGGAGCATTAGAGTTGCTCTACGTTTGCTATACTTGCGGTATCTATATGAAGATAGTCTATATGCCCAATGTACTTGAAGGTACCAATGTAAGGTAGTTTTGTATCACGCGTATTGTGTATCAGGTAGTGTAATTCATGTAAGACAAGATGGACTGAATGTTTGTGTAAGTGTTTATGGTGAAACAAATGATTTGTAGCGGATGGACCTTTTGATTGCCATGTAAGGACCATTTCAATTATGGGAGTTTAAAAAGATTACATGCATTGAGTTGTAAAATTATGAAATTTATTGGATGTAAAAAATAATTTTGAAAAATATTTTTTAAATTTTTTTATTGAGGTTTAAGTTCGTAGGTTTTTGAATAGGTAGTAGCAGGTAATGTTAAATATACGTAGTTCAAATATACATTCCAATATAAAAAAACTTAACGGTTAGAATCGATTGAGAAATGTAACCTGTAGTGCAGTACTGTACATCCGGACATCCGGATATCCGCCGGACATACAAAAGAATTTTTGCTCAAGCTGATACAGAGACGCTTCGCTCGCGCAATGCGCTCACTCCGTCAATTAATTGATTTATAAATTATGTATTAGTAACCAGTTGAAACTATCTCTAACACATTTTAACTACAACATCTTCAACTTTCTTCATTGGCATCTAACACATATCTCGTTTAATAACCCTCATAAAGGATTTTACTATCTTGTTCGATAAAAGGCCCATACAAACTAGATAGTAATCTGTACCGTTACTCCTGAGTGCTAACTGTGTGTACTGTTGTTTATTCTGTGGCTCGTATCAGATGTAAGCCCAAATAACTACAAGAGCTTGTTATCAACTCCATTAGTACAAGTGGGTACGCTGTGGGGGGGATGAAACAGTAGCTAAGGTTGGGACGAATTGAACGATGTCTTATCTACTTTGCAGGGTAGAAGAAGAATTAGTAAAAGATATTAAAGTGTAACTTTTATAACGTCGCCTCTATTTTTTTCGTCTATCGACCGCATGTCGTCGACATGCATGTGGCATTACAGCCGGTGCCGATTGGTGGATATGATGTATGACATTTAAGTTTAGCTGTGATTGGCGGATGCTTCCGCAGCCATATTTGTATATATGCTAATGTGTCATGTCAACTGCTGTTAGTAGCTACCATAGCTACACCTAAACAAAAAGTTTCACTTGCTTCGTGGTTTTATAAAACGACATCACACTTTTGTTAAAATAATAAGTTTTATGTACGGTTAGAGATGTATTGGACCTGTAGGTACTGTGTAAACAGTTAAAATGCAGAGAAAAAAAATCTTAGGTATATATCGTTATATCGTTATAAAAAAATTAAAAATATGTATTTTTTTTTCAATAGCAACATTCAAACAATTATTATATGTAGTAAAGATTATAATCAGTTTAATCAGATTACAGTTTTTAAAACGAATAATCACTTTACAATTGTAAAGCAATTATTCATTATACAATCGATTGATAAGACCCTCAATTATGTAAAGCAAGCCACTCGAATTTAATTTTGATAGTCTACGTTCGTAGTCTCAAGTCAATCACAAGTCACAACAGCTATTACGTCACGGTGCCTCGACGGCACGGCATGGCAAGGGATTTAAATGTTCAGCAATGGACATTCAAACGTATCAATATAGAAATACGACATAAATTGCTATGCTTTAAAATGGTGCCGTGGTATCGAAAGATATTCCATTTCACCACGACACCATTCACGACGTTTGAATGTCCATTGGTAAACATTTTAATCCCTTGCTATGCTATCCCGGTCTGCGTAGGCCATTAGGTGGCTTGTAAGCCAAAAATTCTGTAGCATTGAGTCTAAAATCAGAATATATTATTTTGACATAAGGGTATCATTTTGAGTCATAGTTTTGTGATACTACCTTTTAGTTATAGTTGTTTTCAGAATCCACTGCCAACGATTCCATCAATATGTAGCCAAGTAGCATTGTCACATATCTATGGAATCAGTTACAATCACTGATGTCTAATTGTAGCGTATCTCAGTTTTCATTTCGTCCGAAGCTCGGTCACTGTGTCTCCCGTACACATATCACCACTCGCGGCTACATTTATTGAATTATATCTCCAGAATGGTCCAATTACATCTGTTTATCTACGCTTCGGCATCCGAGCATATCTACGGATTGTGGAAACGGCCTTTACAAACATTTTACTGGTCATTTAGCTTGTTTCTACTTTGTATAAATTATAAAGAAAGCCTTAGATGTTTATTGAATTTTTAGAGGTGGGGACAAATACCTCAGTCTCGGTAGTGTTTAATTTGACAGATGGCAGCTTCTTTGTAGGCGTCGTATTACACAGACTTTCGACTGGTGTTCGTTATTTCGAAAGAGATGCAGCTATCTGGATCTTTCTCTATCAGACGTTTGCGATGACCATAGACCTGCTACTTAATATTAAACTAGACTGCGTACACCGGCCCCAATGAGACCAACCTTGAATGGAGTTTGTCCCTTTCTTTTGTAAAGCTTATATATATACAATACAAGACAATACAATACAAAACTCTTTATTGTATACCATTCATTATAAAATTGAACTTATATTATAAATACATCTAAGGTTAGAATAACAATGGGCGGTCTTATCACTAAAAGTCTCTACCAGACAACCTTTGTATGGACAGAGAATTGTACGAAGTAGAAGACAGTGGTGTACAATTATAAGATCTTAAAAGATATGCTATACAAATTTTATAATAGAATAAATAATCTTATATATACTATACATATAGTATAGAACATATATTTAGTAGGTTGTTAGACAAGGACACACTCCTACCCTGGTGTCTCTCAATTGGGCCGTTTTGTTCTACAAAGCAATTACAACCTTATTGTCAAAGTATACGGATTAAATTGAATTTGTCAAAATATCTGCAGTGCACCAACCTTTTATATTACGTCTATGCTATTTGTGCATTGGTGGCGCCATCTGTAATTGCTGTTAAGAAGTAATGACTCGGATTACTTATTAATTTCAGAAACTGACGTTATATTATGTGTATTAGGTAGGATTTATAAATTTAGTCCAGTACTTTCTTCAAGTAAGGGCGACAGTAGCTACCCAGTTATCGCTTTACTTTCTACTGGTAACTTATCAAGTTAACCTCACTTATCTCGCTGATTGTCACCTTTCTCAGATATTACTTACGAAAACATGAGATAGCAATATCTGAAGGTGAACGTAACTTAAGAACCGTTGACATTTGCACGTGTTCATCGAGTTAGGTTGTATTTTTTGTTGTCATTAGATCATTGCTTTTGTTATTACATCAGCATTGTATTTACATATATGTATTTCAAATATAGTTGTTCATGATCACTGGCACTAATAATATAACTATCGCAGGGATGTTTGAGCCCCCGACGTGTGTGGGCTCGTCTGTGATAAGTGTGGCGTGTGTATCTGTGTACGTGTGTCTGCCTGTGGCTTCGTAGCGCCAAAACGGATGAACAGATTTTGAATTAGTATTCTTGTTTTGTTTGAGACATGTCTTCATCGATATTGTTCTTAGATTTGTTTCATGAAAATCCGTTCAGCCGTTTAAATATTATGCGTTATTTTTTGGTTGATGAGACTACGATAGCAACTTTCGTAGCCCTTTGACCGCGGAAGTCATAAAAATCAAAATGGCGCTTCTGCGCACTACTTGCTGCCACTCTGCTGCCGTCTGTTATGTAGCATAGTTTACATTAGTCAAATAAAATGTATTAATTTGAAATTCAGTATCCTGTTACTTCAATGATATTGCAAGAATATGGTAAACTTGACCTAATGCTGAGACATCTCCTTGAATCTGCAGAAAACTCTCAACTCTTTGATAATATACATGTCCTGGGATGTCATATTTAGGCTCATTGGAATGGTGCCAATGAACTAATTATATAAATACAAATCAGTCGGGGGTGGTTTTACATTTTGAATTTAAGTATTATTATTTGTCATGTCATGAGTCGAATGGAACCTCATCAGGTTGGTACGTCCGTTTCTCCTAGACATGAGGACAAAAAAATTAGGACGGTTTCAAAAAAGGTCGAGAAGAAGAAGAAGAAGCCGTCCGACCGCACCGACTTACTTTTGATCCGCGAAACTACGTACTCGTAAGTATACAGTTATTAGCCGCGTGAGTAGTTTCTAAAACCGCTTACGTTAAATAACGCCCACCACTAACTTATAGACACGGTTTATAGATATTATTGCACAAAACGTAGATATATGTAATGTACTTTTCTCCACATCCGCTACTGACGTAAAACTTAATCAAAAATAATATGTACTAATAATATGTATTATTGTAAAAGAAAGTGCTGTGAAAGTGACACTGATAAGCACGCTTTGAGAATGTGACTTATATACTTATATCTGACGATAAATACAATCAGTGCTTGTTTAACTTAAGCTATTATCTGGAAGAAAAAATACTGATAGTTTGCACTGAACTCGCTATATATGTATGCGTAGAGATTTCACAGTGGCCCTCCGGTAAAGGAAAAAACATCGTTAAGAAACGGTAAGATGTGCACACCGTAAAGTTATGAGGGCAGATTTTCTCCTTGATGGTGGTATAGTTTCGCAGCAAGTCAGGCGGAACATCGATAATACTGCTACCACATTTAGATAACACCCGAGAATGCATAAATAAAAAAAATGTATTAGTTTTTGAACTCACTTAAAATTGTTGCATACACCAATTTTATAATATTATTAGCGTGCGAGCTTATACTACGCTAAACAAGACATTTACTAAAAAACAATAAAGCCGACTGTGGATGATATATCATTAATACATTCTCCTTATTTTTTGACAAAATAAATATATTTTAATCACCCTTTCAAGCCCTTTAAAGTGATACACCACTCGATAGGATTTGAAGAAAAAAAATGTTAAATCCCACATTACGGCGTCCAAAATACGCCATTTTCCTTTTTTTTTAATTAACTTGATGACATTGGCGCTGGTATGGCGAATCTAACGATGTGCCACTTATCAAAATCGGCCCACGCGTTTGGTCTCTAGTGTGCCACAAAGGAACAAACAAACAAACATACATACATAGACTGATAAACACATTACCTCTCCTTTGCGTCGCGCAGTCGGGTAAAAATAAATATGTCCGAATGTGCCTAATACATTGTTTTATTGGTCTCAAACCATCTTTGCTTTATTGCCTTTGTAATTAAACCGACTTAAGGCATATCGGTTCCATGGTTTCAAAGCGTAGACAGATATTAAATAGACAAGACATTAGCGTATGCGAATTAAATAGCTATAGAGATATAACCCGACTAAAACGATGAACACGTGATACATATGCCAGCGATAAGATAAAATGAACAATGTAATTTGGTCGAGTCATACACAGCGGGTGAAAGCCAATGGGCGCCACTAGAGCTAGAGCCAGAGCTGGCTCCAAGCAATAATATCGCATATGCAGAGAAGGATAAAAAAAATTGTCCGTCTCGCTCTTTCATACTAGTGATTGTATAGTTTTATCCTTCTCATATTATAATTGTTATTATAATGCCAGGTCTATTTAAATATACTCTGTCTACGTTTCAAAGTCTATAACAGACATAGGTAGAATTTTTTTTTCTATTTTATAATGATATAGATCATTATTTGTAGTATTCATAGTTTTAGCCATATTTATGTTATTCATCTTTAAAGTTAAGAAGTCAATCTGCGGGCTGTTTCCACATAAATAATTAACTGTGTTATCAGCCACTGATAAGGAGACAATCGGAGAATACATTAAGCAGAGATAGTGGTTTAACGAACTCGCACTGTGATTCGATCAGACAAACAAACTGTATTTTTTTAGATTAACTGTTTGATTCTAAACCGGATACATCTCTCGTTGTATGTTATGTAACTTTTTTAAATTGGGTTACATATTATTTGTTTAATATAACTCTCCTTTTTTTAAACATAGCGTCGGTAATAATGTAAATACCAATGCGTAACATAATAAGTATATACTGAGTAAAGACTCATCATAATCAGTCCACTGCTGGACTTAGGCCTTCCTCAAGACACGCCACTGAGCCCGATCTTCAGCTCTTTGTTTCCAGTCACAGCGAGTAAAGACTACCAGCAAATAAAAAAACCTAGTGTGTTTTTTTTATGAAACTACGATGCAATTGTACTATTCATTATTCCGTGATGTGAATAGTGTGATTGTCAAGTGGTTGTAAAGTGTGATTGTCTGAAGTACTGAAACACACACTTACATGTATGGTTGGTTTTAACCTACTTTAATTTTTTTTTTTTAAATATTCTGACGTAAACGATTGGATGACAGCTGAATGGTTCATTACTTTTTTTTTTCTAATTCAAAGCGTTAAATTCTGCTTTTGCTATGTTTACTTGATAATTGGTTATGATTTATGATTTTGACGTGTATATGTGCGTATATTTATACTGCCTACATACTGAATAAATGCTTTGATTCTTTGATTCTTTGATGCAAGTGAAGTTTTGTCACAGAATAATGAATAGTACAAAGTTTTGTGTAGTATGGGTGCTACTATGACAGCAGTTGACATGACACATGGGCGCGTATACAAATATGGCTGCAATCACACCTAGACCTAAATGTCATACATCATATCCACCAATCAGCACCGACATGCATGTCAGCGACATGCAATAGATGGACGAAAACATTTCAGGAGATGTAATAAAATTTCACTTTATAAATCCAGCCTAATTTGAAAATCTTTGCCTGAGTAAAATAAAATTTATTGACATTACTCCGTATTGATAAAGATTTTGATGCACGCATAGCGATAATTTGACACTTAAGTGACATTACTTGTGACAATATAAATAATAATGTATTGGTTCGAGTAAATGCATTCGCGAGCAATGTCAGACATCATAGTGTTGCTCATGAATGTGGGGATAAATATAAGTAGATAATAAAAACATACTTAACTATACTACCTGTTTCATGATCAGCCGGTAGGTATCAGTCTTCTGCTAAACATAGGCCTCTCCCAAGACAAGCCTCTGAGTCCGATATTCGGCTCTTCTTTTCGCCCTTCGCTACATTTGCCGATTCGCGGTCTCCACTCGAAGACAAGTCTACCTCAACGGTTATCAGTCCTGCGACAGATATGACCAGCCTACTGCCACTTCAGCTTGCTGATCCGATAAGCTATGTCGATCACTTTAGTTTCCTGGCGTATTACTTCGTTCCGAATGCGATCCCGCAGAGAAACAACGAGCATAGCTCTTTTCATAGCTCGTTAAGCGACTTAAAATCGTTGGACCAGTTGAACCGTGGATGTCCACGTATCGGCTTGGTATGTCATGCTGGGTAGGACACACGGGTTATAGATACATTTTGTCTTTAGGCAGTGAACGAGAAGACTTGACGGAGTTTATCAAAATGCTGCCCAGCCCAGCTGAGTTCTTTATTTTATTTCCTTCGCCGTTTATTATAAGTTAAAGTATTGGCATAAGCACTTTAAATCATCTTTCACATGACATGATAAGCAAATATGTTTTGATGACAATACCTGACAATAATTACGATAGTTTAAAAACTAAAACAACCGTCTTCAATGCCCCGCGAGTCAATTTCAGTAGCAAGTTTAAGACGTTTATCGTCATATCTCTGGAGACACTAATCAGATCTCGATAAAATTACAATGGGACCACCTCAGAACGTACCCTACCGATAACAAAAAGAATCATTCGAATCGGTTCAGAATTGACGGAGTAATCGCGTAACATACACACAAAGAAAAACATACAGACGAATTGAGACTCTCCTCCTCCTTTTTTGTGAAGTCGGTTAAAAAGGTCCAGCGATCTAAATTGCATCACACCGCTAACCTTGGCTCGGTCATATCATGTATCGTTACTGCCTTATCTATCAGGCATTGGCCAAGTTATACTTACATTCCACTTAGCACCTTACTTAATAATGACCAGCTTTTACTAAAATGTTGTTGATTTATGTGTTATATGTAGATTTTTAATTTGAATTCCGTTGACTGATTTGAATACATTTTTAAACAATTTCAAATAAGGAGGAGGTTCTCATTTCATTTGTATATTTAAATAATACAAGAGAATATTATTTATTTACCGATTTGGAAAATGTATTTTTAGTTAAAAGGATATGTGACTAAACGGGGAGGTATGGTCACAGAGTAAAATTCATCGAGCTCTGATGAGTATCTCCAGAGATATGGAGATGATACCTCAAGCTTGCAACTTAAAATAACTAGCGTGGCATGTGAAGTTGGATCTTTTTAAAACAATCTTAATTATTAAATATGAACTTTAAACAAATGTGGATATATATTTATGTGCGAAAATATACCTATAAGTATATACCTGAAGTAATGTAAAAGTACTCGTATATCAAATTGGATGGAATATCTTTATAGATGAGTAGAAAAGTACCCCAATGAGCAAAGGAAAAATACTCAGTTTATTATTACAACATAATATTTATATGTAAATATTTAAACATAATATATTTAAATAGTAAACGATGATGTGGTTGGTCGAAGATGGTGACCTCGCTAGGCCTACAATATTCTGACTCTCAAGGGCTGTGTGCTGCCGGAACACTAAGGTTTTTTTTTAATAGTTGTTAAACAAGCGTTTCACCACTATCTCACCTGATATTAAGTGAAGATGTGATCGACCATGTAGCACGCTTACCTAGAATATCTGTTCACTCGCGATTTGAAGACCTCCGGATTGTACCTACTTAACAGGAAACACAGACTCTGGCAGGGCATTCCATTGCTTCGCTGTGCCAATTATAAATGTGGATGCAAAGCGCTTTGTGCAACAGAATGGAATATCTACCATACATCGACGGCGCATGTCTGTGCGCCTGGTAGTACTATGGTAAAAGGTTATGATGGTTTTGTTATTTCCAGAATCCTTATATTTTTGTAATATATTCATAACTCATACATGAATGGCTTTTTCTTGAAGTAGCGATTCCATATTACTCGACACGCAACACTTGCAAATTTCTTGCAAATGCTTAGTTTTTCTTATTAATATGGTAATTCTAGATTAATTATAACATACTTTAACTACACAACTATAGAGGCTTTTATATGTACTTCTACTCGATTGTTAGTTTGGGTTCATTTACTCGTCCAACTTGTGATAGTTTAAAAACTAAAACAACCGTCTTCCATGCCCCGCGTGTCTATTTTAGTAGCAAGTTTGAGACGTTTATCGTCATATCTCTAGAGATGCTTATCAGATCTCGATTAAACTACAATGGGACCATCTTGGCAACGTACTCTACCGATTAAAAAAGAATCATTCTAATCGGTTCACAATTGACGGAGTAATCGCGTAAGATACATAAAAAAAACATACAGACGAATTAAGAACCTCCTTCTTCTTGAAAGTCGGGTGAAAAGGAGATTTTCTGTTTTTTTAAAAGAGCATAATATAATTTATTTTGTCCCAAAACATTGTCTGTTAAATCAGATATTTGTCAAACTTGCAACCTAAAATATCTCAAAATGTGAAATTAGTTTTTGTACATTGTTACACATAATCCAAAAATGTATATGAATGCATATAATATACAAAAATATAAAGTGTGTTGTTACACACTTTATATTTTTGTATGTTGTTAAAGAAACATAATATTTGAAATTAGATTGTTTTTTCCCCTTTCTAAGTGTTTTAAAATATTATGTAAGCAATAAGCAAACAAGACAAACTTGAATACTATCTAAATATCTAAAGCTGATAATAATTGAGGTCAGGATCAAAACTCGCATATCCACTTTTGATACTTCCGTTGTTTTTGTTCTTATTCGACTCCAAATGGTAAAATTCACAAATTTGCAAAACATTTGTGATCAAACCAGCATTTATGAAACGCAAACTATATCAAGAGTTTTGTTCATAACATTTTTTTTATCATATAATAGGATAACGATTTAACCACTATTTCACCTATTGGTAAGTGATGATGCGGTCGAGGATGGTAGCACACTACGGCTAGAATGGGAACGGGCTCTCAACGATAACTGCCGGAACACATTAGATGTTTTAGTGACAGATTTCTAACTTGAGGGTGGTAGCTGGCCAGGCGGGCACTAGATAGTGTCCACCACCATGTGGGGGTTGAGGGTTTCTTAACGATGTTTTCCTTCACTGGATGGCTACTGTAAAATGCTCACATAAATGTTTCGATAGAAAAATCCATTGGTACACAGCGGGGATTGAACTCGGTGCTTCTGGCGTCAAAGCCGACCATTCTCCCACTATACCATCAATTACTATAAAAAAATACTATAAAAAAAATACAAATAATCTAATCAGTGTACTAAGAATAGATTTTTTTAAATATGTTAGGTGGGCAAACAAGCAGACAGCCCGCCAGATGGTAAGCGGTTACCGTCGTTTATGGACAAATGCAACACCATGAGTGCTGTTGATGCGTTGCCGACCTTTAAGGAGGTTGTGATTTTTTTAAAACACACCACCTTATTGCTAGATGGGAAGATCGCGGCATGCAGGTCATTCCACATCTTTATTATATTTAGGAACGTTTTAATTGTATTTTAACAAATTACTTTGAGTGGATATTTGTAAACTTTTGATCCTCACCTCTTCAATTGACAATGCGGTCAATTATTTTATTCTTAACCTTTTGTGTCCCACTGCTGGGTTAAACTCTCCCCCTTAGCCTTCCAGGTCAAATAGAATCTAATAACTTGCTAACAACATGCTCATTATTATGTTCTGAAACTTGTATTTGTCTTTTGTGTACCTAAATCAACTAATTTTGCTCGTCTCAACTCTAAAATCGATGAAAAGGTCTATTGAAAAACTCACTACCAATATCTTTATTACATAGTATAAAACAAGTTTTGCTTTCTGCACGTTTAGATCTTTTATATAAATATGCAAATATAAAATTTGCAACGGATGTTAATTTAGTTTTCAGCAATAGATAGAGTTAAGGTTTATACCATAAACGCGCGCAAAGCCGCGTGGTGCAGCTTGTTTAATAAATACTTTTAGGTAATTTAATATACTATTACTAACATATAATGTATATAATTACTTTTATTTATGTAATATTATATGGAATAAATTGTTGCGTACTACGATACCTATATATGGCTATTAACTAGTTTTATTAGTAACCTATTCATGACTCAAAAAAGATGGTAGAGCAAAGTGCTCCTAAACAATTAAATAATATGTTTTTTTAAATAAGTTAACGCAAGAGCTAATTAAAAACTGTACTGACTTCTTATCAATCGTCTTATCAGACTCGCTTATCAATAGGTATATTTCATACTGTTGCGACTTTAATAACGTTAATTATTTACCTCACTTAACAGAAGGAAATTAACAAAAATAAATTGATAAGTCATATAATGTTACGATAACATAAGTAAGTTATCGTTTCAAGTATTTATTAATTTACTTAAGTCACTGATGGTGTTGATAAGAAGAGTATGTTAGCATCGAAATTGCGTAAACAATATAATTTTGTAATAAGAGTATTTTAATTCAATAGCTTATGGAGGAAAACTTAATGCGTTCATCATTTTATTTTTCTTCGTTATGGTCTGGAATCGGGAAGTGATATCTAAGCTTAATCTAAGTGAAGACAGTAAATAACACAATAATATTTGATATAAAAAGTATTAGTTGATATTTGATAGCAATGTTCAAAAAAGTACGTATAAAAATTGTAGTCAACAGTAAGCCTTAACTTAATTTTAAGCGCTTATAGGTATAACTTAACTAAGATATATATATAATCTTACGTTTCAAAGGTTTGGGGTTGCTCTGTTTCCTTCGCGACATGACCTAGGAGGCACCTGATCCCAACATGTCACATACACTTCACTGAACTAACTCGTCGAGATCTCGCGGCCTCGGGAGACGTGCGTTCGGGGCGACAGTTTACACGAGACTGGGGAAGGCGGCTTAGGCGGCGTCTGGCGGCGGAGGGCGGACTGGCCCCGCCTTCTTGTTGCCCCCTCGCCCCTTTCCTCTCTGCTACGGCGTAGCGGCGTAGACGTTGCTGTAGCTTTCAGGGTTTGAAGATCTACAATAGATAGATATGTGTTACCTTCTGAAACTGATACAAATATTAGGTACTTTGTTTTAACTCTAGCGCGTTAGATTTATAATTTTTGTGCTGCAGTCTTGGTGCAAGGTTTACTGAGGAAGTGCATCAATGATATCATTGAAGTCAGAGGATACCGAATTTCAAATTGATCAAACATATAAAAGTGGCTCTCATAGCGTGATCAACTAGAAAAAAGCTCATAATCTTAAAACCACTGATTGGATGTTCATGAATAAAAGCTAAGAACACTCTCGATCAAGACATCTACTCGTATCAAACAAAAAACTAAATCAAAATCGGCTCATCCGTACACAGTACACAGATACAAACGTCGAACTTAAACTTCACGCAAAAAGAAGGGGTGTTATATATAATTTGATTAGGTAATATTATCTTTTATTCCAGTAACCATCTCGGGTCATTAATGCCCGGACCTGAGCCGAAGCCAACGTCAAGAGACCCTTTACAATTTTTGCTTAGATAAATATGGTTTGTGGATGGAGTGCTGAAAAACTATAAAAAGATGGTACATGAATTTATCATGGCTATGGATTTGTGCTGCTTGATGTTTGATGCCTGGTCTATGGAATGAAGTACGGCACCGGCAAATGTGCCTCATTTCAAAATGTTAAGGCGTGTGGTGACTTGCTATACACTGAATGGGCCGCCCATAAAGGCGGACCGTTATGTTGGCGCCGAGGGGCAACATTGGCGTGGATAGCTTAAGGTGTTGAAAGGTGTGCTGCACTTTTACTAAACGCTACTAGCGGCTTTACGCCTTTAACACTTCCACCCTGGAGCTTAGGTGTTAGCTCTTGCGACTCCCACCACCGGCCGGCTGGTCAAGGCAAGCCGGGTCAGAGGGTCTCATTTAGCCCTCACGGGATAGGGGTACGCGGTGTCGCCACTCACCGTCGGCTAGCCACAAAGCCGCCCCTGTGGGTTGATTTGTTTATTATTAGTATTATTATTTATCTATATCTATACTAATATTATAAAGAGAGAACATTTGTATTTTTGTATGTTTGTTATGATTTGGCTCAAAAACTACTCGACCGATTTAAAAAATTATTTCACTAATACATAGAATGGACTTTCGGAATGAAAATAGGCTATATATTATCCCGTTTCAATGAAAGGTACATTCGTAGAGACCTAATTTGCAACCTAAGTCGGCAAAAAAACGGTCGAAAAAACACGTTTCTTACGAACGCTGCTTAATTGAAAATAGATAGAAGAATATTTTCTATGCAAGAGTTGTACAACTTAATAAGACCTACAAAAAAGTCCGCGACAGCATATGTCTATTTCTTAAGGTTGACTTACAGTAACCATTTTAATCTTAAAATTTTTGTTACAAAATATTACATAACTTCCTGGGCTATTTTCAAGTATATAGTATTAATCCTTATCCAAATAATTACGTTAACTAGCTTGGCCACATATTAAAGATTAAAATTGTCCTTTACAATATATAATTCAAATGAAAACTCTAGAAGATATCACGAATTTCACATACACGCATCGCAAAATTAATAAAATATTTGCAATGAAACCACAGATTAGGTCATAGTTACTACGAAAATATTATTATAAGCTTAGCTATGCTGTAGATCCCCACCGATCACAATCAATTTGAAGTCAATATAGTATAATAATATGATCTATTGTATAAAATAATATTCATCTATATATATAATAATATAATATTTTAAACCACCCCGACTGATCTATGTATAATCTTTTCATTAAAAGCATTCCAATGACTCTCAACACGACATTTAAAATCTGAGCTGTAAGTTGGTGAGGATTTGAGTATTCTGTAGAGTCCAGCAGATGTCCCAGCATCAGGTCAATGCTTCCATGTTCTTACAATACCGTTGAAGAAGAAGATTTTCGAATTGATCAGACCTATAAAAGTTGATTTCATAGCGCAATTAACTAGAAAAGAGCTCATAGTTTTATAACGATTGAACGAATTTTCATGAATCAAAGCTAAGAAAACTCTCGATGAAGACATCTATCAAACAAAAAAAAACTATCAATAATAAAAACAAAATTGGTTCATCCGGTTAGGTGCTAAGATGCTACAGACAGACACACACACGTTAAACGTATATTACCCCTACATTTTGCGTCGGGGAACGCGTAAGGTTACGGCGGCAGATATTCTCCTTGGTGGTAAGCTACATTTTGGTAGATTTAATGATCTCACTACCACTGTACGAAAACTCATGATTCATGAATGCACATAAAACTTTCATTGGTAGGTATATAGCTAGGATTAGAACCAACGACCGTCGGGTCAGAATCAGGGTAACTATCCTTTACGCCAGAGGGCCGTCCAATATCACTATGTAAGTATTTTAAAACAAAGTCCATCACTGCGTCTGTCTGTCTGTTCGTAATAATCTCAATAGCTACAGAACGGATTATCATACGGTTTTCACCAATAGCCAGAGTGTTTATGAGTGCATAATTCGTTAAGGTTTTGTGTGAATTGGATGAAATATGACGAAGATTATTAAATATGTTCATATTTTATATTCGATGCAACAAACTGATGCAAATTTTGTAGGCATATATGTTCTACCCGTGCGAAGCTGGGGCGGGCTGCTAGTTTATTATATAATTTGATTGAAAATGAATTCCTATTTCCGTTGGTCACGGCATCACGCATGAACGGCTGAACCGATTTCGATAATTATTTTTGTTGTGTTTGTTATTGTCATTAAGTTCTTATGGAATATTTTCAAATAAATGAAAGTATTTTTACACGCGGGCGAAGCTGCGGGGCGCATCTAATAAGACAAAAAAATACAAACAATATCCTATGTTTACAGTTGAACTAAAATACCGCTAGATGGCACTTTACATCGGGCGCCCCTCGCTTAATCTCGCAAACGAAATTCTCCGCGGAAAGGTGAGCCGATTCGAGTTCGGTCTACAACGTCACTCTGGTTTCCCCTTAAACACGTATAAATCTTTCGCCTTTTATATTAAAGATTTCCGTGGAGGGGAACACTCAACTGAGTCTTCCGTACCCAAAGGGTAAAACGGGACCCTATTACTAAGACTCCGCTGTCCGTCTGCCTGTCTGTCTGTCTGTCCGTCTGTCACCAGGCTTGTATCTCATGAACTGTGATAGTTAGACAGTTGAAATTTTCACAGACGATGTATTTCTGTAGTCGCTATAACAACAAATATAAAAACAGAATAACGTTAAAAATAAAATAGAATAGAATAGATTTTTTTTTATTGTTTAGTATTTTTTATTGTGTAGTAGAGGGTCCCCATACAAGAAACCTGTTTTTTTCGGCATTTCACGCCATCTATGAACGTGTTAGCTTACTCCTATGATAACAAGATGGGTGGTAGCCGGTAGTCTAGTAATCTACCATAAACTTAATATGTCTGGAGCTAAATATTCACTTGGAACTACTTCCAAAACTACCTGCCTATACTTCAGCTAATAGGTAGGACTTATTAATAAAATATAAAAGGCAGGACATCACCGAGAAAGCATTTTATTTGTACCTTCATCATTATAACAACAGTTTATGTACCATCAAGAGACTCAGGACCATTATAATAGACAATAGAACAAAGAGAACAGCAATATACCAATAAGTATTTAATGTTAAGTCACAAGGCTTTATAACAAGTTTCAACAAGACATAACACATGAAAATCACTACCGATTTAGACAATTTATACAAAATATTATGGGGTTTCCCCCAAAAGGCCTCCACCACCCCTCATAGCCTTTCCTTACCACCCTCAACGAAGCTAAAACACTATCATCACCATTCCTAGGGGAAACCATCATTACTATAAACATATCCTAGAAAACCACATTCTAGCCATAATTATTCTATACATTTTGTAATACAAATACTTAGCTTCATTGAGTTGGACAGCACTTTGTCGTCTGAACTATATTCCCGACAGAGTAAAGGTGACGATGTTAGCCCGAAGGCTGCTCGAGCAAAAGCACAGAACACTATAGCAAAAGTGTCTCATCTAACGTTTCTACCGCCCTTTTAAAGCATCAGTCAAACAGAAAACCAAGATGGCGGCTCTGACACATCTTGTAAGGTTTATATTACCCTCAAATGTATCGAACACCGTATAAACACCCTCATTTAAGGCAATATTAAAAAAAAAAAAATTAAATCATCATAAAACATTGGAAATATGTCGCAACTCTGTATGTACTATGAAAATAATCTAACAAACGCTTAGTTAGGTAAATGTCCCATAGATGGCGTTATATTGAAATGTCGATCCCTAACACCTTTGTTAGACTTTAGATGGCGTTATAAGAAATAAAATGTTTATTAATTATTATTTTGTGCTGGCGAAAAAAGTGTGGTATTTTTTTATCTATCTTATAAAATACTGTAGTGTGGATACGGAACCCTACGAGTGCGAGTCCGACTTGCACTTGGCCAGTTTATTGAATACCCTACCCTACTTTGATAGGGTTAATGTACGATTAATAATAAGATTTGTCAATTGTCATAAGTGGGTCTGGGTCCCCGGTCCGGACAGATACCGATATTATAACGTAATTATTGAGAGTGAGATAATTACAGGCCTAGCGTACTCGCCTCACCATCTTCTACCACATTAACGCTTAGGCTTACCACCAGGCGAGACAGTGTTCAATAAATGCAAGCCTGTAAGATATACATATAAAAAAATTACAAATTATGTATCGTACCAGAAGTGTAAATGATACTCCGTGCGTCCATCTGTCTGTCTCCCATTTACAGGGCTGTAACTTCTTAACCGTTATAGGTAGATACTTGAAATTTTCACTAAGTATGTATTATTATGGGCGCTTTAACAAAAAAATACTAAAAATTTAATAGAGTTAAAAAGTAAAGGGTCATACATGAATCGTGTGTATTTTTGGCCATTTTTGCTTGATCTTATAAACTATAAAAGATTGAAACTTGAATTTTTTACATACAAATACAAAATTGCTTTATTTAAAAAAATGTTTGTTGTAACAATTTTATGTGGTACCCTGCCTTTTTGCTGTAGTGTTTGAGACTGTATTGCAAAAGACAGTGTTAACCCAAAATATGAACTAATTAACCAAATACTATGTAGAAAATAAATTACCAAGCAATTTCTAATTATAAGCAGTTTTTTCTAGTAATTTTTCCGTATTTGTATAATCACAAGATTGTAGCCAGTAAAGTTTTTTTTTCTAAGATTGTAGTTGTTTAGTGTTTTTATTATTTGTTTGACATTAAGTGTGTTGTAAAATATAGGTGACAGGTGATAGTAGTGTCTCCACGCTATAGCGCTACGGTAAGATGGAACATAATATTCAGTATTGATATGGCCACTATGCTATGACCACAAATACTGAAAACAGAGTAAAGTTAAAAATGTAAGGGTTTCTATACAAGAAACGGGTTTTTCCTGGCGTTTTTTGGCGCTCGATTTTATGAACTGTAATGTCTGTAATTGATACTTGACCTTTTTACCTGCCTTCACAAAAAAAGGAGGAGGTTCTCAATTCGTCTTTATGTTTTTTCCTTATTTTTTGTGTGTATGTTACGCGATTACTCCGTCAATTGTGAACGGATTTGAATGATTCTTTATTGGTTTGGGATTTTTTTAATGGTTAGGGTACGTTTTCGAGGTGGTCCCATTGTAATTTGAACGAAATCGGCCGAGCCGTTTTTAATATATCAACATTTCTATTACGATTAATTTACTTATCTCGACAATTTATTAGATACAACATGTAATATTTTGGTTGGTACAATCACAACCTGTAATCCGTACCACGGTTGCCTGGAAGAGATCGCTGCTTAGCGATAAGGGCGCCGATTGTAATTACTTGATCTAATTGTTTGTAAATTAATACGTTTATTTATAAATGTTGATCTACTATATCTATTGTATATCTATCTACGGCTACTTTGACAAAACATAGATTTTTTTCAAAGTCAAAGGGTGTACAGCTAATGCTAAAAATGTCACATGCAATGTTACATACATTGCATGTGACATTTTTAGCATTTTTTGGCAGAGCTTATAAAATACTACGTTTTACGCACGTAGACATCGTTTTCGTGGGAATATCGGGATAAAAGTACCATATGTATGTGTTATGCCAGGGTCTAGTACAGAGTTTCCCAAACTTATTTCGTCTACGCCCACTTTGAAAATTAGTTATATTTTGTTGAGATCACAAACACTTTTCCACGTTCCCGCCAAAACTCCCCCACAGGCGTTATCGCCCACTATATAAGGTTAGTTCGTAAGAATGATAACAGATGGCGCTAAAAATAATGTATTTCTTTCTGAAAAGAAAACTTGTCTTCATGACATCACAAAAAATAATTTACAATCGTAAGCAAAACAAAAAAAAAACTTTAATGCAGCGCTATTTATTTTCAGTGCTAATTTTGAAGCGTGTATCTCCATATCTCTGGAGATACTTATCACAACAGAAATATGCATAAATTATTCATATTTCTGTGCTTATCACTTACCAGCCCATTGATTCTCAATAATCTGAAAGCTAATTCGGATTCGGACACTGCCTCTCCTTCGACTAGGATCTCTGCAATTCACAATGGAAACTTTTAAAATTCCAACTCAAAAAAATCAGTGAATTTTATCGGAAAAGTTTCCGCGACAAAATAGCTCACGGAAGAATAAATATTCTATTTCGGATGATTGAGAATCAGGGGCATATCTCGTGTACGAGAAACCTTTTACCCGATAGTTCCATAGAGCCATCATAGTAATATTCGTATGACATCAGAGTACATATTTCTATTTGTTTTACAGCCTTGAAGTATATTTTGTGGATTCTGTCGCCAACGTTCATACCACGTTGAAAACACCGGTTCTCGTCCGATCACCGAAGTTAAGCAACGTCGGGCGTGGTCAGTACTTGGATGGGTGACCGCCTGGGAACACCACGTAATGTTGGCTTTTTGTTAGTTTTCGCATTTCAAATACAATGAGAGCAACATTTTTGTTGTATAAGAAAGAGCAGGTACTTACGAATTTATCCGGAGCATCTCTCGCCAACTTATTAAGATCGTTGAAACATTCTTGACTGACATCACAAAAAGTCAAGTGAATAGTATTGTTATTTTGATACCTATAAAGTAGGTCACATATCGTGTGACTATTTTGCTAACTTACTAAAACAGGAACTAAAGAAATGTCATGTCCGTGAAAGAATTTTGAAGGTTTCTACTCTAAATTAATAAACTGGCCACTTTGCAAGTCGGACTCGCACTCGCAGGGTTTCGTACCTCAGTACAATCCACAGACCTAGGATTTCAACATTCCTTTAATTTCTGTGGTACAATCCTACTTACTATTAATAATATAAAATATATAAAGGCGAAAGTTTGCGAGTGTGTCAGTTTGTTACTTCTTCACGTTAAAACTACTCAATTTATTGAGCTGAAATGTAGTATGTAGATAGCTTAGACGTAGGGTACTTTTTATCTCCATATTCCCACGGGAACGATAACTACGCGGGTGAAACCGCGGAGCACAGCTAGTATTTTATGAGATAGAGCAAAACATGCTGAAAAAGTCACGTTCATTGTATACACCTCTTAACTTTAAAAAAAAATCAATGTTTTGTTTTGTTGCCAAAGCAACCGTAGATATATAGATAGATCAACACTTTTTTGCACTTAAGATATAAACATAATAATTTACAAACAATTAGATCAAATAAGTACAATAGGCGGCCTTTTGCCTAAGCAGCGATCTCCTCCAGGCAACCGAGGTACAATAGAAACACAAATACTTAACTTTTGTCAAAAGATTGTCAAAAATCAGCTGTGCCGGTTTTAATCTAAATAATAGGAAAATAGTAATTAAAACTTAGAAATATTATTAAATCTTAAGTGCAAAAGTGGTAACTAACACCATTTCGTGTTATTTAATATCTGTGTGACCTATTTTGTGTGATTCGAAAATCGACAATAATACGGTCGGTCGGCGCGAAAAAAAATAACAAAAATATAATGTGATACTAACAAAAAGCCAACATTACGTGGTGTTCCCAGGCGGTCACCCATCCAAGTACTGACCACGCCCGACGTTGCTTAACTTCGGTGATCGGACGAGAACCGGTGTTTTCAACGTGGTATGAACGTTGGCGACAGAATTCACAAAATATACTTGAAGGCTGTAAAACAAATAGAAATATGTACTCTGATGTCATACGAATATAACTATTATGGCTCTCTTTTTTAACCTTAAGATTTAATAATATTTCTAAGTTTTAATGACTATTTTCCATGCACAACGTTAATGTTCAAGTTTTCACTTCTGCCGGCACTCACGGAGTGCAACCCGTTGTTTTTTTATTATTATATTATTTGGTAAAATGTTTCTCATACACGAGATCTGATAAGTATCTCCAGAGATATGGATATAAACACTTCGAAATTAGTACTGAAAACAATTGGCGGAGTAATCGCGTATCAAAGAACAAAACAAAATAAAACTTACAGACCAATTTGAGAACCTCCTCCTTTTTGAAAGTCGGTTGAAAATAAGAGGAAAAACTAAAACCTATTCATTTTTAACCGACTTCAAAAAAAGGAGGAGGTTTCTCAATTCGACCGTATATATATAATATATATATATATATACGGTCGAATTGAGTTTTTTTTTTTTTTTTTTTTTTTTTTTTTTTTTTTTTTTTTTTTTTAATGTTTGTTCGGGGATAACTTCGTCATTTATGCACCGATTTTGATTATTCTTTTTTTGTTCGAAAGGAGATATCCCAAGTGTGGTACCATGGTAATTTTATCGAGGTCTGATAAGTATCTCCAGAGATATTGAGATAAACATCTCAAAATTGGTACTGAAAATGAACATTGAAGTCGGTTCTTTTTTAGTTTTTAAACGATATTATTTAATGCATTTTTAGTAATTCCTATTTGAAGTGCAGGTTTTAGTTTTTACGCTGCCAATTGTTTTCAGTAATAATTTCGAAGTGTTTATATCCATATCTCTGGAGATACTTATCCGATCTCGTGTATGAGATATATTTCATCAAATAATATAATAATGAATAAACAACGGGTTGCACTGAGAGCCGGCAGAAGTGAAAACTTTAACATTAACGTTGTGCATTTGGTCTATTCTCCCTCCGTCTTACGAATTTTAGATCAGGTCACGTGTCCTGACGCGAGTTTAACATTTTTTAACCATCCAAAAAGTTCACAACACCACTAAAGAAGTTTTCGCTCCAATAATAATAATAATAATGCCAGAGAAGCCGTACACTGTAAAAATTACTAACATTTTACCGATAGGTCCAATCTCTAGCCTCATTTTTGTATTGTCTACTAAATAACTCAGTACGTCTTGAATATTGCTACACTTTTAAATGTAATTTCCCTGTTCTGTGGCTTCGCCGAGCTTAATAAACTGGCCAAGTGCAAGTCGGACTCGCACTGGTAGGGTTCCGTACCCCACTACAGTACTCGTATTTTATAAGATCGAGCAAAAAATACCACTATCATTTTTTGCCAGCAAAAAATTATAATTAACAAACATTTTATTTTTTATAACGCCATCTACCGTCTAATAAAGGAGTTAGGGACCGGCATTAAATATAACGCCATCTATGGACGTTATATAGAAATGCCGAAAAAAACATGTTTTTTGTATGGGGACCCCCTATTATTTTTTCTGTTTTTAGTATTTGTTGTTATAGCGGCAATAGAAATACATCATCTGTGAAAGTTTCAACCGTCTAACTATCACGGTTCATGAGATACAGCGTGGTGACAGACAGACAGACAGACAGACAGACAGACAGACGGACAGCGGAGTCTTAGTAATAGGGTCCCGTTTTACCCTTTGGGTACGGAACCCTAAAAAGAGAGCCATAATAGTAATATTCGTATGACATCAGAGTACATATTTCTATTTGTTTTACAGCCTTCAAGTATATTTTGTGAATTCTGTCGCCAACGTTCATACCACGTTGAAAACACCGGTTCTCGTCCGATCACCGAAGTTAAGCAACGTCGGGCGTGGTCAGTACTTGGATGGGTGACCGCCTGGGAACACCACGTAATGTTGGCTTTTTGTTGTTGGCTTTATGAAAAAATGAAAATGAAAAATACTTTATTTACAACAATAGAACAATATACAATAATACAAATAGACTTAAGGTTAATTCGCTATTAGGTACTACAATAATTAAAATCTAAGGCTGCTTAATTTAAACAAAAGTGACAATAATTTATGATCTTCACACTAGGCAAGCCTTTTTGATTTTAATGATCTTCACACTAGGCAAGCCTAGGCTGTATCGTGAAAACCTGCTACGATTTACATAGCTGTATTTGACATTGTAGTCATACTATTTCAACGAAATGCATATTTTACTATAGTTCATAAGAACTAGGCAACAGGTACACAATATTTGTGATAGGGTTAGTAGTATATTAACAATAAAGTAATAATAGTCATCAAAATCAGAAATATATAAGAATGTAATTCAATATAAATGATTAGAATGTACCTATAGTTATGTGTCTAAGTAATATAATAGTGAATTTATATGTAAAAATTGATGTTATAAAGAATGTAATATCAGAAATTTGTCTATTTATTATATAACTGATTCTATGAATTCAGTTCGATTATTTATTTTTCAACCGACTTCCAAAAAGAAGGAGGTTCTCAATTCATCTGTATGTTTTTTTTTTGTATGTTACGCGATTACTCCGTCAATTGTGAACCGAATTGAATGATTTTTTTTAATCATTGTAATTTTATCGAGATCTGATATCTCCAGAGATATGACGATAAACGTCTCAAACTTGCTACTTATCAGTAGCAAGACGCAGATCATCAGATCAGTAGCAAAAGCAGACGGACAATCAGTTCCATTCGGAATATGATTTGTACTGCAATTAGTCTGCGTTTTTATTTATTTATTATGTTTCATTATTTCACAGTTTTTTGGATAATAATTGTCTGAAGTACTGAAACATGCACTGGGTTGCGGGTGCACGTAATATTACGGTTGGCAACCCTACATTAATCAGGGGAATTAAACATGTGTTTTAAGTGTGACGTTCGACGTCTAGATGAAAGCTGAATGGCTCAATACAATGTTTTTTTTTTGTAAATTCAAAGCTATGTTTCTTAAAGTTTATTAAAGTTATGTTTCTGTTATATCTATAATATTTTTTATTGAATATGATCTGTTTAATGTAATTTGACGTGTGTAAGTGCAAATTTTTAATTTGCCCATATACTGAATAAATGCTTTGACTTTTGACTTTTGACTGAAATTGACTCGCGGGGCATTGAAGTCGGTTGTTTTAGTTTTAAACTAAGTGTAAGTATGTTTGTTACTTTATCACGCTAAAACTACTCACCCGATTGAGCTGAAATTTGGGATGTAGATAGCCTAGACCGTGGAATACCACATATAGGATACTTTTTATGCCGATATTCCCACGGGAACTATATCTACGCGGGTAAAACCGCGGGACACAGCTAGTATTTTATAAGATCGAGAAAAAAATGCTGAAAAGTCACGTTCATTGTATACACCCCTTAACTTTTAATAACATTTTGATGTTTGGTGTCAAAGCAACCGTAGATAGATAGATCGATCAACACTTTATTGCACTTAAGAAATAAATATATATTAATTCACAAGTAATTAGATCAAATAAATACAATCTCTCTCTCTCTGTATCTAAATCTATCGCTAAGCAACGATCTATTTCAGGCAACTAACTTTGTTTTATACATAAAGATGTAGGCAGTATTAATATACGCACATATCTACCAACTTTCAATAAGAAGGAGGTTCTCAAATTGGTCTGTAAGTTTTTTTTTGGTTCTTTTTTACACGTTTACTCCGCCAATTGTGAACCGATTTGAATTATTACTTTTTAGGGTTCCGTAGTCCTGACAAGGAACCCTTATAGTTTCGTCATGTCCGTCTGTCTGTCTGTCTGAGGTTTTGCTAAGAGACCGCTAATACTAGAAAGCTGTAATTTTGTGGGGGGTATGTAAATGAATGACGCCGACAAAGCGCTGAAATAAAATTTTGAAAATATTTTTTTTTAGGGTAGCTCCCCTATAATATATAATATATATAATATAATCGAGAAGTGGGGATGATTTTTTTTTCATCGTCTACCCCATCGTGTGGGTCGTCGAATAAATCTTTTAAAATGAATAAAGAGTCGCTAATACCGAATCGATTGAATGCTCCATTTACGAAATATTAAACTTTAAAGTGCAAATTTTTGTTCCAGTAGGGCGTCCCCCCCCCCCCCACCTCTAAAAGCTAAACTTGGCTTGAAAAAACTGGAAAAATTCGTGATAATAGCGCATTTTATGAACTTTAAAGGAAAATTATAGCGGTTAAGATAACTTTATTAGTTTAGCAGTAATAGTCGTTGAACTTGGGTGTTGAATAATTTTGTACCAAATACAAATCCTTGGAATAAATCCTTTAAAGTGACATAGACGGAGTACCTTGTTGCTTATTTATAACGGGTAAAGACTTGCATTGAATAACATGCTACTACGGAACCCTACACTGCGCGTGGCCCGACACGCACTTGGCCGGTTATTTTAATTAGTAGAGTAAATCGCCAAGGTGGTCCCATTGTAAAGTCATCGAAATTGGATGGAGTATCATGCGCGCTGGTGTTTAGGCAAAAAATGGTATTATACATACAATATTACATACATACATACATACATACATATATACAATCATGCCTTTTCCCCGTTAGTATAGGCAGAGACTACTTCTTTCCACATGCTACGATCCTGACGTACCTCCTCCGCTTCTACCACTTTCATGAGCGCCTTCATACATGCTCGCCGGTTATAGGTACTTTTGACTTGACCTTTTTAGGATTCCGTACCCAAAGGGTAAAACGGGACCCTATTACTATGACTCCGCTGTCCGTCTGTCTGTCTGTCTGTCTGTCCGTCTGTCACCAGGCTGTATCTCATGAACCGTGATAGTTAGACAGTCGAAATTTTCACAGATGATGTATTTCTGTTGCCGCTATAACAACAAATACTAAAAATAGAATAAAAATAAAAATAATAGAGGGTCCCCATACAAGAAACGTGTTTTTTTCGGCATTTCACGCCATCTATAAACGCTTAGTTAGGTAAAAGTCCCATAGATGGCGTTATATTGAAATGTCGACCCCTAACTCCTTCGTTAGACGTCAGATGGCGTTATAAGAAACGAAATATTTATTAATTATTATTTTTGCTGGCGAAAAATGATAGTGGTATGTTTTGCTCGATCTTATAAAATACTGTAGTGTGGTACAGAACCCTACTAGTGCGAGTCCGAATTCCACTTGGCCAGTTTATTTTGAAACGTCTCCAGTAAACATACAATATTAGTCTTCAGAATATCACAAAAAAAATTTTTTTATCGTTTACAAAACAAAAAAAAACTTTGAAACACTATTTATTTTCAGTAGTAATTTTGAAGTGTTTATGGTGATGCCATACAATCTCTAGCCTCGTTATTACATTACCTACTAATATAATTCAGTACGTCTTATATATTAAATTTCCCTATCCTGTGGCCTCACCGAGCTTAGAAAATGAGAGCCATGGTAGTAATAATATTCGTATAACATCATGGTATTTCTATTTGTTTTACAGCCTTCAAGTATATTTTGCGATTACTATCGCCAACGTTCATACCACGTTGAAAACACCGGTTCTCGTCCGATCACCGAAGTTAAGCAACGTCGGGCGTGGTCAGTACTTGGATGGGTGACCGCCTGGGAACACCACGTAATGTTGGCTTTTTGTTAGTTTCGCATTTAATTAAATTTTTTTTACGACATAAGGGCAAGCACGACGCTTGCCTGATGGTAAGAGATGATGTCTACCTATTACATATACAGTGGCATGCAAAATTCTGGCAGTCCAGAATTATAGATACAATTAGAGCAAGACTTTTGTTGTATGAATCTATAACAGATACTTGACTTATTTACAGATATTTTTTTTCACACCGTTGTGATTTTACCAACCATAATATTACGGGTTGTATCATTTTGTTTTTTGTGTTTTTACCGTACCTCGGTTGCCTGGAACATATAATAGATCACTGTTTAGCCATAAGGCCCCCGATTGAACGTATTTGATCTAATTGTTTGTAAATTATTACGTTTATCTTAAGTGCAAAAAAGTTGATCTATCTACGGTAGCTACCATAGCAACCGTAGATAGATCAACACTTTTTTGCAAACACAAAACAAAACAAAACATTCAATTTTTTTAAAGTTAAGGGGTGTATTAAATGAACGTGACTTTTTCAATATGTTTTGCTATATCTCATAAAATACTAGCTGTGCCACGCGGTTTTACCTGCGTAGTTATCGTTCCCGTGCGAATACCCGGTATCTTTGGGTACGCAGATGACAGCACTGTTGTAGAGAGTTATACATCCAACGCACGAACCAGTGCATTACAAATCCAGTCTCATAGAGAAGCGATGGTCCAACGCTTGAACTTTTCTTTGAAGGCAGTCTCTGATTAGGGCGATGCCAATCTGGTCAAGTTCAATGCTGCGAAAACCCAGGCGTGTCTTTTCTCCGCTAAACGGAGCCCATTTCTACTGGCTCCTACTTTCCGGGATGTGTCCGTTCCGATAAGTAACAATCTCGAGCTTCTTGGCATCTCTTTGACACCAACTCTCAATTTCGGCTCTTATATTGAGTCTAGAGCCCAGCTAGCCTCAAAAAAGCTTGGCATTTTGGCTAAGGTGAGACGGTACTTCACACCGGGACAGTTGCTTAATCTTTACCAAGCACAAGTCCGGCCGTGTATGGAGTACTGTTCTCACCTTTGGGATGGTTCTGCTAAATACCAGCTGGAGACACTGGAAGCTATTGAGAGGAGAGCCAAAAAACTCATCAGCGATGACCTATTAGTAAGCAAGAGACTCCAGAGTCTCGCGCATCGCCGCAAAGTCGCTTGTTTATCGGTTTTCTATCGGATACATTTCGGAGAGTGTGCAATGGAACTGCATGATTTGATTCCACCATCCCCATTTTATAATCGGACATCCAGAGACATTAAAAGGCGCCACCGATTTATGGTGGATATACCATCTACCCGAACGAAGCGATTTGCTTCTTCGTTCATCATACGAACCGCTAAGGAATGGAATACCCTGCCTGAGTCCGTGTTTCCGATTAAGTACAATATGGGGGTCTTCAAATCGCGAGTGAATAGGTATCTTCTGGGTAAGCACGCTACATCATCGATCGCATCATCACTTAACATCAGGTGAGATAGTGATCAAGTGCTACCCAGTTCGGTATAAAAAAAATATATATATAAAGTACCCTATGTCTAAGTTATCTACATACTAAATTTCAGCTCACTACGTTGTGTAATCCAAGATCTGTAGATTGTACTATGGTACGAAACCCTACGAGTGCGAGTCCGACTTGCACTTGGCCAGTTTATTATTTTGGGTAGAAACCTTCAAAATTATTTCTCGAACTTGACATTTCTTTTGTTCTGTTTTAGTACGTTTGCAAAATAGTCACACGATATGTGACCTACTATATAGATATCAAAATAACAATACTATTCACTTGACTTTGTGATGTCAGTCAAGAATGTTTCAATGATCTTAATAAGTTGGCGAGAGAGGCTCCAGATAAATTCGTAAGTAACTGCTCATTCTTATACAGCAAAAATGTTGCTCTAAAATGTTGCTCTAATTGTATCTAAAATGCGAAAACTAACAAAAAGCCAACATTACGTGGTGTTCCCAGGCGGTCACCCATCCAAGTACTGACCACGCCCGACGTTGCTTAACTTCGGTGATCGGACGAGAACCGGTGTTTTCAACGTGGTATGAACGTTGGCGACAGAATTCACAAAATATACTTGAAGGCTGTAAAACAAATAGAAATATGTACTCTGATGTCATACGAATATAACTATTATGGCTCTCTTTTTTAACCTTAAGATTTAATAATATTTCTAAGTTTTAATGACTATTTTCCATGCACAACGTTAATGTTCAAGTTTTCACTTCTGCCGGCACTCACGGAGTGCAACCCGTTGTTTTTTTATTATTATATTATTTGGTAAAATGTTTCTCATACACGAGATCTGATAAGTATCTCCAGAGATATGGATATAAACACTTCGAAATTAGTACTGAAAACAATTGGCGGAGTAATCGCGTATCAAAGAACAAAACAAAATAAAACTTACAGACCAATTTGAGAACCTCCTCCTTTTTGAAAGTCGGTTGAAAATAAGAGGAAAAACTAAAACCTATTCATTTTTAACCGACTTCAAAAAAAGGAGGAGGTTTCTCAATTCGACCGTATATATATAATATATATATATATATACGGTCGAATTGAGTTTTTTTTTTTTTTTTTTTTTTTTTTTTTTTTTTTTTTTTTTTTTTAATGTTTGTTCGGGGATAACTTCGTCATTTATGCACCGATTTTGATTATTCTTTTTTTGTTCGAAAGGAGATATCCCAAGTGTGGTACCATGGTAATTTTATCGAGGTCTGATAAGTATCTCCAGAGATATTGAGATAAACATCTCAAAATTGGTACTGAAAATGAACATTGAAGTCGGTTCTTTTTTAGTTTTTAAACGATATTATTTAATGCATTTTTAGTAATTCCTATTTGAAGTGCAGGTTTTAGTTTTTACGCTGCCAATTGTTTTCAGTAATAATTTCGAAGTGTTTATATCCATATCTCTGGAGATACTTATCCGATCTCGTGTATGAGATATATTTCATCAAATAATATAATAATGAATAAACAACGGGTTGCACTGAGAGCCGGCAGAAGTGAAAACTTTAACATTAACGTTGTGCATTTGGTCTATTCTCCCTCCGTCTTACGAATTTTAGATCAGGTCACGTGTCCTGACGCGAGTTTAACATTTTTTAACCATCCAAAAAGTTCACAACACCACTAAAGAAGTTTTCGCTCCAATAATAATAATAATAATGCCAGAGAAGCCGTACACTGTAAAAATTACTAACATTTTACCGATAGGTCCAATCTCTAGCCTCATTTTTGTATTGTCTACTAAATAACTCAGTACGTCTTGAATATTGCTACACTTTTAAATGTAATTTCCCTGTTCTGTGGCTTCGCCGAGCTTAATAAACTGGCCAAGTGCAAGTCGGACTCGCACTGGTAGGGTTCCGTACCCCACTACAGTACTCGTATTTTATAAGATCGAGCAAAAAATACCACTATCATTTTTTGCCAGCAAAAAATTATAATTAACAAACATTTTATTTTTTATAACGCCATCTACCGTCTAATAAAGGAGTTAGGGACCGGCATTAAATATAACGCCATCTATGGACGTTATATAGAAATGCCGAAAAAAACATGTTTTTTGTATGGGGACCCCCTATTATTTTTTCTGTTTTTAGTATTTGTTGTTATAGCGGCAATAGAAATACATCATCTGTGAAAGTTTCAACCGTCTAACTATCACGGTTCATGAGATACAGCGTGGTGACAGACAGACAGACAGACAGACAGACAGACAGACGGACAGCGGAGTCTTAGTAATAGGGTCCCGTTTTACCCTTTGGGTACGGAACCCTAAAAAGAGAGCCATAATAGTAATATTCGTATGACATCAGAGTACATATTTCTATTTGTTTTACAGCCTTCAAGTATATTTTGTGAATTCTGTCGCCAACGTTCATACCACGTTGAAAACACCGGTTCTCGTCCGATCACCGAAGTTAAGCAACGTCGGGCGTGGTCAGTACTTGGATGGGTGACCGCCTGGGAACACCACGTAATGTTGGCTTTTTGTTGTTGGCTTTATGAAAAAATGAAAATGAAAAATACTTTATTTACAACAATAGAACAATATACAATAATACAAATAGACTTAAGGTTAATTCGCTATTAGGTACTACAATAATTAAAATCTAAGGCTGCTTAATTTAAACAAAAGTGACAATAATTTATGATCTTCACACTAGGCAAGCCTTTTTGATTTTAATGATCTTCACACTAGGCAAGCCTAGGCTGTATCGTGAAAACCTGCTACGATTTACATAGCTGTATTTGACATTGTAGTCATACTATTTCAACGAAATGCATATTTTACTATAGTTCATAAGAACTAGGCAACAGGTACACAATATTTGTGATAGGGTTAGTAGTATATTAACAATAAAGTAATAATAGTCATCAAAATCAGAAATATATAAGAATGTAATTCAATATAAATGATTAGAATGTACCTATAGTTATGTGTCTAAGTAATATACTAGTGAATTTATATGTAAAAATTGATGTTATAAAGAATGTAATATCAGAAATTTGTCTATTTATTATATAACTGATTCTATGAATTCAGTTCGATTATTTATTTTTCAACCGACTTCCAAAAAGAAGGAGGTTCTCAATTCATCTGTATGTTTTTTTTTTGTATGTTACGCGATTACTCCGTCAATTGTGAACCGAATTGAATGATTTTTTTTAATCATTGTAATTTTATCGAGATCTGATATCTCCAGAGATATGACGATAAACGTCTCAAACTTGCTACTTATCAGTAGCAAGACGCAGATCATCAGATCAGTAGCAAAAGCAGACGGACAATCAGTTCCATTCGGAATATGATTTGTACTGCAATTAGTCTGCGTTTTTATTTATTTATTATGTTTCATTATTTCACAGTTTTTTGGATAATAATTGTCTGAAGTACTGAAACATGCACTGGGTTGCGGGTGCACGTAATATTACGGTTGGCAACCCTACATTAATCAGGGGAATTAAACATGTGTTTTAAGTGTGACGTTCGACGTCTAGATGAAAGCTGAATGGCTCAATACAATGTTTTTTTTTTGTAAATTCAAAGCTATGTTTCTTAAAGTTTATTAAAGTTATGTTTCTGTTATATCTATAATATTTTTTATTGAATATGATCTGTTTAATGTAATTTGACGTGTGTAAGTGCAAATTTTTAATTTGCCCATATACTGAATAAATGCTTTGACTTTTGACTTTTGACTGAAATTGACTCGCGGGGCATTGAAGTCGGTTGTTTTAGTTTTAAACTAAGTGTAAGTATGTTTGTTACTTTATCACGCTAAAACTACTCACCCGATTGAGCTGAAATTTGGGATGTAGATAGCCTAGACCGTGGAATACCACATATAGGATACTTTTTATGCCGATATTCCCACGGGAACTATATCTACGCGGGTAAAACCGCGGGACACAGCTAGTATTTTATAAGATCGAGAAAAAAATGCTGAAAAGTCACGTTCATTGTATACACCCCTTAACTTTTAATAACATTTTGATGTTTGGTGTCAAAGCAACCGTAGATAGATAGATCGATCAACACTTTATTGCACTTAAGAAATAAATATATATTAATTCACAAGTAATTAGATCAAATAAATACAATCTCTCTCTCTCTGTATCTAAATCTATCGCTAAGCAACGATCTATTTCAGGCAACTAACTTTGTTTTATACATAAAGATGTAGGCAGTATTAATATACGCACATATCTACCAACTTTCAATAAGAAGGAGGTTCTCAAATTGGTCTGTAAGTTTTTTTTTGGTTCTTTTTTACACGTTTACTCCGCCAATTGTGAACCGATTTGAATTATTACTTTTTAGGGTTCCGTAGTCCTGACAAGGAACCCTTATAGTTTCGTCATGTCCGTCTGTCTGTCTGTCTGAGGTTTTGCTAAGAGACCGCTAATACTAGAAAGCTGTAATTTTGTGGGGGGTATGTAAATGAATGACGCCGACAAAGCGCTGAAATAAAATTTTGAAAATATTTTTTTTTAGGGTAGCTCCCCTATAATATATAATATATATAATATAATCGAGAAGTGGGGATGATTTTTTTTTCATCGTCTACCCCATCGTGTGGGTCGTCGAATAAATCTTTTAAAATGAATAAAGAGTCGCTAATACCGAATCGATTGAATGCTCCATTTACGAAATATTAAACTTTAAAGTGCAAATTTTTGTTCCAGTAGGGCGTCCCCCCCCCCCCACCTCTAAAAGCTAAACTTGGCTTGAAAAAACTGGAAAAATTCGTGATAATAGCGCATTTTATGAACTTTAAAGGAAAATTATAGCGGTTAAGATAACTTTATTAGTTTAGCAGTAATAGTCGTTGAACTTGGGTGTTGAATAATTTTGTACCAAATACAAATCCTTGGAATAAATCCTTTAAAGTGACATAGACGGAGTACCTTGTTGCTTATTTATAACGGGTAAAGACTTGCATTGAATAACATGCTACTACGGAACCCTACACTGCGCGTGGCCCGACACGCACTTGGCCGGTTATTTTAATTAGTAGAGTAAATCGCCAAGGTGGTCCCATTGTAAAGTCATCGAAATTGGATGGAGTATCATGCGCGCTGGTGTTTAGGCAAAAAATGGTATTATACATACAATATTACATACATACATACATACATACATATATACAATCATGCCTTTTCCCCGTTAGTATAGGCAGAGACTACTTCTTTCCACATGCTACGATCCTGACGTACCTCCTCCGCTTCTACCACTTTCATGAGCGCCTTCATACATGCTCGCCGGTTATAGGTACTTTTGACTTGACCTTTTTAGGATTCCGTACCCAAAGGGTAAAACGGGACCCTATTACTATGACTCCGCTGTCCGTCTGTCTGTCTGTCTGTCTGTCCGTCTGTCACCAGGCTGTATCTCATGAACCGTGATAGTTAGACAGTCGAAATTTTCACAGATGATGTATTTCTGTTGCCGCTATAACAACAAATACTAAAAATAGAATAAAAATAAAAATAATAGAGGGTCCCCATACAAGAAACGTGTTTTTTTCGGCATTTCACGCCATCTATAAACGCTTAGTTAGGTAAAAGTCCCATAGATGGCGTTATATTGAAATGTCGACCCCTAACTCCTTCGTTAGACGTCAGATGGCGTTATAAGAAACGAAATATTTATTAATTATTATTTTTGCTGGCGAAAAATGATAGTGGTATGTTTTGCTCGATCTTATAAAATACTGTAGTGTGGTACAGAACCCTACTAGTGCGAGTCCGAATTCCACTTGGCCAGTTTATTTTGAAACGTCTCCAGTAAACATACAATATTAGTCTTCAGAATATCACAAAAAAAATTTTTTTATCGTTTACAAAACAAAAAAAAACTTTGAAACACTATTTATTTTCAGTAGTAATTTTGAAGTGTTTATGGTGATGCCATACAATCTCTAGCCTCGTTATTACATTACCTACTAATATAATTCAGTACGTCTTATATATTAAATTTCCCTATCCTGTGGCCTCACCGAGCTTAGAAAATGAGAGCCATGGTAGTAATAATATTCGTATAACATCATGGTATTTCTATTTGTTTTACAGCCTTCAAGTATATTTTGCGATTACTATCGCCAACGTTCATACCACGTTGAAAACACCGGTTCTCGTCCGATCACCGAAGTTAAGCAACGTCGGGCGTGGTCAGTACTTGGATGGGTGACCGCCTGGGAACACCACGTAATGTTGGCTTTTTGTTAGTTTCGCATTTAATTAAATTTTTTTTACGACATAAGGGCAAGCACGACGCTTGCCTGATGGTAAGAGATGATGTCTACCTATTACATATACAGTGGCATGCAAAATTCTGGCAGTCCAGAATTATAGATACAATTAGAGCAAGACTTTTGTTGTATGAATCTATAACAGATACTTGACTTATTTACAGATATTTTTTTTCACACCGTTGTGATTTTACCAACCATAATATTACGGGTTGTATCATTTTGTTTTTTGTGTTTTTACCGTACCTCGGTTGCCTGGAATATATAATAGATCACTGTTTAGCCATAAGGCCCCCGATTGAACGTATTTGATCTAATTGTTTGTAAATTATTACGTTTATCTTAAGTGCAAAAAAGTTGATCTATCTACGGTAGCTACCATAGCAACCGTAGATAGATCAACACTTTTTTGCAAACACAAAACAAAACAAAACATTCAATTTTTTTAAAGTTAAGGGGTGTATTAAATGAACGTGACTTTTTCAATATGTTTTGCTATATCTCATAAAATACTAGCTGTGCCACGCGGTTTTACCTGCGTAGTTATCGTTCCCGTGCGAATACCCGGTATCTTTGGGTACGCAGATGACAGCACTGTTGTAGAGAGTTATACATCCAACGCACGAACCAGTGCATTACAAATCCAGTCTCATAGAGAAGCGATGGTCCAACGCTTGAACTTTTCTTTGAAGGCAGTCTCTGATTAGGGCGATGCCAATCTGGTCAAGTTCAATGCTGCGAAAACCCAGGCGTGTCTTTTCTCCGCTAAACGGAGCCCATTTCTACTGGCTCCTACTTTCCGGGATGTGTCCGTTCCGATAAGTAACAATCTCGAGCTTCTTGGCATCTCTTTGACACCAACTCTCAATTTCGGCTCTTATATTGAGTCTAGAGCCCAGCTAGCCTCAAAAAAGCTTGGCATTTTGGCTAAGGTGAGACGGTACTTCACACCGGGACAGTTGCTTAATCTTTACCAAGCACAAGTCCGGCCGTGTATGGAGTACTGTTCTCACCTTTGGGATGGTTCTGCTAAATACCAGCTGGAGACACTGGAAGCTATTGAGAGGAGAGCCAAAAAACTCATCAGCGATGACCTATTAGTAAGCAAGAGACTCCAGAGTCTCGCGCATCGCCGCAAAGTCGCTTGTTTATCGGTTTTCTATCGGATACATTTCGGAGAGTGTGCAATGGAACTGCATGATTTGATTCCACCATCCCCATTTTATAATCGGACATCCAGAGACATTAAAAGGCGCCACCGATTTATGGTGGATATACCATCTACCCGAACGAAGCGATTTGCTTCTTCGTTCATCATACGAACCGCTAAGGAATGGAATACCCTGCCTGAGTCCGTGTTTCCGATTAAGTACAATATGGGGGTCTTCAAATCGCGAGTGAATAGGTATCTTCTGGGTAAGCACGCTACATCATCGATCGCATCATCACTTAACATCAGGTGAGATAGTGATCAAGTGCTACCCAGTTCGGTATAAAAAAAATATATATATAAAGTACCCTATGTCTAAGTTATCTACATACTAAATTTCAGCTCACTACGTTGTGTAATCCAAGATCTGTAGATTGTACTATGGTACGAAACCCTACGAGTGCGAGTCCGACTTGCACTTGGCCAGTTTATTATTTTGGGTAGAAACCTTCAAAATTATTTCTCGAACTTGACATTTCTTTTGTTCTGTTTTAGTACGTTTGCAAAATAGTCACACGATATGTGACCTACTATATAGATATCAAAATAACAATACTATTCACTTGACTTTGTGATGTCAGTCAAGAATGTTTCAATGATCTTAATAAGTTGGCGAGAGAGGCTCCAGATAAATTCGTAAGTAACTGCTCATTCTTATACAGCAAAAATGTTGCTCTAAAATGTTGCTCTAATTGTATCTAAAATGCGAAAACTAACAAAAAGCCAACATTACGTGGTGTTCCCAGGCGGTCACCCATCCAAGTACTGACCACGCCCGACGTTGCTTAACTTCGGTGATCGGACGAGAACCGGTGTTTTCAACGTGGTATGAACGTTGGCGACAGAATTCTCAAAATATACTTCAAGCCTGTAAAACAAATAGAAATATTTACTATGATGTCATACGAATATTCTATTATAGCACTCTTTTTTAGGCTCGGTGAAGGCACAGAACAGGGAAATCATCTTTATGGATGGTTTACATTATTCCAGTCCAGTGATCTAGCGAGTTTCCAGTCCAGTGCTGGACTGGATCAGTAACGTCTACATTATTCCAGTTTTTTAGAAGCCGTTGAAGTGTGAACACTACAGTGACAATGATTTCAAGAAGAGATCAGCACTGGAATGGCACTGGATTGGCCGTGTACATTATTCCAGTTGCACTGGATTGATCGCACTGGATTCAAAAGTAGACAGCGAATCCAGTTACTGGACTGGAATGCTTACTGGATTCAGTTCATTCCAGTGCCGGTTTACATTTTTCCAGTAAGCAATCCAGTACTGGACTGGATCGCTGGACTGGAATAATGTAAACCGGCCATTAAAAGTATAGCAATATCCAAGTTATATCCCAAGTGTGGTACCATGGTAATTTTATCGATGTCTGATAAGTATCTCTAGAGTAGTGAGATAAACATCTCAAAATTGCTACTAAAATGAATAGCGCGGCATTGAAGTCGGTTCTTTTTTAGTTTTTAAACGATATTATGTGGATGTATTGTCGAATAAAATCGTTTTTATTTAAAAATAATTATTTAATTTAAATGATGCTGAACTAGAACAATTCATTCATGACATACCACAAACAGCGTGGCAAAATACACCAGACATTAGTAAGAAATCTAAAGGTAACACATATCCAACATCTATATTGAACCTTATAACGGAAAAACGGAAGCAAAGGAAAATCTGGCACCACTCAAGATGTCCAGAAGATAAGAGAAAACTTAATAATCTCACGAAAAGAACAACAATGATGATTCAAGAACACAATGATGACTACACAAATAACTATTTACAAAATTTAACTAGTGAGCGTACCACGGATTATTCGCTATGGAAAGCTACAAAGAATCTAAGCCGGCCAGTTGCACAAGTTCCACCTCTAAAGGATATAAATAGCAGATGGGCAGTTAGTAACGAGCAAAAAGCAGCAAGATTTGCTACCCACCTTGAAACTATTTTTCAACCAAATGAAGGAGAACATAGCTCACTTCTACAGGATGATGAAAGTCTCCAAGAAGAAGAAACTAGCTTTAAACTAGCGACACCTAAAGAAATTATTAGACAAATAAAATATACTATAAGTCCTCGTAAAGCTCCTGGTTATGACCTTATATCAGGACAAATACTACACAACCTTCCAAAAAAAGCGGTAGTTAAATTAACCACCTTAATCAATGCTTCCCTTAGATTGAAATATGTGCCTAATTTATGGAAAGTAGCTGAAGTTATAATGATAGTAAAACCAGGAAAACCACCCAATGAAACTACGTCATACAGACCAATATCTCTGCTCCCCATAATGTCGAAGCTTTTTGAAAAGTTAGTCTTAAAAAGATTGAAGCCGATATTAGAAGAAGCTAAACTTATTCCAGAACACCAATTTGGTTTCCGAGAAAAACATTCCACAATTGACCAAGTACACAGAATCACAGATATTATTGAAAAGACACTGGAAGACAAAAAGGTCTGCTCAACTATATTCTTAGATGTGGCACAAGCTTTCGATAAAGTTTGGCACGAGGGCCTTATATATAAGCTACGAAAGAGTCTACCAAGATTCTTTGCAGATATTCTTGAATCCTACATCTCTAATAGAGAATTCAGAATAAGGCATGAAGATTCATACTCTGACGTCAAGGAAATAAAAGCTGGAGTACCGCAAGGAAGTGTTCTTGGTCCGGTCCTGTACCTTCTCTACACTTGCGATATTCCAGAGCTAGAAAATAACACCATAGCGACGTTTGCTGATGATACTGCGATAATGGCTGTAGGAAGTACCCATGCAGAAGCATCAGAAAAAGTCCAGAAAGCTGTTGATCAAATCTACGATTGGACAAGACACTGGAAAATCAAACTGAACGAATCTAAATCAATACATATAGATTTTAGTAACAAAAAACATAATTATTGCCCAGTCATTATCAACGGGAACCAAATCCCCTACCATAATACGGCCAAATACCTTGGCATGACCCTTGACGTCAAGCTGCGCTGGAAAGCACACGTCAAGAAGAAAAGGGAAGAATTAGAGCTACGGTACAAAAGAATGTATTGGCTTCTTGGCAAACAGTCTAAGTTGTCAATACAAAACAAATTATTATTATACAAGCAAGTCCTAATGCCAGTATGGACCTATGGTATACAGTTATGGGGCTGTACCAAAAACAGCAATATATCAATTATACAGCGGTTCTAGAATAATGTATTGAGAGAAATCGCAATGGTCCCTTGGTACATCATACGAAAATTGAGACCGTCGTCAAAATTGTCCAAAAGTATGCAGAAGCTCACGAAAAAAGACTTCACCATCATGTGAATGTCGAGGCAATCCAGCCCCTTGACCATACAAACATAGTAAGAAGACTTAAGCGGACAAAACCGGTCGAACTAGTGTATAAAAATAAAGTTTAGTGATAAAGTGCTAATAGTGCTATACGTATGAACACTTGAACAATGTGTATACATCTTTATTAGAGAGAAAAGTGTCAATGGACACATTCTTAGTGTAGTTTATGTATACAGTTTAGGCTAAAGTAAAATTGCTTATTAGCCGAAAAGGCTAGATTGTAGTTACAAAAGGGACGTATTACTAACAAGTAATATGCTCTATAATACAAAAAAAAAAAATGGTCAGAGATCTTCTTTAAGTTTTCTAAATTGCTGAGAGTGAATAAGTATCTTTTGGGTAAGAGCCTACATCGTCGACCGCCTCATCACTTAACATCAGGTGAGATAGTGGTCAAACGCTACCCATATTCGCCTAAAAAAATGTCCAGCTAAGGTAGAAGCTCCAATTAGCAAAACCTTGAGAAAAGCAATCCTGAGAATAATTTAGCAGGGCTTAGCAGTATTCAGGACACTTCACACATAGTAGTGATAGGACTTCTGCTAGTCTGCCTGGGGCGGTCCCACCTGCACCACTTTGCCAGTTAATTCGTGAAATAGGAATGTTTTTCGGTTTGAATAGCAAAGTGTCCAGTAAAATTACAGGGCATGTGAGAGTTAACATCTTTATGTCTCGAGGCAACAGGCGCAGTGCAAAATTCTTCGAGAATTTCCGCTGTATCTGTAACAGGTAGATATATCATATCTTATTGCTAAGTGGTGAAACTGTGAATATCTTGAAAAAACATTATTTATTTCATCATCATCATCAGCCGGTGTCATGTCCACTGCTGGACATAGGCCTCTCCCAATGCGATGCGCCACTGAGCCCGATCTTCGGCTCTTCCTTTCCAGTCACTGCCCACCGCATAGCGTATGTCGTCGCTCCACCTGGTCGCAGGACGTCCTACGCTACGTTTGCCGATTCGCGGTCTCCCCACTCCAGGACAAGTCAACGGTTATCAGACTTTTTTTTTTTTTTTTTAACCCAGGAAAATCCTTTATGATACCACTCGCCCGGAGGAGCGAGATGGTTATGTGGGAGTCACTTCCAGAAGGGCAGTATACCCACTAAAAACCCGGGGGCGAGCAGTCCTCCGCCGAGATGGGGCAAGATGGGGCCGCGCTATAGTATTCTCCATCTTGCCCCGGTTAGCGGCAGATATGACCAGCCCACTGCCACTTCAGTTCACTAAGCCGTTGAGCTACGTCGATAACTTTAGTTCTCTGGCGAATTACTTCGTTCCGGATTCGTTCCCGCAGAGAAATACCGAGCATAGCTCACTCCATAATAGCTCGCTGAGCGACTTTAAATTGATCATTTGTAAATGCGTTATACGTAGTAATAAAACATGTTTTTACATTTTTGTTTCTTAAACCTTGTCTTAACCAATTTTTGTAGTCGTTTTTAACGAATGTATAGTATAGAATTGGCACAATAAAATAAAATGAATTAATATATTTTATATATTTTTAATTACTTAATATATATTTTCAACCTTATAAGATGTTAAGTTTATTCATTGCTTTAAAGTGCTATAAATTATGTTATTTAATATTATTTGTACGCCTTCATAGGCAAAACATGAATGTACATCATAATTATATTGTACCAAATTGCATACATCATACTTGTATGCATACTCATGTTTATGGACAAATAAATTATCATTATCTTTATCATTACACGATAAGGATCAATTTTTTGGAGTTATTATTATTTCTTTTAAGGTACGGACAGCGTCCTGTGCAGCGTCCTGTGTTCGCGATCTAGGCGGCGATCAGGTAGCGCAGTAGTATTTGTACCGACTGGTTCACACCAAGCGCGATCAGAAAACAATTGAAAAGTACTGATATCGCGCCCGCAGATCGCAGGACGCCGCGGTGTGGCCGTACCTTAAGACAAAGAAGTTTATCTTCTTAACTGCGTACTGATAGGTATATACCAATGCCTTCGGAAAGCTATTGTACTACACACATTTTTTTTAATACATAATTATACGCACAGTGCGTGAGCTGTGATTGAATAATTAGGATAAGTAGTTTAAAAACTAAAACAACCGACTTCAATGCCCCGCGAGTCAATTTCAGTAGCAAGTTTGAGACGTTTATCGTCATATCTCTGGAGATACTAATCCAGATCTCGTTTGTATGAAAAACAAAGTTATATTTGCGGTTGCTATCTAATATATCTCATAAACTGCTCACTGTATTTCGTTCAAACCAATTTTCGTTAAAAGTGTTTATTGAGATCTACAGCATATATATTTTTTTGATTTTTCACTCCCTTACTTTGCGGGGGGACGCACATTTTACCACTTTCTTTTCAAATGATTCATCTTTCAAATGATTAACTGAAATAAAAAGGTTTTAGGAATCTTATGTCATTTTTAAAGACCTATCCATAGACACCCCGCACGTATAGGTTTGATTTTTTTTTGTTTCAGTTCCATACAAGCTCGTATATGGGGAGCCCCGATTAATATTTTTTTTTAAATAAAATTCGTAAGCGGTTCACAGAATACACCTTCCTACCAAGTTTCAACTGTGTAGTCTTAATTGATTCGGAATAATGCGGTTGTGACATAAGGACAGACAGACAAATAGACATGATGAATCTATAAGGGTTCCGTTTTTTGCCATTCGGCTACGGAACTCTAAAAAGGGTCTGGGTGTGTACGACTGATTTAGGCTGATACTTAACAATGATGATAATGTTAAGGCACATGATAGAATAGATTCCCGGAAACCTATCAGGAACATAGCTGTCAGATTAACTACATTTTTTTACGGCAGCTTTTGAGCACTATCTCGCTCGATGTAAAGTGAAGATGTACGACGGCGTTATTATGACAGATAACAATTTTAAACTGTATCAAGAATTGGTAAAACTGGCCCTAAAATTATTAAAATATTTAAATTCGCATGTTTACAATCCTTACACAATCAGTTTAGTAAATAGCAGTTTCGTATTTAATACATATAGCGCCATCTTGTATTCAGTAGCCAAACAAACAAATAATTTAAAATTTCTGCAATAGCGCCATCTATTGATAAATAGCTATACTACATTCCGAACTACATTGTTGTGTTCACATAAAACTAAAACTTATACAAGTACTGAGGTTAACTGATAGATGACACATATTTAAATAAATATGTTAGTTTCATTTATTGTCATTAGAGATGGCGCTTTTATAACAAATAGCCAACTTATTAAGAGCATAACATCGACTTCACAACAATTGAAGTCGAATGAAGTCGATGGAGCAAAATTATAAGAAAACACAAAAATTACAAAAATAATGTGTTTTATTTAGTATTTACCATTTCGACTCAATAAACTAAAAGATGAACATCTTCCAAAAATCTAATAAATTACTCTAATCTAAATGGCGCAAATATCCCAATTTCTAGTCTGCCTGGGGCGGTACCACCACTTTGTCATGCCTTTCGGTTTGTATGCCAAGGTATAGAATAAAAACAACAGCTAAAGGCCACACTTTAGGTTACAAAAAAGATTATAAGTCTTACGCTTAGGTACTCAGCAAAAAACCGTGTGCAAAGCTTGCCGCCGAGGTCTTGTGGTACGAATACGAAAGCACAAAGAAAGTTTTTTTTATATCTTATAGACTAGCGTTTAACCACTATCTCACCTGTTGGTAGGTGATGATGCGGTCGAGGATGGTAAGCACGCTAGGCCTAGAATGGGAACTGGCTTTCAAGGATAGCTTCCGGAACACATTAGATGTTTTGGCGACAGATTTCCGAAATCCGCGAACAAACATTAAAAAAAAATACCTCCTTTTTTTGAAGTCGGTTAAAAACCAAATAAATATTTACCCATGCAAGCATGTGCTAAGCTAACACACACACACACACACACTCAAGAGGAATAATACTAAGCAATGTTACATAATATGAGTTATTTTACTAATTTAATTAATTTATTGGTAAGGAATGAAATAAGACAACGTATAAAATATAAGTATCTTCGATTATTATTAGTATTATTATTTAATTAGTACCTAGTTATACCACCCACATGTTCCAATCGCCCTATCTTTTTAGCAGCATAAGCAATTTACGGGTGGTCACACCATGCTTGCGTTCCACGAACCGGACGCGATAGAGCTATCGCTCTAATGCTGATTAATCATAACACGGTGCTCTCCTCGTACTTTTAAGTTCTAATATTAAGTCAGTCTGTAATTAGTCGCCGTAAGAATCACATGTATTAAATCATAATTGAATTTAATTCTTTTTGTGTATTTTTTAAAAACCGAACCACGGCTCTTTTATTCTTTCGTTATTCTTAAGTTTTTAAGTAGTTCTTAAGTTCTGTATTTGTAATTGTGTGTTAAAATAAGCAACTTTTGTGTAAACTAAGCTAAACCAATTATATACGAAGATGTCGACGGATAAAATTCAGCCTATTCCAAAGGAAATTTTATGTATAGTTCCGAAATATGACGGAGATGAAAAGTTATTAAACCTTTTCATCTCAAAATGTGAATTTGTGCTCAGTGGTAGTAGAATAGAGGGAAACAGAGCCCACGAGCTCTATCTTTTCCATGCAAGTAGTAGTAAACTTATAGGTAGAGCCGCGGCGCTACTAAGCGATAATCCAAACATCTTAACATGGGAACAATTAAAAGATATACTTACCCAACATTTCGGCGACCTGCGCTCGGAAAAGTGTATAGCTATAGAGCTAGAAACCATAAAAATTAAACAAGGAGAGTCATACATATAATTTTGCCAGAGAATTCAAAATGTCCGAAGCGCTTTGTTTGCAAAAGTAAATAGACTTGTCGATGAGGGAATAAAAGCAGCTAAGATGATTATTTATAATAATACAGCTTTGAATATATTTCTGTATAACTTGCCAGAAGATCTCATCCGCATAGTGCGTTTAAAAGGTTGCTCAAATCTTGAGAGCGCATTAAGCATAGTTACCGAAGAGGTGAACTTTCAGTTCCAGTACAACGCAAAAAATAAATTAGCAAAACAAAACTTACCGGCTCCACTCAATTCACAAAACGCGTTTAGACCATTACCCATGGCCCAAGGTTTTATGAAACCCGCATTTAATTCAGCACCCCCAAATACTAATTTCAAATTCGGTATTCCACAAAACAGTAATTTGAAATTCGGTATCCCTCAGAATCAAGGATTTCGACCACAGTTTTCACAACCGAATAGATTTTTAGCGCCGCAAGGTCAATTTAGACCACCTCAAAATCAGTACCAGCATAATTTCGGTCAAGCGCCTTTCCAGCAATCGCGTGTGCCGTTTCAACAGCCGCGTGCACCATTCCAACATGGTGCATTTAAGTTTGGTATCCCCCACCAGCAAGGCTTTAAATTCGGCATACCAAATCAAACTCAATTTAACTCAAACCAAAATAAATTCGGAAGTTAAAAACCAACAACAGGCACCCAGGTTTCAGGATACGGATGTATCAATGCGCACTGCACCTGTAAGACAAAACATGATAGCAAACGATTTATATTACATGGAAGAGCCAAGCCAATATCAGGAATACGCGTCCGAAATGAACTATGACGACGGTAATGCGTACGAATCATATAGTGAGTATATAGAGCAGCCGTCTGCGGAAGATTGCCACTATTTAGACAACTGTGTAGGCACTGAACTCGTGAACCCGGAACAGGACACTGAAAATTTTCAGGTATCAGCCTCGAAAAATCAGATGACGTAATACACTTAAATTATTGTGACAGTATTTTAAAATTGCCTCATATTTTGATACCGGAGATAAATTCAAAATTTCTCATAGATACAGGAAGTAGCCGTTCTTTTATCAGTCCCGCCAAGGCCGAAGAGTTCTTTAGTGACCACAAATATTACGAACCCTTTACGGTCGTTAGTACACATGCTCAAAGCATGCACAATGAGGTGATTCACATCCCATTGTTAAAAACATTTAAAAGCACACAATTCCATAAATTTTACATTTATGACGTCGACGGACGATACGACGGTTTAATAGGATCCGATTTGTTAAAAAAATTAGCTGCAAACATTGACATGAGTAACCAAATACTACAAACACATAATGCAGCAATTCCAATAATATATAATCCTCCTTATGAAGTTAATATCCCGCCACGATCTGAAACTCGAGTGCAAATCCCCACAAATGTACAACACGGAGATGCGATAGTAGATTATTTACAATTCGAAAACGGAGTGCGTATGCCGACAGCCCTTGTCAGGTGCGATAACTTTTTCGCTGACACGATTATACAGAACGTTTAGAACGAGCAGACCACTATCACGTTTAAAGAACCATTTGAAGTGACCTTGTTTGAAAGTGAAGAATGTGAGGTAAACGTTGTGAGTGAAGATTGTATGATTGACGATGTTTTAAAAGAAAACTTAAACAAAATTCGGACAGAACATATGAATAAAGAAGAACGAGACGCTGTAACCAAGTTATGTTACGAATATAGGGATATATTCTTTAGCGATCAGTTGCCACTATCTTTCACAGACCAAGTAAAACACAACATTAGAACCGTAAATGAAGACCCAATCTATATTCGACCCTATAGACACCCACCTTGCCAAAATGAAGAGATACAGAAGCAGGTCGATAAACTTTTAGAAGATAACGTTATTCAAAATTCTCATTCACCTTGGAGCGCACCAGTACACCTGGTCCCCAAGAAATTAGACGCGTCTGGAGAAAGAAAGTATAGGATGGTGATCGATTATCGCCGTCTTAACGAAATCACAGTGGACGATAAGTACCCGCTGCCTAATATAACGGACCTCTTTGATAAGCTAGGTAAATCCCAATATTTTAGCACTCTTGACCTCGCAAGTGGCTACCACCAAATTGAGGTAAATGAGACGGATAGAGCAAAAACAGCATTCACCACTCAATCCGGTCATTACGAGTTCAAAAGGATGCCGTTTGGTTTAAAAACGGCACCTGCTACATTTCAGAGGGCTATGGATAATGTGTTGCGAGGCCTTCAAGGTATGCACTGTCTTGTATATCTTGATGACATAATTATCTATTCATCTAGTCTTCAAGAACACATTGACAAACTCCGTAAAATATTTGATCGTCTTAGGGAAACTAATTTAAAAGTTACTCTAGATAAATGTGAGTTCCTGAGGAAAGAGGTCCTGTATTTAGGTCATACTATCACCAAAAACGGTCTCATGCCTAAAGACGATAAAATTAAAGCCGTCATGGACTTCCCGTTACCACGAACAGCCACTGAAGTCAAGAGTTTCCTTGGTTTAGTGGGATATTACAGGAAATTCATAAAAGATTTCTCTAAATTGACCCAACCATTAACGTCGTGTCTTAAGAAGAAAAATAAAATAGATTACACTAAACAAGAATACATAGATGCATTCGAAAAGTGCAAAGAACTATTGACTAACGCACCGCTTTTACAGTTCCCCGACTTTTCAAAACCATTTGTCCTTACGACAGATGCTTCCAACTATGCACTAGGCGCTGTCCTTTCACAAGGACCCGTTGGTAGCGACAAGCCAATAGCTTACGCAAGTCGCACCCTAAATGACGCTGAAACCCGATACAGCACGATCGAGAAGGAGCTTTTGGCCATAGTATGGGCCACAAAGCATTTTAGGCCATATTTATATGGAAAGAAGTTCATCATCTACACGGATCATAGGCCACTTGCATAGTTAAATTCGATAAAGGAACCCAATAGTAAGTTAACGCGGTGGAAATTGCGTTTAGGAGAATTCAACTACGACATTGTGTACAAAAATTGTAGACAAAATTGTAACGCGGACGCATTATCACGTATCAAAGTAAACGCTTTAGGCGAAAATGACGACGTTTCAATGAAAGTCAATTTGGATGAAAAAGAACAAAAACTCCAACGTCATTTAGGTGAAGTGACGCGAAAAATTACGCGATTGGCTAATCAAGATAACAACCCTCCTCGCGCATCTATATCACGCCAACAAACGCCATCTCCAATATTAATTTCATCTTCTGATTCCGAGAAAACTATAAGCATCCCATCACTAGATCGCCATGGTCGACGATCCCCATATTCTATTCCATCTGTGAATAGCAGTACCGCAACTGCGTCTGAAGCTCCAAGTAGCGATAGTATAGAAGACACCATACATTCAGCCCGCGACATGGACACGGACGGCATGCTTATATTACAGGAGGCTGTAGACACTAAGCCCAATCAGGTGCTTGTGTTTACCTGGAACAGAAATGAGTTATCAGTTAAAAATGTATCTAGAGCTAAGCAAAAAATACTAGAAATACACTTACCTGTCGATAACCCGGATCTTATAAAAAGGTTTCTAAAAGAATATATTAGGCCTAAAATCAAATACTTCTTTTACTTTGAAGACGAAAGACACCGCAAACAATTCTCAGAAGTTACTATATCACTCTTCCAAAAGGGAACAATGAAATTTTACGAATGCACTAAGAGGGTTATTCACGTATATAACGAAAACGAACAGCGAGATATTGTAATTAAATATCATGAAGGAAAAAGTAGCCATAGGGGAATCAAAGAGACGTTAGTACATCTTAAACGAACCTTTTACTGGAATAACATGGAACAAGTAGTTGCGAGTGTTATTAATGCATGTGACATTTGTAAAAGAATGAAGTATGAGCGAAAACCGATCAAACCAGTTATCTCAAACACAAACCAGACCATTTCAGGAATTGTTTATCGACACCTTTTCAATCGAAGGACGATATTACCTCACAATAGTTGACGCCTTCAGCAAGCTCGGACAGGCGATTGAGATTAGTACTAAATCCACTCCGGAAGTAGTAAGAGGTCTGCTAAAGTACTTCTCACAATACGGTGTTCCCACCAATATTAGTTCCGATCCTGGTGTAGAGTTTAATAATACATTAATCAAGGAAATGCTGTCATTTTACAAAATCGATCTGCATATCAGTACCCCACATAACCCGAACTCTATGGGGATAGATTCACTCACTCACTCACTTGAGAGATTTCACTCCACACTCATAGAGATATATAGAATAGCTAAATACGAACGCAAAATAACGGACGCTGCGTCTGTAATAACGTATGCAGTAATGTCCTATAATCATACGATCCATTCTGCTACGGGCCTTACGCCCTTGGAAGTGGTTTTTGGTCACACCGAAGCAAATGGCGTGTTCCATGTAGATTTTAATAAACAATTTACACAACAGTTGGTTAAGGAACATGTTAGAAAAACAAAATACCTGTATGAGTATTTGACAGATAAGATGATTGAGAAAAAGATGAATGTAAGAAAGAAACATGGTGGAGAAACTGAGTTTGTCATCGATGTAGGTGACACTGTTTTCATCAAAGGAGTTAATACTAGGCGTAGCAAGGACAAGCCACGATACCAAAAAGCTAAAATTATCGGAAGCATAGAAAGAAACATTGTACCCGTTTCTACACAAAATAGGAATACCAAAGTCCCAATTAAAGACATTAGGCGTCCTCCACAGGTTAGTGCTTCTGGCGGTCCAAGTGATCCACAGCCAGGCCCTTCATCTGCAGTCGATTGACAAGAATCCAGGACTGTTACCTGTGAAGAAAGGTCAAGCTACTGTCAGCCACGATCAATGGACCGTTATTAAAGTATTAGATTTAAAGTTAATTTACGATCAGTTAGTTTTAAATATAGATAACTACAGGCAATTAAAGAAGCAAGTTCAAAGTTGTTTTGATGTCAATACTTTCGATTCAGACTTTACTGAAGTCGATATACAAACCGAATATATCATGAATATAACAATAGAAAAGTTTAAACAACTAGTTTCCACATCGATAAGAGTTAGGCGTGGTTTAATCAATCCTCTTGGTTCCCTAATAAAAACAATAACGGGAAATCTCGACCAAGATGATGCTGTTAGGTACGAAAAGTTAATGTAAGAATTAAAAACTAAACAAGATAGGATAGCTCAGAAAATGACAATTGTTACGGAAATTGTTGGCACATTTACAAAAATTAGCAACACGACTAAAAACAATTTCATTCAAATAAACGAAAGTCTCAATGACATTAATCGTAGTTTAAATACTTCAAAGACACTTCAAATTGGCAATAAAATAATTCATGTTTATAATATTTTCACAAATAACTTTCAGACAATTTACATGAGATTGAATGAAATTGAGACAGACGTTGCTCTTTCTAGAATAAGGTTATTACACCAGGCAGTTGTAGATACTAATGAATTAATTGTATTGTTACAAGAGATAGAGAAGACCGAGACATTAGTGTATCCAGTAAATGTAGAGAACATTCAGAAAATAGAACAATGTATAGAAATAAGAGCATACTTCAAACAAAATCAAATAAAATTTATTATGCAGATTCCATTAATTAGAAACGAACTTTTTAACTACTTTAAGATGATCCCTTTGCCTATGCATAATAGCAATAACGGCCTCACTTCCCCTCCTTGTGAAAGGTTTAAAGACCAAGCCGCTCTCCCAGCCATGCCGAGAAATCGACGTCGCCCGTTTTCTATGTTATGAGAACGACGTATCACCAATAGTTGAAGACAGCTGCATAACAGAACTTATGAGATTTTCCACAAATATTTCGAGTTGCCACCCGGTTGGAACCGGGTGGCAACGGTTAACATCGACAACGTCAAGGTTGAACTAATTCAGCCCAATCGCTGGATAGTTTACGCGAAAGCTGAAACTCTACTCACTAAGTATTGTGAAAACGAGATAACACAAGAAAACATCTGTGGGACGTACCTGTTGTTGATGGACGACAACTGTAGTGCCCAAATTAACAATTTCACATATTAAAAAGGCACCAAAAGCAAGGCAAAGATGTAACCTACACCCAGTTTACAGTTATCAACCTGCCGAAAATACCAACCAATTTTATTGATACTCAGAGAAAACCCGTTAATCTCAATGGAATTGATCTTGGCGATCTTCAAGTGTTAAATTACTTATTCCAGAGAAGTAAAAGTGAAATAATCAGTGTTAAAGAAAATGAGAAAAGTGTTTTTAGCAGTAAAAGTGTTAGTATAGGAAACATATTGTTTTGTGTAGTCTTAGCGATTTGTATTGTTTTGTTAGCCTGTAAGAAAATAATTTTTAAAATATCTATAGCATTTAAAACTCGAGATCATCCTCATTCCTCGGATAATCTCGAAGTTACGGAGGGAGGAGTTATACCACCCACATGCTCCAATCCTATCTTTTTAGCATCATAAGCAATTTACGGGTTGTCACACCATGCTTGCGTTCCACGAACCGGACGCGATAGAGCTATAGCTCTAATGCTGATTAATCATAACACGGTGCTCTCCTCGTACTTTTAAGTTCTAATATTAAGTCAGTCTGTAATTAGTCGCCGTAAGAATCACTTGTATTAAATCATAATTGAATTTAATTCTTTTTGTGTATTTTTTAAAAACCGAACCACGGCTCTTCCCAGTTTGACTACCTAATCAACTTAATTTGTATAGTTTAATGTAGGTAATAATATTATAATTACTTCATTTTGTTACCTCGGTTAGTAATAATTTTTGGAAGTGTTTATTTTCATAACTCTAAGATTATATATTGTGTAGCTATGAATCAAGAAAATTGTCACAGGTATTTATGTAAGTTAATACATGATGCGTAGATTACGAATAATTAATCATCAGTTATATTTTAAGTGTTAAATATGCTCATCACATACAGATTTTTCAACATGAGATACTCGAGTTTGTCACCCACCAGGCTCCCAAGATACAGGCTTAGCCGAGTTTGGGGCCCACAGTTATTGTATTGTTTTGTACCTACCTTCTTATGCAAATAAATAAATTGAAATTGAAATTGAAATTTGAGGGTGGTAGCTGGCCAGGCGGACACTAGATAGTGTCCTACCACCACGCGGGGGTTGTTGGTTTCTTAGTATTTCCTTCACCGGAGGGCCTCTGTGAAAAGCACACATACATTTTTCGATACAAAAACCCATTGGTGCACGCCGGGGATTGAACTCGGTACCTACCTCTGGCATCAAAGCCGACCGTTCTCCCGATTACGCCACCGGGCCCTCGAACTTAGTACCTCGCGAGGTACTATCGTATTCGTACCTCAAATACGTAATACTTACGTAGCCTACGCGAACTAACTATTATATAATCTGTGGTAGTAGATACTATTAATTTATACGAATTAATAAACCGACTGCAAAAAGGGAGGTGGTTCTGTATTTGTCTTGTGTTTCTATGTACTTGGACAATTATGTTCGTTTTAATGTACCTACAGCCATATTTATGTTGTTTACGAACCAATTTTAAGTTTCAACTATTTTTTTTTAATTTGCTTAGTAATAGTTTCAAAGTAAATCCCGTCCCATATCACAGAATAATGAATAGTACCCCATATTATCTTTTTTCAAACAACTTTTAAAAATCGCTTCGGGCGAGCTCACGATTTAGAGACGATTATCGTCTAGGGACTTCGAGCATTTACCAATGGAGATGTTAACGCGTTGTCGGCACGTGTGTAGCGAAATCGGGATTGATTTCTTTTTTTTATTTTTATTACTGATTTTGAGAGTATCGGCGGCATCTCGGATCAACGAATAGTCTATTGGACCACTGTTGCACGGTCAGTCACGTACTCAATGGCAGGGACGTGTGTTGAGTAGCCGATTTCATCCCTACAACCACTGTCCCGATATCGCCACTGATTTTAGAACCGTGTGTAGGCCGTGTAACGTAGTATAATATACCGTAGTATAATATACCGTAGTATAATATACCATAGTATAATATTACCGTGACGGCACTTTTAAACCGACTTCCAAAATGGTGGAGGTTCTCAATTCGTCTGTATGTTTTTTTATGTATGTTAAGCGATTACTCCGTCCGTCAAACGATTCGAATGATTCTTTTTTTAATCGGTAGGGTACATTTTTGAGGTGGTTCCCTTGTAATTCCATCGAGATCTGATAAGTATCTCGAGAGATATGACGATAAACGTCTCAAACTTGCTACTGAAACTGACTCGCGGGGCATGAAACTCGGATGTTTTAGTTTTAAAACTATCTTAATTTTTTCTACCACAAAACAAAATATATTTAACCGCTATATAGATGGCGGCACCATCGATTTTCATATTTCTGAATCGCGCAAGTGAAATTTTCCGCGTATGGAGGTGTGTCTACCAAATGCTACGTCATGTCGTTACCTTAATGAGACATTAAGATGTTAAAGTCTTGGTTTTTGTAAGCACAGCGCACTCATAGGTGTGATCTGTGTTTAAAATATATATTTAATAATGTAATATATGATAAATTTTATGAAATCTGATAGAATTGGTTACGTGACGTAAAACGTTACGACGACTTAAAAGACATTTTATTTAAATAATATTTTATACAGCCATTTCCGCCAAACTAGGTGATTATGATGATATTGTTAGCTAGTAGCTACTGCTCGCGACTTTGCTTGCATGTACTAAAAATTTTTAATAATTTGTAATATTCAGTAGTTATTTTTAGTTTTTAAACTTTTCCTGTTCTTTTATCTACATCGCAATTTTCTCATATTGTATTTTTTTCTCGCTACGTTTGGTCATGAACTTTTTTCTTACTTGCTTGTAATTTAATGGAGGAGCGGAAATGCCTATCACTTGTACTATTATTTATTCTGTACTATAAAACAGGTTTTTTTAAGCCAAGCGTAGATACACAGACAAAGGAGTAGAGTCTATTCTCCGTGCGTAGATATCAAAACATTACTATGCCAATTGCATCTACTTATGCACATATATATATATATATATATATATATATATATATATATATCTGTGTACTTATTTTAATATAAAAAATAAGTTCAAAAACTAAAACCCGACTACTGAAAAATCACACTCTAAAAAGTATGAAACAAGAAATTATTCTCACCTGAGATCGCTATGTACAAACTATTCAATATGTATCGTGTATTATATAAACAACTTACTTTTAATAAATATTTTATTGAATTTCATAATTTATATTCTTAGTGGTGCTCAGTGGATAGCTGTGGTCGTATGTCCGTCCGTCGTGGCTGTGTAACCGTAACAAAACAATACACTCTGCAAAGTAGCATACGACCACGGGTATGCACTGAGCACCACTAAGAATATTTATGAAATTCAGTAAAATATTTATTAAAAGTAAGTTGTTTATATAATACACGATACATATTGAATAGTTTGTACATAGCGATCTCCAGGTGAGAATATTTTCTTGTTTCATACTTTTTAGAGTGTGATCTTTCAGTAGTCGGGTTTTAGTTTTTGAACTTAGTTTTTATTTAAAGCATTTTGGGGTTTTTGCATAATTGTATACATTTCAATATAGTTACATAAATACACAGCGATCAACAAACACATAACCCTCCCAACTGCTTCTTTGCGACGCCATGGGGTAAAAATTAGTTTTCTTGACTTCGGCGGGATATATCTCGCCAACGCTACGCCCGCCAAAAATATGATGTACTAAACCCTATCTTCATTTTAAAATCCCTATTCAACGATACCACACACGATGGGGTGTAGTGAATTTTTTTTTTTAGTTCGTGCCCTCTAGAGGGCGTCACATTCAATTTGTTGTGACGTCACATAGCCTATAACTAGGAGACAAATAAGACGCGTCCAACGACACCTCATTTGTCAAATTATGATAAGTAGTTTAGAAGTTATGAGGGAACAGATGAACATATGAACATACATACAAACAAACATACATACATACATACATACTTACATACCCACATACCGGTCAAAAACATAACCCTCCTTTTTGTTTCGCTGTAGTCGGGTAAAATACAAATTTACTTTACTAAAAATACCAGCATATGGTGGTCTGTGGTATACTTTATATTTGCCGGCTTGCTTGTAATGCTGTTAGCTGTACTAAATAGCAGAATACGAGTAGTATAGCGTAGGTTGTCTGCAATGTGCTTAAGTTTGTATGGAGAAACAAGATTAGATAGTCTTTTCTAAATCCACCACTAAGAGGGTGAAATGGGGGTAACAAAGTGTGAATATCAATATTGTTTTGGATTGCGCTGGAATTTGGCATGCAGATAGTTATTACGAAGTTAGTTCCTTCTGAGAAAGTATTTTCCAAAATTCACCCCTGAAGGGGATGAAACGAGGGTTCAAAGTTTGTATGGAGAAACAAGATTAGATAGTATTTTCTATTCGAAACTGCATACAAGTGCTCCATTAAAAAAAAAGTAAATAAGTGTTTCAGGTTTTTTTTTAATTACACCCCTAAGAGGGTGAAATGGGGTAACAAAGTGTGAAAATCAATATTGTTTCGGATTGCGCTGAAATTTGGCATGCAGATAGTTATTACAACGTTAGTTACCTCTGAAAAAGGATTTTCCAAAATTCACCCCTGAAAGGGATGAAACGGGGGTTCAAAGTTTGTATGGAGAAACAAGATTAGGTAGTTTTTTCTATTCGAAACTTCATACAAGTGCTCCAGTAAAAAAAAGGCAAATACGTGTTTCAGGTTTTTTTTAAATCCACCCCTAATTGGGTGAAATGGGGGTAACAAAGTGTGAAAATCAATATTGTTTTGGATTGTGCTGAAATTTGGCATGCAGATAGTTATTACAACGTTAGTGCCCCCTGAAAATGGATTTTCCAAAATTCACCCCTGAAAGGGATGAAACGGGGGTTCAAAGTTTGTATGGAGAAACAAGATTAGATAGTCTTTTTATATTTGAAACTTAACACAAGTACTTAAGTAAGTAAATACGTGTTTCATGCTCTTTCGAAATTCCACCCCTAAAAGGGTGAAGAGGGGTAACAAAGTCTGAAATCAATATTGTTTCGGATTGCGCTGAAATTTGGCATGCAGATAGTTATTTTGACGAAAGAATTTTTCAAAATTCACTCTTAAAGGGGATGAAATGGGGGTTTCAAAGTTTGGATAGTCATTTTATTCGACATTTCACACAAGTACTTCTGTAAATAAATAAGTAAATACGAGTTTCAGACTTTTTAAAAATGCCACCCTAACAGGATAAACTGGGGTAACAAAGTCTAAAAATCAATATTGTTTCGGATTGCGCTGAAATATAGAATGCAGATAGTTATTAAGACGTAGGTATCTGCTCAGAAAAGATTTTCTAAAAATTCCTCCCATACGGAACGGGGAATCATAGTTTGTATGGCAAAACAAGATGAGATAAAGTACGTTTTGTAGGATTTTTTGAAATGGGGTGGGCAACAAAGTCTGAAACTTTGGGTTTTCGGGTTTTATAAATATGAATCCCGAATTGCCTTTGTTACGCGATAACTTGAAAACGGGTGAACCGATTTGGCTAATTCTTTTTGAAGTCTTTATTGATAGAATCGTTTTTACAAAAGAAAAGTTTTAAGTAAATAAAAGAAGTTTTTAACGCGGGCGAAGCCGCGGGACACTTCTAGTGTATATATATATTATACTAATTTTTACTGCTGTTATTAATTATTATTTGTTTCATCAATAATTTCACAATCGTATACTAGTTAAGCACGAAATTGTCACTAACCATAAATTACGTAAAATTAGTTATTGTCACTGTAATGGGGGTAAACATACCTCTGCAATACAGGCTTTTAGTCTAGCGCAGAGATATGTAGCTTTAGCAATAATAATATTGATAAAGTCTCATAAATATAATGTATCTATATTTAATTGTGCTTACTATTGTATTGTCATTCACTATGTTTGAAATTAATAAATTAAATTGAATTGAATTGAATTGAATATAGGATGGTAAGCACGCTAGGCCTAGAATGGTAACAGGCTCTCATGGATAGCTGCTGGTACACATTAGATAAATAAAGTAATGCTATAATCTTATATAATATGCATAATCCTATAAGGATTGTCTTTTTAATCGACTTCCAAAAAAGGAGGTTACTCAATTCGACAGTATATATACAGACAGTATATTTTTTGTTGGAAAGAAGATATTGTAAGGGTAGTACCATAGTAATTTCATCGAGATCTGATAAGTATCTCCAGAGATATGGAGATACACACCTCAAAATTGGTACTGAAAATTATTAGAGCGGCATTTGAAGTCGGTTCTTTTAGTTTTTTAAACGATCTTATTGTAACTGCTTATTCTCTCTAAGAAAAACGAATAACCAAAAATTAATAAACTGGCCAAGTGCAAGTCGGACTCGCACTCGTAGGGTTCGTTGCCACAGTACAATCGTACTTACATTTTAAAAGCGAAAGTGTGTGAGTGTGCACGTAACAATGTGTGTTATCTCTTCACGCTAAAACGTAAAACGACCCTACTGATTGAGCTGAAATGTGGTCTGTAGATAACCTACACCCTGGAATAACACATATAGGATACTTATGCCGATATTCCCACGGGAACTATATCTACGCGGGTAAAACCGCGGCGCACAGCTAGTATTTTATAAGATCGAACATAAATTGCTGAAAAGTCACGTTTATTGTATACACCCCTTAACTTTTAATAACAATTTAAGTTTTTGTTGTCAAAGCAACCGTAGATACGAGTAGATCGATCAACACTTTATTGCACTTAATAAATAAATATAATAATTACAAGTAGTTTTAATTAGATCAAATAAGTACAATCGGTGTATCTAAATCTATCGCTAAGCAAAGAGATCTTTCAGGCAACTGACTTTGTTTTATACATAAAGATGTAGGCAGTAATATAGCAATAATATACGCACATACTCGTATCTACCGACTTTCAACAAGGAGGAGGTTCTCAAATTGGTCTGTAAGTTTTTTTTTGGTACTTTGTTACGCGTTTACTCCGCCAATTGTGAACCGATTTGAACTATTACTTACTTTTTTTAATTAGTAGAGTAAATCTCCAAGGTGGTCTCATTGTAAAGTCATCGAAATTGGATGGAGTATCATGCGCGCTGGTGTTTAGGCAAAAAATGGTATTATACATACAATATTACATACATACATACAATCATGCCTTTTCCCCGTTAGTATAGGCAGAGACTACTTCTTTATAATATACATATATATTTATAATATATAACAGCATATATTTTTTTTAGATTTTTCACTCCCATACTTTAAAAGTTAGGGGGGGGGGGCATACATTTTACGACTTTAGACGCGCCTATCTTTCAAATGATTGACTTTGAGAAAAAATGATTTTAGAAACCTTAATATCATTTTTGAAGACCTATCCTTAGACACCCCACACGTATAGGATTGACGAATTTTTTTTTATCTTTCAGTTCCATGTATGGGATGTCCCCCCTTAAACTTTTATATTTTTGTATAAAAATCGGAAAGCGGTTTACAGAATACATCTACCTACCAAGTTTCAATTCTGTAGTCCGTCCTAGACATATGGACGGACAGACAGACATGACGAATCTATAAGGGTTCCGTTTTTTGCCATTCGGCTACGGAACCCTAAAAACGTTGCTCTATCTAATTGTATCTAAAATGCGAAAACTAACAAAAAGCCAACATTACGTGGTGTTCCCAGGCGGTCACCCATCCAAGTACTGACCACGCCCGACGTTGCTTAACTTCGGTGATCGGACGAGAACCGGTGTTTTCAACGTGGTATGAACGTTGGCGACAGAATTCACAAAATATACTTCAAGCCTGTAAAACAAATAGAAATATTTACTATGATGTCATACGAATATTCTATCATGGCTCTCTTTTTTAGGCTCAGTGAAGCCATAGAACAGGGAAATTACCTTTAAAAGTGTAGCAATATCCAAGACGTACTGAATTATTTAGAAGACAATACAATAACGAGGCTGGAGATTGGACCTATCGGTAAAATGTTTCTCGGACACGAAATCTGATAAGTGATAAGTATCTCCAGATCTTAAAGCGTTTATCTCCATATCGGAGATAAACGCTTTAAAATTAGCACTGAAATAAATACCGCGGCATTTAAAATCTTTTTTTCTTGTTTTGCAAACGATCATACATTATTTTTTGTGATTTCATGAAGACAAGTTTTCTTTTCAGTAAGAAGTACTATATTTTTAGTCCCTGCTTATTCTCTCTAAGAAAAAATAATAAGCAAAAATTAATAAACTGGCCAAGTGCAAGTCAGACTAGACTTATAGGGTTTCATTGGTACTAGAGTACAATCCTACTTCCTATCCTACTAATGTTATTAAGGTGAAAGTTTGTGAGTATGTTTGTTTGATACTTCTTCACACTAAAACAATTCTTACCGGTTTGAGCTGAAATTTGGTTTTTAGATAGCTTAGACCAGTCTTTCCCAAAGTGGGCGATAACGCCCCCTTGTGAGCGCTGGAAGCCTAGAGGTGGGACTTAATTTTGAATAGATAAATTATATTCTTAATAATGTAAAGTTGTGTTATTATTGCATAATGTTGATTATTGTTAATTTTGAATATATAATATACTCTTGATATTGTAAAGTTGCATTATTGTTGCTCTCTCTGGTAAGTAAAGTCTCGTTTAGAATATAGGTTTTATTAAACTCCAGGGGAGAATAATATGTAATTGTGGTTTTTAAGGTGAAAAATAAACTGGCTAAGTGCAAGTCGGACTTGCACTCGTAGGGTTCCGATTTCGTACCACACTACAATATTTTATAAAATAGAGCTAACAATGCTGAAAGAAATAACGTAATAAATTGATAAATCGATCTAGCTAGGTTTTCATTTTCAGAAAATGTTGTTTTATCCCTGTTTTCAGGTAAAGAAAAACTTCTACAATATAATTAGAACATGAAGGTAAATTTCGCCATAGTTACATTGTTATGATAGCTCAGTGGAAGATCGATCGGATGGCGATCAGAAGGACCCGGTTGGAGTCCAGACGAGATGATTAATTTTTCCAAGTTTGTTCTTTTGTGAGAGAATTATTGGGAGCCAAAACTTTACCTAAAACACGATTTACCAAAAAAAAATGCGAGCTAAGCTTCATCCAGATATTATTATATTATATTAACGTGTCAATTCCAAACATTTATTAAAACAGGAGCCGCGTGATTATTTCGCACAACGCCATCTTACGAACATCTAACGCCAACTACGTGAAAGTTAACACACAGGTAATTAATATTATTAATACAGTCAAACGTTCATAGATGGCGTTACAGTAAAATGTCGAAAAAACACGTTTCTTGTATGAGGACACCCTTTAATTTTTAACTTTATTCTGTTTTTAGTATTTGTTGTTATAGCGGCAACAAAATACATCATCTGTGAACATTTCAACTGTCTAACTATCACGGTTCATGAGATACAGCCTGGTGACAGACGGACAGACAGACAGACAGATGGACAGTGGAGTCTCAGTAATAGGGTTCCGTTGGTACTCCTTGGGTTCGGAACCCTAAAAATGGGGGGGCGCTACAAAATATGACTAATTTTCTTTTGTTTGAATGGGCGTTAGAAGAAATAAGTTTAAGAACCTCTGGCCTAGACCCTGGAATAACACATACATAGGGTACTAGGCTTTTTATCCCAATATTCCCACGGAAACGACGTCTACGCGGGTAAAACCGCGGGGCACACCTAGTATTTTATAAGATCTGCCAAAAAATGCTGAAAAAGTCACGTTCATTGTAACACCCTTGATTTAAAAAAAAACTCTGTTTTGTTAAAGCAGCCGTAGATAGATAGGATAGATCAACACATTTTTGCACTTAAGAAATAAACATAATAATTTACAAACAATTCGATCAAATAAGTACAATCGGCGGCCTTATCGCTAAGCAGTGATCTCTTCTAGGTTACCGAGGTACGGATGGAAACACAAACATAAAAAGGAAATACAACCTGTAATATTTTGGTTGGTAAAATCACAACGGTGTGAAAATTTCAAGTGTATATTTCATAAAATCGAGCGAAAAGCGCCAGGAAAAACACGTTTCTTGTATGGAGACCATTTTAATTTTTAACTTTACTCTGTTTTCATTATTTGTTGTCATAGCGGCCATATCAATACATGCTGTGTAAAAAATTCTTACGGTTCATAAGATCAAGCAAAAGCGCCAAAACTACACACGCTTCTTGTATGGGGACCCACTTTAGTTTTTGACTTTATTTGTACTATTCATTATTCTATGACTTTATTAAATTTTTAGTATTTTTTTGTTATAGCGCCCATAATAATACATACTTTGTGAAAATTTCATGTATCTACCTATTACGGTTAAGGAGTTACAGCCCTATGAATGGGAGACGGACGGACGGAGTACCATTTACTTTTATGTTGCAATACATAATTTGTCATTTTGTTATATGTATATCTTACAAGCTGGCATTTAATTTTATAAGATGGTGAGGTGAGCACACTAGGCCTGGAATAATCTGACTATACTATTTAGGTTAGATATTAAATCATAATATTCTGACTGGACCACCCAAACTCACTTCACTTCATTCATATAATCATAATCATAAAACATATATTTCTATATTTATTTACCGATTATTAACCCTACCAGAGTAAGGTTTTCAAAAACTGGAATTAGACTCATTTGAGTGTTCCCCTCCACGGAAATCTTTAGTAAAAGGCGAAAGATTTATACGTGTTGAAGGGAAACCAGAGTGACGTTATGGAGTGAACTCAAATTGGCTCACCTTTCCGCGGAGAATTTCGTTTGCGTGTTTCAGCGAGGGGCGCCCGATGTAAAGTGCCATCTAGCAGTTTATGCTAGTACTTATACAGATAAGAGCTACGACGTTTACATAACAACAGCTGGTATTTAACGTTGTTAGACATACACGCAGCGAATGTGAAAATTGTTTTTCCAGATGCGGAATTTAATTAATGCGTTGTAATAATCGTGAAAATATTAAGGATTCGCATATATCTGAAGATCCAATTAAGATAAAACAAAGCTGCAACACGAAATCCTATGCTATTGTTTTGTTTTCTAAAAGTGCATTTTATGAAACACAACGAGTCTATGGATCGTTACAATGCTCCTACCCACCTGTGGACGAATGTTTATAGAACCCATGAACGTATACTTAGAGAATAATTAAGTTTAAAAACTAAAACAACCGACTTCCATAATCCGCAAGTCAATTTCAGTAGCAAGTTGAGATGTTTATCGCTATATCTCTGGAGATACTTATCAGATCTCGATGACATTACAATGGGACTACCTCGAAAATAAACCCTACCGATTAAAAATAGAATCATTCAAATCGGTTCACAATTGACGGAGTAATCGCGTAATATACATACAAAAAAAAAGATACAGACGAATTGAGAACCTCCTTCTTTATGGAAGTCGATTGAAAATAGTCAAAAGCCAGTGGCGCATAGCTAGGATTGGAATTGGAGATATGTACTTATTAAATCTTGCTAAAATGTATACAGGACAACCTTGAGAATTAACCCAACCCTTAAAAAATCATTGAAATCGGTTTACAATTGGTGGAGTAATCACATCACAAAAATAACTATAAACATACAGATGAATTCAAAACCTCCTCCTTTTTGGAAGTCAAACTTTCAACATTTTCTTACATTTTTGACGAAAACTATAATATGGTTTAAAAACTATGTTTCGCATCAAGTAGGAATAACCTTGTATATTATATCCTTATTTTATTTTACAATGGCTTGGCGAGCCCACTTGCTGCTACTTGCTGGACCCTGGACCGAGGGGAAGCGTGGGCATATTAATTTTAAGTTGTAGGGAGGAGTGATACTTATAAGTTTGGGAATCCCTGGATTTAACTATTTCAAACTCCAATAAAACATTGTTTTGCTAATCCCTAATCGCAAGTTTGCGATTCAAAAGACACAAGTCACGCGTTGAATGACTTGTTTTTCCTTCCGCAATTCACGTCTCGTTATTATGAGATTACTTTTTGGCCCCAAAAATCCTTAATTTTATTATTTTTACATTACAATCTTATATCTCTACTTCACGGCGAATTTATTTGTCCGTCACAAATCTTGCGATTGATTTTAGAGCGACTTCAAGGGGTTCGATTGAGCTAAAAATTTGCATACATGTGTAAATCGCGTGACAATGCAATATTATGATGACATGGTGCTGATCTGATGATGGAGCTGGAAGGTGGCCAAAGGAACTACTAAACTACACATGTTATACATGGATTTGTCTTGACTTTCTGTGGTCCTAAGTTATGTAAAAGCTTGTGTTTATAAAAGTTTTTTAAGGTATTACTTGTTTTAATTTTGATGTACCCAGTGTCACTCTCACGGCTAAGACGAATCTATTGACACCACTAACATTAAAATACGACAAGCCGTTTAGGATCTAAGGCGTGCCAAAGAAATATACAAACAATCATACACTCGAAAAACATAACCATCCTTCTTTCGCAGTCGGGTAAAAAAAACAAAATCAACGCGTGTCCTCATTTCCTTTTTATTGTCGTTGCGCTCTCAACATACTCGTGATACGCAGTATGTAATCCGAGATCCTGTGTCTGTGACAGTAGGTATACATTTTATGAACAGGTAAGCTAAGAAAAGTAGCTTAGAAGTTACAAAGAACCAAGCTATGGTAGATTGGTCAGACGCTTATTCATCTAGGGCCTGCAAATCGAAATAATACCCTAGAGATAGTTAATAATTTTTATTAAGTACTAGCTGTGCCCCGCGGCTTCGCCTGCGTTAAAAACAACTTTCATTTATTTAATTTTTTTTTTCATAAGAACCATCTCCTGACGATAAAAAACACGACAAAAAAGAATAAGCGAAATCGGTCCGGCCGTTGACGCGTGATGCCGTGACCAAGGGAAATTGGGATTAATTTTTATATAGAAAAGAAGATTTCGGTGTCAAAGTTTGTAAATTATTTCCACAATCGGATGAACGGATTTTGATCAAGTTTGGCACACAGATAGTACACCTAGATTAACACGTAGACTTTTTAACGCGGGTGAAACTGCGGGGCACCTTTATAAAACTCATTTTTATTTTTTTAATAAATTAAATAATTTATGTCTACAGAGCCACCTATCGGGCAAGCCTAAGACTACTGAGGCAAGTCATGTGTAAATGTGTCAGCTGACTTGATAGCTGAATTTCCATGGTTGACAATGTTGTACTACTGTTGTAATAGGTAGCGCTGTTAAACTAGTTATTGTAATTGTACGTTTGATGGATTAAAACAAGTTATGTAATAATGTTACGTGGCAATAATGGTTTACAATACATCGACCATAAATAACCACGCTGGTCATTTTCAGAAATTACCTGGTTACGAAATCAGGTTTTAGTTTTTTTTAACGACTAAAAAGTAACTACAAATAACGTATTTTATTCCCTACATCGCCAACGTTCATACCACGTTGAAAACACCGGTTCTCGTCCGATCACCGAAGTTAAGCAACGTCGGGCGTGGTCAGTACTTGGATGGGTGACCGCCTGGGAACACCACGTAGTGTTGGCTTTTGCTTGTTTTGCTCATCACCCGAACAAAGATGTCGCCAAGGGATCGTCCATTATGTTTAGCAAATTTTTTAACCCCTTCCTCCCCTAACCAAGCACACGTGTATTTTTTGGTACGAAGTATGTAAGTAAGTAGTAACGTTACAACTATTATATAATCTGTGGTAGTACTAACCATTTTTTAGAATATATTTTTTGTATACAGGTATATTCGTTATGCAATACGCAAAAATAAACACACATGATATCTACCTACACATCATCCCCTTTGATATTTCATTATTTTCCGAACCTCCTCCCCCTTTCAGAGCCTTCAAGTTCTACTAAGGCGGTTTTAAGACAGTCGTGTATTGTTTAATGTGGATAAGACAAATCTCGGTTGTCTGATGCATCATATACTAGCTACTTCCGCTTCTTGATTAGCACAGTAGAGTCTATCTCGCAACTCCAGCATGCGTATTCTGTTTCAATGTTTCAGTCGGATTCTTAAGAAAATGGGAACGTCATTTTAATTGTAAATATTGATAAATCCGCGAGCAATATATTATTTGAACCCTCAAATCGAGATTTCCTGTTACATAATAATATCACTAACAAACGTTAAAGTTAAGTAAAAGTTATAACGGACGAAGGGCCTGTTGATGTTGGATTCGGCTCTACCAATGTCCTCCTAAAACCGGGCGTGTATGATGAATTATCTACGAACTACACGTGATTGTTACTAATTATAATAGTTATTGCTATGATTAGGATTTATTAACCCTGCCAGGGCAGGGCATTCAAAAACTGGAGTTAGACTCATTTGAGTGTTCCCCTCCACGGAAATCTTTAGTAAAAGGCGAAAGATTTATACGTGTTGAAGGGAAACCAGAGTGACGTTGTAAACAGAACTCAAATCGGCTCACCTTTCCGTGGAGAATTTCGTTTGCGTGTTTCAGCGAGGGGCGCCCGATGTAAAGTGCCATCTAGCGGAATTATCTTAATACTCTTCGTATCAACCGTTGTCGCTACGAATTAATAAATTACTTATTCGTAGCTCTCTGGGCAAAATTATGTTGGTAATACAGAGGTTTGTTGTCGTTAAATTAAACTAGATGACGTGCTAAAATCGAAAAATGTAAATGTTGTTTGAAGACTTATAGTAGTGTGATTTATTAATCTGATATGCCAGTATGCCTTTTTAGGGTTCCGTAGTCCTGACAAGGAACCCTTATTGTTTCGTTATGTCCGTCTGTCTGTCTTTCAGTCCGAGGTTTTGCTAAGAGACCGCTAATACTGGAAAGCTGTAATTTTGTAGGGGTATGTATATAAATTACCCCAGCAAAGTGGTGAAATAAAATTATGAAAAATATTTTTTTTAGGGTAGCCGGTTGGCCGCTTATTTAATATTAGTCTGAGCTGATATGTGCGTGCTTTAAAATACAAGTGTCAGGTTTTATAAATAAGACACGTTACTTTATACTTCAACGTCTATTCCATACAGTGCAGATAGAATAAAAGACATAAACGCGTGCCAACTTTTCAAATTTGTCGTAGAGGACTATGTCATAGAAAACGAATGAACCCGTCATATAGGCGTACTTATCGTAGCGTCATCCTAAGTCTATGGCTACGTATACAATTTACTATGTAATAAAAGACGTAATAAAAGAGTCTACTTCGTTTGACGTATGTATGTGTGTCTGTCTATATCATCGTAGCACAGGAGAATCGTAGCGTAGCTGTGCTACGATTTTAGAAGAATGTAATTAGCAAACATAGTATTACGAATACGCGTACATTTTAGACCTGTGTCAATCTAATCAAAATGATTCGATCAAGCGCTATCGAAATATGTATAACTAGCAAAAAAGCCAACATTACGTGGTGTTCCCAGGCGGTCACCCATCCAAGTACTGACCACGCCCGACGTTGCTTAACTTCGGTGATCGGACGAGAACCGGTGTTTTCAACGTGGTATGAACGTTGGCGATGTGAGATTCAAATTGACTTGTTTTATTTGTAAACATTGTTTGCGATATTGATATAGAATAAATAAATAATAGTACATGTGACGTTGGCGCCATAATTTTGATTCCCAAATGGTAGAAACATAATTACCATTACCCAGGGATCAATTATCGATGAACAATTAAAAAACCCGACGAACTCATTAATATTAAGGACGTGTTATATCTCATTAATATTAATGCTTCATATCATACATACTGACCTTAATAACCTAAAGGCCCCTGTACACATTGGGCCAACTCATTCAGACAACGAATTTGCGTTTGCGGTGTGTATCTGTTCACACATTTCTCCAACGCGTGAGCGCTGTTTGCGGAGCGGGCCAAGATCCTTAAATATGATTTGTGCACAAAAAGCCAATGTGGTTTGCCCAGCAAACAACGTTCCGCAAAATAGCCCTTAGATTGGTCCAATGCGTTGGCCCAATTCGTTGGCCTAATGTGTACAGGGGCCTTAATACCACAGGCGTAGCCAATCACCCACCCCCCTCCCCCTCCGAAACTTTAGGTTCATTCGGTGTCCTATTAATTCTCATAAAGTTTTATGTCCTAAAGTTTTTCTGTACATCAATCGTCATCATACGTTTAAGTCCTATTATTGGACGTGCATATTTTGTCGTAGTCATCATAATTATTTGCCATATTTTTGCTTGTCATATCATTAATGAGAATAATAGTTATAATTCCTATCGTTTGTTGTATTAATATTTGCTTATCATATAGTTAGTGAGCATAACGCTTATAAGTCCTATTGTCTCTTGTCATAATATTTTTGTGTTCATACACAAATTAATTCAAATAATTATCATGGACAACAAAACATATTACAATAATAATTAGTGTAAGTAATTATGAACAACAGTGTAATAGTAGTAACTAGGTACGTATTTGAATATCGAAAGTTAAAATACCTACGGACACAAAATAAATGATTAAAAAAAACTTGTGTGTACTTATGTACACGCGTTAGAAGTTATACTTCTGTGGCGTATGGAAAAAAAATAACTAAAATGCAGTAGTGATTAACGATAAATATTAAAATTAATCAAAAAGATTTTATTTAAATAAATAATATCGTTTAAAAACTAAAAAAGAACCGACTTCAATGTTCATTTTCAGTACCAATTTTGAGATGTTTATCTCAATATCTCTGGAGATACTTATCAGACCTCGATAAAATTACCATGGTACCACACTTGAGATATCTCCCTTCGAACAAAAAAAGAATAATCAAAATCGGTGCATAAATGACGAAGTTATCCCCGTATATATATATATATATATATATATATATATATATATACGGTCGAATTGAGAAACCTCCTCCTTTTTTGAAGTCGGTTAAAAAGGTTTTATTAACGTAAAAATATGACGTTAAATATGACATATACAACTTGAACATAGTCGTGCCACCTAGAACTAACTTCACGGTGCAGAATTTAGGTGGCGGCGTGCGCGCGCATCGTACCACCTAGAACTAACTTCACGATGTTAAATTTAGGTGTCGGTGCGCGCGCATCGTAAAAAATCACTCTCATCATTTTTCTCTATCGCGCCAAAAGAAGTATAACTTCAATAATTATAGAACAAATATTTACGATTACCTACCTGTTTCAGAAAAATGCGTGGAGTAAAATATGAAAAGACACATGCAAAAACCTATAAAATTACATACAAACACACACACGTGTCGAATTGAAACCTCATTTTTAGGTCGGTTTAAAAGAGAGTAATAAATATCAACTAGAAGAAGAAAGAACTTACCAGCATAGAAATAAATCATACCATATCGTTATTTTCTAACCGAATACATGACGTCATCTAGCTTGAGATGTTTTCCGCTAGATGGCGCTTTACATCGGGCGCCCCTCGCTGAAACACGCAAACGAAATTCTCCACTGAAAGGTGAGACGATTTGAGTTCGGTTTACAACGTCACTCTGGTTTCCCTTTAACACGTATAAATCTTTCGCCTTTTACTAAAGAGTTCCGTGGAGGGGAACACTCATTACACTCAAATGAGTCTAACTCCAGTTATTGAATGCCCTGCTCTGGCATGGTTAATAAAATCCATCTTTGAGTTGATTACTACACCGGTCACCCGAAGCAAAGGTGTCACCGTGTTAGTCATAATCTTTGATGAAATCTTAACTTTCCATTTTTTTTGTATTTTTTCTGTTTTTAACCGACTTCACAAAAAAGGAGGAGGTTCTCAATTCGTCTGCGTTTGTTGTTTCTGTTTTTGTTGTTGCTTTTAGGGTTCCGTATCCAAAGGGTACAACGGGACCCTATTACTATCTTCCAAGACACGCCACTGAGCCCGATCTTCGGCTCTTCACTGAAATATTTAATTTAATTAATATTAAATAAATTTAATTTAATAAGGTTGCAGGTTCAAGTCCCGTCGGTACGATGAAATTTTGGGTTGTGTTTAACAATTTACAAAAATATATAGTGTGAAACACTTCAAAGAAACATAATATTTGATTTACGCAGTGCAACATCTCTCGTCGTATTTGAAAACTGTAATGATTTCTTCCGAATGATTAACTTACGTAATAAGTAGTCATAGATGGCGCCACCAATGCATAATTGGGTTAACAAATGCAATCCATTAATATCGTCGTAACGATACTTCGCACCGTGGCTTAATTGGCAAAGCACCGGAACATGTTATTCCGGAGGCTGCGGGTTCAAGTCCCGTCGGTACGATGAAATGTTGGATTGTGTTTAAAAATTTACAAAAATATAAAGTGTGAAACACTTCAAAGAAACATAATATTTCAGTGAAGAGCCGAAGATCGGGCTCAGTGGCGTGTCTTGGAAGATAGTAATAGGGTCCCGTTTTACCCTTTGGGTACGGAACCCTAAAAACAACAACAAAAACAGAAACAACAAACGCTGACGAATTGAGAACCTCCTCCTTTTTTGTGAAGTCGGTTAAAAACAGAAAAAATACAAAAAAAATGGAAAGTAAAGATTTCATCAAAGATTATGACTGACACGGTGACACCTTTGCTTCGGGTAACCGGTGTAGTAATCAAGTCAAAGATGGATTTTATTAACCATGCCAGAGCAGGGCATTCAATAACTGGAGTTAGACTCATTTGAGTGTTCCCCTCCACGGAAATCTTTAGTAAAAGGTGAAAGATTTATACGTGTTGATGGGAAACCAGAGTGACGTTGTAAACAGAACTCAAATCGTCTCACCTTTCCGTGGAGAATTTCGTTTGCGTGTTTCAGCGAGGGGCGCTCGATGTAAAGCGCCATCTAGCGGAAAACATCTCAAGCTAGATGACGTCATGTATTCGGTTAGAAAATAACGATATGGTATGATTTATTTCTATGCTGGTAAGTTCTTTCTTCTTCTAGTTGATATTTATTACTCTCTTTTAAACCGACCTAAAAATGAGGTTTCAATTCGACACGTGTGTGTGTTTGTATGTAATTTTATAGGTTTTTGCATGTGTCTTTTCATATTTTACTCCACGCATTTTTCTGAAACAGGTAGGTAATCGTAAATATTTGTTCTATAATTATTGAAGTTATACTTCTTTTGGCGCGATAGAGAAAAATGATGAGAGTGATTTTTTACGATGCGCGCGCACCGACACCTAAATTTAACATCGTGAAGTTAGTTCTAGGTGGTACGATGCGCGCGCACGCCGCCACCTAAATTCTGCACCGTGAAGTTAGTTCTAGGTGGTACGATGCGCGCGCACGCCGCCACCTAAATTCTGCACCGTGAAGTTAGTTCTAGGTGGCACGACTATGTTCAAGTTGTATATGTCATATTTAACGTCATATTTTTACGTTAATAAAACCTTTTTTATTTAAATAAAATCTTTTTGATTAATTTTAATATTTATCGTTAATCACTACTGCATTTTAGTTATTTTTTTTTCCATACGCCACAGAAGTATAACTTCTAACGCGTGTACATAAGTACACACAAGTTTTTTTTAATTATTTATTTTGTGTCCGTAGGTATTTTAACTTTCGATATTCAAATACGTACCTAGTTACTACTATTACACTGTTGTTCATAATTACTTACACTAATTATTATTGTAATATGTTTTGTTGTCCATGATAATTATTTGAATTAATTTGTGTATGAACACAAAAATATTATGACAAGAGACAATAGGACTTATAAGCGTTATGCTCACTAACTATATGATAAGCAAATATTAATACAACAAACGATAGGAATTATAACTATTATTCTCATTAATGATATGACAAGCAAAAATATGGCGAATAATTATTATGACTACGACAAAATATGCACGTCCAATAATAGGACTTAAACGTATGATGACGATTGATGTACAGAAAAACTTTAGGACATAAAACTTTATGAGAATTAATAGGACACCGAATGAACCTAAAGTTTCGGAGGGGGAGGGGGGTGGGTGATTGGCTACGCCTGTGGTATTAAGGCCCCTGTACACATTAGGCCAACGAATTGGGCCAACGCATTGGACCAATCTAAGGGCTATTTTGCGGAACGTTGTTTGCTGGGCAAACCACATTGGCTTTTTGTGCACAAATCATATTTAAGGATCTTGGCCCGCTCCGCAAACAGCGCTCACGCGTTGGAGAAATGTGTGAACAGATACACACCGCAAACGCAAATTCGTTGTCTGAATGAGTTGGCCCAATGTGTACAGGGGCCTTTAGGTTATTAAGGTCAGTATGTATGATATGAAGCATTAATATTAATGAGATATAACACGTCCTTAATATTAATGAGTTCGTCGGGTTTTTTAATTGTTCATCGATAATTGATCCCTGGGTAATGGTAATTATGTTTCTACCATTTGGGAATCAAAATTATGGCGCCAACGTCACATGTACTATTATTTATTTATTCTATATCAATATCGCAAACAATGTTTACAAATAAAACAAGTCAATTTGAATCTCACATCGCCAACGTTCATACCACGTTGAAAACACCGGTTCTCGTCCGATCACCGAAGTTAAGCAACGTCGGGCGTGGTCAGTACTTGGATGGGTGACCGCCTGGGAACACCACGTAATGTTGGCTTTTTTGCTAGTTATACATATTTCGATAGCGATTGATCGAATCATTTTGATTAGATTGACACAGGTCTAAAATGTACGCGTGTTCGTAATACTATGTTTGCTAATTACATTCTTCTAAAATCATAGCACAGCAACGCTACGATTCTCCTGTGCTACGATGATATAGACAGACACACATACATACGTCAAACGAAGTAGACTCTTTTATTACGTCTTTTATTACATAGTAAATTGTATACGTAGCCATAGACTTAGGATGACGCTACGATAAGTACGCCTATATGACGGGTTCATTCGTTTTCTATGACATAGTCCTCTACGACAAATTTGAAAAGTTGGCACGCGTTTATGTCTTTTATTCTATCTGCACTGTATGGAATAGACGTTGAAGTATAAAGTAACGTGTCTTATTTATAAAACCTGTCACTCGTATTTTAAAGCACGCACATATCAGCTCAGACTAATATTAAATAAGCGGCCAACCGGCTACCCTAAAAAAAATATTTTTCATAATTTTATTTCACCACTTTGCTGGCGTAATTTATATACATACCCCTACAAAATTACAGCTTTCCAGTATTAACGGTCTCTTAGCAAAACCTCGGACTGACAGACAGACAGACAGACGGACATAACGAAACTATAAGGGTTCCTTGTCAGGACTACGGAACCCTAAAAAGGCATACTGGCATATCAGATTAATAAATCACACTACTATAAGTCTTCAAACAACATTTACATTTTTCGATTTTAGCACGTCATCTAGTTTAATTTAACGACAACAAACTTCTGTATTACCAACATAATTTTGCCCAGAGAGCTACGAATAAGTAATTTATTAATTCGTAGCGACAACGGTTGATACGAAGAGTATTAAGATAATTCCGCTAGATGGCATTTTACATCGGGCGCCCCTCGCTGAAACACGCAAACGAAATTCTCCACGGAAAGGTGAGCCGATTTGAGTTCTGTTTACAACGTCACTCTGGTTTCCCTTCAACACGTATAAATCTTTCGCCTTTTACTAAAGATTTCCGTGGAGGGGAACACTCAAATGAGTCTAACTCCAGTTTTTGAATGCCCTGCCCTGGCAGGGTTAATAAATCCTAATCATAGCAATAACTATTATAATTAGTAACAATCACGTGTAGTTCGTAGATAATTCATCATACACGCCCGGTTTTAGGAGGACATTGGTAGAGCCGAATCCAACATCAACAGGCCCTTCGTCCGTTACAACTTTTACTTAACTTTAACTTTTGTTAGTGATATTATTATGTAACAGGAAATCTCGATTTGAGGGTTCAAATAATATATTGCTCGCGGATTTATCAATATTTACAATTAAAATGACGTTCCCATTTTCTTAAGAATCCAACTGAAACATTGAAACAGAATACGCATGCTGGATAGACTAGACTGGTTATATATATATATATATATATATATATATATAGACTGGTTGCGAGATAGACTCTACTGTGCTAATCAAGAAGCGGAAGTAGCTAGTATATGACGCATCAGACAACCGAGATTTGTCTTATCCACATTAAACGATACACGACTGTCTTGAAACCGCCTTAGTAGAACTTGAACTAGTAGAAAGGGGGAGGAGGTTCGGAAAATAATGAAATATCAAAGGGGATGATGTGTAGGTAGATATCATGTGTGTTTATTTTTGCGTATTGCATAACGAATATACCTGTATACAAAAAATATATTCTAAAAAATGGTTAGTACTACCACAGATTATATAATAGTTGTAACGTTACTACTTACTTACATACTTCGTACCAAAAAATACACGTGTGCTTGGTTAGGGGAGGAAGGGGTTAAAAAATTTGCTAAACATAATGGACGATCCCTTGGCGACATCTTTGTTCGGGTGATGAGCAAAACAAGCAAAAGCCAACATTACGTGGTGTTCCCAGGCGGTCACCCATCCAAGTACTGACCACGCCCGACGTTGCTTAACTTCGGTGATCGGACGAGAACCGGTGTTTTCAACGTGGTATGAACGTTGGCGAATATAATGTTGAAATACGTGTACTTAAACAATTTAACTATTATAATCCTCTCTTGTTTTTAAAGGCAATAAGGCTATTATTAATCCCGCCCAGCTTGCGGGTGTTGCAAGACAGGTGTTGCAACACCGGTAGCTCGCTAATTTGTTTTAAAATTGACATCTTTAGGAGTGTTTTAGCAAGAATTCAAGAAACTCTGTTCAGCCGTTATAGGATTATCAGCACTGTCTAAGTTAACGAGGGTATGAAGGCAGCTTACGTAGGTACAAACAAATCGAAACGTTGTATATATTCGTTTTACATATTTCGATATTTCAAAAACTTTAGCTTGAAGCTGGGATAGTCTCCAGAAATTTGCATTTATACCCTTCTTTTCACCAAGTTATTGCTTCATGCGAGTACACATTGTTCACACCACGTAATGTTGGCTTTTTGCTGCACTTGTAACGTAAATATAAGGTATTCGTAGTTTGTAATTCGTTTACAATTAAACGGCGTGGTCTCAAACACGATGGGCAAGCTTTTGTTATTTAGATCTAAAATATATTTTAAAAACATCCATGTAACAATCTAAGTAAGAGTTTTTAAGACAACACATTCGGTAATAACTTTATACTAATATTGCTAACGCCCGCCTGGCCAGCTACCAACTACCCTGAAGTACTTGTAAGTACTATTATTTATTCTGTGCCTCAAGTTGGAAAATCTGTCTCCAAATGTCTCATGAATTCTGGCAGACCGCAGCTGTCAATTATTATACCTAAAACCTAGGATGATGGATTACAATCCATCATCCTAGCCTAAAACATTCTAAAGGTGTTTTTTGTGATATTTTTTCTGTGGTTGTGTATATTAATTTTGTTGTAATGTTTGTCTTCCAAAACTATCCCCGAATCTAGTTACCGGATTTATTTTTTTATTTGCTATACTTCAACTGAAAGAACAGTAAAGATTTGATTTAATCAAATCGGTTTAGCAGTTTTTGAGAATGGTCCGATGAGTAAGTGCAACAGTAATTTTAAATCACTTTGCAGTCAAATACCATCAAGGCGATCTTGTTTAATATGAAGCATCAAATATTTACTATTTTTATCGCAGTCAAATACCATCATAAAGGTTCCTACTGTATTCATATTTACTTTCAAATGCCATCTAAACAGTCAATTAACAGCCCTACGAATTACGATATGTCTTATGAAAACACAGAAAAAGGTATTAATTTATTATTCATATTTCTGTGTTTTGAAAACATCTCAAAAACTTTAGTTGTTACACATGTTACAAAATGAAAATGGCCGAAACATCATACAATCATCAGAATTTAGACGTTTATTGGCTGGCAAAGCTAATTCTCCTCTTTGGTGATTTAGACCCAGTTATATATTTTTTGGAGATAAACGCCTTGAATTTGTTACAGAAAATGTGGTCGGTTTTTAAATCGCGCCACCTATTGAATTTATTCTGCATTATAAACATTTCACGTAACCAGTAAATTTGTGACATTTTAGTTCACATGATGTATCGTTGTATTACGACATTTTCCGCCTAGATGGCATTACATGCATAATTCAAAAAAGTAAATGAAATAATTGGTGTGACGCGAAAACACAACCTTAAATAAAATGGTCACATAAATCTAAAGATTTACTTACAAAATGCACAATATAATATGATAACATATGCATGATAATTAATGAGAACCGCAGAGTGCAAACTAACGATTGTTAAAAAACTTAATATTGACAATACCTAATATCACTTGTACTTGAACGCCTTGGAACAAGGACAGTCTTCAATTAATTTCTTCAAAAACATATTGTTTCTGATTACTAAAACATAATGCTGAATTGCATTTATAGAAATGACGACGATTGTTATAAATTTCGTGCTGTACACTAATATTTTATAACCGAAAGTCGCGATTTTAACATTTATGTACCTACCTCCTACCACAGAATACTTAATAGTAACACGTACGACTAAGGTGTTTGGCTCATCAGGGCACAGTGCCCTGATTCTCATTTCAATCGGATGCAGTCGAATTCGAAAGCTCCCGATTTTCACGGATTGAATTATTTTCCGAGGGAGCAGCAAAATGCGAATCTCAACTTCAATCGAAATCTGTCGGATACTAACTTCGGCAATCTTCGGGATTTTCCGATTTTAAAACCACAAACTTGTGTAGAGCTGTTGTGTAGAGTCTTCTGTAGACGGTTGAAGTCTGATTTGATGAAGTGTAACATAGTGTACGTAACTATATTGAATATTATGTGATTTATATTTATGATACAGATACTTTAACGCGTGTCTACATTTTCATTTAGTGTTGCCTACCATGAAAACGGAATAAAAACGTACGTATACGTACATGCAATTAATACAGCACTAAAATATCAACATCATAATCTAATACTATAAGAATCTTTGTCCTGACATACTGACTGACTCACTGACTGACAGACAACGCACAGTCTAAACCGCTGGTCGTAGAGATTTAAAATTTGGAGGGTATATTTGTCTTAGTACGTAAGGGTGTACTAAGAAAGAATTTTCCAAAATTCACCCCTTAAGGGGATGAAATGGGGGTTCAAAATTTGTATGGAGAAACAAGATTAGATAGTCTTTTCTATCCCAACTTCACACAAGTGCTTCAGTAAAAAAATAAGTTAATACGTGTTTCAGGTTTTTTGAAATTTCACCCCTAAGAGGGTGAAATGGAGTAACAAAGTGTAAAAATCAATAATGTTTCGGGTTGCGCTGAAATTCGGAATGTAGATAGTTATTTTGACTGAGGTGTCCACTAAGAAGGAATTTTTAAAAATTCACTCTTCAAGGGGATGAAGCGGGGGTTCAAAGTTTAGATAGTCATTTTATTCGACATTTCACACAAGTACTTCTGTAAATAAATAAGTAAATACGAGTTTCAGACATTTTCAAAATGCCATTCTAAGAGGATAAACTGGGGTAACAAAGTCTAAAAATCAATATTATTTCGGATTGTACTAAACTTAGAATGCAGATAGTTATTATGATGTGGGTATCCGGGTATAATGGAACGGGGATTCAAAGTTTGTATGGCGAAACAAGATGAGATAAAGTACGTGTTGTAGGATTTTTCGAAATGGGGTAGTTAACAAAGTCTCAAAATTTGGGTTTTTTGGGTTTTATAAATATGAATCCCGAATTGCCTTAGTCATGCGATAACATGAAAACGGTGAACCAATTTGGCTAATTCTTATTTGATGTCTTTAATGATACTCGTAGAAACGTTTTTACAAAAGAAAAGTTTTAAGTAAAGAAAAGAAGTTTTTAACGCATGCGAAGCCGCGGGGCAACTCTAGTTATATATATGCAGTATGCACAGAGTAATGAGCACTGCTACTACGTCGGATACATACATCCTACCAAAATTACTTCTTAGTATAGCGATATTAAGGATTTGTTTCTATTTCTAACAATCTGACCTTGACCTGTATTGAGTATTGAATAAATAAGTCTTATTATTTATTCGTAGCGATGACAAGATACACACAACCATAAAGTCGGATTTACAACTAAATGTATATTTATATACATATATTTGTATATCTTATTGGCTAGCGTTTGACCACTATCTCACGTAGTGTTGCTAAGTGATGTTGCGGTCGAAGATGGCAAGCACGCTTGGCCTAGAATGGGAACTGGCTCTCAAGGATAGTTGCCGGAACACATTAGATGTTTGTTGATATTGTTTCAATATTAAATGTGCATCTATCTATACGTTCCATTCTATATTGCCAGCCTGAATTGTATCACAAAACGCACGGATGAAGAGTCTATTATCCGTGAAAAAACGGTTCACCGAATTCATAGCCGAAATCAGATATCAAGCAGCACAAATTATTTGCCATGACAAAAATATACCAACTGCTGCCCCTGCCAAGTTGAGTATTTTGTCATCTTTGCATTTTTAACAAGCCATAAGTAGGATAAGTAAAAGTTGTAGAGGGCAGAGGACCTCTTGATGTTGGCTTCGGCTCCATCAATGTCCTGCAACCAAAGGAGCGGGCTCACCGGGCGTGTACTGCCCGTGAATAGTAACGAATTTTGGAAAAATAGTAAATAATAATAATAATATCACTAACAAAAGTTAAAGTTAAGTAAAAGTTGTAACGGACGAAGGGCCTGTTGATGTTGGATTCGGCTCTACCAATGTCCTCCTAAAACCGGGCGTGTATGATGAATTATCTAAGAACTACACGTGATTGTTACTAATTATAATTGTTATTGCTATGATTAGGATTTATTAACCCTGCCAGGGCAGGGCATTCAAAAACTGGAGTTAGACTCATTTGAGTGTTCCCCTCCACGGAAATCTTTAGTAAAAGGCGAAAGATTTATACGTGTTGAAGGGAAACCAGAGTGACGTTGAAAACCGAACTCAAATCGGCTCACCTTTCCGCGGAGAATTACGTTTGCGTGTTTCAGCGAGGGGCGCCCGATGTAAAGCGCCATCTAGCGGAATTATCTTAATACTCTTCGTACCTACCGTTGTCGCTACGAATGAATAAATTACTTATTCGTAGCTCTCTGGGCAAAATTATGTTCGTAATACAAAATTTTGTTGACATTAAATTAAACTAGATGACGTGCTAAATACGAAAATATAAATATGTTGTTTAAAGACGTTGTTTATAGTATGATTTATTAATCTGATATTGCCTGCTTTAAAATGCAAGTGTCAGGTTTTGTATATGCACGTTACTGTAAACTTCAACGTCTATTCTCTAAAGTGCAGAGAAGAAAAGACATAACTTTTCTTTGTCGTAGAGCACTATGTCATTGAAAACAAATGAACACGAGTGAGCGTACTTAACGTAGCGTCATCCGAAGTATATAATTTACTATGTATTAGAAGACGTAGCAAAAGAGTTCTACGTTAGATGTAAGTATGTATTGTGTCTGTCTATATCATTGAAGCACAGGAGAATCGTAGCGCAGCTGTGCTACGATTATAAAAGAATCATAGCATAACATAACATATTACGAATACGTGTAAATTTTATACCTAGATATAAAAATAAAAATATTTATAGGAATAAAACTAACAAAAAGCCAACATTACGTGGTGTTCCCAGGCGGTCACCCATTCAAGTACTGACCACGCCCGACGTTGCTTTACTTCGGTGATCGGACGAGAACCGGTGATTTCAACGTGGTATGAACGTTGGCGATGTATAAATATAATTAAATTATTTTATCAGTAAACATTATTTGCGACATTGATATAGAAATAAATAATAGTACATGTGACGTTGGCGACATGATTGTAATCCTAATACCACCGACTGTTCACAAAACGAGAAAAACCGACTTCAAATGCCGTGCTAGTCATTTCTAGTAAGTAGTTTGAAGTGTTTATCTCCATATCTCTAGAGATACTTATCAGATCTCGATAAAATTACAATGGGACCAAACAAGAAGCATATTACATATGAAACAAAAAAAATATTGCTATATCGGTCAAGAAATGGCAGAGTTCTTAATTTAATAACACTGGGTATGTGGAATCGTTTAACAAACGTGTCGAATGAATAACCCCCTTTTTAAAGTCGGTTAGTTACTATGGAAGGTGTCTACAGTACCCCTAGTATGAGTTTTCATACCCAACTCGATATCGTATATCGAACAAATTTTGTATCAAAAGCAGTACAGCGCCTCTAGTGGTTACTACACTTCACTAAATTTAGACCAATCAGGGAGCCAGAATAAGTCGAAAACTATGTGAAATCTGTCAAAATCGTTTACGATAAAAACATACTAGGGGTACTGTCAAAAGCGTTTACGATAAAAACTCGTACTAGGGGTACGGTACATGTAATCTTTGACTTTATATACTGCGCTCGTAATTTGCGTAATTCATTTATAGTATCTCTGAATATATTTACTATAACATCGCTACTATCATAATCAGCCGGTGTCAGTCCACTGCTGGACGTAGGCCTCTCCCAACAAGCCACGCCACTGAGCCCGATCTTCGGCTCACTGTTGCCCGTCACTACCAATCGCTTTGCATATATGTATTATCGTCGCTCCACCAGGGTTCCATAAAATATGTTAGATAATGCAGAACATTTCCGTGGTGCCATCAAAAATTGGATGGTTTTTTGACCCGACTTCCAAAACAGGACGTTCCTCAATTCGACCGCATATATATATTTTTTTGTATTTTTTTTATGTTTGTTCTCGGATAACTTCGTTGTTTATCAACCGATTTTGATTATTATAATTTTGTAGGAAAGGGGATATCCTAAAAATGATACTATAATAATTCCATCGATATTTGATAAGTATCTCCAGAGATATGGAGATAAACACTTCAAACTTGGTACTGAAAATTAATAGCGCGGCATTTAAAATCAGTTGTTTTAGTTTTTTAACGATCTTATTTATATATCTGATAGGCTTGTATTTTATATGTAATAATAACATCCTAGCTGTACTCCGCGGCTTTGCCCGCGTTAAAAACTACTTTAAATAATTAAAAATTCTTCATTCTAAAAACCTTGTTCTGACAATTATAAAACAACAAAAAAGATTTAGGCAAATTGGTCCACCCGTTCCAAAGTAATGCGTTATGTTATACGAAGGGAAATAGGGTTTAATTTTTATATATACCTATAGATTATAAAACAAACTCCCCCACCGCGTCTGTCAGTCTGTCTGTTCGCGATAAACTAAATAAACTGGCCAAGTGTAAGTCGGACTCGCACTAGTAGGGTTCCGTACCACACTACAGTATTTTATAAGATCGAGCAAAAAATACCACAATTATTTTTCGCCAGCAAAAATAATAATTAATAAACATTTTATTTCTTATAACGCCATCTAACGTCTAACAAAGGAGTTAAGGATCGACATTTCAATATAACGCCATCTATGTGACATACGTGATATATGATCAAAATATACGATCTCATAGCGTCATCACTCATCATACAGAAGCACTGACTAGCAAAACAATAGTCAGTGTCCAGAAGGAAGCTCATAGTCTTAAAACAGTTGAACGAATTTTTATGAACACTTTCGATAGTCTACATTAAGACTCCTATCAAACAAAAAAACAAAATTGGTTCAGCCCTTTGGACGCTACGATGCCACATACACACACACACATACACAGGTACACACGTTAAACTTTTAACACCTCTTCTTTTTGCGTCAAGGGGTTAACGTTTTAAGAAAGTTTTTTGTAAGCTTTGTACTAACATGCGTTGATAATGAAATTAAGTTGCTAACAATAAATCACTAGATGGCGTTGTTATACCTTAAAACACGCTGATGCTTCATTTGTGAATTTCTGTTTCCTGTAAGGGGGCAAAACGCTATTTGGATAATGTGATAAAACACAGCAAAATACGCATAATTATACTTTTGTATGAGCTTGATTAATGAGCTCTCTACTCTACTCTACTATGACTCTACTCTTTTAAACGTTCCTAAATTGAAATATGAACAAAACGAAATCGGCCCTTATTATTCAATATTTAATTTCACCCTGTACACTCCACTGTTCTTTGAGAATATTCCAATGAACCCAAACACGCTATCTCTGCTGTAAGTCGGTGAGGATTGAGGATATAAATTTAATATTTATTAAAATAGATACATACACACCACACCACACGTCAAACTTATAACATTCCTTTTTTTGCGTCGGCGGACTTTAGTTTATGTGAAAAGGATTAACAAGCTGCAACATTTTTATAAATATACTAGCTGCGTCCCGCGGCTCTGTCCGCGTTTGGGCCACCATTATCACTTAGGGGTATGAAAAATAGATGTTGGCTGATTCTCAGACCTACCCGATATGCACACAAAATGTGATACAAATCGGTTCAGCCGTTTCGGAGGAGTTTGGTAACAAACACCGCGACACAAGAATTATATATACTAGATTTTTTAAAGATAAACTTTTATTACACCGCTTTAATTTTTTTCGTCCAAGACAGAAGACAATACAAACCTTACAAAAAGTGTATTATATAAGTAATAATTAAGATAGTTTAAAAACTAAAACAACCGACTTCAATGCCCCGCGAGTCAATTTCAGCAGCAAGTTTGAGGACATTTATCGTCATATCTCTGGAGATACGTATCAGATCTCAATGAAATTACAATGGGACCACCTCGAAAACGTACCCTACCGATAACAAAATGAATCATTCGAATCGGTTCTGAATTGACGGAGTAATAGCGTCACATACAAAAAAAATAAACACACAGACAAATTGAGAACCTCCTTTGTTTTTGGACGTCGGTTGAAAATGTAAACAAAACTAAATTGTAAAGTTTAAATTTGAGAGGATAATAATAATTTATATATTTTAATACCTGTACTTTGTCACTGTAATCGCCAACGTTCATACCACGTTGAAAACACCGGTTCTCGTCCGATCACCGAAGTTAAGCAACGTCGGGCGTGGTCAGTACTTGGATGGGTGACCGCCTGGGAACACCACGTAATGTTGGCTTTTTGCTGCTTCTTGTTACTTGAATAAAACTTATTTTTACCCCAAAGTCATTTGCAGTCATGGAACGAGCTATTCAGGATGCTGTATGTATGATTGCCGCGATTTTGCTTCACATGCCGCGATAGTGCAAATATCCTCTAGCCATAATCGTGTCATCGAGGTATCAAACAAAAAAAATAGAATGATGATTTAACGGAATTTTGAGGTAACAAAAATTTTAAAAAAATTATACAGTCAAACTGAGAACCTCCTCCTTTTTGTGAAATCGGGTAAAACCATACAATGGAATTTAGCTCATCTCCATATCTGCTCTTTTTTTAAAGTCTGTTAAAAATCTGCTCATGAAGAATATGTATAAATATTGAAATACTTGCATCATTGAGAAATATACTTAATTTAAAGATACAGGAATATCTGCATTTACAGATATATCTGAGCCGGGCATCGAACCCAAAGAAAAAATTACTGCTACTATTTGGGTCTATAGGTTTGACAAAAAACAAGCACAATATGTTTCATTTTATATGCTACCGATACTAAAATGACAAGACGGCGTAAAATTCACTTTTCCGACATAAAATTCGACTCTTAGTTAGGAACTTTGATGTAATTTTGTGAGGTAAATAAAGATAATTCGTATCCTTTTTTTAATACGCTTTTATTAGCTTCAGACGTATGTATGTTTGTATGTTAGTATGTAACGGAATCTTTGAACATGATTTTACCCCCCTTCAAAACGTCGGATTAACTCGAAATTTGGCATACTTATTAAGGACCGATGACAATAAATAAATTCAAAAAAAAATTAAAAAAAAATCGACTAAAAAATGAAAAATAAATAATAGTTTAAAAAAATACGCTTTTATAGAAAATCCAACTAAAAAATAGAAAATAAATTTTAATATATTTGAATTAAAAATAGTGTAAGAAAAAATGATTTTATTGTAAAAAAAGCGTGGGGTGCTTTTCAGGATATTATCAAAATAACCCTTCTAGCCATATCTGTTCATAAAATATTTGGAACTATTGATACCATGCACCCCACGCTTTTTTTTTAACAATAAAATCATTTTTACGTACACTATTTTTAATTCAAATTTATTAAAATTTATTTTCTATTTTTTAGTTGGATTTTCTATAAAAGCGTATTTATTTAGTTTTTTTAAACTATTATTTATTTAGTTGGTCAACCAAACAAAGTTTTTTTTTATTGAGTCAACCCTTTACTGTATCGGGGCGGGCCGGTACATCGCGCGCTGAACGAAGTAATAACAACGCTAGGTCGAGCGCCTTAGACACATTTTTGCTTGTATTATCTGAAATAAACGTTGGTATTGTGTTTTTGTAGGGGAGTGAAGTATCTGTTACGTAGTACCTTTTATATAATCTGTGCTATAGGTCTTTACGATAAATATTTTAAGCAAACGAGCATACAGCTTAAATATAAGAACACTGATATTCAGCAAATCGTATCCATTTGATTAACCTCAAAACACGTAAAATATCGGAAAAGATTGTTTTTACGCGACTGCGAAAGAAGGAAGGTTATGTTTTTCAAGTGTATGTATGTATGTATAAACCGTATTTATGTATGTATGTTTTTTTTGGCACGCTTGTCTTATTTTTATGTGAGTGCTCGAGTGGTGTCAATAGATTTGTTTTAGTCGTGAGAGTGACACTGGGTACATCAATATTTAAAAAAAAATTAAGTATATTTGGCGCCAAAAAGTAATAAAAAAAATGTTTTCAAAATACATCGAGTGTGGTATTAAAATAAAAAAGTTTTACGGTAATTATGAATATGTTTTATTGAAGTTTGGAATAGGAAATGCTAATAAATCTTTTTTTCACGCAGTCGGGTTTTTATACATTTCAATAATTCACTTCTTTAATCTTTCAATACAGTTATTATTTATTTTAAAAACGTAATGTATATATATATAATATCTCATTGGCTAGCGTTTGACCACTATCTTACGATCACGTTGTGTTGCTAAGTGATGATGCGGTCGAAGATGGTAAGCACGCTTGGCTTAGAATGGGAACTGGCTCTCAAGGATAGCTGCCGGAACACATTAGATGTTTGGTGAAGTTTTTTTTATATTGCCTTTAAGTTTTTTTCAATATCAAATGTGCATGTGTGTTCCATTCAATACTGCCAGCCTGAATTGTATCACAAAACGCACGGATGAAGAGTCTATTCTCCGTGACCAAACGGTTCACCGAATCCGTAGCCGAAACCAAGAATCAGTCAGATATCAAGCAGCACAAATTCGTTGCCATGACAGAAATATACCATAAGTTGGTCTGCCCCTGCCAAGTTGAGTATTGATTGATTTGATTGAGTATTGTCCTAAAACCAAAGGAGCGGGCTCACCGGGCGTGTACTACCCGTGAATTGTAACGAATTTTGGAAAAAGAGTAAATAATTAAATATTGTGATAGTAGATATAGTTTAATTAACCCTGCCAGGGCAGGGCATTCAAAAACTCGAGTTAGACTCATTTGAGTGTTCCCCTCCACGGAAATCTTTAGTAAAAGGCGAAAGATTTATACGTGTTGAAGGGAAACCAGAGTGACGTTGCAAACTAGACATGTGTAGGTAATCCATGTAATATTACAAATGTAATATCACGCGGCCAAGTAATGCAGCATCACTCATTACGCGAGAAATTCAAGCATCACATATTACACATCACGCCATGCAAACAGTACGGTACAAAAGTTCGTTTGTTGCAGAGCAGAGAGAGACACTAATATGACGGTGAGCTTTGCGTGAGTGAGATGGCTTGCACACACATCACGAGTGCGATCATGGCACGAAAGAAACAACAATACTCATTTCATGTTGAGTGAGCGAGACCTAAGTAGATAATACTTGACGAGCGTGTATGAAAGTGTGATATTTGGAATTTGAAAAGTATTTCGTTACAGGCAAGGTTTATTTTTGTGAGACTCATTTAACAATGTAAAAGAATGGAGTAGGTAATGGTTACGCTAAGTGTAATGCGTGATGTGTGATGCTTCGAAGTAATATTACATTTTCGAAAGTAATGAGCAATGTTGCATTACATTACGATGTACCGTTTTGCGCATGCCTATTGCAAACCGAACTCTAATCGGCTCACCTTTCCGCGGAGAATTTCGTTTGCGTGTTTCAGCGAGTAGCGCCCGATGTAAAGTGCCATCTAGCGGAATTATCTTAATACTCTTCGTATCTACCGTTGTCACTACGAATGAATAAATTACTTATTCGTAGCTCTCTGGGCAAAATAATGTGGTTGTATAAAATTTTGCTGTCGTTAAATTAAACTAGATGACGTGTTAAATACGAAAATATAAAAGACGTTGTTAATAGTGTTATTTATTAATCTGATTTGTACGTGCTTTAAAATGCAAGTGTCAGGTTTTATAAATGCGCTACTGTAAACTTCAACGACTATTCCGTAAAGTGCAGTGAAGAAAAGACATAAACGCGTGCCAAGTTTTCTTTGTCGTAGAGCACTATTATAGAAAACGAATGAACCCGAGTTAGCGTACTTAGCGTAGCGTCATCCTTAGTGCATGTACGTATATGATTTACTATTTATTAAAAATGTAGTAAAAGAGTACTACGTTAAGATGTAAGTATGTATTGTGTCTGTCTATATCATCGTAGCACAAGAGAATCGTAGCGTAGCTTTGCTACGAGTATAAAGGAATGTAATTAGCACACATAGTATTACGAATACGACATAAATACAATATGGCTAAATATCCGGCCGGCTAAATACAATATGGGGGTCTTCAAATTGCGAGTGAATAGGTATAATTTGGGTAAGCGCGCTCAATAATCGACCGCATCATTACTTAACATCAGGTGAGATAGTGGTCAAGTGCTACCCAGTTCTATATAAAATAAAAACATTTTAGGACTGTGCTGATTGCGATTGATCGACTCTTTTTGATTCAATCAAACCCAATAAAATAAGTTTATATAAAAAAAAAAAAAACGACTTCATAACCACAAACAGGCACTCAAATGCGAAAAATAAATTACTTAAAATTATTATAAGCGCTCCCACTTATCTATTTGAAGTCGGTGCCAGCCAAGTCTAATAGGTAGAAGATAGATACTACATGTAGGTAGTCTAATAGGTAGAAGATAGATACTACATGTAGGAAGTATCTATCTTCTACCTATTAGACTTGGCTGGCACCGACTTCAAATAGATAAGTGGGTAGCGCTTATAATAATTTTAAGTAATTTATTTTTCGCTTTTGAGTGCCTGTTTGTGGTTATGAAGTCGTTTTATTTTTTTTGATAAATAACTTATTTTACCCTTTTTAGTGCAAAACAAGTTTTAATTAAATTACATGCATCTATTAAATTTCGTGTCTAGGCCGTTATACACTAACGGATATATAGTTTATGAAAATTTCAAGTATGTACCTATAACGGACAACAAAGTCTCAGAAAGTGTTCATTTGGTACCCTTTGGGCTCGGAACCCTAAAAAAATTGACTTTAAATGCCGCGCTAAAGTGAAAATATTCACTAGTAATAATGATGTCATCGAGGTATCAAAGGACAATGTCCAAAATGGCCCTGTGCAATTAAAGCATCTGACACACACGATAAATTAATTATCTAGTCTATTTTATTACAATAATTCCAAATACTTTTATAACACGGACTAGTTGTATTCCAAAATGAATAGCAAAAAGTATTATTTGCGATTATTAACATTAATTGCCACCATATGGCCAACAGAGTACTGAATCACTCTACTACGTTATAAGAGGCACTTCCCTATATTGTTGAAACCCGAATTATGAAAGCACTGTGTAGCCAACCTAACAACGGAAAGAATTATTTACGTAGTAACTATTGTATAATCTGTGGTATTATGCTTATATTTTTTTTGCAGTGTTGATTGGTACAAGTACGTTCATAATTCTGAGTTATTTAATAATGTGTGCAGTGTCGCGGGACTGAAATGGCCGCTATCTTCGCCAAACGTCATGTCATGTCAAAAAATCTAAGGTATGTTTAAAAAAGTTTGCACCCTAACAAAACTTTGCCCGGTAGAACATTCATGTGAATACAAATTATTTATATTTATATATAACTAGCTGACCCTGCAAACGTTGTTTTGCTAAAACCCAAATATCTTACGGAACCCTATTTTTTCCAAAATAAAATTTAGCCTATGTTACTCGTGGATACTGTGGCTTTCGAATGGTGAAAGAATTTTTAATAACGGTCCAGTATTTTTTGAGCCTATTCATTACAACCAAACAAACAAAGTTTTCCTCTTTATAATATTAGTGTACATTATTTATTATAATTATTAATATATAATTATTTATTGAGGGCCCGGTGGCGTAATTGGGAGAACAGTCGGCTTTGATGCCGTGGTACAGAGTTAAAACCGCCGTGCACCAATGAATAAATTTTTCTATCGAAAAATATATGTGCGCTTCTCACAGTTGCCCTCCGGTGAAGGAAAACATCGTTAAGAAACCAACAACCCCCGAATGGTGGTAAGACATATCTAGTGTCCGCCTGGCCAGCTACCACCCTCAAGTCAGAAAATCTGTCGCCAAACATCTAATGTGTTCCGGCAGCTATCCTTGAGAGCCAGTTCCCATTCTAGTCCACTTCTCTATCTTCGACCGCATCATCACTTAGCAACAGGTGAGATAGTGGTCAAACGGTAGCCTATAAGATATAAAAAAAATAAAAAATATTAATTATCCCCACTTTTCTTTCTATCTCGCTCACAGTTACCGTAAGAATATCTGTCAAAAACCAAAATCAACGAGAAGAAAGATGTAAAACATTATTCGAAGTCATATTTTTTAGTCTTCAAAAGTATATGCAAGGCAACCTCCATTGTGTATAATCTTCTTGGGACTCTTCTACTAAAACCAGTACATTCTCCTATGTTTGAGGTATTTATCTCCATATCTCTGGAGATACTAATCAGATCTCGATAAAATTAAAACGGGACCACCTCGGAAACGTATCCTACCTACTAAAAATAGAATCATTTGAATCCGTTCACAATTGACGGAGAAATCGCGTAACATACATACAAAAAAAACATACAGACGAATTGAGAACCTCCTCCTCTTTTGTGAAGTCGGTTAATAAAACTAACAAAAGCCAACATTACGTGGTGTTCCCAGGCGGTCACCCATCCAAGTACTGACCACGCCCGACGTTGCTTAACTTCGGTGATCGGACGAGAACCGGTGTTTTCAACGTGGTATGAACGTTGGCAATGTATGATCCAAATTAAGCTGTTTCATCAGTAAACATTATTTGCGACATTGATATAGAAATAAATAATAGTACATGTGACGTTGGCGATATGATTTTGATTCGCAAATAGTAGAAACATATTACTATTACCCGGGGATCAGTAAAAAAACGCGATGAACTCTTTTTAATGACGTTTATTATGCTTCATATCATACCTACTTACTTACATACTGCTGACCTTAATGCTAATACCACAGACGTTTTAAAGACCGTTCACAAAACGAGAAACACTGACTTCAAATGCCATGCTTGTCATTTTCGGTACGTAGTTTGTGGTGTTTATCTACATATCTCCGCAGATTATTATCAGATATCGATAAAATTTGAATGAGACCAAACGGGAGGCATAATCTCTCAAAGAAAAAAAAATTCAAATCGGTAAAGATTTGACGGAATTTTCAGGTATCAAACAAAAAAAATACAGTGGGACTGAGAACCTACTTTTTTTTGTGAAGTCGGTAAAAAAATACAATTGAATTTAGCTCCTCTCCAAACCTCTTTTTTGAAGTCTGTTTAAAATCTGCTTATGAAGATATGTATAACAAAAACAAAAAAAAAAATTTTCGACATCGGTCAAGAAATGGCAGAGTTCTGAATTTGAAAACACAGGGCTTGTGAAATCGTTTAGCAAACGGGTCGAATATATAACCCCCTTTTTGAAATCGGTTAGTTATTATGGAAGGTGTGTACAGTAAATATATTCGACTTTATATACTGCGCTCGTAATTTGCGTAATTCATTTCTAGTATCTCTGAACGTACTTACTTTAACATCATCACTATCATAATCAGCCGGTGTCAGTCCACTGCTGGACGTAGGCCTCTCCCAACAAGACACGCCACTGAGCCCGATCTTCGGCTCACTGTTGTCCGTCAGAGAGAAGGTAAAGGAAACCGTAAATAGTTTCAATTATTTAACTAGGTTTTGGTACAATACCGAAAACATGGTATTGTGTGTCATAATAACTGTTTATCGGGCAAAACCAGTTATCGGGAACTACAAGCGTTGCAGCCTATGCAAGAACCGATTGGGTATTGTAGTAACTATTTATTTGCAATACCTAACCTATGCAGGCGCTAGGCGTTGCGAGTGACGATCGAAACTGATGATATTATTGTTTTTGCTGGCGCCCGATTCAATCAAAACTATATAGTAACTAATTTGTTCCAAATTACAATTTTCCTGCATTATTTAGATGATACTAATATTGTATATGTGAAAATTTGTATTTTTTACATCATATAAAAAAATTTGATACATGTTCACGAATTGAAGACTTGCTATCAAAGTGTATCTTACCACCATCACGGAAAAAATCTGCCGCCAAACCTTACGGTATTCCGATAACAGATTTTATCAAATTTCAAATACCGATCGCAATGCCTCAATAACTAGTTATTGAGAATACCATGTTTCGGAAACCGGTATTGGTATGAATACCTATATTGCGTTTCGTTATTGCAATATGGCGTACCGACCTACCGCTACCCGTCACTACCAATCGCTTTAAATATATGTATTATCGTCGCTCCACCAGGGTTCCATAAAGTGTGTAAGATAATGCAGAACTTTTACAATAGTTGGTGCCATCGAAAATTGGATGGTTTTTTTAACCCGACTTCCATAAAAGGACGTTTCTCAATTAGACCGAGTATATATACGAGTATGTATATTTTTTTATGTTTGTTCTCGGATAACTTCGTTGTTTATCAACCGATTTTGATTATTATTTTTTTATTGGAAAGGGGATATCCTGAAAATGATACCATAGTAATTGCATCTAGATTTGATAAGTATCTCCAGAGATATGGAGATAAACGCTTCAAACTTGGTACTGAAAATTAATAGCGCGGCATTTAAAGTCGGTTGTTTTAGTTTTTAAACGATCTTATTTATATATCTGATAGGCTGTACGCCGCGGCTTTGCCCGCGTTAAAAACTACATTAATAATTTAATTTTTTTCTATCTAAAAAACCTTGTTCTGACAATTACAAACAACAAAAAAGAATTAGGCAAATTGGTCCACCCGTTCTAAAGTAATGCGTTATGTTATACCAAGGGAAATAGGGTTTAATTTTTATAATACTTATTTAAATAATACATTATAAAACAAACTCCCCTACCGCGTCTTTTAGTCTGTCTGTTCGTGATAAACTAAAAAACTATTAAACTGATTTTCATACGATTTCCGCCAATAGAGAGAGTGATTCACAATTGAAAGTGTACGTGTAGGTTGAAATATGACGATGATCGTTGATGACGTCAATTCATACTCGACGCAACAAGCTGATACAAATAATGGAGGCAATAGGCATATATGCTCTACACGCGCGAAGCCGGGACGGGTCGCTAGTATATGATTCATAAAATCAAAATCAAAATATATTTATTGTAAATTAACTGTGAACAAAGATGGTATGTTTTGTATTTGGGTAACAACAGTTTACCCTTTTCGGGCGTACAATAAGGCTCAAAGCCAACGTTAAGGTGGACCTTAATCTATTAGTAAATTAAGTTAAAACTAGCCAATAGTCTTAAAAAAGTTTAACCTATTTACATTATTAACCATCATATGTTACACTATCATATTTGATAAGTATACTAACTAATATTATTAACTATTACAGAATATAATACAACTATATTTTTACACTTTACATATTATTATGAAAAAACTCATTAATCTAATACTATAAGAATCTTTGTCCTGACATACTGACTGACAGACAACGCACAGCCTAAACTGCTGGTCGTAGAGACTTGAAATTTGGAGGGTATATTTGTCTTAGTACGTAGGGGTGAACTAAGAAAGGATTTTTCAAAATTCACCCCTTAAGAGGATGAAACGGGGGTTCAAAGTTTCTATGGAGAAACAACATTAGATAGTCTTTTCTATCCGAAACTTCACACAAGTGCTTCAGTACAAAAATAAGTAAATACGTGTTTCAGGTTTTTTTGAAATTCCACCCCTAAGAGGGTGAAATGGGGTAACAAAGTGTGAAAATCAATATTATTTTGGATTGCGCTGAAATTTGGCATACAGGTGGTTATTATGACGTTAGTATCAGCTAAGAAAGGATTTTCTAAAATTCACCACTTAAAGGGATGAAACGGGGGTTCAAAGTTTCTATGGAGAAACAACATTAGATAGTCTTTTCTATTCGAAACTTCACAAAAGTGCTTGAGTACATAAATAAGTAAATACGTAGTTATAAATAAAATATCTAACTGAAATATTTAACTGTAATATTTAACCGAAACACTCAACTGAAATATTCAACTAGTATTAGTAAGTAAAAATAAGAAAATACGTGTTTTAGGCTTTTTTTAAATTGCACCCCTAAGAGGATGAAATGGGGTAACAAAGTCTGAAAATCAATATTGTTTCGGATTGCGCTGAAATTTGGCATACAGATAGTTATTACAACGTTAGTTACCTCTGAGAAAGGATTTTTAAAAATTCACCCCTGAAGGGGATGAAACGGGGGTTCAAAGTTTGTATGGAGAAACAAGATTAGATAGTCTTTTCTATTCGAAACTTTAGACAAGGATTCCAGTAAAAAAAAAATAAGTTAATACGTGTTTCGGGTTTTTTTGTAATTCCAGCCCTAAGAGGGTGAAATGGGGTAACAAAGTGTGAAAATCAATATTTTTTCGGACTGCGCTGAAATTTGGCATGCAGATAGTTATTACGACGTTAGTTCCCTGTGAGAAAGGATTTTCCGAAATTCAGCCCTCAAGGGGGTGAAACGGGGGTTCAAAGTTTTTATGAAGAAACAAGATTAGATAGTCTTTTATATTCGAAACTTAATACAAGTACTTAAGTAAGTAAATGCGTGTTTCAGGCTTTTTCGAAATTGCAGCCCTAAAAGGGTGAAGTGGGGTAACAAAGTCTGAAATCAATATTGTGTGAAATTTGGCATGCAGATAGTAATTTTGACTTAGGTATCCACTAAGAAAGAATTTGTCGTCACTCTTCAAAGGGATGAAGCGGGGGTTCAAAGTTTTGATAGTTATTTCATCGACATTTCACACATGTACTTCTGTAAATAAATAAGTAAATACAAGTTTCAGTTTTTTACCACCCTAAGAGGATAAACTGGGGTAACAAAGTCTAAAAATCTATATTGTTCCGGATTGCACAGAAATTTAATATACAGATAGTTATTATGACGTAGGTATCCGCTCAAAAAGGATTTTATAAAAATTCCTCCCGGATACGGAACGGGGATTCAAAGTTTGTATGGCGAAACAAGATGAGATAAAGTACGTGTTGTAGGATTTTTTGAAATGGGGTAGGTAACAATGTCTGTAAATTTGGGTTTTTCGGGTTTTATAAATATGCATCCGGAATTGCCTTAGTCAAGCCATAACATGAAAACGGGTGAACCGATTTGGCTAATTCTTATTTGATGTCCTTAATGATAGATTGGTTTTTACAAAAGAAAAGTTTTAAGTAAATAAAAGAAGTTTTTAGCGCGGGCGAAGCCGCGGGGCACTTCTAGTAATATAATAAAACCCTTTTTAATCACCCAAGATTTAAAGTTTTTGTTAAATTTAGGGATTTTTAGCGCCTTGATGTCAACTGGCAGATGATTGTATATCTTGATTGCAGTGAAATAAGAACTTTTATAGAAGATAGTGTTATTGGCTTGGGGCATATATGTTATACTTATGTTTTGTACATACACCTGCAAAATGTTGTATATAGACAGCTGCCGGAACACTTTTAGATGTTTCGTGACACATTTTCCAACTTTGGTAGCTGGCAAGGTGGGCACTGGAGAGTGTGCTACTAATTATAAAATGTGTTAAAAAAAATCTAACTCCCACGTAGATTATTACACGGATAATAAGTTTAATATTGTATTGTATGTATGTTCAATAAAATAAAATATTCACGTTTTATTTTCCAATCAAAATCATTTATTGATTTCTCTAACATAGAGAATAGTAGATTATACAACAAGTGAATAAAAAGGCAATTTAATTCGAGGGACTAAGTTGGATCCCGAGAGCAGCGAAGGATTCTAGATTAGAATCCTGAGCGGAGCGAGGGATACAAGGACCGAGATTAAATTTTTTATTCACGAGTCGTGTAATCTTCTTTTTACCATTGACTGCGAGAAAATAAATAGTAGTACCTACTTATAGTACCTATTTATATTTATCATATGTAATTATTAATGTGTAATAAATGTGGATTATTAACCATGTAGTGCCGGTGAATGTGTGTGTAGGGAAACAGCACAATCTTGAAAAACATGCTATTTGCGTTCTCGCAAAAATTGCACTGAAAATCTTCAGTAAAGTTCACATCTTTACTTGGGGTAAGACAACTCTTACCCTTACAAGTCTTAGTCCAAGGACTATACTGTGACTTCAACTTGATCAGAAATGTGACTTTGACTCAACATTATGACTTGAATTTACAAAAACTTGAATAATTTTTGTACATTATTCTGGCTGAATACACTTATCGTGCGAGCAAAACGAAACCAAAAAAAAATGTAACCAAAATTGGCGGGATTTTTATTTTTAATTAATTATACTATAGCTTCTATATTACTATACCTCCATTTAGCCAGCTAGTAGGCACTTTCAGCAAGTTTTATTTATTTTTTGTACATAATTCGTATTTCGTGCTTGTTCCAAATTCAAAACGTTTTTATTCACCGGGTGAGTAAAAGATCGTTTTATTCACTGCTATCGATGAATAAAGTGCTCTTTTTTGAGTGGCAATGGTAAAAAGTTACATTTACTGGAACTTTGCCAGCGTAATAATGCCAGATGTTTATATGTACATATGTACTGTATATTAAATCGTTTGTACATTCAACGCCTATTATACCGTGCCATCATCTACCAAAAAAGTGCTGATGATATCCTCAAACGGCTCAACAGATTTTCGATTACTACGAACAATACGCACCGCACGGCAAACATATTATTATTATAACAACCTGTCTCCTCTGGGGTTTGAATAGTCTTAATTACTATATAAATACATGTATTTCAGATCTACTGTCGCCAACGTTCATACCACGTTGAAAACACCGGTTCTCGTCCGATCACCGAAGTTAAGCAACGTCGGGCGTGGTCAGTACTTGGATGGGTGACCGCCTGGGAACACCACGTAATGTTGGCTTTTTGCTGGTTTTTTCATTCCTTGTTTTGTAAAAAAGCATTTGTAGGTAGGCAAATACGATGGACAAGGTTTAGTTTTACGGTTTTCTTAATATGTGGTTGTACTGATCTAACAAATAAGTAATATTTATAGTAATTATCTCAGATAAATACTTGATAGATAGATAGATAAACTCTTTATTGCGACACCAAAGATACAGACACATATAACTTTTACAGCTTACATTTAACGTGTAACAATGGGCGGTCTTATCGCTAACAGCGATCTCTTCCAGACAAACCTTTGTATGGAGAGGATCGAAATAGAAGCTAATGCAGGGTGCGCCTAATTTAAATTAAAATGAAAAGAATAACAATAACATATTATACCTAAACTAACATAATCATACCTACTTACCTATAACAATAAACACAGACTTGACTGTATACTCAAAGGTATTAAATTATTTTTAAATTAATTATTTCTTGTATTATTTAATTTTTAAATAATTGAATGCCTAGGCTGGATTATACAGATACCAATATAATTATCATGTCATCTATAACTTGAATACAAGTAAGGTATAGATGACTTAGGGACATGTCAGTAAATGTAACTTTCTCTATGTTACAGAAATCAATAAATGATTTTGATTGGAAAATAAAACTTGTTTATTTTATTTTATTGAACATACAAACAATACAATATTCAACTTATTATTTATTTATTTATTCATGCAAACCATATAAAAGTGTCCTTATTATAAGTATACTATTTAAATGGACCCTGTAACTAGGGTATGGCATTTATAATATACCTTGACATGACAGGTTTATCAGGTACCTAAGTAATAAGTAAGTATATAATTTTTTTTAATTAGTGTACATATTAACTTCTATTCTATTACTTAATTAGGTTACTTAATACTAATTAGGAACTATTTTTCAGAACTAAATATGACATTTACTTATTATTTAGTACTTATTAGTTAAGTATCTATTTACAATGCTCCCTTAAATAGAGATACGAACATATTATTTTTATTTCTTTAGGTATGTTACTTACTACTTACTATATTATCCGTGTAATAATCTACGTGGGAGTTAGTTTTTTTCTCCAGTGCCCGCCTTGCCAGCTACCAAAGTTGGAAAATGTGTCACGAAACATCTAAATGTGTTCCGGCAGCTGTCTATATACAACATTTTGCAGGTGTATGTACAAAACATAAGTATAACATATATATGCCCCAAGCCAATAACACTATCTTCTATAAAAATTCTTATTTCACTGCAATCAAGATATACAACCATCTGCCAGTTGACATCAAGGCGCTAAAAATCCCTAAATTTAATAAAAACTTTAAATCTTGGGTGATTAATAAGGGTTTTATTATATTATTAATGAGTTTTTTCAAGATAAAATGTAAAGTGTAAAAATATAGTTGTATTATATTCTGTAATAGTTAATAATATTAGTTAGTATACTTATCAAATATGATAGTGTAACATATGATAGTTAATAATGTAAATAGGTTATACTTTTTTAAGACTATTGGCTAGTTTTAACTTAACTTACTAATAGATTAAGGTCCACCTTAACATTGGTTTTGAGCCTTATTGTACGCCCGAAAAGGGTAAACTGTTGTTACCCAAATACAAAACATACCATCTTTGTACACAGTTAATTTACAATAAATATATTTTGATTTTGATTTTATGAATCATATACTAGCGACCCGTCCCGGCTTCGCGCGGGTAGAGCATATATGCCTATTGCCTCCATTATTTGTATCAGCTTGTTGCGTCGAATATGAATTGAAATCATCAACGATCATCGTCATATTTCAACCTACACGTTCACTTTCAATTGTGAATCACTCTCTCTATTGGCGGAAATCGCATGAAAATCAGTTTAATAGTTTTTATTTTATCGCGAACAGACAGACTAAAAGACGCGGTAGGGGAGTTTGTTTTGTAATGTATTATTTAAATAAGTATTATAAAAATTAAACCCTATTTCCCTTGGTATAACATAACGCATTACTTTAGAACGGGTGGACCAATTTGCCTAATTCTTTTTTGTTGTTTGTAATTGTCAGAACAAGGTTTTTTAGAAAGAAAAAAATTAAATTATTAATGTAGTTTTTAACGCGGGCAAAGCCGCGGCGTACAGCTAGGATGTTATAATTATATATAACATACAAGCCTATCAGATATATAAATAAGATCGTTTAAAAACTAAAACAACCGACTTTAAATGCCGCGCTATTAATTTTCAGTACCAAGTTTGAAGTGTTTATCTCCATATCTCTGGAGATACTTATCAGATCTAGATGAAATTACTATGGTATCATTTTCAGGATATCCCCTTTCCAATAAAAAAAAATAATCAAAATCGGTTGATAAACAACGAAGTTATCCGAGAACAAACATAAAAAAATATACAAACTCGTATATATACTCGGTCTAATTGAGAAACTTCCTTTTTTGGAAGTCGGGTTAAAAAAACCATCCAATTTTCGATGGCACCAACTGCTGGAAATGTTCTGCATTATCTTACACATTTTATGGAAGCCTGGTGGAGCGACGATAATACATATATGCAAAGCGGTTTGGCAACAGTGAGCCGAAGATCGGGCTCAGTGGCGTGTCTTGTTGGGAGAGGCCTACGTCCAGCAGTGGACTGACACCGGCTGATTATGATAATGATGATGTTAAAGTAAGTACGTTCAGAGATACTAGAAATGAATTACGCAAATTACGAGCGCAGTATATAAAGTCGAATATATTTACTGTACACACCTTCCATAATAACGATTTCAAAACGGGGGTTATATATTCGACCCGTTTGCTAAACGATTTCACAAGCCCTGTGTTTTCAAATTCAGAACTCTGCCATTTCTTGACGGATGTCGAAAATTATTTTTTTTGTTTTTGTTATACATATCTTCATAAGCAGATTTTAAACAGACTTCAAAAAAAGAGGTTTGGAGAGGAGCTAAATTCGATTGTATTTTTTTACCGACTTCACAAAAAAGGAGTAGGTTCTCAGTCCCACTGTATTCTTTTTTTTTGTTTGATACCTCAAAATTCCGTCAAATCTTTACCGATTTGATTTTTTTTTTTGTTTGAGAGATTATGCCTCCCGTTTGGTCTCATTCAAATTTTATCGATATCTGATAATAATCTGCGGAGATATGTAGATAAACACCACAAACTACGTACCGAAAATGACAAGCATGGCATTTGAAGTCAGTTTTTCTCGTTTTGTGAACGGTCTTTAAAACGTCTGTGGTATTAGCATTAAGGTCAGTATGTAAGTATGTAGGTATGATATGAAGCATAATAAACGTCATTAAAAAGAGTTCATCGCGTTTTTTTACTGATCCCGGGTAATGGTAATATGTTTCTACTATTTGCGAATCAAAATCATATCGCCAACGTCACATGTACTATTATTTATTTCTATATCAATGTCGCAAATAATGTTTACTGATGAAACAGCTTAATTTGGATCATACATCGCCAACGTTCATACTACGTTGAAAGCACCGGTTCTCGTCCGATCACCGAAGTTAAGCAACGTCGGGCGTGGTCAGTACTTGGATGGGTGACCGCCTGGGAACACCACGTAATGTTGGCTTTTTGTTAGTTTTATTTCGATTGCGTTTGATTGAATCAAAAAGATTCGATCAATCGCAATGAGCGCAGTCCTAAAATGTTTTTTTTATATAGAACTGGGTAGCACTTCACCTCTCACCTGATGTTAAGTAATGAAGCGATCGATGATGGAGCGCGCTTACCCAAATTATACCTATTCACTCGCGATTTGAAGACCCCCATATTGTATTTAGCCGGCCGGATATTTAGCCACATTGTATTTATGTCGTATTCGTAATACTATGTGTGCTAATTACATTCCTTTATAATTGTAGCATAGCTACGTTACGATTCTCTTGTGCTACGATGATATAGACAGACACAATACATACTTACATCTTAACGTAGTACTCTTTTACTACATTTTTAATAAATAGTAAATCATATACGTACATGCACTAAGGATGACGCTACGCTAAGTACGCTAACTCGGGTTCATTCGTTTTCTATAATAGTGCTCTACGACAAAGAAAACTTGGCACGCGTTTATGTCTTTTCTTCTCTGCACTTTACGGAATAGTCGTTGAAGTTTACAGTAGCGCATTTATAAAACCTGACACTTGCATTTTAAAGCACATACAATAACACTATAAAAAACGTCTTGTATATTTTCTAATTTAACACGTCATCTAGTTTAATTTAACGACAACAAAATTCTATATAACCACATTATTTTGCCCAGAGAGCTACGAATAAGTAATTTATTCATTCGTAGCGACAACGATAGGTACAAAGAGTATAAAGATAATTCCGCTAGGTGGCTCTTTACATCGGGCGCTCCTCGCTGAAACACGCAAACGAAATTCTCCGCGAAAAGGTGAGCCGATTTAAGTTCGGTTTACAATGTCACTCTGGTTTCCCTTCAACACGTATAAATCTTTCGCCTTTTACTAAAGATTTCCGTGGAGGGGAACACTCAAATGAGTCTAACTCGAGTTTTTGAATGCCCTGCCCTGGCAGGGTTAATTAAACTATATCTACTATCATAATATTTTATTATTTACTATCTTTCCAAAATTCGTTACAATTTACGGGTAGTACACGCCCGGTGTGCCCGCTCCTTTGGTTTTAGGACATTGATGGAGCCGAAGCCTACATCAAGAGGTCCTGTGCCCTCTACCACTTTTACTTATCCCTACCTATGGCTTGTTAAAAATGCAAAGATGAAAAATTACTCAACTTGGCAGGGGCAGCTAAGTTATTAGTATATTTTTATCATGGCAATGAATTTGTGCTGCTTGATATCTGACTGATTCCTGATTTCGGCTACAAATTCGGTGAACTGTTTTGTCACGGAGAATAGACTCTTCATCCGTGCGTTTTGTGATAAAATTCAGGCTGGCAATATTGAATGGAACATATAGATGCACATTTGATATTGAAGAGCAAACGCGGGGTACATATTTCCATACAAATGTATTCCCCATTTTCCTCCCTGGAAAATGCTTCTAGAGCAAATTTTTTTTCTACGAAAAATCAAGGTCTACTGTAGCTATCGTTTGCTTTTTTTCATCATACATTTGCAAAAAGAAATATGACCCTTCAAAAACCTGAAAAAATCACCCATTTTACTGCCCTGATCTAGACGGCTACCAGACAAGTCCTAAAGGGTTTTAAGACAAAACAAAATGATAAAAGCACGGATGCACTCATCTGCAAAAATATCGTGAAAAAAATAATTTGATCGGATCAGTTTTCGAGGAGAAAACAAGGGAATACAAAACCTTATTTTACTCAAAATGTTGTAGGCAAAATGGGTCTGAGCTGCAGTGGTCCCTATCGCACTCTTCGGCAGAAGGCTGGAGGCCTGCAGGTGAGGGAGGGTGAAATTAACACGTATACATTTAAGGAAGTGATAATTGTCGATAATGGGTATCGATAGTCTAGTGATGTCGATATCGATATCGATATTTATCGCGTTTTCATTAATTTAATTTTCTACAAAGTGTATATGTTACTTTTATCATTGTAGGTACTTCAAATTGCTCTAGACATCACTTACCACCAGGTGGTATAGTGGTGTAACGCTAGACTGTAAGATATAAAATAAAAATATTACAGACAAATGTTACCTATACATAATGTTTATGTGACTATGTCCAGGTTAAACGTTATTTTTTTCGGCAATATAAAAAACTTCACCAAACATCTAATGTGTTCCGGCAGCTATCTTTGAGAGCCAGTTCCCATTCTAGGCCAAGCGTGCTTACCATCTTCGACCGCATCATCACTTAGCAACACAACGTGAGATAGTGCTCAAACGCTAGCCAATAAGAAATTATATATATATATATATATATATATTAAACAAGTGAATTATTGAAAAGTATAAAAAACCCGACTGCGTGAAAAAAAGATTTATTAGCATTTCCTATTCCAAACTCCAATAAAACATATAAGTTATATATATATATTATATATATATATATATATAACTTATATGTATATAAATATTCTTAGTGGTTTTCAGTGGATACCCGTGGTGTCGTATGCTACTCAGAAATACTCAGAATGTATGGTTTGGTGATGTACGACCACGGCTATCCTTCGAGCACCACTAAGAATATGTAGAAAATACGAAAAACATTTATTAATAGTAAGTTTTTTATATAAAAAACGATACATATTGAATAGTTTGTACACAGCGATCTCAGATGAGAATTTTTTCTAGTTTTATACTTTTTAGAGCGTGATATTTCAGTAGTCGGTTTTAGTTTTTGAACTTATTTTTTCTTTCAAGTATTTTGGGGTTTTTGCATTAATGTATACATGTCAACATACTTACATACATACATAGCGATCAACAAACATATAACCCTCCCTATTGCTTCTTTGCGCCGCCGCGGCGTGGGGTAAAAATTAGTTTTCTTGACTTCGACGGGATATATCTCGCAAACGCTACGCTTGACAAAAATATAATGTACCAAACCCTACCTTCATTTCAAATTCCCTATTTAATGATACGCCACACGAAAGATGGGGCGAAATTTTTTTTTAAGTTCTTGACTTCGTGCTCCATAGAGACATTCAAATTTCTTGTGACGTTACATAGCCTATAGCTAGGAGACAAATAAGACGCGTCCAACGACACCTCATTTGTCCAATTATGATAAGTAGTTTAGAAATTATGAGGGAGCAGATGCACATACATACAAACATACATATATACATACTTACATACATACCCACCACATACCGGTCAAAAACATAACATATTGGGTTCGATGACCGGCTCAAATATCTTCTTAAAATTAATAATTTTTAAAATTCTTTTTTAAATTACAGTACCTATATTTCTCAATAATGTATTTCATTAATTATTATTATTTCATTATACATAATTATTTTCATAAGCAGATTTTTAACAGACTCCAAAAAAAGAGAAGGTTTGGAGAGGAGTTAAATTCGATTATATTTTTTAACCGACTTCAAAAAAAAGGAAGAGGTTCAGTTCGACTGTATTTTTTTAATGTTTGTTTCTTCATATTTCCGCCAAATATTCACCGATCTGATTTTTTTTTTGTTTGAGAGATTATGCCTCCCGCTTGGTCCCATTCAAATTTTATCGAGATCTAATATTAATCTCGGAGATTTGAAGATAAACAATATAAACAAATTTAATACCTCGATGACATGATTATGGCTAGTGGATATTTTCACTACAGCGGCATGTGAAGTCGGCGATCATGCATATAGCATCCTGAATAGCTCGTTCCATGACTGCAAATGACTTGGGGTTAAAAATAAGTTTATTCAAGTACATAACAAAAGCAGCAAAAAGCCAACATTACGTGGTGTTCCCAGGCGGTCACCCATCCAAGTACTGACCACGCCCGACGTTGTTTAACTTCGGTGATCGGACGAGAACCGGTGTTTTCAACGTGGTATGAACGTTGGCAATTAGCGTGACAAAATACAGGTATTAAACTATATAAATAATTATTATCCTCTCAAGTTTAAACTTTACAATTTAGTTTTGTTTACATTTTCTACCTACTTCCAAAAACAAAGGAGGTTCTCAATTTGTCTGTGTGTTTTTTTTTTTTCGTATGTTCCGTCAGTTCAGAACCGATTCGAATGATTCTTTTTGTTATCGGTAGGGTACGTTTTCGTGGTGGTCCCATTGTAATTTCATTGAGATCTGATGAGTATCTCCAGAGATATGACGATAAATATCCTCAAACTTGCTACTGAAATTGACTCGCGGGGCATTGAAGTTGGTTGTTTTAGTTTTTAAACTATCTTAATTATATCTTACTAGCAGCCCGCCCCGGCTTCGCACGGGTAGAACATATATGCCTACAAAATTTGCATCAGTTTGTTGCATCGAATATAATATATGAACATATTTAACAATCAACGTCATATTTCATCCAATTTACACAAAAACTTAACGAATTATGCACCTAAACCTTCCTCATAAACACTCTGGCTATTGGTGAAAACCGCATGATAATCCGTTCAGTAGCTATTGAGATTATTGTGATCAGACAGACAGACGCAGTGATGGACTTTGTTTTATACTTACTTACGTAGTGATATTGGACGGCCCTTTTGGCGTAAAGGATAGTTACCCTGATTCTGACCCGACGGTCGTTGGTTCTAATCCTAGCTATATACCTACTAATGAAAGTTTTATGTGCATTCATGAATCATGAGTTTTCGTACAGTGGTAGTGGGATCATTAAATCTACCAAAAAGTAGCTTACCTCCAAGGAGAAGATCTGCCGCCGTAACCTTACGGCGTGCCCCGACGCAAAATGTAGTGGGGTGCTTTTCAGGATATTATCAAAATAACCCTTCTAGTCATATCTGTTCATAAAATATTTGGAACTATTGATACCATGCACCCCACGCTTTTTTTTACAATAAAATCATTTTTTCTTACACTATTTTTAATTCAAATTTATTAAAATTTATTTTCTATTTTTTAGTTGGATTTTCTATAAAAGCGTATTTTTTTAGTTTTTGAACTATTATTTATTTGTTTGATAGATGTCTTCATCGAGAGTTTTCTTAGCTTTGATTCATGAAAATTCTTTCAATCGTTATAAAACTATGAGCTTTTTTAACCGACTTCAAAAAAAGGAGGAGGTTTCTCAATTCGACCGTATATATTTTTTTTTTTATGTTTGTTCGGGGATAACTTCGTCATTTATGCACCGATTTTGATTGTTCTTTTTTTGTTCGAAAGGAGATATCCCAAGTGTGGTACCATGGTCATTTTATCGAGGTCTGATAAGTATCTCCAGAGATATTGAGATAAACATCTCAAAATTGGTACTGAAAATGAACATTGAAGTTGGTTCTTTTTTAGTTTTTAAACGATATTATTCTAGTTAATTGCGCTATGAAATCAACTTTCATAGGTCTGATCAGTTCGAAAATCTTCTTCTTCAACGATATTGTAAGAACATGGAAGCATTGACCTGATGCTGGGACATCTCCTGGACTCTACAGAATACTCAAATCCTCACCAACTTACAGTTCAGATTTTAAATGTCGTGTTTAGAGTCATTGGAATGCTTTTAATGAAAAGATTATACATAGATCAGTCGGGGTGGTTTAAATTATTATATTATATATATAGATCATTATTATTATTATTTTATACAACAGATCATATTATTATACTATATTGACTTCAAATTGATTGTGATCGGTGGGGATCTACAGCATAGGTAAGCTTATAATAATATTTTCGTAGTAACTATGACCTAATCTGTGGTTTCACTGCAAATATTTTATTAATTTTGCAATGCGTGTATGTGAAATTCGTGATATCTTCTAGAGTTTTAATTCGAATTATTTACTGTAAACGACAATTTTAATAATTATTTGGATATGGATTAATACTATATACTTGAAAATAGCCTTGGAAGTTGTGTAATATTTTTTAACAAAAATTTTAAGATTAAAATGGTTACTGTGCAGTAGTCAACCTTAAGAGATAGACATATGCTGTCGCGGACTTTTTTGTAGGTCTTATTAAGTTGTACAACTCTTGCAAAGAAAATATTCTTCTATCTATTTTTAATTAAGCAGCGTTCGTAAGAAACGTGTTTTTTCGACCGGTTTTTTGCCGACTTATGTTGCAAATTAGGTCTCCACGAATGGACCTATGATATAAACGGGATAATATATAGCCTATTTTCATTTTGAAAGTCCATTCTATGTATTAGTGAAAGAATTTTTTAAATCGGTTCGGTAGTTTTTGAGCCAAATCATTACAAACATACAAAAATACAAATGTTCTCTCTTTATAATATTAGTATAGATATTAGTATAGAAGTATAGATATAATACACTTTTTAGGGTTCCGAACCCAAAGGGTGCCAACGGAACCCTATTACTGAGAATCCGCTGTCCGTCTGTCTGTCTGTCTGTCTGTCCGTCTGTCACCAGGCTGTATCTCATGAACCGTGATAGTTAGACGGTTGAAAATTTCGCAGATGATGTATTTCTGTTGCCGCTATAACAACAAATACTAAGAACAGAACAAAGTTAAAAATGAAAGAAAAGTTTAAAAAAAGTTTTTTACGATAGCGCAGCGCCACCTATCTAGTTGCTAAGATGGCGCTATCGTCTTTACCTTAATCTGAATCTCGGAAGCGGCTCCAACGATTAAATAAAATTTAGTATACCTACAGGGGATATCGGGGGCGATAAATCGATCTAGCTAGGAGTCATTTTCAGAAAATGTTGTTTTATTCGTGTTTTCAATAATCAACTTTATTGATAATCAACTTAAAATATGACTCTTCCCGACATCTATTGGCGAGTAGAAGTATATAATTTATATTTACATATTCCATTTATAATTAAATATTATTTTTCTGTTCTTTCTTTAATACATAATCATCGTTTAGCATTATTCACATTAACAAATTTTTATATAAAATTTTATATTTATATATAACATTAACAAACATTTAACAAATTTTACAAAATTGACTTAGATTTTTACGTTATTCAGACATTAAAAAAAAAAAAAAAAAAATGCGTTACATGCGTTTACTTAGTTGGTGTTAGAAGTTCGTTAGAAATTCGACAGATGGCGTTCGGAACCCTCCGTGTGCGGGACAAAGTCTGACTCGCACTTGGCCAGTTTTATTTTATTGTAAGGTTATTATCTTCTGTCTTGGACGAAAAAAATTAAAGCGGTGTAATAAAAGTTATACATTAAAAAATCTAGTATATATAATTCTTGTGTCACGGTGTTTATAATAATAAAAATAATAATAATAATGCAGGGGCGGCTTTGTGGCCCGCAGGGGCGGCTTTGTGGCCCGCAGGGGCGGCTTTGTGGCGAGCCGACGGTGAGTGGCGACACCGCGGACCCCTATCCCGTGAGGGCTAAATGAGACCCTCTGACCCCCGGCTTGCCTTGACCGGCCGGCCGGTGGTGGGAATCGCAAGAGCTAAGACCAAAGCTCCAGGGTGGAAGTGTTAAAGGCATAAAGCCGCTAGTAGCGTTTAGTGAAAGTGCAGCACACCTCTCAACACCCTTAGCTATCCACGCCAATGTTGCCCCTCGGCGCCGACATAACGGTCCGCCTTTATGGGGGGTCCATTCAGTGTATAGCTAGTCACCACTCGCCTTAATATTTTGAAATGAGGCATAATTGGCGGGTGCCGTACCTCATCCCATAGACCAGAAAACAGTCATCAAGCAGCACACATTCATAGCCATAATAAATTATAGTACCATCTTTTTATAGTTTTTCATGTCTCCATCCACAAATCATATTTTTATTTAATTTAATATTGTAAAGGGCCTCTTGACGTTGGCTTCGGCTCCGTCAATGCCTTCCAAAGGACCGGGCGATTTGCAGCCCGTGATGTGAATTGAATAAAGAGTATAATAATAATAATAAACCCGCAGGGGCGGCTTTGTGGCGAGCCGACGGTGAGTGGCGACACCGCGTACCCCTATCCCGTGAGGGCTAAATGAGACCCTCTAACCCCCTGCTTGCCTTTACCGGCCGGCCGGTGGTGGGAATCGCAAGAGCTAAGACCTAAGCTCCAGGGTGGAAGTGTTAAAGGCATAAAGCCGCTAGTAGCGTTTAGTGAAAGTGCAGCACACCTCTCAACACCCTTAGCTATCCACGCCAATGTTGCCCCTCTGCGCCGACATAACAGTCCGCCTTTATGGGGGGCCCATTCAGTGTATAGCGAGTCACCACCCGCTTTAATATTTTGAAATGAGGCATAATTGGCTGGTGCCGTACCTCATCCTATAGACCAGAAAACAGACATCAAGCAGCACATATTCATAGCCATAATAAATTAATGTACCATCTTTTTATAGTTTTACATCTCTCCATCCACAAATCATATTTTTATTTTATTTAATATTGTAAAGGGCCTCTTGACGTTGGCTTCGGCTCCGTCAATGCCTTCCAAAGGACCGGGCGATTTGCAGCCCGTGATGTGAATTGAATAAAGAGTATAATAATAATATACCGAGGTTGGGAAGGAACCAATAAACGTGTGAATGAGGAGCAGTGTCCGGATGCTACTACCATGAATAACTTCTGGCGTAGTATCTGGTCGGTGCCCGTCGAACACACGGAGGGTGATTGGATGAGCGTCGTTGAGCGCGCGTGTGAACCTATCGAATCCATGGGGGCTATCACTATTAGCCCCGAAGACGTTAGTTGTGCGATCCGTACGGCCCAGAACTGGAAAAGTCCAGGACCGGACGGATTACACAACTTTTGGATAAAGTGGATTCGATGCTCACACGACTGCTTAGCGGCGCAATTCCAACAAGCCCTCGAGGTTGGTTCCTTGCCAACATTCATGACAACCGGTGTCACCTTCCTGCTCCACAAGTCCGGTAGTACCACGGAAACGAAGAACTATAGACCCATTACATGCTTACCAACGCTGTACAAGCTTCTTACATCTATTCTGAGGTTTAAAATTAATTCGCACATTGTTGCACACAATATTTTGGCCCCCTCTCAGAATGGATGTAAGGTTGGGTCACGTGGTACTAAGGAGCTCCTCCTCATCGACACGACCATTTGCCAACAAGTCCGGCGGAACAGAGGGGCTCTCTCCACCGCATGGATTGACTACAAGAAGGCCTATGATTCAGTGCCTCATACCTGGCTGGAGAGGATCTTAGAGTTGTATAAAATTGATACAACTCTGAGATCTTTTCTAGGTTCTTGTATGACAGTTTGAGTATGAGGCAGTGGACCACAGTCCTTCGTCAACCGGGTGATCGAGACAGCCCCTCTGATCCGCAGGACTTTATAAGGATTGAGCGAGGCATCTTCCAGGGAGATAGTCTGAGTCCGTTGTGGTTCTGTCTAGCCCTAAATCCTCTAAGCACATTATTAGAAGATTCAGGGCTGGGCTATCGACTTAGGAGATAGGGTGAAGTCATTTCACACTTGCTGTACATGGATGACCTCAAACTTTTTGCACCGAAGCGCCATGATTTGATGGAATTACTAAAAGTCACTGAGACTTTCAGCAACGCCATCAACATGGAGTTCGGTGTAGATAAGTGCGCGGTCATGCACGCGCAGCGGGGGAAAGTTGTGAATTCAATGAATTTACAACTTTCTGATACAATGACTTTCAGATCTCTCTCCGAAGCCGACACCTATAAATACCTTGGTATGTCAGAGTCATTAGGTATCGAGAGTGGGGGGATAAAGCAGTCGGTGAAGGAGCGTTTCTTTGGACGCCTGACAAAGGTACTTAACAGTATTTTGTCAGGAGGCAACAAGGTGCGTGCCTTCAATGGCTGGGTTATGCCCCTACTTACATACACCTTTGGCATACTATGGTGGACTCAGACCGAGTTAGACGCCCTGGACAGAAAGGTTCGACAACAACTGACGTCACATCGCATGCTCCACCCACGCTCGTCTGTTATGAGACTGTATATTCCACGGAAATGGGGCGGTCGAGGCTTTTTAAATGCCAAGACTCTCCATAACCGTGAAGTATGCAGTCTCCGGGAATATTTCCTAAGCAACGAGTGTGGGATGCATCGCGATGTGGTAGCAGTTGACAGGACCTTAACGCCTCTCTCCTTAGGCAAAGAGAACTGGCGCAAACCTCAGGTGCTGAGCACCGAAGACCGCAAGGACGTATGGAAGAGCAAGGAGCTGCACGGCAGATTCTATCGGGCCTTAACAGGGCCCGATGTGAATTTGCCAGTGAACTGGCTACGATTCGGGGACCTCTTTGGGGAAACCGAAGGTTTTGTTTGTACAATTGCTGACGAAGTTATCAAGACGAACAACTACCGGAAATATATCATGAAGGATGGTACGGTCGACATTTGTCGGGCATGCCGCCGTCCCGGAGAGTCACTCAGGCATATTATTTCCGGTTGTTCTCATCTTGCTAACGGCGAGTACTTGCACAGACATAACCTCGTAGCCAGGATCATCCACCAGCAACTTGCTCTTCAATACGGCCTTGTCGAGTCCAAGGTACCGTACTATAAGTACGCACCTGCGGCTGTTCTCGAAAATGGTCGTGCTTTGCTCTATTGGGACCGATCTATTATCACGGACAGGACTATTGTCGCCAATAAACCTGATATCGTGATAGTCGTCCGGTCTCAGCGGCGGGCAGTGTTAGTCGACATCACCATCCCGCATGACGAGAACCTCGTGAAGGCTGAAAAGGACAAGCTTAGCAAGTACCTTGACTTGTCTTACGAGGTTACCGCCATGTGGGATGTTGACTCGACTAGTATTGTCCCGATAGTCGTGTCAGCAAACGGCCTAATAGCGAAGAGTCTCGATCAACATCTCAAGAGACTCTCGTTAGACGGCTGGATCAAGGACCAGATACAGAAGGCGGTACTTCTTGACACGGCACGCATCGTCAGGAGGTTCCTCTCTCTGCAGCCCTAACCACCGGTAGCTTGGGCCCTGCCCCGCTACCGGCGGCACTCTAGGTTTAGGTTTTTTATAATGTTTTATGTTTTAAATCCTAAACTTAAGAAAAATGAATAAATAATGAAAATAATAAAAATCATTTATTTCTTTCACAAATAGGTTCTTATGTTCTAGTTCTACTATTGGCTGATTTAACAATATTTCTACAGTAACCTATCTTTGCGAAAGACTGATGCCCGAGATAGGTTTGCAAAAACCTGTAGTACGGGTCATCAGTGCCCTCCCTTAGATCGTTATGTAAATATAGCTATAGGTATTTTTAAGATGTTGTGTGTGCCTGATAATGTTAGCATATACAAGTGCCAATTGTGCCAGGTTAAGAAAGAATGAATTATTTATACCTAATATCAAAACAACGCGGGCGTGGGCGTGGGCGTGGGTGTGTGTGTGGGTGTGGGTGTGGGTGTGGGTGTGGGTGTGGGTGTGGGTGTGGGTGTGGGTGTGGGTGTGGGTGTGGGTGTGGGTGTGGGTGTGGGTGTGGGTGTGGGTGTGGGTGTGGGTGTGGGTGTGGGTGTGGGTGTGGGTGTGGGTGTGGGTGTGTGTGTGTGTGTGTGTGTGTGTGTGTTTGTGTGTGTGTTTGTGTGTATGTGTGTGTGTGTGTGTGTGTTTGTGTGTGTGTGAGAGAATTATGGATGGTTGGGATGGGGTGTGTGGATGGGGTGGTTCTTTGGTTGAAGCAAAATAAGAAAGGAGGCATTTTAAAGGAAGTCGATAGATACCGATTTTAAATTAGAGAATTATTAGTATAATGTTATTAGGTAAGTAATTTAGTCAGTAAGGTCAACTTACATAGTCACTTGAAGAAGGTTTTCAGTGTCTTCATAGTCAAGAGTTTTGAGGAATGTTATGACTTGTCGCTTGCAGAGAAATGTGTTACTTGAGAATATGGAGAGGACGTTATTTAGCTTGCTGTACAGGAACTGGCCTTGGAAGCAAAAGAAATGTCGAGATTGGTACGTATGAAGTGATTGTGGTTCCCATTTAATTCCTTTACAACGCCTGTCTTTAATGAGGTCTGGGTCATACTGTAACTGTGTGTGTTATTTTAGGACAGTTCGCAGAATGTAGCACTGTCTCACAGTTAGTACCTCCCATTTTTCATGCAACTCGGTTGTAGGGTACCGATAGGGGAGGCCCGCTCCTACCGTAAGGATTGCACGTTGAGCCCTCTCAGCATATATGAGGTGGGTCTTTGCAGCACCTCCCCACGATGTGATACAGTATTCAATTAGCGATTGAGCAAGCGCAAAATAAACCATCTTTGTGACTTTAAGATCGGCAACATGTCTCAAGTTTTTAAATATGTAGATAAGTTGTGCGTAGTCTAGCTACTAAAGTGTCTATGTGGGATTCAGGGTCTGCGCGCCCTACTACTTTACTCATGCGCTACTACATTATATTACGAACTGATAATGTATTCTGTGACAGTAATTGTTTCACATTACGCTCATACGCTGTCAGCTCAGACAGTCGGTCACTGTAACCAAAATACACGCTCTAAACATTATCGGAGTTTTCACTTTTCCTCACCAATTTAGGACACCTTTAACTTTAGCCTACAAATAATCTACCTAACTATCTAAAGTCTTAAAGGGGTTTAAATGTAAGGTTCTCGTCTATGGTCACTCCTAGATATTTAATCGCATTAGTTTGTTACCAAACTCCTCCGAAACGGCTGAACCGATTTGTATGACATTTTGTGTGCATATCGGGTAGGTCTGAGAATCAGCCAACATCTATTTTTCATACCCCTAAGTGATAAGGGTGGCCCAAACGCGGACAGAGCCGCGGGGCGCAGCTAGTATATTTATAAAAATGTTGCAGCTTGTTAATCCTTTTAACATAAACTAAAGTCCACCGACGCAAAAAAAGGAATGTTATAAGTTTGACGTGTGGTGTGGTGTGTAAGTATCTATTTTAATAAATATTAAATTTATATCCTCAATCCTCACCGACTTACAGCAGAGATAGCGTGTTTGGGTTCATTGGAATATTCTCGAAGAACAGTGGAGTGTACAGAGTGAAATTAATTATTGTATAATAAGAGCCGAATTCGTTTTGTTCATATTTCAATTTAGGATCGTTTAAAAGAGTAGAGTCATAGTAGAGTAGAGTAGAGAGCTCATTAAACAAGCTCATTCAAAAATAAAATTATGCGTATTTTGCTGTGTTTTATCACAATAACCAAATTGCGTTTTGCCCCCGTACAGAAATTCACAAATGAAGCATCAGCGTGTTTTAAGGTATAACAACGCCATCTAGTGATTTATTGTTAGCAACTTAATTTCATTATCAACGCATGTTAGTACAAAGCTTACAAAAAACTTTCTTAAAACGTTAACCCCTTGACGCAAAAAGAAGAGGTGTTAAAAGTTTAACGTGTGTACCTGTGTATGTGTGTATGTATGTGGCATCGTAGCGTCCAAAGTGTTGAACCAATTTAGATATATTTTTTTTGATAGGTGTCTTAATCTAGACTATCGAAAGTGTTCATGAAAATCCGTTCAACTGTATTAAGACTACAAGCTTCCTTCTGGACACTGACTATTGTTTTGCTAGTCAGTTCAGCTTCTGTATGATGAGTGATGACGCTATGAGATCAACTTTTATAAGTCTAATCGATTTGAAATTCGGTATCATCTTACTTGGTATTTGTAAGATTATATACACAGATGTCGTGTTTGAGCTTATTGAAATGGTCTCAATGAACAGATTATAGCAGGGCTTCCCAAACTGTGCGTCGGGACGCCCTGGGGCGTCGCAGCGATGTCCCAGGGGCGTCGTGTGTCCATGTGACCGACTCGATGAGCGCTGAGCGCATTTAGTCGTGATGTGACTCGCACGTCGCGGACAAACTGTTTGAATGTTGGAGCTCAGTTTTTCATGAATATCGTGCCATCGGGACTGCAGCATAAATGGTCCTATTACCATATGCGACTTCGTGCTTGTGCCAAACAGGCTATTCTGCAGTTGCAGTAATAAAGAACAAGTACAGGTTAAAAATTGACGTCGAGGAAGAAATGTGAGTGGCATTTTCCAAACTGCAGCCACGTTTTGAGAAGAATTATTTATGGGGGAGGGTAGGTGGGGTTTAAGAGGCGTCGTAAATAATGGCAATATCTCAAGGGCGTCACAGTACAAATAAGTTTGGGAAGCCCTGGATTATAGATATATAGATAGATTATAGATAAGTCGGAAGTGCCCATTGCACTGTGGGGGTCAAACTCACTACCTCACTAGCCATTGGGTAATAGCCGCTTCTACACTTACTCTATTATGATAAGAATATCAACTGTTACACTTTTTGCAAAGATATACATATAATAATATTTATTTTTTCATTTATTTCTTAAAATGCGATAACAGGTCAAAATATGGTCTTAATAAACATTGTATAACGTGCAGCTGTTTTCCGCAACATGGCATGCAATATATAGGCACATGAAATCAATAAAAAAAAGTTGTCGTTAATCTTTATACAGTTAAATAATTAAATTGAGTAAATAATTAAAGTCAACATTTTAAATCCGAATATGTGGTGTAATCACTACTACATATATATCGATAGTTGTAGGTTATAATATACTATTCATTCATAATTCATTTATTGCATAGAATGTAGGTTGATACAAAGATGGTCTTAATTATTATGAGGAGCCGTACAATCTACTCCCTTTCGGAGTGTGCAACAAGGTGTGTGATATTATTTTGTCAATCTATTCATAAAAAATATTACATACATCATGAAATTAATTTTAAATAAACAACAATTACATAATAAAATGAATTGTCAATGTTAGTCAAATTTAAATTGTAAATATTCTTTGACACTATAAATACAGTGAGTCAATTTTTCGAGTTTTTAATTGTTTTTTGAAGTAATTTAAACTATCTTTCAACAAATTATTATCAGCAATCTGGTAATTTAAATCGATTGTAATGTCTATAAGTATTAATGTATTCTAAAAATCTAAATGTATGAATATATAACATTGATATTTTAGTGCTGTAATGATAGTTGCATGTACTTAATGTAATTTTTTATTCCGTTTTCAAGGTAGGCAACACTAAATGAAAACATAGATAGACGTTTAAGTATTTTTATCTGTATCATAAATATAAAACACTTACATTCAGTATACGTACAGTGCCACAAGTATAACTTGGCGGTGGTGGTTTTTGGAACTAATTCTTTTAATTGAAACTGTGAGTTTGACGTTTGAGAGATTACCGCGACATTATTGTTGATAAATTTGCTACATTAAAATAGTTCAATAATGCCAAAAGTAATTAAAAGTGGTTTAAGAGATCCTGTAATCAAAGTACAAAGTAAAAGCACAGTGGCGCACAGGCACGCCAAGTTATACTTGCCGGACTGTACACTTCATCAAAATCAGACTTCAACCGTCTACAGAAGACTCTACACAATGCTACACAGACCTCTTCCAGGATACGACCTCAGTTTACAAAAACTGTGATACGACCATCAATTTCCTATGATTTGACAAACACCGTAGGCACATAAATGTTAAAATCTCGATTTTCGATTATAAAATATTTGTCTACATTACGATAACAATTGTCATCATTTTTATATCAGCATTAACCAATGCCTTAGTAATCAGAAACAATATGTTTTTGAATAAATTCATTGAAGACTGTCCATGTTCCAAGCTCACAACTTCACAAGGCGTTCAACTGCGGTGATATTTGGTATTGTCAATATTAAGTTTTTTAATATTATATAGTCTGCACTCTGCGGTTTTCATTAATTATTATGCATATGTTTATATTATTATATTGTGCTTTTTTGTAAGTAAATCGTTAGGTTGTCTTTTTGCGTTACACTTATAAGAAAATTAATTAGGTATTTCATTTACATTTTCGAATTATGCTTGTAGTGCCATCTAGACGGAAAATGTCGTAATACAACGATACATCATGTGAACATTTAGTGAAACCAAAATTTCACTCAGCTCCGGTACTTTTTTACGTGAAATGTTTATAATAATGCAGAAATATTCCAATAGGTGGCGCGATTTTCTTCAACCGACTTTGCATTTTCTGTAGCAAATACAAGGCGTTTATTTCCATTATGATAATTGTATGTTTCGGCCATTTTAATTTTGTTATATGTGCACTAAAATTTGACCAAGGTTTTGTGATGTTTTTATAGGACATACACCCGTAGTACGTAGGGCTGTTACATGACTGTTTAAATGGCATTTAAAAGTTCATAATGAATTCAGTAGGAACCTTTATGATGGTATTTGACTGCGATAAAAGTGGTATGCTTCATACTAAACAAGATCTCCTTGTTTTAAATTTAAATACACTTTTGCATTTACGCGTCGGTCCATTTTCCAAAACGACTAGACCAATTTTGATAAATTCTTTACTGTTCTTTAAGTTGAAGTATAGCGAATAAAAATCCGGTACTTACCTCACTAGTTTTACCGATATTTTTGAAAAAAACATTACAACATACAAACTTAAAGAAACACAACTTACCTACACCTATAAAATGTTTTAGCTATAATGCTATAATTGACAGCCACCTATGGTCTGCCGGAATTCATGATAATTATATTTGGAGACAGATTTTCCAACTTGAGGCACAGAATAAATAATAGTACATGTGCATGAGGGTAGGTGGTAGCTGGCCAGGCGGGCGTTAGCATAATGTTAAGTTATTACCGAATGTGTTATCTTATTAACTCATACCATAGATGATGTTGTTGTTATTCTATGCTCATACCTAGATTGTTACATGGAACTTTTTTTAATATACTTATGTTAGTTATCTGAATAACAAAAACTTTGCCCATCGTATTTGAAACCATAAAGTTTAATTGTAAACGAATTACAAACTGCAAATACTTATTTACGTTACAAGTGCAGCAAAAAGCCAACATTACGTGGTGTTCCCAGGCGGTCACCCATCCAAGTACTGACCACGCCCGACGTTGCTTAACTTCGGTGATCGGACGAGAACCGGTGTTTTCAACGTGGTATGAACGTTGACGACTTGAAAGACAAAATACTTGTATTTAATTTATAACTTTGAATATATAGTTATAATACAGTTTTACAATCATATTATGTTATGAATGATACGATTGTAAAACTGTGGTTATAATTTGGTTACTCGTATCATAGAATACTTAATTGTATTGTACTACGTACTCGTATGCGCGCGTATTAAAACCGACTTCCGCGCTAGTGATTTTCAGTACCTACTAAGTTTTAGTTACTAATCTCCATAACTCAGGAGATACGGAGTGCTGAGGCAACAAACATAAAAATAAATAAATAAAAATACAGTCGAATTGAGAACCTCCTCATTTTTTGTGAAGTCGGTTAAAAATACTGGTATACTCTACATATGGTTTTTTCTTCAAATAAAAAGCATTTTTCTCTTTTCCCGGTTTGTCTAGTTTGGCCCAATTTTTCCAAGTTATCTTTGCCTAATATATACGATCGTATACTGTTTTCTATAAAAATGAGGCGTTCATATGTGAACTTACAAACAACATCATTTGAAGTATTAAAATAATCCTCAATGGAAATCGCACCCAAGCCAGTGTTGTTGAAAGTTACACACTTGCACACTAGATGGCGCTCTATGTTTTAAGCTCACTGTGTCTCAGTAATTCCATTGAATTTTATTCCTTCATCTATAGTGTTTGAAATTTGACCCCCTTCCATTAGATAGATAGATTGATTTTATATTTGGTACACACATTTAGTTCTGATGACAATACAATTAAATACTAACTGATTCACTTAAACTAATAATTAATTCAGTAGATCCTAGGTACAAATTATCACAACACACTCTACCTACTTATAAATCTAGTAGGGCATTGATCAGACAAAAGTGAACTAAGTAACTCGTGAATTGTATTGTCGAGATACACAGTATACATATAGCTCATGAGAAGCGTGCGGTGACGATGACGCGAGTTTTACGCTTTTTAACCGACTTCAAAAAAAGGAGGAGGTTTCTCAATTCGACCGTATATGTTTTTTTTTTGTTCGCGGATGCGGTGACTATGACGCAAGTTCCATGATTTTTAACCGACTTCAAAAAAAAGGAGGAGGTTTCTCAATTCGACCGTATATGTTTTTTTTTTTTGTTCGCGGATGCGGTGACTATGACGCGAGTTCCATGATTTTTAACCGACTTCAAAAAAAGGAGGAGGTTTCTCAATTCGACCGTATATATTTTTTTTTTTTTTTTTTTTAATGTTTGTTCGCGGATAACTTCGTCGTTTATGAACCGATTTCGATTATTCTTTTTTTGTCCGAAAGGAGATATCCCAAGTGTGGTACCATGGTAATTTTATCGAGGTATGATAAGTATCTCCAGAGATATTGAGATAAACATCTCAAAATTGGTACTGAAAATGAATAACGCGGCATTGAAGTCGGTTGTTTTTTAGTTTTTAAACGATATTATTGTTCTCCCAAACAGTGCTCAACGCACCCTAGGAAGTTTTCACTATTATTATATTTCAAAATTAAAATTGTTGGGCGCCTGAAATTTCTATCAAGTCAACCGCTATAATATATATGAGGATACTGGTGTGATAATTGGTACCTAAAGATCGACTGATTTTTAATCGACTTCCAACAAGGAGGTTACTCAATTCGGCCGTATATATATTTTTATGTTCGTTCTTCGTCGTTGATAAACCGATTTCAATGGTTCTTTTTTTGTTGAAATGGAGATATCCCAGGGGTGGTACCATAGAAATTTTAACAAGCTTTGATTGCTATCTCCAGAGATATGGTGATAAGCACCTCAAACTTGGTACTAAAAATTAACAGCGCGGCATTTGAAGTCGGTTATTTTAGTTTTTTAAACGATATTATTGTACCTACATTATCTACATTATTAGTATCTTTATTTTCAATTTTTTATAATAGATTTCAAAAACAAGTAGGATTTTTCTCCAATCTACCGTGTATATTTTTATGTGTGTTCGCGGATAATTTTTTCTTTTATGAACCGATTTTAATGTTTCTTTTTTTGTTGAAAAACAAATATTCCAACGGTGGTACCATTGTAATTTCATGGAGATCTGATTAGTATCTTCAGAGATACCTATGGAGATAAACACCTCAAACTTGGTACTGAAATTAATAGCGCGGCGTTTGAAGTCGGTTCTTTTAGTTTTCTAAACAATCTGATTTTTACTTAATTTATTAATTATATGTATTTGACTCTAACTTAATCAGTTGGTTGATTTGCAAAGCAAATTCACGAAACCTAATAAATTATTTTAGGAACAAAAATCCCGACTACGTGATAAAAATAAAGTGATTAAACCATTCCAACCATTCTTATTTATTATTTATTTATTCCAAAATCCAATAATATATATATATATATATTATATATAACTCTAACATATATAATATATATATTCGTAATCACCGTTAACAATTCTTTATTTTGATACCACACTCGATGTATTTTGAAAACATAAATTTTTAGTATTGCTAATCCAAATTTGCAAGTTTGCGATACAAACGACTTCAACGGGTGACTCGTTTTTCTTTTCAAATAGTCGAACCGCAATGTTTATATCATTAATTGAGATTACTTTTTGGTGCCAAAAATGCTTAATTTTCCTTTTTATTTATTTTACATCTCTCATATTCGGTAAGTAGGTCCTTATTACCCCCAAATGGAGTTTGTAGGTAATCAATTAGCGCTCTAGGGTAATAATGTAGCTAGAAAAGCCCTAGGGCGGTAAGTAATTAAAAAAAACTCTTCACTCTTTCAAAAAGTTCGCGTACATCTAACCATCATACTGGCAATAGACATCATGCATTCAGCCCAATGACAAAAGAGGTCGCTTCGCTATTCAGCCTTGTCTTCGTATGAGTATAATAGTCATCAATTTTAAATATGGAACGGATGCTGGGGCTAACTTAACCACTATAAAAAGGCACGGTGGGTGGAAATCCAGCAAGGTGGCTGAAGGTTACATTTAAGATTCCATACAAAATAAAAGTAAAATTACCAACCAAATAACGGAAACTATTCAGCTTTCAAAAAATGAAACATCTTTCTCAAGAGATGATCCGCAACCATCAACTTCTGCTGAAGAAAGCTGCATCCCGTCAGATTTTGTCCATGACCAAAAAATATCACAATCTCAAACTATAACATACCCAAATAAAACATTAAATTAAAAAATCAAAAAACTCGACTGCGCAAAAAGTGAAGTGTTAAAAAACGAACTGAAAAGAAAAAAACAAGTAAGTCTAGACTTCTGTTTAGGGATATCAAAAAACTATACCATTTAAATTCTTTCTCGGTTGATACACTCATAAAATAAATTATACATTGTTATATGGAATATAGAGACTTTAACAGTCGGGACACATTAATGGCTTAAAGAATGGGGATTGGTTTATAAGCTTACTTACTTTACAGTTGTACTATTAAACGACTATACCAAAAGGAAGAGGTTGTTTGTTACCTCAGAACTCCATCAATTCTTAACCGATTTGGAAAATTCTTTTTTTGTTTGAGTTAATATGATTTTCGTTTGGTCTCATTGTAATTTTATTGAGATCTGATAAGTAACTTCAGAGATAAGCACCGCAAACTTGATACTGAAAGTCACCAACGCGGCATGTAAAATCGTTTTTTTTTCGATTTGTACGATCATAAATTATTTGTTATAAATATATTTTGAATCTCCATTTTAAGACCTTTAATTCGATAGGTTTTGAAAAAAAAAAATTTTTTTGAACCCCAAATTTTGGTGTCTGAAATCCGCCATTTTGAATTTTTCAATTTTTTATGTTTTCGTTGACACTCGCGCTAGCATGGCGAATCTATTGACGTGCCAATTATCAAAATCGGCCCACGCGTTTGGCCTCTAGTGTGCCACAAAGGAACAAACATACATACATATATAGACTGATAAACACATTACCTCTCCTTTGCGTCGCGCAGTCGGGTAAAAACACCTGTCCCTAAAATTTGAAAATTGTTCTCATCTAATACTATAAGAATCTTTGTCCTGACATACTGACTGACTGACTGACTCACTGACAGACAACGCACTGCCTAAACCGCTGGTCGTAGAGACTTGAAATTTGGAGGGTATATTTGTCTTAGTACGTAGGGGTGTATTAAGAAAGGATTTTCCAAAATTCACCCCTTAAGGGGATGAAATGGGGGTTCAAAGTTTGTATGGAGAAACAAGATTACATAGTCTTTTCTATCCAAAACTACACACAAGTGCCCCTTAAGGGGATGAAATGGGGGTTCAAAGTTTGTATGGAGAAACAAGATTACATAGTCTTTTCTATCCAAAACTTCACACAAGTGCTTCAGTAAAAAAATAAGTAAATACGTATTTCTGGTTTTTTTGAAAATTCACCCCTAAGAGGGTGAAATGGAGTAACAAAGTGTGAAAATCAATATTGTTTCGGATTGCGCTGAAATTTGGCATGCAGATAGTTATTACGACGTTAGTTCCGTCTGAGAAAGGATTTTCCAAAATTCACCCCTGAAGGGGATGAAACGGGGGTTCAAAGTTTGTATGGAAAAACAATATTAGATAGTCTTTTATATTCGAAATTTAACACAATTACTTAAGTAATTAAATACGTGTTTCAGACTTTTTAGAAATTCCACCCCTAAAAGGGTGAAGTGGAGTAACAAAGTCTGAAATCAATATTGTTTCGGATTGCGCTGAAATTTGGCATGCAGATAGTTATTTTGACTTAGGTATCCGCTAAGAAAGAATTTTTCCAAATACACTATTATAGTAACTAATATTATATATTATATACACTCTTTAAAGGGATGAAGCGGGCGTTCAAAGTTTGGATAGTCGTTTTATTCGACATTTCACACAAGTACTTCTGTAAATAAATAGGTAAATACGAGTTTCAAACTTTTTCAAAATGCCACCCTAAGAGGATAAACTGGGGCAACAAAGTCTAAAAATCAATATTGTTTCGGATTGCGCTGAAATTCAGAATGCAGTTAGTTATTATGGCGTAGGTATCGGCTCAGAAATGATTTTCTGAAAATTCCTCCCCGATACGGAACGGGGATTCAAAGTTTGTATGGCGAAACAAGATGGGATAAAGTACGTGTTGTAAGATTTTTCGAAATGGGGTAGGTAACAAAGTCTGTAAATTTAGGTTTTTAGGGTTTTATAAATATGAATCCCGAATTGCCTTAGTCACGCGATAACATGAAAATGAGTGAACCGATTTGGCTAATTTATATTTGATGTGTTTAATGATAGAATCGTTTTTACAAAAGAAAAGTTTTAAGTAAATAAAAGAAGGTTTTAACGCGGGCGAAGCCGGGGGACACTTCTAGTTTCGCTATACATTTTAACTAATAAAATGTTTTATTCTTGTAATGCCGGTTTTTTTCTACTTACCTCACAATCCAGATGTAAAGCAGAGTAGTTAGCTCGGGTGTAAGCATCAATTGCACCCTCGAACTATAGGCGCACGAGCGCAGCGAGACATATAAACATACACTCGAAAAACATAACCCTCCTTTCGCAGTCGGGTAAAATTACATTTATTGCGTCACAAACTTCACATTCATTTGAAAGCTTCGGAAGCTTCATTCTGATTGAATAACAAGAGATAGACTTTTCAGTATACAAGGTGTGGTTTTGCATTCTCGCCATATTTGCATACTCTATTGTAACGGGTACCCTTAATCACTTAATTATATTATTTCAATTCTTCCGTTAATTAATACCCGGATATTTGTTTAAACAATTTGTGATATCCAGAATAATCACCTTTGTAATATCTAATAGCTAGCTAGCTGACTAGCCGAAAAGCAAAGTGCCGCTTTGCAAGTGTGCGTGTGCTTTGGCCAAGAGGGAGCCGTTTTTAGGAAGGTTTAATTTTCAACTAATTGTTATTTTTCAAAATATATTTTTTTTTTACTGATTCGTGTTCTATATACACGTGGAGTACCTACCCCTGCAAATATGGCGGGAATGCAAAACCATACCTTGTAATACATATTATATGCTAATCCAAATACATTATATTCAATAACAATTCCAAGCAATATAATCATTGTGACTTCAACGCGCGTCCACATTTTCTTTGAACAATTCGTGACGCTACAATAATGATCTTATTGAAATTAATAGGATATACTTAAAATTACAATTACTTAGTCGCTGGTGCGTTTAAAATGAATTGAAATTTATATCCACGTTCTGATACCGCCTTCGAGTTAGGTTGACGATGATGAATAATATATATAGATGATAATATATAAGTTAATAAAATCCTAATATCAAGATAAATAATAAAATATCAATATAAAGTTTAACAAAACTAACAAAAAGCCAACATTACGTGGTGTTCCCAGGCGGTCACCCATCAAAGTACTGACCACGCCCGACGTTGCTTAACTTCGGTGATCGGACGAGAACCGGTGTTTTCAACGTGGTATGAACGTTGGCGACATAAGTGATAAAATATTTGTATTTAAAGTATGATATATATCTGAATATGTATATCGTTAAAAGTTACTCGTGATTATTCCCAAAATGAAAAAAACCGACTTCAAATGCCGCGCTAGTGGTTTCAAAAATTACTAAGTTTTAACTACCTATTTATCTCCATATCTCAGGAGATACTTACCGGATCTTGATACATTTACAAGAAAACCGAACGTTATGCATACTCTTTCAAACAACAAATGAATTGTCCACATCGGTTAAGAAATGTATGAATCGGAGTTGTAACAGGCGAATTGAGAACCTCCTCCTAATTTGTGAAGTCGGTTAAAAATACTGGTATGTGGTTACTCCAACTGCTAATATCTCTGCGTTTGGTTTTTCAAAGAAAAAGCATTTTTCTCTTTTCCCGGTGTGTCTAGTTTGGCTCAATGTTCCCAAGTTTTCTTTGTAATATACCTATACATTCTTATAATATACTGTTTTCAGGTTTCTTAAAATATAAAGAATTAGCCGTTCATACGCGAACTTCAAACGAACATCATTTGAAAGAATCTGTAGGTTCATTTCAATAGAAATCGCACCCAAGCCCGTGTTGTTGAAAGTTACGCACTTGTCCCTAGATGGCGCTCTATGTTTTAAGCTCACTGTGTCACAGATTATATAATAGTTACTTACGTTCTCAGTGCCGTTTTTAGGTTAGGGGTTAGGGGGCATCCCATACATGGAACTGGAACGAAGAACATTTTTTTTCTTCAAACCTATACGTGTGGGGTGTCTATGGATAGCTCTTTAGGTTTCTCAAAGTCAATCATTTAAAAGATAGGCGCATCTAAAGTGGTAAAATGTGTGCCCTCCCTCCCCCCCTCTAACTTCTAAAGTAAGAGAGTGAAAAATCTAGAAAAAATATATTCTGTAGATCTCAATAAAAACTTTCAAAGAAAATTGGTTTGAACAAGATACGGTTAGCAGTTGTTGAGATATAGCGACCGCAAGTATAACTTTGTTTTTCATACAAACACTATGAAAAACAAAGTTATTTTTGTAGTTGCGAAAAATCATAGTAATAGAATACTCTACTGTGTTACGGAACCCTACGAGTGCGAGTCCAACTTGCACTTGGCCGGTTTATTTAAATAAAATTCCAAACAATGTGACTCAGCCCAAGCAGTGCACCTGTGGAATAATATGCGAGTAGTCATAAAAGGAGCACAATCCAGAATCCTTAAATCACTTAAATACATAAAACGAGCACAATCCAGAATCCTTAAATCACTTAAATAGATGTATCTTTTTAAAAGGGAACGCAGGGTGCACTTTTCCATACAAATGTAGTCCCCCCATTCCTGGAAAATGCTTCTAGAGCAAAATTTGTTTCTACAAAAAATCAAGGTCTGCTGTAGCTACCTATCATTTGCTATTTTTTGACCAACCAATTACAAAAAGAAATATACGCCTTTTAATGTCCTCTTTAAAATTTTTGAAGCGTCATATTTAATTCGAAATTGATTGGTCAAAAGAGGAATATGATAGGGACCTTGCACGATTGGGACTATAGCCACTTACTTGTTTCATTATTCTGTGCACACCTTGATTTTTTGTAGAAACTTTTTGAAGTTATACTTCTTTTGGCGCGATAGAGAAAAATGATGAGAGTGAATTTTTACGATGCGCGCGCACATCGACACCTAAATTTAACATCGTGAAGTTAGTTCTAGGTGGTACGATGCGCGCGCACACCGACACCTAAATTCTACACCGTGAAGTTAGTTCTAGGTGGCATGACTATGTTCAAGTTGTATATGTCATATTTAACGTCATATTTTTACGTTATTAAAACCTTTTTTATTTAAATAAAATCTTTTTGATTAATTTTAATATTTATCGTTAATCACTACTGCGTGGAACAATACAAAGACCGTGTTATGGCCAAGTCCATAAAAAAAAAAAAAAAAAATCACTACTGCATTTTAGTTATTTTTTTTCCATACGCCACAGAAGTATGACTTCTAACGCGTGTACATAAGTACACACACTCTTTTTTTTGCTCTAGAAGCATTTTCCAGGGAGGAAACGGGGGAATACATTTGTATGGAAAACTGCAACCCGCATTCCCTCTTATTTCTGCCATTCAATAGTAGTTAAATAGTCGTCTGTTAGGAGAGTACTCAATACAGTGGTCACCTCTCATTATTTTGTATGTATGTTACGCGATTACTCCGTAAATTATGAACCGATTCGAATGATCATTTTTTTATTGGTAGGGTTCATTTTCAAAGTACTCTCATTGTAATATCATCGAGATCTGATAAGTATCTCCAGAGATATGACGATAAACGTGTCAAACTTGCTACTGAAACTGACTCGCGCGGCATGGAAGCATAGCAAGTCGTTTAGTCTTTAGTTTATAAACTATCTTTATTATCATTAATTCTATATGTTATTACATGTGTTTTAAGTGTGACGTTCGACGTCTAGATGAAAGCTGAATGGCTCAATACCTTTGTTTTTTTTTTGTAAATTCAAAGCGTTATGTTTCTGTTATATCTATATTTTTTGTTGAATATGATCTATTTAATGTTATTTGACGTGTGTAAGTGCAAATTTTTAATTTGCCCATATACTGAATAAATGCTTTGACTTTGACTTTGACTTGACTATATGCAAAATCTAAATCACTTCAGAGATAAAAAAAAAACTTTTTAAAATTTGTATACAATATATTATTCAAATAACAATCACAATCAATAAATCGTTTTGAATAAAAGACTTCAACGCGCTTTCACATTTTCTTTTACCGTTGCGTAACGATACAATAATGATGATAAACGAAATGTTAGTGAAATTAATTTATGTACTTACTTATTACAATAATACTTACTTACTTTGTCGCTTATTACACATTTAAATGAATTGAAATTAATATTAACGTTCTGATTCCGCCTTCGAGTTCTGTTTAATAAATAAACAGTTTTCTTTAAGGACAAAACAAATCCTAACAATTCCATATACATTACATATAGTTTTTTGAAAGTAACAAGAAGCAGCAAAAAGCCAACATTACGTGGTGTTCCCAGGCGGTCACCCATCCAAGTACTGACCACGCCCGACGTTGCTTAACTTCGGTGATCGGACGAGAACCGGTGTTTTCAACGTGGTATGAACGTTGGCGATAACACTTGCAAAATACAAGTATTTATCTATCTAACTAATCGTAATACTCAGAATAATAATAAATACAAATTTTTTGTGAGGTTATTGCTCTCTGCCAGGCATCTCGTGTACAAAATATCACATAATATTTGATATATTTTGCAAAACAGATAAGAAAACAGAAGATGGAATGTTTTTTATTATTAATTAGTTAACAAATTAGTAGCGTAAATAACATATTATTAAGTAGTAATGTTGGTAGTAAAATGCATATTCTGTTATTTTTACCCGGCTGCGAAAGAAGACAGAAAGAGAGAAGAGAAAGATTTCAAGTGTATGTATGTATGTATGCAATGTATATATATTTCTTAAGGAACGCCATTGAGCACAGAAAGATAATAGTCCTACGCTAGAGCCTCCTAAACGGCTTGTCGTATTTTCAACCGACTTCCAAAAAGAAAGAGGTTCTCAATTCGTCTGTATGTTGTTTTTTTGTGTGTATGTTACGCAATTACTCCGTCAATTCTGAACCGATTCGAATGATTCTTATTGTAATACGTAGGGTATGTTTTCGAGGTGGTCCCATTGTAATTTCATCGAGATCTGATTAGTATCTCCAGAGATATGATGATAAACGTCACAAACTTGCTACTGAAATTGACTTACGGGGCATTAAAGTCGGTTGTTTTAGTTTTTAAACTTATATCTTAATTATTATTATTTTAGTGGTGTTAATTGATTTGTCTTAGTCGTGCTAGTGACATTGCAGGGTACACCAAAATTAAAAACAAAAATTAAATCAAGGATTTCGGCGCCAAAAAGTAATTATAAAATAACGAGATGAACATTGCGGTTCGACTATTCGGAAAGAAAAACAAGTCACGCGTTGAAGTCTTTTGTATCGCAAATTTGCAAATCGGGATTAGCAAAACAATAATACTAACAAAAAATAATGTTTTTAAAATACATCGAGTGTGGTATCAAAATAAAAGAATGTTTAACGGCGATTACGAATATATATATAGAGACGAGTATTTTACAAGATACATATAACTTATGTTTTATTGGAGTTTGGAATACTTTAATTTAATCACTTAATTTTTATCACGCAGTCGGGTGTTTGTTCCTAAATAATTCACCTTTTTACATATAATAATAAAATAATAATAAATAAGTACCTACCAACCATAAAATTCTGAATAATAAGGCACATAATCAAGGTTCTCAAGGTGCCTATTACTTATAACAGTGCTACAAAGCCTACGAAACGAACGTACTTTAATATTTTCCTAGCGCGCACATGTTACCTTACAGACTATTAAGTATTCTGTGCTTACAGTTACAACAACAATATACAAAAATAAATAGTAGCCAGTCACAGATTAATGTAATAGGAACTATTGAGTGCGTGTGGAAGTATGTTGTGTCCTAACACTGTATGTGTGAGTGTATACTGTATACGTTTATTTGCAAGGGCACACACACAAGTAAGGACGTGGGATTTGGGGCATAGGGGAAGAAAGTACAGCGATTATTTATTTTTGGCAAACTACATAAACATAAACATACATTACATTTATTATAAAAATTAAATTAAATCCGTTAATTTCAGGCATTGCGCATATCATCAACTGACACAATTTAAATTATTACGCAACGTAAGTATATTATTTTGCATATTCATTTGATTTAATTTATTTATAAGAAAGAAAGAAAAGAAAGAAAGAAAGAAAAATCATTTATTCAGCAGTCCTCAAGTTACAGTACAGATGAAAAATATATTTGACATTTTGAGCAAAAAAACTTAACTACATAAAACAAGAAACAAAAAGAAATACAATATGAGGTGCTGAAACAGACCAGTCTCAGCACAAATGTCCAGATTCTTGGATCGTAGACCCCAAAACCAAGACGCTGATTTTCAGAATGGCCTGAGAGCGGGAGTAGGACTAACACCGATAACAATAACTTAAATAAAATAGATACAATAACATAAATTAACAATAACAGATAACATATTTATAAATATATATACATATATATATAATAGTACATAGTATAATATAACATGTAACGGATAAATATAAATAACAAAAAAAAATTAAACTACTCATAGTTGTAAGAACCGGAACCAACTTTTTAAATGCGCGCCACTGCTGAGCAAAGAGAGTGATGTAGGGAAACGTAATAGACAATCTGTGGGAAACAGGTACGAATTTGTATGTCAACGGATATTGACATTGACATTGACAAGTATTGATCATGACATTCGTGAAAAGAAAGACAACACAAGTTATTTCATTGAATTATGTATAATGTATATTTTATATTATTGGATTTTCGGAATTGATTTTGGAAGATAAAATAAAATAAAAAAAGTTACGACTAAAATGTAAGTATAAATTAAAACTTTGTGATGTTTATTTTTGTATCAGAGTATAAGTTTAAATGAATGACATGTCTATGTTTATGTCAGCAAAGTTTATTTGCTCTACCACCAAGTACTGTTTTAATACCAAAATCCTTGTTGAAAAAATACCAATAGCTGCAAAAGAACTGACAGGTACCTACGTTCTTATACGAAACAGTGCTATTGTGTGAAGCGATGTAATTGGGTAATAAATTGCTGTGAATTGCTGTGAATTTGTACTTAAATAAATGTAATGATTTCAGACTCCTGATTGGAGGCGGAATATTGTTCCAGCACTTGGTGGCGGCATAGCGGAAGGAGCCTCGAAAACAGACTCTTCTATGATGCTGTGTGGAGAGCTGCTGAGATACATTTCTAGCAGAACACGACCTGGTATTAGCGATCCAGTTGAACTTATCATACAAATACGACGGGTTCTTAAAATGTATAATGCCAAAAAGAAGAGATGCAAGATGGAGTTTACGCCGCGATTTCATCTTTAATGCATAGTGAATGTTTAAAAAGGGTGTGACATGGCGTCTAGCTATAAATGCTAAATCATTAAAATAACAATAAGAAAAGACAACATAGACAAATTTATTTGTTAGTGTTCGTCCTGTGATCAAGTGTAGTGACAATATACGTGGGAATATCTGGATAAAAAGTATCCTATGTGTTATTCCAAGGTCTAGACTATCTACATACCACATTTCAGGTCAATCGTTTCCGTAGTTTTTGCGTGAAAGTGTAACAAACAAACATCCATATATCATCCATACATCCATATATCCATACATCCACACATTCTTATAAACTTTCGCGTTTATAATATTAGTAGGATGTCAAATTGGCCAAATGCTAGTCTATAAGATATAAAAAATAATTTAAAAATGTTCGGCAATGGATACGATGTCTTTATTGGTAAATAAGATCGTTTAAAAACTAAACAATAACCGACTTCAATGCCGCACTATCAATTTTCAGTACCGATTTTCAGGTATTTATCTCCATATCTCTGGAGATACTTATCAAACCTCGATAAAATTACCATGGTACCACACTTGAGATATCTCCTTTCCAACAAGAAAAGAATAATCAAAATCGGTTCATAAACGACGAAGTTATCCGCGAACAAACATAACAAAAAAATATATATACGGTCGAATTGAGAAACCTCCTCCTTTTTTTGAGGTCGGGTAAAAATAGGGCGGGACGCCCCTAGTAGATAATAAATAAGGCTTATTAGGCCTAGCAATAGGCATATCCCGCTAATTCTTATGCCTCGTTCCAAACGCTCCATAGATGATGTGTCAGTAGCTATCACTCCACGATCGCGTGCTGCCACAGTGTAGGCAGCAGTATGTATAGTACAGCTTTCACAAAGGTTCACAGACAGAACACGCGACGATGCGTTTCACACACACATACGTATCTCGTGACTAATACACGTTTTCTTTAACGGTTGCATTGCACTGCCGTTAAATGCAGCTTGTTATTGATATGGAAATTTCACTGTTTTGACGCCAGCTTTTACTGAACTATAATGACATGAAGGCCCAATGGTGTCAGTGGGAGAATGTTCACCTTTGATGTCAGAGGTACCGAGTTCTATCCCCGCTGTGCACTAATGGATTTTTCTATCAAAAAAATTAGGTGCGCATTTCACAGTGACCCTCCGGTGAAAGAAAAATATCGTTAAGAAACCAACAACCCCCATATGGTGGTAGGACCCTCAAGTTAGAAAATCTGTCGCTTAACATCTAATGTGTTCCGGCAGCTATCCTTGAGAGCCAGTTCCCATTCTAGATCTAGCGTGCTTACCGTCTTCGACCGCATCATCACTTACCAACAGTGGTCAAACGCTAGCTTATAAAAAAAAATAAAAAAGGACAATTTTTTATCATATTAGAAGTTTGTTACGTCACTTTGTCGCTATTAAATTATAGCGTAACTTAATCGAATTGGATGGAAATTAAATTATTTTTAAATGCCCAAAAGGCAGGTATTTATACCTACCTACGTATAGATAATAAATAATTATTATATACAGGTAAATACACTAACGTCGTAGTAGACTTGATGTAGGTCATGTTTGCCTTACATTCATTTATCATAATTCTCATACTCACTAGTTTACCAGTTTGACTGATTTTTTTACCTTATAAAAGATGCAAAAATACATTTGAATGTTGTGTTCCATTCAACATTGAACATTTAACATTCAACTCAATTCGTGACGTATTTTTCGTAGTACCTACCTACCTACCTAGTTTAGATTTTCTACTTGATAATGTACATCAATCGCCTCGATATTGTTGCGCATTCGATTGTGAGTGAGTCCGTGGTCGACCTCATTCGTCCATTCGAAACTTGAAAGTTGCGGATCAGCGCTACCGGCCATCAACGAGCAGGGCGACGACCCCAAAACTGTCAAAATAGTGAGTTTAGATGCAGACGAGAGTCATTGAGTGTGGTGCGGAGTGTGCAGGCACGGCACGGCGGCGCGCGCGACCTTGCGTGCCCGCGCCCCTCGCGACGTCATGCGGGGGCGCGCCGGTGACGTCACGCCGCGACCTCGCCCGCCGTCACTCCGTGTCCACGTGAAGAGCACGCGCTCCCACGCGCCGCGTGCGTGACACCTGCGCCGCCATTGGCCGCAGCAGCCGCGCCGACCGCTCCCATTGGTCGCGCGCCCCCCGCGTCCCGCACCCGCGCACGCCTCGTACGTAGACTGCTCGCGGAGCGGTTTATTCGTCTGCCGCCCGCTAACAGATCCACACGTCTCTCCCGGCGGAAGCGCGTAGCGAAAACACAAGTTTTCTGAATTAAAAAAGAAAGTTTTATTTTATTGAATGATATCATTTTAATCAGAATGTCGACTCTGCTCGAAGTTTGCGGACCCCTCTCACCGCCGTCAACGCCGCCGTTGATGGAAAACAAAGTGAGTTTTACCGAAGTTGCGAAACTTTTCTAACGCTTATGACTTATAGTTATGACCCACTAAAAAATATATTTTTTGCCATGGAGTATTCGTCACTCATCGAATCTAAAAATAAGATGTAATGCCATGCCACTTGTGCAATCGAAAGTGCGAGCTCGAGCGCGAGCGCGGTCGTGGAGCGCGATCACGCAGCGCGCGCGTGCAGCGCCGACCCAACGACCGTTCACTTACGAATGTTTGTCTTTGTCTACAGGTCGAGTTGCCCCTGAAGAAGGCGGCAGTGAAGCGCGCCCGGGAGTCGTCCCCGCCCGGCGGCCTGGTCACCCCGCAGCCCTCCGACTCCGAGGGGGAGGACGAGTTCGGCAAGCGGTCCCGGTACGAGCTGGCGCGCCTGCTGCTGGCCACCCCGCCGCCCGAGCCGTGCTGCCGCCCCTCCGTCATCATGCGCGCACACAAGGACGGCACCTGCAGCCCCGAGCCGCTGGTCCCGCCCCCGCCGCCGGACATGAACATCCTGAAAACCCTGAAATTTAAAATGAACCGCGGCCACAGTTATTCTCAAGTGAAATACATCGCGAGCCAGGCGCAGCCCCCAGTGGCGGAGGCGGCCGTCCCGGCTGCGCCAGTCAGTCCCCCGGTCGAGGCCCGCGTGCCGGCGCCGCACGCGGAATGCGGGCGCCCGCGCCCAGAGCCGCGGGCTTCGGGCGCGCCGGGCTGGGTGCCACTAGCGCCGCGACCCGCGCCCGCCGTGCTGGTGCCGGGCACGCTGCTGCCGGCCGCACACCTGTGGCTGGTGTCCCCCGCGCCGGCGCCGCGCCGACGGCTGTACGAGTGCTCGCACCCCGGCTGCGGCAAGAACTACTTCAAATCTTCGCACCTGAAGGCGCACGCGCGCACGCACACGGGCGAGCGACCGTTCCGGTGCGCGTGGGCTGGCTGCGAGCGCAGGTTCTCGCGGTCCGACGAGCTGTCCCGCCACAAGCGCACGCACACCGGGGAGAAGAAGTTCGGGTGCCGCGTGTGCAACCGCCGGTTCATGCGGTCCGACCACCTCGCCAAGCACGAGAAGCGTCACGCCAAGGAGCGTGCACCCGCGCCCGTGCTGCGGCTGCTGCCCTCGCCCCCTATGGCCGTGCCGCTGGCCGTCGCTCCCGCGCACTGACCGCCCCACTGTGATCCAGATCTCGTTACCTTGTTGTAGCTCTACTCATCTCTAAGACTGTTCTGACCGCCCTGAAGCGGTCTCTAGTTCGTAAGGCTATGTTATCGTAGAGACGTTAAGGAAAAAATAAAAACTTGTTTTACACTAGTCTGTTGTTTCCTTTTGCACTGCAATCCTATAGGCACTATCACTAGACTGCGAGCGAGGCACATCACTAGACACAGTACACCGCGGGCACTAGGCGGGGCTCCCGAGATGCCAGGTCCCCGGCGCGGGGCTCTACACACGGCAGGTCCCCGGCGCGGATGGCCGGCAGCCGACTGGCGTGACTCGCGCGCCGTCTCCGAGCGAGCGTCGCCGCTGATAACGCACTAGCTAATACTACTCCGCATCATAACCGTTATCTGCCGCGATAGCGACGCTTTTCTTATAACAATCTAAGTCCAATTAAATTTTACATTTTACTATCTGTGCCCCGCGGTTTTAACAGCGTAGACATCGTTCCCGTGGGAATATCGGGTTAAGAAGTACCCTATCTCTGTGCCAATGTGTTATTCCAGGGTCTAAGCTATCTACATATTAAATTTCAGCTCAATCGGTTGAGTAGTTTTAGCGTGAAGAAGTAACAAACTTTCGCCCTTATAACATTAGCAGGATAGGAAGTAGGACGGCTCTATTGTTTTAAGAATCGAAAGCGCACAGAAGTTTTTCCATAGACATTATACACATTACTTAATATTTTGAGTACCTACGCAGGTCTACAAGTAAATGTATCTGTTTGATAATTTTGCATCGAAGGTAGCATATTACAAGAACAGTTCGAAACAACATCATATTGCGTCATTCTCGGTAGAAGGAAGCACTGGAGACCTTAATGTTTATCAAGGTGTATGGAAAGTTACCAAAATAACGCAATCAAAAAGTCAAACTCTGCCAACAATCATTTTCTAGAAAATTCGAAATAATTATATCAATATTATAAACACCATATGAGTTGATTTACTTCAGTTATCGTTGCGTTATGTATTTTGGTCACAGTCCAAAGGTAATTGGGAAGCAGTTTGTTTTATCACAACAAAGTAATTAAAGTCATAACATAATAAAATAAAACAAATATTCAAACCATTCAAACATCACGTCTAAGGTCGAAGTTCGAACGTAAAGCGCCACTCCACTACACGCTTAGTAACTAAGACCACACCCTTCTCTCCCATAAATAACTAATAATAATGGCTGGACTAACAAAAAAAAAATGAATGAAAAAATAACACTCAAAACTTGCAATCTTCATCGGTCATACACTATTATTTAAAAAAGTCCTTTCTTATATAATTATCCTCTTTTCGCTAGATTTATTTTGGAAACACGTTCGTCTAATGTTTTCGTACTTTTTATTGGGAGAACTAAGGTGTCTTAGTCCTCCCAATCCAAATCCGAAAGATCATCAGGAAGATATCCTTTTTAACGATATAGCCTTTATTTCAATGCCTTAATGTTTTGCGAAGTTCGGTGTGATGTTTGGTGCTATCCAGTTTGGGAGATGGGCTCGAAGAAAAGTTGCACTATTTGACTAAAATCAGTTTGTTCTGCTCCTCGTCTAATTGCCTACAATCTTTATTAAACCACATCATATAACAGTGATCATGTGCAAGTCAATAGTCATTAAAGAATTTTAAAATATTAAGCACTAAAAATTTGTCTATAGAATTTTAGTTTCGAATCAATCCCACCCGCGTCACGTCGATCGTCGCAAACGACGCGTGGAGTTGCGTCGCACGGGTGTGTCACGCGCAACTCACGGCGGTGTCACGTCTCGACGTCGTGTCGTGACGTCACTACTGAAAACCACACTTTCACGCAGATAAACAACACACCGGTGCTGGGTGATCACTTGTACAACACTAGATTGTTCCATGTTGGTAATGACATTGCGTGTTGATTTAAATTGTGTGCTAGAGACGACAATACAATACAATACAATACAATACAAAAACTCTTTATTGATCACCAAAGAAATTACAAATTGTACATACTATGTAATGAAAGACAGTAGAAAAATAAGGCAATACAATCGGCGGTCTTATCGCATAGAGCAATTTCTTCCAGACAACCTTGGCATGGAAAAGAAGAATACAAACAGAAACTTGGGGGTAGCGTACAATACAATTAATGATCTCAGAAAAAAATATATAATAATAATAATATACAAAATAGACTACTAAAATGATAGTATATTATGATATAGTACATAAAAATATCCTACATAAATAATAATGTTCCTAAATATATATTAATACGACGACTTTTGTGATTAAACTGGTTAATTGTGATATTTCTTTAAATTGAGTACAAGTTATAAAAATTAAAAGGCAAGAAGTTTTTTCAACCGACTTCCAAAAAGAAGGAGGTTCTCAATTCGTCTGTATGTTTTTTTTGTGTGTATGTTACACGATCACTCCGTCAATTGTGAACGATTCGAATGATTCTTTTTGTAATCGGTAGGGTACGATTTCGAGGTGGTCCCATTGTAATTTCATCGAGATCTGATAAGTATCTCTAGAGATATGAAGATAAACGTCTCAAACTTGCTACTGAAATTGACTCGCGGGGCATTGAAGTCGGTTAGTCGGTTTTTAATTTAGTTTTTCTTAATTATAATATTGCAAAAATTGAATAATCAATATAATAATTATTTATTATGGATTGGTATAAGTGTTACACACGGCTTGTGAAAAAATTAAGCTTCTTGATGTGATCGTATGAATCATAGACATTTAGCCTCGGCGCACACGGGCCACCGGCCACAAGCCGCCACCGGCATATTTCCTATAGTTTTCATACATTTTATATGGACTCGCCGCACACGGTGACGCCGGTGGCCGCCACACGTTACATGATAATTTTATCATGTAGCGTGTGGCGGCCACCGGCGTAGTCTCATACATTTGTATGAAAACTATAGGAAATATGCCGGTGGCGGCGTTTTGTGGTTGTGGCCCGTGGCCCGTGTGCGGGGACCCTTAAATTACTAAATCAATGCAGTGAATAGTCACTTTTATTACGTGGTAGACATGTAAATGTTGTAATGTAAATTTACAAAACTATAAAAAGTTTTTTTTTATCATCATCATTATTAGGCAGTATCAGTCCACTGCTGGACGTATTTTTTTTATAAATAATATAACATAAATGCTATTTTATTTAAGCTGAAAATCGCTTCAAAATAAATATCAATGAGAAAATCTGCCGCTATAAAGGGGTACCTATTACACTAGACTGAATCGAGGTCCTAAGGCATAATTCCCTAAGTGCTATTACACTGCACATATTTAGGTGGACCGGGTCCTTTCTTTTTCCCTAATTAGGGACCCATACTGCCCTCTTATTACACCTTCCTTATTAAAGGAGTTAGGAACCCTGATTCAGTGTGGTGTAATAACACTTACATGTACTGTGTTCCGGTAGTACTCTTGAGAGTTTGAGAAGAACTAGAAGAAAAAAATCTTTCTGATAGTTACTTTTAAAAATAATAGATTTCTCCCATGACTTAAGTGCTGGCGCTTGACTCTGGCAACGAATGAGTCTTGCCATCCAAATAGGTAATGTTGCCAGCTTTTTGGGTACCCTACCAGCGACCTTAATTCAGTTTTTTATTTGTAGATTTTATATATTCTGTATCATAGTTTTACAAGTAGTTTATATTGTAGTTATAGTTTTTAATTAATTGAAATTATGTTGATCATCATCATCAGCCTGTATCAGTCCACTGCTGGACATAGGCCTCTCCCAAGATGCGCCACTGAGCCCGATCTTCGGCTCTTCTCTTCCAGTCACTGCCCACCGCTTTGCGTATGTCGTCGCTCCACCTGGTCACAGGACGTCCTACGCTACGTTTGCCGATTCGCGGTCTCCACTCTAGGACAAGTCTGCCCCAACGGTTATCAGTCCTGCGGCAGATATGACCATCCCACTGCCACTTCAGCTTGCTAATCCGTTGAGCTATGTCGATAACTTTAGTTCTCTGGCGAATTACTTCGTTCCGGATTCGATCCCGCAGAGAAATACCGAGCATAGCTCTCTCCATAGCTCGCTGAGCGACTTTAAACTGGTGGACCAGTCGGACTGTGAGTGTCCACGTCTCGGCTCCGTATGTCATCACAGGTAGGACGCACTGGTTAAAGACTTTTGTCTTTAGACACTGTGGTATCGGCGACGAGAAGACTCGACGGAGTTTTCCGAATGCTGCCCAGCCCAGCTGAATTCTTCTCTGGATTTCCTTCTCGAAGTTATGTTTGCCTAGTTGGAGCGTTTGCCCTAGGTAAACATACTTAGTGACAACTTCGAGTGGGATTCCATCTACGGCAATCGGTTCCGGAACAACGTGCTCGTTGTACATGACTTTGGTTTTGTCCAAATTCATCCGGAGACCGATGCTACGAGAAGAATCAGCTAGGCCATTCAACATCCTTTGTAGGTCCTGCAGCGTCTCTGCCATAATGACGATGTCATCTGCGAATCGTAAGTGAGAGATGTACCTGCCGTTGATGTTAATGCCACAATCTTTCCAGTCCAGCGTCTTAAACATATCCTCTAAGGCGTTAGTGAACAGTTTCGGGGATATGACGTCCCCCTGTCTCACTCCTCGACGCAGGTGGACATGTTTAGTTCGCTGGTTCTGTACTTGTACAGTCATCGTTGCGGCATTATATAGACATCTCATCACTTCGATATATCGCCAGTCGACTTGGCAACGCTGCAAGGACTCGAGAACAGACCAGGTTTCGATTGAGTCAAAGGCCTTCTCATAGTCCACAAATGCTAAGCACAGGGGCCGATTGTACTCTTCGGTCTTCTGTACAATCTGCCGCACCGTGTGGATGTGGTCTATGGTGCCGTAACCGCTTCGAAACCCGGCCTGTTCCGGAGGTTGAAACTCGTCGAGTCTTCGCGCAAGACGGTTCGTGATAACCCTTGAAAACAGCTTGTAGACATGGCTCAGAAGCGAAATTGGGCGATAGTTTTTCAATAGGGTTTTGTCTCCTTTTTTGAAAAACAAAACCACCATGCTTCTGTTCCATGCCTGTGGAGTTCTCCCAGTAAAAAGAACGGAATTAAATAGCTGCTGAAGCTGTTGAACTGCTGGAGCTCCTCCGGCTTTTAAAAGCTCCGTTGTGATTCCGTCTTCTCCTGGGGCTTTTCCATTTTTGAGTTGTTTAAGGGCCATCACGATTTCGTCTCGGCTAATTTCGGGCAGATCTTCTGTGAAGTGGCGGGTTAAGGTGGCTCTAGAATCCTCAGTATCGGGTTCGGGCCTTGAAGCATGCGATGCGTAGAGCTTGCCGTAGAAGTCTTCGACTTCCGACAGAATCTCCGGCTTGGATGCGACGACGTTCCCCGTTGACGTTGTCAGCTTTGTGAGGTGGCTTCTACCCAGAGGCTGGACGAACACTTTCGACCCCCGATTCTGCTCAATTGATTCTTTAATCAAGAGCGTGTTAGAGGATCGGAGGTCGCGTCGTACCAGCTTCTTTATGGATTTGTTGCGCACCTGATTAATTGACAAAACTGACAAAGGGTCTGTTCGTCTCTCTTCCATTAGCCGAAGTGTTTCTGCCGAGAGTTTGGACTTTTTGCCCGTACGCTTGCTCTCGCAGAACTTCGTCCCTTCATCCCTGAGGATTTCCACCACTTCTTCGAGTTTCTGGTCTACGTCATCTGTGGTTTCCAAGGCAGCGAATCGATTTTCCAATTTTAATTGGAATGTTTCGGACCCAACAACGGTTTGGAGTAGGTTCGGACGGAGCGTAGACTTCATCAATCGGAATCTCTCGGCTTTAAAGTCGATATCCAGAGTGCCTCGTACCAGTCGGTGATCACTTCCAGTATTAAACCTAGTGATCACTGAGACGTCTCTGAATATGCGCCGTTTGTCCGTAATGATGAAGTCAATCTCGTTTTTAGTCACAAAGTCGGGGCTTTGCCACGTCCATTTCCTTTGGGGCTGTTTCTTGAAGAACGAGTTCATCAAGAAAAGCCCCTCCCTCTCGAGGAAATTGACGAGCATTTGTCCCCTGTGATTCCTACTCCCAAATCCGTGTGGTCCTATAGACGATTCGCCGCAAGTTTGTACTCCCACTTTGGCGTTAAAGTCTCCCATGACAACGTTGTAGTGAGCCTTGGAGGTGGTGTGTAAAGCTCTGGAGATATCTTCATACATGCTCTCCACCTCATCATCCAAGTGTGCCGAGGTCGGTGCGTAGACCTGGATAACCTTGAGGCTGTACCTCTTGGTTAACTTAATTATGAGGTACGCTACCCTGGTCGACACACTGGAGATTTCTACAACGTTGTCACTGAGAACCTTGTTGACCAGAAACCCGACGCCGCCTTGGGATGGCTGATCTCCTTCTCTGTAGTACATAAGATGGCCCGATTCTAAGGTTATGGTGTCCTCTCCCTGTCTTCGGACTTCACATAGCCCCAGTATGTGCCATCTTATGTGTTTCAGCTCCTCCTCCAGCTGCGCCAGATGATCGTCCAGCCGAATCGTGCGTCCATTATAGGTTGCGAGGGTCAGTTTTTTCTGGCGGCCTACCGTAGCCCGGGGATTCTTAGCACCCCCTGCCCTGCCGTTACCGTGACCGCCGCCGTGGTCAGGAATAGCAGGGCGGCCGGGAACTGGGGGCCTTGGCTTTAGGTGTCCTTCCATAATTTTTTGCATCCCTTGGGAGGGATAGATATTATGTTGATATGTGTTTGAATTGTCGAGTTATGATTATCTTTTAAAAGTATTTCTTCTAATACCTAATATATTTCATGACTGAATTTTTACGATACATAAACTGATCAGTAACATGTCTTTCATCGCGACTTTACTCGTGACTACTAGTGATTGTAACAGTTGTAACACCAGTTTCTTGGTATAAAAGAGGTGTGGTGCCAAGAATCTTGACGGCTATAAAACTGAGAGTTCATCGTCGTGCCGCCGTGCCAAAGGTTCACATTTTATTGTATTGACAATGTATAATGGGGATGATGCCTGGGTAAAAATATTATTATAATTAGTCCGTCAATTCGATTATCAAATAATATGTTGGATATTTTATATCATTGATGTTTGAAATTGAATTGATGATTGCCCACTTCCAAATAGGAGGATTTTCTCAATTCATCTGTATGGTTTTATGTTTGTTTATCAATTACACCGCCAATAAGGAAGATGCTATATTTTTAATTCTTATTTTATTCTCATAAATTACGTGTAGAAAATAGTACACCCATAATTTTTTTTAATACTTATTTATTTATCCCAAAAAAAAAAAAACATACAGACGAATTGAGAACCTCCTCCTTTTTTTGTGAAGTCGGTTAAAAATGCGGTTTCAATGTCTACGTTTTTTGTAACACGCGAAAAGGGAACATTTACACCGATGATGTCAGGTTTGTCTTGCCTTTGTTTTCAGTGAGTTGTGAACTCTTTGCTCCGGAGTAACGCGACTTTTTACCCGACTACAAAAGGAAGGTTATGTCTTTCGAGTGTATGTATGTATATTTCTTTGGCACACCCTAGACCCTAAACGGCTTGTCGTATTTTTATGTGAGTGGTGTCAATAGATTAGTCTTAGTAGTGAGAGTGACACTGGGTACATCAAAATAAAAAATCAAGATTAAGGTTTTTTGGCGCAAAAAAGTAATCTCAAAATAACGAGATGAACATTGCGTTTCGCCTATGCGGAAGTAAAAACAAGTCACGCGTTGAAGTCTTTTGTATCGCAATCTTGCAAATTGGGATTAGCAAAACAATAATACGAACAAAAAAAAAAAATTGAATACATCGAGTGTGGTATCAAAATAAATATTTTTTAACGGTGATTACAAATATATATATATATTTAAGTAAACTTATATGTTTTATTGGAGTTTGGAATAGTTTAATCAAACAAGTTGGAAAATCTGCCGCCAAACATCGAATGTGTTCCGGCAGCTGTCCTTGAGAACAGTACCAATTTCTAAGGTCAGCGTGCTACCATCCTAAACCGCGTCATCACCAACTATGGTGAGATAGTGGTCAAACGCTAGCCTATACGATACAAAAAAAAAAAAAATAAGGCGCTAGTAGTACTATACAAGTATACTAAAACTACACTCCTTTACATAGTAGTACATATAAAACAAATTCGCTGCCGCTTTATAGGCTTAGATCTCCTAAACTACGCAACGGATTTTGCTTGTATACATGTCACCCGAGCGATGCCGGGGCGGGTTGCTAGTATACTATATAAACATTATATAAATTCTAAAAAACATTGCATTAATGCAATAATTTTGCAATACACTCCGAGACATTTATTCTGATGACTGCGTGTAATTAAATACCTCTAGTTCAATATAAACCGTTGTTTACGTTTCCTCTGTCACGTGGGCATGAATGTGGTTATTTTAAGTTCTCGTACCTACTAAGATTTTTTCGGTTAAATTAATTGCAGAATAGGGTATTACATCCATCTTTGAAAAGTGTCTCAATTAGATTCTATAGTGCTAATGAACCACTAAAATAAAACATTAAATTAAAAAATCAAAAAACCCGACTGCGCAAAAAGTGAAGTGTTAAAAAACGAACTGAAAAGAAAAAAACAAGTAAGTCTAGTAGTTTAGACTTCTGTTTAGGGATATCAAAAAACTATACCATTTAAATTCTTTCTCGGTCGATACACTCATAAAATAAATTATACATTGTTAGAGACTTTAACAGTCGGGACACATTAATGGCTTAACGAATGGGGATTAATGTGTCCCGACTGTTAAAGTCTCTATATTCCATATAACAATGTATAATTTATTTTATGGCATGGGCATGTAAAATCGTTTTTTTTTTTCGATTTGTACGATCATAAACTATTTGTTATAAATATATTTTGAATCTCCATTTTAAGACCTTTAATTCGATACCCCACTCGATAGGTTTTGAAAAAAAAAATTTTTTTGAGCCCCTTGGCGTCTAAAATCCGCCATTTTGAATTTTTCAATTTTTTATGTTTTCGTTGACACTCGCGCTAGCATGGCGAATCTATTGACGTGCCAATTATCAAAATCGGCCCACGCGTTTGGTCTCTAGTGTGCCACAAAGGAACAAACATACATACATACATACATATATAGACTGATAAACACATTACCTCTCCTTTGCGTCGCGCAGTCGTGTAAAAAACACCGCGGCGTCCTGCGATCTGCGGGCGCGATCTCAGTACTTGTCAATTGATTTCTGATCGCGTTTGGTGTGAACCATGAGTGGGTACAAATACTACTGCGCTATCTGATCGCCGCCTAGATCGCGCACGCAGGACGATGCGGTGTGTCCGTACCTTAAGGAATGACATCGGTATAGAGATCAATAAAAAACTAATGAAAAGAAAACATGACTTTTGACTGATTTACAATGTCAGAACATTTTGATGCAATTTTGCAATGCAAAACTTTTCCGCCATAATAACATACACTTTATTGAAAACAAACAGCCGATTAAACTCATAAAACATAACCGGGGTATCAAAGTCCAAACACCGTATTTATACCGCGCCTCAGTGCTGGTTATTTTTAACTGCCCGGTTTGTTGTCGAGGCGGTACAAAGTTCCTTCGAAAACACGGTCACTGAAAATATGTACCGTTACATATTTACAAAAGTGTTTTACAGATGGTAGGAGGCTTTGATAATCAAGTTTATAATCATAGGTAGGAGAATTATAACGATGTTCTTGCTACCAAAAAAATAAATTACTATTACTACCATCAAGGAGAAAATCTGTCAACATAACCTAACGGTATTTCAGCAGCACATAGTCCTTGAGAGTTAGAGTATTCTAATCCTAGCGTGTTCACCATCTTTGACCACATCATCACTTTCCAACAGGTGAGATATTGGTCAAACGCTAGCTTAAACACTATCCAGGATCTCAACGAACCAATGTCTTTCTACAAAACCTGAAATGATTATTCATACTAAGGCATAAGTACTTACTATACCTTTGAAAAAGATATTGTATATTTTACTGAGCATACGTGGCATTGTATACTTTCGTCTGTATATGTATAGACGTGACCAAACAAACATTGGGCATTACTAATCGTTGGTGAATGACTCCCATTATTACCTACTTACAATAATTGTCGAAGGTAATGTAAGCTTTGCTACGTGAGTTTACTTACCTGTTTGAAAGAGATTTTCATTTTGTGTTTTCCGATGGTATGCGAAATCCTTTTAGATTTTTACCGACTTCCAAAAAGGAGGAGGTTTTTTTATCATATAAGGTAACGGACAACGACGCACGCCTGATGGTAAACGATGACGTCTTCCTATTACAGATACAGCGGCATGTAAAATTCTGAATAGGCGGAATTTTGCATGTCACTGCACTGAGTAACTGTGCCTGTTACCTTGAGACAAAAAGATGTTAAGTCTCATGGATGGATGGATAACGATTTTTTTTAAGTGAAATCTCCTGGGCTTGTTTGGGGTAAAATTTGACATAAGCGTCATACTATATTTTATTTTTATAAACGCCCTCTATTGTATTTGCAGACCATACATCCATCCTATCAAACATTTACAATATTAAATTTATTCGCATTTACAATATTAGTAAAATGAGTAGGAAAAATAATGGATAAATAGACTATGATCTAAGTGGCACACACAACATTTTTTTATTTTATTTTAATACTTTATAGGCTAACGTTTGACCACTATCTCACCTGTTGGTAAGTGATGATGCGGTCGAAGATGGTAAGCACGCTAGGCCTAGAATGGGAACTGGCTCTCAAGGACAGCTGCCGGAACACATTAGATGTTTTGGTGACAGATTTTCTAACTCGAAGGTGGTAGCTGGCCAGGCGGACACTAGATAGTGTCTTACCACCATGCGGGGGTTGTTGGTTTTTTAACGATATTTTCCTTCACCGGAGGGCCACTGTGAGAAGCGCACATACATTTTTCGATAGAAAAATCCATTGTTGCACGGCGGTTAGAACTCGGTACCACGGCATCAAAGCCGACCGTTCTCCCGATTACGCCACCGGGCCCTCAAAAAAAATGTATGTGTTACAATTATCGCTAGGATAGGATGATAAGAAAAGCTCTCAAATTTCAACTTTATTTTCTGATACCCACGACTTATCCCCTATTACCTATTAGCCTTTGTCAATCAACATTTGTGTTACCTATCTGAGTTATTTAAGTTATGAGTAAAAATCATCATTTTATTTTCACAAAAATCATCCTCATGCTATAAGGTATGTCCTTGTTAAATTTCAGTAAGATCGGATCGTTCGTTTAGGTGTGATTAGATAACACACAGACAGAGTGACGGAGTTACTAACTTATTTATAATATTATACTCATATATAGTCTGAATTTTAATCCAAATCTTCATCACTGTATTTTGGAATCGTCCGCTACCTCAACCAATGGTACGACAATAAAGGTCCCCCCACAACAGTACAGTCACAGTTTATTACAACAGTAACTGTATAGTGACCGTGTAAGGCCATCAACTCATCCGGACCTCAAGGCCCACTGCTGGCCATATCGAATAGTATTTTCATATTTGATCTATTATGAATTGTTACACTGTGCTTGTTTCTGTGGATACATTTGACTATGTTTAAATTTACAATGACAATACTTAAATTCAAAATTTTAAACCACCCCCGACTGATATTGAGACCAAGCTGTTTTTCAGCTCAGCTGTTTTGGCGCTACGAAACCACAGACAGACACACACATACACAGAAACACAGCTACACACGTCAAACTTATAATACCCCTTCTTTTTGCGTCGGGGGTTAAAAAGACACCCATTCAAAATACATACTATTACTTGTTACTACAAGATTGTGATTGTGTAGATAATAGCATTATTAGTATAAAACAAGTTATCTACGCAACGACGTTCACAGAGTGTCGTAGGCGCTAGAAACTTTAATGGTTTCATTTTTAAGTGAGTTTTTTTTTACGCATTCTGTTTTATTCTGTATTCTAAGGTTCCAGCATAATGTTCGGTGCTTGCCAGCTTGCGTATATCGCTCCACCTAGCTGGAGGGCGTCTTACGCTTCGTTTACCGGGCCGTGGTCTCCACTCTAGAACACGTCTACCCCAACGGTTATCGGTACTACGACAGATGTGACCTAGGAGTATATGATGCTAGTAAGTAAAGTACGTAGTGGTAAGTCCGCACGTGAGTCGCGCGTGTCTCGTGCGACGCGGTGACGCAACGCAGCTATTCTCGACATGTAAACAACGCTGCCCGCACCTGATTACTGTTCTGTTCTGTTTCTAGGGAAATGGGTGCGGCTCTACACATTTTAAGAATAAGTACTAACGGTACGAAACTACGTACTAAAGTACTTACGGAGATAAGTACTGAGTACATAATCCTTTTTTTTTGTGATGAGGTAACAGGACAAGCAAGACCCTCGCCTGATGGCAAGCGATGACGTCTGTTACAGTAACTGCGGCACTCATAACCTTGAATTGATATAATTTTACATGTGCACTGCATTTCCTTGAGACATTATATGTTGAGTTTCAGATGTTCCGTAATCTCACTGTACTCTTTGTAACAACAAAACTCTTTACTCTTTGTAACAAGAAAGAGTACAGTGACATTACAGGACATGTTAGTAATTTAGAATGGGTATGTTTTTACGCGACTGCGCCACGCAAAGGAGAGGTAATGTGTTTTTCAGTTTGTTCTTTTGTGGCACTCTAGAGACAAAACACGTGGGCCGATTTTGATGAATGACACGTCATTAGATTCGCAATGCCAGCGCGATTATGAACAAGAACATTATTTGAAAAATTCAAAATGGCGGATTTTGGACGCCATATTGTGGGGTTCAAAAATGTTTTTCTCAAACCTTACTGTGTTTGTTATATAGTAAAGAGTATATATAATATAGTATAAAGTAAAGAGCTTTAAAAGTCCATTCCAAATATATATAACACTTATGGTTTAAAATATCCTAGTTCTTTATATTATTTGTAATGTTGATACGTACCTAAAAAAATCATTTTTCACGCAATCGGGTTTATGTTCCTTTTAATAATTCACTTGTCCCCTGCATGGTTACAACCATGCAGGGGCCGTTTATTATCTTACAAGGAATATCTATATAAAAATCAGATCGTTATAAATGTCATTAATAAATAATACACGATGTTATATAGAAAATAGGATCAGTAATTTAAGCGGGCAAGTTGCCAGCAGCAGGAAAAGTGGACACCATCAGTGACTGTGGCATTGTGTCGCTGCCAACTTTGTGTCCGTAGAAAGTATTGACCTCAACCTGGGGTCAGGGTACATCATTACATTACACATACTCGTATGTAGTACAAATATCCTTCATACTCAGCAAAGTTATTCTTATTTAATTGGATACGTTCGAATTCGGAAGCGTCATTTTGAATTTCTAATATTTATTATTCCGGGAGCTGTTTGGTCGCCGAACCCTTTCCAATTGCAATTGCTGATGTTTTCAAGTTGAAATATCAAAAGTCATGGATTAGAGCAGATATGTCAAACATGCGGTCCGATCCTTCGAGCATTTACCAATGGAGATGTTAACGTTGTAATCCGCAAAAAAAATTTTCTGCCGATACTTACGGGGGACGAGGTAAACACGCATTGCACACACACAAATCACTCACTTTAACGATCCCGCACACTAGCTTGAAACACGCACACAGTATTAAAAATACAGCGTAGTTACGCACGCTCATATGGCCAAAATTGGCTATATGGCCAGCAGAGGGGTACGTCTTGCGTTAACATCTCCTTTGCTAAATGCTCGAAGGGTCCGATCCAATTTTAAGAACAGCTTCTTGATGCGGCCCGCGTTTGTCGTAAGAATATTTTAAAAACGCGCGCTTTATGCTGGAAACGATAACCACGCGTCGCGCGACGAGGCCGCCGGTCCAGAACCACTGGAGGACGGACAGCAGCGTTCTCTCGGTTAACGGCGGTGAGCATTCTGCGATCTCCAACCCGCCTGCCAAGCGTGGGGATTATAGCAAACCCCTTTTTAGGGTTCCGTAGCCGAATGGCTAAAAACGGAACCCTTATAGATTCGTCATGTCTGTCTGTCTGTCTGTCTGTCCATCCGTATGTCACAGCCATTTTATTCCGAAACTGTTAGGACTACAGAATTGAAACTTGGTAGGTAGATGTATTTTGTGAACCGCTTTCCGATTTTTATACAAAAATAAAAAATATAAAAGTTTAAGGGGGGGCATCCCATACATGGAACTGAAACAAAAAAAAATTGTTTTGTTCAAACCTATACGTGTAGGATGTCTATGGATAGGTCTTCAAAAATGACATTGAGGTTTCTAAAATCATTTTTTTCTCAAAGTCAATCATTTGAAAGATAGGCGTGTCTAAAGTGGTAAAATGTGTGTCCCCCCCCCCCCTCTAACTTTTAAAGTATGGGAGTGAAAAATCTAAAAAAAATATATGCTGTAGATCTTAATAAAAACTAACAACGAAAATTGGTTTGAACGAGATACAGTCAGCAGTTTTAGAGATATGGCGACCGCAAAGATAACTTTGTTTTTCATACAAACACTATGAAAAACAAAGTTAATTTTGTAGTTGCGAAAAATCATAGTTATGGAATACTTAACTGTGTTACGGAACCCTACGAGTGCGAGTCTACCTGCCAAGTTTCAATTCTGTAGTCCTAACAGTTTCGGAATAAAATGGCTGTGACATACGGACGGACAGACAGACAGGCAGATAGACAGACAGACAGACATGACGAATCTATAAGGGTTCCGTTTTTTGCCATTCGGCTACGGAACCCTAAAAACGTAAATTTTAAACTGTCGCAATTTACACAAATAATTATGTTGCAATACGGGACTTATCGCGCCAACAACATAATTTTATTTATCTCGACATTTCGACCAAGTTACATTGACCGTTGTTACAAAAAAGACTTCGCGACGAGAAAACCCGTATTACAACACAATATAAGATAGTTTAAAAACTAAAACAACCGACTTCAATGCCGCGCGAGTCAGTTTCAGTTGCAAGTTTGAGACGTTTATCGTCATATCTATGGACTGGAGATACTTATTAAATCTCAATGAATTTTCAATCGAACCACTTCAACAGTATACTCTTTCGAATACAAAAAAATATATTTAAATATCGGTTCGCAATTGACAGAGAACTGAGATCCTCCTCCTTTTTAAAGTTGGTAAAATCTATAAAAGCATTTTAAACCATGTATGTATTGGCCAACTAATCGACAAATACAAGCTTTTGATCAAACCAGTTGATCAAAAGCTTGTATTGTTTCATCCATGATCACTTCATGAGTCACTGTGTTTTCCTACCGTGCCCAACATCCGTTGTTTCTTGTTTGGAATTGTTTATATACACAATTGTTTATATTTACACCTAGTGACCCGCCCTGGCTTGGCACGGGTAGAGCATATATGCCCACACTTTTTGCATCAGCTTATTGTGTCGAGTATGAATTACATCTTCTACAATCATCGTCATATTTCAACCAGTTTACACAAAACCTTGACGAATTATACACTTAAATCTTTTTCATGAATCACTGTATCAATTGGTGAAAATCGTATGTAAATCCGTGCAGTAGTTTTTGAGTTTATTACAAACAGACAGACAGACCGATGAAGCGGGGGATTTTATTACGTAGTGATGATAATCCTACAGTATTATAACACCGGGCGGATTCGTCTACTATTTCATCCCTTAAATAACTTTGAACCCGTAGAAATCGATTTTGGATCGAGCTTTAGGATAGGATTCTTAAAATTTTGGATCGAGCTTTAGGATAGGATTCTTGAAATTTTGGATCGAGCTTTAGGATAGGATTCTTGAAATTTCTCTTCTTCGGTTCATAGCTGGACATGGGCCTCTCCCAAGATGATAATAATGCTCGATGAACGATTTTTTTTTCTTCTTCAACCGACTTCCTTAAATGAGGTTCTAAATTTGACTGTATTTTTTTCTTTTTTCTATATAACGAAATCATTGCACGTAATTCTCACTCCCTTCAAAACGTCGGAATTACTTCAAACTGTACTCTTATCAAGGATCGATGTCAATGCAATAATTTAAATAGTTTGTCCCAATATACTCACTAGGATCTTCGGGATTAGTGATTTTTAGGGTTCCGTACCCAAAGGGTAAAACGGGACTCTATTACTAAGACTCCGCTGTCCATCTGTCTGTCTGTCTGTCTGTCTGTCTGTCTGTCTGTCTGTCTGTCCGTCTGTCACCAGGCTGTATCTCATGAACCGTGATAGTTGGACAGTCGTAATTTTCACAGATGATGTATTTCTGTTGCCGCTATAACAACAAATACTAAAAACAGAATAAAGCTAAAAATAATAGAGGGTCCATACAAAAAAAGTGTTTTTTTCGGCATTTCACGCCATCTATGTACGCTTAGTTAGGTAAACGTCCCATAGATGGCGTTATATTAAAATGTCGATCCCTAACACCTTTTTAGATGTTAGATGGCGTTATAAGAAATAAATTGTTTTATAATTATTATTTTTTGCTGGCGAAAAATGATAGTGGTATTTTTTGCTCGATCTTATAAAATACTGTAGTGTGGTACGGAACCCTACGAGTGCGAGTCCGACTTGCAATTGGCCAGTTTATTTGTATCCCGGGTGTGACTTTGTGCAGTGCATAGTACTTACTAAAGCTATGCTTGTTACCTCAGATCTCCGTCATTCATTAACAGATTTGGAAAATTCTTTCTTTGTTTATGACATTATGCTTTCTGTTTGGTTCTATTGTAATATTATTGAGATCTCATAAGTATCATCAGAGATATGGGAGATAAACACTTCTAATTTAGTTCTGAAAATTGCTAGCTAGGCATTTGAGGTCTGTTTTGTTTTATAAACGAAACCAGCTCCACAAATCGGCAAACGTATTGTAGGACGTCCTGTGACTGTGGACTGTGAGGTGGAGTGACGATATACGCAAAGCGGGGGGCAGTGACTGGAAAAGAAGAGTCTAAGATCGGGCTCAGTGGCGCACCTTGGAAGAGGCCTACGTACAGCAGTGGACTGACACCGGCTGATTATGATGATGATCATGATGATAATGATGATTTTTTATCTACCGCTTTGAGTATATCCTCACTCCTCTTGATTGCAGTGCGTAGGTAATACTACGCTACTTTGTATTGTCATCTCATAAAAAAACTCACTAAATGTTAAATACAATGTAAATAAACTAGCTTGATTGTTTCGCACTTACCTACTGCTCAGCCAGGATGCGCTGATAAATTAAAATAGAATAACAGAAACTGCGTTAGAACAACAGTTATATGGATTGATTTATGCGGTTTTGTGTTTACATAGCATTTATGTGGAAAATTACAAGAAAACATTTTAATTTATTTATGGGAGATCGTGGAATGAATGGGCGTGTTCATAAGATTGTTTACAATAAAACATGTACCTACTTAAGTAGTGAACTGAAGAGCTGAATTTAATTGAAGACTATTTCGGGCACTGTGGCGCAGTGAGAGAATGAACGGCTTTGATGCCAGCGGTAATAAGTTCAAATCCCGCCGTGCGCCAAAGTGAGATCAGGAGCTAAATTTAATTGAAGATTATTTCGCGTACTGTGGCGCAGTGGGAGAAAGAACGGCTTTGATACCAGGGGTAATAAGTTCCAACCTCGCCGTGCGCCAATGGATTTTTAACCGACTTCAAAAAAAGGAGGAGGTTTCTCAATTCGACCGTATATATATATATTTTTTTGTTTTTTTTTTTATATTTGTTCGCGGATAACTTCGTCGTTTATGAACCGATTTTGATTATTAATTTTTTGTTCGAAAGGAGATATCCCAAGTGTGGTACCATGGTAATTTTATCGAGGTCTGATAAGTATCTCCAGAGATATTGAGATAAACATCTCAAAATTGGTACTGAAAATGAATAGCGCGGCATTACAACAAGTCGGTTCTATTTTAGTTTTTAAACGATATTATTTAGTTTTAAACGATATTATGTATCTAAAATGTATGTGCGCATTTCACAGTGGCCCTCCAGTGGTTAAGAACAACGTTAAGAAACTCCCTGCATGGTGGTAGGACACCGTCTAGTGTCCGCCTTTAACGTGACGCACAGTGTAAGTACCTATTAACAATAATTCAATCAATCGTATTGGTAGAGGAAACATAATGATGACGTCATCATATGAATTGACGGCAAATACGTCTAAAATTCATAATACGTCTGTTTCCTGTAACTTTATCCGTCCGATGCTGAATGACGTCACTATAGTTGATACATTACCTATTGAATCTATTTTTAACCGACTTCACAAAACAGGAGGAGGTTCTCGATTCGTCGGAACCTTTTTTATTTTATTTTTATGTATTTTCACCGATTACTCGATGATGCCTGAACCGATTTGGAAAAATTATCTTTTTGTTTCAAAGGATGCCCTTCCCAGGTGGTCCCATTTAATTTTTAACGAAATCGGTCGTGCCGTTTTTAATATATCAACATTTGTATTACGACGCATTTACTTATCTCGATGACTTACGCCTTTAGTCCACCTACGCATTCGCATGCGGTAGCGAAACAGCGAAAAATCTGTCAGTTGCAGGCAGCGTTTCGCATATGCTATGATCGTATTACTACTCACTACTGGCACAGATTATATAATAGTTACTACGTCTACTGGCTACTTTGACTAGCGCGACGTTTGAAGTCGGTTCTTTTAGTTTTTTAAACGATCTTAAATCATATTATTGAATTGACAACTTCTGAGGACTTTTTGGGTGAACAAAAATCATGGAAGTCGCGTCATGGTCACCGCACGCTTCCCATGTACGCAACTATATGTAAACTGTGTATATATATTTACATAGATATACTTCCGTGCGTTATTATTATATTATGTGTATATAAATTAAATTGGTTATTAACACTTCTTTACAAACCAAAAATAACTCAAAAATAATCTAATATCTCGACGATACAATTCACAAGTTACTAGTTTTCACTTCTACCGACAGTCCCCAAAGACTGCACCGCATGTGTTTTTTTAACCGATTTCCAGGAGAAGGTTAGTTATTTATCAATTTTCAATATTTTTAAAACTGCTTTACTATAAACAAACAAATAAACATAATCAGAAAAAAAAAATAGTCTACCAAACCACTACCAGTAGGTAAAGTTCCCAAAATGTTGGCTGTATTCCCCCGTTGAATGGCGTCTGTTAGTCTCTGAGCTAAATATTTGCCAGCATTTTGGTCCCGTGTCGTTTCAACCAGACGTGCAGAGAGATCTTTAAAAATGCTGTGTGCAACCTGGTCCCCATGGTCATAGAGTCTCAACCCTAAAAGGCACAAATTGGTCTAAACTACAGTATTTGCGCCTTTTGAGGTTCTCAACTGCTTCTGTGGCCACACCAGCCTTTTTCTGTGTACCGGGAAGATGTGACGGTGCCAAAGTGTCGACGCAAGTAGCGTCCCATACGAAGGGCCGCCCCATCTTCCATTGTATTAATATCATACCGTCAGGTCTTTTACCATCATTACGCATTAAGCTGTTTGGTTCTAAAACGGCTGCACAGTTGATGGTGGTAATCAATTAATAAATCAATGAATTATCAATTCTGATCATTATCTTGTATTGTGTATGTTCGGATATAACGCCGTCATAATATAGACGAATTAAAAGAAATATTTTTTGTTCAGAAGAGGTTTATTCTGAAATGGGCCCATTGTAAATTCATCGAGATCTGATGACTATCTCCAGATACATGAAGATAATCACTAACAAGGCATTTGTGAATTCAGGTTATTACATTTTCAAACGATATTTATTATTGTAGGTTTACATATTGTTGGGCTAGACATCATCTGCTATACAAAATTCAGAATCACGAAACTTTTTCGTAGAACATTAAAAACATAAATATAATCAGAGTATTCTAGGCCTAGCGTATTCGTCGTTTTCAATCATTTCAACACTTACCACCAGGCGAGCTAGTGTTAAAACGCTAACCTATACAAATAATTAAGATAGTTTAAAAACTAAAACAACCGACTTCCATGCCCCGCGAGTCAGTTTCAGTAGCAAGTCTGAGACATTGATCAGACATCGTCATATCTTTGGAGATACTTATAAGATCTCAATTTAAATTACAATGACACCACCTTTTTTAAAGTACCCTATCAATGAAAAAGTTTTAAAAGAAAAATATTAAAAAGTTTAAATTTAAAAAGAATCATTCGAATCGGTGCACATTTGACGGAGTTATCGCGTAAGACACATAAATAAGAAAAAAAAAAAAATAACATATCGACGAATTGAAAACCTCCTTCTTTTCGGAAGTCGGTTGAAAAAAAATACAAAGAGTATTTTAGACCTAGCGTATTCATCATTTTCAATAACATCATCACTTACCACCAGGCGAGATAGTGTTAAAACGCTAACCTATATCAAAAAACAAACCAAATAATTAGCAAACAGGGAGTGAGTGAACATTGTTCAAACATCCACAGTACAGCGTGATACAAATGCTAATCACGATGGGCGTATCCAGCATAATCTGGGAATATCGCATTCCTTTCCACTGCATATTCTCTTATATTGGGGCCTACCACTATGTATCCAGACTTCCATACTAATATTATGAAAACGTTTGTAACTCTGTCACTCTGTCTGTTTGTTACCTAATCACGCCTAAACGGACGATCCAATCTTACTGGAATTTAAACAAGAGATCCTTTGTAGCATGAGGATGAACATAGGCTACTAAATTCTTGGTGTACGTGAAAGAAGTCACGGCTAGTGTATTATATACCTACTATCTTTTATTTTATCCTCCTATCCTCCTAGAAAGTACGTCCTACCAGTTATTACATACGGAATCGAGACGTGGACACTGACGGTGCGACTATAATAGTTCACCAATTCAAAGTCGCTCAGCGAGCTATGGAGAGGGCTATGCTAGGAGTCTCTGATGATTCGATAGTTTGGAACAATTTCTAAAATTAGAGCGTGATTTTTCAGTAAACGGGTTTTAGTTTTTAAACTTACTTTTAATGCTTGTTTACGATATTATATTATTTTATTATAAAAACTCACGTTCATTTTAGCGTGTTAGTTCGCGTTTAGCCTCGCAGTGCGAGGCGCACTGCGAGGCTGAACGCGTCGGCGAGCGCTCCGCACTCAAGATCCTGAAGAAGGCCTCCGGATGAGGCCGAAACATATGTCGATCGCTATATCGACATCGCGTAAGTCACGTTAAATTCCCGTCTTAAATCTATAAGATATAATATTACTTTATTGTTGTTATTATTACATATGTTTGTTCTTTTTATATCTACACTATGTTTACACTATGTTTCACTAACATTGTTGCATATCAGCAGAAATTAAATCATTTATTGGTATACAATAATTAAAAATTAAATTTATAACATGGAGGTATTAGATATATAGGTAACGCTATATTTGCACACCAATTAGTAAATAAACATTAATATAAATAAAACCGGCTAAGTCAAGTTGGACTCGCCCACCAAGGTTTCTGTACCAACTTCTCTGACTATTACTGCACAAGTAAAAGAAAAATTCCGAAAAATAAATCACACAATAGCACAATTTTATTTATTTACCTTATTTAAGGTCGTATCTCATTAAGCTAGACCTCTAAATTGTATGAGTGCTCATATAACTCAGAGGCCTATTTTAATTGGCGTATCTATGTATGTATGGGGACACCCTTTAAATTTCAACTTTTTTACTTCTTATAAGGGTTCCTTTTTACCTTTTGAGGAACGGAACGCTATGTAACGCAAAGGGCGGTCTTATCGCTTATAAGAACCCTCATCATAACCTTGAAGGATATACTACGGCTTAGTAAGACTAAAGTAGAAATGCTATATATATATCAAGATCGTAGGCCTCCTGCTATGACGTCTGTTTATTCAATAGTTATTATTAGGTTATTATCATTAACCCAAATTATTAGCTTATCTGTAGTTGCAATACATTGATATTATCTGTGGAGGCCGTTGAATTGTATCTTTTGTTGTTTATGTGTTTGTTATTTGTCTGTACGACAGAGGTCAGCCATTGTCAATAACAATAACATTGCGTATATGCAAAATCTGTCGCCAAACATCTAACATGTGTTTCGGCAGCACTTTGAGAGCCGGTTCCCATTGTAGGCCTAGCGAGCTATCATCTTTACGCATGGTGGTAGGACACTATGCAGTGACCGCCTGGCCAGCTACCCTGCACCCTTAGGTTAGAAAAAACAGTCATCTAATGTGTTCGAAAAAAAATTTCGACCGCATCATCACTTACCATACACAAATCACTAGTTGATACCCGCAACTTCGTTCACGTACACCAAGAATGTTTATCCTTATGCTATAAAGTATCTCCTTGTTAAATTTCAGTAAGATCGAATCGTCCGTTTAGGCTTGATTTGGAAACAAACAGACAGAGTAACAGAGGTACAAACGTTTTTATAATATTAGTAAGGCTTTTATTTAACCAGGTTTTAATTAGTTCACTTTCTCGTTTGTCTGTCTGTACGTCTGTCGTTCTGAGTCTTGCAACTAAAATTTCGAGCACTTCCCTCTTATTATCCAGCTGAAACTTTCAGGGTAGATTACAACTCGATGACAATGCATTTAAATACATTTATAAGTATGCAATTGATTGCATACTTTTGGTCTGTCAGTCCACTGCTGGACGTAGGCCTCTCCCAAGATGCGCCACTGAGCCCGATCTTCGGCTCTTCTTTTCCAGTCACTGCCTACCGCTTTGCGTATGTCGTCGCTCCATCTGGTCACAGGACGTCCTAAGCTACGTTTGCCGATTCGCGGTCTCCACTCTAGGACAAGTCTACCCCAACGGTTATCAGTCCTGCGGCAGATATGACCAGCAGACTGCCACTTCAGCTTGCTAATCCGTTGAGCTATGTGAATAACTTTAGTAGCTAAGTATGCAATGCTTACCTAATTTAAAAAAAAGCTATAGTAGAAATAACATGGAGATACTGATCAGATCTCGATAAAATTAAATGGGACCAAACGGAAAGTGCCTATACTCTCTTAAACAAAAGAAACATATTCCCAATCGGTTAATAAACAACGGAGTTCTGAAGTAACCAACAAAAATAATAGAAAAAAAATGCAGGTGAATTGCGAGGCTGCTTTTTGTGACGTCGATTAAAATGAGTCACCAGACTGTGACGGGCATACCATTGCAAAAGAAGACCTTATCAAAACCTTTATTAACTTATTTATTGATAATATATTCTTATTCTCATAATAGCTGAAAACAATGAAAACATAACAGAAAACATAACAATAATAAAACAACAAGAAAACAACAGTGTAAAAAGGTAAATATATTTCCTGACAAAGGCACGTATTGCTTTAGAGGAAAGCCGTTGTGCCACTTGGCATCAGGCCACGTAGCACTGGCACTTTCACACTAATCTGTGGACCAGCCCACAAAGTATTTTAACACTAATCTGTGTGGCCTAACTCTAGTAGTAGCTTTACACTAATCTGTAGAGCAAGCTTTACACCAGCTCACCTAGCAACTGGTGGCTATTCTACGCAAATACTTCGCACTTATCTGTGGTAACTCTTGTTTACGTAGTAACTATTATATAATCTGTGCTCCGTAGTAACTTCACACTAATCCGTGTCATCCAAACATTACATAGTTGTAAAGGCCACTAAAATCGCAAGTTCCAGTTGTTTGTTTTAATTCAGCAATCGTAGGCCATTTCCGAAGCCTTCAGGCGGCTGATACATTTTGTCTAGAGCCACTCAGCATTATTATTTACCAAAAATAATTATGAATATTTCACGTAGTAACTTCATATTAATCTATGGACCGTGCTGAGGTGGGCGTGCTCGCGCCACAGTATGCGCAAGAGTTAGTTAGACGCCACGCGCAGTCTGCGTGATCGAGTGACGTCACGCGGCAAGCCCGCTCGCGTCCGGAACATTGACACACATCGTTACAACTAGCTAGTCTATAACTGCGACGCGGCGACGTTTGAATTTAGAATTCTTGCGTGTTATTTTATTACGATTGGTACAATATTTTAATTCTGTTTTTGATTTTGGTTTGTTTCTGTGTATGTTTAGCAGTGTTTGAGTATTCAGCCAAACTCAAAGTTAGCAGTACTTTATACCTACTGCCGATTATCTTTTCTTTGGCACTATTTAATAAAAAAATACCTTTGAGTATAACTCAATGTAAAATACCTATCTATAAAGACCCCGCACGTATAGGCTAGGCATAGAATAATGAATAGTAGAAGTATATGTATATAAAAGTATAGGTTTAATAAAAAAAAATACTTACATTTCCAAAGTATATGGATTGTTTATGTGGGTAGGTTTACATATAATAATATCGTATTAATATTTAGAAACTGTAAGTTTGTTGCTCAACTACGCAAAAACGGCTGAACGAATTTGATTGAGATTTAGCACACGTATTGTTAATAATATATATATGTATTTTATTTTGATTATATGTTTTTTTAAAGCTTACCAGCAATGTGGGTTGCACATTACTTGTAGTATATCCAACTACACTAAAAATGCTTGTGTCTGGAGTGGGTTAACGTCAATAGTGCTATGGGTGGGGATCGAAGTTACGACCTCTCGATCACCAGGCCTACGCCTTAGCCATTGGGCTTATGCCTCTTAATTAATTGTATATGTATATATATATATATACTTCAACCACATTTTCACCAAAAACAAAATATTGATGCGAATTTCGATGTGTTTTACTACGTATACGTGTCTCTCTGATTATAAACTTGTCTATATAATTAAAGAAATACGTTTATATTCTACAAATTCAAATATCAATATTTTAGCATTGAGCTTAATGTACTACGTACTAGAGGAGCTATCCAAGCCAAATAAATTGCTCAATTTTTAACCGACTTCACAAAAAAGGAGGAGGTTCTCAATTCGTCTGTATGTTTTTTTTTTTTTTTGTGTGTATGTTACGCGATTTCTCCATCAATTGTGAACGGATTCAAATGATTATTTTTTTAATAGGTAGGATACGTTTCCGAGTTGGTCCCATTTTAATTTTATCGAGATCTGATTAGTATCACCAGAGATATGGAGATAAATACCTCAAACATAGGAGTATGTACTAGTTTTAGTAGAAGAGTCCCAAGAAGATTACACACAATGGAGGTTGCTATTGCATATAAGATATTCTTACGGTAACTGTGAGCGAGATAGAAATAAAGGTGAGGATAATTTTTTTTTATATCTTATAGGCAAGCGTTTGACCACTATCTCACCTGTTGCTAAGTGATGATGCGGTCGAAGATAGAGAAGTGGACTAGAATGGGAACTGGCTCTCAAGGATAGCTGCCGGAAAACATTAGATGTTTGGCGACAGATTTTCTGACTTGAGGGTGGTAGCTGGCCAGGCGGACACTAGATATGTTCTACCACCATGCGGGGGTTATTGGTTTCTTAACGATGTTTTCCTTCACCGGAGGGACACTGTGAGAAGCGCACATATATTTTTCGATAGAAAAATTCATTGGTGCACGGCGGTTTGAACTCGGTAACACGGCATCAAAGCCGACCGTTCTCCCAATTACGCCACCGGGCCCTCAATAAATAATTATATATTAATAATTATAATAAATAATTACATATAAATATAAATAATTTGTCTTCACAGGAATGTTCTACCGGGCAAAGTCTTGTTAGGGTGCAAACTTTTTTAAACATACCTAATATTTTTTGACATGACATGACATTTGGCGAAGATGGCGGCCATTTCAGTCCCGCGACACTGCATACATAATTAAATAACTCAGAATTATGAACGTACTTTGTACCAATCAACACAGCAAAAAAAATTATAAGCATAAAACCACATATTACGTAATAATATTACTACGTAAATAATACTTTCCGTTGTTAGGTTGGCTACACAGTGCTTTCATAATTCGGGTATCCACAATATAGGGAAGTGCCTCTTATAACGTAGTAGAGTGATTCAGTACTCTGTTGGCCATATGGCGGCAATTAATGTTAATAATCGCAAATAATACTTTTTAATATTCATTTTGGAATACAACTAGTCCGTGTTATAAAAGTATTTGGAATTATTGTAATAAAATAGACAATTAATTATCGTGTATGTCAGATGCTTTAATTGCACAGGGCCATTTTGGACATTTCGTCCGTCCGTCCGTCCGTGTGTCCATATGTGCGCACTTTACAGATCTGTATCTTCTTAACCGTTATAGGTACATACTTGAAATTTTCAAAAAGTATATATCCGTCAGTGTATAACGGCCCAGACACGAAATTTAATAGATACATGTAATTTCATTAAAACTTTTTTTGCACTAAAAAGGGTAAAATAAGTTATTTTTCAAAAAAAAAAAAACCGACTTCATAACCACAAAAAGGCACTCAAAAGCGAAAAATAATTTACTTAAAATTATTATAAGCGTTACCCAATTCTCTATTTGAAGTCGGTGCCAGCCAAGTCTATTGGATATTAGATAGATACTATGTATGTAGTAGTAGTAAGTAGGTACATGTAGGTTAGTAAGTAGGTAGATACATGTAGGTATTATCTATCTACTACCTATTAGACTTGGCTGGCACCGACTTCAAATAGAGAATTGGGTAACGCTTATAATAATTTTAAGTAAATTATTTTTCGCTTTTGAGTGCCTTTTTGTGGTTATGAAATCGGTTTTATTTTTTTTTAAAAATAACTTATCAATTATTAAAGCCAAAGTCCGCTTGCAGCGTAAAATAAATATTTATATGGCTAAACGAAACATTGAAACGTAAAGCGCTGACCGCTGAATGGCTTAAGTTACTTTCAATCAAAAAAGTCGTAAGCGCCATGTAATGGCGGCGCGTCGATGTGAACTCAAGCTTTGTCAAACAATAATCTTAAACAAATAAAATTACAAATAAAATGATTACTTACCGATGAAATGTTACACCGCTATCTTTTTTTTTTGTTCTCGATTGGTTTGTGCACGTTTTTAAGACACAGTTCGGCATTTTGATTGAAATAGAATTATTTAATCCTTAGTTTTTCCATTCGAACAAAGCATTTAGAAACACAATTGTAAAGCAAACCATGACTAATGAACTCATTGCACAGTGGTCTGAGTTTCTATGTAAACATTCGGTTATGTTCAGAATTTTCTAGACAAAATTAAATAATATATTGATTAGTTTTGCTTCAAAATGTTAAGAGGGAACGCGGGGTGCACTTTTCCATACAAATGTATTCCCCTGTATGTAAATTTATTAAATAAATAATCAAGGTCTGCTGTAGCTATCTATGCCCCTATCATTTTCTTTTTTTGACCAACCAAATAGAAATATGACTCTTCAAAAATCTTAAAGAGGAGATTAGTATGCGTAATAGGTATATCTTTTTGCAATTGGTTGGTCAAAAAAAGTAAATGATAGGGGCATAGATAGCTACAGCAGACCTTGATTATTTATTTAATAAATTTACATACAGGGGAATACATTTGGGGGACTATTACTGCTCTGGGGGACTATTACTGCTCGGGGGGACTATTACTGCTTTGGGGGACTATTACTGCTCGCGTCCGTAGGGTTTAGCCCTCGATGTCCTACACGTGTCCCCTGGGTGGCGCCAAAAGAGCAGTACTTTTCAGGTGGTAGGCTTAGGCCGCGGCGTGTTACCACCCACCAGACAAAGCCATGCCGCCATGCGGTCGCTTTACGGCATGAATGTTTGGTGAAGCCATTATGGGGAACGGGTCGGAAACAGTTGCGTTGCTTACTATAGCTAGTCGTGATACATTGAAGGTTAATTTACCTGGCAGCCAATCTTGGAGAGCAGCGGGATCCGAGGCACGGTTCTCCGCTGGCCGACCGCAGATAGTTGGGGGCCCAAGTAGTGAGCCAGCCACTCATGAAAGGCTGCCCCGCCATCTCGCGAAAAATCCCGGAGGTGCGCCATCGTGCCGGTTGGCGACCGGACGAGAGGACCCGATGGACACCTCTGGGGGGGCTCGGGCGACCCCGCGGTCTCCAGGATTGGTTCCCAATAGGTGAAAAGACCTAATATGTATCACGGGTTGGTAATTAGCGCCTCGTTTCCACTTCCGTTTCCCTTACCTAACTTCACTCCCCACAAAATGAAAGGCAGAAACAGAATAAACGTTAAACAGCGGAAGCACGTCCTCTCCCTTCAAGTGCACCTCTCAAACATTCGAGGCTTGCACTCCAATATCCTCTCGGTCCACCACCACCTTCAGACCGAAAAACCGCATATTCTGTTCCTCACGGAGACGCAGATCAAATGTCCAGCTGACGCGGCGTACCTTGCCTACCCAGGCTATGTTCTAGAGCATAACTTTAGGGCGAGGGCGGGAGTTTGTATGTATGCCCGCGATGACATTTGCTATCGGCGTCTCCGCAACCTAGAAGACCCTCGACTTTCCGTCATGTGGATTTTGGTGGACACTGGCATGGAGAAAATTCTTTATGCTAGTGTCTACCGTTCGCACAGCGGAGACGAAGAGACAAACAGGCTCACAAACCACCTCAGTGAGGCGGCTGATGTGGCCCAACAGAGGTATCCTTCTGCTCAATTAGTGCTTCTGGGGGATTTCAACGCCCATCATCAAGACTGGCTATACCCATACCAGAGCACAGACCACGCTGGTCGAGAGATGCGAAAGCTTGCTTTAACGCTAGACCTCACTCAATTGGTCCAGGGAGCAACAAGGATACCGGACGTTGATGGCCATACAGCCAATTGCTTGGACCTTCTGCTGACAACAGAACCAGACCGCTACTCGGTGTCGGTTTCATCACCCTTAGGTAGCTCCGACCACTGTCTGGTGAAGTCTGTATCCGTCTACTCCCCGCCCGATCCCAGCCAAAAAGGCACCCGGCGGGTGTGGCGATACAGGTCAGCAGATTGGGATGAGATGCGTTGTTTTTTCGCGTCTTATCCTTGGCGGCAGGTATGTTTTTCTTCGAGCGATCCCTCAGCTTGCGCGGATGCTGTGACAGAAGTGTTACGTCAGGGTATGGAATATTTCATACCATTTTCTGACGTTCCGGTGTCAAGCAAAGCTCGTCCATGGTTTAATGCCAAATGTAGAGATGCAGAAGCATTAAAACATGAAGCTTACTTAGCCTGGGCTGATGCTCGAACCCGCAAGACTAGAGATGTACGCGAAAAGAAGAAAGCCTTTAACTTAGCCGCCAAGTCCTGCAAAAAGGCTCTCAAGAAGGCTCGCTTCGATCACATACGCCGAACAGGGAACAAACTTGCTTCTTACCCCTCGGGTAGCAAAGCGTTCTGGTCCCTGGCGAAGTCGATCGAAGAGAACTTCTGCCGTCCCTAACTGCCTCCACTACTGAAACCCGATGGATCACTAGCACACTCGGCTGAAGAGAAAGCGAATTTATTTGCTACTCTGTTTGCGGAGTCTTCACGTTTAGATGCTGGCAATGCTGTACCTTCTAGTCTGCCGACTTGCGGGACGTTTATGTCGGAAATCCGCATTCGTCAGACTGAAGTACGCAAAGCGTTGCGCAATCTAGACGTGAACAAAGCTAGTGGTCCAGACGGTATACCAGCTGTAGTCTTGAGGACGTGTGCGCCTGAGTTGGCTCCTATTTTGACACGCCTCTTTCGCTTGTCTATGACGACTGGTCAAGTCCCTAAGTTCTGGAAGCAAGCAAACGTGCAACCCGTGCCGAAAAAGGGTAGTCGTGTAGACCCTGTCAATTACAGGCCTATCTCAGTCACTTCCATACTCTGTAAGACTATGGAACGTGTACTGAACCACAGGCTCCTGGCATACCTAGAAGTGAACGATCTCCTCAGTGACCGACAATACGGGTTTCGCCGAAACCGGTCTACTGGGGATCTTCTAGCGTATGCCACGCACATCTGGAGTGAAGCCATCGAGAACCACGGCGAGGCGCTGGCCGTCTCTCTTGACATCTCGAAGGCTTTCGACAGGGTTTGGCACGATAGCCTTATTAGCAAGCTTCCTTCATACGGCCTGCCCACTGGTTTATGTGTTTGGATAGCAGATTTCTTAAGGGATCGGTCGATTCGAGTGGTCATCGATGGCTGTTCTTCCGACCAATTGGCCATAAATGCCGGAGTCCCTCAAGGATCAGTACTCTCTGCAACACTTTTTCTGCTGCATATTAATGACCTGCTTAAACCCGGTATCTTTGGGTACGCAGATGACAGCACTGTTGTAGAGAGTTATACATCCAACGCACGAACCAGTGCATTACAAATCCAGTCTCATAGAGAAGCGATGGTCGAACGCTTGAACTTTTCTTTGAAGGCAGTCTCTGATTGGGGCGATGCCAATCTGGTCAAGTTCAATGCTGCGAAAACCCAGGCGTGTCTTTTCTCCGCTAAACAGAGCCCATTTCTACTGGCTCCTACTTTCCGGGATGTGTCCGTTCCGATAAGTAACAATCTCGAGCTTCTTGGCATCTCTTTGACACCAACTCTCAATTTCGGCTCTTATATTGAGTCTAGAGCCCAGCTAGCCTCAAAAAAGCTTGGCATTTTGGCTAAGGTGAGACGGTACTTCACACCGGGACAGTTGCTTAATCTTTACCAAGCACAAGTCCGGTCGTGTATGGAGTACTGTTCTCACCTTTGGGATGGTTCTGCTAAATACCAGCTGGAGACACTGGAAACTATTGAGAGGAGAGCCAAAAAACTCATCAGCGATGACCTATTAGTAAGCAAGAGACTCCAGAGTCTCGCGCATCGCCGCAAAGTCGCTTGTTTATCGGTTTTCTATCGGATACATTTCGGAGAGTGTGCAATGGAACTGCATGATTTGATTCCACCATCCCCATTTTATAATCGGACATCCAGAGACACTAAAAGGCGCCACCGATTTATGGTGGATATACCATCTACCCGAACGAAGCGATTTGCTTCTTCGTTCATCATACGAACCGCTAAGGAATGGAATACCCTGCCTGAGTCCGTGTTTCCGATTAAGTACAATATGGGGGTCTTCAAATCGCGAGTGAATAGGTATCTTCTGGGTAAGCACGCTACATCATCGATCGCATCATCACTTAACATCAGGTGAGATAGTGATCAAGTGCTACCCAGTTCGGTAAAAAAAAAAAAAATGATAGGGGCGCGTAACTACAACTGACCTTGACTTTATGTAGAAACAAATTTTGCTCTAGAAGCATTTTCAGAGAGGAAACGGGGGAATACATTTGTATGGAAAATTGCACCCGCGTTCTCTCTTAAGGACCGTCTTCAAATGCCCCCGATACTTCTGTAAATCGTAAACTATTATCTTTTCTGTGGTCAAACGCCAAGAAGATTTGCACCTAATTTAAAGATACATATTTTTAAACAATAACATATGGTTATTGTTATTACATAAAATACTAGCTGTACCCCGCGGTTTTGCCCGCGTTTAATCCTCGTAATAAACTTATTAAAATCCGTTGCGTAGTTTAAAAGATCTAAGCGTACAGACAGTGGGATCGACTTTGTTTTATACTATGTAAACATGTATAGATAGTCTGACATTCTCTCTCAGTCTGATAGTCGGACAATCAGTTGACAAACATGATTTGTACTGCAATTAGTCTGCGTTTTATTTATCTATTATGTTTCATTATTTCACAATTTTTTGGATAAAAATTGTCTGAAGTACTGAAACATGCACTGGGTTGCGGGTGCACGTAATGGTACGGTTGGCAACCCTACATTAATAAGGGGAATTAAACATGTGTTTTAAGTGTGACGTTCGACGTCTAGATGAAAGCTGAATGGCTCAATACCTTTGTTTTTTTTTTGTAAATTCAAAGCGTTATGTTTCTGTTATATCTATATTTTTTGTTGAATATGATCTATTTAATGTTATTTGACGTGTGTAAGTGCTAATTTTTAATTTGCCCATATACTGAATAAATGCTTTGACTTTGACTTTGACTTTGTATTAGGAGTTTAGGAGGCCTAGTCAAAAGTGCCTAAAACCGGCGAGCATGTATAAAGGGCGAAGGCGCTCATGAAAGTGGAAGAAGAGAAAAAGGTATGTCAAGCATATGGAGGGAAATAGTATCTGCCTATCCCAACGAGAAAAAGGCGTGATTGTATTGTATATATGTCTCCTTTCTAACTGCAAATGTAAGTTTCTAATGTGAGTAACCCTTTATTTATAGGATCTGTGTGAGTACCGTGGAGAAATTCATACTTCAAAAGCTAAAGGTCAAAGATCTATTAAATTTATAAGCCAACAACCGAACAACCGAATTATGACTTATGATGATTGCATTTTGTTAACCCAATTATGCATTGGTGGCGCCATCTATGACTACTTATTACGTAAGTTAATCATTCGGAAGAAATCATTACAGTTTTCAAGCACCGTGTTACCGTGTGCACATGTTATTCCGGAGGTTGCGGGTTCAAGCCCCGTCGGTACGATGACATTTCGGATTGTGTTTAACAATTTACAAAAATATAAAGTGTGAAAATCTTCAAAGAAACATAATATTTGACTTATGATGACCTAAGAAACATACCCACAAACTTAAAATCCCCTCCTTTTCAAGTCACTTAAAAACAGCAGACTACCTACTTATCTCTTACAATCCAATCAATAATTCGACCAAGATTGTCGCTTATGCATAATTCAATGCAATATCCTGCCTGCAGTACTAATCCCGCATGGCACCGCTGCATGATCAAGCAACTTTGTACGAAGCGTGAGCACAGAATAATTATTTATTCTGTAGTACGTCGTAACTTCAGTAATCTGTGGTATGAGGCATACCTGCGACACAGAATAAATAATAGTAGTACGTACCTACGACCGGTAATACTTGTCAATGACACATTTTACACCTACTGCATATTGTATGAACCACACCAGATACCACAGAAAATTGGAAGATTTTTATTATTCCGACAGATTAGCGTTTGACTACTATCTCGCTTGGTGGTAAGTGATGATGTGGTCGAGGATGGCGTACACGCTAAGCCTATGAATGGTTTGACTCTCAAGGGTTGTGCTGAAAGAACACCGTAAGGTTTTAGCGGCAGATTTTCTCCTTGATAGTGGTAAGCTGCCTTTTGGTAGCAAGTCAGACGTAACATTAAAATAATGGTCCTACCACCTGTTCAATATGTGTTAATACTTATTTCTATCCGTAATTAATCACAGTTTTACAATCCATAAAACTGTGACTTAATACTCAGTTGCATAGTACACGTGACTCGTGACTAATAAATGTCATATCCTTGAATGCACGTTTCACATAATCTTAAAGCTTTATATTAACAGCCTAGGTTCTAGCTACATAAACACGCAGCGTTTGCTTATACAAGTTGTACACATGTACCCATCGAAATAAGGGACCCCGCTCCTCAATGTGGATCGTATGGTTAATTAGGTTCGCGAACCTAATTTCACCTAAGTCATAATCAAACTGGCTTTTATGTAGCACGTACAGAATTACATGTGCAATTATCGCAGATCCATTTAAATAATTAGCAAAAATGTCTTCCTCTGTTCTTCATGCACATCAAGCTCGACATTCGAAATTCTTGTTTTCATGTAGTTGTTTCTAGTTCCATTATTTTTACGTGGCATAGAAGTGAGTACCGCATCCACCTTCTATATCGATGCATGTACCCATAGAAGAAGACGCCCTCCAGCTAGGTGGAGCGATGATATACGCAAGCTGGCTGGCAGCGGTTGGAAACAAAGAGCTGAAGATCGAGCTCAGTGGCGTGCCATAGGAGAGGCCTTTGTCCAACAGTGGAAGAATACAGGCTGTTAATGATGATGATGATGACAGAACTTTATATGAACTCTGTGAATGGTAACATCCATTTTGAACTTTAGAGTTTATATGATTTTGGTGAACATGGAGCGATATGGAGCCCTAACTATGGAGAGCTAGATTTTTAGTTGCAACGTCTACGAACCAATTGTCAAACACAATAATATTAGTTTTTGATTATTATTTGCATTAAAAGAATAGATAAGTAAGTAATTATGTATGTTTTATTTTCTTAAGTTAGTAAAAAATTTATACTAAAAGCACAAATAGATGGTCCTATAAAATTGCCAATTATTTTTGTGAACACATGTTGATTGATAATTTATTTATGATTTATAATTTAAATTGTAAGCGATAATGTGGTCAAAGATAGTGGACATGCTAGGCCTAGAACGGTCTGACTCTCGAGGTATAGAGTCTGTGCAAAAAGAGAACCGTCGTTGCTTTACGATGAACTAACATTCAAAAGTAAGGATGGGAGGTATATACCTACCTAGTACCACCCGATAATGTTAAGAGTAACCTAAAGTTAACCTACCAAGGTATCAAACATTTTAGTCGTATTGGCAAAGACAGAGGAATGTTATCAACGCAACAAAAAACAGAAAATTAGAACCATCAACACACGCGCCCTCAATTTCTACGCCAGTTCTCTTTTTGCACAGTCTCTATAGATAATTCCTTTGTTCAACTTGTACTATTATTTATTCTGTGATTCTACCAAATGCAACTAACGCCCTTCAACTGCAAATAACTAAATAAAGGCTGGGAACCTTGACGCTAAACTGTGACGGGGGAATATTCGAGATATCAACACAGATTGATGGAAAACAAACCCTCACATGTGGACTATAAGGTTCTATTTTGATAGCTTGTAAAAGTAACAAAGTAGAATCGGCAGAGTTATGTTGTCGAAGTTCTTTGAGATTATTTTTGTGTTACAACTTGGCTAAAGGACTTTGGATTGGAGAGAGATAATGTTTTATGTGAAAAATAGTGGGATATGAAACAAAACTTATGATATTTTAAGACTTGTCTACTTATATTGTAACGTTCAGTACATAGTTTTAATAATATGTTGTATCACAGTAATTTTTTGGTAGAGTAACCTTATTACCAGAATGTGCTATTATGAGATTGAAAATGAATTCTAAGTTATTTGTAGTAAGTAAATTAAATTTAAAAATGTTTTATTTCCATAATATTAATTTAATAAATAAAAAACCCTCGGCCAGCTACCACTCTCAAATTGAAAAATCTTTCGCCAAACATCTAATACATTCCGGCAGCTGTCCTTTAGAGGCAGTTCCCATTCTAGGCTCAGCGGGCTACCATCCTCGACCGCATTATCACTTACCAACAGTGAGATAATGGTCAAACACTAGCCTATTAAGACAGTTTTACAATCATATGATTGTATAACTATGCTATTACTATGGATGTGTGCCTACTCTATATAAAAATATCGTAGCAATTCCTCGTAGCACTTGTAGACGTCGTAGCTAGTAGAAAACAATGGGAATGGCAAGGTCGATCCAACAGTGCTAAATTTTCGTATTTCATTGGAATTGTATTATCCAGTCAGGACAGGGTTTTCTGTAAACTCATACTTACAGATCCACTTGTCTTATATCATCATCATCATCATCATAATCAGCCGGTATCAGTCCACTGCTGGACAGGCCTCTCCCCACTTGTTTAACAACAAGATATTATTAGTTAAAATTAGAGAAAATTGAAAACCTGATTGTGGAGTGTGGGTACATTGTTCTTATAAAACTTTTTAAAGAATTTTTTGTATCAAAATTTTTAACAAAAAAAATTTTTATTATTTCATTCAAGATAAATCATTTAAAATCGTTTACATATGAAAACACCTACTTTATATACCGCGATAGTCATTTTCAATGCCAAGTTTGAGGTTTTTTGAGGGTCTACCTCCATATATTTAGAAATATGGATTTTGAGATATATTATATGATGAATTTATAATGCAACCACCTCAGGAGTCTAAAATAAGTGCACACTTTCAAATAAAAAAAGAATTTTGTAAATTGATCCATATTTGACAGAGAAATCAATGAACATACGTAAGTATAAAAATATATAATTGAACTGAGAATTCGTAATTGAAATTCGTTTGGTTATTTTTACCGGACTTCAAAAAGAGGAAGCTTTTGAAATCCGGTAAAAATAACCAAACGACAGCTTGCAAGTCTAGTACATATACACACAAGAAATATACATTGAAAATCTATACCATCATCGGCCGTCGGGTAAAACCCCCAGTTTACTGCGAATGTCATTCGACTTTAGTTGTTTGTTAAGGTCAATCACATCGTGCATTATTTAAACAAATAAACACATCTATAAATAGAATCAATCTAATAGTTCACACTTCACGCGTACCTATCGTGCAGCCTTGACTTATCAAGTCTTGAAATTAACATATCTTACCATTTGATTTGTTTTTCATTAAGAATTTTAGGACAAATTTTAAAATTAAGAATATTTTGGAAGGGAAATAGTCCAAGTGATTGGGACACTGTATAACTTTATGAAAAGTCAGAATTTGTCTAAAAAATCACGACTGGCTGTACATAGGTGACTGGCTGTACATACTGTAGATTCCCATCCCACACTCATGTATAGAAGCGAATGCTGGGTATGGCAGAAGAAGCATGAAAGTAAAATTAATGCCATAGAAATGAGAAGTATGGTTGGTGGGACTCTGATGGATAAGGTGAGAACAGCGTGATAAGGAAATGTTGTGATGTGGTAGAAGATGTAGTGACAAAGATAGAGAAAGGGATGCTTAGATGGTTTGGACATCTAGAGAGGATGGGTGAAGAGAGATTGATGAAACAGATTTATAAGACGAGTGTGAATGGGCCAGCCGGTAGAGGCCGACCTAGGCGAATGTATCACAACCAGATCGGAGGCGTACAAATCAAAAGTACCTATTACTGGCGAGCATGTATGAAGGCACTCAAGAAAGTGGAAGAAGCGTAAGAGGTGTGTGAGGATCGTAGCATGTGTAAAGAAGTTATAGTCTCTGCCTACCACATTGGGAAAAAGGCGTGATTTTTAACCGACTTCAAAAAAAGGAGGAGATTTCTCAATTCGACCGTATATGTTTTTTTTTTATGTTTGTTCGCGGATAACTTCGTCGTTTATGAACCGATGGTATTTTTATCGAGGTCTGATGAGTATCTCCAGAGATATGGAGATAAACACCTCAAAATTGGTACTGAAATTAATAGCGCGGCATTGAAGTCGGTTGTTTTAAGTTTTTTAAACGATCTTATACGTATGTATGAATGAAATAGTCTCTCCGAGACATGGTAACCTAATGGGGAGCCTATTGCTCACAGCGATGTCTTATAAAAATCTAAAATCTGGAATTTTACATAATTATTATATTAATTTTGATACAAAGTTTTTGTTTTGTGTTTTATTAGACTACTAGCTGCACCCCGCGGCTTTGCCCGCGTTCAATCCTGGTTATAAGCATTCCCTTTGAATTACTCTTTTTATTATCTTATTCTTCTTTTCATTAATCTTTTTCTGAAAACTGCATTAAAATCTGTTGCATAGTTTAAAATAGCGTACAAACAGCGGGACAAACTTTGTTTTAATACTATGTAAAGATATGTCCGACACACAAAGAGGTGGTGTTATAAGTTTGACGGGTGTATCTATATGTATGTGTGTCTGTCTGTGGCATCTTAGCTCGATGAACCGAATTTAGCAAGTCATACGGAACATCGATATAATATGTTTCCACTTCCTGTAGAAATACTTTTAGAGTCACTATTATTAGGAGCTAACTTCCGGGTCAAAATTACTACAGCTACTATTTGACATCCGAGATCAATGGACTTACCCCAGTGCTACTACAGTGACTCTAATTCATCTGAACTGCATTTGTTTGTTTACGTTTATATCTATTTGATCATTAAATTTGAAAGGATTTCCTTTATTGAGTCATGTTTGATTCATTCGTCACCTGTTGGTCTGGTGACATTTCAGTCGACGTTAAATTACTCATCGCTTGGTATCGGTCATGCGTCCGGTGAGTGATGGAATAACTAGACTGATGAGTAGTAAACTAGTGAGTCACTATTGAGTTTTGTTTTGTTAGATGTTTTCAGTATGCCCGTGCGATCCGCACTGGGCGTGGAGCTCTATGCTCGACGCCTTTTATACTCTCGGTACGTAGATACCGCGACACATTTTTACACCCAGATAACTTCACGACAATGTTATACGCTTCTGTGTTGTCTATATGCCGCTATAACGCTTTCTTATCGCCGTCACAGCATATTTAACAGTTACCACGAACACAGTTGCAGTTAATGTTTGATTACATCTGGCCTCGAACTGCACAGTAGAAATGTGCTATGACGCGACCGCTCGAAAACATCGAGGAAGAACGCTCGTTGTCCGAAAGTGCAGCATTACATTACGCAAACACAGCCGACGGAAAAGTACAGCATTGCACAATAATTCGGGCGTTACACCTGTATGGTAACGGCGTACGGTTGGGAATGGCATGTCGTGACGCGCGGTGACGTCACTAGCACGCCAGCCACGCGTGCTCGTCGGGTGACGCGCCCACTGCCGCTTGTTGCCTATACACTCATACATAAACTGTGGTCTGTTGATCTTGCCAACAGCGCGCGCTTCGCAACACTTGATTTTTATGCAACGCCTGTTTCCCGCGGTGACTGGCCGAAGAACGGTTTTAAAATTCGAATTTGGATTATCTGAGGCGCGGCAAATGCGAGGCAAACAACCTGGCTCTGAATGCAAAAAATTTTTTCTCTTTTATTTTTTACCTTCGCACGAAAACAGCATTTAACCAACCAATATAATTGGTTATGTTTTGGAAGGAAGTTTTATTATTATCAAATTACCGATAAGTCTGCTAAAATAGGTTTAAGTCACGGATCACATGAAATCATGACTGGGCTATGTCATCATCACTCGATGACCTCGGTGGAGTGAACAGAATAAGAGCGAATTGTATGGATTAACATAATTACTGTATTACTAAAGGGTGTGACTAAATCAGATTCAATGTCAACTATACAACAGCGTAGTAAGAGGTAAGTACCTACTTAAAACGCAAATAATCCCAAAACTACATTGCTATTTTAAAAATTGAACATATCTTTCTTACTAGAAACTTACCAAAGAGTACATAACACAAAATTAATATAAGTAAGTACTTAAGTACCTAAGTAATTGTTAGAAGAACAGACTGAAAATGATTAAGATAAAGAAGTATGTATTTGCAAAATGTGCTAATTAAAAAACAAGTAATATTTGTTTTTCAGGTTGTAATCCATACACGATATTTTGATATTATTTATTATGTAGGTAATAAAAATAAATGTGTTTAAGAAATTATTTAACAATAAAATCCCCTTAATAGTCACAATCAGATATAATCATGTGTAAACATTTAAAATTTCTTTAATAAAAGGTTACTTAATTAATGTTAAAGCATTTCATAATATACAATTTATAAATATAGAATTATATAAATTAAGTTGCTACAAGCTGTAAAAAAGCTAAAGAGAACAATACTATACAAAAATATTATGTTTCTTTGAAGTGTTACACACTTCATTTTTTTGTAAACGATCGTTTTCCCGTCGTCGGTACGATGAAATTTTACAATTTATACCATAATTGTGCAGAAGAACGCAATTCAACGATACAGGAAAATTTAAAATACATCGGAAGCTCTATTCGCCTCTACCACAGAATAATGAATAGTACTACGTACCTCTACCGAGAATTTCAAGATTTAAATGATAAGGAAAATGTTCACACAAAATATCACTTTTACCTCTAGTGCATACATTACATCATACTAGTTACACCCCGCCGCTTTACTCGCGTTAAATTAATGTACTCTATGGCCTATTCATATTTCATAAATTTGATTCATATTCACAATCTATTTATTCCGACAGCAAAATTTACTGTATTTGACATTAACAAGCCGACGGTGAGTGGCAATTCCGCGTAACCTATCCCATCATCATCATCATAATCAGCCGGCTCCAGTCCACTGCTGGACATAGGTCTCCCTCAAGTCTCGCCACTGAGCCCGATCTTTGGCTCTTTGTTTCCAGTCACTGCTCAATCCTTTGCGAATGTCGTCTCTAGAACCAGTCTACCCCAACAGTTATCGATCCTACGGCAGATATGACCAGCCCACTGCCACTTCAGTTTGCTTATCCGTTGAGCTATGTCGATCACTTTAGTTCTACTTTTACAATTCGACGCTCAGCGAGCTATGGACAGAGACAGTTTCCCACCACCATACCAGGGGTTGAGAATTTTCCTACACCAAAGGGCTACTGTGAAAAACACGCATACATTTTTCGATAAAAAAATTTTTCGTGTACGGTGGGAAGAGGACCGATACTAACTATTTCAACTACTTAGATAGATGTTATTATATTACCGTGACCTATTGAACAGTAAACTTACGTAAAATTAAAACATAGCAATATTTAGTCATAATTTTGATTTATAGGTAGTACCTTACTAAATTATTAACATGTCTATAAAACTACTGGCTGCGCCCCGCGGCATTGCACATGTTAAATCCTGGTTATAAACCTTCCCATTGAACTACTCTATACATTGATTAAAACCGCATTAAAATCCGTTGAGCTATAAAAGATCTAAGCGTACAAAGGGAGAGACAGACGGTGGGAACTGTGGGAAGCGACTTTGTTCGCTACGGCTGGATATCATTCAGGAATCTAGTTGAAGTTGACGCTGTTTAGTTAAGAGGCTAGGCTGTTAATTGAACGGGTAATTAAGCTATCTGCCTGCGACATATATACTATGTAATGTAACTGATAATGTCAGTTGTTGTTATTTTTATATAGTTTGTTTACTTTTATTTGAATTCAGAATCGAGATTTGAATGTAAAAACATCGTTACCGTTGTTTACTTATTTTATTATATATTTTGTCTGATGCCATGATATCATCATGCATGTAATATTATTTATGGTTTTTTATTTATTCCACAACAACAAGCACTGGCTTATATATACTGTTTTTTCTATTCGTAGATATATACACTAGTTTGACCACTATCTCGTCTAGTGGTAAGTGGCTATGTGGCCGTAGATAGTGAACACGCTAGGCCTAGAATACTCTGACTCTCAAGAGCTGTGTGCTGCCGGAACACCGTAAGGTTATGGCGGTAGATCTTCTCCTTGGTGGTGGTAAGCTACTTTTTGGTAGCCAGTCAGGCGGAAAATTTATTAAATGCTTCTACCATCTGTGGGTCTACACCATGGTCTACAGTGTAGTGTAGACTCTACACCCACAGATGGTAGAAGAAACTTGTGAAGAAAGTATTTAAGTATATACGAAGTTCTCAACCCATTTCTACATATGTACCTACATAATAATATGTACACAAATGTCAGCTCAATCGGTTGAGTTGTATTAGCATGAAGAAGTAACCAAAACTACTTAGAAACTTTGGCATTTATAATATTAGCAGGATTCAAAATAACGGCAGCCGACAGACTAGCTTAAACAATAACGTTCTCTGATTCGGTTTGCATGTAATATAAACTACATATTTACCTAGCAACAAGGTACCTACAAATACCTTCGAGCTCCTTCTTCCACGATTTGATAAGATTTGACTTTGATAAAATTGTTTCATTCAGCGAAAATATTTTCCTCATTGTTTACTGTCGCTTATTTTCAACCGACTTCCCAAAAAGAAAGAGGTTCTCAATTCATATGTATGTTGTTTTTGTTTTTTTTTGTATGTATGTTACGCGATTACTCCGTCAATTGTGAACCGATTTGATTTTTTTTAATCGGTAGGTTTTGTTTCTGAGGTGGTTCCATTGTAATTTCATCGAGATTTGATTAGTATCTCCAGAGATATGACGATAAACGTCTCAAAATTAAATATGATGTTTCTTTGAAGTGTTTCACACTTTATATTTTTGTAAATTGTTAAACACAATCCAAAATTTCATCGTACCGACGGGACTTGAACCCGCAATTTCCGGAGATTGCGGGTTCAAGTCCCGTAATTGGCAAAGCACCGGAACATGTTATTCCGGAGATTGTGGGTTCAAGTCCCGTCGGTACGATGAAATTTTGGATTGTGTTTAACAGTCTCAAAATTGCTACTGAAATTGACTCGTGGGGCATGGAAGTCGGTTGTTTTAGTTTTTAAACTATCTTAATTATATTATATTATTACAAGCTTTTATATTTAACTGAAGTAGATGGTAGTAGAAGACGGTATGAGACGAGGCTGTGAACAAATTACTTCCAATCTCCAACCATAGCGCAACTATCTCCGTTTCCGGCGCTCAGAAAACAGATTGTAGTGTATACATGTCTTTGTTCGGTGAGTGGTTCAAGCTATGGCCGAATTATACTCTTGGTCACCTACTAATGAATCATCTATTAATTATAGTCATTGAAAAATGTATGTTCACTATGGCTCTCCGGTAAAGGAAAGACAGACATCGTTAAGAAACCCCCAATCCTCACATTATGGTAGGACACAATATAGTGTCCACCTGGCCAGATACCACCCTCGCCCTGAAGTTAGAAAATCTGTTGCCAAACATCGAATGTGTTTTCCAGTAGCTGTCCTTGAGAGCCAGTTCCCATTCTAGGCCTAGCGTGCATCTTCGACTGCATCATCACTTTCCAACAGGTGAGATAATGGTTAAACGCTAGCCTATATGATATGAAATAATATCAAAGTCAAAGTCAAAGTCAAAGCATTTATTCCGTATATGGGCAAATTAAAAATTAGCACTTACACACGTCAAATAACATTAAATAGATCATATTCAACAAAAAAATATAGATATAACAGAAACATAACGCTTTGAATTTACAAAAAAAAACAAAGATATTGAGCCATTCAGCTTTCATCTAGACGTTGAACGTCACACTTAAAACACATGTTTAATTCCCCTTATTAATGTAGGGTTGCCAACCGTACCATTACGTGCACCCGCAACCCAGTGCATGTTTCAGTACTTCAGACAATTTTTATCCAAAAAATTGTGAAATAATGAAACATAATAGATAAATAAAACGCAGACTAATTGCAGTACAAATCATGTTCCGAATGGAACTGATTGTCCGACTATCAGCCGCATAATACCGTCGTAACAGGCAACCCTAGATCAGCAAACAAAAGATGAAAACTGATTGACTGTTGAATCTACTGGTGTTTCGGAAGTACTCCCATCAGAGAAGAAACACCAAGAAACTCTATGGGGCTTGTCACTTATTTTAATTCATTTTTTTTAATTCATATTAAATAAATGTTTAATGTACAATAAGTAATTCTATTATCATACAATTTATATAATATCTTGGAGCTTGGGGCATTCAGGCCAAGCATTTTTGTCATTCATATAGTCATTTATTGTATAGTACGATTTCTTCATTAAATTGGATTTTACAAAGGTTTTAAATCTGCTTATAGACAGTTGATCAATATCTTTAGGAAGTTTATTATAAAATCGTATACAGTTCCCCAGAAAAGAACCACTAACTTTCCACAACCTGAATTGAGGTAGAATTAATCTATTTTTGTGTCTTGTATTGAAATTATGTACATCGGACCTCTTATCATACTCATTCAAATTTTTGCGTACATACATAATATTTTCATATATATATTGACATGCCACTGTGAGAATTTTAATCTCCTTAAATTTTTCACGAAGTGAGTCTCGCGACTTCATGGTATATATAGATCGAATAGCTCTTTTTTGTAAAACAAATATAGATTGGATTTCGGCGGCTTTCCCCCACAATAAAATGCCATAGGACATTATACTATGGAAGTAGCTAAAGTAAACCAATCTAGCAGTGGATTCGTCAGTCAAGTTTCTGATTTTACGTACTGCGTATGCAGCGGAGCTCAATCTACCTGCCAGAGCCGATATTTGAGAACCCCATTGTAGTTTTGAATCCAGGGTGATGCCCAAGAATGTAGCGGATTCAACAAATTCTATCGGTACATCGTTTATTAATATCCTGCTATTAATGACACCCTTTCTTACATTTGGCAGCGAGAATTTAATACATTTAGTTTTTTTTGGCGTTCAGTAATAAGTTATTGGTTGTAAACCAATTCAAAACCTGTGCGATTGATTTGTTAACATCGTCAAATCCAGGCGCAATCCTATCTATTTTGAATATTAAGGATGTATCATCCGCGAACAAAACAATGTCACATAAGTTTTGCACGAAAGACGGCAAGTCATTAATATAAACTAGAAATAAAAATGGTCCTAAGATCGATCCCTGCGGAACTCCCATTTTTATGAGGGATCCAGATGACCTGACGCCATTGACCTCAACCATCTGTATTCTATTACTGAGGTAGGATGAGACCAGATCAAGTGCTTTTCCGTTAACGCCGTAGTGTTTTAATTTGCAAATTAGCGTTTTGTGACAGACGCAATCAAACGCTTTAGATAAGTCACAGAAAACGCCGATAGCATCTTGTGCTTTCTCCCAGGCATCAAATATATGTTTAAGAAGATTTACTCCAGCATCAGTAGTAGAACGCCCCTTAGTGAAACCATATTGTTTGTGATTTAAAAGATGATTAATATTAAAATGTGCCAAAAGCTGGTCTAATATAACTTTTTCAAAAACTTTACTGAGCGCCGGTAATATAGAGATTGGTCTATAGTTTGAAGGGTCATTTTTGTTCACTGATTTGTATAGGGGAATTAATTTACTTTTTTTCATTACATCAGGAAAGACACCTTCATCGACGCATCTGTTAAAAATAAACGCTAAGTGAGGGCTAATTGCATTAATAATATAACTAAGTACTTTGGTTGACATACCCCACAGATCCTCGGTTTTCTTTTGATTGAGCATTTTAAAAGTTTTGATAATTGATATTGAAGTTATGTGTCTGAACTCAAACATAGAGTCACATACATTCACACACTTCGATAGTAAAACAAAAGCATCCTTAGGGGAAGAGTTTAAAGGCTGAGTAGTAATAATAGGTACTTGTGAGAAGTACTCAACAAATGTGTTAGCGACATCATTATTATCTATGATTAATTTATTATTAACTTTTAACATAATTTTACCGTCCCTCTGCTTAATTTTTCCAGTTTCTGTATTAATGACTTTCCATGTTGATTTTATTTTGTCATCGGCATGCTTAATTTTTCTACTTAGATGCAGTGATTTTGCTGTCTGACAAACAACTTTAAAAGTTTTTGAATACAATTTTAAGTGATTTATGAATTTAGTATTATGTAAATTAATGGTTTTTTGTGAGTACAAGTTATACAAATTGTTTCTACTTTTATAAATACCAGGAGTTGCCCAGTCATCGAAACGAACCTTCGCACCCTTTCTAACCATTTTAATTTTAAAAATATCATTGAACTCTGCATCTAACATTTGAAATAAAGCACTGCATAGGTCATCAGGATCCTCAGAAAATCTTAGGTTCATTAATTGCTTGTCAATGATATCCACAAACTGTTCAACCCGTTTGGTGGTAATGGGCCTGTAAAAATGTTCTTGGCCTTTGATGGATAATTTACATGAAAAAGTGACACTTTGTCCCAGATGGTCCGAGCCAAGTTTATCAAAAATTGCAATTTTTTCGGGTTCAAAGTTGCAGAACACATTGTCCAAGCAGGTAGCTGACGAGCTAGTGATTCTTGTTGGCTGATTAAAAAGATGCTTCAGATTGAAGCTTAGAAATAAATTTTTTAATTTGTCGCTGAGCGGAGACTGATCAATTAAATTAACATTGAAATCGCCACAAACTATTAAAGATTTAGAGGTGTTGAAGACTTTGCTCATTACTTCTTCCATAATTGTTTCAAACATTTTATAATCAGCCGATGGAGGTCTGTATACACAGATGACTATATGTTGCCCCAGCTCTATACAAGATAATTCAACACATCGTTCCACAGACAAAGCTACTATGTCTTTACGCTCTTTAAAGTTACAATTTTCAGTTACATATATTAGTGAGCCACCACGAATTGCCTTTTGTCTAATGAATGTGCTGGCAATTGTATAATTTTTTAATATTGGTAACAAAGTACCTTTCACAAACCAGTGTTCAGTAATACACATTATGTCAACTTTATAATAATTGAGAAATAATTCTAACTCTAAGGCTTTGCTGGAGAGACCTTGTATATTCTGATGAAAAATGTTGATTGAGTCAGGCCTCCCCATTGTCTTAGACATTAGTTTAAACTAACTAAGTCTACTACGCTACAATTACCCTGCATAGTAACACCACTACGTTGGGGCTCGTCTTTGTGATCTGTTACAATATGTAAAACAGGGTCATAAATATTGTATGCTAATAACTTAGCAATGGTCGACTTATTAGTCTTATTGAGATACAAAGTATCCTTTGTCAATATTACTTTACTAATAAATTTGTTGGTTTCAAAATACAAAAAGTCGCTGAAGCGACACGTCAAATTGTACAGTGCCAAGTTCAATTTATGAGCATGCTCATTATAAGAGCAACTACTTGTTTTAAGATACGGGAATGAACAAACTATTATTTTACTAATGCCTCTGCTGGCAATGTCTGACAAAAGTTTAATTAGAATATTAATATCAGCTTTTTTAACGTTTGTGCTATTACCTAGCTGCAATACAATAGTACAATTTTTGTGATACTGAAAGCTGCATATTTTTTTACATAAATCTGTAATTGATAAATTAGGGCAGCAATTGTTATAAACATTTTGGTTCAATCTATTGTCTAATAAGCTACCCATACCTACTCCCATTTCATCGCTGAACACAATGGTCTCTCTAGCAGGCTCCGGCAGTTGTAAAGGACTGCCTGAGTCCACCTCGGAGGCACCAGTGCACTGTAACGATGACACTACTTCCTGCCTAACCAAGTCAGTCTGTGCACGTAAACTTGCAGTATTAGCTGTACTTGGTGAGTTGCTATCCTCTTGGTAGCATTCACTCTGCACACCACAGATAGGAACCCCAATTAAAACTTTTGAGACGCACATTTCTTGTTTTAATAATTCAGCCTTTTCTTTAAATTCTATTAATTCTTTGTTACTGCGATCTAACATCTCTAGGCAATGCTGTAATTCTTTACTTAAGTCGATGTTTTTCTTACAAGTCTTTAAATTAATTTTTTTGATATGGTTAATTTTTTGTAATTTATGCATATTTTTCCTAATGATTTTCTTATACTTAATGTACTTTTTAATCTTATTGGAACCCTTCATAGAGACATTAGTAGAACCTGAGCCGATGAACTCTGTATATAGATCCAAAGTGTTGTCTTGATTAGTATTATTTTGCAATACAGGAGATGTCGTCATTTCTTCTAGTTTATCTTTTGTAAATGAAAGCTCTTGCTCCAAATCCCGGATATAGGTCAGTGTACGTTCGAATAGTTCTTGGTTTTGTGCATTGTTATCGTTTAAAAACTAAAAAACAACCGACTTCAATGCCGCGCTATTCATTTTCAGTACCAATTTTGAGATGTTTATCTCAATATCTCTGGAGATACTTATCATACCTCGATAAAATTACCATGGTACCACACTTGGGATATCTCCTTTCGAACAAAAAAAGAATAATCGAAATCGGTTCATAAACGACGAAGTTATCCGCGAACAAACATAAAAAAAATAAAAATAAAAAATAAAAAAAATACGGTCGAATTGAGAAACCTCCTCCTTTTTTGAAGTCGGTTAAAAATTATAATTAAGATAGTTTAAAAACTAAAACAACCGACTTCCATGCCCCGCGAGTCAGTTTCAGTTGCAAGTTTGAGACGTTTATCGTCATATCTCTGGAGATACTTATCAGATCTTGAAGAAATTACAATGGGACCACCTCTCGAAAATATACCCTACCGATTAAAAAAAGAATCATTCAAATCGGTTTACAATTGACGGAGTAATCGCGTAACATACATAAAAAAAAACATACAGACCAATTGAGAACCTCCTTCTTTTTGGGAAGTCGGTTGATAACAATCAGAGATCACGTAGGATCCTCAGATGCGGGAGGATCACAATGATCCCTCGTGGGTGACTGATGATGATGATGATGATGTTGATGATGACTTATTTTCCAACTCTGATCAATCTGTGATATCTTATTGTTATAACAATATAACATTATGATATATATATAGTAGGAAGTTGATAGAACATAATGCAATAATGCTTCCAGCACTTACATCAGACAATGAAAAAGCTAACATTATTAAAACACGTGTGTTCTACGTAGGAAGTTGATAGAACATAATGAGTCACAGTATACAAGTATTTATCATTATTTTACATAATTATTTGCTAATGCATATATAGTTATTTAAACGGGAATATATTCACAGTAGATAATAATTGAAGATCAATAATCAGAAGTGTAAGTTGTACCACAGAAAAAATAAGAGTTAGTTATATACAACGCAAAACAAAAATCTTAGGCCCCGTACACAGAACAAGGAAATTTAAAAATACTTCTTTTACTGTGACCCTTATTCAAAAAGAACAATTAGAATGTGTCTCGCAGTGCTCACAGAAAACTAAATCACTCTACTACGTGCAGTGCTCTCGCACGCATAGTGTCAATTATGGAGTTAAAAAAAAATGCTTCAAAATCTTCATGAATACGGCCGTAATTCTCTTTGATTTTGCAATTATTTTTCATCTGAAATGTGTGCAACAGCTGACATACCTACAGGCCGAATGCAATAAAATAAAATAACCGCGCCAAAGTGCCAAACTCTCAGTCAAATATCCCCGTGCCAAGAATCTCAAATTTGGAACGCGAGACGCATCGGACATCATCAGGGCGTGGTTCTAGCGTAAAACTTCCAGTATGATTGGCCTCCAAGATTCGAAATAGACTCGTTTGAATCGCCGGTGATGTAAGCAACCTAGGGGGGCGTGGAGGGTCTTCTTTTGCTGGTCACTGTAAGCCGTAGGTTTGAACTCGCTGCGTTCTATTTTTACACAGTCGCACGACGGCCACGCGCCTCTAGCGTGGCTTTGTTTTGCTGAACCGGCAACTACGTAATATTCTGTTGCTGATAAAACGCGTTCCCACATATTTACGTCGTGTACATTTTATTGTTTTCTGTTATCTGTAACTATGTACTGGCAGTGCTTTCCTTTATCAGTACTCGTAATTAGAGTAGACGTTTCGGTATAATTAACTGACAATAATAAACTTTTACCAGGTTGTTTACTTATTGAGCTCGGCAACTGCTGTTCCCACGATATTTTGGCAGTTGTAGTTATCAGACGTTTTAATTAGTTAGCTGCACTAATTTGCGAGTATTTGACATCATCTTATAATAATATATTTGCTGATAGTTTCGTTTGATAAATGTAGCTAACCAACCATTATTTTTATCAATAAATCAGTCCTATATAGTTAACTAATTTTTCTTAAACTTTTCTATACGGATCACAATCATCAAATTGTTTTTTTTTTTAATTTACGTGCTGATTAGAACTTTATTTATTACTGTTACATACCATACTAACAGCTAAAAATCAGACCAATTTCAAGGAGAAATTCTAAAAATCTCTCCTTAGAGGTCTGGAGCCGACGACGATCCGCCGCCGACTGACTGCTTCATCGCATAGTAGCCCCGACGTTACCTACCTTGCCGATAACAGAGACCAATCACTTAAGACCTCTGTCTGCAAGCTACAGTGAATGTGTCAAGGGTCTTGATATAGTGGTTTTGTGATATCAGATAAACGCTTACGCAAATGCCTCCCGGCGCAGAGAGATTGGCAAGTGTCAACACAGATAATATGTCGGCTGGCGGGTCATGGCGCTATATTTGTGTTTTGTTTTTATTGTACCTACCGCATTTTAGTACATCCAATTTCCTGCAACTAATGGAACTTTAAAGATGATTAGATTTTTGAACTTCTTTTTATCACGGTCTTTTTAACGTCTTTTTACAATACATTCGGGATGTGAACAGACGACTGTCTCAAGTGGGATAAACGGAAGGAGGTATACCTATACCATCTGTGGGTGTATTCTAACAATGTTTTCCTTCACCGGTGGGCCAATGTGAAATACGCATTGGGATTAGAACCCACTACCCCTGGCTTCGAAGCCGACCATTCTCCCAATACACCACTGAGCCTCAGTCTGGCAGTGAATTGAGGACCTTGATCTTTACCCAATATTGAAAACAATATTTTTATTTATTTATTTCTAATAGGCTAACGTTTGACCACCATCTCGCCTGGTGGTAAGCTATGATGGATAAAATGCTTCCTTTACCTGTGCCCATATATAAGCCATTAAAAAAAATGTTTTAAATACATGTGGCAAGTTTCATGTATTAATAATTTAAGATTGTTTAAAAAAACTTCAAGAACCTATTTCAAATATCACTCTAGTTATTTGCAGTACCAAATTTGACGTGTTTATATAACCATATCTCTGGAGATATTAAACATCATCATTATCAGCCGGTATCAGTCCACTGCTGGACGTAGGCCTCCCCCAAGACACGCCACTGAGCCCGATCTTCAGCTCTTTGTTTCCAGTCACTGCCGCTTTGCGAATGTCGTCGCTCCACTTGGTCACATGAACATTATCTCGATGAAATTTAAATGAGACTACTTGGGAAGTCCATTGAAAGAACTATCCATTCAAACAAAAAAAGGATTTTCCATATCGGTTTAAGCCTCTTCGAATAATCGGTGAACATACATTAAAAAAAGATCCCAACGAATTGAGAACCTCCTCTTTTTTTGTGAAGTCGGTTACAAACTTTTTTTTTTGACGATAAATATTCAAATTATAATATAAAGTGCCAAAATAAACAAATATTTTAGGTGTAATCGTGAAGTATCCGCTGTAATCTTCCATAATCAGATACAAATAAGTTGAAAAATATTCCGATGCTTATCATTATCAATATGTGTAGTACTTATCTTGTTATCATAAGTACTTAATCCATTCTAACGTCAGCAATACAAGTATTCTGCCAACGCCCAACTAAAAACTGTCAAACGTGGAGATAAATAATTTAGATAGTTATATAAAAACTGAAACAACCAACTTCCATGCCCCGCGAGTCAGTTTCAGTAGCAAGTTGGAGACGTTTATCGTCATATCTCTGTAGATACTTATTAAATCTCAATAAAATTACCATGAAACCACCTCGAAAATGTATACTACCGATATCACAATTGACGGAGTAATCGCGTAACATACATACAAAAAAACGAAATAAATAAAACATTAAATAAAAAAATCAAAAAACCCGACTGCGCAAAAAGTGAAGTGTTAAAAAACGAACTGAAAAGAAAAAAACAAGTAAGTCTGTAGTTTAGACTTCTGTTTAGGGATATCAAAAAACTATACCATTTAAATTCTTTCTCGGTCGAAACACTCATAAAATAAATTATACATTGTTATATGGAATATAGAGACTTTAACAGTCGGGACATATTAATGGCTTAACGAATGGGGATTAATGTGTCCCGACTGTTAAAGTCTCTATATTCCATATAACAATGTATAATTTATTTTATGAGTGTATCGATCGAGAAAGAATTTAAATGGTATAGTTTTTTGATATCCCTAAACAGAAGTCTAAACTACAGACTTACTTGTTTATTTCTTTTAAGTTCGTTTTTTAACACTTTACTTTTTGCGCAGTCGGGTTTTTTGATTTTTTATTTAATGTTTTATTTTACACTTTTTAGTTAAGTAAAGGACGGTAAATTCCGTAATCTTCTCATTTCATTTAGAGAGTTGATGTCATGTGGATTATTGAGTAGTTTCCGGGGATCTAAACTACTCCCGGCTCAATGCTACATAGGCTTGACCTTTCGCAAAAATGCGTGAACTTAAGTTGACCACAGCTTTGTCCAAGGTAGTACCTTGTAATTTATGGACAGTTACACCCCAACATAATATCAACGGTAACATTTTCCGCTCCATTTTACCCTGTCCACGAAGTGCGTCGAATTCTGTACATGATGGTTCGATTCGGACTCCTACTCCAGAGACGTTGTTTTTGATACCTTTGTCGTCAAATTCAACATAAACAGCCTGTGGCAGTTCTCCAAAGAACAAAAACGCGAAATGCGTGAAATAGATAGGGTATTGCTTTTTAAGCTTACTTACTTTACAGTTGTACTATTAAACGACTATACCAAAAGGAAGAGGTCGTTTGTTACCTCAGAACTCCATCAATTCTTAACCGATTTGGAAAATTCTTTTTTTTGTTCGAGTTAATATGATTTTCGTTTGGTCTCATTGTAATTTTATTGAGATCTGATAAGTAACTTCAGAGATAAGCAACGCAAACTTGTTACTGAAAGTGACTAACGCTGCATGTAAAATCGTTTTTTTTTCGATTTGTACGTTCATAAATTATTTGTTATAAATATATTTTGAATCTCCATTTTAAGACCATTAATTAAATACCCCACTCGATAGGTTTTGAAAAAAAAATTTTTTTAGAACCCCAAATTTTGGCGTCTGAAATCCGCCATTTTGAATTTCGGTACCTCATGTATATATGAATTGAAATTTATCATACTATTACATATAAATCTGATTAACGGTTTGAATGGCAAAGTTTCTCAGTAAAATTACAGACTGAGGCCTAGTCTTTCTTAACCGACTTCACAAATAAGGAGGAGAGGATAAGCTCTCAATTCGACTGTTATTTTTTATGTGTGTTGTTACCTCAGAACTCCGTCAAATCTTAACCGATTTGAAAAATTCTTTTTGTTTAGAGAGTATGCCTCCCGTTTGATCCTATTCAAATTTTATTGAGATCTGACAATTATCTCTGGAGATATAGAGATAAATAATCAAGAAAATTTGTATACCTTATAACTAGCCAGTACTTTGACTATCGCGGCATGTGAAGTTTTTTTCGTTTTGAACGATAATAAATTATTTTATGATATAAGGTAACAGGACAAGTACGACGCTCGCCTGATGGTACGCGATGACGTTTACCTATTACAGACACAGCAGCAAATCAGCAAAACTCTGGACAGCCAGAATTTTGGACGTCACTGCACTGCGTCTTTTACCTTGATACATGAAATGTTAAGTCTCACATGCCCTGTAATGTCACTGGACACTTTGCCATTTTAACCGAAAAACATTTATATTTCACGGCTGAATAAATCTTGTACAATGCTTAAAGAAAAAAAAAACACATAAAAAACCTTAGAAATGGGTTCAGTACAGTGACGCAGAAATGCATGCTACTCAGAGTCTTGTGTGCAGTGTATATTATAGGACATTCATCATTGCTTACCATCAGGTGAGCTTCTTGTGTGTGTGTGTGTTGTCGAACAATAACATCAAACTGACTACGCTTGTTGTTATTGTTACATAATCAATATAAAAATAAATCGTTACAATCCGTCTCGGAAATTCTCTACGAAAACTATTACTACAAACCCTCTACGTCGTAGAGTCTACGCCGTAGAGGGTATCCGTCATAGATATGTAATAGGTGTATTTTAGTATTCAATAATCTATTAAAATGGACTGGACTTACTTTAGACAAATAATGATTTCATAAATTAACACATAAAATAACATAATTTCATTTTAAATTTTAATGCAGACGGGTTGAGATTGCCGCTCTCTGTGGATTGTAGTAATTTGAATAGAGCTTCGCCTCAGTGCCACCTTTCAATTTCAATGTTCCCAGTAGTTACTACTCGGAACAAGTAGGAAAAATCTCACACACAATTTTAGTCTCAGTTGTCCCCAGTGGCGACAAATGAGACAATAATTGTAACCTGTAATCACAACTGGTGGCTCGATTCAGGTAAGCAAGAGCCCAAATGGGATCGTGCTTATTAGAATTTATCAGAATTTTCTAGAGTATCAATTAAAAGTAATGAGTAATAATTAAAAACTAGAGGTCCCTTAGAAGTCAAAATTCGGTCTTATCTTACCATTAATACATATAAGTACATAATACCATACCTCCTATTTTCAAATACGTCCTTGGACCTTTTTGTTGAAAACTGTCGATATAAAGGAATGTCAAAGAATAATATATAAGTTATTATGTTTTTTATAAAATAATTTAGATTTCGTTACTTCTTATGTATATTATAAACATACTATTAGCTTTCTGCACTCCTTCTTCATATAAACTTTAATTATGCAAAATTTTACTCGTAATTTTCGTAATAAAGGGTTATTAATATGTTTTTGCTTTGCTTATAAACTATTAATAATTATAAGTATATAATATATATATAAAGTATTAATAATAAACAGATATTTATGACTAATTAAAAATAAATTGTCACTCCAAAGATATGTAAGTTCAGTTTAATATCTCAGAGGTGTTGGACCTGGCATACTCGTGACCTCATTATAATAACAAGGTGTATACCTATCAAAACAATGTAGGGATAACTTTTTACGTATTTTACTTACAACAAACTAGAATTTAAATTTAAAATTTAGAATCTATTTAAAGAACACATAAGCAGAAGAAATACATAATCCGATTACTTATCTTTATATAATAAAATTTAAATGGGACCACCTTGGGGGGTACACCTTTCCAATAAAAAAAGAATTATCAAAATCAGACTACTCTGTAAAAAGTTATGCGTGGTCACACATAAAATAAAAAAAAAATTACACGTTGGCTTGATAACCTCCTCCTTTTTTTTTTCGTCGGTTAAAAATGAATCCCAATTGCCCTTGGTCACGGCATCACGCGTGAACGGCTGGACCGATTTCGCTAATTCTTGTTTTGTTGTGTTTTTCATCGTCAGGAGATGGTTCTTATAAAAAAAATTAAAATAAATAATAGTTGTTTTTATCGCAGGCGAAGCCGCGGGGCACAGCTAGTATTAAATATTAACTACGCTCCGTGGCTTTGTCTGCGTTTAATTATTAAACCTCCCTCTTGAATTATTCTATATTTTGATAAAAAACTGTACTGTAGTGTACAGACAGAGGAAGCGACTTTGTTTCATACTATGTAAAGATTAACAAAGTTCACAAAAAATTTCTCAAATATAGTTTGTATTCTTCACGAAAAATTACAAGAAAATTCTAGTCACGAGTGAAAGTGAGGTATTGGTAAAATGCTACCCAGTTCGGTGTAAAAAATTATCATAAAAAATTACGGGTACACTACGGGAGAATTTATGTAAATTCTAAAACTTATTATAATTTACATAAGTTCTCCCGTACCTCATCATCATCATCAGCCTATCTCTGTCCACAGTGTCCACTGCTGGACATAGGCCTCATCTATAGCACCCCACTGAGCTCGATCTTCAGCTCTCTGTTTCCAACCGCTGCCAGCCAACTTGCGTATATCATCGCTCCACCTAGCTGGAGGGCGCTCTACATTACGTTTATTGAGTCGTGGCCTCCACTCTAGACACTCTCTCCATAGCTCGCTGAGCGACTTTGAACTGGTGAACCAGTTGAACTGTCAGTGTTCACGCCTCGGCTCCGTTAGTAATAACAGGTAGGAGGCACTCATTAAAGACTTTCGTCTTTGGGCTTTGTGATATGGGCGATAAAAAGACTCGACGAAGTTTTCCAAATGCTGTCCATCCCAGCTGTATCCTTCTGCGAGCTTCCTTCTCGAGGTTGCTTCTACCCAATTGCAAGATTTGCCCAAGGTGAACAACTTCGAAAGGAACTCCGTTTAGGGCAAGCCTTTCCGGAATAACATGATCGTTGAACATGATCATTGTCTTATCCAAGTTCATCCGAGGACCGATACGTGCAGAAAAATCGGCAAGCGTGGTCAGCATATATTGCAAGTCCTGCACGGTTTCAGCCATGATGATGATATCGTCTGCAAACCTCAAGTGTGAGAGGTGCTCGCCGTTTATATTTATGCCCCGTATTTTCCAATTTAGCGTCTTGAACATATCCTCCAGAGTTAGTGAACAATTTGGGAAAAAACGTACCTTCAAACAGATATTTCTTTTAATAAATCGTCAACCATATTTAATTGCAGGTTTTCAATTAATCAACAATCCTATTAATCATAATCATTAATTAATCATCAACGCAAAATGGTTGCTATCGACGGTAGCAGTAATTCATCTTTTCATAATCATTTCACGTGCCAAAATGACTGTACGTCGTGGTAGTGATAACGTATCAATCCTATTCTATGAGAATTAGCAACTTGGTGAGCTGACGAAAATGTGTTTCGTTATTTTATAAATTATTTATTGCAGCTTAGTAATATACATTTAAATTTATATAATATCTCGGGTCGTGAGACGCCCGGTCCTTTGGAATGCATTGACTGGACTTGGAGCTGAAGCCAACGTCAAGAGGTCCTTTACAATGTATTACTTAAGTATAAATTATTGTGTATGGATCGGAGGATATGACGAACTATGGAAAGTGGTACAAAATTAAAATGTTATTGTTCTTGTATTTATTATTATTACAGCGTCCCGCGACTTCGCACGTGTTAACAATTATTGTTTATCTTATTTCTACCCTCTTAGCAACTTCTTATTATGTGCAACATGCATGTGCATAATTTGAGCTAAACCGGTTTTTTTATCATCATCATCAGCCAATTTCCATCCACTGCTGGACATAGGCATTTCCTATGACACGCCATTGAGCTCGGTCTTTGTTTCCAAACGCTGCCAGCTTGTTTGTGTATATCATCGCTTCACGTAGCTGGAGAGCATCCTACACTACGTTTTATATATTACACATACTTTACACACTGGTAAATCCATGTTGCACAACAAGTAATAAAACAATAAAAAAAATTAAAAAAAAAAAAAAAAAAAAACCGAAATCGAAGTCTCAGCAAATTCGCAGCGCATGGGGACAGTAAAATTAAAATTAATTTTCAGGAACAATATAGCTTTATTTTGCAATTAAAATAATACTAAGTATAAGTAAACAAAAGTGATCTGATGATTTATAACCTCAATGAGATTGTAATTTTTTTTTACCACGCGTTAACGTCACCACTCCGCGTGATCTGTATTTAACACACGTATTTATTATTCTTATCTAAACGAATTGACAATTTGATAAAATGTAAGTGATAATAGAAATACATTTAGTGTTCCTTCTATATATAATTGTCTACCTAAATAATTCACGTGCTGGATCGTTGATTTAGATTATTCGTATAAACATTGTGTTTTATCTGTATCCGGTACATGTTATGATTACTGTTTTTACTAGGTTTTTACTTTTCCCTGTGCATCGTGAATAGACACGGTTACCGTAGAATAGACTTCACTAAACTAAACTAATTCGACATTGTTTCGGAACTGCATATTGCACACGGTTTTGCAATCAGTGCAAATATTCGCGAATTGCGAGTGGCGTGAGAGGTCAAACGGGTTTTATTAGCTTGCCCTATTTATTTTTTAATTATTTATTTGAGTCAAATCTGGTAATTGAAATTGTATCCACTACCCGGTGTTTGATTTAGCAAAAATTTTGTTTCATGTTGACTTTACTTTATCTTGTATTGTAATTATGTATTGAACCGGCTTTGGCTAAACTAATTCTTATAATCGTTTAGTTTACCATAACATTATAGTAAATTCTATAGTTTCTCAATTCGATGTTATTTTGTTAATAAACGGTAAATATAGAAGAACAAATTAACTTGTCTCCTGTAGTATTGCACAACGATACGATTTAACAATTTCATCCACGGGATCATTGGCCCATTAGCTCAGTTGGTTAGAGCGTCGTGCTAATAACGCGAAGGTCGCGGGTTCGATCCCCTCATGGGCCACATCTTTTTATGTCTTTTCTTCCACGTAATAATATGTAACGAATGATGCAAAGAGCTCTTTGTTTATATTGTGTGATCACATAAATTCATCAGAACTGGTTAGAAGCGGTGTTATCTCAGGTCCTGAACTGGACTTGCCCTGTAGCCACGCACCCACGCATGCTGACAAAGATAGTGAACGAACTAAGGTCTTTAATGTTTATTACCCCCCATTTACTTATAACGTCAAAGTTCATATAATTTATACAGTACTAGCTGCGCCCCGCGCCTTTGCCCGCGTTTAATTCTAGTTATAAACGTTCCTCTTGAATCACTCTATCTATTACTGCATTAAAATCCATTTGTTAGTTTAAAAGATCTAAGCGTAAGACAGGGAGGCGACTTCGTTTTATACAGGTAGTTTAAAAATTTGCACTTATTTAATTCAAATATCATTCAATAGATCATAAGTAATACAATAGATACTCTAAATATATAAAGGGCATATATAGAATGCTTTGAATGAAAAAATATCATAAAAGTAATGAGCCATCAGCTCTGATACAATCACTGACGTCAGATTACTAACTAAATGTGTTTCCCTGGTTAATTAGGGTTGCCAATCGTACAATTAAATGCAACCCCACATTTCAGTATCAAACAATTTTTTTCCAAAAATTGTAAAACAATTGAGAATTTTAACCGGTGCCCTCCCCCACTGAATCGTCCCTAACTTTTTAAATTGATGTAAAACGTAACCTTATGAGATGCCTCCAAATCGAGTTTGATTTGTTAAATAATGTAGATCGAATTTAATGGCTTTCACGACACGGGCCTTGAGCCTAGTGTGGGGCCACAGTTAAAAATATGGATCTATCTATTTATAAGTTCAAATCATCTTGAAATTGTATTGTTTAGGCATAACTATTGTATCCTCTGTTAATGTGTTTTCTGGAAATAAAACTAAATACATATTAAATATATTTTTAATCAGGGAAGTGTAATAAGAGTAAGGCAGTAAGGGTTCCTATCTTAATTAGGGAGCAAGAGAGGACCCGGTCCGCGCTTGCCACCGTGCAGTGTAATAACATTTAGGGAGTAAGGCTAAGGAAAGCTGTAAGCCAGCTGCAACAGCTCTTCAATTCTGTTCTCTTCACTGGTAGAACTTCACAGGCATGGAACAAAAGCATGGTGGTTTTGTTTTTCAAAAAAGGAGATAAAGCCCTATTGAAAAACTACCGCCCGATTTCGCTTCTGAGCCATGTCTACAAGCTGTTTTCAAGGGTCATCACGAACCGTCTTGCGCGAAGACTCGACGAGTTTCAACCTCCGGAACAGGCTGGGTTTCGAAGCGGTTACGGCACCATAGACCACATCCACACGGTGCGGCAGATTGTACAGAAAACCAAAAAGTACAAGAGCACAATGTGCTTAGCATTTCTGGACTATGAGAAGGCCTTCGACTCAATCGAAACCTGGTCGGTTCTTGAGTCCTTGCAGCGTTGCCAAGTCGACTGGCGATATATCGAAGTGATGAGATGTCTATATAATGCCGCAACGATGACTGTACAAGTACAGAACTAGCGTACTAAACATATTCACCTGCGTCGAGGAGTGAGACAGGGGGACGTCATATCCCCGAAACTGTTCACTAACGCCTTAGAGGATATGTTTAAGACGCTGGACTGGAAAGATTGCATCAACAATAACGGCAAGTACATCTCTCACTTACGATTCGCAGATGACATCGTCATTATGGCAGAGACGCTGCAGGACCTACAAAGGATGTTGAATGATCTAGCTGATTCATCTCGTCGCATCGGTCTCCGGATGAATTTGGATAAAACCAAAGTCATGTACAACGAGCACGTTGTTCCGGAACCGATTGCCGTTGATGGAATCCCACTTGAAGTTGTCACGCAGTATGTTTACCTATAGTCTGGCCATAACTGCTGTACACTCCCTGAGGTATGCGCGCTGCGAGACGGGGGGGACGCGGGTATGCGCGCGGCGAGACGGGGGGGACGCGCTCCGTCAGTCTGCCGTCCCCACAGTCTGTTTCCCCGGCTCCCACCTCGCCACGCATACCTCAGGGAGTGTACAGCAGTTATGGCCAGACTATAGGGCAAACTCTCCAACTAGGCAAACACAACTTCGAGAAGGAAATCCAGAGAAGAATTCAGCTTGGCTGGGCAGCATTTGGGAAACTCCGTCGAGTCTTCTCGTCGCCTATACCACAGTGCCTAAAAACAAAAGTCTTTAATCAGTGCGTCCTACCTGTCATGACATACGGAGCTGAGACGTGGACACTCACGGTTCGACTAGTCCACCAGTTCAAAGTCGCTCAGCGAGCTATGGAGAGAGCTATGCTCGGTGTTTCTCTGCGGGATCGAAACCGGAACGAAGTAATTCGCCAGAGAACTAAAGTGATCGACATAGCTCAGCGGATTAGCAAACTGAAGTGGCAGTGGGCTGGTCATATCTGCCGTAGGACCGATAACCGTTGGGGCAGACTGGTTTTAGAGTGGAGACCGCGAATTGGCAAACGTAGAGTAGGACGCACTGTGACTAGGTGGAGCGACGACATTCGCAAAGCGGTGGGCAGTGACTGGAAGCAAAGAGCCGAAGACCGGGCTCAGTGGCGTGTCTTGGGGGAGGCCAATGTCCAGCAGTGGACTGATACCGGCTGATAATAATGATGATGATGAGTAAGGGTGCCTAATTAGGGGTCACGCCTGCCCTTAATTAGGGACACTGATTCAGTATGGTGTACCTAATACCCCTTTTAGCATTCAAGTCTCCTTGATTATGGTAAGCTACATTTTGGAAGCAACTCGGGTGGAACATCGGTATAAGGCTCCTACCACCTGTATAGGTAATATTAAATAAAACTGGCCAAGTGCGAGTCAGCATCGCGTTACTTATCGCACACTTAGGAAGGGTACCGTACAATACGAAACATAACAGAGTTTCAACCTCATATATTTGATTAATTGATATTACCAAGAATATTTGGTTTGGTCGCGATCTAGAAAGACGGGGCTCGTTTACTAGCGCCATCTATGTCATTTTGCCGAAACTAATTAGATAGATGGCGTTTAAAAACACGTTTTTTGTATGGGGACCCCCTTTAATTCTTAACTTTATTTTGTTTTTAGTATTTGTTGTTCTAGCGGCAAGAGAAATACACCATCTGTGAAAATTTCAACTGTCTCATATCACGGTTAATGAGCTATAGCCTGGTGACAGACGGATAGACAGACAGACAGACAGACAGACGGACAGCGGAGTCTTAGTAATAGGGTCCCTTTGGGTACGGAACCCTAAAAAGTATAGGTAATAGATATCATATACAACAAACACTATAACAAGTACAAGGGGGTCCAAGTACTTCGAGTGCACTTCAATCTGTAGTGCACTTTACCTAATTAAATGTTGTTTCAAGGAGAAATATTAAAATGGTTTGCATATGTGCCAATAGCAATAGAAAATTGTTTAGATTAGTATCAATACCAATATTTTAAGCGCGAAAGTCTGTATGTAAGTTTGTATGAATGTTTATTTGGGCCTTCTTCACGGTCAAACGGCTGAATCGATTTAGCAGAAATTTTGCACAGGGATAGTCAGTATTATGTTTTAGGCTATAATGGCTGTAGGATACTTTTTAATGCAGGCGAAACCGCGGGGCACAGTTAGTAGTAGTCTATAGTCTAAAACAATCGAAATTAAAACTGCCGAAGTGTGACTTGATATTACTAGTCATAATTACAAAGGTTCGTATGATACACTCAAACAGACATTATTTAGTTTGGCTTCACCCGCAAAAAAGAAACCTATATTCTGTCATACAGATGTTCTAGTGGTCAGTGAACCTGTCCTCGAAACCAAAGGTCGTTAGTTCGATTCCCACACCGAACTTTTGTTTGTTTGATCCACAATTTTTTTTCCCGTAACTGGGTGAATTTGTAAAATCACCCGCGACACAAGCGTTTCCTAGTACCGAGAGTTGTTTACCTTTGTGCATTATGCAAATTGCATTTCAAGTAGATTTTAAAGGAAATGGATAGGCAGTCTGTATTTCGCATTTTTAATATGAATATAGACTTAACACGAATGAGGGGTTTTAAGGGTAGGTTTTTATATTTATATTTTTATATTTTTAGGTTCCGTACCCAAAGGGTAAAACGCGACCCTATTACTAAGACTCCGCTGTCCGTCTGTCTGTCTGTCTGTCTGTCTGTCTGTCTGTCCGTCTGTCACCAGGCTATAGCTCATTAACCATGATAGTGAGAAAGTTGAAATTTACACAGATGGTGTATTTCTGTTGCCGCTAGAACAACAAATACTAAAAACAAAATAAAGTTAAAACTTAAAGGGGGTCCCCATACAAAAAACGTGTTTTTTTTAAACGCCATCTATCTAATTAGTTTCGGCAAAATGACATAGATGGCGCTAGTAAACGAGCCCCGTCTTTCTAGATCGCGACCAAACCAAATATTGTTGGTAATATCAATTAATCAAATATATGAGGTTGAAACTCTGTTATGTTTTGTATTGTACGGAACCCTCCCTAAGTGTGCGATAAGAGACGCGATGCTGATTCGCACTTGGCCAGTTTTATTTTAAATAAACCATTTTATTTCCTGGAGCCTCTCAACAGATGGCTTACAAAATGAACTCAGTGATCTGTCACTGTCATACTGGATAAATCTGCAAAACCTATTTTCAGGGTTCCGTACCCAAAGGGTAAAACGGGACCCTATTACTAAGACTCCGCTGTCCGTCTGTCTGTCTGTCTCCAGGCTGTATCTCATGAACTGTGATAGTTAGACGGTTGAAATTTTCACAGATGATAACAACAAATACTAAAAACAGAATAAAGTTAAAAATTATAGGGGTCCTCATAGAAGAAACGTGTTTTTTTTTTCGGTATTTCAATATAACGCCATCTATGAACGCTTAGGTAAACGTCCATAGATGGCGTTATATTTAAATGCCGATCCCTAACACCTTTGTGTTATTTTAATTAGTTTTCTATCGATCTCTATACTTGCTTTAATTACTTAAATCAAATGTCTATCAATTGTAATATTCAAAGACATTTGCAATGGTTAATATTTTCGTTGAAAAATAATAAACAAAGATTCACTTTTAAGCTTTCGACAGTGACATCTCAGTAGGTTCACATCAACAGCCACCTAGTGAGTAGTACTGGAACTATTATTATTTAATGAATACAGCTCAATATAGTCAAGTACCCTGAGTATGAGTTTTTATCGTAAACGCTTTTGACAGATCTCACATAATTTTCGACTTATTTTGGCTCCCCGATTGGTCTAAATTTAGTGAAGTGTAGTAACCACTAGAGGCCCCGAACTGTTTTTCATACAAAATTTGTTCGAAAAACGATATCGAGTTTGGTATGAAAACTCATACTAAGGGTAGGTACTGGACATTGTGAACGTCTGGATAATATAATCAGTCTACTCAGGATTTCAGAATGTTGATGAATAAATGTAGCATTGATAAACACGATGGTTGACAGAATTACATCACATTACAGAACAGTTAAGCTTACGGTGGCTTATCTTTTATCTCTTATCAGTTAAATCTTGGGAACTTCAACAAATGTTGCGTTATGAACATATCACATACATATTATATAATATCGTTTAAAAACTAAAAAAGAACCGACTTCAATGCCGCGCTATTCATTTTCAGTACCAATTTTGAGATGTTTATCTCAATATCTCTGGAGATACTTATCAAACCTCGATAAAATTACCATGGTACCACACTTGGGATATCTCCTTTCGAACAAAAAAGAATAATCAAAATCGGTTCATAAACGACGAAGTTATCCGCGACCAAACATAAAAATATATATATTTTTATATATTTAGTAATTATTTTTTAAAATTATTATTTATTAAATATATATTTATTACATATATATATATATATACGGTCAAATTGAAAAACCTCCTCCTTTTTTTGAAGTCGGTTAAACATAGGCTTTTATAATACATACTAGCAGCGCCCCGCGACTCTGCCTACGTTTAATCCTGGTTACAAACCTTTCTCTTGAATCACTCCATCTTTTAATGAAAACCACATTAAAATATGTTGCGTGGTTTAAACAATCTAAGCGAATAGAAGGAAGGACAGACGGCGGAAAGCTATTTTGTTTTATACTATGTAGGTATTAATAAACTAACCGTTGAAGTAGACTGGTTCTAGATTGGAGACCGCGAATCGACAAACGTAGCGTAGGACGCCCTGTGAGCAGGTGGAGCGACGACATTCTCAATGCGGTGTGCACTGTCTAGTGACTGGAAAATAAAAGGTGAAGATTGGGCTCAGTGGCGTGTTTTAAGGCCTATATCCAGCAGTGAATTGATACCGACTATAATGATGATGACAGTCTTGATGATTCTAAGTACTAGGCTTTGTGTTGTAGCACTGTGCACATGTATGAAATAAAAAAAATAAGTTCAAAAACACGACTACTGAAAAATTACGATTTAAAAAGTATAAAACAAGAATATATTCTCAACCAACCTATAATCAGAAGACAAGTAAGACGCTACCAACGAGACCACATATGTCAAATTATAACTAGTAGTTCAGAAGTTATAAGGGAACAGATGAACATACATACATACATATATACATTATGCATATACATTTGCAGTAACAAAGAATTAATAGAATTTAAAGAAAAGGCTGAATTATTAAAACAAGAAATGTGCGTCTCAAAAGTTTTATTTGGGGTTTCTATCTGTGGTGTGCAGAGTGAATGCTACCAAGAGGATAGCAGCTCACCAAGTACAGCTAATACTGCAAGTTTACGTACACAGACTGACTTGGTTAGGCAGGAAGTAGTGTCATCGTTACAGTGCACTGGTGCCTCCGAGGTGGACTCAGGCAGTCCTTTACAACTGCCGGAGCCTGCTAGAGAGACCATTGTGTTCAGCGATGAAATGGGAGTAGGTATGGGTAGCTTATTAGACAATAGATTGAACCAAAATGTTTATAACAATTGCTGCCCTAATTTATCAATTACAGATTTATGTAAAAAAATATGCAGCTTTCAGTATCACAAAAATTGTACTATTGTATTGCAGCTAGGTAATAGCACAAACGTTAAAAAAGCTGATATTAATATTCTAATTAAACTTTTGTCAGACATTGCCAGCAGAGGCATTAGTAAAATAATAGTTTGTTCATTCCCGTATCTTAAAACAAGTAGTTGCTCTTATAATGAGCATGCTCATAAATTGAACTTGGCACTGTACAATTTGACGTGTCGCTTCAGCGACTTTTTGTATTTTGAAACCAACAAATTTATTAATAAAGTAATATTGACAAAGGATACTTTGTATCTCAATAAGACTAATAAGTCGACCATTGCTAAGTTATTAGCATACAATATTTATGACCCTGTTTTACATATTGTAACAGATCACAAAGACGAGCCCCAACGTAGTGGTGTTACTATGCAGGGTAATTGTAGCGTAGTAGACTTAGTTAGTTTAAACTAATGTCTAAGACAATGGGGAGGCCTGACTCAATCAACATTTTTCATCAGAATATACAAGGTCTCTCCAGCAAAGCCTTAGAGTTAGAATTATTTCTCAATTATTATAAAGTTGACATAATGTGTATTACTGAACACTGGTTTGTGAAAGGTACTTTGTTACCAATATTAAAAAATTATACAATTGCCAGCACATTCATTAGACAAAAGGCAATTCGTGGTGGCTCACTAATATATGTAACTGAAAATTGTAACTTTAAAGAGCGTAAAGACATAGTAGCTTTGTCTGTGGAACGATGTGTTGAATTATCTTGTATAGAGCTGGGGCAACATATAGTCATCTGTGTATACAGACCTCCATCGGCTGATTATAAAATGTTTGAAACAATTATGGAAGAAGTAATGAGCAAAGTCTTCAACACCTCTAAATCTTTAATAGTTTGTGGCGATTTCAATGTTAATTTAATTAAGCAGTCTCCGCTCAGCGACAAATTAAAAAATTTATTTCTAAGCTTCAATCTGAAGCATCTTTTTAATCAGCCAACAAGAATCACTAGCTCGTCAGCTACCTGCTTGGACAATGTGTTCTGCAACTGTGAACCCGAAAAAATTGCAATTTTTGATAAACTTGGCTCGGACCATCTGGGACAAAGTGTCACTTTTTCATGTAAATTATCCATCAAAGGCCAAGAACATTTTTACAGGCCCATTACCACCAAACGGGTTGAACAGTTTGTGGATATCATTGACAAGCAATTAATGAACCTAAGATTTTCTGAGGATCCTGATGACCTATGCAGTGCTTTATTTCAAATGTTAGATGCAGAGTTCAATGATATTTTTAAAATTAAAATGGTTAGAAAGGGTGCGAAGGTTTGTTTCGATGACTGGGCAACTCCTGGTATTTATAAAAGTAGAAACAATTTGTATAACTTGTACTCACAAAAAACCATTAATTTACATAATACTAAATTCATAAATCACTTAAAATTGTATTCAAAAACTTTTAAAGTTGTTTGTCAGACAGCAAAAACACTGCATCTAAGTAGAAAAATTAAGCATGCCGATGACAAAATAAAATCAACATGGAAAGTCATTAATACAGAAACTGGAAAAATTAAGCAGAGGGACGGTAAAATTATGTTAAAAGTTAATAATAAATTAATCATAGATAATAATGATGTCGCTAACACATTTGTTGAGTACTTCTCACAAGTACCTATTATTACTACTCAGCCTTTAAACTCTTCCCCTAAGGATGCTTTTGTTTTACTATCGAAGTGTGTGAATGTATGTGACTCTATGTTTGAGTTCAGACACATAACTTCAATATCAATTATCAAAACTTTTAAAATGCTCAATCAAAAGAAAACCGAGGATCTGTGGGGTATGTCAACCAAAGTACTTAGTTATATTATTAATGCAATTAGCCCTCACTTAACGTTTATTTTTAACAGATGCGTCGATGAAGGTGTCTTTCCTGATGTAATGAAAAAAAGTAAATTAATTCCCCTATACAAATCAGTGAACAAAAATGACCCTTCAAACTATAGACCAATCTCTATATTACCGGCGCTCAGTAAAGTTTTTGAAAAAGTTATATTAGACCAGCTTTTGGCACATTTTAATATTAATCATCTTTTAAATCACAAACAATATGGTTTCACTAAGGGGCGTTCTACTACTGATGCTGGAGTAGATCTTCTTAAACATATATTTGATGCCTGGGAGAAAGCACAAGATGCTATCGGCGTTTTCTGTGACCTATCTAAAGCGTTTGATTGCGTCTGTCACAAAACGCTAATTTGCAAATTAAAACACTACGGCGTTAACGGAAAAGCACTTGATCTGGTCTCATCCTACCTCAGTAATAGAATACAGATGGTTGAGGTCAATGGCGTCAGGTCATCTGGATCCCTCATAAAAATGGGAGTTCCGCAGGGATCGATCTTAGGACCATTTTTATTTCTAGTTTATATTAATGACTTGCCGTCTTTCGTGCAAAACTTATGTGACATTGTTTTGTTCGCGGATGATACATCCTTAATATTCAAAATAGATAGGATTGCGCCTGGATTTGACGATGTTAACAAATCAATCGCACAGGTTTTGAATTGGTTTACAACCAATAACTTATTACTGAACGCCAAAAAAACTAAATGTATTAAATTCTCGCTGCCAAATGTAAGAAAGGGTGTCATTAATAGCAGGATATTAATAAACGATGTACCGATAGAATTTGTTGAATCCGCTACATTCTTGGGCATCACCCTGGATTCAAAACTACAATGGGGTTCTCAAATATCGGCTCTGGCAGGTAGATTGAGCTCCGCTGCATACGCAGTACGTAAAATCAGAAACTTGACTGACGAATCCACTGCTAGATTGGTTTACTTTAGCTACTTCCATAGTATAATGTCCTATGGCATTTTATTGTGGGGGAAAGCCGCCGAAATCCAATCTATATTTGTTTTACAAAAAAGAGCTATTCGATCTATATATACCATGAAGTCGCGAGACTCACTTCGTGAAAAATTTAAGGAGATTAATATTCTCACAGTGGCATGTCAATATATATATGAAAATATTATGTATGTACGCAAAAATTTGAATGAGTATGATAAGAGGTCCGATGTCCATAATTTCAATACAAGACACAAAAATAGATTAATTCTACCTCAATTCAGGTTGTGGAAAGTTAGTGGTTCTTTTCTGGGGAACTGTATACGATTTTATAATAAACTTCCTAAAGATATTGATCAACTGTCTATAAGCAGATTTAAAACCTTTGTAAAATCCAATTTAATGAAGAAATCGTACTATACAATAAATGACTATATGAATGACAAAAATGCTTGGCCTGAATGCCCCAAGCTCCAAGATATAATATAAATTGTATGATAATAGAATTACTTATTGTACATTAAACATTTATTTAATATGAATTAAAAAAAATGAATTAAAATAAGTGACAAGCCCCATAGAGTTTCTTGGTGTTTCTTCTCTGATGGGAGTACTTCCGAAACACCAGTAGATTCAACAGTCAATCAGTTTTCATCTTTTGTTTGCAGATCTAGGGTTGCCTGTTACGACGGTATTATGCGGCTGATAGTCGGACAATCAGTTCCATTCGGAACATGATTTGTACTGCAATTAGTCTGCGTTTTATTTATAATTATGTTTCATTATTTCACATTTTTTTGGATAAAAATTGTCTGAAGTACTGAAACATGCACTGGGTTGCGGGTGCACGTAATGGTACGGTTGGCAACCCTACATTAATAAGGGGAATTAAACATGTGTTTTAAGTGTGACGTTCGACGTCTAGATGAAAGCTGAATGGCTCAATACCTTTGTTTTTTTTTTGTAAATTCAAAGCGTTATGTTTCTGTTATATCTATATTTTTTGTTGAATATGATCTATTTAATGTTATTTGACGTGTGTAAGTGCTAATTTTTAATTTGCCCATATACTGAATAAATGCTTTGACTTTGACTTTGACATACAAACCCACATACCGGTCTAAAATATAACCCTCCTCTTTGCTTCGCCGTAATTGGGTAAAAATAATAATCATGGGTTGGCTGAATTTCAGTAAGTTTAAAGGGATTAATTATAAGATAAGGTTTATATGAGTGAATATAATGGGTCTAAGTGGTTATAGGGATTAATAAGATTAAATACTTGTATACTAAGACAACATATTTAACTTTATCTTTTTTCTCCTTTCTTATTTCTATTACTTTGTTTAAATATTGTCACCGTTGTTGATACCACATACATCATACTACATACATCATGCTGCCTAATATACTGACTGCACTATTGCTTTCCTCGAATATATTGTTATAGTTAATAATAGTTAGTAAAATATAATTATTACATATTATTACATATTATTAATATAATTATTCCGCAAAATTTCCAGTGTTTCATTACCGGCCTTTCTATCTTCTGCCAACAGTGTTTTGGTTCTTTTTAAGAGAATAATTTCAAATTCAGCATCACAAATTTCAATAGACTCTTTGGAAGATGGTAGAACGGCCTGGTCTTTGGCTTGTCCAAGTGAGGATCTTCCAAAAAATCTTAGTTCGCAAAGGCAATGGGACGATCCCCTTTGTAAAATTGTACAGAAACAAATTTTAGACAAAAGTATTGATAATAAAGTCCGGGCTCGTCTCCTTGCCACGCGCGAACGAGAATCTGGTTATTGGTTACAAGCACTACCTTCATCCAACATTGGTACCCTAATGGACAATGAAAGTTTTTCTATTGCCATAGGGTTGCGTCTGGGCATCTCTAGGACGGAACCTCACAATTGTCACTGCGGCAGTGAAGTGGACAGATTAGGCCACCACGGCCTGTCATGCCGCCGCAGTGCAGGGCGTCTCTCACGCCACGCCACAATAAACGACGTCATCCGTCGGGCCCTTGCCACCGTGAACGTGCCGGCCATATTAGAGCCGAACGGTATATCACGTGACGATGGTAAGAGGCCCGACGGTATGACGTTGGTGCCATGGTGTCGAGGAAGACCATTGGTGTGGGACGCCACATGTGCTGACACATTAGCGGCGTCCCATATATGCGGGACCTCACGGTCAGCGGGCGCGGCAGCGGATGCTGCAGAAAACCTCAAACGGAGGAAATATGCTACCATTGGTGATGGATACATATTTCTTCCGTTTGCGGTCGAAACAATGGGCCCATGGGGTCGAGATGCCCGAGGTTTTGTTAAGGAGTTGTCCAGACGCCTAATTGACATCACCCGTGACCAAAGAGCTGGCGCTTACCTCGGCCAACGTATTAGCCTAGCTATACAACGAGGTAACGTCGCTAGCTTTTTGGGAACATTACCGGCAGGTAGCGACCTAGGTTCTGTCTTTTATTTATAGTATAGATATTATTATTGTAGTTTAAATAATCTTGATATTGTCATTAGGTAATTATTTTTAAGTTGTTAAAATAAAGTGTATTACATATGATATTAGTACCTACGTTTCGTGCTTTTTGCTAACCTTACCAAAAATATTTTTGAAGTAATCATATTATATTAGTGGTCCAGTGGTCGTCCTCGGACAAAATCTAATACTATAAGAATCTTTGTCCTGACATACTGACTCACTGACAGACAACGCACAGCCTAAACCGCTGGTCGTACAGACTTGAAATTTGGAGGGTATATTTGTCTTAGTACGTAAGGGTGTACTAAGAAAGGATTTTTCAAAATTCACCCCTTAAGGGGATGAAATGGGGGTTCAAAGTTTGTATGGAGAAACAAGATTAGATAGTCTTTTCTATCCGCAACTTCACACAAGCGCTTTAGTACAAAAATAAGTAAATACGTGTTTCAGGTTTTTTTGATTCCACCCCTAAGAGGGTGAAATGAGTTAGCAAAGTGTGAAAATTTATATTGTTTTGGATTGCGCTGAAATTTGGCATGCAGATAGTTATTTTGACGAAAGTATCCTTAGATAAGAAAAGATTTTTCAAAGTGCACTCTTTAAGAGGATGAAACGGGGGTTCAAAGTTTGTATGGAGAAACAAGATAAGATAGTATTTTCTATTCGAAACTTCATACAAGTGCTTCAGTAAAAAAATATGTAAATACTTGATTCAGAATTTTTTGACATTGCACTCCTAAGAGGGTGAAATGGGGTAACAAAGTGTGAAAATCAATATTGTTTTGGATTGCACTGAAATTTGGCATGCAGATAGTTATTTTGACGTAGGTATCCGCTAAGAAAGTATTTTTCAAAATTTACTCTTTAAGGGGATGAAACGGGGGTTCATAGTTTGTATGGAGAAACAACATACGATAGTCGTTTCTATTCGAAACTTCGCACAAGTACTTCAGTAAATAAATAAGTAAATACGTGTTTCAGACTTTTTCAAAATGCTACCCCTAAAAGGGTGAAGTGGGGCAACAAAGTCTGAAATTAATATTGTTTCGGATTGCGCTGAAATTTGGCATGCAGATAGTTATTTTGACGAAAGTATCCGATAAGAAAGGATTTTTCAAAATGCACTCTTTAAGGGGATGAAACGGGGTTCAAAGTTTGTATGGAGGAATAATATTAGATACGTTTTTTCTATTCAAAACTACGCACAAGTACTTCAGTAAATAAATAAGTAAATACGTGTTTCTGACTTATTCGAAATGCCACCCCTAAAAAGGTGAAGTGGGGTAACAAAGTCTGAAATGAATATTGTTTCGGATTGCGCTGAAATTTGGCAGATAGTTATTTTGACGGAGGTATCCGCTAAGAAAGGATTTTTCAAAATTCACTCTTTAAGGGGATGAAACGTGGAAAAAGTTTAATTCGATTTGGTGTATTTTATGATGGAAAGGTTTTTACAAAATAAAAGTTTAAAGTAAATAAAACAAGTCATAACGCGGGCGAAGCCGCGGGGAACTTCTAGTATAACATAAGATAGTTTAAAAACTAAAACAACCGACTTCCATGCCCCGAGAGTCAATTTCAGTAGCAAGTTTGAGACGTTTATCGTCAATCTCTAGATATACTTTTCAGATCTCGAAGAAATTACAATGGGACCACCTCGAAAACGTACCATACCGATTTAAATCAGAATCATTCAAATCGGTTCACAATTGACGGAGTAATCGCGTATCATTCAAAAAAAAACATACAGACGAATAGAGAACCTCCTTCTTTTTGGGAAGTCGGTTGAAAATAGCTTGTTGCATTTCTCCTCCATATAAGCTTTATGTGTGACAAATCTCACATTAATCCGTTCGCGCAAATTTCTTTAGAAGGGGTACAAAGTTTACGCTAGATTATGTAGAGGCTTAAATTCAACCAACATTCATTTATTTTTATGAAATTATTAATGAGTTTCATGCATAGTAGTATTATTATTTACAATATTTTTAGAACGGAACGGAACGGAAAATACACACACACAGAGAGAGAGAGAGAGAGAGAATCAAGAAAGGAGGACATGTCGTCGACCAGATAGGCCTCAAAATAAGGGTGTGACGTAAATACTTTGACGTAAACTAATCCCGCATAGAGACGCCCAAATAGCGAACCGGGTCGAACTAAATGGGGACGGGGTGGAGCCCTCAATACTTAGTCAATGTAAGCATTGACAGAACAAACAGGCAAGATGAATGAAAACTTGGCTATTTTATTGCGGACGGACAAGCAATTGATCAGTATCAATTTTTTTATGATAAAAGATAACAGGACAAACAAGGCGACCTCTGATGGTAAGCGATGACGTCTACCTATTATAGATACAGTACAGTCTAAGTTTTATTTTGAGACAAAAATATGATATGATAAGTCTCATATTCCCTGTCATTATTAATTTCTGAATAACTGACCAAGGCTAACTTCTGTTTTACTTCTATTTCACCGTTTGGTAAGTGATGTCGCGGTCGATAACGGTAGAAGCGGCTAAAAATGGGAACTGGCTTAAGTACAGCTGCCGAAACACATAAGATGTTTAAGCAACAGTTTCAAGTTCAATTTGAGGTTTATAGCTATTACCAGGCGGACACTAGACAGTGTCCTACCACCATGCCGGGGGTTTCATAAGGAAGTTTTTCCTCTACCGGAGGTGTGTGAAATGAAACGAACACATACATTTTTCGATAGAAAATTTAATTGATATACGGCGGGGACTCGAAACCGCTACTTCTGCCGTCAAAACCGCCAATTATCGCAATACGCCAATAGACCCTCAAGGATAGTTCCATCATCATCATCAGCCTATCTCTGTCCACTGCTGGACATAGGCCTCACCTATGGCACACCACTGAGCTCGATCTTCAGCTCTTTGTTTCCAGTAAAATCTTAACTGGCAATATCCCTTGTACAGCATAAGATGTTGAATGTATGACTCATCAAGTTGCGAGTGAATAGGTATCTTCTAGGCAAACAAACGTGCTACATCCTCGATCACATCGTCACTTAGGTCAGGTGAGATAGTGTTAATTAGTTTTCCTATTCAGCATTAACAAAAAGTTGGACCTTTTGAAGTTTTTCACAGGACATCAAGTGGATGTTTTACAATATTGAATTGAATTATCATTAAATTGATAAAATGTCTGTTAAATGCTATAAAAAGTAAACGGAAAAATTGCTTTTTAGAACATACATTGTCATCGAAATAAATAAGTACTAAGTAATAAATATAATAGTTGTAATAATATTTATTAGCAACATTGAAGTGTCCAAATTTTTCCTTTAATTATAACCTATGGCATTATAGCTGAAAATCAGCATATCACGATTCCCACCATAATAGGTAAGTAACTAAGAAAATAACAAAAGTAAAAAAATACCATTGAAATATTATATTTTACTTGTCACCTGCTCCGGTCACGCAGGGTATATGTGACATTACAACTGTCAAACTGAACGTCAACATTTTCAATTAAATATCATACAAAAACACCTTCAAAAATTCCGACTTTCGTAATAGATGTTCCAAAAATAAATAATTTAATTTTTATTATCTTATACATAAACAACATCTTACGTATTACAAAACCCTTAACAATCTTACAAAACATATAAGATAAAGATAATAAAGATATGTCTATATACTATTCCTTACATCTAATAGTACTTGCATACCTTGTCCTGAGAATTACGAAAACAACAAAATCAATCAGCCGAATCAAAAAACCGTTCTCTAGTGATGATATTTCGTACAAGCTGCAAATAATTAATAGTTATATAGATTTCATACCCATGTGTTTCGCTGGCGCTGAATGAAACAAATAAATAATTTCCCTTCTGGTAAGTTTTTCATCTATTACTTAACTTAATTAGTGATAAACTGTACGATCAGACACATTAAATTATCCAAAATAAACCCAATTTTTGACAATGCAAAATGTATAATGCAATAGCGGTGATTCGTATGTCAGAGTCTAAATATGTAAAAAAGCTGCGTTCAGAAAACATGCGGAAAATTCCTGTATGCAACTCGGATGCCTGGTAGCACGTGTAGCACAATGAAGGAGCACGAGCTAGCAAATTCAAAAATATAATCAAGTCCTAACCAAAACGCGACGTTCAATTTTACCACAGCATTTCAATTGACAACTATATAATGTTTCTATCAATCACGCGCGTGCTCCGTGAATTCGTCACGTGATCATTGATAGTCCTGATAACAAATGATAATATGAGTATCGATAATCGCTGCCATAATAACAATCCTAAATATCATTGTTGGAATGATATTGCCAGTTTGTTTTGGCTGCTGATATCTGGTTCTAATAGATTGCCTGATACCGACTGTTATTTATTCTGTGCTGATACATAATAGTTAGGGTTGTAAAATGTCCTTAGTATTTATTATAGTGTTTGAGGAGTACCTAATAAATTGTCTTAGTACCTAAATAAATACTGTCATAGTCTGAATAAAAGCATAGAATTCGGGAAATACGCTTGAAAATCAAATATTTTAAATATAATTATTTTATTAAAAAAAATTTTAATAATTGACTGACCATTTGTTCTAGTGGTTTGTGAGCCCATTCACAAAACCTAAGGTCCATGACCTTAGTTCGATTCCGCACGGGACAATCCTTTGTGTAATTCACAAATAATTGTTCCGCGTCTGGGTGTAATTGTATGTAAGGAAAGACAGAAATTGCAAAAACCCTTTTTCTAAATTGAGTTGTATCGATTGTGTTTGTATGTTATGTACACAGAAATATGAATAATCATATTTCTGTGGTTATCTAAGACAATAATGTATAGATACAACTTTCTTTACAGTTCTTCATCATCTAAGTCATAGAAATTAAGTATTATTTATACACATACACATTTTGTACGTAGGAACTATTTGTATGTAAGGATGTATTTATTGTATTGTATTTATCTGTATATGTAGGTATTTTCATGTATTTAATATTATGTTTCTTTGAAGTGTCACACACTTTAAATTTTTGTAAATTGTTAAACACAATCCAAAATTTCATCGTACTGACGGGACTCGCACCCGCACCCCCTGGATTACACGTCCAGGTGCTCTGCCAATTAAGCCACGGTTCGATCCATCGATACGACGAAATTAGTGGATTGCATTTGTTAACCCAGATTATGCATTGGTGGCGCCATCTATGACTACTTATTACGTAAGTTAATCATTCGGAAGAAATCATTACAGTTTTTCAAATCCGACGAGAGATGTTGCACTGCGTAAATCAAATATTATGTTTCTTTGAAGTGTCACACACTATATTTTTGTAAATTGTTAAACACAATCCACAACACAATCCAAACACAATCCGGGTTCGAGTCCCGTCGGTACGATGAAATTTTGGATTGTGTTTAACAATTTTAATGTATTTATTTATATATAATATATATGTATGTATATAGATGTATTTATGTGTGTATACATGTGTAAATATGTATGCCTTATTAATAGGTGTATGTATATTTTCACATATTATTGTTTTATTAGTAAAGATTGTAGTTTATGTTATGGTTCTTATTTTGATTAATAACAATAATTGTTTTTGTCTCACTTATAATCACACCACCGACCTTGCTCAGCACGCATCTCCCTTTCTCCATCCAAAGGTTGACTGGAAGAAATCGCTTTTAGCGATAAGTCCGCCCATTGCACTGTAGTTTTAAGTGTTTACTGTATATTTAGTTTTAATTGGTGTACAATAAAGAATGTTGTATTGTATTTATTATATTATAATACTAGCAGCCCGCCCCAGCTTCGCACGGGTAGAACATATATGCCTACAAAAATTGCATTAGTTTGTTGCATCGAATATAAAATACGAACATATTTAACAACCATCATCATATTTCATTCAATTTACACAAAACCTTAACGAATTATGCACCTAAACCTTCCTCATAAACACTCTGGCTATTGGTGAAAACCGCATGATAATCCGTTCAGTAGCTATTGAGATTATTGCAAACAGACAGACAGACGCAGTGATGAACTTTGTTTTATAATACTTACGTATTGATATTGGACGGCCCTTTGGCGTAAAGGATAGTTACCCTGATTCTGACCCGAGGGTCGTTGGTTCTAATCCTAGCTATATACCTACCAATGAAAGTTTTATGTGCATTCATGAATCATGAGTGTTCGTACAGTGGTAGTAGAATCATTAAATCTACCAAAAAGTAGCTTACCACCAAGGAGTACATCTGCCGCCGTAACCTTACGGCGTTCCCCGACGCAAAATGTAGGGGTAATATACGTTTAACGTGTGTATCTGTGTGTCTGTCTGTAGCATCTTAGCACCTTACCGGATGAACCGATTTTGTTTTTATTATTGATAGTTTTTTTTTGTTTGATAGATGTCTTCATCGAGAGTTTTCTTAGCTTTGATTCATGAAAATTCGTTCAATCGTTATAAAATTATGAGCTTTTTTCTAGTTAATTGCGCTATGAAATCAACTTTCATAGATCTGATCAATTCGAAAATCTTCTTCTTCAACGATATTGTAAGAACATGGAAGCCTCCTGGACTCTACAGAATACTCAAATCCTCACCAACTTACAGCTCAGATTTTAAATGTCGTGTTTAGAGTCATTGGAAAAAGCTATTATACATAGATCAGTCGGGGTGGTTTAAAATATTATAATATATTATTATATATATAGATGAATATTATTTTATACAATAGATCATATTATTATACTATATTGACTTCAAATTTATTGTGATCGGTGGGGATCTACAGCATAGCTAAGCCTATAATAATATTTTCGTTGTAACTATGACCTAATCAGTGGTTTCACTGCAAATATTTTATTAATTTTGCGATGCATGTTTGTGAAATTCGTGATATCTTCTAGAGTTTTCATTTGAATTATATACTGTAAAGGACAATTTTAATTTATAATATGTGGCCAAGCTAATTAACGTAATTATATGGATAAGGATTAATACTATATACTTGAAAATAGCCTTGGAAGTTATGTAATATTTTTTTACAAAAATTTTAAGATTAAAATGGTTACTGTGAGTCAACTTTAAGAGATAGACATATACTGTCGCGGACTTTTTTGTAGGTCTTATTAAATTGTACAACTCTCGCATAGAAAATATTCTTCTATCTATTTTCAATTAAGCAGCGTTCGTAAGAAACGTGTTTTTTCGACCGTTTATTTGCCGACTTAGGTTGCAAATTAGGTCTCCACGAATGTACCTTTGATTTAAACGGGATAATATATAGCCTATTTTCATTCCGAAAGTCCATTCTATGTATTAGTGAATTTTTTAAATCGGTTCAGTAGTTTTTGAGCTTCCTCATTACAAACATACAAAAATACAAAAATACAAAAATACAAATGTTCTCTCTTTATAATATTAGTATAGATGTCTAAATAAGGTTAGATATTGTTTACCCCAGCCCTTGTTATATTCGTACTTTCCACTCCATCTATAGGTTGTCTGGAAGAAATCGATTAAAGCGATAAGACCACCCATTGTACTTGATTAATAATTAACTGCCTTGCACAATCTGTTATCTATCTATCTAAAGTAAATATATTTTCCTAATATTATTTCTAATGCTTTTACGTAGTACTGCAGCTTTTGTAGAACTCAAGATATATTTTGCTGAGATACCATACTATAATTTTGTTATATGTTTTTTTGTTATATGAAGTTAGAGGGCACGCGAAATTCTAGACCTAGATGTCTTAAAGTATCAAGCGCGGTAACTCTTAAAATTCTTGCAAACCACCGAGCCACACAATCTTCATATTACTCATAGTCATCGTTTTTTTTTTTCATTGTCATTTTCACATTAATTCATACAAAAATACAACTTTACTGTACTACTCGTAAGTTGCCATAAACGCGTGTACGTGACCGCGCAGTCGTAGTCATTTTTATCTCAGTTAGTTATTTACCCGCAAACCCATTATGTTCACGATAAAACACCTATTGCAAGAATATCGTATTTACCACAATCTTAACTTCTTAACTACACAAAACAATACAACTTTTTTATTTTAAAATTTTAAAACATATTAAGAAACAGTACGTAACTCTTAAAACTACAGTAGTATTTAGTAGTAGCATAGATAAATTGAAAAAAAAAACTATTATATTATGTGGTAGTAGGTATAATGCGGACCTGTCGCTTAAACGATCTCTTCCAGTCAACCCTTGCATGGAGAAGGAAAAATAACGAGTAGAGCGAAGTCTGTGGTGGATACAATTAAGTACAATTTATACACAAACCCAATACAATAACACAACTCTACCCGACTGATCTACATATATCTATTCTAGCTATTGTTTTTTTTTTAATTCAAAGGTATAACTTGTTTATATTTAGAATCTGTTTAATGTTATTTGACGCGTGTAAGTGCAGATTTTTAATCAGCCCATAAACTGAATAAATGCTTTCATGTTTGACTGGCTATCTATCATTTGTTCACTGAGACTATTCCAAGGTACCCAAACATGACATCGCTGCTGTACGTTGGTGAATAGGGTATACAGATCCTAGACTGGAGATCTCGATTAAGGAAGAGAGACTCTATACTGGAGATATCCCAGCATGGCGGCATCATAAGGTTATGGCAGCTTACTCGTACCACTATCAAGGAGAAAGTCTGCCGTCATAACCTTACGGTGTTCCGACAGCACACAGCTCTTGAGAGCCAGAGTAGTCTAGGTTTAGCGTGTTCACAATCTTCGACCACATCATCGCTTACCACCAGACGAGATAGTCGTCAAACGCTAATAACATATTAAAAAAAAAAATCCTAGCGCTACATATACGTAGTACCGTAGGTATACGTAGTAGCGTAGGCAAAATATGTGAGTGAGCGTGTTCATATACTTTGAGGTACGGATTACAAAATCTTACGTATCCCATAGACTACGGAAATCTAAATCCAACTACACGTGTAGCATATACCTAGTAGCAAAGAATATGTTTGCTACGTGTAGCTACGCAACATCAAAGCAGTTATCTTATTTTTTGTAGCATTTTCATAGAAAATGATGGATTTGAGGTACGTAGCTTAGCCTTAGCATAGCCATAAGCGCATTGTAATCTCAAAATATCATCATCATCATCATAGTCAGCCGGTATCAGTCCACTGCTAGACGTAGGCCTCTCCCAAGTCACGCCACTGAGCCCGATCTTCGGCTCTTTGTTTCCAGTCACTGCCCACAGCTTTGCGAATGTCGTTGATCCACCCTGGTCACAAAATATAGCGAAGTCTAAACACGTGTAAAGCTACGAATTTCACAGATAAGTAAAGTACTTCAGATAATCCAAGCAGTGATTTTGGAAAGCGTCCTTGATGCGTGGCAAGGTACAATTTACTGACGCAAATAACGCTGCTTTATGGTATTTATACTGATCACTGTGACTTCGCTCTAAGTACTAAATACGTCTTCTGTTAAATTATTATTATTATAGGAGTGTTTTCATTGTTCCGCTTGCGGTTTTATGCGGTGTCTGTTGGGGATGGTTTGTGATTACAATGGACATACGTGTCTTCCATCTACGAGTACGTGATCTGATCCATGTTCGCATGATCTGAACTTTGTAGTAAATAAAACAACGTACTTATCCAAACACGAGAGATTTTTCCTATTAAAAAATAAAACATATTCTTGACCACACGATAACCCTCATTCACTGGTAATTCCTTATACCTACTTACATAATTTGTAATCATGATCTTTTGACATAGTTATTATAAAATCTGAGCCAAGTACTTAGTTGAACTTTTAGCGGCAATAGCCCAATGGATGAGGTGTCGGACTGGCGATCGAGAGGTCGTGAGTTCGATCCCCATATATTGCACTATTGACGTGAATCCACTCCAGACACAATCATATTTAACTTACTTGGAGGTGTTAACAAGAATACTTGTAATGTGCAACCCACATTGCCAGTAAACTATTTAAAAAAAAATGAAAAAAAGAAAAAAAAACTTTTTACTATCTCGATGAATTTAGAATTGGAACAAACGGGAAGCATACCCGCCCATACACAAAGAAAAGTATTTTTCGAATCAGTCGCACAACCGAATGGAGAACCTCCTCCTTTTTTGAAGTCGCTAAAAAACAAAACATCAATCATTAGTTAAGTAATTTTTAAATTGCGTAATTTTCGGTCACAACCTACATCAACATGGTATTATCGTGACGCTGACGTAACGCGTGACACGACTGACGTCGGGTAACAGATGATGGTGAGAACAAAGGGCCGAATGACAATCATTATTTTTAGCCGTTGAAAGTCGAGGGCGATGCATATACCTTGTTCAAAGGGCAAATATGCCATTTATGTTGAGTTATTTATTTTAAGGGCATTGTTAAGTGCATTTAAGTATTGGCATTGTGCATTTTAGTATTTTTCAGTAATTGTTAAAATTTTAATACAGGTTTAGGTTTATTTTATATTAATTTTATATCATCATCATCATCATCGTCAGTCGATATCAGTCCACTGCTGGACGTAGGCCTCCCCCACGACACGCGACTGAGACCGATTTTTGGCTCTTTGTTTCCAGTCACTGTGTCTAATGTGACAGTGACTAATTTTATAAATTAGAATTGATTACTGAAAATAATGTATAAAAGTTTATGCCATATTAATCAGCTGAAAGCTATACATATATAGCGGTATAAGCGCAGCTTGTATGTATCATTTTATATGTTTTAAACCATATAGAATGATTTTTAACCCCTATTCACCTGTTGATAAGTGAAGATGTGGTAGAGAATGGTAACACGGTAAGCCTAGGATAGGAACTGGCTGGAACACATTACATGCTTGGCGACAGAATTTACAACTTGAGAGGTATGTATTAGGTAACTGGCTAGGCGGACACTAGACAGTGTCCTATCCTCTATGTTTTTTCTTACTGTTTTATCATACAGCTTTTCTTCTTTCATAGATCAAGGTCGGGTATGGTATACTATGTTGGGTATTGGAATTCTTTGGAAGAATAGGTTATATCATTTTTAAAGCACGAATAATTGCTAGGGTTAAAGTTTTCGCTCTATCCAATATATTCTAATTTTACACTACTAAAGATTGAATTTGACATGAAGCTTTATAAAATAATGTCAACAAATTCCAGTTGAAAATCCAGTTGAAAAAAATTCAGGTGAGTCGAATAAAGAAACCTGCCTTAAAATGTCTAGGACGCCAACGGACACAAACATAGCAGTGGAGCCTCAAAATGTTAGCTATCCGGAGCTTTGAATGAACGATGCTGCGATGGTTTACATTTTGTATAGTTCACATATATCAGTAATATTTTTTAGTTTCATTCTGCAGACCCTAACTTGGCCATAAAAGTATCTTGGAAGCTATTCTTGTGTCTTAAAGACTGCATCTGCAGGGCTATTCTCAATCATTCAAAAGCAAATTCGGGTTTGGAAACTGCCTTTACTTCGACTTGCATCTTTGTAATTCACAATGCTCCAATCGTTTACTTTTGATATTTCATTTCGAAAGAATCAGTGATTGTATCTGAAAAGGTTTCCACGGAAAAATAGCTCACGTACATATTTATTCATATTCAAAATTAAATTTTCTAATCTAGATAGGTTTTCGAATGATTGAAGATCAAGAGGCTGATCGGATGAAATAAAGTCAAGTCGGACCGTGAGGAAACAAAAAGTTGTAGAACTGAATGCTTAAAACATACTGAACACTATCAAAACGCACAACAAAATGAAAATACTCCTCATTCTATATTTATCCAAACAAAACATAACGAAACAAAAGCTCTACTGAAAGCCTGCACCCCTGAATCGCGGACATCCGGCTGCCCCTTGACATTCGCGTTGCATTTCAAGAGCAAGTTCAATCGATGCAAGTTCAGGGGAAGCTCCCGCCCGCCCTAGCCTTGCGGCGATGACGTCAGCGCGCCATTCATGCCACACCGGTCGATACCGTCCGCCCTAGTGGGGCGAGAGGGACAAGCTACGAGCGGAAGAGATATTGAAGTTGGTGGCTTTAACTTAGTAGCGATGGTCTGTAATTAATGGACAAATACTAGAAATATTATGTATAAAAATGTTCTTAAATTTGTACATTAATAACATACTACACACATTACTAGTTCTAATACTGTGGTTTAGTTTTTTCTATTGTAAAGTATATTTTGTATTGTACATATTACTGACTGGGGTAGATAATCCTTTTTAACCCCCGACGCAAAAAGAAGGGGTGTTATAAGTTTGACGTGTGTATCTGTGTGCCTGTGTATCTGTGTGTCTGTGTATCTGTGTGTCTGTCTGTGGCATCGTAGCGGTTAAACGGATGAACCGATTTTCATTTAGTTTTTTTTGTTTGATAGCTGTTTTCTTAGAGAGTGTTCTTACCTTTGTTTCATGAAAATCCGTTCAGCCGTTTAAATAATATCAGCTTTTTTTAGTTGAAAAGACTACGATAGCAACTTTCGTAAACTCGTAGTCCTTTGACCGCGGACGTCAAAAAAATTAAAATGGCGATTCTGCGCACTACTTACCTGTCACAATGCTGCCGTCTGTTTGGCGTAGTTTACATTATAATCAAATGTATTAATTTTAAATTCAGTAGCCTGTTACTTCAATGATATTGCAAGAATATAATATGATAAACTTGATCTAATGCTGAGACAAGACATCTTCTTGAATCTGCAGAATACTCTCAACTCCTCGTCTGAGATATCGTATTTAAGCTCATTGGAATGGTCTCAATGAACAATTTATACATATAAAAATCAGTCAGGGGTAGTATTAAATTTTGATTTTAAGTATTATTTAATTACAGTTTCAGTAAATAATAACGAGCAGACAAATGAGTCGCGTTCAACGACATCTCACTTGACAAATTATGATAAGTAGTTTAGAAGTTATGAGGGAACAGTTGAACATACATACATACATACATACATACATACCGGAAAAAAATTAACCCTCCGTTTTGCTTCGCCGTAGTTGAGTAAAAAGGCGGGGCTTTTAATCAGAAATTGTACCTGAAAAGTTTTATTTTGTGTTTATTTGCACTTGTCTAAGATATGATGGAAATTTCATATGCTAACAACTGGCAGGAATCGAGATATCGAAAAAAAGATAAGAAAACTTTTTATAACAGTAAACTTAGTCCATTTTTGAACTTGAGAATAAATCAATTGTAGCTAAGTACACGTCTCTACAAGATTTAATACATTGCAAAATTTAAAAAAATATCAAATAATATTTTATAAACAAAACACTTGAAAGTCAAACATATAATATCTAGGCCTTATTGTGTGTTCTCCATCATCGACCACATCATCGTTTACCAACAGGCGAGATAGTGTCAAACGCTATCCTATTTTCTATAACATAAAAAAAAATCTACTATGAGTAGAACTGAATAGCATAACTGTTCTTTTAACTTAGACCTGCTTTAATTCAGCAGAGTAAGCCGAAGAGTGGGAGGGCAATATTAGGAAAGAGAAAACACAGAATATTTATAAATATTGAATCAGCGAAACGAACAAAATTATTTTGTTAGTCTTATAATATAATCCCTAGTGAAGCTGAATTTTGTTCAGTCAACTTTATCAATCAGCTAAGTCGTTTTTTCTATTGCTGAAGTGCCTTAAGGCTATTTTACCCCCGACGCAAGAAGAAGGGGTGTTATAATTTTGACGTGTGTATCTGTGTATGTGTGTGTCTGTCTGTGGCGTCTTAGCGCCTAGACGGATGAACCGATTTTTATTTAGTTTTTTTTTAGAGGTGTCCTAATCTAGAGTGTTCTTAGTTTTGATTCATGAATATCCTTTCAGCCGTTTTAAGACTATGAGATAAAAAATATATTATATTGTCTTGAAGAGTTTTGGCAGGAAACCGAGCACTGCATAACTTTATAAGAAGTCAGAACGTGTCTAAAAAAGCACGACTGGCTGTACATAAGGGAGTGTTGGTTCCCACACTCATGTATGGTAGTGAATGCTGGGTATGGCAGACGAAGCATGAAAGTAAAATTAATGCTGTAGAAATGAGAAGTTTGAGAAGTATGATCGGAGTGACTCTGATGGATAAGTTGGAGAACAGCGTGATAAGGGAATGTTGTGGTGTGGTAGAAGATGTAGTGACAAAGATAGAGAAAGGGATGCTTAGATGGTTTGGACATCTAGAGAGGATGAATGAAGAAAGACTGACGAAACAGATTTATGAGACGAGTGTGAATGGAGCAGCCGGTAGAGGCCGACCTAGGCGAACGTATCACGACCAGATCGGGGACGTTTTAAAGAAAGGCCAAGTCAAAAGTACTTATAACCGGCGAGCATGTATGCATGTAAGGCGCTCATGAAAGTGGAAGAAGCGAAAGAGGTATGTCAGGATCGTAGCATGTGGAAAGAAGTAGTCTCTGCCTACCCCAACGGGAAATAGGCATGATTGTATGTATGTATATTGTCTACCACAAACATGTTATATATGTATACCGTATACGATAGTAAACACTACTTCTATGGTTCAGGTTCAGTTTTATATTCTAGCATTCTATTCTTCTATATAATATAACTTATTCGTAATATTTTTCTCACCTGATGTTAAGTCATCATCATCATTAGCAGCCAGTATTCGTCCAGTGCTGGATATAGGCCTCTCCTATGGCACGCCATTAAGCTCCATCTTCAGCTCCTTGTTTATTAGTGCCTCTGCCACAGAAGGGAATACCCATACTCATCCACGCTGGGCAGGCGGGTTTGGTGATCGCAGAACGTAACTCTCGCATAGGTGACGCTGCTGCCCGTCACCGGCCTGTTGTATTTAGCTACATTATTTAGAATGGTTATACCGCCATCGGTCGGTCGCTCTATCCTCGTTCGCTAGTCGGCAGGATGCACCGCGGGCAGTAACCTCACCGGCAGTAGGGCTATACTGTAAGCTAGTTTACGCATCTCGCAAGCGGAATCCGCGGTGAGATGCGTAAACTAGCTTACAGAATAGCCCTACCGGTGAGGTTGGCTGATCATGATCATGATCATGGGATCATGCTTCCTTACATCCGATATTAAGTAATCTTATAATATTACGAGTATGGTACAAAAATCATCGTCAAACATTCCTAACCACTTGTTATACGAGAACAGTACCCTGACATGACCAAACTGTGCTAAGTAACAAAATATTTACTTCGTTACTTAGGTACTTATATAACGCATTATTTCAATGTTCCACCTGACTTGTTACCAAAATGTAGGTCACCACCATCGAGGATATAATCTGACGTCAAAATATTGGTAGGTAACCACATAAATATGAATAATAGTACCTTATTATTCATATTTCTTTGTAACCTAGTTGTATTAATATTCAGAATTTGACTAAAGCTAGTATTATTTTACGGAAAATCTTAATTTTAGTTACTTTAGATTTATTACAAACTAGCGACCCGCCCCGGCTTTGCACGGGTATGTAGAGCATATATGCCTGCATTTTTGCATCAGTTTGTTGCGTCGGGTATAAATAAACATCTTCAAAAATCATCGTTATATTTTAACCAATATACAGAAAACCTTATGGAATTAAACACCTAACCCTTCCTCATGAATCACTTTATCTATTAGTAAACACCGCATGCAAATCTGTTAAGTAGTTTTTGAGCTTATCGCGAACAGACAGACAGTCGCAGCGGAGGACATTGTTTTATAATATGTAGTCTTCTCCGACTATGAGTGAGATGAAATGACGTAGTACTGTGAACAGCCCAGCCCTGTTCTTATTATCTGGATGACGCAAACAGGGAATACGAAATCCTTAGGGATCTCGAGAATGGTGTCACAAAATGTATTAAAAGATCTGGGACAATTACGCCTCTATTATACTTTGTTTTCTTGGAAAACAAGATGCTGAGTAAGTGAAATATAAGCTGGGAAACTATTTTTTTTATATCATATAGGCTAGCGCTTGACCACTATCTCACCTGTTGGTAAGTGATGATGCGGTCAGGGATGGTAGCACGCTAGGCCTAGAATGGGAACTGGCTCTCAAGGATAGCTGTTGGATCACATTAGATGTTTGACGACAGATTTTCTAACTTTAGGGTGGTAGCTGGCCAGGCGGACACTAGATAGTGTCTAGATCACCATGCGGGGGTTGGGAGTTTCTTAACGATGTTTGCCTTTACCGAAGGGGAGGATAGAAATACCATTAATTCACGGTGAGGATTGAACTCGGTATCTCTGGCATCAAAGCCGACCATTCTCCCACGACACCAACGGGCCTTTAAATACTACAAAATTAACTGGCTGTATAAATAATAAGGTAATGCTTTACCCATATCTACGTTTTCTTTTTATATCTACAGTAGCTGTGCCCCGCAGTTTTACCTGCGTAGACGTCGTTCCCGTTTGAATATCAAGATAAAAAGTACCCTATGTGATATTCCAAGATCTAGCTAGACTATCTAAATACCAAATTCCAGCTCAATCGGTTGAATAGTTTTAGCGTGAAGAGGTAAAACACATACACACAAATTTTCTTCTATATAATATTAGTAAGATATCATATAGGCTAGCGATTGACCACTATCTCACCTGTTGGTAAGTGATGATGCGGTCGAGGATGGTAGCACACCAGATCAAGAATGGAAATTGGCTCTCAAGGACAGCTGTTGACAATAATATCGTTTAAAAACTAAAAAACAACCGACTTCAATGCCGCGCTATTCATTTTCAGTACCAATTTTGAGATGTTTATCTCAATATCTCTGGAGATACTTATCATACCTCAATAAAATTACCATGGTACCACACTTGGGATATCTCCTTTCGAACAAAAAAAGAATAATCGAAATCGGTTCATAAACGACGAAGTTATCCGCGAACAAACATAAAAAAAAAAAAAAAAAAAAAAAAAAAAATATACGGTCGAATTGAGAAACCTCCTCCTTTTTTTGAAGTCGGTTAAAAAGGGATTTTTTTGCGGTTTCGGACTTAATTCCTAGTACCTCCTCAGTTGGTCTGAAATAGTGTTTTTATACTTATGAGTGAGGGAATCGAATTGCATCAAATGTGTGAATTGCCAATTTTCTTGCTACTATCTCACCTGATCTTAAGTGATGATGCGGTCGATGATGTAGCGCGTTTACCCAAAAGGATACCTAGTCACTCGCGACTCGAAAACTCCTAAATCGTATCTAATCGGAAACACAAACTCAGGCAGGGAATTCCATTCCTTGGCGGTATGTATGATGAAAGAAGAAGCAAAAATATGAAACCTGCCCCTACGAGCCCATCACAAAAATCCACACTCTGTAGTGTGGTATAATACTATAACACCAGCAGCAAAATCAAAGCCTAAATTACTGTGATTAGAAAAGGAGCTGGCGGAAGAAATGAATTACTAACAGTCTACTTGTCTCACCTAATGTTAAGTGACGGTCTAAGGTAGAATGTATGGAAGTGGTAGGCAGTGAGAAGAAGCAGACTCTAGTCTAGTGACTAGACTACAGACTAGACTAGACTCTATTCTAAGCCCACAAAGCGAAATCAATCCAGAACTGGCGAGCTCTGAACATCGTGCCGTAATTTGTCGAACCGATTAGCGAAATGTAACTGGCTTATAATTACCATTATTACGGTTAAAAAAAATAAAAAAACACAAAGGTCACGTGATGTCCTAACTTCGCAGTTATGCGGGAGCCACGAGCCTCTGCAGAGGCGGTGTGGGCGTCTGACGTCATTCCACCCCTGTCCTCCCCCGCGTGCCCGTGGCCTCCCCGCACCCCTTCAACTTGACATTCGCGAGGTATCGATCCCCGCCGGGCCTGTCGAGGCCAGCTCTGTTTACACTACCATTAGAGCCGGCTTGTGAATGAATCCGCCGGTGATTTTGGACGCCATGCTGTGTGTTCAGATGTTTATTTATTTTTCTTTTATTGTCTCATTTTTTTTGTATCTGATAGTTTAGCGTTTGACCGCTATCTCGCCTGATAGTAATTGATAAAGTGATCGAAAATGGTGAAAACGCTATGCCTAGAACATCGATCTATATGTACACGTACTTCCTCGATGGCCTAGAATGGTCTGATTATGAAGGCCTGTGTGCTGCCGGAACACCGTAAGGTTATGGCGGCTGATTTTCTTTTCGATGGTGGTAAGCTTCTTTTCTGGTAGCAAGTCAGACTGAACATCCATGTAATGCTCCTAGCTCCTGTGGTATGTCTTATCTCGGTCAATCAGACTTTTAGTAATATTGCTAAACTTGAATTAACCCTTTACAATTAATATAAGAGCATGTATGAAGGCGCTCATGAAAGTGGAAGAAGCGAAGGAGGTATGTCAGGATCGTAGCATGTGGAAAGAAGTAGTCTCTGCCTACCCAACCGGGAAAATGGCGTGATTGTATGTACCTATGTATGTATGTATTATAGACAATATGTATGTTATTAGTGCTAAAACACATACTTTGTTACCGTAACAGCAGCATGCAAACTGAAAACTAGTTGTAGATCCCGAAGAATACTGATTAATTTAATCCTAGAAATGTTAATAACAAAAAAATATTCCTACACCTAATGTAAAATATAAATTAAGTATCCAGGGGTTATGCGATTCACAATAATGATACAAATCAACATAAAACGACTAAATACGATCTTCGTTTTAAGAAGGATACGCTATAAATCTAAACATTGTTGCGAGACAGAGAGAAAAACGTTAAAAACACTCGTACATAATTCGATCATAGGTATAGCATAACCCAAGATTATAATAATTTAAAATCGTTCACAAAACGAAAAAACCGTCTTCAAATATGCCGCGCTAGTCATATTCAGTAACAAGTTTGAGTGTTAATATCCATATCTCTGGAGATACTTTTTAGATCTCGATCAAATTCCATTGGGACCAAACGGACAGTATAACTCTTTCAAACAAAAAAATAATTTTCAAATCGACGGAGTTCTGCCGTAAATAATAAATAAATAATAAAAATAAAAATTGGTTTATTGTCAGAACAAACAGAGAGCATCATACATATTTCATTTCCAATCACAAGATATAGTTTTGACAATCGGAGTACACTACATCGGAGTACGTAACAACTATTTTAAAAAATACAGTCGAATTGAGAACCTCTTCCTTTTTGTGAAGTCGGTTAAAGTATGTATTAACTCTAGTCTCTGCTAAGCTAGCCTAAGTAGTGTCCAAACTTGAGTGTAAATGTGGAAAAGTTTGTGGGATAAGTCAGTCGCGGGAAAATCTTTCTCTGCAATGTATTGCTCGAAAAATTTCAGAAGGAATTTTAGCCGGTCAGGGTATTCCTGCTGTGAAAAAACCTATTTATTCTGTGAGATCCCAGAAATAATCGTGTGGGTACGTACATTTATTGCTTTCTATGCAGTTTTTCAACTATGAAATGTGACTTTGCTTGATGTAAGAGAAGTATGTCATAAAATAATCGCTCATAAAAACTTCATAATAATCTTCTGTTTTCTTGTCTCTTCTATAGTGCTGAGATTTTTATTTTAATAACCGGCCAAGTGCGTGTCGAGCCACGCGCAGTGTAGGGTTCTGTAGTAGCATGTTACTCAATGCAAGTCTTTAGCCGTTATAAACAAGCAAGTAGGTACTCCGTCTTTGTCACTTTAAAGGATTTATTCTAAGGATTTTGTATTTGGTACAAAATTATCCAACACCCAAGTTCAACGACTATTACTGCTAAACTAATAAAGTTATCTTAACTGCTATAATTTTCCTTTAAAGTTCATGAAATGCGCTATTATCACGAATTTTTCCAGATTTTTCAAGCCAGCAGTTTAGCTTTTGGCCCTCCAAAAGCTAAACTGCTGGCTTGGGGGGACGCCCTACTGGAACAAAAATTTGCACTTTAAAGTTTAATATTTCATAAATAGAGCATTCAATCGAAAAATGGTATTAGCAACCCTGAAGTCATTTTTAAAGACCTATTCAACGATACCCCACACAATGGGGTAGACGATGAAAAAAAAATTCGTCCCCACTTCACATATAGGGGAGCTACCCTAAAAAAAAATATTTTTCAAAATTTTATTTCAGCACTTTGTCGGCGTCATTTATTTACTTACCCCTACAAAATTACAGCTTTCTAGTATTAACGGTCTCTTAGCAAAACTTCGGACAGACAGACAGACGGACATGACGAAACTATAAGGGTTCCTTGTCAGGACTACGGAACACTAAAAATGAGTCTAAAACTTTGTCGACTAGGTGACTATTTACGTCTTGATTCTTACATTTTAAAATGAGTAACCCAGACAAAAAATCTTTTAATATACGCAATATTCCAACAGCAGATTTTTAGGGTTCCGTAGCCGAATGGCAAAAACGGAACCCTTATAGATTCGCCATGTCTGTCTGTCTGTCTGTCTGTCTGTCCGTCCGTATGTCACAGCCATTTTATTCCGAAACGATTAAGACTACAGAATTGAAACTTGGTAGGTAGGTGTATTCTGTAAACCGCTTTCCGATTTTTATACAAAAATAAAAAATATAATAGTTTAAGGGATATACATGGAATCCTCCCATACATGGAACTGGACCAAAAAAAAATTTTTTTCGTCAAACCTATACGTGTGGGGTATTTATAGTCTTTAAAAATGACATTGATGTTTCTAAAATCATTTTATCTCAAAGTCAATCATTTCAAAGATAGGCGCGTCTAAAGTGGTAAAATGTATGCCCCCCCCCCCCCCCCCCCTCTAACTTCTAAAGTAATGGAGTGAAAAATCTAGAAAAAATATATTCTGTAGATCTCAATAAAAACTTTCAACGAAAATTGGTTTGAACGAGATACAGTCAGCAGTTGTTGAGATATAGCGACCGCAAGTATAACTTTGTTTTTCATACAAACACTATGAAAAACAAAGTTATTTTTGTAGTTGCGAAAAATCAAAGTTATAGAATACTCTACTGTGTTACGGAACCCGAAAACGAGTGCGAGTTCTACTTGCACTTGGCCAGTTTATATTAAATTATCAATTTAATTTTTAATACAGTCCACTCAGCCTTTTGTGGATGGGAGGGAAACCCCAATAATATATTATTTATAACTCCACCAAGCTCTGTCGTGTAGACAATTACTTACGTAAAAGGTATTTAGGGGCACATAATGAAGTGTCGGCTATATTTTAGGTACTCGTCTCCGTGTCCAACCCCTAGCGGCGGCGGGGGGAACTATGACGTCAATAGGGTAGGGTAGCCGCATACCTAGTCAACTTATTTTGCGGTTTTAATTAACATCAGTACAGTTAGGATGTCTGGATCAGATAGATGTATAATAACTTTGATTGATTGCCACGTAGAAAAGTAAAAATCACGGCGAGAATTTGTGATATTATACATATAATACATATCTATACTTTAAGCTCCCAATATTTTTTAATTTATCTTTACCTACTTTTTTTTATAACAGGAGAATCAAGACGTTTGAGTTCCTAGAACGAGTTTCTTTACATTTGTTTATTTACTCCGTCACGTTAAATTAATCGCAGATTTGTAAGGAAATTGTAATAGCGCCATCTAGTGTGCATAATATGTAATAGTGTAATTTACATATACCATACAAATCTGCGTTTACTTTAACGTGATCTATTCGAGTTAGTAAATACATAAAGATATTCGCATTAGGCACTCTGATGGTATGCGATGAGGAATTCCTTTATCACTGAACTCTGTTATATACACAAAATAGATACTGGATGGGTAAAATGTTGTGGGTCACTGCTTTGGTCTGTTACCCTCAGACTTAAGTCTCGATATCCTGTAATTTTACTGGACACCTTACCCTTCAAATAGACATATTTATTAATAGGTGCTACATAACTGGAAAAGTTATGTATACCACCCCACCCGAGACGGACTAGCAGAAGTCCTACCAACTACACAGAGTCGTTCTCCGATTAAAGAACCATCCAACATTTCACAAAGTAAAGTTGTGATTATTTGTTCACAGCCTCAAAGATGTAAACATACGAGAAATTGGTAGGTGTGACAACATACCAATCCCCGCAATATATCCGGTTAAGGCCGGTTAGTCATGCAAGCGTAGCACAACGTCGATGCTTCGGAACTGCCTTGAACCTTCCACTATTTGTCACATAATTGCATACTAGTTAGGTACTATGAAGAATATTTCACCCGTCTTTACATAACTCGTCGTAATACTTTAAAACACTCATAAAATAAAGTTTATTTTCTTTCAGAGTATAATATAATTATTTTTATACATCCATGTTGAATAAAATTAGTCTGATGTCAAAACAAAAAGTAAAAGCAATGTGGCCCATGAGGGGATCGAACCCGCGACCTTCGCGTTATTAGCACGACGCTCTAACCAACTGAGCTAATGGGCCGATACATTTGTGGTCGAAATTATCTATAGCTTGCAAAAATAAAGAATTATCTACATTTTATCACAGAATAATTAATAGTACAGCTCATTCTACAATAAAATATTAATGAGACGTCATAAATAATAACAATTTTCGTCACCAAAAATTAAAATTTTAAAAACTAAAAAGTATGTAAGTAATAAGAAAAAAGTTTGAAAAAAGGGCTCGTCTATTTTTAATAATAGTAAAAACAATGATGGTCTCGCTCGCACTCCCGCAATCTGCGGAACGCAGAACGCACGTGCACGTCAATTGCACGGCACTGTACCGTGCGCGTCGCGTGACGTAATGACGTCAGTATGGACGTCAATAGCGGACTTAACTTAGATAAGTTTACTAAGTCGATACGTTATTAATTTACTCTAAGAGCTTAACTGCATGTGTACATTACCTACCATTCTTATCTGAGTCTTAATTAAAGGGGTGGAGACGGAGACATTTTGGAAATAAATAAGATGGTTTAATAATTAAGTTTAAAAACTATAACAACCGACTTCCATGCCCCGCGAGTCAATTTCAGTAGCAACTTTGAGACGTTTATCGTCATATCTCTGGAGATACTTATCAGATCTCGATGAAATTACAATGGGACCACCTCGGAAACGTACCTACTCTACCGATTAAAAAAATAATCATTCGAATCGGTTCAAAATTTACGGAGTAATCGCGTAAAAAACATACAAAAATACGTACAGACGAATTGGAAACCTCCTCCTTTTTGGAAGTCGGGTTAAAATCCGACTTCACTTTCCGCGCGAGTCAGTTTCAGTAGTAAGTTTGAGATGTTTATTGCATATCTCTGGAGATACTCAGAGTAGGCCTAGTTAAATCTACACGATAGACTAACTTTGTAGGTACTTTGTTTTATTGGATGCTTGCAAGCGCTTGGCCAAGTTCGCACTTCATTATGTCAAGCAAACGACGCGACGCTGCAACCGTTGAGTCTTCGTCGCGATGTTGGTTTGCTAAGTATATTTTATAGGTATTATCATGGGAATACTCTGATGAGCTTTTTGAAGTAATCCCACTCTCGATTTTACTTTCACAGGAACTCGTGTAATACGTGTGTATTCGTGAGAAGGCTCAACCACATTTTTGGCGGCCCGTTTGCTTGTAAAGATGGCATAACGAAAAAAAGAAAAAATCATAGCAGGGCTCTTCACATATAGAATTATATCGATTTTTGGCTTGACTTGCTACCAAAAAGAAACCTACCACCATCAAGGAGAAAATCTGCCGCCATACTATGTTCTGGCAGCACTCAGCCCCTGAGGGTTGGACTTAGGGCCATTCTAGGCCTACCGTATTTACTATCTTCGACCACATCATCGTTTACCACCAGGCGAGATATGTGGTCAAACGCTAGCGAATCAGATATAAATAAATGACTTATACATTGTTATAAACTCACTCACATTTATATGTATATTGACATAAAACCGGCAGATTCCGTCGGTTTACTAATATCCTAGTCATGAATTTAATACACGATTCAAACCAGTAAACACCGGTTAGTCGACTTAGAAATAAAACCTTGGACGAACATGTTTAGATATCGTGATTCTCGTTGGGGTAGGTGTGTAGGCTATTGCGAAGTGAAGGAATCATTCCTTTGCTTCGAAGTAGCCTACACAGTACCTACCACAGATGTATATATATATGTACGAACCCAACCTGTATTATCTACATTATGCTACGTGTATTCTGTGATTATGTACACGCCACGTGTAGACAGAAAAATGATTGTCTGTATAGCCTCTGATCGAACATCGATGATTGTAACGACCTACCGCTCGATGCCACCTACTTAATATGGTATGTGGCACCTGTGTACGGTTATTGTAGGTACATATAATAACATCTTTGACTTCTTTGGTCTAAGCATTAGCATCAGAGTATTTGGGAAGAGTGTGTGAGTGGCATTTATTTACAAGTATTACAAGTGTTCGGACCGTCGTTCGGATGACACGTTAAATCATAGGTCATGATTTTTTGTTCTAATACAACAATCCGTAGGTCAGAGGCATTCAGGCGGTCAACAAACCAAGGCTAGCTTCTAAGCCTATACTTACAACTTACTTTTAACTAGTATCTGTTCCATTAGGTACGATAAAACCTACCTTATATTTATAAAAGTAAGGTACAGATTTATTTACCAATCTTGTAGGTATGAAATGCTGCGAAATGCGACTAGCGTTTCTACTGGTAAACCCATTTTGACAAATGTCTATCTATTCGTTTTTATTGTTAGTACCTATAATGTATGTTTGTTTGGGTCAAATCTTGGAAGCGAAGGTACATAACCACCGGCCTGACGTTCGGTTGAACTCATATTTGGTATAGGTACTTACATATCTTGAGGGACAATGCAATAATAATTATGGTACCACTCAGTCAACCTTATCAATTAGAGGCGGGCTGTAGGGACTATAGTACATAAAACAGTCGATTTTGGGCTGGCTTTTCATTACATATGATAACGTAGGCTACGAGAGAAGCGGACATCTTGAAGAAGATCTTGAAGCAAGTGATGCTTACCGAGACCCAGTACCCTTAGTACGAGTTTTCATACGAAACTCGATATCGTATATCGAGCAAATTTTGTATTAAGAACAGTACAGCGCCTCTAGTGGTTACTACACTGAACTAAATTTAGACCAATCAGGGAGCCAGAATAAGTCGAAAACTATGTGAGATCTGTCAAAAGCGTTTACGATAAAAACTCGTACTAAGGGTACTGTATTACAATAAAAATAAATTGTGTTTGAAAAAGGTTTTTTTTATTTAATTTATTGTTTGTATGCGCTCGTTGGAGGAGGCCTTTGCCGATTGGCAAACAGATCTTCAAAAAATAAATAAGAAGCAAATACTAGACTAAGTTTTAAGTTTTACATTATTATATGTTAGAATATTGTTATTAAGTATAAGTAGATCTGAATAAAAGGCTATATTTTTATTATATTATTATTCGTTTATTCAATTTAACACACGGGTCGTACACGCCCGGTCTTTTGGAGGGCATTGATGGAGCCGAAGCCAACATCAAGAGGCCCTTTACAATGTTTACTTAGGTATTATTAATGGATGAGGAGGAGATATGGGAAACTATATTATAAAAAGATGGTACATTATATTATGAGACTATTGAGTGAGCTGATTAATGTCTGATTGCTGGTCTATGGGATGAGGTACGGCACCCGCCAATTATGCCTCATTACAAAATATTTAAGCGGGTGGTGACTTGCCACCCACTGAATGGACCCCCCATAAAGGCGGACCGTTATGTCGGCGCCGAGGGGCAACATTGGCGTGGATAGCTAAGGGTGTTGAGAGGAGTGCTGCACTTTCACTAAACGCTACTAGCGGCTTTATGCCTTTAACACTTCCACCCTGGAGCTTAGGTCTTAGCTCTTGCGATTCCCACCACCGGCCGGCCGGTCAAGGCACCCGGCTTGCCTTGACCGGGTCAGAGGGTCTCATTTAGCCCTCACATATATATATATATATATATATATATATATATATATTATTATTATTATGCGCTCGTTACCCTCTCAACACATCTAGACATCATTTTGACACAGGTCATATAAATTCACTTTTTGGCTCCTTTTCCAATCGTGTAGCAAAACCAAGACCATTGCTTTAAAATCTTATGTAAAATCGAAGTGCATAGACCTTGTACCTATATATAGGTAGGTAAGTACAAATAATAAGTTTGATCATGTAAGCGCACGAACACAAACAACCTTGATACTAGCGGAGATGTACCGGTAAATACCGGTTTTATCTCAGGTGTTAATTTAATACCTACTTTGTCGATAGAGCCTTGACTTTGACACGACGGATTTTGTTCACTGCAGTGCAGATTGGGTACTTTACGGAGATACTAGTTGATACCCGCGACTTGGTTCATGTACATCAAGAATTTAGTATCCTCATGTTATAAAGTATATCCTTGTTAAATTTCAGTACGATCGGATCGTCCGTTTAGGCGTGATTAGGTAACAAACAGACAGACTGATAGAGTTACGTTATTATAATATTAGTATGGAAGTATAGACATGGGTTACTGAAGTAAACACTTCTCTTAATATGATTAATGTAAGTTAGTATTTGTCAAAGAAAAAAAACACGCTAGGCAACTTGTAGGTACTATTCATTATTCTATGGCTAGGCCTAGAACGGTTCGACTCTCAAGGACTACGTCAGCTGTGTGCTGCCGGAACATCGTAAGGTTGGCGTCTCCCTGACCAGCTATCACCCACAAGTTGGAAACTCCCCAAACATGTGTTACGGCAGCTGTCCTTGAGAGCCAGTTACCATTCTAGGCTTAGCGTACTACCATCCTCAAACACTTACCAACAGGTGAGATAGTGGTCAAACGCTAGCCTTTATCCAAACAAAATTTGAATAATTATGATTTTTTGTTACTAATTCTTTTAACTCTAACGTCTTATTTTTAGTCGTAATTTGGTAGCTGTAGTAGTAAGTATTTCCACACAGCAACGTTTGACGAGTGAATTGTTTATGTGCTTTATGTGGAGGTAAAACACGAGACGAAATAAAATACCTTTCATATTTTCAATATTTGTGTATTCCATTTCCATTCCAGTCATCAAAAAAAATCTTATTAACTAGAAGATGCAAACAAAAAGAGGAAACAAAGAATTAACTTTTAAACAAAATAATTCAATAAACATTCAGCTATTTATGTAGAGCCGTTTTAAATAACAAAAAAAATAATAGTTCGCCAAGACTCTCTAGATGGCCTCATAATCAATTTTTAAATATCTATCTATGTCAATTAAAATGCTGTGACAGAGACAGAATAATTATAAAAAAATTATAAGTACGCCATCTAGCGAAATCTAAGGTAACTAGACTATTTTTTAGAACGCCTCATTTAGATTAAGGTTCAACTCACACAGAGATGGCAAGAGCCGGCAGCGTCTTGCCGAGTTACCGATCGTTTAATCGTTAATGTTGCAAAAAGGAAATATGAAATAAGTACATACAAGTAAAGTTTAAAAATATCATAATAATAAATGTATCAAGATGATTTTAATAACTCGCTTTCGTCCCGTCGCTGTGTGCGTGAGGACCATGCGCATGTCGTAGTACAAAATTTATACCGATGATGCATTTAAGAAACGCACCCTTAATGCACAGAAAATATGTTAAAAACAATCTCCGTCTCTGTCTAACAGCCTATGAGTAACAGAGCTGGCAATTATTTTGCAACATATTTTCTGTGCAGTAAAAACGTACGGTTAGACGTTCTTTCGTACAGGTTTCACCAAGGTGGTCGCTAGAGTGCACGCTATCTGTGCGCGGTGACGTCATTAATGTAAAATTTGATTAAATACCATTAATTAAATAATTCATTACTTATTATTAATTATAATAGAAAGTAATGATTAATTTGGTTAATTTTGATCATTTTTATTTTAATAATTATTTATTATTTTAGTCCCGAGCAGACTTATCGGACACGCAATATTTTGATGTCTTAAAGGTGAAATTTAGAATTTAAGTATAATGGAGATATCATTTTACAACATTATTTTAAGTTATATACCACTTTATATCTCCATTATAATTAAATCTGAAATTACTCGCCGCTACATTGCCGGCCACTGCCATCCCTGTGTATTTTAAGCATTAATCCATCAACAAACAAAAGAAAAATAAAGTTTTAAAATATACAAAATTAAAAATATACACTATACATGTTGCTATTTTCTATGATATTTCATAAGGTGGAGGCACTTTCATCTCGGTAATTTAACAGCACAAAGTTATAACAATAAAACTAAATAAAGCAACAATTTAATTGCTTGAAAAATGCGTAAATCTTAGGAATTTTTAATGTAGGACAAAACAATCTTATTATTAATTCGTATGTTTTAGTAAATAAAAAAAATAAAAAACATTTTTCCAGTTTAGTTAAGATATTCATTCAAGTAACAGCTTGAGACAAATTTTAAAGAAAAAAATAATATAAAATAAATAAAAATATTATATGAACTAATTGAAATAAAGTTTCTTCGTAGTAATTATTATTTTACTTTTTTTTATCACATAAATATTATTACTAATTTCATTACTGGAAATGCGAACATTTATGCGCCAACTTCACTTAATAAGTGCATTATTATTAATTAGGTATAATAAAATAATGAAACGAATACAATCGATTAACAGATCCATTCAAATTATTTTTACAATAATTTATTTACAAACTTATGTGACTAAAGTATAATATACAATACATACATTTTGGAACTTCATAGCTAATGGGTCATTAGCGTGATAACTTAATTAGGTTTATGTAAAACATGATGGTAATAGACAGTTGAAAAGTTAAAACTTGACTATCATAACCTATGACAGTCATAACTCATTATAAGACAGATTTTTCTATCTCTAGTAGGACAAAACTGGCGATAATTCTGTCCCCCTAGACAAAACTGGCGATAGTTCTGTCCCCCTAGACTAAACTGGCGATAGTTCTGTACCCCTAGACTAAACTGGCAATATGTCTGTCCCCCTAGACAAAACTGGCGATGGTTCTGTCCCCCTAGACCAAACTGGCGATAGTTCTGTCCCCTAGACAAAACTGGCGATAGTTCTGTCTCCCCTAGACAACACTGGGGATAGTTCTGTTCCCCTAGACCAAACTGGCGATAGTTCTGTCCCCTAGACAAAACTGGCGATAGTTCTGTCCCCTAGACAACACTGGGGATAGTTCTGTCCCCCTAGACCAAACTGGCGATAGTTCTGTCCCCTAGACAAAACTGGCGATAGTTCTGTCTCCCCTAGACAACACTGGGGATAGTTCTGTTCCCCTAGACCAAACTGGCGATAGTTCTGTCCCCTAGACAAAACTGGCGACAGTTCTGTCTCCCCTAGACAACACTGGGGATAGTTCTGTTCCCCTAGACCAAACTGGCGATAGTTCTGTCCCCTAGACAAAACTGGCGATAGTTCTGTCTCCCCTAGACAACACTGGGGATAGTTCTGTTCCCCTAGACCAAACTGGCGATAGTTCTGTCTCCCCTAGACAACACTGGGGATAGTTCTGTTCCCCTAGACCAAACTGGCGATAGTTCTGTCCCCTAGACAAAACTGGCGATAGTTCTGTCTCCCCTAGACAACACTGGGGATAGTTCTGTCTCCCCTAGACAACACTGGGGATAGTTCTGTTCCCCTAGACAAAACTGGCGATAGTTCTGTCCCCCTAGACAACACTGGGGATAGTTCTGTCTCCCCTAGACAACACTGGGGATAGTTCTGTTCCCCTAGACCAAACTGGCGATAGTTCTGTCCCCTAGACAAAACTGGCGATAGTTCTGTCTCCCCTAGACAACACTGGGGATAGTTCTGTTCCCCTAGACAAAACTGGCGATAGTTCTGTCCCCCTAGACAACACTGGGGATAGTTCTGTCTCCCCTAGACAACACTGGGGATAGTTCTGTTCCCCTAGACAAAACTGGCGATAGTTCTGTCCCCCTAGACAAAACTGGCGATAGTTCTGTCCCCCTAGACAACACTGGGGATAGTTCTGTCTCCCCTAGACAACACTGGGGATAGTTCTGTCTCCCCTAGACAACACTGGGGATAGTTCTGTTCCCCTAGACAAAACTGGCGATAGTTCTGTCCCCCTAGACAACACTGGGGATAGTTCTGTCTCCCCTAGACAACACTGGGGATAGTTCTGTTCCCCTAGACCAAACTGGCGATAGTTCTGTCCCCTAGACAAAACTGGTGATAGTTCTGTCTCCCCTAGACAACACTGGGGATAGTTCTGTTCCCCTAGACCAAACTGGCGATAGTTCTGTCCCCTAGACAAAACTGGCGATAGTTCTGTCTCCCCTAGACAACACTGGGGATAGTTCTGTTCCCCTAGACAAAACTGGCGATAGTTCTGTCTCCCCTAGACAACACTGGGGATAGTTCTGTTCCCCTAGACAAAACTGGCGATAGTTCTGTCTCCCCTAGACAACACTGGGGATAGTTCTGTTCCCCTAGACAAAACTGGCGATAGTTCTGTCCCCCTAGACAATACTGGGGATAGTTCTGTCCCCCTAGACAACACTGGGGATAGTTCTGTCTCCCCTAGACAACACTGGGGATAGTTCTGTCTCCCCTAGACAACACTGGGGATAGTTCTGTTCCCCTAGACAAAACTGGCGATAGTTCTGTCTCCCCTAGACAACACTGGGGATAGTTCTGTTCCCCTAGACAAAACTGGCGATAGTTCTGTCCCCCTAGACAAAACTGGCGATAGTTCTGTCCCCCTAGACAACACTGGGGATAGTTCTGTCTCCCCTAGACAACACTGGGGATAGTTCTGTCTCCCCTAGACAACACTGGGGATAGTTCTGTTCCCCTAGACAAAACTGGCGATAGTTCTGTCCCCCTAGACAACACTGGGGATAGTTCTGTCTCCCCTAGACAACACTGGGGATAGTTCTGTCTCCCCTAGACAACACTGGGGATAGTTCTGTTCCCCCAGACAAAACTGGCGATAGTTCTGTCCCCCTAGACAAAATCCCATTTCTGTTAGCGTTCACGCCTTCATGCCATTCACAATATGTATGAGAATGACATTTCTTTTTCCATATCATTGTCAATGACAATCCATTACATTTTAGTTGTGTAGACGCAAAGAGAATTTGGATATTATCTGGGGGAGGGAACAGAAGAACAGAGGGGGACAGAACTATCGCTTGTTTTGACCTCATAATTGACATAATAAAGATGGAATCTGTCTTATGACTGTCATAGGTTATGACAGTGAAGTCTTAACATTTTCAGTTGTCTATTACTATAATGTTTTATATAACCAATAACCCACCCTCTATCCCCTGACGATGCAAGGATATAATAATAACATTGTGCTCATAAATACATACTTGGACGTTACTGAGGTTAGATAATTGAAAGATACATTGAAAAAGATATTAAATTGCCACATTAAATAATTCGAGCCAGCGGCCGGTGTGCAATTATTAGCGCGCGCAATACCTCAACTATAATTAATATAGTTTAAAAACTAAAACAACTTACTTCCATGCCCCGCGAGTCAATTTCAGTAGCAAGTTTGAGACGTTTACCGTCATATCTCTAGAGATACTTATCAGATCTCGATGAAATTTCAATGGGACCACCTCGGAAACGAACCCTACCGTATAAAAAAAATCAAATCGGTTCACAATTGACGGAGTAATCGCGTAACATGCATACAAAAAAATACATACAGACCAATTGGGAAGTCGATTGAAAAGACACCTGCAGGGCTATTCACAATCATTCGAAAGCAAATTCGTATTCGGAAACTGTTTCTCTTTCGACTCAGAGTTTTTTAATTCACAATACTTTCCATCCATACCATTTGATATTTCAACTCGAAATAATCAGTGATTGTAATAGGAAAGGTTTCGCGACAAATAGCTCACGGAATAATAAATATTCGAAATTAAAAATTACGCTTTCTAATTCGAATGTATTCTATTGAAATGAGAATAACTATTATGTTTCTTTGAATAAACACCACACTTTATATTTTTGTAAATTGTTAAACACAATCCAAAATTTCATCGTACCGACGGGAGTGACGGGACTTGAACCCGCAACCTCCGGAATAACATGTTCCGGTGCTCCGCACCGTGGCTTAATTGGCAAAGAACCGGAACATGTTATTCCGGAGGTTGCGGGTTCAAGTCCCGTCGGTACGATGAAATTTTGGATTATGTTTAACAATTTACGAGAATTACTATGTTGGTAATAAAAGGACGCGTCTCCGCCCCGTCCCTTCTACACGTTTTTAATTCGAGAAATACTTGCATTTTGTATGAAAGTATATTCATAAGAGTCCACGCCTCGACCTGGCTTTTCGATGTCTTTTTGTCTGGCACCTTAGCACCTTGGCACCTTGGCACCTTAGAGCCAAGCGCCACAACTTGCGTCCTGCCTCGTACATACTAAATTCATTAGTTATCACGCCAACATCACATTTATTAAAATATCCAGATTAAACATTAAAAGGGATCGTTTATTAATCACGTGAGGCTCACAAGGGGGAGGGGGAGTGTTCGAAAAATAAAACCCGAAATATCACAAAGAGAGGGGGGGCGGGGTGGATATAATATGATATATCACGTGTATTTATTTTTTGTTGAACGTACGATTTTAGGAATCGTACGTATATAATAACGTATATAATATAACCAAGATAATATTCTGAAAATCTCAATTTGTACCAAAAAAATTCTCGTGATTTTGGGTAGCTAGGGAGGGGGAAAGGGTAGTCTAAAACCTCACCAGATATCACCAGGGGAGGAGGAGGGGGTTAAAAAGTTGCTAAAAACATCAAGTGATTAATGGACGACTCCAAAGACGAATTTACACAAGTAAAGCAGCCTTTATGTTAGATTTATAAAATCGCATACATTTTACATTGGAGGGAAATATATAGGCAGAATATCACTTTATAAGTTTTCAGTATCACGTAACACGTTCACATGATATTTGAACAAAATATTTACTATGTTTTACTCCGTGAACACGGCGCTTCAACAGCGCCGAAATATCAGAAGCTTATACATATATATGTGATAGATTTTTATAGTATTATGGTTAAGGAGATACAGCCCCTCAGGCGGACGGACGGACGGACAGTGAAGACTCAGTAATAGGGTTCCGTTGGTACCCTTTATAGGTACGGTACCCTAAAAATTCGTATCGCAGCGGAACTTATAATATAACCGTAAATAATATTTATATTGGTAAATGTATGCCATAATTTGAGATACTGTAAAAAAGAAACAATAACAGAAAATATTCGGTCAAAAACTAAATATTTTTTGAAAATTCTCGTAAACATAATTTAGAGATAAATAAAGCATCAATGCGTTCTTAGATTGTTTATTCATACATTTCACAATTTAACCATTTTTGTGAAAAATACCTTTATTAGAACTGTCACATATTTTCAAAATAATGCAAAGCTTTTTAATTTGTAAAAAATCATTATATATTACGTTCTTTTTACAATATTTTTGTTTCTAGTTATTTTATACAATGTAATTAAAAATAACGATTTTACATTTTTTATTTACTTTACACGCACCATAAACTTATTTTGGTTAAAATTGTGTGCAATAATTAATTATATAGTCATTCACATCTGAGATAGATAATTTATATTATACAGTATTTAGCTTTTATGATAAAAGCGCCTTGTTATTGGATCTTGGCTTAGTCACAACCAATCACAGCGTAGAATAGCTTCGACCAATCACATCTGACAAAGCGATGACACGACGAGATGATTGAAAAAGTCGCAATTCAAGAAAAAAGGTTGCGCTCCAATTTTAATAATAAAACCTCTATGGAAAGTCTTCTGTGTTAATTAATGATCGTGTAAAGACCTAGTACTATAAAAGTCAACTGATTAAATAGTGAGCCGTTGTCATATTATTAAAAAAAAATAGTTGCACCCCGCGACTTCGCCCGCATTGAAAAGTATCCTTCCTATGTCCTTTTCTTACATATTGCCAAAATTTCATCCTAATCGGTCTAGTAATTTGAGCGTTAAGAAGACACAAACAAAGAAATATAGAAACTGACTTTCGCATTTATAATATTATAGTGTTGAATGTTCCACTACACGCGCTATTTCATGAATCACTGAATGTACAAAATGAGGGAGACAGCAATACTGGCGTATAGATGTATCTCTGTCATTTCAGGTTAGGCTTTCCGATCATCCCAAACCGTGATCATCACCGACGTCAGATCGTCAGTACATTCGTCCAGCCATCTAAGGCCGGCCACATACTTACGGAATTCCAAATTTCCAAAGAGTTTCCAAATTTCGAACGCAGTAAATCCATCCAAATATCTATATATAAGGTCCATAGGGACCTATCACATATGTACAGTAGTTTTCCGATCGCATTTTTCCCTTCGAAACTGAATGCCGAATGTATTTGGTAACGGAATCCCTATTTCGAAATGGAATTCCATATGTATGTAGCCGGCCTAACCGATCATTTTCACTGCACAGGAAACATATTGAACATAAAACAATGTCCGTCTCTGTCTAACAGCCTATGAGTAACAAAGCTGGCAATTGTTTTACAACATGCTCAGTGGAAACGTACGGTAAGAGTACACAGTGGTCGTTCAGTTGTCTATGACGAGCCAGCGATGCGTGGAATGTTCTATTTGTTGCTGTAGTATGGGAGTCCGCACTCGGAGCTTCACTTCTAACGATCCGCCGGCCGCCCGTCGTCCGTCCATTAACTGGAATTATACAATACGGTATTTTACTCTAAACGAGAAAATATCTAATAATATAATATATTGCATGGTGGTAGGACACTATCTAGTGTCCGCCTGGCCAGCTACCACCCTCAAGTTAGAAAATCTGTCACCAAAACATCTAATGTGTTCCGGCAGCTATCCTTGAGAGCCAGTTCCCATTCTAGGCCTAGCGTGCTTACCATCTTCGACCGCATCATCACTTACCAACAGGTGAGATAGTGGTCTAAGACGCCAGAGAACTAAAGTTATCGACATAGCTCAACGGATTAGCAAGCAGAAGTGGCAGTGGGCTGGTCATATCTGCCGCAGGACTGATAACCGTTGGGGCAGACATGTCCTAGAGTGGAGACCGCGAATCGGCAAACGTAGCGTAGGACGTCCTGTGACCAGGTGGAGCGACGACATACGCAAAGCGGTGGGCAGTGACTGGAAGAGAAGAGCCGAAGATCGGGCTCAGTGGCGCATCTTGGGAGAGGCCTATGTCCAGCAGTGGACTGATACAGGCTGATGATGATGATGATGAGATAGTGGTCAAACGCTAGCCTATAACGTATAAAAAAAAAAAAAAAAATATTTTTGAGATAGCTCAGGCAAAAAGCAGTCGGAAAACGTTGGTTCTAGTTAATAAAATAGCAAACTGCATTTTAAGATTAAATTCAAAGGTTTCCTCTTCAATCTGTTTCATTACACCATTGAATAGTAGTCGCCATGTTATACGTCATACGGCTATGTAAACTTAAAAGTGTCAAATGCAGTAATATGATAGTTGACAGTTGATACTTTTAAGTTTACTGTCAACTATCATATTACTGCATTTGTTTACTAGCCTACTGACGTCATGATCACAAAGCAATATGGCGTCCATTGCGTCCAGCGTTTTCGTCAACTTTCGCGCAATTTTTATGGCACTTAACGATTGAATAAAAATTTTGTGAATTTTTTAGTGGTTCGTTAGCACTACAGAATCTAATTAAGACACTTTTCAAAAATGAGTGTAATACCAATTCACAATAATTATCTCTATATACAGGTTGACTTTTTCAAGTGGGCGTGGATGGCCAAATCCGAAACTATCAGGAATAGCGAAAAATACTCAAAGGAGCCTCGGGTCTGATTTTGATGAAAACTAAAAGGTTTTATCTTCTATGATATAAGGTAACAGGACAAGCACGACGCTCGCCTGATGGTAAGCGATGACGTCTACTTATTATAGATACAGCGGCATACAAAATTTTGGACTGCCACACCTTGCCATTTCAACCGAAAAACATTCCTATTTCACGGCTGAAAATTAATTGGCAAAGTGGTGGTACCTCCCCAGGTGGACTAGCAGAAATCCTACCACTATAGAAATCATCACTGGATTTTTGAAATATAAATATTCCTAGCCGCGAGAGACGCCTAGAATCTAACCCGTTGATTTTGAAAAAAATACAACCTGTATTATTACAGTATTAGTGTTGCTAATAAGAAACAAATTATGGGAAGTAATGACATACTGTAGGTAGAGGGTTCATCATATGAATAGTGCAATGGTTGGGCATCGAACTCGCGGCCTCTTGATCGCCAGGGCGACGCCTTAGCCATTGGGCTATTGCCGCTCAGCAGTGGACAGATATAGGCTAATGATGATGGTGATTGTTTGTTTTTTTTTATTTTGGTGTAAAATAAAGATTTTTTCTCTTCCATTCCATTATACATCGAATACGGGTTGGGATAAGGGTAGTAACTATGTGGATCGGATTCTCATCTTCACTTAACAACACGTGAGACAGCGATCAAATGATTGTCTATCAGACCCAACATACATCGTCGAGAGCCAGTTCTAGGCTTAGCGCGCTACCATCCTCGACCGCATCATCACTTACCAACAGGTGAGGTGGTGGTCAACCACTAGCCTATACGACATAAATAAGATCGTTTAAAAAACTAAAAAGAACCGACTTCAATGCCGCGCTATTTATTTTCAGTACCAATTTTGAGGTGTTTATCTCCATATCTCTGGAGATACTAATCAGACCTCGGTAAAATTACTATGGTGTCACACTTGGGATATCTCCTTTCCAACAAAAAAAGAATAATCAAAATCGGTTCATAAACGACGAAGTTATCCGCGAACAAACATTAAAAAAAAAAACATATATACGGTCGAATTGAGAAACCTCCTCCTTTTTTTTGAAGTCGGTTAAAATAGTAAACAATGTACTCACCGGGTAAGAGTCATGCAAGGTGACCTGTGACTCTAGCGGGGCCAGTTTAACCTGCACGGCTCCCAACATCACGTCGCTGCGGAACCAGCCGCTGCAACACAACTTGCTGTAGCAGCTACACCCGCTATATACACACACACTACTACATGCTACTGTTTGTACACACACACTACTTATATACATTCATATATTACATTATTACATCCAACCATGAATATCAATACTAGGATAGTTTAAAAACTAAAACAACAGACTTCCATGCCCCGCGAGTCAATTTCAGTAGCAAGTTTAAGACGTTTATCATCATATCGCTGGAGATACTTATAGTCTGGCCATAACTGCTGTGCACTCCCTGAGGTATGCGCGCGGCGAGACGGGGGGGACGCGCTCCGTCAGTCTGCCGTCAACGCTCTTTTTTCCCCGGCTCCCACCTCGCCGCGCATACCTCAGGGAGCGCACAGCAGTTATGGCCTGACTATAACACTACAATGGGACCACTTCGGACCGATTAAAAAAAGAATAATTCGAATCGGTTCACAATTGTCAGAGTAAATGTGTAACATACATACAAAAAATAAAATTTAAAAAAAACATACAAACGAATTGAGAACCACCTGCTTCTTGGATGTCGGTTGATAAAGAGGACACATTTTATTACGAGTTCAAATTTTAAGATGTTTGATGACGAAGGAAGTACATCAGGTTCCAACATCATGGAAAATATCGTTTTGCGCAATGCAGGATCTCATATATTTAAGCAAAGAGAGCTTATTCAACCTACTCTAGCGCCATCTAGATATTTTTACGATACTAATATTATAAGAAGGAAAAAAATATAGTTTGTTTGTATGGATTTAACTCAAAAACTACTGAAACGATTTAATAAAATATTTCACTAATGGAAATCTACATTATCAGCGAGTAATATAGGCTTTATTTTATCCTCGTATTCTCACGGGAACGGGAACTACGCGGGTGAAACCGCGGGCCGCTGCTAGTACCATATAAAGCCGGGTCTCCTGCGACACTGTTTTGTGTTTTCTAACACCTACCATCAAACATCTAACAAAATATGGGCGTGGCCTAACTGTTTTGTTAGCTCAGACAAGCAAACATGTTATCCGAGGGGGACGGAAAACATCCCCGCGTTCGCCTGCGGGGGAGGGGTTATTTCATTTCTTCGTCCAAAGTTTTGTCACGTAGATGTTTGATGTTCGTATTTAAAAGTCGCAGGGATTGCAATGTTTTGCTAAAAGGTTTAAGGCTGGTCCCATCCGGCAAAAAATGTTCATTAAAATGTAAGCCTTATGACGTTCACTGTAGACAGACTATACATTAACAACACACAGAGCAGACTGTCTGCTCTGTGTTTGTAAACGTGTTTTACTAACATGTTAGCAAAACAGTTATTTTGTTCGTAACATAGCGCAGCCGACCCGGCTTTATAGTAGCCCGACTGTTGCAATTGTCGCACGTCTGTAACGCTTCTGTATAGCCTTAAGGCGTGTTACTTCACTTTGCAAACACGTGCGCGTGTAACGATAGTGGCGCCTATGGCGCTGCGACTGCGTCACAATTAAAAAATCTTCAATTCCCTTGATGAATGTAGGGTTGCCAACCATACTAACCACACTATTACGTGCACCGCCAATATATGTTTCAGTACTTCAGACAATTATTATTTAAAAATATTGAAACTTTTTACGTGACGATAGTAATACAGATAGCTACATACCCTTTAGAGTAAACCTCAAGTTTGACCGCGTGTCGTTTGAAGAACCTCTGGCAGGCGCGCGAGCTGCGTTGTATTGCCAGCGGGAACGTAGCGTTATATACAGGGGCGTTGGTGTCCTTTACTGTGCTCGTCCGATCCGATACTGGCGCCTCCTGCGGTGGTTTTTTTTATATCATATAGGCTTGCGTTAGACCACTATGTCACCTGTTGGTAAGTGATGATGCAGTCGAAGATGGTAAGCACCTAGAATGGAAACTGGCTCTCAAAGACAGCTGCCGGAACACATTACATGTTTTGGCTACAGATTTTCAAAGTTGAGGGTGGTAGCTGGCCAGGCGGACACTAGCTAGTGTCCTACCACCATGAGGGGGTTGGGGGTTTCTTAAAAATGTTTTTCCTTCACAGGGTCAAATACATTGGTGCACGGCGGGGACTGAACTCGGTACCAATGGCATCAAAGCCGACCATTCTCCCACTACACCACCAGGCCCTCATGGTTATACAATAATTAAACTACCCTATGTCTAATTGGGGCTACCGTTTTTTCGCTGGAAAAAATAGTCTAGAGATCTGTACATTGATAGCGATGTGGCCTGTCATCGCTATCGTCTACGAGCGGGAGATGCAGCTAGTCAGTTATAAAGCAGCATCTGGGTTGGGTGTACGTAACGAAACACTAATTCAACTAGTTAAGCAACCACGTTAGGTTAGGTTTTTAAACCAATCAACACAACAAAAATTCAATATACCATTGACCTCGAGGTCAAATACATGACTTCGTGAACCTTCGAAGCTCTAAATAGTATCGCACACCACTTGGTTAGGTTATGTCGAGGTCAAAGGTCATTCAGCCCGAGGTCAAAGGTCATTCCGCTCGAGGTCAAAGGTCATTCAGCTCGAGGTCAAATGTCATTGACCTTCAGGGTTGTGATGTTCCCCACTCTAATATTCCCATATCCCCCGGATCCCGAATGTATGTTGTGGTGTTATTTTTTTCTATAGTGTCCTGTTCGTTATACGTAACAGGACACTGGAATAAAAAAAGAAAACACACACCACCATGAATATTATACATATAATATATGAAACTGTGTACGCACAGTGACCCAGTCAAGCTATAAATATATAATGAAATGTCAAATGCCATGTTATGTCAATGTCAGCTTGGGATAATGAGTCCCAAACTAAAAGTGATATTTGAAATTTCACTGTCCTCGTGTCGTGATACACTAGCGCCTCTAGCGGCAATTTCACACACAATAGGATTATTTCATTAGCCATTAGAGACCAGTGGGAAATTAGGAAAATCTTTGCAGCAGTGAGATAAAATAGGATATTCAAAAAATCCTTACCTGAGGGTACGCAAACTCGAATCGCACATACGTATCAATTTCCTTCGGATTAGGCACGTTGTAAGCGATGCCGCGGACGATAGTGAGCTCTAAGTCGTTCTCGTTAAGGTCGGTGTTGCATTGCACCACGGAGAATTTACGGCTCTCGAAGTGGAACTTGGGCGTTTGGCCTAGTCTGGAAAATAATAAAATATTATTACTGTACATTGTTGCACACAATACAAAATATCATCGTACTGACGGGACTCGAAACTCCACCTCCTGGGAAACATGACCAGGCGCTGTAACTAACTTAGCTACAGTACGATCCTATCAATACGACAAAACTAAAATAACCGACTTCAAATGCCGCGCTATTAATTTTCAGTACCAAATTTGATATGTTTATCTCCATATCTCTGGAGATACCAATCAGATCTCGATAAAATTACTATGGTATCACCGTGGGGATATCTCCTTTCCAACAAAAAAAGAATAAATTAAATCGGTTTATAAACGACGAAGTTATCCGCGAACAAACATTTAAAAAAATAATATATATACGGTCGAATTGAGTAACCTCCTTTTTTGAGGGTCGGTTAAAAATAATGAATTGCATTTTAACCAATAATGCATTGGTGGCGCCATCAATGATAACTATTTCGAAGTCGATCATTCGGATGTAATCATTACAGTTTTCAGATCCGACGAGAGATGTCGCACTGCATAAATCAAATATTATGTTTCTTTTAAGTGTTACACACGTCATATTTTATGCACATTGTTATACACAATCCAACAAAAGTCGTGTCCAAGGAGGCGGGATTAAATGTCGTGTCCAGCGCGTCATTATTCGGACGTTTGTCTTGTTAGACTCAGCTATCATAGCCGACATTGTAGCACATGCGCGAACCAATCCCTGTTTTCATTTCGAATTTAAACCAATCACCAAGCATATCTATTTGTAACTTCGGAAGTGATTCTTATTTTGAATCTACGTCGTTTTGGTTTGAAGAGGGGACACTTCTTGTGTGGAATTTGTTCTGAAGTAGACTTCCTGACTTATAATTTATTCTTAGTTTTATTACGATAATAAGGTACAAAACCTTGCTTGACAATGACAGAAAATTATTCGAAACTATCTAAAAAATCATTCTCCAAGACGTTCAAAGTCTGTGTCGGATTAAGCAAGCGCGGGGCCCGAAGCAAATTATTTCAAAGAGCCTTGTATCTACTATGAGTTCTTAAGTATAAAGTGGTAAAAAAAAATCAAAACTCAATAGGATTCTTTGCCATCTAGTTACAATTTTGTGGGTAGTTAATAGTCTAGGTTTAACAATGCGGGGCCCCTTTCGCGCGGGGCCCGTAGCAATTGCTACTCTTGCTACGTGGTTAATGCGGCACTGTTTAAAGTAAAACCTACCCTTTAGCTACGGCAACAAGGTCCAAATCCTGTTTGACAGCGACAGCTAAATGTTCAAATCTGTTGGCCTCGGCTACATTCCCCATGGCGTTGTTGTGGTCACGGTTACTTAGACACAGCTTCAGCTGTGACGTCAGCTGTGTGTGGAGACGAGACATGACGTCATCGTCCGTCGAGGATATAGACTCTGGAGACGGGTCGCAGTCTTCTGCTGATACTTCCTCGAAGCTGGAAATTGATGATGCAATGATCATAACGAATGTTGTAAAGAGAAATTGTAATTTTATTTTTTATTTTCGTATTTCCATTTCGTTCATTGGAGCCCCTCTAAGAGCGTAAAGGATAGATTGCTTTACTTTGCAAAAGTCGCCGGTTCATATCGTAGCACGGGTGTTCGTCAACAGGTGGTAGGAACATATTATATCGATCTTTCGCCTGAATTGCTACCAAAAAGTAGCTTACCACTTTCAAGAAGATCTGGGACCATAATCTTACGGTGTTCCCGTAGCACAGCCCTTGAGAATCAGACCATTCTAGGCCTAGCGTGTTCACCATTCTCGACGATATACGACCAAGCGAGAGTAAAAGTGGTAAAACGCTCAGCTATCCTTGAGAGCCAGACGAGCCAGTTCCCATTCTAGGCCTAGCATGCACGTCTGCATCATCACTTACCAACAGGTGAGATTGTGGTCAAACGCTGGCCTATAAGATGTAAAAAAAAAGTGAGATAGAGGTCAAGCGCTACCCATCGTCATACCCCAGTATTATAAATGCGAAAGTCAGTTTGTTTATATGTTTGTTTGGGACTTCTTCACGGTCGGCTGGACCGATTAAGCTGAAATTTTGCAAAGGGATAGTCAGTATTATGGATCCTTTTTAACGCAGGCAAAGCCGCGGGTCACAGCTAATTTTCGTTTAAATAAACTGGCCAAGTTCAAGACGGACTCACACTCGTAGGGTCCGCAACACAGTAGAGTATTTTAAACTTTATTATTCGCAACCAATAAATTAACTTTGTTTTTCATAGTGTTTGTATGAAAAACAAAGTTATATTTGCGTTTGTTATATTTAAAAAAAAACCGGCCAAGTGCAAGTCGGACTCGCACTCGTAGGGTTCCGTAACACAGTCAAGTATTCCATAACTATGATTTTTCGCAACTACAAAATTAACTTTGTTTTTCATAGTGTTTGTATGAAAAACAAAGTTATCTTTGCGGTCGCCATATCTCAAAAACTGCTGACTGTATCTCGTTCAAACCAATTCTCGTTGTTAGTTTTTATTGAGATCTAAAGCATATAATTTTTTTTAGATTTTTCACTCCCATACTTTAAAAGTTAGAGGGGGGGACACACATTTTACCTATCTATCCTTCAAATGATTGACTTTGAGAAAAAATGATTTTAGGAACCTCATGTCATTTTTAAAAACCTATAGACACCCGCATTTATAGGTTTGATGATTTTTTTAAGTTTCAGTTCTATGTATCGTATATATATAGCCCTCACTTAATCTTTTATTTTTTGTATAAAAATCGTAAAGCGGTTCACAGAATACACCTACCTACCAAGTTTTAACTGTGGAGTCTTAATAGTTTCAAAATAATGTGGCTGTGACATACGGACGGACGGACGGACAGAAAGACATGATCTTTAAGGGTTCCGTTTTTTGCCATTTGGCTACGGAACCCTAAAAATGAAGTGTACTTACGTGTGTTCCAGATCATCTTTAGCTTTAGGCGGCAGAGGTAACGACTTGAGATCTACGGGGAGACCGCCGCGTGCCGCCTCTATCACTGACTCGAAACCTTTAGCCGCTCGCAGGTACTCTTTAGCTTGTTCTATGTCTCCTGGTATAGAAACATATGTTGAGATCAACATTTCACAATATTAAACTTGACTGTGCACTAAGCGCAAAAGCGGCCCAGTTGTCCCTTTCTTTTGTAGGTGATATATACTATACATATAGTATAGTTAATCGTACATTATAAAGCACTGGGAGGTCGTTAGACAAGGACACACTCCCATTCAAGTTCCTTTCGTTTGGGCCGTTTTGATATACATAGCAATTACAACCATATTTTCATACAAATTAAATTGAATTTGTAAAAACATCAGCTGTGCACGATCATTACATAGTACATCTATGGTTGAGATAAGATGCATTTAGATCAGGCCACGGTTAGTCACAGTTTGTATAGTATAGTTTGATTGTAAATAAGACACGTAGGAATTTCTTTGAAGGAACTATTGGTCTTATCACCGAATTCATCTTAACAAACATTTTCTTTTTTTTATATCTTATAGGCCAGCGTTTGACCACTATCTCGCCTGGTGGTAAGCGATGATGTGGTCGATGATATGGAACAGACTAGGCCTAGAATACTTTGACTTTTAAGGGCTGTGTGCTGCCGGAGCACCGTAAGGTTATTAATTACAACAAAATTGTTTATTTAGGATTTCGCATGCTGCTGCATGCCCATTTTTATTAGGGTTCCGTTGGTACCCTTCGGGCACGGACCAGCAGACGGCGGCAGAATTTGTCCTTGATGGTGGTAAGCTACTACTTGGTAGCAAGTCAGGTGGAACATCGGTTTATAATATACTACCACCTGCTTTTTCATTAATTTTAACGAACATTTTCGTAACGGCATGGTAGGTAGGAGTAGGACACTGTCTAGTGGCCGCCTGCCTCATTAGCTTCCAACTCAAGTTGGTAAATCTGTCACAAAACATGTAATGTAATTCGGCAGCTATCCTTGAGAGCCAGTTCCTATTCTAGGCCTAACGTGGTACTAACCTCGACCACTAAGCAACAGGTGAAATAGTGGTAAAACGCTAGCCTATCCAGACTAATATTTAAAAAAAAGTTTGTTACTCTGTCTGTTTGTTACCTAATCACGCCTAAACGGACGATCCGATCTTACTGAAATTTAACAAGGAGATACTTTATAGGAGGATAAACATAGGCTACTTTTTGTAAAATAAAATCATAATTTTTACAAATAACTTAAATAACTGAGATCACACAAATGTTGATTGTCAGAGTTTTACAGTGATAAAATTATTGGAGTACGTGAACGAAGTCGCGGGTATCAGCTAGTACGATACAAAAAACTATTTACTTACCATCTTTCTTCGCCTTAATAGCAGCTTCTTTGAACTGTTTCTGTCGTTGTAACAGGAACATCAGCTGCTTCTCGTAGCGGGAGGTGGCGGGGCGCGGGGTCGAGGGGGAGGGGGTAGGGGCAGGGGAGTGGGAGGATGTAGAGGAGGGCGCGGGGGAGGGACGCGGGGAGGGGCGGGGCGCCGGCCGTGGTGCTGCAGACTGGAAGCAGATACCATAAATAACAATAGAAAATCATGAAACCACACGTGTGGTGTGGTTTTGTTGTAAAACCACTATGCAAGTTAAACTTTTTTTCTTTTTATTTTTTTCTTTTTTTCTTGTTAGCTACTATGACAGCAGTTGACATGACACATTAGCGTGTATACAAATATGACTGCGGAAGCGTCCGCCAATCACAGCTTGACCTAGATGTCGTACATCATATCCACCAATCAACACCGGCTTTAATGCGACATGCGATACTTGGAGGAAAAAATTTGGAGGCGCTGTAATAAAAGTTTTACTGTAAAATATAATAATAAAAAGTTTAATTGTCACCAAAAATTTACAAACAAAATAAAAAGATACATGTACTTCAATATTCATAGTACCAGTGAATGTGAGTAAAACAGAAGCTAAATGAAGTAGCTAGGTTAAGACTACGTACTTTACTTAATTTAGCTACAGTTGAAAATTTTCAGTATTTTTATTTATGACTTTGCTCATTCTGACGTTTCTATAGATGTAGATATTAAATAGTAATAGCTTTTAGAGTTTAAAACAAATAAACTTTTGTTTATGGAAACTATCGTGAGAATATCAAATATAAATAATTATCAAATGTCAGGTAAGTTAAGTACTCTCACACTAAGTTCGGGTAATTACTAATGCTTGGTTCAGGTATGTACTCGCGCTAGGTTCAGGTAAGCACTCACGCTAGGTTCAAGTAAGTACTCACACTAGGTTCAGGTAAGTACTCACGCTAGGTTCAGGTAAGAACTCACGCTAGGTTTATGTATGTACTCACGCTAAGTTCAGGTAAGTACTTACGTTAAGTTCAGGTAAGTACTCACGCTTGGTTCAGGTAAGTACTCACACTAGGTTCAGGTAAGTACTCACGCTAGATTTAGGTAAGTACTAACGTTAGATTCAGGTAAGTACTAACGTTAGGTTCAGGTAAGTACTCACGCTAGATTTAGGTAAGTAGTAACGTTAGGTTCAGGTAAGTACTAACGTTAGGTTCAGGTAAGTACTAACGCTAGATTTAGGTAAGTACTCACGCAAGGTTCAGCTAAGTACTAACATTAGGTTCAGGTAAGTACTCACGGTAGATTCACGTAAGTACTCACGCTAGATTTAGTTAAGTACCCACGCTAAGTTTAGGTATGTACTCACGCTAGGATCAGGTAAGTACTAACATTAGGTTCAGGTAAGTACTAACGTTAGGTTCAGGTAAGTACTCACGCTAGCTTCAAATAAGTACTAAAGTTAGGTTCAGGTAAGTACTCACGCTAGGTTCAGGTAAAGGCGCGTACCCCGGCGGCGCGGGCAGTTCATCAGCCGCGATAGGTTTACCGGCGGCGTGCATCTTTATAGCCTCGTTGTACTGTTTAGTGATACGTCCCATGCGACGCGCCTTTGATGAGTTGCCGTCTTCTTTCGCTTTTACTTCTTGTTGCTGGGGAAAGTTACTGGCGGTTATTTTATAGACAGTGGGAGAGAGTACAATATAATAATAATTAAGATGGGTATTAAAAACTAAAACAACCGACTTCCATGCCCCGCGAGATAGTTCAGTAGCAAGTTTGAGACGTTTATCGTCATATCTCTGGAGATATTAATCAGATCTCGATGAAATTACAATGGGACCACCTCAGTAATGTACCCTACCGATTAAAAAAATAATCATTCGAATCGGTTCACAATTGACGGAGTAATCGCGTAAGATACAAAAAAAACATACTGACGAATTGAGAACCTTTTTGGAAGGCGGTTGAAAAGAAACATAATCAAAATCGGTTCATCCGTTTGAGAGCTATGATGCCATAGACAGCTACACACGTCAAAATTATAGCACCCCTGTTTTAGCGACAGGATTAAATAGTCAAAACATCGCTAAATAACATTCAATGGTTTTTATTCGTTATAGTCCCGCTTGGCCAATATCGTACCTGATGATAAGTGACGATGTAGCACGCTTGGCTAGAAGACACCTTTTCAATCGCGACTTGAACACCCCTAGATGATACCTTTCTAGTTTCGACAGAGTACTTACTTGAAAGTAAACAAGACGCTGTCGTAACGCCTCGTCGACTGAAGATGCGGTGATGAGACCGGGAGCTTCGGATGCCGGGGCTGGCTCTGAAATATTATACTCATGAGGAACGGTAATAGAGCGGTGGCTCAGAGGAGAGAAAAGACCAGCAGGAAGACCATTGGCTAAATGGATGGACGATAAGTGATGACGCGGTCGAGGATGGTAGGACGCTAGGTCTAGAATGGGAACTGGCTCTTAACGATAGCTGCCGGAACACATTAGATGTTTGGCGACAGATTTTCTCACTTTAGAGTGGTAGCTGGCCAGGCGGACATTAGATAGTGTCCTACCACCATGCGGGGGTTGGGGGTTTCTTAACGATGTTTTTCCTTCACCGGAGGGCCACTGTGAAAAGTGCACATACATTTTACGATAGAAAAAATTCATTGGTGCACGGCGGGGATTAAACTCGGCATCTCTGGCATCAAAGCTGACCATTCTCCCACTTACACCACCGGGCCCTCAAACTTTTTTACTTTTACTTTTAACTATATCTGGAGATAGTCATCAGCTTTCGATGGATTTACAATGGAACCAAAGCGGATAGTATATAACCTTTTAAACGAAACTTACAAAACGTTACTTCTTTATAATATGTATATAACTTTTCTCTTTTGTACCAAAACAAACTATCCACCAAAGCATTATTAGGGATGGAATTCGCAAAAGAACTGCCTATAAATAATAATAATATAATTATTCGATGTGCAGTGTACTTGTATTCATTTTAATTTCAATATTTATTTACTTACTAGCTGGCCCGGCGAGCTTCGTACCACCTAACAGACAATGAATGTCGTGTTAGCTTTTAGATGAACTTAATTTAGGCTTTTATGAACGTAAGAAATGGATAGAAAAAAGATATAAAGTTTATTAATGTATTATGGCAATACAGATATAGAATAAAAATTGGTAAAAATGTTTTTTGGAAATATAAACTTTTTAAGTTGCTTGTAACTGTAAGCATACATTTCTGAACGCACGCATATTTGACATTTTACTAGTGTCTTATGTTATGGTAGGTCCCATAGACGTATTATAAAAGGATGGTGCACTGCAGATGTTTTGACAAATTCAATTTAATTTGTATACTTTAACCTTAAGGTTGTAATTGCTTTGTAGAACAAAACGGCCCAATTGACAGACACCAGAGTGTGTCCTTGTCTAACAACCTGCTAGTCCTATATTTGTTCTATACTATATGTATGGTATATATATGTTGTCCATACAAAAGAAAGGGACAAACTCCGTTCAAGGTCGGTCTCAATGGGGGCCGCTGTACTCGATCAAGATTAATATGTAGCAGGTCTGTGGGTCTTATGAAACTGGATACGCACAACTGTAGGCGATAGTACCATGTTGCGCCCTTGTTACAAAATCTACTATTGTACGCACCTGTTGTTGTTTGAGTGCTTTCCTCTTCCTTCCCAGTCCTCAGGAAGGCAGCAATGGACTGGACAGTGGGAAGTTCACTCAGATCCATTTCTTGACCACTTTTGTATGCATCCAACACTATATCAAACTGTTTCACCACTTTCAAGTATTCGAGAGCCATTACTTTGTCACCGGAGTTCTTGCATGACAGCGCTGCGACTTTAAACTCGTTTTTGCGACCTGCATATAGATAATTTAAGATAGTTAAAAAAACGAAAAATACCGAATTCAAATGCCACGCTAGTAATTTTCTGTAGCAATTTTGAAGTTTTTATCTCCATGTCTTTGGAAATACCGATCAGATCTTTTTTTTAACCGACTTCAAAAAAAGGAGGAGGTTTCTCAATTCGACCGTATATATATATATATTTTTTTTTTTTTTCATGTTTGTTCGCGGATAACTTCGTCGTTTACGAACCGATTTTGATTATTCTTTTTTGTTGAAAAGGAGATATCCCAAGTGTGGTTCCATGGTAATTTTATCGAGGTCTGATAAGTATCTCCAGAGATATTGAGATAAACACCTCAAAATTGGTACTGAAAATGAATAGCGCGGCATTGAAGTCGGTTCTTTTTTAGTTTTTAAACGATATTATTATTTTTATACGTTATAGGCTAGCGTTTGACCACTATCTCACCTGTTGGTAAGTGATGATGCGGTCGAAGATGGTAAGCACGCTAGGCCTAGAATGGGAACTCGATGAAATTACAATTGGATCACGTCAGGAGTACCTATCACTTTCAAATTTAAAAAAAATTTTGAAAATCGCTCCACAGTTGATAGATAATTTAGTAAACATGCACAACAAATGGGACGAATTGAGATCCACCTCCTTTTTAACCGACTTCAAAAAAAGGAGGAGGTTTCTCAATTCGACCGTATATATATATATATATATATTTTTTAATGTTTGTTCGCGGATAACTTCGTCGTTTATGAACCGATTTTGATTATTCTTTTTTGTTCGAAAGGAGATTTTCAAGTGTGGTACCATGGTAATTTTATCGAGGTATGATAAGTATCTCCAGAGATATTGAGATAAACATCTCAAAATTGGTACTGAAAATGAATAGCGCGGCATTGAAGTCGGTTCTTTTTTAGTTTTTAAACTATATTATCAATTTTAAAGACGGTTGACAAAGGTAACAATTCTATGTGCTGGGCAAGTATGGATGATTATTTATACTTGAATTAACCCTTAATAGCCTGATTTACGAAAGTGATTTATTTTTAATATTACTATGTTTGCTTGAGGGTCTAGATGAAGGGAAAAATAATAATAAAAAAAAATAAAAAAAAAATTTTAAAATTTAATTTCATTTTATTTTTAATTTCACATTTTTTTTCTTTTTTTTATTTCGTTGGAAAGAATATTATACAACAGTAAAATACGTACAGCCAACCTCTAAAAAAAACGAATAGTAATGTGAACATTCGGTTTAAAAGATTGGTATCAAAATTGAAACTCTATGTTATTAAGGGTTAAGTTGTATAACAACCCAGTGAGGTTTTATTTTAATTAACATGTATGATAAAGCTTTTAAACTCTTAAGCCTAAAGCTTTACACTATAATTAAGATGTTTAAAAACTAAAACAACCGACTCCCATGCCCCGCGAGTCAGTTTCAGGAACAAGTTTGAGACGTTAATCCTCATATCTCTGAGGATAATTATCACATCTCGATTTGAATTACAATGGGACCACCTCGGAAATGTACCCTACCGATTAAAAAAAGAATCATTCGAATCGGTTCACAATTAAGGAGGAATCGAGTAACATAAATATAAAAAAATGAAAAAAATCATACAGACGAATTGAGAACCTCCTTCTTATTGGAAAGTCGGTTGATAATAGTTAAGACTGTAATTGTTTCCTCCCTTCTTTCCCCGAACCTTTTTCACGACCGCGAGGTAAGAAACTAACTATACAACTAAGCCTAAATATAAATCAAGCTGCTATAATTAATCAAGACAACAATTGATTGTCTTTATTTACACAATGCCAATGAAACTTTACTACATTACCTCATTTATGGATTTTACGTTAATTATCCATAGTTATGAGAACAATAGCAATGATAATAATAATAATTCAAGATCGTTTACAAAACGAAGAAAACCGACTTCAACTGCCACGCTGGTCATTTCCAGTGCTAAGTTTAAAGTCTCCATATCTTTGGAGATACTTATCAGATCTAGATAAAATTACAATGGGAAAACGGGAAGCATGGGCATGCCTCCCGTTTTCCCATTGTAATATATATTTTTTTTCATAATATAAAATAATTTTCCAAATCGACTAATAAATTCCGAAGTTCTGAGGTAACAAAAATAAATAAAAAATACAGGCGCATTGAGAACCGCATCCGTTTTTATGAAGTCGGTTAAAACCTACCAATTTTATGTTGGAAAATACGATCTCTTATGCAACCCAAACTATACTAACGAATCTATTAAAAACAAACATTTTGATGATGATGTATTCAGTAGTTGATGCACAATGATGGAAGTTGGAACATACATACATAGACATAAAAACTTAACACTTCTTTCTGTTTGCCGTAGTCTTAATTAGTCTTCCCACCATCACTTAACATCAGGTGAGATAGTGGTCAAGTACTACCCAATGCATAAAAAAAAACTCTTGTAAAAAGAAATCTGAACAAAACGTTTTGCTTCTTAATTTATTATAGATACTGCCAAGGAATGGAAATCCTTGCCGGTGATGTTTCCCAGTAACTAAAACTATTAACTAAAACTTCTAGGTAAGCGTGCTGCATCGTCGATCGCATCGTCACTTAACATCAAGTGAGATAGTGGTCAAACGATCTAGTATTAAAAAAATAAACTTACTTAATATAATCTGAATTCCTTGCTGTCTCTCCGGGCTCAAACTTTCTTGAGGAGGCGGCGGGGGTGGTAGCTTAGGTTCGGGCAGACTCGGCGGTTCTGGAGCCAAGTCTATCAACGGAGCTGGATCTATGCTGGTCGACCGAGGGGGTGGGACAGGGGGGGATGTCGGGGAGGGAGGGGTCACTGGGGTAGGAGATAGAGGGGTAGGTAGAGGGGCAGGGTCCTGGCTCGGTTCTGCTTTGCCCAGGCTGACCGGGGGTGGAATGTCCTCGTCCTTGATTGGACGGCCGGAGTTAGCCTGCTTCAGCAGATCGTTTAGAGTTTTAAGCCCGCGGCCAAATCTGGGAACGATTGAGATTTTATTAAGCCAGTAATCATTGGCAACTAGTAACGCCTCGCGGTTTCACCCGCGTAGTTCCCGTTCCCGTGAGAATACGGGGATAAAATATATCTTATGTTACTTTCTGATAATGTAGCTTTCCATTGGTGAAAGAATTTTCGGAATCAGTCCAGTAGTTTTTGAGTTAATTGTAACAAACAAACAACAAAAATCAAATCTTTTCCCTTTGTAACATTAGTTTAGATGTTAAATATTTGATGAGTACAACCCGGTCACAATATCTGTGCACCTCGCTGGAATGCGGCGCCTCTCCGCGCACTCCCCTATGCGACAGTACGGTTAGCATCTTCGTTGCCGATACACGTCCCGATAATTTTGATATTTTCGCTTTGTTGTTGTTTTGTTTTTTAATATTTATTGTGAAGTTTAGACTGTTTACTGTTAAGTTTGGACTGGTTTGGTTGTTATTAAAATTGTTGTAGCTGTTAAACTGAAGTCATGGGAAAAACAATACACAGCGAATCAAGAAATTTAATCTTGAAAGCGCTCAAGTTTTTTGAATCGCAGAAAGCAAATAAACAGTACACCATACCTGTAGACCAAGTGGTGAAACGAACCTGTGCTGCAACTGGGATATCAAAGAGGACTCTAATGAACTTTAAAAATGAAGCCAAAGTACAACCACCTACTTCCGAGTTTAATGTTTTTGTAATCAACATTATTGTTTTTTAATAACAAACCCTTCATCAATAATAAATTGATTTGAAAAGGTTAGTAATTTTTTTTACCTCCACATTTCTCGAAAAAACTTTTTTTCACACCGTACCCAGACCGCCGATATGACGTCACGAGGTCAGGTGCACAGATATTGTGACCGGGTTGTAGGTATGTTTTTCTTTTAACTAACGTATTTGATCTCACTGCTGGGCAAAGGTCTCCCCTATTTGTGTTCCACCTATCCTATCCCTATTCCCTACCCAATGCCATTTGTGGCCAGTCTTTGTAGAAAACATGTAAATCATCTCGTCAACGCTTTTTATGCTTTCATCTACGTCGACGACCGTCTTTAGGCACCCATTGCGTGACATAATTGATGAGTATAGACACAGAACATGGAAGTATGGAAACCAGTCACCAGGGAGGAAGGGCCTTTTTACCGGCGGCGTAGACGAAATATTAAATAGACAAGACATCAGCGTATGCAAATGAAATAGCTATAGAGATATAACCCGACTAAAATGATGAACACGTGATACATACACAGCTATAAGATAAAATGAACAACGTAATTTTGTCGGGTCATACACAGCGTGAAAGCCAATGGGCGCCACTAGAGCTGGAGGCGAAAGCTGGCTCAAAACAATAAATTCGCATATGCAGAGAAGGATAAAAAATTGTAGTCCGTCTCGCTCTCTCGTAATAGTGATTGTATAGTTTTATCCTTCCCATATTATTATTGTTATTTTAATGCTAGGTCTATTTAAATATACTCCGTCTACGACCGGCTGTGTCGTTCATCCATAAAGTTGCACATACATGCAAAAGAATACAAACTGCCCACACAAATGGCTTAATAATTTTTTTATCTGTAAAATAATAATAGTTTCCGTGGATACGCACCCTAATAAACTCTGACGTCTATTACTAGAATAGCTTACTAATACTACAGTTGAGAACAGACTATCTCATTCCAAGATAATGGTCAATAACTGCTATTGACAGTAAGCTCTACTGAGAGCAGGTGAGAAAGAGAAGACATTACTACTAACTGTCTGTCTCTCGCTGTTAGCTTTAGCATTCTTCTCCACAACTGTTTAGACAGAAATCCTCAACTGAAGTGGATAGATGATGCTGCCCTGCTCACTGTCAGTAGCAGAAAAGAAGATAGTAGTAATGTTTTCCTCTTCTTACCTCCTAGCTCTACTGCTCTCGCCGTTAGATTTAGCGTTCTTCTCCGCAGCTGTATAGTTAGAGATCCTCGACTGGAGTAGACTGATGATGCTACCCTGTTCACTGGCAGTGGGGGGCGGAGGGGCGGGGCGGGAAGTGCGTGGAGGGGGAGCGGGCTCGTCATCATCTATGCCCAAGTCTTTCAGCTCACTGAGGATGTCTGGATCGTCTTCATCTAAATACAAAAAAGATAATAAGTTTTAGAATATTTCTATTAAGCTGAAAGGATAAGAGAAACAAGTGTTGTACAGGATTAAACATTATTGCAAGTTTCACTGTTTGACTTTCGATATGTTTCGATATATTGACCGCAACATCACTTACCAACAGTGGTCAAATGCTATACTATAACATATAAAAAAAAATTATAAATGGTTTGTTTTAGAGAATAATAGTCATAAGACTACTGTCTACATAATCCTTTACGATTTTTTCTACAGAAAACAGAATCGAACAAAAATGCCATTTCCGATGTTGACACATTCGTTACTTACAATAGAGCCTATTATCTGATAACCTCATGAGTAACTTGAAGTTTGATATAATATTTTTTTCATATCATATAGGCTAGCGTTAGACCACTACCTCACATGTTGGTAAATGATGATTCTGTCGAGGATGGCACGCGAGGCCTAGAATGGGAACTGGCTCTCAAGGATAGCTGCCGGAACACATGTTTGGCGACAGATTTGCAGCCAACTGTAAAACCATGCTAAATGTCTTATGTTCTTCTAACCCCAATTACTTAAAACACTTAGAGAAAGATATCACCAACACTTACCAGAAACTTCTTCGTCTGAGGGTACATCTTTCAAGCTTGCAGCGATCATAGCATCTAAGTTGGCGGCAGGTACAGGGGCTGGTTTCCGAGGTCGCTGTGGCTTGTGGCCTCCACTGATGGCTGCCAGCTCAGCCTCAAAGTCCATGTCATCGTCTGAGAGGTCCATGGACTCGTGATCCCCATCGTCTAGGTCTGGGATGTCGAGGAGACCAAACTAGAAAGCAATATGTTCTCTAGTAACTAATTTATGGAATTGTAAGTTATTGTCAAGCTGCTTGACCGTAAAGAGTCCCAAATAAACAAACTGACTTTTGCATGAATAGTACTGGTATTGATTGATGGTGGTTATTTTTCAGTAAATACATATATTTAGATAAATTTCAGTAAATCAGCAAAGTATTTAATATTCATATTTATAGAACAAGTCAGTTAAGTCACAACATTCTATAATAAACGCTGATATGGCTGCTCATTCTGTTGTCGCATTAACTTGACTAAATTTGACAGCACTAAAAATTGTGCTATCCTTGTCACACTACATCACCATCATACCTATCAAACAAAACAGTGACTCCTAGAATATTAGTACATTCAAATTAGTTTAGTTTAGTCAAAGCAAAAACAGAATCAGCTCCATTATAGAATACGAATAAATCATAACTCAGAAACTCTAATTCAGGACAAATTCCACACAAAAATCCTTCAAACAAAAACGATATAGATTCAAAATAAGAATCACTTTTAAAGTTACATTTGATTGTCTTGGAGATTGATTTAAATTGGGAACGAAAGCAGGGATTGGTTCGTGCATGTGCTGCATTGTCTGTTATGACAGTTGAGTCAAACAAGACAAATGTCCGAGTAATGACGCGCTGGATACAACTTTTACCCCGCCTGCTTGGACACGACTTTTGCTGGGTCATTTTCATAACGCAGTTACTTTTCCTGACTTATGATTTATTCGTAGATTATAGACCTCAAAACTAATTACAGATATTGATATTCTATCTGTTTATGGTTTACTGCACTAGAAATAAACATATGACAAGAGATTCATACAACTAATACCTATTTCGATCTCAAGTTAGGTAAACTAGGGAAACATTTTGTATGTCTCTTACATAGTGACTACTTTAGTCTAGTCTACTATCCACAATACTATGTATAACAGATAACTTCTGAATAAAGTAAGTTTACACAAAGTTGATGTTTGAATCGACTAACCATTCAGCACTTTTGGATTGTTTGGCCAGTATATCAATCATGAGTCAATTGCTAAGCCTGCAAGATTTAATTATTGTTAAGTGATAAGTATGCAGTTAAAGATTGCTAACTGTTGCCCAGTGTTTAACCAACTTCACAAAAAATGAGGAGGTTCTCAATTCGACTGTTTTTTTAAATTTTATTTTATTTTCGTTACCTCAGAACTCCGTCAAATCTTAACAGATTTAAAAAAAACTTTTTTTGTTTGACAGATTACACCTCCCGTTTGGTCCCATTCAAATTTTATTGTGGTCTGACAATTATCTCCGGAGATATGGAGATAAACAATATAAGCAAATTTGTGTAGTTTGATGACATGATTATAGGCATAAGAAGTCGGTTTTTTCGTTATGTATGATCATAAATTATAAAACTTACATTCAAGTGTAAACTTTTTATTCAGTTTTTATTTTCTGTGATAATTGAAACATTTTTTTCTAAAAAACGGTTTGATAAACGTTCATTTGAATAATAACATTTACGAAGCATACACCATCGTTAGATATATGAAAGAGATGGACTGTCCTAGTGTTTACACCCTTATCATCTTTATAAAATATAGTAGTCAAATGATAGCCTATATGATATAAAAGAAATAAAAATAAATAAAAGTCCATTAAATAACTAGGATGTCCAAACTGTATCAGAAACAAACATGAATTGAATATGAACCAGATACAGATAAGTGGACAAAAGCCTATATTCTCCCTGCAATCACTTGCACTTGTCAAGTTTCTGCCTAGATTTTTGGGTGAGGCAGACTTCATCCCTCAGGAATAGGATTATGCGGTAAAGTCACTATATTTACTGACTGAACCAAGTGGAATATTAATAATAATCATAATATTAATTGGCAGAGCACCTGGACGTGTAATCCGGGGGTGCGGGTTCGAGTCCCGTCGGTACGATGAAATTTTGGATTGTGTTTAACAATTTACAATAATAATGATATTAAGCCAATAAGCTGGCTGACAGCGGTTGGAAACAAATAACTGAAGATCGACCTCAATGGTGTGCCATAGGAGAGGCCTATGTCCAGCAGTGGACGAAAATTGGCTGATAATTATGATGATGATGATGAATGCAAGTGAGATTACCCGGAATAGAAACTAAATTATATAACAGGCTCATATTAACATATAACCAAGTAGGTTATTGATGATGTTTACATTCTCAAATTCCTGCAACTTCTATTGTTTATTTATTTATTTCATTGGGACTGGAATATGATAATGTAAACATTTTACTAATCATGTGTGACTTACATGAGTTGCACTACACACATTCATATACAAAACATTGGCATTCATTACACAAAATGCTGGTTTCAAATCAAACGGACCCTGCAAGTACATGTAGTGGTAGGACTTCTGCTAGTCCGCCTGGGATGGTACCACCACTTTTCTGATTAATTTTCAGCTGTGAAATAGGAATGATTTTCAGTTGAAATAGCATGGTGTTCAGTGAAATTACAGGCATGTGAGACTCAACTGTCTCAAGGTAACAGGCGTAGTGCAGAGACATGCAATATTCTGGCAGTTCAGAATTTTGCATTGGGCGAGCGTCATGCCTGTTACCTTTTACCATAAAAAAAAACATAAATGCAATTCTTGAGGAAAATTTGTTTTATAACAACTTGGCTTCTAAATCAACCATTCAATATCTTGATATTTGACGAGATTATTTTTTGTTTAACCTGTAGGTGAACAAAGGTGTGTACATTTGGCACATGGCATCCATTTATTGATTTTTTTGTCTTAACATAGTGCTGGGTATAGTTTTCTTATTTTAATTCGATTTTATTTATATGATGATAATGAGAAAATTCAATCCAATCTAAAATATCTTGAACATAAATAATAAATACATTTTGGGAAAATTCATGGACAAGCACCCTTTGTTTACAAAATGATCATCAGCTGATGGGCTCTAACAACTAGTTAGAACAGTAACAAATTGGCACCATTCTTAGAAGCAACTCCCAGTTTCCATAAATAAACGTAACTTCATCGCAGTTGAAAGACAATAAAGCAGATATATTATCAGAACAAGTAAATAATGAGCGAAGAATGACTCACTTGAGACAAATTTGTTTTTTTACCCGGATTCGGCCTCCGAGACATATCAATAGTCCAGAACTGAAATCACTACTTCAAATTATAACTGGAGAGTTTCGCTTTTTATATTTAAGACTTCCAATATATTTTCACAACAATTTCTCAGCTCTGAGCTCAATAAAAAAACTGCTTTGATATTAAATACTTGAAATAGAATTTGATTTGGTTGGATTTCCTTGCATTGACTTCTTGTCTACGGAATACAGATTACTATATAATATCAATATCATGTATGGTATGGGTATAGTAGTTTTATTATGTATGGCTCCACACGATTAGTGTATTTAGCCAGTGTCAAGTATTGAAATTCTTCAAGTTTTTAGGAATTTAGGTCGTAGAGATGGGTCAAAGTCACATTTCAGGTCAGTTTTCAAGTAAAAGTCTAGTCTAAGTCAAACCTTCAGTAAAGAAGTGGAGTTTACAGAAGATTTTCAGTGGAATTTTGGTGAGAACGCAAATAACATGTTTTTCAACATTGTGCTGTTTCTATACTCTCGCACACAATTACCGGCACTTAATGGTTAATAATCCGCATTTGTTACACATTAACTCACGGAAGAACACAAGTTTTAGGGAAAAAAACAATGAGAGCACTCACTTTTCCACGTTCCCGCCAAAACTCATGAGTAATTGGGTATTACTATACCCATCTACTTCTTCTACTTCTTCTTCTTATGGCCTTTTAACGCTGCTTGGCGTTTTTCTGCCAGTGTCAAAAGTATGGCCAGTGTACAGTATATTTACAATGTACAAACGGAGTAAATACATATGAAAGGAGATATTTTATATTAATCGGGACGAGGAATTTTGGGGATTGTGGCATCATATAGGGAGAAAGATAATTTTGGACAACAGAAAAAAATATGATCTAGAGTTTCTTCATCGAGACCTCATAGACCCTGTGAAATAGTACAATTATACAATTATATGAATTGTACATCTACAGTCCGGCAAGTATAACTTGGCGTGGCTGTGCGCCACTGTGCTTTTACTTTGTACTTTGATAACAGTTTCTCTTAAACCAGTTTTAATTACTTTTGGCATTATTGAACTATTTTAATGTAGCAGATTTATCAACAATAATGTCGCGGTAATCTCTCAATTAATAATATAATTAATTAATCTCTCGGAATTAGTTTGAAAAACCACCACCGCCAAGTTATACTTGGCGGACTGTACATCATGACTTGTAATGTGACAGTTGTGACATTTTTATTTTCATTTTTTTTTCACACTTGCTCCACACGATTAGTTTATTTAGCCAGTGTCAAGTATGAAAATCCTTCAACTAACAACAACAAATAGGTGATACAACCATCCACACATGGAGCCAAATTACGAATAATACAAAAAACATGTTTCACAAAGAACTGTTGTTGATGTCGCTTGTTTCTAGTGTCTCAAATACAAATGGGTGCATCTGATAGAGTTCTAAAAACCTTAAAACCTCAAGGAAAATACAGTTACTGGACCATGTTTGGTCAGTATATTTGCCTATTTGTGTTACGTGTTTGTCTATTTGTGTTCTTTGATGCCCTAAAAAACCGACAGATGTTTATTATTTGCTATGCGTGCCAAATACACGAACAATTTCGCAAATATACCCTCCACACATGGTCACAAATATCAATAAAACACAAACAAACACCCATGTGTGGAGCGGCCCCCGTATTTCGATCATTTCAATCCCTATCAAACTTCGTGACAGGGATGCGGGCACGAGTCCATTCTCCGTGGATAGAAGGACATGATTAGACAATTACATTATTGACGTTTTAATCGATATTCGCTCATAGAGATGTTTAGCATGGAACCTTTTTTGGTGTGATCCCCAAAAATAGAATAATCGACTAAAATTACGTTATTTCAATAAAACATGTTTGACTATATCCTGATCTCAGACTATCCATTAATCTGTCACTGTCTTCGAGCATTTACCAAAGGAGATGTTAACGCAAGGCGTACCCCTCTGCTGGCCATATAGCCATTTTTGGCCATATGAGCGTGCTATTATACGGAACCCGAAAAATCGGTTTCAAAAAAAGATTTTATTAACACTGAAACTTTTAATTAGCAGAATAATACTTATTTAATGACAATGAGTAGATTTAGTAAAAATGAGCGGCGCGACCGAGAGCTGGGATGAGACTGACTGGGAATGGTGGATCGTGGGAGAAGGCAATATTGCCTATTTTGCAACAGTAGTTAAGATAGGTGCAACGTAAGGGAAATAGGATGGGAAAGCCGGGTATAACAGTGCGTAACTACGCTTTATTTTTAATACTGTGTGCGTTTCAAGCTAGTGTGCGGGATCGTTAAGGTGAGTGATTTGTTTGTGTACAATGCGTGTTTATCTCGTCCCCCGTAAGTATCGGCAGAAAAAAATGTTTGCGGATTACAACGTTAACATCTCCATTGGTAAATGCTCGAAGGTCACTGTTAAATAATAAATAGTATATAATAGTAACAACCAAATTATTTCGCATGAAAATTCACAAATTTTTAATGATAGTAAAAAAGTTAAAATCTTAATTTTTCTCGACTTTTTGAAATGATGCACGCGCTCAACGACAGCCAAAAAGCGACATGATGAAATTAGGATAGCTGTTTTTTTATGATGCGCGCACACCGACAGTGCTGAAGTTAGCTGTTAACTGTCTCTCAAAATAATTATCATTCATTTTACAAACAACCATTTGTGGTATACGGGATGGAATCTTTAGCAATTTTTGTTACGCTAAAGAAGTATAACTTCTTACCTGCGTACATACTCATATAGAGTCTGTGCAAAAAGAGAACCGTCGTGGCGTTACGATGAACCAACATTCAAAGGTAAGGAAGGAAGTTACATAGTACATACCGACCTAGTAGCACACGATAATTTTAAGAGTACCTACCAAGTATCAAACATTTTTAGTCGTATTAGTAATGACAGCAGTGTTATCGATGCGTAGATGGATAATTAAAAAGATCTGACATTAAAATAACGATAATAATATGAGAAGGATAAAACTATACAATTACTAGTATGAGTGAGCGAGACGGACAACATTTTTTTTTATCCTTCTCGCGTATGCAATATTAATGTTTGCCACCAGCTCTGCCCCCAGCTCTAGCGGCACCTATTGGCTTTCACCCGGTGTCATATATAACCCGACCAAATTACGTTGTTAATTATATCTCATAGCTGGCATATGTATCACGTGTTCATCATTTTAGACGGGTTATATCTCTATAGCTATTTCATCGTATACGCCAAATTCTTCTCCATTTAATTTTCACTCCACGTATCGATGCAACAAAAACAGTAAACTAAAACGACCGACGACCGATGCGACATCAATTTCTAAGACGGTTTTCTTTTTGCACAGACTAGTCATCTGTGTAATCGACGACAAATATCGAGTGAATTCAGTAGAAGTTACTAATTTATGTATATTTATTATCTGTAGTGAACAAAGTCAAATTAATTGCCAATCTTAAAAAAAATCCTCAAACGTACGTAGATTATAGATAATGTAAGAAAAGCTTAAGTATTAATTGATTAACGTTTGTTGAAGTGTTTTTTTGTATGACTGACTGAAGGTAATGGTATCATTAATAAATACGTTTCTGATGTTTTAGAGATTGTCTTGCTGAAAAGTGTTGTAATAGAAAACAGCGGTATGGTATGAATAAAACATTTCCCTAAATCTGTTGGAGAATTATTTTTTTTATATTAGAACACCAACTTCATCGCGAGTGACGTATGAACGGCAGAAGAAACGAAAACGAAAAAAAAGCCTTTCTGTGCCGTTGTTATCTTCTAAAATTCCTGAAGAATGGATACAAACGGCCAGACTAATGGGCTCAAATCTAAAAAGAAGGATAAAGACGACCCAAAGGACAACCTATGGTAAAACTTCACTGTTAATTTTACGGCTTGCATGCACTCCCCCATATAGGGGGATCCTATGTGTCACACCTACGATTGACAGAGCCTCGCACCTGAGAAATATGTGACCTAGCTGCTACGTCTCGCCTTTGTATGTTAAACAGTGCTAAAACGTATTCACATCGTGACAAGTTCTGCAGACTGCACTTTCTCATGTCACGGCACAACCTCGCTACTCGCTAGTTGACGCAGAGATGATGACATGGTTGATGTTTTTCAGGTCTGCTATCCTAGAAGAAGTACAGAATCAAGGCAACACAAAACTACCTTCAAACAAAAATGTACTAGTTCTGGGTGACAACGAAACTGGAAAGACAACTTTAGTAGCTAAATTACAAGGAGTTGAAGACCCCAAGAAGGGGTCGGCGCTCGAATATGCATATATAGATATTAGTGATGAATACCGAGATGGTGAGTACAAACCACTGTATATCACAATATCACCAATAATTTAAATCTCTAAGTCTGATTGTTTATTTATTTAGTTCCTTCATCCCAACCCAACATCTCAACTGTTTTTGATGAGATTTTGTACATATTAATTAGCCTATTATGTGTCTAATATTAAACACTTATCAGTCACTATCACATCACTAGTCTGTCCAGAATAATTTGGTGGCAGCAGATCATAAAATAATCAAAATTTATATAAATACCCCAAATATTCGCCCGTTGGTTTTGTTGGCAAGGATAGAGGGCTTTGACTGCTTAATGAAAGGTTGCCAGCTCAAATCTCAGCTCGGGTGTTCCTCCACTGGAGGTATGAGTATATTACATTGATGCATTACATTGATTGATTGATTCTACCTGACTTGCTATCAAAAAGTAGCTTACTATCACCAAGGAGAAAATCTACTGCCATAAATTTACGGTGTTCCGGCAGCACTCAGTCCTTGAGAGTCAGATTATTCTAGACCTAGTGTGTGCACCATCCTCAACCACATTATCGCTCATCACCAGAGATCAAATGCCAGCTTAAAAAAAAAAATATTAGTATTAAAAGGCAAAGGTATGTTTTACTACTCGAAAGGCTAGGCTATAAGAGGTAATAGCATATTGAGTTTGGCAACAGTATGCAAGATGTCAACTGTGGATAAATGTATTTAAAAAGTTTTTGCTCAGAGTGTAGTCTGCTTTGCCCAGAAGATGGCTCTCTTCATTGGAGACGAACAATTATACCCATAGGAAAGACTACTAAGAATCTCATAGTAGACTGACCTACATTGTTTACAGTAATTGATAAACTTATCAAATAATTGATCAACAGATTTCAATCATTTCTACCTGCCATCCATTGTATGTTAAGGTACGAGCTATGCCCCGTGGCTTAAAATTTATTCGCCCATTTTAAAAAGTATCCTATAGCCCAATCCATAATACTGGCTATCCCTGTACAAAATTTCAACCAAATCAGTCGAGCCATTTGCCGTGAAGAGGTCCCAAACAATCAAATATACAAACTGACTTTTGTGTTTATAACATAGGTGTTGATTGTACTAAAACCGTTTCAGGTCTTATGGTACTTATAGTACAGTAGAACTCCAATTATCCGAATTAATGGGGACCGGGACCCATTCGGATTATCAAATATTCGGATAATAGGATTTAAAAAAAAAAAATTGCCATTGGAGAGAATAAAAGCTACGTTTTGATATTGCACTATTTTTTTATTGAATTAAATGAAAGAAACATGAAATTTTCACATTACAGTTAAGACAAGTCAAGTCAAGACTTGACGCGCAAACACTGGCTTAATATAATAATAATAGCGCACTTAGACATTTTTTGGACAATTTTTTGTGATTCGGATAATCGGCGATTCGGATAGTCGGAGTTCGGATAATTGGAGTTCTACTGTAGTTGTTCTGTTTGTGAGCTTCCCTACAATGGGACAAGATAGGATTTACAATCATTGTGATGCTCAAGCAACTAGGCTTGCTTATCAACCTTTGTTAGATAGATAGATAGATAACTCTTTATTGTTACACCTTCTTAAAACGAACTTACATAGTAAACTTAAGAATAATGTGTTACAATGGGCGGTCTTATCGCTAATAGCGATCTCTTCCAGACAACCTTAGGATGGAGAGGATAGAACATGTGACTAATGACGGGTGTATCTCGCAACTCTAAACACTAATCACTTACATATATACCTATAAATAAACTTAACATCTTATATAAATACCTAGTGACTCAAATATTAAGCGTAAATTAATCTTATGCAGCTAGAACAGTATAATACTAAATAATAACCTTGAATAAGAATAAATAAATAAATATAACAGGGGACTCCAGTTACGACAGATAAAATTGCTTTAAATGATCCTTAAATATATTAATGGATTGAGATGCTCTAATGTCCTCAGGTTCTTCAGGTCTTTGTTGCATGTGGATTGAACATAATTTATTTACCATCTTTTTCTTCTGGCCTTAGTACATATACAATACAGTACAAAAATGTACCATGTACACTAATCTGGTACTCCACCAAAAGGGGAATCAGCAGAGCAAGTTATGAGATAAAATTTACTAATAGGCTATGTGTTTAAATGTAAAAAGGTTAAAAGGAGGGCACAGTGGTGTAATCGGGAGAACAGTTGGCTTTGATGCCGTGGTACTGAGTTCAAACCTCCGTGCACCAATTGTACCAATCACCAATTTTTCTATCGTATGTATGTGCGCTTCTCACAGTGGCCCTCCGGTGAAGGAAAACATCGTTTAGAAACAACCCCCCCCCCCGCACGGTGGTAGGTACTATCTAGTGTCCGCCTGGCCAGCTACCACCCTCAAGTAAGAAAATCTGTCGCCAAACATCTAATGTGTTCCGGCAGCCATCCTAGAGAGCCAGTTCCTATTCTAGGCCTAGCGTGCTTACCATCTTCGACCGCATCATCACATACCAACAGGTGAGATAGTGGTCAAACGCTAGCCTATAAAAATATTTAAAAAAAAGAAAAGGTTTTTAAAGTATGAAAGAGTCAGTGCACTAACTATGAGCCAAAGATGGGTACAGAAGTGGTGGTACGCAAAGGAGCAATCTGTTCATTTCTAGGTTACAATGGGACTTAAAGATTAATGAGATTTTGTACAATAAATTAGAACAAACAAAAACATGATGGGACTAGTGGTACAGACTCTTACTCATTAACATCTAATATCAACAAACAAGCTTATGGACCATCTGCTAAATTTTTATTTGCTGCATTATATACATAAAATAAAAAAGAAAGAAATATAATATACATAAAGAAACATACTCAAACGCCTCAATAATTGCAGACCACACTCGACTCAGTGTATGGGTCCTGGACGGGGATCCAGGTCACACAAACCTGCTCAAGTTTGCCCTCAGCGAAGAGACATTCCCTCACACACTGGTCCTGCTCACCGTGGCCTTGACTACGCCGTGGGGGCTACTGGACCAGCTGCAGAGCTGGGCAGCCGTGCTCGGTGACCATATAGACAAATTGGATCTTTCACCTGGTGAGTACTTTACGTAGAAATGTCATATAAAGATGGTGCACTACCAGCTTGAAAGACACCAACCTTGAATGGAGTTTGTGTGTTGTGTTTGTGTGTTTGAAGTTTGTGATGTAAATATCAATTACAACCTTAGTCTAGTTCTGGTTAAGCGTGCTACGTCATTGTCCGCATCATCACTTAACATCAGGTGAGATAGTGGTCAAGCGCTTACCTATACAGTTTAAAAAAAAACTATCTAAGTATTGTAGACTGAGAATGCTCAGCTCTAAAAATATATCAGCATAGGGTTGCCATCCGTCCGGGTTTCCCCTGATTTGTCCTAGTTTAGAGGGCATCCAGGGAGCGTCCAAACGGGGCTTCATTTGTAGTCCGGGTTTAAAAATTTAAAGTCTTGGGCCGCCCGCGACACACGCACTGTGCTGTGATTTATGACATTTTGAATTGTTTTTAACCGACTTCCAAAATGGAGGAGGTTCTATGTTCGTCTATATGTAATTTTTATTACATTGACTATGTTTAAAAAAATCCTGTTGACATGTCCGGATTCTGGGCTCTAAAATACAGGGTTCTCGCGCGTCTTGTCCTGGTTGCCAAATTTTGGAGATGGCAACCCTATATCAGCACAATATGAAGTTAAATATTAGTTACAAAAAACACTCCAGTTTTCGAAAAAATAAATAGTAAGGTGCTGTATAATAAAAGCTTATATTTTTCTAATTTTCTGGGACTATTGAGCTATGTATGTAGTATTTTACAAATATGACATTTTAATTTACACTACAAAACTCAAGCACGCTCTTAAGTATCATATATGTATAATATTCTCTTACGGTCAAAATCGGACAAAATACATAGCTTATATTAAGGTATGTGTTATATGTATTTGTTAACCCTAGACTCGAGAAACCATAATCATAATCATTTATTCATATAACAAAATACACGTCATTTACAAAAATAATAAAAATCCGAAATTAAATAATAATATTAATAAATTGAATTAAAATTCATAAAAAAATAAAAATAACCTTAAATAATGTCTAGACCACTATCCTGTATAATTACAATAAGTACCTACATATGTATAATTGTATACTTCCCAAACAAATGCGCTAATATTAAATTTAAATTAACAAGATAGATGAAACACTATAAAAATTCATCTTTCATTAGCACAGGCGGTAATTTGATGAGTCATCCTGCATCCTTATTAGATGCACTTGTTGCATATAGTGACTTATTGAGACTACCTCTGACCATGGCTTGATGACATAAAATCTACAGTTTTTATGTCGTAAAACGTCTAATACTTAGATAGAAGAAGATAGCTTAATAATTTACATACATACATAAAATCACGCCTTTTTCCCGTTGGGGTAGGTAGAGACTACTTCTTTCCACATGCTACGATCCTGACATAACTATTTCGCTTCTTCCACTTTCATGAGCGCCTTCATGCTCATGCTCGCCGGTTATAGGTTCTTTTGATTTGGACTTTCTTTAAAACGTCACCGATCTGTACCCTTAATACGAGTTTTCATCGTAAACGCTTTTGACAGATCTCGCATAGTTTTCGCCTTATTCTGGCTCCTTGATTGGTCTAAATTTAGTAAAATGTGAAAACCTCTAGAGGCGTTGTACTGTTTTTCATACAAAATTTGTTCGATATACGATATCGAGTTTGGTATGAAAACTCGTACTAAGGGTCGTGATACGTTCGCCTAGGCGTGGAAGTCTCTACATTGATAGCGATGAATTTCGAGCGATAATCGTCGATAAGAAAAGAGATGCAGATAACAACTGTCTAGCTGCGTCTCCTTCTACTAGACGTTTGCGATGACAGGACGCATCGATATCAATGTAGAGACTTCCACCCTAGGTCTACTTATTTTAAGATAATATTAAGTTGGGGGTTACAAGTTGGCACGATTTTATGTTCGCTGTAAACCTCGCCACCTTAATAATTAAACAGGTACATATTGTAACCATATTGTAACACTCAAAACGCAATCTAGTACTTTGAAAGCTCGTTGGTGTAAGTAAAGGATGGCTTGACTCCCAAGTTCGTCGTGTGTTCGTCCAGAGGTAGTGGGATCATTAAATCGATGTTCCGCCTGACTTGCTACCAAAAAGTAGCTTACCACCATCAAGGAGAAAATCTGCCGCCATAACCTTAGGGTGTTGCGGCGGCACACAGCTCTTGAGAGTCAGAGTATTCTAGATATACCAGTCAGTGTTCTAGGCCTACCGTGTTTACCATCTTCAACCACATCACCACTTACCACTAGGTGAGACGGTGGTCGAACACCAGCCTCTAATATAATAAGAAAATATTACGACTTAAACTCGCTTCACTGGCCCGCGAAGTATTCACCGACTTCAACCAACTTCACAAAAAGGGAGGCTTTTTGTGAAGTCAATTAAAATTGGCATAAGTTAATTTAAATGGACTATGGGTGGTCTTATCGCTAAGAGCAATCTCTTCCAAACAACCTTTGTATGTGACATTTATGATAAGCATGGACGGTGACATGAAAGATTTATCAAATACATAAACTTACTATGTTGTAAATGTGGACAAATGAAATAATTCTAATTAATATTACTCAAGTGACTGGGAGTACTTTTTCACTTGAGCCTTGAAACAGTACAATGATTGAGCACGTCTTCTTATATTCACTGGTAGATCGTTCTAGTCTAGAGGCGTACAGCTCGCACAGTGATGTGCTTCATAAAAGTTAACATTGGCTGGGGTGCTGAGAACCAAGTTTTCTGACAATTCAAAAGAAAGGGTGGAAGAGCGCAACAGCAGCCCTATGCTTGAATTTGACAGTTGATTATTGAATGAACTAAATGACGGGGACGTAGTCAGGCTGTATAGCTCCATCTCCGTCATTTCGTTCATTTTAATTCCTATCAAATTCGAGCATAAGCCCTCTAGAAACGATCCTTTTTATATAAGGGAGTAGAGGGATTGAACAAGATGGTATGTAAAAGGGAAAGAACATGAGCATTCTGGCGAAGGTGGATAGGCAGCCATTTGAGTTTTGAGCGGAACACATGGAACATGGTCGAATTTCCGGAAAAAAAAATTAAACGAAATCAAAAATTTTGCAGCCGCACAAGCTTATTTAAGCTTAGTTAATCTTACCTAAGGTCTAAATAGCGTTAATAATAGTGTTAATAAGTTTTAAAGAGCACAAAAATAAAATCAGTTAAGTATTACAAAATCTTGTTATACGGTGTCATACTTCTCCGTCCCAACTCAAAGGTCGCAAACTTGTCTCAAGAATCCACCTAAACTTTATTTTCCATCGTGAGTCAGACATTACGTCACTAATACACGTAATATTTAATCAATGCGTGTTGTGAATCTATATTGTGTAATACAAGTGGTTTATCTTGTCGCCTGAGGCAATATTGGACACTCTGAGCTTTTTTTAATAATATCATTTATATGTCGGTCATTGATAAAACTGTCTGATTTCGTGTCTGATACTGTTGGTTGATAAACAGATTTGCCGGATTAATACTAGCGATCCGCCCCGGCTTTGCACGGGAAGAGCATATATGCCTACGTATTTTGCATCAGTTTGTTGCGTCGAGTATGAATTGCATCTTCAACTATCATCGTCATATTTCAGCTAATTCACACAAAACCTTAACGAATTATACACCTAAACCTACCTCGTGAATCACTCTTTCTATTGGTGAAAACTGCATGAAAATCCGTTTAGTAGTTTGTGAGTTTAACGCGAACAGACAGACAGATAGATAGATGGGCACGGCGGGGGACTTTGTTTTATAATATGTTGTGATATTGGTAATATTTAATTTGGTATTTGCGTCAAAGCCTTTGGGAGTTTGTATGTGACAATGATTGGTCAACCTGTTAAGTTGCAAAGAAGTAGGTGTTGTAAATAGTAGATTATTGATTTGATAGTAAGCTTTATAGAACTTGACTTCTCATGTGATGTTCAGTGACATACGGCCTAAGATGGTATCATTTACATCACGAAACTAAAGACGGCAGACAAGGTTAATTCATAATCATCATCATTATCAGCCAATTTCCGTCCACTGCTGGACATAGGCCTCTCCTATGGCAGAGTTGATTGACTTTAATTAAAAAATAATTCAATGAAAGCAGTAGAAGTGTGACGGTTTTGAGCCTAGCTTTTAAGGACTTAGAAACTTTGCTTCTAAAACAAAAATAAGTTTAATAAATTTCAATGCAGTTCAAATTTGATAAATATACCGCGACAAATTATAATGAAATTTAGTAACAGTTTATTCTCGACAAATAGACAGGTGTTTTAAGACACATGTGATGTATGAGTTGTCAATACAAACGTAATAGGTAAATACCTAAATAATTTCATATTGGCGTATATTTTCCCCATATTGTGACGTCAATCGTAAATAGACAGTATTTTCCGGTAGCTTCTTTCACAATTTTATCTCCCAAAAACTAACCTTAAATAAAAATAATAGTGAATTGCTTTTCACACATCTCACCAGCTTTCATTGCACGTTTTATTCTTATTTGTCAGTTCTACATTCTCTTCTATTTTGGGTCTATCTGCAGTCATTTCTGTTCCACTCCTTTTACATACATATCTTCCTCCTTGCCTTTATAGTCACGTTTTCTTCACTTATTATAATACCTATTTTGTGTGTTCTGTACTAAAAACGATAATATTCATAAGAGCTTTTGTCCAGGAACATTCGTAAGTTATCCGTTATCATCATCATTAACAGCCAGTATTCGTCCACAGATACAATACAATACAAAACTCTTTATTGATTAACATATATTTACAAATTGTACGACTTATCTTGTATACAGAAATAGTAAGGCAATACAATCGGCGGTCTTATCGCATAGAGCAATTTCTTACAGACAACATTGGCAAGGAAAAAGAAGAATATAAACAGAAACTTGTCGGTAGCGTACAATAGATCCTAAATGATCAGAGAGAAGATAATTTGAGTTATATTATAAACATACAAAATATAAATACTAGAATACTATTTTACATTTTACAGTTGTACTTTGTACTTAGGCTTTCCTATGGAACTATCCGTTATAGCCGAATCACATTTTCATCATCAGCCCATGGGTACTAGTATCCTGGTAGTCATAGGTTACGCCACTGAGCATGATCTTCGGCCAATCTCATCCTCCTCTTACTGGCTAGTAACCTTGCGAATATCATAGCTCCATCTAGTCTGAGGGCGTCCTACACTACGTTTACCAATATGCGGTCTCCACTCGCGGTTGTCGTTTCTTCGACTAAATTGGCCGGCTCATTGTCAGTTTAGTTCAGTTTAGTTTGATGTGCTGTTGAACATAATATTGCGGAAATATAATGTTTTCATTTATAATTTTTGATATTCCGGGACACACAATAGTTTGCCTTAAGTTGCATTTGTTGTTTATAAGTTAACTAGCTGCACTCCGCGGCTTTGCCCGCATTTAATCCTGGTAATAAAAACTTTCATCTGAGACACTATTTATTGCTAAAAACTGCATTAAAATCCGTTGCGTAGTTTAAAAGATCTAAGCGTACAGACAGCGGGAGCGACTTCGTTTTATACTATGTGAAGATTATTAAGTTGAAGCTGCAAAACTTGAAGCTAACATGAAAACCATAACATAACTTTATGAGAAGTCAGAACGTGTCTAAAAAAGCACGACTGGCTGTACATAAGGGAGTGTTGGTTCCCACACTCATGTATGGTAGTGAATGCTGGGTATGGCAGAAGAAGCATGAAAGTAAAATTAATGCTGTAGAAATGAGAAATTTTGAGAAGTATGATTGGAGTGACTCTAATGCAGTGATTCCCAAAGTGGTCCAGGTGGACCCCCAGGGGTCCACGGGAGACTCGTCAGGGGTCTACGGTGGCGTGAAAAAAAAATGGGGGTTCACAAGTTATGAATGGGGGTCCACGAAAATGTATCTAGTTTTGATAGTGAAGAACAAAAATATTGTTTTATTAAACCAGTTTTCGGAATAAGGTAGAAATGTAGCAGCAGGGGGTCCACCATAACCAGCAAAATGTTGAAAGTGGTCCACGAGAAAAAAAGTTTGGGAACCTCTGCTCTAATGGATAAGGTGGAGAACAGCATGATAAGGGAATGTTGTGGTGGGGTAGAAGATGTAGTGACAAAGATAGAGAAAGGAATGCTTAGATGGATAAGAGAGGATGGATGAAGAAAGACTGACGAAACAGATTTATGAGACGAGTGTGAATGGTGCAGCCGGTAGAGGCCGACCTAGGCGAACGTATCACGACCAGATCGGAGACGTTTTAAAGAAAGGCCAAGTCAAAAGTACTTATAACCGGCGAGCATGTATGCAAGTAAGGCGCTCATGCAAGTGGAAGAAGCGAAAGTGATATGTCAGGATCGTAGCATGTGGAAAGAAGTAGTCTCAGCCTACCCCAACGGGGAAAAGGCGTGATTGTATGTAAGTAAAATGAAAACCTAATAAAATAAATTAAATCCGAATATATACAACATGTATTGCACCAATAATAATAATTGTAATTCATCCGCAGCGTGAGAAAACTAGGAAACAGCTTGTTGCTTTCTTTGGTTTCACTAAAACTATTCTCTATTGTGTAAACTGAGATGGATGTTATTCCAACTCATTATTAATTAAATGTTGTTTGTACTCGTATTACCCATGGCACAGAGTAAATAATATTGCAAGTACCATGACAAGGTTTTCTACGACGTTTCGGAATTTTGTTCACAAATAAGTTATTTTAAGTATAAGCCAACCTTTATTTTCATTACTGTTTGTGTAAAATCCATAGTATAAAGAAACAGGATATCTCAATAGCTGCCGACGACTAGGCTTGTCCCCGCTAGGCGATGGCAACGTGACGTGCATGATTCTCAGTGAGACATGTAAATGTGCGGAATACCGTTCTTTCATTAAGTGCGCACCTTTACACTAGGTCACAAAACATTCGTGTACTTTGTTTTGGTAATTGATTAAAGCAGGAGGTTGTTTTGTCAAATAACAGAAAATCAGATATAAAAAGTGTTTTTCTTAATATTAATTATTATTAATTAATCATCATCGATCGCATCATCACTTAACATCAGGTGAGATAGTGATCAAGTGCTACCCAGTTCGGTGTGAAAAAAAATAAACTGGCAAGTGCAAGTCGGACTCGCACTCGTAGGGTTCCGTAACACAGTAGAGTATTCTATAACTATGATTTTTCGCAACTACAAAAATAACTTTGTTTTTCATAGTGTTTGAATGAAAAATAAAGTTATCTTTGCGTTCGGTATATTTCAAAAACTGCTAACTGTATCTCGTTCAAACCAATTTTCATTGTTAGTTTTTATTGAGATCTACAGTATTTATTTTTTCTAGATTTTTCACTCCCTTACTTTATAAGTTAAAGGGGAGGGGGCCCCCCCCCCCTCCCTTAAAGGGGAGGGGGGGGGGGCACACATTTTAGCACTTTAGACGCGCCTATCCTTAAACCCCCAAAAAAAGGGATGCCCAGATATTTTTTACTTTATATAAAAATCGGAAAGCGGTTCACAGAATACATCCACCTACTAAGTTTCAATTCTGTAGTCCTAATAATTTCGGAATAAAATGGCTGTGACATACGGACGGACAGACAGACAGACATGGCGAATCTATAAGGGTTCCGTTTTTTGCCATTCGGCTACGGAACCATAAAAAATTAATATTTTTTCAAACAATACATAACATACTGTAAGGCGCAAGACAGATAGAAGAGGCGAAACAAAAGGCGAGGACGGGGCGTAGACGCATCTTAGTCCTATCTATGTCTTAGTCTTATGCCCGTTTGCACAAAACTTAAGAATCGCCTATGGTTTCAAAATGTCCGGGAATCAAAATCTCAAAATATATCTTGCAGATATAATTAAGTACATAAGTATAAGTACATATGGATTAAATTATTATTTTTTAAATTATGTTCAAAAGTTATTAAAAAATATTGATTTTGGTTGAAGAGAGTTATATAGTGGTTGAGGAATATTTAATGTTATAAAAAATTATTCAATTTTTTATTATATTTATCAAATAAATAATTTTAAAATTTATTTATTTAGATTTATTTTATGAATTATAATTTTTTTATTTCTATTATTAATTTATTTAAATAGCTTATAATTAGAGCATAATATTGAAGATATTAAGGAGATATATAATATCTTTAAATATTTATAAAATTGATTGGCTAATTGATCCTATATTTATCTATATTTTAGGGTTTTGGTAGCCGGATTTGTTTATTTTGTGATATGTATTTTGACTAGATAAGTAAGGCGATTTTTAAGTTTAGTTCAAACGGGCATTAATCTAATGTCTTAGTATTAGGGCTCCTGAGAGCCATGCAGTGAAAATCTAAAAGCTCTTTCTGGTGAACGATAGACTGCGAAAAAGCTTTGTTCATTATACAAGTTATAGCAATCGGAAAAAAAAATATTTCAAATGGTTCCGAGTTCCAGTTCCGGTTCTAGAGCGGTAAAATTTACATTTTGTACCGACTTAGAAAAGTAGGGGATTCTCGATTTGACTGTATACTTTTTTAAATGTACTCTGTATTACCTAAGAACTCCGCCATTTATAAACCGATTTGGATTTTTTTAGTTTGATATGGTATTCTTCCCGTTTGGTCCCATTGCAATTTCATTGAGATCTGTGGAGTAATATCTCCAGAGATATGGAGTTAAACACCTACCTTTCAGTACTAAGCTTAGTATGACTAGCCCGGCATTTGAAGTCAGTTTTATTCCTTTTGTAAATTTCCTTCTGAAAATTGCGTTCTGCCTTATAAATGTCACGATAATAATAGCTCTTTTTAACCAACTTCACGAAAGAGAAGGAGGTTTTTAATTCGACGGTATTTTTTTTAATGTTTGTTACCTGAGAACTGTCAAATCTTAACCTTTTGATTTGAAAAAATCTTTTGTTTGAGATATTATGCTTCCCGTTTGGTCCCATTAAAATTTTATCGAGATCTGGTGATTATAATCTCCGGAGATATGGAGTTAACATCTCATACTCAATTGTATACCTTTATGACATGATACTGGCTACTGGCTACTTTGACTATCGCGGCATGTGAAGTCGGTATTTTCGTTTTGTACGATCATAAATTTTTAATTAAAAGTGGCATAATTGCACTCCAACCAGCCAGTATCGCTCAGCTTGCTTTCGACGGCGGCATGACCAAGTTTTTGGTAACGTACTATGAATTCGATATGCGCTAAAAAAGTGAACAGTTGCTCTGGACAGATGCGTATAATTTATACGGCTTCTCTGGCACGCGATCCTCGCAAATGAAGTTATTTTACATCTTTTGCCCCTCGCTATATGTATTTTTAAACTACTTAATAGTAATATATTCGCAATTGGTGTTAATACTTATAGCTGTGTTGTATGAACCGTGTTTAAAAAGCCTGTGAGTTTTTCCATATTAACGTCAAGATTCGTGGGCCATCGACATTAAAGATTTGAGTTGAATTCACAGAATAATGAATAGTACAACTATGGCTTAGGTCAAATTTGTGTGTCATTCAGCCCCGGATCTACGATTTTTTCCAACCGGGGCAGAAACTTGGCCCCTCTCTGCAGCGTTTGAGATAAATTACTAAAAAAAACTTATAAATATGTAATGGTTAGTATTTGTTGTGAATGGGACAATAAGAATCCGTTGATAAGTCCACCACTGAAGCAAGTTTTTAGGGTTCCGAACCCAAAGGGTACCAACGGAACCCTATTACTGAGACTCCGCTGTCCGTCTGTCTGTCTGTCTGTCTGTCTGTCTGTCTGTCTGTCTGTCTGTCTGTCCGTCTGTCACCAGGCTGTATCTCATGAACCGTGATAGTTAGACGGTTGAAATTTTCACTGATGATGTATTTCTGTTGCCGCTATAACAACAAATACTAAGAACAGAACAAAGTCAAAAATTAAAGAAAAGTTTAAAAAAAGTTTTTTACGATAGCGCAGCGCCACCTATCTAGCATCAATGATGGCGCTATCGTCTTTACCTTAATCTGAATCTCCGAAGCGGCTCCAACGATTAAATAAAATGTAGTATACCTACAGGGGATTTCGGGGGCGATAAATCGGTCTAGCTAGGAGTCATTTTCAGAAAATGTTGTTTCATTCTTGTTTTCAATAATCAACTTTATTGATAATCAACTTAAAATATGACTCTTCCCGGCATCTATTGGCGAGTAGAAGTACTGTTTTAGTAAAGCAGTTAGTTGCTCTCAATTAAAAAAAATATTATTATTATTCGTCAATAGATGTCGGGAAGAGTCATATTTGTCTGTTTAAGTGGCAAAAAATACCGAGCAAAGCTCGGTCAACCAGATATTTAATAATATTAATTACTATAATTGGTATGGCGCCAACAGTCTTCAATAAAATTCCTAAATCTTTAAAGGACATGGACAATATTATGTTTAAAAATAGGCTAAAACAATTTTTAATTCAGAAATGTTATTATGGTATTGACGAATTTTTAAGTGACAAATTATAATCATTATTAATATTTTCATGACATTGTGCTGTATCCTTTTAATTTTATAATTCAATTTAGTTTATAAGAATGACCAGTGTAATATGTATTTAAATTTGGATTATATGTAGTGAGTAAAGCAGCGCCATCTGCAATGTTTGCACGCCTGTCAAGGCAAAACATGACGATCGTTTGAATATTTTGTCACAACTTTTTGTTATACGCATGTTTTACGCAAATAAAATATCTTTATCTTTATCTTATCTTTATTACTACTATTACTATTACTACTATATAATACTATTCTAACTTTGTGTTAACGGTTACTTAGTTGGTGTTAGAAGTTCGTTAGAAATTCGATAGATGGCGTTCGGAACCCTCCGTGTGCGGGACCAAAGTCTGACTCGCACTTGGCCAGTTTTATTTTATTTTGACTTATTATGATTTAGGTGCCCCCAGAAACTGCCACACCGGTTAACGAAACGAGCTGATTGCATCGTCTCTTAAAATTAGGTGATATAGAGGTCAAATCTTTACCTATCTACTATGAAAAAAAAAAGCAACACGCTACTTTAATAGCAAGCAATGAAATCTGCCATAAAATGCACGTGCATTAATTTTAAATTAAAATAAATTTGCGACTTTGTATTACTTCAATTACTTGAGAGCCATTTACCCTTGATCCAACCACGACCTGTAATTTTACTGGCCAATAGAAACACAACTGACAAGAGACAGAGCAATCTACTAAGAATCAACACAAATATTATAATTGCGAAAATCATTTTGTTTGTTCCTTCTTCGCGGTAAAACTACTACTGATTCGGCTTCAATTGCACAGGTATAGCTACGAGGGTCATTCAATGAATACTTAGCCTACAAAAAGTAAACGAAAATTTTGGAAAAGTGGCAATTTATTTTTCAACATAGTCTCCTTTTAGTTCGATACACTTAGCCCAGCGATGCTCCAACTTTTTTAACCCGTCCGAAAAATAGTTTTTGTCAAACTCTGCAAAATAGGCCTCCGTGGCGGTGATGACCTCCTTATTTGATCCATATCTATTCCCGGCGAGAGATTTTTTCAGATTCGGAAACAGAAAGAAGTCACAAGGGGCCAAATCTGGAGAATACGGTGGATGGGGCAGCAATTCGTAGCGTAATTCGACCAATTTGGCCATGGCAACGGCAGACGTGTGAACCCGTGCGTTGTCGTGGTGAAACAGCACTTTTTTCTTAGTCAGATGGGGTCGTTTTTTCTTTAATTCGGCGTCGAATCGGCCCATTAAATCAGCATAGTAAAGCCCTGTAATTGTTTTACCCTTCTCGAGGTAATCGATGTAGATCACACCTTGTGAATCCCAGAAAACGGTGGCCATAACTTTTCCGGACGATTTTACAGTTTTCGCCTTCTTTGGAGCACGTTCCCCGGTCTGGATCGATTGTTTTGATTGCTCCTTGGTCTCTGGTGTGTACCAGTGGATCCAGGTTTCATCGACGGTCACAAAACGACGCAAAAACTCCGCTGGATTCCGCTTAAACAGCGCCAAACACGTCTCCGATGTGGTCTCACGGTTGCACTTGTTTTCCGGTGTGAGTAAACGCGGCACCCATCGCGCCGACAGCTTTCTCATGCCGAGTTCCAGTGAAGAATATTATGCACTATTCCTTCTGAAATGCCTACAGTCTCAGCTAGCTCCCGAACCTTCAATCGGCGATCTGCCAATACGAGATCATGGATTTTTTTAATTTTTTCCTCCCTAGCAGCTGTTTTCGGTGCACCTGGACGTGGTTCATCCAAAACCGACGTACGGCCACGTGCAAACTCGTTGAACCAATTCTTGACGGTGGCCATCGATGGAGAAGAGTCACCGTACACAGCATCCAAGCGCTCTTTGATTTCGATGCGCGTTTTCCCTTCCAAAAAAAGGAATCGAATCACCGAACGATATTGCTCTTTTTCCATTTTTGTAAAACCGATCGATACGTTCGCTTCCATAAGTTGTCAAAATAAAACAAATGAAGGGATTGGAATGAAAATTTGAAAAAAGAATAAAAAAATAATGTGCTACACTGTGGTAAAACTCTTTTGAAACTACAGCGCCCTCTGGCGATGAGGCTAGGTACTTATTGAATGCACCTCGAACGTGAGTAAGTCCCTCATAAATGGTGGCTTCGTGTAGGAAAACGAAGACAAACCAATACGGTCATCGAAAAGTACGCAGATAGGACATGGCCAAGAGTAGTTCAGAACAGGGATGAGTTGCGTAAGAGCAAGAAGGCTTGTGCCCTGCAGCGGACGGAAATGAGCTGCAAATTATGATGATGATATCAACTTTAGTAGAATAGGATAACTTTTAACTAATGTTTAATCATAGACAAAATCTTCAATTCCAACGTACCTTATCTGATTTCCAGAACAAAGGCTACAAAGTAAAAAGCAGCAGTCACAGAAATGGCAGAGGTATACGGAGCCAGGGGACGAGATGGAGGCTTCAGCGTCCTCTCCCATGAAAAGATCTTCCAGGAACCTCACGGATGAGCTGGAGAATGGTGATGATGATGACTGCCCGCTGCCCGACGGAGTTCTTACCACTAACCTGGGGCTGGACATCGTTGTTGTCGCTACTAAGGTGAGATGATCTACTTGTAATGCTCCTATTTTCAACCGAATTCCAAAAACCTTTTTGGTGCTCAATTCGTCTATATGTTTTTTTTTTATATTTTTTGTTGTATGTATGTTACGCGATTACTCCCGTCAATTGTGAATCGATTTGAATAATTATTTTTTTATTCAGTAGGTTACATTTCCGAAGTGGGTATTTCCGACCCATGTAATGGGACCACCCATTGTAATTTCATCGAGATCTGATATGTATCTCCAGAGATATGACGATAAACGTCTCAAACTTGCTACTGAAATTGACTCGCGGGGCATGGAAGTCTAATTATAGTTATTTTATTCTGTGTTACGTATCAGGTATGATATTAGTCCATAATAAACGGCCAAGTGCGTGTTGGGCCACGCGCTGTGAAGGGTTCCGTAGTAGCCCGTTATTCAATGCAAGTCTTTACCCGTTATAAACAAGCAACTACGAGTAGGTACTTCGTCTTGGTCACTTTAAAGGATTTATTCTAAGGATTTTGTATTTGGTAAGTACAAAATTATCCAACACCCAAGTTCAACGACTATTACTGCTAAACTAATAAAGTTATCTTAACCGCTATAGTTTTCCTTTGAAGTTCATGAAATGCACTATTATTACGAATTTTTCCAGGTTTTTCAAGCCAGTTAAGCTTTTAGAGGGGGGGACGCCCTACTGGAACAAAAATTTGCACTTTATAGTTTAATATTTCGTAAATGGAGCATTCAATCGAAAAATGGCATTAGCAACCCTTAAGTCATTTTAAATACCTATTCAACGATACCCCACACGATGGGGTAGACGACGAAAAAAAAAATCATCCCCACTTCTCACGTAGGGGAGCTACCCTAAAAAAAATATTTTTCAAAATTTTATTTCGCCACTTTGTCGGCGATTTAATTTATTTACATATCCTTACAAAATTACAGCTTTCTAGTATTAACGGTCTCTTAGCAAAACCTCGGACAGACAGACAGACGGACATGACGAAACTATAAGGGTTCCTTGTTAGGACTACGGAACCCTAAAAAGTGTAGAGTAGAATTGAGAACCGTTCGAGTTAACATAGCATAGGACACCCTTAGACCTCAGGGGATGGATATATATGGTAAAAGATGTTTACAACACATACTCATAAAACGTATTTACGAAGCCTGTATACATTGTTCGAAAGTTAAAATTACCCACCATACAACGGAGCGTGCGAAACCTTTACGGTTTTTTTATTTTCATAAAAATAAATAAGAATTCTTCCAAGGATTTTCACATTGCAAGAATAATTAAAATGAATGATAGAACCTCCTTGGAAGCGCTTTTGCTTAATAAGTTTGTCTCACTTTAATACTAAAAAGAAAATGAGATGCGTTGACCAACAAAAAAAAACAATAAACCGCCCAAGTGACTATCGGCCTTGCACATAAAGGGTAATATCATACTACAATCAATATTATATATTATATACAATATTATATATATATCAATACCATATACTCGTATGTAATTTATGCTAATATTATAAAGAGAGAACATTTGTATTTTTGTATTTTTGTATGTTTGTAATGAGTAAGCTCAAAAACTACTGAACCGATAAAAAAATTCCGATTCAAAAAACTATACCATTTAAATTCTTTCTCGATCGATACACTCATAATAGTAACGAGTGTTTTAATACCCGTGTTATATGCAGTTGCATACACTACTTTATCTTCACTAATGCAATTAATCAAACAACAAGAGTAAAAGCTGACAATAGTTTATTTATAATAATTGTTCAAATTTTGGATGGTACAATTTTGAAAGTTAATGTTAATTATTGATCCAGCAGCTGTAGCGGCCGCGGGGCAAGCAGTAGAGCTCGTAGACGGAGTCAGAATATTTATAATTACTTCATTCGTCTTGTTTTCTATACTGTTCAAGATCGTATTTGAGACTTGAATTTTATTCATTAAAGACTCATCAATGTAGCTTTCAGCCACAGTAGAAGACTTCCACCCCCCGTGTCGTTTCAGTGCGGTCAAATCACCACCGCTATCTATGAGAAGGGTCGCCGAGGTGCGCCGGAAGCAATGCCCCGTGTACAACGCTGGGTTAGGCAGATTCAAAAAACTTGCGATAGTTTTTCCCAGAGCACCAAATTTATTAATACCGGTTCTTTGATCGACGCACTTCCCCGATCTATAGCTCAAGAAAAAGGCAGGGTTTCGACAGGGGGTGGGTCGAAGTTCCATGTATTTTTTACATACGGCATAGCAGTTGCCCGTCACAACGAAAGAACGATCTATTTTCGTTTTTGTTTTCGAAACTTTCACCATGATTGTACTGTCGTCTATGTTAGAGACTTCATCGAACTGGATGTTGTATAGCTCTTGCCTTCGGCATGCCCCCATTATGCCGAAGATTAGTGCAACCTGTAACAATAAACGATATAATAAGCTTGAGGTACATAGACAAGGCAAAAACTATGATTTATGAAGTAATAAAGTGTAGGTACCTACTACCAAATTTATACACAAAGCGCTTAAACGGAGTGTCTAGATAACTTGCGTGTGTAGTACGTAAGTACTAGGTAGATTAAATAACAGAACTAAAATACACTTACCTTTTCAAAAAGATACAAAATATCTGGTGAATCTTCCAGGAACATCTTTATTTGACCTGATGTAAACGTCAAGGACTTTTTTTCCTTGTGTCCTTCTGAACTGCGTTTCAGGAACGCTATGACTTTTGAATACTTCGTGATATCAATATTGTTGTAGATACTCAGTGTGGACTTGAGCATAGAATATTTAGCCCACATAGAAGATGGCTTGAATTTGTCGAAGAGATCTTTGAGATACGCAAGAATGACATTTTCAGAAAATGATGTAGTTTTCTTTTCGATCTTCCATGCCAAAAAGTTATTATATTCTTTTTCATATAATTTTCTAGATTTTTCTGGCAAAAGATTGTGAGTTACTTTTGTTGCCAATTCTAGAATATCCGGAGGCGTACAAATATCATCGTCGCTATCCATTTTTAACTTTTAATTTGTATTTTAAAAACAAAACACATTGCGAAATATTAAATTCACGCGTACGTGTATTGTCAGTGAACTTGCCGCCATTAAAATCTAACCAATGAGAGCGCAGCTGCACGCGCAGGGCCAATCAGGAGCGAGCGCGCGCTGTTCTTTTTTTATTTAATTGGCACAAGATCTTACCAAAGAGTTTTGTGTATGTAAGTTTAGTAGTTTCGACGAAGTTTTCACGTATAACCCAACTGTTTTCAAAAGCCAGCCTAATATCAAAATTTTATACAACTTGTATGAGGATTTTGACATAAGGCTCGCCAGGTTAATTGGTCGCGTTTTATTGATGTTATAATGAGATTTTACGATATCGATGTGGATATTATACCATCATGTGAAATTGCTTAAATTGAGTGTTTTGTTATCTGCGCTATAACAGTAGTAATTATAAGTCAAGTATTGGAAACATAAGTAGAATGTTATAACATTAGTGTAGATAAAATAAATTATACGTTGTTATTTGGAATATAGAGACTTTAACAGTCGGGACACATTAATCCCCATTCGTTAAGCCATTAATAGTTTTTTGATATCCCTAAACAGAAGTCTAAACTACTAGACTTACTTGTTTTTTTCTTTTCAGTTCGTTTTTTAACACTTCACTTTTTGCGCAGTCGGGTTTTTGATTTTTTTATTTAATGTTTTATTTTACACTTTTTAGTTAAGTAATGGACGGCAAATTCCGTAATCTTCTCATTTCATTTAGAGAGTTGATGTCATGTGGATTATTGAGTAGTTTCCGGGGATCTAAACTACTTATTACTAGTCCATCTAAAGATCTAACCCGGCTCGATGCTACATAGGCTTGACCTTTCGCAAAAATGCGTGAACTTAAGTTGACCACAGCTTTGTCCAAGGTAGTACCTTGTAATTTATGGACAGTTACACCCCAACATAATATCAACGGTAACATTTTCCGCTCTATTTTACCCTGTCCACGAAGTGCGTCGAATTCTGTACATGAGGGTTCGATTCGGACTCCTACTCCAGAGACGTTGTTTTTGATACCTTGTCGTCAAATTCAACATAAACAGCCTGTGACAGTTCTCCAAAGAACAAAAAACCGAAATGCGTGAAATAGATAGGGTATTGCTTTTTAAGCTTACTTACTTTACAGTTGTACTATTAAACGACTATACCAAAAGGAAGAGGTTGTTTGTTACCTCAGAACTCCATCAATTCTTAACCGATTTGGAAAATTATTTTTTTGTTTGAGTTAATATGATTTTCGTTTGGTCTCATTGTAATTTTTTTGAGATCTGATAAGTAACTTCAGAGATAAGCACCGCAAACTTGTTACTGAAAGTGACTAACGCGGCATGTAAAATCGTTTTTTTTTTCGATTTGTACGATTATAAATTATTTGTTATAAATATATTTTGAATCTCCATTTTAAGACCTTTAATTCGATACCCCACTCGATAGGTTTTGAAAAAAAAAAATTTTTTTGAACCTCAAATTTTGGCGTCTGAAATCCGCCATTTTGAATTTTTCAATTTTTTATGTTTTCGTTGACACTCGCGCTAGCATGGCGAATCTATTGACGTGCCAATTATCAAAATCGGCCCACGCGTTTGGTCTCTAGTGTGCCACAAAGGAACAAACATACATACATACATACATACATACATACATGCATACATACATACATACATACATACATACATACATACATACATACATACATACATACATACATATATAGACTGATAAACACATTACCTCTCCTTTGCGTCGCGCAGTCGGGTAAAAAGCTCATAATTTTATAACGATTGAACGAATTTTCATGAATCAAAGCTAAGAAAACTCTCGATGAAGACATCTATCAAACAAAAAAAAACTATCAATAATAAAAACTAAAATCGGTTCATCCGGTTAGGTGCTAAGATGCTACAGACAGACACACAGATACACACGTTAAACGTATATTACCCCTACATTTTGCGTCGGGGAACGCCGTAAGGTTACGGCGGCAGATGTACTCCTTGGTGGTAAGCTACTTTTTGGTAGATTTAATGATTCCACTACCACTGTACGAAAACTCATGATTCATGAATGCACATAAAACTTTCATTGGTAGGTATATAGCTAGGATTAGAACCAACGACCGTCGGGTCAGAATCAGGGTAACTATCCTTTACGCCAAAGGGCCGTCCAATATCAATACGTAAGTATTATAAAACAAAGTTCATCACTGCGTCGGTCTGTCTGTTCGCAATAATCTCAATAGCTACTAAACGGATTATCATGCGGTTTTCACCAATAGCCAGAGTGTTTATGAGGAAGGTTTAGGTGCATAGTTAAGGTTTTGTGTAAATTGGATGAAATATGACGATGGTTGTTAAATATGTTCATATTTTATATTCGATGCAACAAACTGATGCAAATTTTGTAGGCATATATGTTCTACCCGTGCGAAGCCGGGGCGGACTGCTAGTACATGTATAAAATACCAATCGTCCCTAAGCTTACAACACCGCATCTAACCATTGGTCACATGATATAGATTTCAGCCAATCAGAAGCCGTAATTCAAAAAGTAGTGACAGCGCGCAAGTCAGTTGGCCTCTCAACACCGCACAGTTTTTTTTGTCTCCTGTAAAGTTGGTAAAAATGACTTATGTAGTGTTGTAAGCTAAGGGACGCAATGTATGTATTCCAGACTGACTACATGAGCACTCTGGAGAAAGAGCACGACTACCGAGACGAGCACTTCGACTTCATGCAGCAGTGGGTGCGCCGCTTCTGTCTGCAGTACGGCGCCGCGCTGTTCTACACCAGCGCCAAGGAAGACAAAAACTGCGACCTTCTATACAAGTACCTCACGCACCGGATATACGGCCTGCCCTTCCGCACGCCCGCGCTCATTGTAGAGAAGGATGCTGTGCTCATGTAAGTGTTTACACACACGCACACACAGTGACTCACACTCACTCGCACAAACTAACAAACACACACTCACACGCATTCACTCACAACCATAATCTAATAACACACACACACACACAATTGCCTGACACACATTCACTTACACACACTAACTCACAATCATAATCTAATCACACACACACAATTGCCTGACACACATTCACTTACACACACTAACTCACAATCATAATCTAATCACACATACACAATTGCCTGACACACATTCAATTACACACACTCACTCACAATCATAATCTAATCACACACACACAATTGCCTGACACACATTCACTTACACACACTAACTCACAATCATATTCTAATCCCACATACACAATTGCCTGACACACATTCACTTACACACACTAACTCACAATCATAATCTAATCACACACACACACAATTGCCTGACACACATTCACTTACACACACTAACTCACAATCATAATCTAATCACACACACACACACACAATTGCCTGACACACATTCACTTACACACACTAACTCACAATCATAATCTAATCACACACACACACACAATTGCCTGACACACATTCACTTACACACACTAACTCACAATCATAATCTAATCACACACACACACACAATTGCCTGACACACATTCACTTACACACACTAACTCACAATCATAATCTAATCACATATACACAATTGCCTGACACATATTCACTTACTCACAATCATAATCTAATCACACACACACACACACACAATTGCCTGACACACATTCACTTACACACACTAACTCACATTCATAATCTAATCACAACACACAATTGCCTCTAAACTCGCTCACACAAGCGTGCGCTTATTGTAGCGAAGGCTGCTGTGCTCATGAAAGTGTATACACACACACACACACACATACACACATTCACTCATACAGACTCACCCGCATACTCACTTACACACCATAGTTCCAATAACATGAGTTACTTAAAAAAAAACTATATATAAAACATAATAACATTTTGTTATAATGCCTATGAGTATTTAGATGTAAATTCTAACAGAGTTCCTCAATCATTAATTGTTATAATTTCAGACCCGCTGGCTGGGATAGCATGAAGAAAATTAGCATACTTTATGAAAACATGCAGAGTTGCAAACCTGATGACTACTACCGGGACGTCATCGTACAGCCTGCTATACGGAAAGTTAGTACATTGCTACATATCCTACTCATATATGTACACGTGAAAGTTTGTATGTTTTCTTATATCATATAGGCTAGCGTTTGACCACTATCTAACCTGTTGGTAAGTGATGATGCAGTCGAGGATGGTAGCACGCTAGGCCTAGAATGGGAACTGGCTCTCAAAGATAGCTGCCGGAATACATTAGATGTTTGACAGATTTTCTAACTTCAGGGTGGTAGCTGGCCAGGCGGACACTAGATAGTGTCCTACCACCATGCGGGGGTTGTTGGTTTCTTAACGATGTTGTTTCTTCAGCGAAGGGCCACTGTGAAAAGCGCACATACATTTTTCGATAAAAAAAATCCATTGGTGTACGGCGGGGATTGAAGTCGCTACTTTTGGCTTCAAAGCCGACCATTCTCCCACTACACCACTGGGCCCTCAATATGTTAATTATTATATTACGCAAAAACGGTTGAACGGGTTGGGTTCACATTTATGCGTTGTTTAATATAATCGTTTGGAACCATAATGAAACGAAAAAAATCCAGTGAAGATTAAGCAGCCTGATATGTTTCTCCTACGATCACAAATACGAAATGATTAATATTGTCCCCTGGCCCCCGTAGGTGAACGCGGGGTATGTTATCCATACAGCAAACAAAACATTGGATAATAACATGTTATTGTTAGCAAAACACGCTAACATGTCGCATCGGACCTGGCTTTATTTTTCAAAAAATCGAAGATTTAATGATTTCATGGGGAAAATACATATAAAAACAATTTAAAACACTAGTTTAGTTTTATATAAAAAATTGAGATTATTAATATTTTCAATAAAATAAAACATTAAAATACTGCAATCGGCCATTTTGATTGAAACACCAATCACAGCGTATGACGCCACTTTGACGTTTTCTTGAAAATGTTATTAAATTTTGGAAAACCCATGTGTATCCATTGTTACAGATTATATAATAGTTACTGCGTTACGTATGTCATTAACCTATGCGTGACGTCACAGCCGACGCTGAGCTGTTATCGCGCACTATTGAAATAATATTAGAAAAATTGCTTTAAACTTCGTTAAACTTAAGTTTATTGCCGAAATAAATGTTTTTTCGTTAATAGTAAATGTGTTCCCACATTACGGAAGAGGATTTCAAAATCTTTCGTCACGCTTATAGTCAATGTTCAATGTGAAAGATGTTCCACTTCTAACGCGTATGTTTCTAGGCACTTTCTATAAAGCTTAATAGCAATGTGGGGTGTACATTACTAGTATTCTCGCTAACCCCTCCAAGTAAGCTAAATACGCTTGTGTCTGGAGTGGGTTCACGTCAGTAGTGCAATAGGTCGGGATGAAACTCACGACCACTCGATCGTCAGGCCGACGGCTTAGTTATTGCCGCTTATACGTAAACTTTACACGTTGTATAGTCAAGTAAGTAAGCAGTTATGTAACAAGTAATATTTTAAAACACCTTTTTAAACACAAGCTTTTACATAACCTAGGGCCAGAGTAAGTCAAGACAAATCCAACGAGCCCAAACACGACGGGTATAACATGTGTAGTTTAGGAGTTCCTTTGGCCACCTTCCAGCTCCAACATCAGATCAGCACCATGTTATCATAATATTGCATCGTCACGCGACTTACACATGTATGTCAAATTTCAGCTCAATCGAACGCCTGGAAGTCGCTCTACAATCGATCGCAAGATTTGTGACGGACAAATAAATTCGCCGTGAAGTAGAGATAAAGCTTGTAATAAGGTCCGTTCCGTTTCAGAGCGGCGCCAACCGGGAAGCGGAAGTGCAAGCGGAGGACGAGCAAGCGTTCTTACAACGTCAGCTGGCCGCGCTACAAGCCGGCACGCCCGCGCCGCGCGCCGACTCGCCGCTACGAGCCACGCAGCGAGCCGCGCATCAGGTAACTGCTGTGCTCATTCAGGTCATGGGATGGAGGATGTATGCCACGAAACAATCAATACATGCCATGAAACGATGACGCGTGCTATAAAATTAAGGCATATGCCACATAACACGGACACTTCATAATTATCATCATCAGCCTATCTCTGTCAACTGTAGGACATAGGCATTAGGCGTGCGAAATCTGTCTTATCATTGTGATTGGAACATTTGCATCTGGAACTGTTAACTGTTCCGGAACACTGATATGCTTCATTTGGAACATAGCGTCATTACAGAATACATACAGATTGGGACATACTGATACTGAGAGAATTGAACTGAGGCAGAGAAACGGGTGGTGTTTTCGGAACATCGTGTCAAACTTGTCAAAGATAAAAGAGCGAAGTGGCAAGAAAGCTGAATATTATAGTACTTTACTTACATAGTAGTATTGTTAATAATTTGTAGTTGCCTTGAAGAGATTGCTATTTGCGATAAGACCGCCCATTATACCTAACTGGAATTAGGTAAATCCTATTTTAGGTATTTTATTTAATAGGAAGGTAATCAAAGTAATATTCCAGTTCCAAATGATGCATTTGAAACATTATTCATGTTCCAATCTTTCGGAACATCTAAATGTTTCGGAACAGTGAGTCGATTCAGTAAAGAGTTACACACGCCTAATAGGCATCACCTGATACTTGCGAGCAATTGTCACCTGCCACAAATCAACGACACATGCCACGAATCAAGGATACATGCCACGAATCAACGACACATTCCACGAATCAAACGACTAATGCCAGAAATCAACGGCATATGCCACGAATCAACGACACGTGCCACGAATGAACGACACATCACACATTCCACGAATTAACGACGCATGCAACGAATCAACGACACATTCCACGAATCAACGACGCAAGCCACGAATCAAACGACTAATGCCAGAAATCAACGGCATTTGATATGCCACGAATTAACGAGACATGCCACGAATCACCGACACATGCCACGAATCACCGACACATGCCACGAATCAACGACACATGCCACGAACATTTGACCACGTTACATTTACATGTGCCTCAATAAAATTACACTTATCATAAAAAAATTACACACAATTCATGAAACTATTTAACACATCGGTATGTAAAAACACAACAAAAACGTGTTTCAAACAAAAAAAAAAACTGAAAGAGGGTGCGTCGAAAGCTACGCGTTAGAAGTGAAACTTCAGTTTATTCAAGTGACGTTTAGTCAATTTATTTCTCAACATCACCATGTTTTTGTAGAACTCCATCTGTTAAACTTGAAGTGAATACGTCTTCGTAGTTGCGCCGTTCTACAATAGAGGGCGTTTATACATATAAAATATAACATGACGCTTACGTCATTCCGCTGCCTTCGGACCGTGACACTACGTCACTTCCGCTGCATTCGGGCCGTGACGCTACGTCACTTCCGCTGCATTTGGACCGTGACGCTACGTCACTTCCGCTGCATTCGGACCGTGACGCTTACGTCACTTCCGTCAAATTTTACCCCAGTGCGCCTAGAGAAGTTTCACTTAGAAAATATGCGCTCAAACATTACAATACAATACAATATAATACACACAATAACTCATTATTGACACCAATTTACAACATAGCAAAAGAAACAAACATTTGCGTAATTAAATTACTGGATAGTACTATTAAGTATTCTGTTTTACAGGTACAATAGGCAGTCTTTTTTAGGGTTCCGAACCCAAAGGGTACCAACGGAACCCTAATACTGAGACTCCGCTGTCCGTCTGTCTGTCTGTCTGTCTGTCTGTCTGTCTGTCCGTCTGTCACCAGGCTGTATCTCATGAACCGTGATAGTTAGACGATTGAAATTTTCACAGATGATGTATTTCTGTTGCCGCTAGAACAACAAATACTAAAAACAAAATAAAGTTAAAAATTAAAGGGGGTCCCCATACAAAAACGTGTTTTTAAACGCCATCTATCTAATTAATTAGTTTCGGCAAAATGACATAGATGGCGCTAGTAAACGAGCCCCGTCTTTCTAGATCGCGACCAAACCAAATATTCTTGGTAATATCAATTAATCAAATATATGAGGTTGAAACTCTGTTATGTTTCGTATTGTACGGAACCCTCCCTAAGTGTGCGATAAGAGACGCGATGCTGACTCGCACTTGGCCAGTTTTTTTTTAATACATCTTATAGGCTAGCGTTTGACCACTATCTCACCTGTTGGTAAGTGATGATGCGGTCGAAGATGGTAAGCACGCTAGGCCTAGAAAGGGAACTGGCTCTCAAAGATAGCTGCCGGAACACATTAGATGTTTTGGCGACAGATTTTCTAACTTGAGGGTGGTAGCTGGCCAGGCAAATTTTTCTATAGAAAAATCCATTGGTGCACGGTGGTTTGAACTCGGTACCTCTAGCATCAAAGCTAACCGTTCTTCCGATTACGCCACCGGACCCTCATTGGCCCGCTTATCTCTAAAAATATCTAATCTCTTCCAGACAACCATAGCATGGAAATGATATTTAACACGATGAGGGACAGTACGTCTGTAAGCGTATGAGTTCATTAAAGTTAAGTGACAGGACGCCTTTGGCCGTCAGAGTTTCTTTTTTATTCTTGCCAGTATGGCCAACTGCATTGAATTTTCTATACTAATTCATACAACAGCAGTTTGTACTGTCACAGCTTCATGTTCAAATTGTTATGTAAGAACGCCTTACGGCGTAAACGACCAGACGTTGTGTCTTATACCACACAACTATGGCCCATGCAATGTGTCACTACGCCTATAGGCAATGTATGACAGAAAATACAGTGTATTATGGTAATTTAATGAGCCCATACCGTCCCTCAGTGTGTTAATTATGTTGAACATGGCTGGTGACATGACATGTATAAACATATGAATCCAACTGTTTCACTTCCAGCTGGACGGAGCCAAGATCGGCATGTCCCCGGGCACCCCGGGCAACGAGGGCGTGCTGGCAAACTTCTTCAACTCCCTGCTGTACAAGAAGTCCGGGTCGCCGGCGGCGCGCGAGCCGGGCGGAGCCGCCGCGCGCTCCGACGCCGCCGCAGAGCTAGACCGCCTCACGCGAGCCAAGAGACACGCGCCGCTCGATCTTAACTCCTCGGAGTGCTAGCGAAACGCACCATAGGTGAGACTTTACAGTCCTTTACTTCATCAGTGTTTTAATCACATAGGTGAGACATTACACTACTACATCAGTATTTTAATAACATAGGTGAGACATTACACTACTTAATCAGTATTTTAATAACATAGGTGAGACATTACACTACTTAATCAGTATTTTAATAACATAGGTGAGACATTACACTACTTCATCAGAATTTTAATAACATAGTTGAGACATGACACTACTACATCAGTATTTTAATAACATAGGTGAGACATTACACTACCTCATCAGTATTTTAATAACATAGGTGAGACATTACACTACTTCATCAGTATTTTAATAACATAGGTGAGACATTACACTACTTCATCAGAATTTTAATAACATAGTTGAGACATGACACTACTACATCAGTATTTTAATAACATAGGTGAGACATTACACTATTACATCAGTATTTTAATAACATAGGTGAGACATTACACTACTTCATCAGTATTTTAATAACATAGGTGAGACATTACACTACTTCATCAGAATTTTAATAACATAGTTGAGACATGACACTACTACATCAGTATTTTAATAACATAGGTGAGACATTACACTATTACATCAGTATTTTAATAACATAGGTGAGACATTACACTACTTCATCAGAATTTTAATAACATAGTTGAGACATGACACTACTACATCAGTATTTTAATAACATAGGTGAGACATTACACTATTACATCAGTATTTTAATAACATAGGTGAGACATTACACTACTTCATCAGAATTTTAATAACATAGTTGAGACATGACACTACTTCATCAGTATTTTAATAACATAGGTGAGACATTACACTACTTCATCAGTATTTTAATAACATAGGTGAGACATTACACTACTTCATCAGTATTTTAATAACATAGGTGAGACATTACACTACTTAATCAGTATTTTAATAACATAGGTGAGACATTACACTACTTCATCAGTATTTTAATAACATAGGTGAGACATTACACTACTTCATCAGTATTTTAATAACATAGGTGAGACATTACACTACTTAATCAGTATTTTAATAACATAGGTGAGACATTACACTATTACATCAGTATTTTAATAACATAGGTGAGACATTACACTACTTTACTTCATCGGTATTTTAATAACATAGGTGAGACATTACACTACTTCATCAGTATTTTAATAACATAGGTGAGACATTACACTACTTCATCAGAATTTTAATAACATAGTTGAGACATGACACTACTACATCAGTATTTTAATAACATAGGTGAGACATTACACTATTACATCAGTATTTTAATAACATAGGTGAGACATTACACTACTTCATCAGAATTTTAATAACATAGTTGAGACATGACACTACTACATCAGTATTTTAATAACATAGGTGAGACATTACACTATTACATCAGTATTTTAATAACATAGGTGAGACATTACACTACTTCATCAGAATTTTAATAACATAGTTGAGACATGACACTACTTCATCAGTATTTTAATAACATAGGTGAGACATTACACTACTTCATCAGTATTTTAATAACATAGGTGAGACATTACACTACTTCATCAGTATTTTAATAACATAGGTGAGACATTACACTACTTCATCAGTATTTTAATAACATAGGTGAGACATTACACTACTTCATCAGTATTTTAATAACATAGGTGAGACATTACACTACTTCATCAGTATTTTAATAACATAGGTGAGACATTACACTACTTCATCAGTATTTTAATAACATAGGTGAGACATTACACTACTTCATCAGTATTTTAATAACATAGGTGAGACATTACACTACTTCATCAGTATTTTAATAACATAGGTGAGACATTACACTACTTCATCAGTATTTTAATAACATAGGTGAGACATTACACTACTTAATCAGTATTTTAATAACATAGGTGAGACATTACACTACTTCATCAGTATTTTAATAACATAGGTGAGACATTACACTACTTCATCAGTATTTTAATAACATAGGTGAGACATTACACTACTTCATCAGTATTTTAATAACATAGGTGAGACATTACACTACTTCATCAGTATTTTAATAACATAGGTGAGACATTACACTACTTCATCAGTATTTTAATAACATAGGTGAGACATTACACTACTTCATCAGTATTTTAATAACATAGGTGAGACATTACACTACTTCATCAGTATTTTAATAACATAGGTGAGACATTACACTACTTTACTTCATCGGTATTTTAATAACATAGGTGAGACATTACACTACTTCATCAGTATTTTAATAACATAGGTGAGACATTACACTACTTAATCAGTATTTTAATAACATAGGTGAGACATGACACTACTACATCAGTATTTTAATAACATAGGTGAGACATTACACTACTTCATCAGTATTTTAATAACATAGTTGAGACATGACACTACTACATCAGTATTTTAATAACATAGGTGAGACATTACACTACTACATCAGTATTTTAATAACATAGGTGAGACATTACACTACTTCATCAGAATTTTAATAACATAGTTGAGACATGACACTACTACATCAGTATTTTAATAACATAGGTGAGACATTACACTACTTCATCAGTATTTTAATAACATAGGTAAGACATTACACTACTTCATCAGTATTTTAATAACATAGGTGAGACATTACACTACTTCATCAGTATTTTAATAACATAGGTGAGACATTACACTACTTAATCAGTATTTTAATAACATAGGTGAGACATTACACTACTTAATCAGTATTTTAATAACATAGGTGAGACATTACACTACTACATCAGTATTTTAATAACATAGGTGAGACATTACACTACTTCATCAGTATTTTAATAACATAGGTGAGACATTACACTACTTAATCAGTATTTTAATAACATAGTTGAGACATTACACTACTTAATCAGTATTTTAATAACATAGTTGAGACATGACACTACTACATCAGTATTTTAATAACATAGGTGAGACATTACACTACTTCATCAGTATTTTAATAACATAGTTGAGACATGACACTACTACATCAGTATTTTAATAACATAGGTGAGACATTACACTACTTAATCAGTATTTTAATAACATAGGTGAGACATTACACTACTTCATCAGAATTTTAATAACATAGGTGAGACATGACACTACTACATCAGTATTTTAATAACATAGTTGAGACATGACACTACTACATCAGTATTTTAATAACATAGGTGAGACATTACACTACTTCATCAGTATTTTAATAACATAGGTGAGACATGACACTACTACATCAGTATTTTAATAACATAGGTGAGACATTACACTACTTCATCTGTATTTTAATAACATAGTTGAGACATGACACTACTACATCAGTATTTTAATAACATAGGTGAGACATTACACTACTTCATCAGTATTTTAATAACATAGGTGAGACATTACACTACTACATCAGTATTTTAATAACATAGGTGAGACATTACACTACTACATCAGTATTTTAATAACATAGGTGAGACATTACACTACTTCATCAGAATTTTAATAACATAGTTGAGACATGACACTACTACATCAGTATTTTAATAACATAGGTGAGACATTACACTATTACATCAGTATTTTAATAACATAGGTGAGACATTACACTACTTCATCAGAATTTTAATAACATAGTTGAGACATGACACTACTACATCAGTATTTTAATAACATAGGTGAGACATTACACTATTACATCAGTATTTTAATAACATAGGTGAGACATTACACTACTTCATCAGTATTTTAATAACATAGGTGAGACATAACACTATTACATCAGTATTTTAATAACATAGGTGAGACATTACACTACTTCATCAGTATTTTAATAACATAGGTGAGACATTACACTACTTCATCAGTATTTTAATAACATAGGTGAGACATTACACTACTTAATCAGTATTTTAATAACATAGGTGAGACATTACACTACTTCATCAGTATTTTAATAACATAGGTGAGACATTACACTACTTAATCAGTATTTTAATAACATAGGTGAGACATTACACTACTTCATCAGTATTTTAATAACATAGGTGAGACATTACACTACTTCATCAGTATTTTAATAACATAGGTGAGACATTACACTACTTAATCAGTATTTTAATAACATAGGTGAGACATTACACTACTTCATCAGTATTTTAATAACATAGGTGAGACATTACACTACTTCATCAGTATTTTAATAACATAGGTGAGACATTACACTACTTCATCAGTATTTTAATAACATAGGTGAGACATTACACTACTTCATCAGTATTTTAATAACATAGGTGAGACATTACACTACTTCATCAGTATTTTAATAACATAGGTGAGACATTACACTACTTCATCAGTATTTTAATAACATAGGTGAGACATTACACTACTTCATCAGTATTTTAATAACATAGGTGAGACATTACACTACTTAATCAGTATTTTAATAACATAGGTGAGACATTACACTACTTCATCAGTATTTTAATAACATAGGTGAGACATTACACTACTTTACTTCATCGGTATTTTAATAACATAGGTGAGACATTACACTACTTCATCAGTATTTTAATAACATAGGTGAGACATTACACTACTTAATCAGTATTTTAATAACATAGGTGAGACATTACACTACTTCATCAGTATTTTAATAACATAGGTGAGACATTACACTACTTCATCAGTATTTTAATAACATAGGTGAGACATTACACTACTTCATCAGTATTTTAATAACATAGGTGAGACATTACACTACTTAATCAGTATTTTAATAACATAGGTGAGACATTACACTACTTCATCAGTATTTTAATAACATAGGTGAGACATTACACTACTTAATCAGTATTTTAATAACATAGGTGAGACATTACACTACTTCATCAGTATTTTAATAACATAGGTGAGACATTACACTACTTCATCAGTATTTTAATAACATAGGTGAGACATTACACTACTTAATCAGTATTTTAATAACATAGGTGAGACATTACACTACTTCATCAGTATTTTAATAACATAGGTGAGACATTACACTACTTAATCAGTATTTTAATAACATAGGTGAGACATTACACTACTTCATCAGTATTTTAATAACATAGGTGAGACATTACACTACTTTACTTCACCGGTATTTTAATAACATAGGTGAGACATTACACTACTTCATCAGTATTTTAATAACATAGGTGAGACATTACACTACTTAATCAGTATTTTAATAACATAGGTGAGACATGACACTACTACATCAGTATTTTAATAACATAGGTGAGACATTACACTACTTAATCAGTATTTTAATAACATAGTTGAGACATGACACTACTACATCAGTATTTTAATAACATAGGTGAGACATTACACTATTACATCAGTATTTTAATAACATAGGTGAGACATTACACTACTTCATCAGTATTTTAATAACATAGGTGAGACATTACACTACTTCATCAGAATTTTAATAACATAGTTGAGACATGACACTACTACATCAGTATTTTAATAACATAGGTGAGACATTACACTATTACATCAGTATTTTAATAACATAGGTGAGACATTACACTACTTCATCAGAATTTTAATAACATAGTTGAGACATGACACTACTACATCAGTATTTTAATAACATAGGTGAGACATTACACTATTACATCAGTATTTTAATAACATAGGTGAGACATTACACTACTTCATCAGAATTTTAATAACATAGTTGAGACATGACACTACTTCATCAGTATTTTAATAACATAGGTGAGACATTACACTACTTCATCAGTATTTTAATAACATAGGTGAGACATTACACTACTTCATCAGTATTTTAATAACATAGGTGAGACATTACACTACTTAATCAGTATTTTAATAACATAGGTGAGACATTACACTACTTCATCAGTATTTTAATAACATAGGTGAGACATTACACTACTTCATCAGTATTTTAATAACATAGGTGAGACATTACACTACTTAATCAGTATTTTAATAACATAGGTGAGACATTACACTATTACATCAGTATTTTAATAACATAGGTGAGACATTACACTACTTTACTTCATCGGTATTTTAATAACATAGGTGAGACATTACACTACTTCATCAGTATTTTAATAACATAGGTGAGACATTACACTACTTCATCAGAATTTTAATAACATAGTTGAGACATGACACTACTACATCAGTATTTTAATAACATAGGTGAGACATTACACTATTACATCAGTATTTTAATAACATAGGTGAGACATTACACTACTTCATCAGAATTTTAATAACATAGTTGAGACATGACACTACTACATCAGTATTTTAATAACATAGGTGAGACATTACACTATTACATCAGTATTTTAATAACATAGGTGAGACATTACACTACTTCATCAGAATTTTAATAACATAGTTGAGACATGACACTACTTCATCAGTATTTTAATAACATAGGTGAGACATTACACTACTTCATCAGTATTTTAATAACATAGGTGAGACATTACACTACTTCATCAGTATTTTAATAACATAGGTGAGACATTACACTACTTCATCAGTATTTTAATAACATAGGTGAGACATTACACTACTTCATCAGTATTTTAATAACATAGGTGAGACATTACACTACTTCATCAGTATTTTAATAACATAGGTGAGACATTACACTACTTCATCAGTATTTTAATAACATAGGTGAGACATTACACTACTTCATCAGTATTTTAATAACATAGGTGAGACATTACACTACTTCATCAGTATTTTAATAACATAGGTGAGACATTACACTACTTCATCAGTATTTTAATAACATAGGTGAGACATTACACTACTTAATCAGTATTTTAATAACATAGGTGAGACATTACACTACTTCATCAGTATTTTAATAACATAGGTGAGACATTACACTACTTAATCAGTATTTTAATAACATAGGTGAGACATTACACTACTTCATCAGTATTTTAATAACATAGGTGAGACATTACACTACTTTACTTCATCGGTATTTTAATAACATAGGTGAGACATTACACTACTTCATCAGTATTTTAATAACATAGGTGAGACATTACACTACTTAATCAGTATTTTAATAACATAGGTGAGACATGACACTACTACATCAGTATTTTAATAACATAGGTGAGACATTACACTACTTCATCAGTATTTTAATAACATAGTTGAGACATGACACTACTACATCAGTATTTTAATAACATAGGTGAGACATTACACTACTACATCAGTATTTTAATAACATAGGTGAGACATTACACTACTTCATCAGAATTTTAATAACATAGTTGAGACATGACACTACTACATCAGTATTTTAATAACATAGGTGAGACATTACACTACTTCATCAGTATTTTAATAACATAGGTAAGACATTACACTACTTCATCAGTATTTTAATAACATAGGTGAGACATTACACTACTTCATCAGTATTTTAATAACATAGGTGAGACATTACACTACTTAATCAGTATTTTAATAACATAGGTGAGACATTACACTACTTAATCAGTATTTTAATAACATAGGTGAGACATTACACTACTACATCAGTATTTTAATAACATAGGTGAGACATTACACTACTTCATCAGTATTTTAATAACATAGGTGAGACATTACACTACTTAATCAGTATTTTAATAACATAGTTGAGACATTACACTACTTAATCAGTATTTTAATAACATAGTTGAGACATGACACTACTACATCAGTATTTTAATAACATAGGTGAGACATTACACTACTTCATCAGTATTTTAATAACATAGTTGAGACATGACACTACTACATCAGTATTTTAATAACATAGGTGAGACATTACACTACTTAATCAGTATTTTAATAACATAGGTGAGACATTACACTACTTCATCAGTATTTTAATAACATAGTTGAGACATGACACTACTACATCAGTATTTTAATAACATAGGTGAGACATTACACTACTTCATCAGTATTTTAATAACATAGGTGAGACATTACACTACTTCATCAGAATTTTAATAACATAGGTGAGACATGACACTACTACATCAGTATTTTAATAACATAGTTGAGACATGACACTACTACATCAGTATTTTAATAACATAGGTGAGACATTACACTACTTCATCAGTATTTTAATAACATAGGTGAGACATGACACTACTACATCAGTATTTTAATAACATAGGTGAGACATTACACTACTTCATCTGTATTTTAATAACATAGTTGAGACATGACACTACTACATCAGTATTTTAATAACATAGGTGAGACATTACACTACTTCATCAGTATTTTAATAACATAGGTGAGACATTACACTACTACATCAGTATTTTAATAACATAGGTGAGACATTACACTACTACATCAGTATTTTAATAACATAGGTGAGACATTACACTACTTCATCAGAATTTTAATAACATAGTTGAGACATGACACTACTACATCAGTATTTTAATAACATAGGTGAGACATTACACTATTACATCAGTATTTTAATAACATAGGTGAGACATTACACTACTTCATCAGAATTTTAATAACATAGTTGAGACATGACACTACTACATCAGTATTTTAATAACATAGGTGAGACATTACACTATTACATCAGTATTTTAATAACATAGGTGAGACATTACACTACTTCATCAGTATTTTAATAACATAGGTGAGACATTACACTATTACATCAGTATTTTAATAACATAGGTGAGACATTACACTACTTCATCAGTATTTTAATAACATAGGTGAGACATTACACTACTTCATCAGTATTTTAATAACATAGGTGAGACATTACACTACTTAATCAGTATTTTAATAACATAGGTGAGACATTACACTACTTCATCAGTATTTTAATAACATAGGTGAGACATTACACTACTTAATCAGTATTTTAATAACATAGGTGAGACATTACACTACTTCATCAGTATTTTAATAACATAGGTGAGACATTACACTACTTCATCAGTATTTTAATAACATAGGTGAGACATTACACTACTTAATCAGTATTTTAATAACATAGGTGAGACATTACACTACTTCATCAGTATTTTAATAACATAGGTGAGACATTACACTACTTCATCAGTATTTTAATAACATAGGTGAGACATTACACTACTTCATCAGTATTTTAATAACATAGGTGAGACATTACACTACTTCATCAGTATTTTAATAACATAGGTGAGACATTACACTACTTCATCAGTATTTTAATAACATAGGTGAGACATTACACTACTTCATCAGTATTTTAATAACATAGGTGAGACATTACACTACTTCATCAGTATTTTAATAACATAGGTGAGACATTACACTACTTAATCAGTATTTTAATAACATAGGTGAGACATTACACTACTTCATCAGTATTTTAATAACATAGGTGAGACATTACACTACTTTACTTCATCGGTATTTTAATAACATAGGTGAGACATTACACTACTTCATCAGTATTTTAATAACATAGGTGAGACATTACACTACTTAATCAGTATTTTAATAACATAGGTGAGACATTACACTACTTCATCAGTATTTTAATAACATAGGTGAGACATTACACTACTTCATCAGTATTTTAATAACATAGGTGAGACATTACACTACTTCATCAGTATTTTAATAACATAGGTGAGACATTACACTACTTAATCAGTATTTTAATAACATAGGTGAGACATTACACTACTTCATCAGTATTTTAATAACATAGGTGAGACATTACACTACTTAATCAGTATTTTAATAACATAGGTGAGACATTACACTACTTCATCAGTATTTTAATAACATAGGTGAGACATTACACTACTTCATCAGTATTTTAATAACATAGGTGAGAAATTACACTACTTAATCAGTATTTTAATAACATAGGTGAGACATTACACTACTTCATCAGTATTTTAATAACATAGGTGAGACATTACACTACTTAATCAGTATTTTAATAACATAGGTGAGACATTACACTACTTCATCAGTATTTTAATAACATAGGTGAGACATTACACTACTTTACTTCACCGGTATTTTAATAACATAGGTGAGACATTACACTACTTCATCAGTATTTTAATAACATAGGTGAGACATTACACTACTTAATCAGTATTTTAATAACATAGGTGAGACATGACACTACTACATCAGTATTTTAATAACATAGGTGAGACATTACACTACTTAATCAGTATTTTAATAACATAGTTGAGACATGACACTACTACATCAGTATTTTAATAACATAGGTGAGACATTACACTACTTCATCAGTATTTTAATAACATAGGTGACACATTACACTACTTCATCAGTATTTTAATAACATAGGTGAGACATTACACTACTTAATCAGTATTTTAATAACATAGTTGAGACATGACACTACTACATCAGTATTTTAATAACATAGGTGAGACATTACACTACTTAATCAGTATTTTAATAACATAGTTGAGACATGACACTACTACATCAGTATTTTAATAACATAGGTGAGACATTACACTACTTCATCAGTATTTTAATAACATAGGTGAGACATTACACTACTTCATCAGTATTTTAATAACATAGGTGAGACATGACACTACTACATCAGTATTTTAATAACATAGGTGAGACATTACACTACTTCATCAGTATTTTAATAACATAGTTGAGACATGACACTACTACATCAGTATTTTAATAACATAGGTGAGACATTACACTACTTCATCAGTATTTTAATAACATAGGTGAGACATTACACTACTTAATCAGTATTTTAATAACATAGTTGAGACATGACACTACTACATCAGTATTTTAATAACATAGGTGAGACATTACACTACTTCATCAGTATTTTAATAACATAGGTGAGACATTACACTACTTCATCAGTATTTTAATAACATAGTTGAGACATGACACTACTACATCAGTATTTTAATAACATAGGTGAGACATTACACTACTTCATCAGTATTTTAATAACATAGTTGAGACATTACTTACTATTTGTTATTTTATTTACTTTCTATTTGCAGGTAATTAAGTAGTGGTACACGGCACGGGCCAACGTGACGTCATTAGCTGGCCGAGCACGCTCGCTGCGTGGTAAGCGGCACCTTGTCACAGGGCTTGGCGTTACGATACTTAGCTACAGTTACGGCAGTCATACAAACATACAGACACGATACATAATATATGATAGTTTATCTGTGAAAGCCGATAGAACGCACACCCATCGTTTTGTATCTAACGGTCGAGTTTTGACAGTTGATGAAAATATTCGAAATACAAAAAACGCGCTGAAGTTTTTTTTAAATAAATTTAAACTTACTTATTGGTTGTGGTACAGGTGGTTTAATTTGTAGTTCGAAATAGGTAAATTGGACTTAAAATATTTTCTACATTTCGAGCAGAAAATTGGACGAAATTGTTTTGAATATTTTTTAATGAAATAGTACCAATTGACTTCTTATTTCTATTAAATAAAGATGTTGATTTGCAAATGCTCAAACAAAAGTATATTGCTACTTAAGTCTTAAAAATTGTAGCGCGCGCTATTACTTAAATATATCCGAAGTACAAGACAGAATTGTGCTTTCCATCGTAAAGAAAAACTCATACAATCGTTTTTTAAATGTTAATTTTAGTTTACAATCGATTATTTATAACAGTATCCAAATCGAAAATTTTATCTAAAGTTCGTAATATACCGAACATATTTTAGTGCATTCATTAAATACGAGTAAAATAAAAAAATACGAATATTTTCGCAAAAAAATCGTAAAAAAACTGAAACGTTTCAGTAGGTCATTAAGAACCACCTATCGAGTAATACTTAAACCATTTTTTTATGACTCATACAATTTTACAACTTTATGTAAGTTAAACTGTCAAGCTCGACTGATCTCCTCTATGACTGCCCTTGGTTCTGAAGACTGGTCTTTTTACCGTAGCAATTAAAGTGCGCTATTTTATAGAGATTTGTATTGTTTTGTATTTAAGCCCAGACAAGCTTTTCATAGGCAGCTGTACAAACATTAGTCGTTCAGAACCGAGTCCGTAACTGAGACGATCTGTAATATAATCGAAACAAAATATGTTGAAGTTAACCTAAAATATACGCGGGCATTTTTTCAAAAACAATAAAAACACGTTATTCAATTTCACGCGTAAATATTTTTTTAAAAGATAATAAAATGCCCGTATTTCCTATGTAGCATATGTTTCCATATAATAATATGTCTTTCAATATCCTAATCAATACCATATTAATTTACATTGTTTCGCTTATAAGTATTTATTTTTTAGGCGTGTGATGGTGAAACAAATAGCGAAATTTAAATGGGGGAAAATTCGGCCATGTTATAAGTTTTGTTCCGTGTCCATAAAGAACAATATTAAAAAATGTTTGACATAAAAACAAATTGAAAGCTTGATGATGAAGATGACCCATGAAAAAAATAATTATTGAAATCGGTTCACAATTGTCGGAGTAATTGCGTAACTATCATACAAAAGTTTTAATAATGTTAACTATCATACAAAAGTTTTAAAACAGTTTTTATAATGTGTGCATACCATGTTTTTGACAAATAAATACTCTTTATCTTTAAAAAGAAACATACATATGAATTGAAATCCTTTTTGGAAGTCTATTGCAATTATTATATGCATTATACTTTCTCGAACTTACACTCTACAATGTGTAAATTAATCATAACTTTACCGCTAAATACCATAACTAAATGTAATTGTAAAATACCATGATTTGATTCCACCATCCCCTTTTTATAATCGGACATCCAGAGACACTAAAAGGCGCCACCGATTTATGGTAGATATATCATCGATCCGAACGACGCACATATCTCTGCAATACAGGCTTTCAGTCTAGCGCAGAGTTATGCAGCTTTAGCTATATTATGTGCAACATTTATATAATGTCAACTATTGTGCTAATGAAATGTATAATTTTCCATTATTTTTGTGAAATTAATAAAAATATTTGATTTGAAGCGATTTGCTTCTTCGTTCATCATACGAACCGCCAAGGAATGGAACACCCGCCTGAGTCTGTGTTTCCGGTTAAGTACAATATGGGGGTCTGCAAATCGCGAGTGAATAGGTATCTTCTGGGTAAGCACGCTCCATCATCGATCGCATCATCACTTAACATCAGGTGAGATAGTGATCAAGTGCTACCCATGTAAAAGAAAAATCTACCATAATCGGCTCTTTAACACTGAACAAAACTTATATCAAAGTCCAGTTTCCCCTGAAAACAAACGGTTAAACAACGGTTAAAATCTTGAGATTAGAAAGTAGATGTGATCCTCTAAGACTGTCAGGCAGTGCAATTGTAACGGTGGATGCACAATGAAGTCACTATTTGTACAAACCGATTACATATATGGGTATTATTATTATATTTATGCAAAAAGCGTTGTTTATTTGCTCATTTGTATTTGTGTATTGAATTTACCTGTAGTCTTTTATTTGGCTCAGTTTATCTGATTATACGGATATAGAAATATAGTCTTAATTGATAATTGAATACACGCAAATATTAAGTAAGGTACTTCTTGTCTATACCTATTATTTTTGTATTGAGTCTATGATGACTCTACCATAATGGTTTGAAATAATTACACTACATTTTACGATACAAGGTCTTTTTGCCAAATGTCTCATTTGCACATTGTTACTGTGTAAGTGCAAGCACGAATAAAACAGCCGAGTGCGTTTTGTACTTACACGTACTGAACTACCAAATAGTGCAATGTAATCTTTATGGTGGCTGTGTAGTACGCTGCGAGATCGACTTCGTGTAGGTACACTCGAAACTCAAAATCTCATCAATCAAAATCGAGAATAGAGGTATCACTAACACAAACACACACTTGCTCTGGGACCGCGCGGGTGCAGCGAAGAGCGAGGCGGATTAACCCTCCGCCTTCCTCACCTCTCTGCTCACCCAGAATTCATAACTGCGCAGCGTCTTGCGCCTACATTCACAGTCGCCATTAAGTTTACATAGTATTATACGATAGTATTATCACGTAAAAACAACGCTGACGGTCAAGCTGTGCATTAGGCGATTTATCGGTCTATTTAGTGGTATGAGGAGCGCGCGGGGAGAGCGGATCACGCGCCGCATGCTTGCCGGCGCGCTATTGGTTCGTCAGTCGACCTCTGCTTTCCCACGCAGTGTACCCATTGGTGCGCGAGTGTTGCCATACGCAAACAACAAACTTACGTTACGCGTATTGTACGTTCAATATTATCTATATCGGTACATGACAGTTAAATCAGATATACTGGGCCAATATTTCAATAAACCGGGATAAATTCTATCCCTGCAAGGATTGTAATGGTGACCTTTATTGTGTCTATTGTAAGCGAATTTATTTATTCAACAATTATTATTTGGACCATATCACTTAACCCGTGTAGAACAATAGATAACTAAGGTAATAAGGTAATTTATTTAGAGATTGGTTTTTTGTTCTGTGGTGCAATACTGTACATTCCAAACGTGGTTTGGTGCTTATTTTAATAGTAAATATTTACAATTTTATATACGGACTTTCATTTAATATTACTTGCCTTGTAGCTCTCTCTTTCTCTACAAATATTCCAAATTGTACTCTAAACTTATCAGCACTAAAGGTCACTATTCAAATATCAATAATTTCTAATAACCATTTGACATTTCATTCTATTTGAAGTACTTAAAATATTCGATTCAGTAAATTATCATCAACCCCAAAAGTAATGTTAACTGCAGAAGCATAGCTTTCTTTACACGTAATTATTTATATCATATAAGGATTAAATCTACCTTGGGATTTATGATGTAATTTATTAACTTAAATATTAATTTAGCTGTTAATTGTTTAAAGTTGTTGGCAAACTTATTTGATACTGTTTTCAAATACAATAAACATTGCGAAGTTAACTTCGTTGTGTTTTAATTCGGCTAGTGTTGCTATAATGAGTGTGGTATTTGCTTTAATTTTATATTCAAAAAGTTTGAAAAAGTAAAAAGTTCTAATAGTTATTGTTAACATTATGATAAATAACAAATGCAGCAGTCTAAAAAAACTATAGATCAGATTCTTAAAGACGGCTAAAATATATTAGTTTCTACTTATAAGTTGTGTTTGTCGTTAAATTGAATGTAAGTAATAAGTTTAGCAGTTTTTTTTCAGTGGACGGAAATTTGCCTATTATGATGATGAATAAGTTTGCCAACAGATTTAGTGTTAATTACTCATGTATATAAAATGTGGCGAGATTGCGCAAGTTTTGATATGAAACGTATTTGTATAACGGATGGCGAGACGAGGGCGGGACTGTCTATTTTTGTAACGGGGAATTCATGTTAGGTGGCTAAAATGCATAATTAATTATCTATAGGTATACCTACTTGTAAGGCAAAGTTGTTTCAGTTTTACGTGAGTAATCTAATTAGGAGCCTGATTCTACTAAATTGTTAACGTTTGGATGGAAAGAAAGAAAGAAAGAAAAACATTTATTCATAGCCAGTACAAGAAAGAAAAATATCGTAAAACTAAAAAAAAAATAATGACGTAAAATATGGGAATTGCGCTCACACTTTTGTATTTGGTCGGCCATTTTGAATGAACTAATTATTTAAGAGTGAGATGTAGCTATACAATCGTATATGCATCTCGCTCCCGCTCAATTGATTTGGATTGAAGATCAAACCGGCTGCCTTATGCTTGAATTTGTTATGGATTGATATGAACGAACATGACAGAGATGGAGCTATAGAGTTTGCATAGCCAAGTCCCCGTCATTGAGTTTATTTTGTTAATTCAATAATCAACTGTCAAACTCAAGCATAAGCTCCCAGGCCTTCAAATAGCAGATTCGGGTTCCTACACTCGCGATTTTATACGTACTTTATCTATATAAAATTATTATCATTTATATCTATCGCTTTAGGGTTCGGCGTAAAATTTATCAAATTCACAGAGCATTTCAGCGATTGCATCAAACGGCTTTTTGCTCAGTAATGTTATATATTTATGTTTATTACATTTATTTTACTAGTCAAAATGTCAGTTTGATTTTTTTTTATATGAAAGTTTTAATTACCTAATGTAACATCTCTTCTGTGATATGATTTTATTTAGAACAAATGTTTCTTATCTGGGTATGATGTATTAGCCACATAACATCCTCTATAGGGCACTAAGCGTTTGTAATTAAATCGATGGTTATATTCATTTCATGCTCTTAAAGTGGTGCGATTTGCATACAAAAGTATAATACACAAGTATGTATAAATGGAGAAAAAACGTGCACTATAATATCGTTTAAAAACTAAAAAACAACCGACTTCAATGCCGCGCTATTCATTTTCAGTACCAATTTTGAGATGTTTATCTTTATATCTCTGGAGATACTTATCATACCTCGATAAAATTACCATGGTACCACACTTGGGATATCTCCTTTCGAACAAAAAAAGAATAATCGAAATCGGTTCATAAACGACGAAGTTATCCGCGAACAAACATTAAAAAAAAAAAAAAAAAACTGTGGAATTGAGAAACCTCCTCCTTTTTTTGAAGTCGGTTAAAAATGACATACATTGGTCTTACATAATTCACAGAATAAATAATAGTACATGTACATAAGTCCTTACATGTGTTAAATTATATTTAACTACATTATGAGATTGATATATGAATAAAATATGTGAAAACAGATTTACTTACGTAAGAAGATTGTGAGGCAATTTTCTAACTTGTATACTACTTGCAATTCCGAGCAATATGCAGTACAACATAACATGTGAATTTTGTTATATTAATAATGAATATTATAATTTTTAACCGACTTCAAAAAAAGGAGGATGTTTCTCAATTCGACCGTATATATATATATATATATTTTTTTTTTTTTTAATGTTTGTTCGGGGATAACTTCGTCATTTATGCACCAATTTTGATTATTCTTTTTTTGTTCGAAAGGAGATATCCCAAGTGTGGTACCATGGTAATTTTATTGAGGTCTGATAAGTATCTCCAGAGATATTGAGATAAACATCTCAAAATTGGTACTAAAAATGAACATTGAAGTCGGTTCATTTTTAGTTTTTAAACGATATTATATTCATAAATCTTCAATTCGACTGTAAATCGATACTTAAAATTGCATGAAATGAATGAAACAACGAAAACGATTTTACAACGCACGAATGCCATTTTGGTTGTAATAATAGTTTAACAGAGAAGTTGTTGAAACATAGTGATTTATTAATAAGTAGATTCTCAATCGATAGTTTCGTTACGCTTCGCAATAGGTTAGATTCCAATATCTAATAGTAAATGTTTTAGTTGTTATTACCTATGTTATTTAAAAAAAATACTAATAATTATTATGCATAAGCTATAGTCGTATGACTTAAAATCGAGCGACTTATTTGTATTGAGTGTAATAAAATATTTAATATTGAATTTAAAAAATGAAGTGAAAAGCAGACAGGCAGTAGACATTCATGATGTACCAGAGACATTTTTGTTATGTTTTCTATCTCTTTTTTTTTGTATCTGAATCGCCGCACACTCTTCTCTGTAAATATATTTATTTTTTACAGATGTATTGAAGTGACATATGATAAAAGCATCGAGGTATATGTAAACCAGAGGCGCCCATCATAAACTGAGTTACGTGCCGAGGGGCGCGCGATCGGGCGTGAGAAGTACTTACGCTAAACTAAACGAGATGTAGATTCAGAACTTTATATTTGAACGTAGAGCTAGTTCGCGGCGCGTCATCTGGTTTGTAGTACATATACATCGATAAAAATAATGAAGCTAAATCTTGCTTTGTAACTTATCCTATTTCGTTGGAAATTATATGTAATATATATATGATAAAGTATTATGATCTAAATTAAACAAAAAAACATGGGATTAGTTGCGAAACTAGATTTAATAATGTTTTCTTATAGAACACACGCTATTTGCGGCAATGTACAGAAAATGATTTCAATAAATTCTAAAGCTGTTCTGATCGACTTGTTGTTTTATTTATTTATTTAGATGATATGATATGCTATGAACCGACTTTAATAAAGGAGGTTTACAATAGGTACGTTTTTTATGTATGTCTCAAAACTCCGTCATTTATTAAACGATTTGAAAAATTCCTTATTTGTTTGAGAGGGCATACTTCCCATTCGGCCCTATTGTACAATTCATTGAGATCTGGAGAGTATCTCCAAAGGTATAGAGATGAACACCTCAGACTTCCTACTTAATATGACTTAGCGACGACATGTGATGGCAGTTTTTTGACACTACCGTAATACTAGATAACCGGCAGCACACAAGTGTTCTAGGCCTAGCGTGTTCACCATCGTCGACCACATCATCGCTTACCACCAGGCGAGACAATAGTCAAACGCTAACCTATAAGATATAAAAAAAATATTAGTAACCATTTATTGATCATAATCAAACGTAGAAATCACCGGGAAGATATAAAAAAACCTGTAGTGAGTGTGAGAACACTACGTCTATCAACACCTTCAGCTATGGGATGAGCTGTATATACCATTCCTCTGTGATCTCCCCGTGAGTAATAGTGTTCTGTGTCTGTGATTCCCCACACAGTTGGCCACGTCAAGGGGGCAAATAGTGCCCACATTTCATCCTTTCATCCATTCCATCATGTCAAATGTAGGTATATAATATATCTTGTAAGTTGATATCAGGCATATGAGCCGTGGAAAAGGGAGATTTTTTTTTATATAATATAGATCGGCAAACAGGCAAGCGGCCCACCTGATGGTAAGTGGTCACCGCCGCCTATTGACATCTGCAAAACCAGAGGTATTGCCGGTGTGTTGCCTACCCTTATTAGTGAGCACTCTCATTACTCTTCGTTTGAAGCTACCAAGGTTGAAGGTTTCAGGGAAAGTTTCAGGTGGGAGATCATTCCACATCTTACAGGTACGTGGGAAGAACAGTCGTGTGAAACGAGTAGTATGTGATGCCCACGTATCTATAATGTGCGGATGTGCTTTTTGACGGTGTCGGGAGTTCCGATGGTAGAAACGGGACGGAGGAATGATATTAAAAAGCTCTTCAGAACATTCCCCGTGATAGTACCTATAGAAAAGGCTAAGAGAGCTAACGTCGCGACGAAGACTCAAAGGTTCCAATTTATCAGTTAGCTTGGGGTCGTCGACAAGTCTAATAGCTCTTCTCTGAAGGGAGTCAAGTGGTTGCAGTTGATATTTCGGTGCACCACTCCATAGATGAGAACAGTACTCAATGTGTGGCCGAACTTGCGCCTTATATAACAACAGACGTTGGCTCGGGGTGAAGTACTGTTTGGCTCTATTTAGTACACCGAGTTTTTTAGCAGTAAGTTTTGCTTTGCATTCCAAGTGACTCCCAAACTGGACCTCGTTAGATATGTCGACACCCAATATGCTAATTGACTTCGACAAGGTAAGGGGAATGTTCTGAAAAAGCGGGGCAACAGGAAATTGTGACTTTTTGGCCGAGAAAACGATAGCCTGTGTTTTAGTAGGGTTAAATTGTACTATGTTTCGTAAACCCCAGGCCGAAACATTTTCTAGGGAACGCTCCACCTTAGACACTAGCTCTGATCTCCTAGCATCGATGTCCGCCTTGGAGGCATTTGCTTGACCTGTGTAATGAGCATCACCCGTGCTGTCATCCGCATAGCAATGAATATTACTGATTTGCAATAGGTCATTGATATGCAAGATGAACAGCGTTGGGGATAGCACAGATCCCTGTGGAACTCCGGCGTTAATCGGCATGGTCTCAGAACAAGCACCATCAACGACGGCTTTTATGCTTCGATCATACAGAAAATTGCCAATCCACATACAAAGCCTCTCAGGAAGTCCGTAAGAAGGTAGCTTAGCATGGCATAAGGCCCTTCTCCTTATGCCATACCCGATCAAACGCTTAAGAAAAGCGAATAAAACTGGCAATTTTTTATTATTTCGTATAACTGTACAAATTTTTTTTTCATATTTGTAGACCAATACGGAATATACCCAATACCCACGGTATTGGGTCTAGGGTATATTCATAAACTTGGCTTGACACAGATTACTATATGCTAGATTGTAGAGTGCAGAATTTTTATAGCTGGCAATCCTGTCATTGCACAAAGTACTTCGTTCTTTTATCAGTTGAATATGACAGTTTACACGTCTACCTTCACTCAAACAAAAGTCAAAATCAAATTGTTCATTCATTCATTGTCATTGTTGCGATTTTGCTGACGCGAAGGACGTTTTCAGAATTTAATTTATTGAATTTATCAATAATTTGCATTTAAACCTGTAATTGTGTTCATAATTACGCTCGGTTATCTCACGCGATAAGTGCCACAATAGACTCGATTAAAACGTGCCGCGACCGTGAAAGCCAAAGTGCAAGTGAATAACGTAAGATTCTAATAATAGTTTTTTTTATTAGTGAAATTGTGGTGATATGATCAATATTTGAATTCGAAGTGGCGGGTCACGAGATGGGGCAAAGTCCGAGCTCCGTAAGGAGCAAAAGCGGGCGGCAGAGATCCTTCAGAAGTTTCGTCCGGCGGAGTAAACTGAACAAGTCTAGTTTGAGTCACACGTTCAGTTTGCCGCCTTCCGAGGAGTATCCGGAGCTGATGAACGTGAACAGCGCGACGGAGGAGCAGCTGATGACCCTGCCGGGGGTGTCGCGGCAGCTGGCGCGGGAGATCGTGCGACATCGTCAGATGATCGGGCGGTTCAAGCGAGTCGACGACCTTGCACTCGTCTCAGGTAAATAAAGGAAATGTCGCCAAGGTAAACAATAATGGTTCTGCCTGGTTATTTGCCAACACATAGCTGCATATTTAATAATTAGGATTAGCGAGACATCATTTGTGAACATGATGATCAACAGATGAATGAGCATAGATAGATCTAAAAGTGTAGAACGCAATATTAACAAATTGAAAATACTATTAAAATTTTTCTTGTGTTGGAATTTGATAGACTTTTGTTAATTGTTAAACACAATCCAAAATTTCATCGTACCAATGGGATGTCGTGTGTTTAACAATTTACAAAAATATAAAGTGTGAAACACTTCAAAAAAGCATAATATTTGATAGACTTACTTAAACTGTACTTATTTGTACTAACAGTGTTAACAAGGCATAAAACCATGCAGATGATCTCTGAATGTTTCTTTGTCACACTTAAAAACTTCTATGATTTCTCAAAAATATTTATTATAACAAGACTGCTCAACCTTTTTAACAGTTGGGCCAAACGGAGGATTCAGACATTAACGGCGGGCCACTGACAATTCCTTTTTTAGTTACTTTATGGACATGCACAATAAAATTCCCATTATTGAGTATTGCGTATAATTATTGTTTATTAGGTAATATCACACACAAACAAAGAGTATCTCATGCTAATTCTTTAATTAGCATAAGACACTCTTTGTTTGAAAGTTGAACTTAGGTATGTATCTTCTCTGAGGAAAGGACTGGATTAAGGAGGCGATAGATCGAGACAAATGGCAAAAGAGGCTTTTACCCGAAAGGGATCATGCAGAAATTAAAAACAACCAACTTACCAAGAACCAAAAATTCATTCAATTTCGCATGGGAAACACAAGCTTATAAATAAATAAAATGTATCTTCTCAAATCTAAATCTAATATTGTTACCTTACAATCAATGTGATTTCTGCAATTATTTATCTCTAATAATTTTCTATCTAATGTTAAGCGACAAATTCTATGTTGACAGTAATGACAAGTCAGAAATATGTTGCTCAGTTAATGATGTGCTGTATTTATTTTTACATAATTAAGGTCTAAAGGCCTAAAAAACATAATGTTGATCCAAAGTTACTTCAAAACTGCAACGCCAGGTCAGTTATTGCTGGAAAGTCTTCTACTTTTGGTACCAATTTCCAGAAAGCTGAAAAATTTTCAGAAGAATTTTGTGGTTCCGCAGACACTTTGTCGGTACAAAGGTTTTTTAATGTATAATCATCAACAAAATCACAAATTAAAAACTCTAATTTTAAGGAATAGATAGGACCTCGGCATGCAAATGCAATTTGGTGGGATGTTTTAATTTGGTGGGAATTTCAGAACTTGCTTGCGCGGGCCACTTAGAATTCGTTCGCGAGCCATAGTTTGGCCTGCGGGCCTGGGGTTGAGCAGCCTTGTATTATAATTTCAAAATGATTACACCATTATTATGCATATTGGGCATGCAAATATTATATATAATGGTTATCATAAGGTTGAATAAATAAATGAATTATTTGCATTAGTTCTCCATTCAGAACTCGCTCTAAATATTTTTATAAACACAATTTCCATAGTGTGTTAATCGTGCAGTGGATAGCTAATTTAAGATTATTTTAATGGCAAGTAAAAGTCACTGAGGTTGGTCTTCATCTAGTTATGTCATAATGCTGCTAACTAGCTTGTGTACATATCATCGTACCATAGCAATAGGGAAGGTATGTGTCCAGCAATGGACAGAAATTAGCTATTAATGATGATGATAAATATTCATATGCATCGCTATATTTACTGAATAAATTGAAAATTCCTCAAAACTTTTCCTGTAGATGGTGAAACAGACCTTCTATATTAATCAAGCAGAGTGGAATAATTAATTACAGAATATATTGAATAACTTTAGAATTTGTAAAATCACTTCAGAATTCAATTTACAATACTTTAGAATTAGTGTGTTGTACAAAGGTTAAAAAGTGGCCTTCAAGTGTTATCACTACAATCGGATTTATAATCAAAATGTTATTCAATTTTACTTGTTGAGTCATAAAGTATTTGATAAATATGTTCTAATCTGGAAATTCCAAGTTATTTTGTATTGCTTTTGATTAAAGTTAAATATGAAGTTGAAATATCTGCAACCATTACTTACTTATAGTATGAATGACCATTTATAATATAAATAGAGATATATTGATACTATTGTTAGTGATTTAATACTTCCTGTGTTTTATCCTGTATTTATACTCATTAAAATAAATTTCCTCTTTAGGTATAGGTGCTGAGAAACTAGAAGTATTGAGGCCAGAAATATGCACGAATACAAAGAAACAAATATCACGAGCAAGTTCACGTACACAATCACTTGACAGTGTGCGAGTCCCGTTCGAAAGTAGACTCTGCTCTATCAACGCATCCAGTGTGTTCCAATTACAATGTGTACCCGGCCTTAACCAAGAAATAGCCGCCAATATTGTAGACTACAGAAACAAAAAAGGCCCGTTCAAATCCCTTGACGACTTAATAAAAGTAAGAGGAATGGATATAGTTAGATTAAGCACAGTAAAACAACATTTAAGTCTAGAACCGAGGAAATGTGAGAGTGTCCAACACTTAACGAATGGACATGTCAACGGTTGGACTGATATTTTGAACGAATCAATACCAAACGGAGTGTCAAGTACACCTAAGTCACCTCATAGAAAGAGCTTATCAATGCCTATTAAATTTCCTTTAACATTACCAAATGGGTTCGCGACTGCTCCGTTGAACGATATCTTAGATTTATTAGCTGCATATTCACATAGGCCAATTGTTGAAGAAGTGTTCACGTATGAAAGAAATGGATTGAAATGCTGTAGAATAGGATCGTGGAATCTCCATCAACTTAGTATAGACAAGATAACTAATCCGGGAGTGAGAGAAGTTATATGCCGGACTATTTTGGAAAATAAGTAAGTCGAACTTGATTTTAACTATTTTTTATTGTGAGATAAATTATATGAATATAAATGATAATTATAAAAAAAATTATCATTTATCTTTTTATCATTGTTAGATACCTATTCAGATGACATCATTACAAAATTATATAAAACTGCATTCATTTTATAAAATTAATAAGATTACCTTACTCACATACTTTCTCTTTTTTGTAGAAATCTTTTGATCAATATAACTACATAATATATTCATAAATTGAAAATGGCTGTTGTCAAGCAAAATACTGATAAGAAATTGATATATTTGAGATATGTTTATTCATCATCATCATCATCATCAGCCTGTATCAGTCCACTGCTGGACGTAGGCCTCTCCCAAGATGCGCCACTGAGCCCGATCTTCGGCTCTTCTCTTTCAGTCACTGCCCACCGCTTTGCGTATGTCGTCGCTCCACCTGGTCACAGGACGTCCTACGCTACGCTTGCCGATTCGCGGTCTCCACTCTAGGACAAGTCTACCCCAACGGTTACGAGTATAAGTCCTGCGACAGATATGACCAGCCCACTGCCACTTCAGCTTGCTAATCCGTTGAGCTATGTCGATAACTTTAGTTCTTTGGCGAATTACTTCGTTCCGGATTCGATCCCGCAGATAAATACCGAGCATAGCTCTCTCCATAGCTCGCTGAGCGACTTTAAACTGGTGGACCAGTCGGACTGTGAGTGTCCACGTCTCGGCTCCGTATGTCATCACAGGTAGGACGCACTGGTTAAAGACTTTTGTCTTTAGACACTGTGGTATAGGCGACGAGAAGACTCGACGGAGTTTTCCGAATGCTGCCCTGCCCAGCTGAATTCTTCTCTGGATTTCCTTCTCGAAGTTAAGTTTGCCTAGTTGGAGCGTCTGCCCTAGGTAAACATACTTAGTGACAACTTCGGGTGGGATTCCATCTACGGCAATCGGTTCCGGAACAACGTGCTCGTTGTACATGACTTTGGTTTTATCAAAAGTCATCCGGAGACCGATGCGACGACAAGAATCAGCTGGGCCATATAACATCCTTTGTAGGTCCTGCAGCGTCTCTGCCACAATGACGATTTCATCTGCGAATCGTAAGTGAGAGATGTACCTGCCGTTGGTGTTAATGCCACGATCTTTCCAGTCCAGCGTCTTATATCCCATTCCATGCCTGTGGAGTTCTCCCAGTAAAAAGAACGGAATTAAATAGCTGCTGAAGCTGTTGAACTGCTGGAGCTCCTCCGGCTTTTAAAAGCTCCGTTGTGATTCCGTCTTCTCCTGGGGCTTTTCCATTTTTGAGTTTCATCACGATTTCGTCTCGGCTAATTTCGGGCAGATCTTCTGTGAAGTGGCGGGTTAAGGTGGCTCTAGAATCCTCAGTATCGGGTTCGGGCCTAGAAGCATGCGATGCGTAGAGCTTGCCGTAAAAGTTTTCAACTTCCGACAGAATCTCCGGCTTGGATGCGACGACGTTCCCTGTTGACGTTGTCAGCTTTGTGAGGTGGCTTCTACTCAGAGGCTGGACGAACACTTTCGACCCCCGATTCTGCTCAATTGATTCTTTAATCAAGAGCGTGTTAGAGGATCGGAGGTCGCGTCGTACCAGCTTCTTTATGGATTTGTTGCGCACCAGGTTAGTTGACAAAGCTGACAAAGGGTCTGTTCGTCTCTTTTCCATTAGTCGAAGTGTTTCTGCCGAAAGTTTGGACTTTTTGCCCGTACGCTTGCTCTCGCAAAACTTCGTCCCTTCATCCCTGAGGATTTCCACCACTTCTTCGAGTTTCTGGTCTACGTCATCTGTGGTTTCCAAGGCAGCGAATCGATTTTCCAATTTTAATTGGAATGTTTCGGACCCAACAACGGTTTGGAGTAGGTTGGGACGGAGCGTAGACTTCATCAATCGGAATCTCTCGGCTTTAAAGTCGATATCCAGAGTGCATCGTACAAGTCGGTGATCACTTCCAGTATTAAACCTAGTGATCACTGAGACGTCTCCTCTGAATATGCGCCGTTTGTCCGTAATGATAAAGTCAATCTCGTTTTTAGTCACAAAGTTGTTACCCACACCATTATGTTTATTATCTGCTCCGAATTACCTGATTTCACTTGTATTGTATACTAGCTGTGCCCGCGACTTCGTCCGCGTGGAATAGTGTCTTTGGGTAGCATTTTTAAATATTTAGGCTAATTATTTTACAAATAAGACACATGCGTATCCCACCTACACCGCACCGTACCACGCTGCGCAAATCCCCCTCCCCTCTCCCTACCCCTAGCCCTTCCCCTCCCCTCTCCTTCTCTCTTCCCTCCACCCCCTTTCTCCTCACTTCCCTCTCCCCCTCCCCTTTCCCCCCACTTCCCCTCCCCTCTCTCTTCCCCCACTTCCCCCTCCCCTCCCCGTCTCTCTTCCCCTACTCCCTTCCCTCACTTCCCTCTCTCCTCCCCTTTCCCCCTCCCCCTCCCCACACTCCCCCTTCCCCCACTCCACCTCCCCTCCCCTTTCCCTCACCTCCCATCCCTCTCCCCCTTTCCCCTTCCCCTCACTTCCACCCTCCCTCCCCTCCCCTCCCTCCCCCTTCCCCCTCACAAACTTTGAATGACATATTAATTTATATCGAAACAGCCTAAACAATAAGTTTCAAGCTTCTACCTTTAAAAATGACGATACTTCCATACAACTTTTCATCCCCCCCTTTAACCCCTTACAACCCTCTTTTCGCATTAAAAAGTAGCCTTACTCAGGCTCCAGACTATCTGTGTACCAAATTCCATATTCCAATTCATTAACATAAACCTTACATATTTTCGTACAAACTTTCATCCCCTATTGTTATTTTACACCCTTGAGCGTAAAATTTTAAGAAACTTTGAATGTCATATTTATTTACATCAAATTAACAGCATACAAAATAAGTTTCAAGCTTCTAAAATGACGATACTTCCATACAACTTTTTATCCACCCTTTCAACACCTGACAACCTTCTTTTCGCATTAAAAAGTTGCCTATGTCCGTTCTCAGGCTCTAGACTATCTGCATGCCAAGTTATTTTGACATAGGTATCCGCGGTGAAAAAAAATTTTTGCAAAATTCACTATTCAAGGGGATGAAGCGGGGGTTCAAAGTTTGGATAGTCATTTTATTCGTCATTTCACACAAGTACTTCTGTAAATAAATAAGTAAATACGATTTTCAGACTTTTTCAAACTACCCTCCTAAGAGGATAAACTGGGGTAACAAAGTCTATATATAAATCAATATTGTTTCTGATTGCGCTGAAATGTATAATGCAGATAGTTATTATGGCGTAGGTATCCGCTCAGAAAGGATTTTCTCAAAATTCCTGCCGGATACGGAACGGGGATTCAAAGTTTGTATGGCGAAACAAGATGAGATACAGTACCTGTTGTAGGATTTTTCAAAATGGGGTAGGTAACAAAGTCAGAAAATTTGGGTTTTTCGGGTTTTATAAATATGAATCCCGAATTGCCTTAGTCATGAAATCGATTTGGGTAATTCTTATTTGATGTCTTTAATGATAGAATTGTTTTTACAAAAGAAAAGTTTTTAGTAAACAAAAGAAGATTTTAACGCGGGCGAAGCCGCGGGACACTTCTAGTTTATAATATTAGTTAGGATTATTTTAGGCTTAAATCTATTTTATATTTATGATATTCGTATTTTATTGATAACAAGAGTATCTCCAGTTACAGCAGATTTATTATATGAGCGTTATATTGATCTTCTATCTGACTTGCTACTAAAAATAGATTCTCACCATCAAGGAGACGATTTGCCGCCATAACCCTCTGGTGATCCGGCACTCCGGCAGTAAACAGCCCTAGAGAGTTAGACCATTCTAGGCATAGCGTGTACATCATCTTCGACTACATCATCGCTTACCACCAAGCAAGATAAGTGGTCTAACACTAGCCTATCAGACATTAAAACAGATCTTACAAGATAAATGTAATTTTTAGGGTTCCGTAGCCGAATGGCAAAAAACGGAACCCTTATAGATTCGCCATGTCTGTCTGTCTGTCTGTCTGTCTGTCCGTCCGTATGTCACAGCCATTTTATTCCGAAACTATTAGGACTACAGAATTGAAACTTGGTAGGTAGATGTATTCTTTGAACCGCTTTCCGATTCTTATACAAAAATATAAAAGTTTAAGGAGGGGCATCCCATACATGGGCATACCTGGAACTGGAACAAAAAAAAATTTTTTTCGTAAACCTATACGTGTGGGGTATCTATGGATAGGTCTTTAAAAATGACATTGAGGTTTCTAAAATCATTTTTTCTCAAAGTCAATCGTTTCAAAGATAGGCGCGTCTAAAGTGGTAAAATGTGTGTCCCCCCCCCCCTCTAACTTCTAAAGTAAGGGAGTGAAAAATCTAGAAAAAATATATTCTGTAGATCTCAATAAAAACTTTCAACGAAAATTGGTTTTAACGAGATACAGTCAGCAGTTGTTGAGATACAGCGACCGCAAGTATAACTTTGTTTTTCATACAAACACTATGAAAAACAAAGTTATTTTTGTAGTTGCGAAAAATCAAAGTTATAGAATACTCTACTGTGTTACGGAACCCTACGAGTGCGAGTCCGACTTGCACTTGGCCAGTTTTTTTTAATGTGTATTATTTTGCTGTGTGTTCGCCTTCGAGCATTTACCAATGGAGATGTTAACGCAAGGCGTACCCCTCTGCTGGCCATATGGTCATTATTGCCCATATGAGCGTGCGTAACTACGCTACGCTGTATTTTTAATACTGTGTGCGTGTATCAAGCTAGTGTGCGGGATCGTTAAAGTGAGTGATTTGTGTGTGTGCAATGCGTGTTTACCTCGTCCCCCGTAAGTATCGGCAGAAAAAAATGTTTGCGGATTACAACGTTAACATCTCCAATGGTAAATGCTCGAAGGTGTTCGCGGGTAACTTTGTCTTTTATAAACCGATTCTGATGATTATTTTTTGTTGGAAAGGTTTTGTTGAAAATATCCCAAGGGTGGTACCATTGTAATTTCATCCATCGAGATCTGATAACTATCTCCAGAGATATGTCGATAAACGTCTCAAACTTGCAACTGAAACTGACTCGCGTGGCATGGAAGTTGCTTGTTTTAGTTTTTAAACTATCTTAATTATTAAACAATATAATTAACCACACATCCGTTTCCAGGTTATCATTAATAGCCATACAAGACGTGGTGAACGAAGCTGCTTTGAAGATAATCTGTGATGAGTTAAATTGTCCTGTGCTGAGGAGGGTCAAAGAATGGAAGTGCAATAGCCACAGGTGGGAGTACTGTGTCTCTGAGAGGACAGAAAGGTAAACATACCAATATTGTTAACTAGCTCTGCCCCGCGGTTTCACCCGCGTAGACATCGTTCCCGTGGGAATATCGGGATAAAAATTATCCTGTGTTATTTCAGGGTTGGCTATTTAAATAACAAATTTCAGCTCAATCGGTTCAGTAGTTTTTGCGTGAAAGAGTAACAAATATCCATACATACATACAAACTTTCGCGGTTATAATATTAGCAAGGAAGTTGTATTTGTTTGAGGTATGTCAGGATCGTAGCATGTGGAAGGAAAGAAGTAGTCTCTGCCTCCCCAAAGGAAAAAGGCGTGAATTTTTTGTATGTATGTATTTGTTTGATTTTTACATATGTGCTAATATAACGACGTTTCGTCTAACTAGCTACCAATAAGTAGCTTACCACCATCAAGGAGAAAATCTCTGCCGCCATAACTTTACGGTGTTTCGGCAGCACGCAGCCCTTGAGAGTCAGTATTCTAAGCCTAGCGTGTTCACCATCCTCGAACACATCATTGTTTACCACCAGGCGAGATAGTGGTTAAATGTTAGCCTAACAGATACAAAAATAATTAGGATGGTTAAAAACTAAAAATTAGTACTCATGCCGCGCAAGTCAGTCAGCAAGTTTAAGACTGACAGCAAAGTTATCCTATAAGCCATATATATATATATATGAAAAAGGGAACATTATAGTATATTGTTTCCTTTTGACGTACGTGGAACCCTAATAAGATCGTTTAAAAAACTAGACCGACCGACTTCAAATGCCGCGCTATTAATTTTCAGTACCAAGTTTGAGGTGTTTATCTCCATATCTCTGGAGGTACTTATCAGATCTCGATAAAATGCTACCCTTGGAATATCTCCTTTCCAACAAAAAAATAATCATCAAAATCGGTTCATAAACGAAGAAGTTATCCGCGAACACACACAATATATATATATATATATATATATATATATATGTGTGTTCGCGGATAACTTGTTCGTTTATGAACCGATTTTGATGATTATATATATGTATAATATACATTTTTAGGTACAGGTTTCTCAATTTGACTGGTATATATATTATATATACCAGTCAATTGTCAGAATCCTGCTCCTTTTTTTTGAAGTCGGTTAAAAAATGAAAACGGTTGATAAAGCTAATAATAATCGTGTCTGAGCCAGAATAAATATTCAAATTAATGACAAAACATAAGTATATCGATTTGAGTGAAACCAGCGGGTATCGTGTTCACAACGAATGAATAATTTATTTAATAACCTGCCTCTACACACTAATGGGGTTTGACCACGATGTTTTGTATCATTAAATGTTGTTATTTACCTTTTGCATTGTGATGAAGCTACGTAAGGTGTTTGCAAAAGTTGGATGGACGTGCTTTTCGAGAATTTTACTATGTAATGATGTTAATAATTATCATATTCATTCACATTGCATAGTGGTAGAACACTATCTAGTGTCCGCCTGGCCAGCTACCACCCTCAAGCTAGAAAATCTGTTGCCAAACATCTAATGTGTTCCGGCAGCTATCCTTGAGAGCCAGTTCCTATTCTAGGCCTAGCGTGCTTACCATCTTCGACCGCATCATCACTTACCAACAGGTGAGATAGTGGTCAAATGCTACAACATATAAAAGAAAAAATCCTTTTTAACCGACTACAAAAAACAAGGAGGTTCTCAATTCGTCGGTTATTTTTTTAGTATGTTTACCGATTACTCAAAGATGCCTGGACTTACATAAAATCACACCTTTTTGCCGTTAGGGTAGGCAGAGACTACTTCTTTCCACTTGCTACGTGACATACCTCTTTCACTTCTTCCACTTTCATAAGCGCCTTCATACATGCTCGCCGGTTATAGGCACTTTTGACTTGGCCTTTCATTAAAATCATCGTTCGCCTAGGTCGGCCTCTACCGCCTGGCCCATTCACACTCGTGTCATAAATCTGTTTCGTAAATTCTCCTTCATCCATCCTCTCTAGATGTCCAAACCATCTAAGCATCTCTTTCTCTATCTTTGTCACTACATCTTCTACCACACCACAATGTTTCCTTATCACGCTGTTCTCCACCTTATCCATTAGAGTCACTCCAATCATACTTCTGAAACTTCTCATTTCTACAGCATTAATTTACTATATACTCATAACAAACGACCCATAATTATGTATTTGCAATTTAATTGTATCACCATAGATATATGAGAGATTGAACTTCGCGAATCGATCTACACCCTGATTAAATCTCTTTATAAATTGTTTCCTTAATAAAATCTACATCTATAATGTTTAACGAGCTAGAACAATCGTATAAGTTTCATGCCCATTCTAGTATTATGCAGCTGACAGATGGACTATCAGTTCCATTTGGATCATGATATGTACTGTGATCGGTATGTTGTGTTTCACTATTTCACTTTTTTTATTTTTTTTATATAAACATTGTCTGAAGTACTGAAACACACAGTTACATGTATGGTTGGTTTTAACCTACTTTAATTTTTTTTAAATATTCTGACGTAAACGATTGGATGACAGCTGAATGGTTCATTACTTTTTTTTTCTAATTCAAAGCGTTAAATTCTGCTTTTGCTATGTTTACTTGATAATTGGTTATGATTTATTTTATGATTTATGATTTTGACGTGTATATTTGCGTATATTTATACTGCCTACATACTGAATAAATGCTTTGATTCTTCTTTGATTCTAGACTATCAACTGCTTATCAACTCATAGCCTCAAGGTCAAGTCAAGTCAATGTAGTATATAGGCATTTTGTATATAGACTTTTAATAAATAAAATATGAACGATGGACGATACGAGTTACAACAAAACTCATTCGATACTCTTCTATCCATTAAATCGCGCTTGAGTAGCTAATCAAATAGCTTCATTCGAAACCTTATTATCGCTCTATATGGCTAGCCTAAATGTTCATCCCTAGGAATGCATAATAGCCTAAATGCACATCCCCAGGAAATTAAACAACAAAAATCGCCTCGTGTGAACCTGATATTAGAGCCATTTTACCACTCTAAAGGTGCGTACAGACAATGTAACATGTTATATAACTTTGTTTTATAACACGACCACATTATGTTACCTTGTTATTCAACATTTCAACATAAAACAATACTGCACACATTAGAATCACAATTTTATATAACAGTTCTTCAGAGCTAGTGAGTAGACTTGACTAATATAACATTGTTATACATATTAATAACATGTTATTATAACATGTTTTATAACATTCCGTGTCCAATTATTTGAATCGTGTCAAATAACAATGTATAACATGTTATGTTACTTAGTCTGTACACACCTTAAAGCGAGCACATAGACGTTCAATTAATTCGATCAACAGGTTGGTAAAATACAATTAAGATAGTTTAAAAACTAAAACAACCGACTTCAATGCCCCGCTAGTCAATTTCAGTTGCAAGTTTGAAACGTTTATCGTCATATCTCTGGAGATACTTATCAGATCTCGATGAAATTACAATGGGACCACCTCGAAAACGTACCCTACCGATTACAAAACGAATCATTCGAATCGGTTCACAATTGACGCAGTAATCGCGTAACATACATACGAACAAAAAAGAAAAAAAAAACATATAGGCGAATTGAGAACCTCTTTCTTTTTGGAAGTCATTTGAAAATCCACTTTGCAATATAGATTTTGTGACCAACCAAAACGTAAGTGATACTTAAATGTAGTTTATTATTGATACGAACCTGTTACACGGCCATTGTTCGTCATGTGATATCAATCGATAAGCCCTTACCGTGTACCTCTCGTGTAATGATAACATAAGGTAAACACCTCAAGTGTCTTGAATGTATTGTTTTTCCAAACGACTGAAAATTCACGTGTGAAAACCAAAGTTATTTGTCGGTTGTCCAGCGACTCGCTTTATTAAATTGTAGATAGGCACGACACTGTCCTATACCACAGATTATTTATTATAATAGTAACAAACTGAATCGTAACTTAACATCAATACAAAAAATAAGATTACATTATACAGTTTATTATTATTATCTTTTCTAAGATTTAAGGGAAATAAATAATTCTGATTCTGTTAGGTATTTTATCCGTAATATTATGTAATGTCTCTCCATGTCTTGATTTTTAGGGTTCCGAACCCAAAGGGTACCAACGGAACCCTATTACTGAGACTCCGCTGTCCGCCTGTCTATCTGTCTGTCTGTCTGTCCGTCCGTCTGTCTCCAGGCTGTATCTCATGAACCGTGATAGTTAGACGGTTGAAATTTTCACAGATGATGTATTTCTGTTGCCGCTATAACAACAAATACTAAAAACAGAATGAAAGTTAAAAATTAAAGGGGGTCCCCATACAAAAAACGTGTTTTTACTATAGCGCCATCTATGTGAACGATTGTTTAACTTATTAATAAATCATATTAATTACCTACCTTTGTGTTAAAGTTCACGTAGTTGGTGTTAGAAGTTCGTTAAATATTCGTTAGATGGCTTTGTAGTTAATAAGCATGTTTGGTATTGAAACGGTAATATAATATAATATCACAGTTTTACAATCATACTGATTGTAAGATTGTGATATTATATTATTATTAATATCACAGTCTTACAATCAATATGATTGTAAAACTGTGATAATATTATACTTATATATTATTATACTGCGGTTCGGAACCCTCCGTGTGCGAGACAAAAGTCTGACTCGCACTTGGACAGTTTTATTTATATCTTGTAGGCAAGCATTTGACCACTATCTGGTCGTTGTCGAAGATGGTGAACACGCTAGCCCTAAAATACTCTCACCCTCAAGGGTTGTGTACTGCCGGAACACCGTAAGGTTATGGCGGGAGATTTTCTCCTTTGATGGTGGTAAGCTAATTATTGGTAACAAGTCAGGCGGAACAGCGATATAATATAATCCTACTACTTGTGCCCGTTCGATTTGACGGGAAAAGTGTCTATTTAAATTAAAAGGGATTTGACACGAAATATCTACGATATTAAGATCGGGTGCGGGTTCGAGTCCCGTCGGTACGATGAAATTTTGGATTGTGTTTAAACATTTACAATAATATAAAGTGTGAGACACTTCAAAGAAACATAATATTTGATTTACGCAGTGCAACATCTCTCGTCGGATTTGAAAACTGTAATGATTTCTTCCGAATGATTAACTTACGTTACATATTTGACAATCAATAAATATGTCAAACAATTATTACAACTGACAATGTTTGACATTTTTAAAATCTACATGACTTGAATTCACAAAAACTTGAAGAATGTTTAATTGACTTACTACTTGACACGGGCTAAATTCACTAATCGTGTGGAGCCATAATTATACCAAAAAAAAAACGCGATAATCCGAATATTGTAATGCTATCCACACATTGGAATAATTTTTATACTTGACACTGGCTAAATACACTAATCGTGTGGAGCTATAATTATACAAAAAAAAATACGGCGGGATAAACAATTGAACATCAAATAATCGGCAGTTTTTAAACCCAGGAACATTTTGGCAAAATATTTGTTCTTATATAATTTTTTTAGGTCCATTATTCATTGTTTTTACTTATTATCCTATTCCTGACAAAGACAATTCCAAAAATACAAAAATCATTAAAATTGGTCCAGCCGTTCTTGAGTTATAAGTGTAGTAACTAACACAACTTTCTTTTATATATATACTAGCTGGCCCGGCGAACTTTGTACCACCTAACAGACAATGAATGTCGTGTTACCTTTTAGATTAACTTGTTTTAGGCTTTTATTAACGTAATAAATGAATACAAAAGAGATATTATGTTTATTAATGTATTATGGCAATCCAGATATAGATAGAATAAACATTGGTAAAAAGTGGTTTCTGGAAATATAAACTTTTTTAAGTTGCTTGTAAGCATACATTTGTGAACGCACGCATATTTGACAATCAATAAATATGTCAAACAAATATTATTACTGACAATATTTGACATTTTTAAAATCTACATGCCTTGAATTCTCTAAAAGTTGAAGAATTATTACTTGACTTACTACTTGACACGGGCTAAATACACTAATCGTGTGGAGCTATAATAAAACAAAAAAAAATACGGCGGAATAAACAATTGAACATCAAATGATTGGCAGTTTTTAAACCCAGGAACATTTTGGCAAATCTTCGACCGCATCATCACTTACCAACAGGTGAGATAGTGGTCAAATGCTACAACATATAAAAGAAAAAATCCTTTTTAACCGACTACAAAAAACAAGGAGGTTCTCAATTCGTCGGTTATTTTTTTAGTATGTTTACCGATTACTCAAAGATGCCTGGACTTACATAAAATCACACCTTTTTGCCGTTAGGGTAGGCAGAGACTACTTCTTTCCACTTGCTACGTGACATACCTCTTTCACTTCTTCCACTTTCATAAGCGCCTTCATACATGCTCGCCGGTTATAGGCACTTTTGACTTGGCCTTTCATTAAAATCATCGTTCGCCTAGGTCGGCCTCTACCGCCTGGCCCATTCACACTCGTGTCATAAATCTGTTTCGTAAATTCTCCTTCATCCATCCTCTCTAGATGTCCAAACCATCTAAGCATCCCTTTCTCTATCTTTGTCACTACATCTTCTACCACACCACAATGTTTCCTTATCACGCTGTTCTCCACCTTATCCATTAGAGTCACTCCAATCATACTTCTGAAACTTCTCATTTCTACAGCATTAATTTACTATATACTCATAACAAACGACCCATAATTATGTATTTGCAATTTAATTGTATCACCATAGATATATGAGAGATTGAACTTCGCGAATCGATCTACACCCTGATTAAATCTCTTTATAAATTGTTTCCTTAATAAAATCTACATATATAGAATATATAGAACAATCGTATAAGTTTCATGCCCATTCTAGTATTATGCAGCTGACAGATGGACTATCAGTTCCATTTGGATCATGATATGTATTGTGATCGGTATGTTGTGTTTCACTATTTCACTTTTTTTATTTTTTTTTATATAAACATTGTCTGAAGTACTGAAACACACAGTTACATGTATGGTTGGTTTTAACCTACTTTAATTTTTTTTTAATATTCTGACGTAAACTATTGGATGACAGCTGAATGGTTCATTACTTTTTTTTTCTAATTCAAAGCGTTAAATTCTGCTTTTGCTATGTTTACTTGATAATTGGTTATGATTTATTTTATGATTTATGATTTTGACGTGTATATTTGCGTATATTTATACTGCCTACATACTGAATAAATGCTTTGATTCTTCTTTGATTCTAGACTATCAACTGCTTATCAGCTCATAGCCTCAAGGTCAAGTCAAGTCAATGTAGTATATAGGCATTTTGTATATAGACTTTTAATAAATAAAATATGAACGATGGACGATACGAGTTACAACAAAAACTCATTCGATACTCTTCTATCCATTAAATCGCGCTTGATTAGCTAATCAAATAGCTTCATTCGAAACCTTATTATCGCTCTATAAGGCTAGCCTAAATGTTCATCCCTAGGAATGCATAATAGCCTAAATGCACATCCCCAGGAAATTAAACAACAAAAATCGCCTCGTGTGAACCTGATATTAGAGCCATTTTACCACTCTAAAGGTGCGTACAGACAATGTAACATGTTATATAACTTTGTTTTATAACACGACCACATTATGTTACCTTGTTATTCAACATTTCAACATAAAACAATACTGCACACATTAGAATCACAATTTTATATAACAGTTCTTCAGAGCTAGTGAGTAGACTTGACTAATATAACATTGTTATACATATTAATAACATGTTATTATAACATGTTTTATAACATTCCGTGTCGTTGAAACGTTTATCGTCATATCTCTGGAGATACTTATCAGATCTCGATGAAATTACAATGGGACCACCTCGAAATCGTACCCTACCGATTACAAAACGAATCATTCGAATCGGTTCACAATTGACGCAGTAATCGCGTAACATACATACGAACAAAAAAAAAAAAAAAAACATACAGGCGAATTGAGAACCTCTTTCTTTTTGGAAGTCATTTGAAAATCCACTTTGCAATGTAGATTTTGTGACCAACCAAAACGTAAGTGATACTTAAATGTAGTTTATTATTGATACGAACCTGTTACACGGCCATTGTTCGTCATGTGATATCAATCGATAAGCCCTCACCGTGTACCTCTCGTGTAATGATAACATAAGGTAAACACCTCAAGTGTCTTGAATGTATTGTTTTTCCAAACGACTGAAAATTCACGTGTGAAAACCAAAGTTATTTGTCGGTTGTCCAGCGACTCGCTTTATTAAATTGTAGATAGGCACGACACTGTCCTATACCACAGATTATTTATTATAATAGTTACAAACTGAATCGTAACTTAATATCAATACAAAAAATAAGATTACATTATACAGTCCACCAGGTCTGTCTTTTTTGCAATTTGTCAACACCAATGATACCAACATTTTAGTGCGTACTATTATTATCTTTACTAAGATTTAAGGGAAATAAATAATTCTGATTCTGTTAGGCATTTTATCCGTAATATTATGTAATGTATCTCCATGTCTTGATTTTTAGGGTTCCGAACCCAAAGGGTACCAACGGAACCCTATTACTGAGACTCCGCTGTCCGCCTGTCTATCTGTCTGTCTGTCTGTCCGTCCGTCTGTCTCCAGGCTGTATCTCATGAACCGTGATAGTTAGACGGTTGAAATTTTCACAGATGATGTATTTCTGTTGCCGCTATAACAACAAATACTAAAAACAGAACAAAGTTAAAAATTAAAGGGGGTCCCCATACAAAAAACGTGTTTTTACTATAGCGCCATCTATGTGAACGATTGTTTAACTTATTAATAAATCATATTAATTACCTACCTTTGTGTTAAAGTTCACTTAGTTGGTGTTAGAAGTTCGTTAAATATTCGTTAGATGGCTTTGTAGTTAATAAGAATGTTTGGTATTGAAACGGTAATATAATATAATATCACAGTTTTACAATCATATTGATTGTAAGATTGTGATATTATATTATTATTAATATCACAGTCTTACAATCAATATGATTGTAAAACTGTGATAATATTATACTTATATATTATTATACTGCGGTTCGGAACCCTCCGTGTGCGAGACAAAAGTCTGACTCGCACTTGGCCAGTTTTATTTATATCTTGTAGGCAAGCATTTGACCACTATCTGGTCGTTGTCGAAGATGGTGAACACGCTAGCCCTAAAATACTCTCACCCTCAAGGGTTGTGTACTGCCGGAACACCGTAAGGTTATGGCGGGAGATTTTCTCCTTTGATGGTGGTAAGCTAATTATTGGTAACAAGTCAGGCGGAACAGCGATATAATATAATCCTACTACTTGTGCCCGTTCGATTTGACGGGAAAAGTATCTATTTAAATCAAAAGGGATTTGACACGAAATATCTACGATATTAAGATCGGGTGCGGGTTCGAGTCCCGTCGGTACGATGAAATTTTGGATTGTGTTTAAACATTTACAATAATATAAAGTGTGAGACACTTCAAAGAAACATAATATTTGATTTACGCAGTGCAACATCTCTCGTCGGATTTGAAAACTGTAATGATTTCTTCCGAATGATTAACTTACGTTACATATTTGACAATCAATAAATATGTCAAACAATTATTACAACTGACAATGTTTGACATTTTTAAAATCTACATGACTTGAATTCACAAAAACTTGAAGAATGTTTAATTGACTTACTACTTGACACGGGCTAAATTCACTAATCGTGTGGAGCCATAATTATACCAAAAAAAAAACGCGATAATCCGAATATTGTAATGCTATCCACACATTGGAATAATTTTTATACTTGACACTGGCTAAATACACTAATCGTGTGGAGCTATAATTATACAAAAAAAAATACGGCGGGATAAACAATTGAACATCAAATAATCGGCAGTTTTTAAACCCAGGAACATTTTGGCAAAATATTTGTTCTTATATAATTTTTTTAGGTCCATTATTCATTGTTTTTACTTATTATCCTATTCCTGACAAAGACAATTCCAAAAATACAAAAATCATTAAAATTGGTCCAGCCGTTCTTGAGTTATAAGTGTAGTAACTAACACGACTTTCTTTTATATATATACTAGCTGGCCCGGCGAACTTTGTACCACCTAACAGACAATGAATGTCGTGTTACCTTTTAGATTAACTTGTTTTAGGCTTTTATTAACGTAATAAATGAATACAAAAGAGATATTATGTTTATTAATGTATTATGGCAATCCAGATATAGATAGAATAAACATTGGTAAAAAGTGGTTTCTGGAAATATAAACTTTTTTAAGTTGCTTGTAAGCATACATTTGTGAACGCACGCATATTTGACAATCAATAAATATGTTAAACAAATATTATTACTGACAATATTTGACATTTTTAAAATCTACATGCCTTGAATTCTCTAAAAGTTGAAGAATTATTACTTGACTTACTACTTGACACGGGCTAAATACACTAATCGTGTGGAGCTATAATAAAACAAAAAAAAATACGGCGGAATAAACAATTGAACATCAAATGATTGGCAGTTTTTAAACCCAGGAACATTTTGGCAAAATATTTTATCATATATCATTTTTTTAGGTCAATTATTCATTGTTTTTAATACTTATTATCCTATTCCTGACAAAGACAATTCCAAAAATACAAAAACCATAAAAATTGTTCCAGCCGTTCTTGAGTTATGAGTGCAGTAACTAACACGACTTTCTTTTATATATATAGATAAGATAATATAGATTATAAAGGCTTCTTGTTTTGTTTGTAACTTCTTCTCGCTAAAAATGCTCAACCAATTGTGCTCAAATTTGGTATGTACATAGCCTACACCCTGAAATAACACAGAGGGTACTTTTATCCCGATATTCCCATGGGAACGATGTCTACGCGGGTAAAACCGTGGAACTCAATTAGACTAACACATACTTATAATAATAGGTACTGTCAGCAATTAAAATAACAAATAATCACTATCATAATTATTTAAACTGAAAGTAATTTTCAAACAATTATTGCCCTGAAAATAACCTACTATCAAAAATATAAGCAATTTAGGAAACTGGAAACATCCAGTTTGAAAAAGCAGTCAAACAACAAAGCAACTATTAAACAATATTCTATGGATGATTGGAAACCTCGTCTAAACAAAGATGAACTTTGACACGTTGGCACAAAAACAATTCTCATTAATAAACTATCAAATAGTAATGAGTGCTATCAAATAGTGTTAGTAGCGTGTAAGGATAGTGTTTGTGAGTCACTGTGTCATATGATATTAATCGTATAATAGAGGAATAATTAATAATATAGGCACATACATAAAATCACGCCTTTTTCCTGTTCGGGTTAGACAGAGACTACTTCTTTCCACATGCTACGATCCTGACATACCTCTTTCGCTTCTTCCACTTTCATGAGCGCCTTCATACATACTCGTCGGTTATAGGTACTTTTGACTTGGCCTTTCTTGAACACGTCTCCGATCTGGTCGTGATACATTCGCCTAGGTCGGCCACGACCAGCTGGCCCATTCACACCCGTCTCATAAATATCTTTCGTCAATCTTCCTTCATCCATCCTCACTAGATGTCCAAACCATCTAAGCTTCCCTTTCTCTTTCTTTGTTACTATGTCTTCTACCACACACACCACAACGTTCCCTTATCCCTTATCAGTCTTATCTAGAGATGTGATAAACGGCTTTAAATTGACAATACGCTTCAACGTTGCGCCTTTTTTTAAAAGCCAGCTTTAAAAAAGCTTTACGCTTAACGGCTTTTTAAAACTATAAGCAGTGCAAGTCACTATTGTTGTAAAGATCGTAGTAAGTATCGTAACGTAACGTAATAAAACGGGGGCTTATTTGAAATAGTAATGTAATGACGTAACGTAAGTTAATGTTTTTATGTTTTATGGCTTTACTAGGACAGTGTTAGGATATATAAAAAAAATAAACTAAATTCAATGCAAATTACTATAAATCAATTAACTTCCCTTCGTACTTATCAACAGGCTTAGGACTGTCTGAAATGAATATCGTTGCGTTTCTTTTGAAATAATACTAACAAATCAAAAACGGGTCATTGTACTCATTGTCAGTCTGCCTCAACGAAATCAAACTGCATTTGTTTTAGTCGTATAATACTGTAAACTGTAATCGATCCCACCGATATTGAGTCTTATGTGCATAGCAATAAGATTGTTATATCAATTTAATAAAGAATGTTTATAATGTGCCGTATAGCAACTGTAGGAATAAGGTCATTTTATGGTCGAATATAGTAGTACGAAAAATGTTTTAAAGCGTAGACGGCTTCATTTTGGAAGCGCGCTTCGGCGCTTCTTTTGGATAACGTTTTAAAAAGCTATTTCCGATTAAAAGCGCCCACCGCTAGTCTTATCACCTATTAATACTATCATCATCATATACTAGTGAACTGGTCCATTGCTGGACATAGGCTTCTTTACCTGCACGCCACTGAGCATGATCCTTGGCTACTTTCAATGACCCAGCTCTTCCGGCTTGCCAGCCTTACAACCTTATAAAGATCGTCGCTCCGCTTACTCGTGGTGGTAGATAAGACACTCGTAACTTAGCGATATTTTAATTTTCTACATTTAGATGTAAACCGTGACGTTTTTTCCAGCCCACACCTAGGCTTCATATACGAGGTGTTGAACAAAGGGATCATATTAGAAGATATCCAGCTGGACCAAGTGTGCTTGCTGACGGAAGCTGATGAAGCCAAGAAACTGGTCTCTGAACTGACCACGTTGAACAGTGATCGACTCACGATAGATGCTCAAGGTGAGTTAATAGCTGTTTGATAACTGTTTGTTAACTTGTAGAGATACACAAGCTAGACAAAAGACGGTTAATAAACTCGTTCATCTCAAAATCAACGGTAAAAACTAAATTTTCCAAAGATGGTTCGAATAGTTTACCATCATCAAGGAGTAAATCTGCCGAGCCAAATAACCGTAAGTCTAGAATGGTCTAGCTGTTCACCATCTTTGATCATATCATTGCTTACCACCAGGCAAGATAGTGAGTGGTCAAACGTTAGACAAACACACATGCAAATTTGTATGTGTAAACTTTGTACTTAGAAAAGGTTAGAAGGTAAGGTCACTTAGCCACCGAATTTTGATTTTATAAAAGTTTAAATAAATTAATGAAAACAATGAACTGAAATAGCTTGCGTAAAAGACTTAAAGGTGAAAGAATCACGGTTATATCATACACGTTAATTTTAGCTGTAATGTAAGTACTATGCATTTTCAACAGACATTCAAAAGAAGGAGGTTCTCAATTCGTCTGCATGTTTTTTAGGGTTCCGTAGTCCTGACAAGGAACCCTTATAGTTTCGTCATGTCCGTCTGTCTGTCTGTCCGAGGTTTTGCTAAGAGACCGCTAATACTAGAAAGCTGTAATTTTGTGGGGGTATGTAAATGAATGACGCCGACAAAGTGCTGAAATAAAAATTTGAAAAATATTTTTTTTAGGGTAGCTCCCCTATATGAGAAGTGGGGATGATTTTTTTTTCACTGTCTACCCCATCGTGTGGAGTATCGTTGAATAGCTCTTTTAAAATGACTAAAGGGTTGCTAATACCATTTTTCGATTGAATGCTCCATTTACGAAATATTAAACTTTAAAGTGCAAATTTTAGGGCGTCCCCCCCCCCCCCCCCCCTCTAAAAGCTAAACTGCTGGCTTGAACATTCTGGAAAAATTCGTGATAATAGCGCATGTCATGAACTTTAAAGGAAAATTATAGCGGTTAAGATAACTTTATTAGTTTAGCAGTAATAGTCGTTGAACTTGGGTGTTGGATAATTATGAAAATTAAAAAAAAAAAAATCCTTAGAATAAATCCTTTAAAGTGACAAAGACGGAGTACCTAGTTGCTTGTTTATAACGGTTAAAGACTTTTTTGATGATGATTGAATAACAGGCTACTACGGAACCCTACACTGCGCGTGGCCCGACACGCACTTGGCCGACACGCACTTGGCCGGTTATTTATTTTTTTTATTAATTGACATATTTTCAAGGCATTGCCCCATTGTAATTTCATCGAGATCTGATAAGTATCTCCAGAGATGACGTGAACGTCTCAGACTTGCTACTGAAACTGACTCGCGCGGCATGGAAGTCGGTAGTTTTCGTCTTTAAACTATCTTAATTATATGAGTATAATTAAATACTACATTTGTAAATGTATAACAGATGATGTAATATCCATATCTCGAATAAAAGCAAGTGACCTTCACGGTTTTTAAGAGATTCGTTTCGATTCTATAACGACCACGACGGAACGTTGTAATCCACCATTAAAATTTAACGATAGAAATCACGTGTAAATTTCGCTGTGCACATAAAATAATTTTAGCTATGATATCAACGAAGTATCATGCAAAACGTAAGTCATGAGCGGAAATAATAAAACTATTGCAGTCAAATTATTCATAAACGACGCGCGAATTTGAGCTGTATATATGTATGTATGTATGAAGAATCACATACGTCATGTTTTTATATCAGAGTTTATTTATAAAATCGTCCTATTATCCTACTCGTGACATCTTATACTGTACGTATAAATAAAAGTACCTAAACCTACCTCAAGGGTCCAAGAAGATTCCTACGCTTCTCGCACGAACAACAATGGACCTAAAGTATCCTCCTGTGGCACGCCCGAGATTCCCACCCGATTGTTTATCGCTCCGTTGTAAACATTCACGCTTGGCGGCATAAACGGAAACCCGATAACCATTGCTCATAATCGCACGATGCTTGCGTGCCCGGAGTTACGTGTGCATCGGTTTTGCTGTCGAGTCGAAACTGTTGGTTTTCAACCGAGTCCCAACAAGAAGGAGGTTCTCAATTCGTCTGTATGTTTTTTTTAAATTTTTTTTGTATGTATGTTACGCGATTTCTCCGTCAATTGTAAACCGATTCGAATTATTATTTTTTTAATCGGTTGGGTACTTTTCCGCGGTGGTCCTATTGTAATTTCATCGAGATGTGATAAGTATCTTCAAAGATATGACGATAAACGTCTCAAACTTGCTACTGAAATTGACTCGCGGGGCATGGAAGTCGATTCTTTTTAGTTTTTTAAACGATCTTATTCACGTGCTTCTTTGATGCCTTTAACGGATATTTTTATTCATGTAAACCAAATGATGGACAAGTACAAACTACAACAGTAATATAAATATAAACTGACACTAGTGCGTGTTGAAAGAATATCAAGATTTGAATATATACCTATTATGTTTTAACTTCTCCATTATTTATCTTACCATTGTCAGCTAAAAATAAAACAGTTATGCCTTTAATTGCCTTTAACGTCAGTGCTACTCTAATATGATTGCAGATGGACAGCTTATTCCTTATCCATTTAATGAAGATGTCAATAAATAAACCATTACACATGCCACCTAGGTATTATAACATCTAATTGTTGACGTATAAGTCGAACAATGGCTCATAAATACTTCAATGGAACTGTCCACTGTCGCCTGACATAAAATGCTCTAGTTTGCGTGAGGTACAGTATTGTACAGTACGAGTGGGGCAAATAAACAAAAGGAGACTGGCAATCAATACGGGGTTATTCACGTTGACTTTCAAGCATAATTATGTCCAAATGATCTGCATGAACAGGTTAGGTTAAGAGGGAACGCGGGATGCACTTTTCCATACAAATGTATTCCCCCGTTTCCTCCCTGGAAAATACTTCTAGAGAAAAAATTGTTTCCTCGAAATATTAAGGTCTGCTGTAGCTACACCCCTATAACTTTCTATTTTTGACCAACCAATTACAAATATATATACGAGTCGTATATATATTTGTAATTGGTTTTTTAAGGGTCGTATAATACGACCCTTAAAAAATCTTATACTACGAACCAATTAAAAATATATATACGAGTCGTACATATATTTGTAATTGGTTTTTGAAGGGTCGTATAAGACTTTACAAAAATCTTATACTACGAACCAATTACAAATATATATACGAGTCGTATATATATTTGTAATTGGTTTTTTAAGGGTCGTATAATACGACCCTTAAAAAATCTTATACTACGAACCAATTAAAAATATATATACGAGTCGTACATATATTTGTAATTGGTTTTTGAAGGGTCGTATAAGACTTTACAAAAATCTTATACTACGAACCAATTACAAATATATATACGAGTCGTATATATATTTGTAATTGGTTTTTTAAGGGTCGTATAATACGACCCTTAAAAAATCTTATACTACGAACCAATTAAAAATATATATACGAGTCGTACATATATTTGTAATTGGTTTTTGAAGGGTCGTATAAGACTTTACAAAAATCTTATACTACGAACCAATTACAAATATATATACGAGTCGTATATATATTTGTAATTGGTTTTTTAAGGGTCGTATAATACGACCCTTAAAAAATCTTATACTACGAACCAATTAAAAATATATATACGAGTCGTACATATATTTGTAATTGGTTTTTGAAGGGTCGTATAAGACTTTACAAAAATCTTATACTACGAACCAATTACAAATATATATACGAGTCGTATATATATTTGTAATTGGTTTTTTAAGGGTCGTATAATACGACCCTTAAAAAATCTTATACTACGAACCAATTAAAAATATATATACGAGTCGTACATATATTTGTAATTGGTTTTTGAAGGGTCGTATAAGACTTTACAAAAATCTTATACTACGAACCAATTACAAATATATATACGAGTCGTATATATATTTGTAATTGGTTTTTGAAGGGTCGTATAATACGACCCTTCAAAAATCTTAAAGAGGAGATTAGAAGGCTTATATTACTTTATGCAATTGGTTGGTCATAAAAAGCAGATGATAGATAGCTATAGCAGACCTTGATTTTTTGTAGAAACAAATTTTTCTCTAGAAGCATTTTCGAGGGAGGAAACGGGGGAATATATTTGTATGGAAATGTGCAATTGTGCACCCCGCGTTCCCTCATAAGGCAACGAGTTTTTTCGTCAGATAATGAAGTTTGCTTGGACGGCATAGCATCCATTTGAATATATACTTATCGCACTATATTCAGAGGTATTCAGAACACTCTGTGACTCATAATCATAAAGAACAACAAATTAATATAATCGCTAGTTTATCGGTTTTCTATCAGATACATTTCGGAAAGTATGCCATATAATTGCTCGAGTTAGTACTGCCATTTACGTAGTAACTATTATATAATCTGTGCCGCCATCCCCTTTCTTCTATCGAACAACCAGACGTACCGATGTGCGCAATCGCTTCATGGTGGACGTTCCATCTACACACACGAAGCGTTTTGCTTCGTGCTTTATCATACGTTTCGGCAAGGCATTCCATTCCTTGCCGGTGTCTGTGTTTCCCGATAGCTACAACCCGGGGGTCTTCAAATCGTGAATGAACAGGTATAGATACTAGGTAAGCGTGCTACATCGCCGACTGACTATCAGGTGAGATAGTGGTCAAACGCTTGCCTAAATAGCATAAAAAAAAATATATAAGCATTTTTGCAAATGCCAAAAAGCAGCCAAATGTCGTTATCCCTATTTGGTCAAACAACACTTATCTATAAGTACCTAGTTATTAAACTCGTAAAATTGTTGTCTCGCCACAATGCGCATATTCTCGTTGCGTTCCACTTATAATCGCTGTGTCAGCGAGGCCTTCACTAATTTGCCAACAAAACAGAAAAATCTGTAGCAATTGTCGCATAAAACTGAAATGAAAGAAAGGTCACGACGATAAAATGTGATTGTATCACATTGCATGGGAGATACTCGTAGGGTAAAGGTCGAACTCATTTGGCACATAATAAACCGGCCAAGTGCGAGTCGGACCCAAAGACGAAGGGTTCTGTACTACTGTACACTATTTAATATGATCTAGCAAACATTCTAGAAAAAAATAATCACTTTTCTTGTAAACACCCCTTTATATATAACTAGCTGTGCACCGCGGCTTTGCCCGCGTGAACAGAAACCTTCTTGACTCATGCACAACAACTTTGCTAAAGATTATCACATGACCAAATGCATAGTTTACGATTCTATAAAGGACATACAGACAAACATTCATTATTATATAAGAGATGATAACATTTTAATTTTATTATTTGTTGTCATGGCAAACATTGTAATAATCACAGAATAAATAATAGTACAAAGTAATACACACTGTAAAAATGGCAAGTGTCTATTACGCTTCATAAAATCGAGCGAAAAGCGCCAGAAAAGACGTTTCTTATATGGGAACCCTCCTTAATTTTTAATTTAATAACAATAGTAACTTCGTTGAAAAACACTTTGTTGAAATTTTAAGTGCCTACCTATCACGGTTCAGATAATATAGCCGTGTGTCAGACAGACGGATGGACAGCGGAGTCTAAGTAATAGGGTTCCGCACCCTTGGGTGCAGAACCATAAAAATTTCACATTACCATTCATACGTAGATTTATTCTGAATGATGTAGAATGAGTTTTATGTGCAATACTTTCTTTTATCAACCGACTTCCAAAAAGAAGGAGGTTCTCAATTCGTCTGTATGTTTTTTTTTCTTTTTTACCATTATAAATTTTACCATTATAATTTCATCGAGATCTGATAAGTATCTCCAGAGATATGACGATAAACGTCTCAAACTTGCTACAGAAATTGACTCGCGGGGCATTGAAGTCGGTTGTTTTAGTTTTTAAACTAGCTTAATTATGTCTAATATTTTTGTGCATTGTGCCCAGAATAAATAATAGTTGTGCTAGAGTTCGTCAGTTTCAAGACAGTGATACCAAACAGAACTGCAGTGTTTCACGCTTTTCAAGAATCGAGACATAAGTATGGCTGTAAATAATATCGTTTAAAAACTAAAAAAGACCCGACTTCAATGTTCATTTTCAGTACCAATTTTGAGATGTTTATCTCAATATCTCTGGAGATACTTATCAGACCTCGATAAAATTACCATGGTACCACACTTGGGATATCTCCTTTCGAACAAAAAGAATAATCAAAATCGATGCATAAATGACGAAGTTATCCCCGAACAAACATAAAAAAAAATATATATATATACGGTCGAAATGAGAAACCTCCTTTTTTTGAAGTCGGTTAAAAAAGACAGTTGAAGAATGTTCGTGGAATAAGTTTGTTGTCTGGTTTTCTGCAGATAATGTTTCTGGGAAACGATTATGCTTTCTGTTACGTATGTGCTGTTATTGATCAGGCATTATGGCATAGATTACATAATAGTTACAACGTAAATTGTGTTGTGTTTACGCCGAAATCGTAGCGTAGATCAAGCGGCTTTATTACATAGTAATTAAATGCAGTATTTTCTGATTTTTAACCGACTTCACTAAAAAGTAGGAGTGTCTCAATTCGCCTGTATTATTATTGTTACCTCAGAACTCCGTCAAATCTTAACCGATTTGGAAATTTCTTTTTTTGTTTGAGATAGTATGCTTCTCGTTAGGTCACATTCAAATGTTATCGAGATCTGATAATTATCTCAGAGATATGGAAGTCAACAACTTAGTACTAATAATTTATGATCGTACAAATAGAAAAAACCGACTTCACATGCTGCGATAGTCAAAGTACTGGCTAGTTATAATCATGTCATCAAAGTATACAAATTTGCTTATATTGTTTATCTACATATCTCCGGAGATAATTGTCAGATCTTGATAAAATTTGAATGGGATCAAACGGGAGCTATAACCTCTCAAACAAAAGAATCCTTAAGAACATATCGGTTAAGATTTGACGGATTTCTGAGGTAACAAACATTTAAAAAATACAGTCGAATTGAGAACCTCCTCCTTTTTTGTGAAGTTGGTTAAAAATTACTATCGCGGCATGCGAAGTCGGTTCTTTTCGATTTTTAAACGATCTTAAATTATTTTTTATCTTACGAGGGTCATTCAACAAGTACTTAGCCTCATCGCCCAATGGCACTGCGATTACAAAAAAATTTTACCATAGTACAGTGCAATCTGTTTGAAGCCTATTGTCAAAGTTTTAAACAATGACCTCTATTAGTTTTGTTTTAATAGCCTTTGAAAGCGAACGTGTCGGTCAGTTTAACAAAAATGGAAAAAGAGCAGTTTCGTTCGGTGATTCGGTTTTTATTTTTGGAAGGGAAAACGCGCAGTGAAATTAAAAATCGCTTGGATGCTGTGTACAGTGACTCTTCTCCTTAGATGGCAAACGGCCAGAATTGGTTTAACGAGTTTGCTCGTGGCCGCAAGTCGGTTTTTGATGAGCCACGCCCAGGTGCCCCGAAAACGGCTACTACGGAGGAAAACATAAAAAAAATCCACGATCTCGTGTTGGCAAACCGCCGATTGAAGGTTCGCGAGATAGCTGACACTGTGGGCATTGCAGAAGGAACGGTGCATCATATTCTCCACGAAGAACTGGGCATGAGATAGCTGTCAGCGCGATGGGTGCCGCGTTTGCTCACACTGGACAACAACCACGACAACGCGCCGGCTCACACCTCTGCCGTCGCCATGGCCAAATTATTCGAATTGCGCTACGAATTGCTGCCCCATCCACCTTACTCTCCAGACTTGGCCCCCTGTGGCTTCTTTTTGTTTCCAAACCTGAAAAAGTGACTCGCCGGGAAAAGATTTGGGTCGAATGAGGAGGTCATCGCCGCCACGGAGGCCTATTTTGCAGGCTTCAGGAAAACGTATTTTTTAGACGGGTTAAAAAAGTTGGAGCATCGCTGGGCCAAGTGTATTGAGTTAAAAGGAGATTATGTAGAAAAATAAATCGGCACTTTTCAAAAATTTTCGTTTTTCTTTTGTAGGCTAAGTATTTATTGAACGACCCTCGTATCTATAAACATGCATGGGGCTTCGCCAACTTTTCTTTGTAAACACGCGTCTTTGCAGAATTCTATCAAGTGGCTACCCCCAATTCTTCGTACACATAATGCATATGCAATGCATGGTGAAGTGTAAACAATTCATGAAAACTGACGTTATCGAGCAAATTGTACCATATCTACGTCAAGATTACCGGCTCATATACTCACCGGTAGAATAAAAGGAAAAGTTTATCTCAAACCTCACGTCATAACGTTAATACGTGTCAATCTTTTACTGATATTTACTATAATACATTTTAATCCTATGATGTCAACCATACAAGTGCACAGACCTGACGTAATGGCTCTGTCTCACGGATATTTCATTAGCAGACTGCGTATTTGGTTGCGACTGGTTAGAATTGTGTGAGAATTACCAAACATTCTAATGAGTTCGTGAAACTAAAGTGTGGATTTGTTGATTCTACCGATACACAAACAAAGACTTCAAGTTCTGAGTCTGTTTGCATCTTGCATCCTACCTACTACTTATCCTTACTTAATATTATAAAGGCGAATGTTTGTAAGTTTGTTACCTCTTCAGGCTAAAACTACAGAACCGATTGAGCTGAAATTTGGTATGTAGATGGCTTTGACCCTGGAATAACACATCAGATACATTTTATCCCCAGCAAGTAGACGGATAAAGGCATTACCAAGTATCAAATAACACTTTGTAGACCCGCGTTGTATAAAAGTTGATAAGTTTTCCAATGTCTGGCAGTAGAAGAAATTTTATTTTAAAAGATGTTTAGTCTGAAGTCTGAGACTTGACAGTGAACTGCAGCAATTTTTGCAATGCTAATATGTATTCATGTAAGATAATCACATAAGATACTAAACGTTTGTATTTTCAGTTTACATTAAACTTTTCCATTAAAATGAGTCACGTTTGCACGCGCGTGATGGCTTTCAACAGTCGAATGCCTATAGAAATTTTTCAGCGATAATAAAAAATGCTTGCTATTGAACTTCTGTGTATTTATTACATCTATTCTAAATGTACGTACGGTGATCTCATTTCTGATTGTGTCGCTATCGACTCAAGTTCGTGATTTTGTCGTTTCGATAGTTGCTCGCAAAAAATAACTCTTTTCAACTGTTAGATTTATCGAGTTGTCCAATAGTCGCTTATCGCCGCAAGCGAAATTTTTTAATCTTGGTTCCGGCGTAGCAACTAGCTTACCTATATTTAATCTGTGGATATGATGTCATTAGATATATATATTTGTAGCTTTTGTTGTGACTCATTTGTTTTCTTTTTGTTCAGTTTAAGCTTTATTTGGTCGTTACAATGTCACGGAATACATTAATTGTACCGATCATCATTTTGAATGTTAAATCAGTCGATTAAACCCCAATGTTGTTTATATTTGTGGTCTAAGTTGAGCTGATAAATTAAACTATATCTAAGTTAGTTGATGAGAGCTCATACATACATAAAATCACGCCTTTTTCCCGTTGGGGTAGTCAGAGACTACGTCTTTCCACATGCTACGATCCTGATTCTTGACAAACCTCTTTCGCTTCTTCCACTTTCATGAGCGCCTTCATACATGCTCGCCAGTTATAAGTACTTTTAAAGACGGAGAGGTTTTAAAGATAGGCCAAGTCATCTTTAAAACGTCTCCGATCGATGATGAGAGCTCAATTTATAAAACAAAAAATATTGGAGCTAGACAAGTGCTTGACCTCGATCACATCTCGAAAATTGATCAGCCCCCTGATTCTCAATCATTTGGAAACCTATTCGGATTTGGAAGCTTCATTTTGAATATTGATAAATATGTGAGTTATTTAGTCGCGGAAACCTTTCCGATAAGAATCGCAGATTTTTTCGAAGTGAAATGTCAAAAGTAACCGATCGGAGTTTATATTCTCTCCTTCGATTCGGATCTTTGCAATTCACTGCAAAGATCCGAATCGAAGGAGAGGCAGTTTCCGAATCCTAATTAGCTTTCGAATGATTGAGGATAGGTCTCTGCGATAGACTGTTTGCCTCGAACTGTGATAGCCTGGACCTATCACCTCCTTAATTTTTCATAGAGAGTGAGATGTATAGCAGCAAGTTGATCTCTCCTTTCTTTCTCCTTATTTCGGTCAATTTTTCGAAGATATGTTTCGCACCTTGTGGTGTGAAAGTGTGGCTAGTGAAAAGTGTGGTGAATCGCGTCCAGCGTTGTTCTTCTGCATTGTGCCAATATAACCACTGCCAAACTGAATCGAGACACCCTGTATTAAAATGCTCGGTGCATCTTCTTCAAAATGAAATAAATATGTGCCTATTAATGATTGCAGAAACTGCTAATAATTACGTTTAATGTCCATTCAGTCCATGTGACTGCTATCTCAAGTGCAAATTAAACACAGTTTTTTCAGCATGCAACGTGTTGCATGAACCTTGTAGCAATTTTTACTGAATAGGTATCAATGTCAACAACAATGCTGTTTACATGACATTTAAAGACCTTGCGTTTTTTGTAGTTATAATTTATATTTAACTTGTTAAATAGAATGGTTGTGTGACTCTGAATAGTGTCCACCTGGCCAGCTATATATAAGACATCCTCTAGTTGGAAAATATGTTGTCGAACATCTAAATGTTTTTCGGCAGCTGTTCTTGAGAGGCAGTTCCCATAAGCTAGACCTAGCGTGCTAACCATTACTCGACCCCATCATCATTTACCAAAAGTTAGATTAACTATAAAAAATCTAGAAGACTGGGCGTCGTATTTAGATTGGATGTTAGTCGACCTACATATCTGAATAACTTTGTCTTGCAAAATTAGAACGAAATCTGAAGTGGGACTCGGTTAGGGAAATAGCATTATGTCATAGCTATTATAAATATATCTTCTAGGCAAGCTTGCTACATCATCGATCGCATCATCACTTAATATCAGGTGATATAGTGATCAAACACTTGCTTATCGGTAGGCAATACAAATAGATAGGAAAAATGTCACTTATCCAGCGCCTCGTCTCACTACCATCTTCATCCATACAATTTTCAAAACATATATGACCGCATCTTTAATTACCATCAGGTGAGATAGCGGTCAAGTGCTTGTATATTCGCAATAAAATAAATCCCGATCCTTCTCATAGTTACCTATCGATTGGCTCCAGTTCAACAAGCAATGTCGACTCTCTCGATCCTTCTTCCATTTGCATAATTAACTTCATTTGTTCATTGTGTAAATTGATTACTTCATACGTAGGTGCCCGCTTTGTTGGCGTATCGCTCTAATTTGTGTGAAATGTTTCCTTTGGGCTTTGTTATTCTTTGGATGATATCATCCCCCTATTAAAGCTTATTACTTAGTATGATAGGTGTTTAGTTGCCTCTAGTATACATGTTCAATGGATAGTCAAAGCTATGAATCCATGTTATCAAATTAACCATAACTTTTTATTAAGTTATTGTATATGACTGGACTGACTGTAAAAGAAGAGCCGAAGATCGGGCTCAGTGGCGCATCTTGGGAGAGGCTACGGCCAGCAGTGAACTGACACAGGCTGATGATGATGATTGTATAAACAATTGTCTTATCACTCAGAGATCCTAGATCACTTTTGGACAGGAATTTTCTCTAGTCTCGCTTCATATGGCCTTATAATGATTGTTACAGAAACATGTTTTTTTTATAAAGGTAGCAAACATGCAAACGGCTCGGCCCACCTTATGGAAAGCGGTCAACTTCGCGTATGAACACTTGCTACATTAGAGGTGTCACTCTTGCGTTGACGACCTGTCTAGTTTCTTTTAACGCCCCTTTTAAAGGACTCCATGTTAGAGTTCTGCGGGAAAACAGTAGAGCTCGTTCTACATTTTACAAATGTAATGGCGAAAAGACCGCTTGAATCGAGATGTGTGCGAAATCCAAGTCTCGATGATACATATATGGATGAGCGTGTTGTCTATGGCGAGAGGTGCGATGATAAAATCGGGACGACGTTGATTTTCCTTTGCAGCAAGCTATCTGCATTGTTTATTTAAGAATTGCTATTAAAGAATTCTACCTCTTTACTTATGCATGTAACAAAATATAACAAATAATTATGACTTTTCCATCGTCATCTCTATTATACCTAAAGAAGCCGTAATAGTAAAATTATGTTAAGACGTTCTTACAAAAGCCTTTTGTTCTAAATATTACTTACTGACTCATGTCTATAAATAACTGGGCTTGTCTAAATGCAATCGAAGTAGGTACATAAAGCAGTCGGCCCACTGCATCGTATCATACCATGATGTGCTAGAAACGTGTGAGGCAAAAACATGTTCTTTGTATTAAAAAATTTGAGACAATGCCCATTACACCGTTCCTTCACCGTCTCATAACATGCACGGAGCGTCAACAAATATTTTGCCGGTGCCTAATATACTATCTGTACATGGCACGCGACGTTATCAAACTGGTGCGTCCGGCGAATCGGTGAGTACCATAACCGCATTATGTGGTGCCTGGACATTCCTTACATAAGGGAATTTTAAAATTTTTAAGCATAAATGACACGCAGATAACTTGATGACTACGGTCTATATACCCAGTATGTTCGGTTATTATATTATACGCGTGCCTGATACGTTCATAGTACCTACGGTCATTGTATGGTACGGTGTAGTAGGAAGACTCTTTTAATAATCACAGAATATAATATGATCTGTAGGTGAACACTTAAAACAAAGTTATTTGCATCTGATCCATAGTTTGCTACAAAACAATACGTTATGCGTCGTAAAGTTAAGCAAAACGCTGTTTGTGACTGTAAAATTCCGCTTCGGAGAGGCCTCCCACAGGGCATTATACTTGACCAATCACACTATTTTATATCGTCTCGGTTTCTGAAAGCGAAGTTGAAGAAACTGATACTATAAAATAACAGTTTTTATGGTCATCGATATACCTAATCTGTTCGTACCACCTTTGGACGAACACCAGTACTAAGATATGAACCGGCGATCTCTCGAAGTCAAACTATCTATTCTTAACGCCAGTGGGGCTCGGGGGATAATTTATTCAGATTGCCATCTGCTACAGTTCCCAACTGTAAATCAGCGTCGCGTCGCCCATTTATGGCAGCCAGCCGTCCTTTTATGTCATTGACATTAGCATTAGCAAGAGAATGCGCCATTCTTATTCCGGATACAATAGAGGCCAATTCCGCTTGCCACATTTGGTTGTGGTTCAAAGTCAAGCTCAATTGATTGTAATTATGTAGCTGTGTGCCAGCAATATGTGTAAAGGTTTCCGAGGAGTTATGGATTTATAATTGTTTTGTTTCAGTTTTGCAGTATTTTTTTACTTTACTTTCCTGTTTGTTGCCCTTGCTTACGTAGTAACTATTATATAATCTGTGCCCTTGCCTAGACTGGTCATACCTGATTAGTTGAAAGGTTTTTGTTTTATTTTCGTTATCCTGTTTGTTACTCGATTTAAGAATCTAGATTGATCATGCATCACCACTATTCTGTAGTTTTATGATAAGCCGCTGAAGTAATCAAAATTAGAGCTCGGTCTTAATCGCTTGGACGCTACAATACTATAAACAAAGACATATTACAACCCTCCTTTGTATAATTGACTCTTGACTACAATTAGGAATATCGAAGACAACGACGGAAAAACAATGAATAACTAAAACGTAGCCTGACGATAGCCATAATTTTCTTGCCCCAAAATGTATAACTCATTAAGTCTAATACTGTCCCATTTAGGAACAGTTATAATTATAGTTTCCAGCCAATAAAACACCTGCTATCAGTCTTTTTTATAAACGGTAAAAGTTAAACAAATCAGTATCTAATGGACAACTCGAATGTTGCAAATGTCCATAGGCGTCGGTCACCACTTCACATCAAGTATCCTATCTGCTTTTTTGCTTCTAATACATTAAACTATGTTCAACATTAAAACGAGACAAATAAAAATTTACCCAAAAGTTCAAGACGTTTAATCATCATTATTAACAGCCTGTATTCGTCCACTGCTGGACATAGGCCTCTCCTATGGCACGCCACTGAGCTCAATCTTCAGCTCCTTGTTTCCAACCGCTGCCAGCCAGCTTGCGTATATCATCGCTCCACCTAGCTGAAGGGCGTCCTACGCTTCGTTTACCGAGTCGTGGTCTCCACTCTAGAACACGTCTACCCCAACGGTTATTGGTTCTACGACAGATGTGACCAGACCAATTCCACTTTAGCTTGCTAATGCTTTGAGCTATGTCGGTAACCTTGGTTCTCTGTCGGATGACTTCGTATCGAATTTGAGATACTCCGAGGATATTTTTTTTTTCATAGCTCGCGGAGCGACTTTGAATTGGCGAAATCAAGACGTTTAGACACGCAAAAAGGCATATGGCACAGAATAATGAATAGTACAAGTACCTATGGTAGGCTGAATCTGCCATAAAGCCCTGACTGAGCTATATATGATAGTACATAGCCTATTGATGAATGGAGACTGCTCGGTAAGGAACGGCGCATGGCGTGCGGTGCGCATATTAATTACTCGCGGACCTCATGGTATTTGAATATTTAAACGTTCCTGCCTAATGCGGATCGAAAAATGTACTGTTCCGTGCGTTGCCTCTTGGTTATTGGTTTGTTTGAAAAAACACAAAACAAATGGTTACTTTACGTGTGCATTATAAAGGGTTTGTCAGTTTTCAAATTGATTCCTTTTTAGGGTTCCGAACCCAAAGGGTACCAACGGCACCCTATTACTGAGACTCCGCTGTCCGTCTGTCTGTCTGTCTATCTGTCTGTCCGTCTGTCACCAAGCTATATCTCATGAACCGTGATAGTTAGACGGTTGAAATTTTCACAGATGATGTATTTTTGTTGCCGCTATAACAACAAATACTAAAAACAGAACAAAGTTAAAAATTAAAGGGGGTCCCCATACAAAAAAAAACGTGCTTGTACTATAGCGCCATCTATGAACAATTGCTTAACTTATTAATAAATAAAACTAATGATCTACCTTTGTGTTAACGATCACTTAGTTGGTGTTAGAAGTTCGTAAAATATTCGTTGTAGTTAATGAGCATGTTTGGTATTGACACGGTAATATAATATATATTTTATACTTTCGCGATTTACACACATAATTATATTGTAATACGGATCTCGTGACCACGGTCAATGCAACTTGATCGAATCGATCGTCGAAGTAAATAAAATTATGTTTTTAGCGCGATAAGTCCCGTATTACAATATAATTATATTTTATACTTATATATTATTATACTGCGGTTCGGAACCCTCCGTGAGCGAGACAAAAGTCTGACTCGCACTTGGCCAGTTTTATTAAACCTTTGCGTGAACATATCTCAAACATTGTTTGCTATTTCAGCTATGTGCCATATATGTATCCACCTTATAGTATAGCGCCTATAGTCCTACTGCCGAGACCCAAGTCCAGACAAGCGCAATTCAATCTTAGACCGCATTATCACTGGGCAAGTGCTTGTCTATCTGCATAAAAAATAGTGTACTTCTGTGCAGAGTTTGTTGGCGGCAACTAGATTAATTATCTGCATCCTGGTTTGTGCTTTTTAGGGTTCCGTAGCTGAATGGCAAAAAACGGAACCCTTATAAATTCGTCATGTCTGTCTGTCTGTCTGTCCGTCCGTATGTCACAGCCATTTTATTCCGAAACTGTTAGGACTACAGAATTGAAACTTGGTAGGTAGATGTATTCTGTGAACCGCTTTCCGATTTTTATACAAAAATAAAAAATATAAAAGTTTAAGGGGGGGCATCCCATACATGGAACTGAAACAAAAAAAAATGTGGGGTGTTTATGGATAGGTCTTAAAAAATGACATTGAGGTACCTAAAATAATTTTTTCTCAAAGTCAATCATTTGAAAGATAGGCGTGTCTAAAGTGGTAAAATGTGTGTCCCCCCCCCCCCCCCCTCTAACTTTTCAAGTATAGGAGTGAAAAATCTAAAAAAAATATATGCTGTAGATCTCAATAAAAACTAACAACGAAAATTGGTTTGAACGAGATACAGTCAGCAGTTTTAGAGATATGGCGACCGCAAAGATTTTGTACTTGCGAAAAATCATAATTATGGAATACTTAACTGTGTTACGAAACCCTACGAGTGCGAGTCCGACTTGCACTTGGCCAGTTTTTTTGTTCTACTCATACCTATTATATTACCTACATTTTAACAGCTGTGGAGTAATAAATCTGAATTTCAGATTTTAACACGTCAATTGGTTCAAGTGTTTAATTGAATCAGTCATACGTTAGATTACAGTCTTGTGAAGTCATCTTCACACATACTTTATTCAGATTTGCATTTACACTTTTTATGTTAATATAATATAATAACTGGCTGGCACAAAGATAGTCTAGAGCCTGAGAAAGGACATAGGCTACTTTTTAATGCGAAAAGTGGGTTGTAAGGGGTTGAACGGGGAGATGAAAAGTTGTATGGAAGTATCGTCATTTTTAAAGCTTGAAACTTATTTCTATGGCTGTGGTTTCGATATAAATAAATATGACATTCAAAGTTTGTGAAGGTGAGGGGGATGGGTAGGGTAGGGGGAGGGGATGTGGAAGTGAGGGGAAGGAGAAGGGCAAGGGGAGGGGAGGTGGAAATGAGGGGAATTGGGAGGAGAGGGTATGTGAGGGGAGGGGGATTAGCGTGGCGTGGTACGGCGCGGTGTAGTTGGGATACGTATGTGTCTTATTAGTTAATGCTACCCAAAGACACTATTCCACGCGGACGAAGTCGCGGGCACAGCTAGTATTATATAAACCTAAGCTAGTAAGTAATATAAATCTAAGTTAGTAATATATTACTTACTAATATTAAGCTAGTACTAACGTTTAAGTATTTACACCTTTTTATGAGTATGACAATTAATAATTAAACGGAGTTCCTCTCGAAGTTGTTCACGAATACGTCTACCTTGGGCAAATATTGCAACTGGGTACAAACAACTGTGAGAAAGAAGCTCGCAGAAGGATACAGCTGGGATGGGCAGCATTCGAAAATCTTCGTCCAGTCTTTTCGTCGCACATACCACAAAGCCTGAAGACGAAAGTCTTTAACGAGTGCGTCCTACCTGTTAATACATACGAAGCCGAGACGTGGACACTTAAAAGTACTCGCTCGAGGCACGGAACCCAAAAAATAAACTTAATACTTAACAATTAATATATAACTATGTTTCTTCCAGCATTTCTAATGTGCAGTCGGCCGTTGGTGGTAGTGAACGTGCAGTGCACGGGGAGGTGGTCAGCCGAGGAGGTGGCCAGGATGAGGAGCATCGCGGAGCTGGCGGAGGCGAGCAAGCTTCAGTGCGCGCTCGTCGGGGACTTCTGGACCAAGGATAATGTTATTGGTGAGGAATTAAATTTACTTGGCAGTTGTCGTGTCATAGAAATTTGTATTCAAAGCATTTATTCAGTACTAGATGTTGCCCCGCAGTTTTACCCGCGTAGACATCGTTCCCATGCGAATATCGGAATAAAAAGTACCCTATGTATTATTCCAGGGTTCTAGGCTATCTATATACCACATTTCAGCTCAATCGGTTGAGTAGTTTTGCGTGAAGAAGTACTAAACAAACATACATACTCACAAACATTCGCCTCTATAATATTAGTAGGAAGTAGGATGTAGGCAAGTAATAAAATACGCACACACCATCATCAACATTGTCAGCCTATATCTAGTCCACTACTGAACAAAGACTTCTCCTATAGCACATATACACTTTTAAAATTACAATTATAATATTATATCTATGAGTAGAAATCATAATACACGCAATGTTGGTTGTGCTGGATTAGAGGAGAAATATCTCATTTAACATCAGGTGAGATAGCAATCAAGCGCTTTTCTTTCAGACATACACATAAAAATTGTATCTTCTGGTACTGTAAGTAGCTATAAAGTAGTATGATATCAGCAGTGCACACCAACTGTGAAGATTACGGAAAGGGTCACGTTACTACTATTATCTGAACAGCTGCGTTTCAATACTTATTGAGCTGCTTATCTGACAAACTCAGATAGGTAATTAATTATGCATAGTATAGATATAAATTCAACTGTAGACTCGGTGGTTGTCGTATTCTTGGAAACATTATTATTGGATTTAATAGGTTTTTTTGTAGGTTCATCATCATCATCAGCCTATCTCTGTCCATTACTGGACATAGGCCTCACCTATGGCAGGTTTTCGAGGGTTAAATATGCAAATTTGAAACCTTTTTTAACCGACTTCAAAAAAAGGAGGAGGTTTCTCAATTCGACCGTATATATATATTTTTTATATGTTTGTTCGCGGATAACTTCGTCGTTTATGAAGCGATTTCGATTATTCTTTTTTTGTTCGAAAGGAGATATCCCAAGTGTGGTACCATGGTAATTTTATCGAGGTATGATAAGTATCTCCAGAGATATTGAGATAAACATCTCAAAATTGGTACTGAAAATGAATAGCGCGGCATTGAAGTCGGTTGTTTTTTAGTTTTTAAACGATATTATGTTATGAATCGGATGATTTGGCTGGTACGGAATAGAACTGTAATTAAAGGTAGCGCCGCGCTCAGTTATAGCGAAGGAGCCATTCGAATCTTATTCGATTACTCCGTCAATTCTGAACCGATTCGAATGATTCTTGTTTTAATTGCTAAGGTATATTTCCAAGGTGGTCCCATTGTAATTTCATCGAAATCTGGTAAGTATCTCCAGAGATGCACATGTCAAACTTAGTACTAAAACTGAATAGCGTGGCGTGGAAGTCGTTTGTTTTAGTTTTAAAACTATAGTAATTATTATTTCAAAAAACCTACTCTTAAATAAAATATGAAATCTACGTTTTAAAATGTAGGATTACGCTACAGCGACCTTCGTGACATCAATATTATTACAAATCTTATCGATAACATATTTATCACCAATCGATATGTTACTTTGTAATCGTTCGTTCTTTTCTAATTACAAGATTGATTTAATATTGTAAGTAGAAAAGAACGAAGTAAGATAACGTACGGGGATCCACCTACTGCTTGCTATCGTGCGTCTATATCTTTAGTAGATACTTTAGTTTTATTTTATTTATTACTCATATTTTTTACGCATATTAGACAATTTTACCATCAATTTAAAATATATATTACCGACCGTATCTGGTTTATAAATGACTAATCGTGTTTTATGAAGCCATATCGTGTCGTTCCTACCTGTAAAAATGCCAGCTAGCAACTTTACACGGGTTAGATTAGAAGGAAGGCGCGCGCGGAGTTTAGGATTTTTGCGACGCGGTTTTTGCATTTATGGACACAGAGTCGTCGTCGCTTGAAATAATTGTTGGACGCGGATTCTGTTTGTTTTTTTTTTTGTAGTCTGAGTAAGAACCATTCATTCTATTGCACATTAGATAAAGCTATGAGTTTCGTTTATTAATATTACCATAAAACTGATAGCTTCTCGTTACGACTTCGTCCATTTAGAAACTTTCATCATACATGTGCTATCTGTCCTGTTCTAACCTCAGCCTCTCTCATTCCAGCATTAAATTCCTGCGAGCCACTTCTAGACGAGGAGGTGGTGACAACGGTCGACGCTTCAGCTACCGGAATGAGCAGTATAATTTGTCCTGGCAGCATTGAGAGTAGCCACTTCAACGGACACTCTGGGGCTATAAAGTCCGGCCTCAGCCATCTCGCCATACCCCGAGGCTGGTCCTGGGGCGGCCCTGCTTCCCCATACTGTCCTATTTGGGCGGAAATAAACGTCCCTGATTGACGGTACTCCTAAATATCTGTAGCGAATTTTCCCGTCGCGTCGGCTGCTAGGCTATTGCTTTTTGAATTTTAATTCGATAGCGTTTGGAACTTTTAAATCTGTGCTTGTTTAACTTTGGCGCCGTCACGTCATCTGTCGCAATGCGCGGTTTGAAATTTGTTGTGACGCCTACATTTCCTATAGCAATAAAAATGTGTCTTTTCTAAAATGCGGTTACTGTTTAGGCCAATTTTAACTTTAATTTAAAGTAAGTGCTAGTACTTGTAAAACGTGCTTAACTGTTGAGTATACGTACTAGTAATTACACTTGCTAAGTATAAATTAGCCGTTAAAAGCGCCAAATGCCACTAAAAATGTACTCTAGTAAAATATAAGTTCCAAGCAAAGTTAGTCGAAATACTACTAATATGATGCCCCAAGGTGTCGAGCGCAGTGCCGGATATTTTAAGGTGCTGTTTGTAATTAGCGCTTACCATTAGGGGACCAATCAGTTTGTGATTTCTTATAATAGAGCAGCGCCATACATTACATGTGCTGCCATCTGTAGTTTTGCGAAAGCAGCTTTCGGCGGCCATCTTGTTCTAATGTCGAATTGCCGCCGATTCCATTACTAAGTGTCAAACTTTTTTTTAAATATAGAAATCTTTTAAAGGCGTGGGCATTATTTATGTATTATACCAAATCAATTTATCTATCTTAAATTATTAGTAAGTGAAATAAAATATTTTTTGTAAATATTATAAAATATAATAATTTAAATTGTTGACCTTATTTTTAGTTAGGTAATAAATAAACGTCCTGTATGAAATTATGTCTGTATAAAATGTATAAAAAAGTTATATATTATTGGTCTATGCGAGGCATAGTCGTATTTTTAAATCGTCGTTTCACAATAATATTTAATTGTAAGTTAATTTATAATTATCAATTACAGTGTTCTTCTGTTTTTTAAAAATATTGTCAAATAATGATCTTCCGTATTTTTACTTCGTTTAAAAATGCTTGCTTACATTTGTAAATTACTTTGAAAATGAAATAATAACTTTCAATTTTTAATAATATATATTTTTTTGTAAAATATACTTTCCATATTTATAATTACCGAAACAGTGTACCTGAGCGGTTTCCTTAATAGTTAATAACAATAGAAAAAAGTTAGTTAGTTTCTTAGTTTATGACTTCTGTGGCTTGTTGTCACAATTTTGCCAATGTCCGTTCCACAGATTACTATATGTGGTCCATTCATGCTAGTTTCATAAAGCATGTGGAGAGTGTCGGTAAAATTAGAAAAAAGTTTAACGGGTTAGTTTTTGACAGTTGCGCGCAATTTGTTGTCACAACACAATAGTCATATTTAACTTGCTCCAAAGTGAAAGGGTTCTAAACTCATGTAAATGATGTTTTTTTTTAACTTTCTTTAGTTATCAGAGACAAATATCATATGTTCATTTCAACTGATTTTTTTTTATAAAAATCTTTTTAGTTCACAGCAATCGCTGCACATATTGATACCTATGAATTAACTTATACCATGATATTTTTTAGGGTTCCGTACATTAAAAGGAAAAAAGAAACCCTTATACGATCACTTTGTTGTTCCGTTTGTCAAGACCCTTTATCACCGGAATGCGTAGAGATATCAAGTTGGGACTTGTACTAAATACTTGGGTTTACGGATAACGGTGGGTTTACTTGGGTTCCGGCTGTGAAGTAATTAAACCTGTTAGTCAACGCGATCAAAAGATATGACCGTTTATGTCGCATATTTTGCGATTTCACAAGGGAATCAAAACCTATAGGGTTATTCCCGTTGATCTAGAACCATGAAATTTTGCAACAAGCAAGATCTTGAACCACGTATATATATATATATATAATTCATAACGAAAAATCAGTGAATTTACTATTACAAAATTATTATTTGCGGTCGGTGCAGTACATTTTCTATGGATCGAACTGCAAATTTGAGTTTGTCTTTTAACCTAGTTTGAGAGGTTTGTACGGAAGCCTCGGTGGTCGAGTCCAACTCGATTTTTACATTTCTTTATAAGCCTAACGGCCCGTCCCGGCTTCGTTATTTATAATGCTGTAAAATAATTGGTGATTTTTTAGTAAAATATGCGCAATAGCAAATATCGACGCAACGTTAACATAATGGAGTCTACTTTAAATATTTTTATATTCACTTACAATTATGATCTCGTACTAAGATTGAAGGAAGTATTTGTATAGAAATGTTTCATTTATCACTTAAAAAATACTACGGATCTTTTCAAACATTAAATCTCTTACAGACTGCTTCAAATTAATTCAAATACCGCGCCTGTCATGTTCTGTTGCCAATTTTGAGGTGTTTATCTCCATATCTCTGGAGATACACGTCAGATCTCGATAAATTTGCAATGGAACCAAACGGAAAGCATATTCTCTCAGACAAAAACATTATTTCGAAATCGGTTAATAAATGACGGAGTTCTGAGCTTTGAGTTCTGAGGTAACCAACATAAAAAAACAGGCGAATTTAAAACCTTTTTTGTGCAGTCGAGTGAAAATAGGTAAAAATTGTTTGAAAATTCAAACAATTTTTGGCTATTTTAACCCGACTGAGGCTGTTTTTGTGTGAAGTCGGTTAACCAACTTAACACAAAATTAAAGTAGGAAGGTCTCAATTCGCCTGTATGGTTTTTTTAATATTTGTTATCTCAGAACTCCTTAATTTCTTAACTAATTTGAAAACAATTTTTTTGTTTGAGAGAGTATGCGTACCGTTTGGTCACATTGTAATTTTTTTTAAGCTTACTAGCAATGTGGGTTGCTCATTACTAGTATTCGATATATTATTATTTAATTATTTTATCGATATCTGATAAGTATCTCCAGGGATATGGAGATAAACACTCAATCTTTGTACTGAAAATTACTGGCGCGGCATTGGTAATCGGTTTCTCGTTTTGCGTGCGAACGTGCGAACTTAAATTATTGCCCATACGGGACCAAATTAGTACTTCAAAACTGAAACTCCGTTCCGACCCGGCAATAAATAATATCCATTAAAATGTAAGCCTTAGGACGTCCTCTGTAGACAGACTTTACATTGACAACACACATTAGCAGACAGCAACACCTTTTGCCGGGTGGAAGCGGTATTGAGTAAGTCCGCTACGATCTTTAAAATCACTAAGTTTGTGATGGGTTGACTGGACTAAGCATTTTATATCAATAACTTTTTTTATAGTCTAGCATTTGATTACTATCACTTTTGGTAGTACAGTAAGCAATGATATTGTCAAAGACGGTGAACACGCTAGGCCCAAAATGGTCTGACTTTCAAGGGTTGTGTGCTGCCGGAACACCGTAAGGTTATGGTCTAAGATCCCGTCATACAACGACCTTCACCGAGCTGGTTAATGGATCAAACATATTTTTTATGTAATTTAATATATCAAAAAATATATTGCATATGGGTTGCCTAGCAAATTTCAGTCCAGGATATTTTTGAATAATATTTTTTTTTTTTTAAATATTTCACCGGTTTGATTAACCAAACCGGTAGATAAATTCTATACCAATCGAAAGTATGCAGCCCATAGTATATGAAAACGTTAGGTTGCCTATTTTATTCCTGTCACAGCCCTTGGGTTGCCAGGTATGAACTCGATACTAGTAATTTGCACCGGTCTGGTTAATGAATGAAACTTAAATAAAAATTAAGTTTATTTCATTACGAACACGGTGATGTATGGGCCTGCGAAAAATCAGTCCAGAATAACGGTTGCCGAATTTTAAAAATTAAATTTTGCTCCGAGTGAATGTGTGCGACTGAGAGGTCCCTACCAACCATCCCATGCGCTAGAAGAGGACACAACATAACAGCTGTTTGTAGCCCGGCCTTTTAAAGAGAGAGAGTGCGCATGCTCTCTGCTCTTAAAAACAAAAAGGATAGCGATAGACGCGTACATGCTGAGCATCATTTTGTAGTTTCATATTAATATAAAGGATTAGTTTTTTTTTTTAACCAATTAATTATATATGTGTATATATTTTGTTACATTAAAGTATATATACATCTTTAGAAAATAAGAAGGTTATAGCAATACATATATAATTCTAATCTTGCAAATTTTATTTCAATTTTTCCGTTTAAAAATATTCATTAAAAAAAAATTAAATAAATTAGCTCTATGTAATTTATATATCTATAGATATATACTGAGGAATTAAAATCAATTGAAATTATTAAAAAAAAATTCAAATCTCATGATAGTAAATTTTTTTCAATGAATATTTTTCCTCTTCTAGCGCATGGGATGGTAGGGACCTCAGTCGCACACATTCACTCGGAGCAAAATGTAATCTTTTAAAATTCGGCAACCGGTATTCAGGACTGATTTTTCGCAAGCAACCCTATATCACCGTGTTCGTAATGAAATAAACTTTATTTTTATTTAAGTTTCATTCATTAACCAGACCGGTGCAAATTACTAGTATCGAGTTCATACCTGGCAACCCAAGGGTAGTAGTGACAGGGAAAAAATAGGCAACCTAACTTTTTCATATACTATGGGCTGCATACTTTCGATTGGTATAGAATTTATCTACCGGTATGGTTAACCAAACCGGTGAAATATTTAAAAAAAAAAAAAATTAGTCAAAAATATCCTGGACTGAAATTTGCTAGGCAACCCATATGCAATACATTTTTTGATATATTAAATTACATAAAAAATGTGTATGATCCATTAACCAGCTCGGTGAAGGTCGTTGTATGACGGGATCCTATATACTATTATGGCGGCAAATTTTCTCATTGATAGTGTTAAGCTACTTTTTCGTAACAAGTCGGGCAGAACATCTATATAATATGCTTGTACCACCTGTGGGTTGATTGATTTAAAAAAGAAGCAATATGAATATAATAGAGAGGAAATGATTGGACGAGGATTTTATTGGCAGTGTTGTGATCAAGAATGAAAATTAATATATTAGTGGGATGTGAGATTTAAAAATAAACATGTTGCTTGAAATCATGTGGTTTAAACTCGCGGCTGAGTTAAGCCCGATTTACATTGTTACATGCCAAAAAGGTAAACTTGCACTTCGCTAAGTTTTAGGGCAGGCGCGCTTCGGTAGATGGCAGGGTTTTTAATATTTGAATCGTATGTACGTATGTAATGGTAACAAGACATAGATTTCAAAGGTTGCTAGTCAGCGTCTAATCCATCACAATGCCCTGCCCAGCCGTCGGCCGGTCGGCGCTGGCCTTTGGAATCTATATCTTGTTACCATTAGATACATATGAATTTACGTTGGCAAATTCTAAATGCCCTACCTTGCCATCTACCGGCGTGCGCAGACTCTTAGGGCGTAGACAACGAGACACGAAGCGGTGTGCACTTTTAAGATTGCTGTGTTGAGTTGTTTGATTGTTGAGTTATAAATAATAGAACTTTATTTACAACACAAACGTCACTTTTTAGGGTTCCGTAGCCGAATGGCAAAAAACTGAACCCATATAGATTCGTCATGTCTGTCTGTCTGTCTGTCCGTCCGTATGTCACACCCATTTTATTCCGAAACTGTCAGGACTACTGAATTGAAACTTGGTAGATAGATGTATTCTGTGAACCGCTTTCCGATTTTTATACAAAAATAATAAATATAAAAGTTTAAGGGGGGCATCCCATACATGGAACTGAAACAAAAAAAAAATCTTACAACCTATACGCGTCTATGGATAGGTCTCTAAACATGACATTGAGGTTCCTAAAATCATTTTTTCTCAAAGTCAATCATTTGAAAGATAGGCGCGTCACTTTAGACGCGCCTATCTTAATAAAATAAAATGTGTGTGTCCCCCCTTTTAACTTTTAAAGTATGGGAGTGAAAAATCTAAAAAAATATATATGATGTAGATCTCAATAAAAACTACCAACGAAAATTGGTTTGAACGAGATACAGTCAGCAGTTTTTGAGATATAGCGACCGCAAAGATAACTTTGTTTTTCATACAAACACTATGAAAAACAAAGTTATTTTTTAGTTGCGAAAAATCATAGTTATAGAATACTTTACTGTGTTACGGAACCCTACGAGTGCGAGTCTGACTTGCACTTGGCCAGTTTATTATTATCACAATTATATTTGTATCTTTTGTGTAGTGAATAAAATTTTAATTTGTATCACTGTCTTAAACCGGGGTCTCGCGATCGTGACGCACAACGCTGCGGTATGCGGCGCAACGCAGCTTAACGTATTTGCTCTTGCCGCTGACGCATACTGCGACGAAACATAAGACCATTCTAGACGTTTTTCATACGATTATGTGTCCGTCACCGCATGCCGCATAACGCAGCGCGGTGCGTCACGATCGCAAGGTCCAAGCTTTAAAAAGTGCGCGTCGCGTCGCGTCTTTGTGTCAATTAACCTTAACGTGCGGGTTCGTGCAAAACTTCGATTTACACGTACCCACACGTATACTGTATGTAAACCAGCCATTAGATTCCAATGATCCTATTTTGTGATATAAAATATTTATTATAAATTACCTATTATTATTGTTTAGCTGTAAAGTGTATACTTTTAAATTAATATTATTTACTCGGTGTAAATTATTGGTGAATTTTAATTAAAATAAATTATTTAAATTATTATTATAGAGTTGTTTTATTCAGACATATTATCTTCAAGAAGTTAAAGTAACACACTATATACCTTAATTTTGTGTGTGGACACCATTATAGACCTAGCCTGTTCACCATCCTCGACCACAACATAGCTTAGAACCAGACAAGATAAAGGCAAGACAAGTTAGCTTATCACACAATAAAAAATACATCGAACGAACATAGGACCTCCTCCTTTTTCGCAGATGGTTAAAAATGATACCACCAACTAGAGTGTGGCTCATTTCACCCTGAAGTGTGTCACCTAGTTGATTCGATAGACTTTCTACATATCCTGCACGTGTTAACTGGGTAAATGGCTAAGTACCTTAACCACCAGTGGTAGAATTCTGTAGAATCTTTACAAAAGTTCTTAAATTCTTGCTATCTAATCTTTAGTGCTGCTTTATCACAGAGTAGGTACCTACTTTGTGTATACGGAAATGTTACTTAAATATGGGATACCCCATTCAGGTAGGTACATGAGTAAAACCTACGTACCTAGGCACGAAGTAGTGTCTTATTCATATACATACATTTTCGAGTAATTAGGTATTGGCTACTTTATTGAACGAAACTTTTCTGGCGTGAATGTGACAAAAGTCAACTGTCATTGAAATTCATAATTGTATTCTCCATCTTTGGAAATCCTTTTGCGAATATCGCATATAATATACACTATTAGTTTGCTGACTGCAATACTAACAAATAAAAACAAAATCTACAACTACATTAAGTTGTGAGTTGTGACGCACTATTTACTTTCTATACTAGGTATAGTTATTTAACTCAGAACTAAAATTTCACATCATCATCATCATCAGCTATAAGTCCACTGTTGGACATAGGGTTCTCCAACTGCACGCCACTGAGCACGCATTTCGGCTACTCTCATCCAGCTAAATTTCTCATCGCTAATATTCCTACCTACTTACAAATACCATAAGAATGTCAGAAAGAACAGCAGCCGAAGATGCAGAACCATTGCTGTTCAACTACGGCAGCACGTACAGGACTGACTACCGCGGGGGCAGGCTGAAAGATCTCGTATTCACGAAGTACAAAGATAAAGGATCTTGCCAACGGATACGACCGCCTCCTTTAAAGCACACCCACACAATGTCCGAGTGGAAGAATCCGAACAAACGACTGCCTTTCAATTTGTATTGGAAGAATGAAAACATGACAAAGTTGAACCCTTGGATGGTGCAGCAGGCATATGTTAGTAATTTTATAAATTAGACTAGCTGTACCTCGCGGTTTTACCCGCGTAGACATCGTTCCCGTGGGAATATCGGGATAAAAAGTATCCTATGTGTTATTCCAGGATCTAGACTATCTACGTACCAAATTTCAGCTCAATCGGTTCAGTAGTTTTAGCATGAAAGACATCCATACAAACTGTCTCATTTATAATATTAGAAAGGATTTATATTATTTACCTATTCTAATCATGAATGGATGCTTGGACATGCTTAGATGGTTTGGACATCTAGCGAGGATGGATGAAGGTTTATTGACGAAACAGATTTATGAGAAGAGTGTGAATGGGCCAGTTGGTAGAGGCCGACCTAGGCGAACTTATCACGACCAGATCGGAGACGAAGTCAATATTTATAACCGGCGAGCATGTATAAAGGCGCTTATGAAAGTGGAAGAAGAAAGAGGTATTTATGTCAGGATAGTAGCATGTGGAAATCTCTACCTACCCCAACAGGAAAAAGACGTGATATTATGTAGGTATGTATTGTAAAAATTAGTGACGAGTATAACACAAAATAAATTACGTATCTTTATGGTAGGTTACGTCCTCGGGCCTTTTAGGGCTTGTTGGGACCCCAGCGTTACCAACATTATTAGAAACTTTAAATAAAATTAAAATAATTGTCCACCAATATACTTATTTTCGTATTAGGCATAGAAGGGAATGCTTCCTCTCATTTTATACCACCTAGATATCTAGTATCTATCTACCTCTCTTTCAGCAGGCCTGTCTCACTTCTACACAGTACCTACTATTAATTATTCTGTGCTTTCAGTCAGAACCAATAGACGAGAAAAAGCAGGAAGTTCAGAAAACCCGTCCTCGCGCCGTTATGTCTCACAATATTGGCTTAGACGAAATTGAAGAGCCGTAATATTTAAACATTGATATTTTATTAGTTTAATTTAAAACACTTTTAAGGTCATTCATCCAATTTCGACCGCATCATCGCTTACCACCAGGCGAGATAGTGGTCATACGCTAGTGTATAAGATATATAGTATACACAAAAAAATTATGAAGGAAAGATTGTAACTATTTCGAGTTGCCGCACGCAGGTGTTCACGTTCCTCTTTAACCGACTTCCAAAAAGGAGGAGGTTCTATGTTCGTCTTTAAGTGTATTACTATACTTTTTTTAATACCTATCTTAGGGTCCCCGCACACGGGCCACGGGCCACAACCACAAAACGCCGCCACCGGCATATTTCCTATAGTTTTCATACATTTTATCATGTAGCGTGTGGCGGCCACCGGAGTCACCGTGTGCGGCGAGTCCATATAAAATGTATGAAAACTATAGGAAATATGCCGGTGGCGGCTTGTGGTCGGTGGCCCGTGTGCGCCGAGGCTTAGTCAAAGCACGGAACTATTGACCGTGTAGACGCGTTTTCTGCACTGTAACCACAGAATAATGAATAGTACCTATAACACAGATTACTAGACACTTACTGTATTAAGATACTAATATGGTAGTATAACTGCTAAAATGGCACATGCCAATGTAATGAACTTTCAGGACGCGTCAGATGATAATAGACAATATTTACACAACCAGTACTAGCCGGATGTTCTCTTTAGTCGCCAAGATTGACAGTCTTAAAGCTCCCTTGCCGGATATACCCTCACCGGCTAATGTTGTAAGTGTTTGTACCTCTTATTATCTACCATTATCTCTCTCTCTCTTTAGCCGATATCAGAGTTTTTTTAGATATTTATCCACTCAATCACGCTAAAGTAAACGCGAATATGTATGGAAATTGCAATGCTACCTCATATGCACACTAGATGGAGCTTTTTAACTTTATACAAATCGGCGGTTACTGTAACATGATCGAGTAATGGCCGATTTTTCTGAGTACATTTGTTGAGATTTTATCTACGCAATAACGCTATGATTAAGAAGATAAACTCTCAATAAATATACTCAGAAACCAGCCATAAGTAAACCAATCTATAAAACTCGCACTAAGCGCTCAGGTTTAATGCCCTGCACAAAACCTTGACCTTGACACTTCTGCTGCTTTATATCTCAAGCTTACTTTATTGCTTTATTACCACTTACCTTACCGCCAGGGCCGGTAGTATCTATACACTCTACAAGAATAGCGATGAATTTCGAGCGATATCGTTATCGTCTTTAAGAAAAGAGATGCAGTAATACATAGAGAAAGTATATATATATATATATATACACATATATATATATATATATATATATAGAGAGAGAGAGAGAGAGAACATTAGCGTATGTGAATGAAATAGCTATAGAGATATAACCCGACTAAAATGATGAACACGTGATACCTATGCCAGCTATAAGATAAAAGGAACAACGTAATTTGGTCGGGTCATACATGACAGCGGTTGAGAGCCAATGGGTGCACTAGAACTTGGTGCCAGTGCTGGAGCCAGTTTGTATAATCGCATATTGTTGTTCATCTCGCTCTCTCATACTAGTGATTGTTTAGTTTTATCCTTCTCATATTATCATTGTTATTTAAATGCCAAATCCATTTAATACTCCATCCACGCAGTTATACAACTGTCTACCTGCATCTCCCTCTATTAAACGTTTACGATGACAGGACGTATCGCCATCAATGTAGAAACTTTCACCCCATATGAGATAGTGGTCAAACGCTTAACTATAAGGAATTTAAAAAGGCTCCGTGCGTGTCCCTCGGGAGTAGGAGTAAAAAGGCCATGGTCTGGACACTCGCTGTAGGTACTTAATGTACCTATATAGGTGTGTAGGTAGGCACTTACTTTATACTTGGCGGGGCGAATATAATACAACTACCCACTACTTAAATAGAAAATATGCATGTAGCTCAGATTTATTGGATTTTTTTTTCGAATCTTTGTTGTCCTGGAATTATAAGTCAAACCTTTTAAAATGTAATTCAATTTTATTGCCTTAAAAGCAATAAATGAAAAATGCAATTTAAGCGAGGGAAATTTAAGTTAGTATCTTTTATCCAGAGCCTCATCTCACCGCCATCTTACACTACAGTCTACTGACATGCACCATCCTTCTTTGAGTTAGGAATAAAGCGCTTAACAGCATTCCCCGAATTCTTTAGCCTTTAGTCTTTATATCAAACTACTGATTTCGGCTGTGCGTTGTCTGTCAGTCAGTATGTCAGGACAAAGATTCTTATAGTATTAGATGAATAGGATATTTAATCTGAGCTTTTAATGGTCTTTAAATAAGTTGCTTTTCAGTGAATTATCATAATTACAGATATCTTTACGCAAACTGACACCACCGTATGTGTCTCCGGAGTGGCGCATGGACTCTGTGGAATGGGAAAAGGACAGTCTTCGCGCGTACGCTGATTCCACTTTGGAATTCTGGAAAAAGCATCCAGCTAAGTAAGATCATGTTTGCCAGCAGCATTGAATACCTTTAGTTAGATTAGTTAGTCATTGACTGTAACCGTAAGGTTACTGTCGCAGTGGGTAACCACTGCGTGTGATTTTAGAAGGTATTTAGTGTTATTTATCCATTAACTTCAATTCACTGTAATTTTAGTAGATAGTTTGAATATATCGGCCCTCCTTATTTTGTATATTTATACGTGAAGCGATGAAGTCGGCTTAAAACTTGGTACCCCTTTTCAAGAAAATTGCGTGAACAGATGATCGTAAAATTTGACACAGTTAAAAGTTTATATGAAGAAGATGTGCATAAAGCTATTTTTTATATAAAACTAGCTGACCCGGCAAACGTTGTTTTGCCATATAAATAAATGGCTATTAAAAAATAAGGGTTGATCGTAGAAGGGTGAAAATTGAGGATTGTATGTATTTTTGTATGTTGTATCATAAAAAAATAGAAATTAAAAATTTTGTCTAAAAAATAAAAATAAAAATTTAGGGGTGGACTACCCCTAACATTTAGGGGGATGAAAAATAGATGTTGGCCGATTCTCATAGATACCGGATAAGCACAAAAAATTTCATCAAAATCGGTCAAGCCGTTTCGGAGGAGTATGGCAACGAAAACTGTGACACGAGAATTTTATATATTAGATGTGGAAAGAAGTAGCTCTGCCTACACCAACGGGAAAAGGCTTGATTGTTTGCATGTATGTATAATTAAGATACGTTTAAAAACTAAAACATCCGACTTCCATGCCCCGCGAGTCAATTTCAGTAGCAAGTTTGAGACGTTTATCGTCATATCTCTGGAGATACTTATCAGATCTCGATGAAATTACAATGAGACCACCTCGGACACGTTCCCTACCGATTACAAAAAGAATCATTAGAATCGGTTTACAATTGACGGAGTAATCGCGTAACATACATACAAAAAAAAAGAATTAAAAAAAACATACAAACGAATAGAGAACCTCCTTCTTTTTGGATATATGTTGAAAATCATGAATATTTTGTACACGTGACCTGCCTGTTTGTACACGTGACCTGCCTGTTTCTAGTTGTTTCTACATACTATGTTTCCTATCTCTTTCATAATGATTGTTCTTCTTGGCATAGCCGTCCACGACTATTCTTATTAGCTTCGAAATCTAAACGAATATTATAAAGTGTAAAGATTTGATTCTTTGTTTGTTCTGATTTCACTTAAAAAGTACAGGACCGACTTCAAAAATTCTTTCACGAAAGGAAAGCTAAATTATCAGCGATTAACATAGGCTTTTTGAGAAATGAATAGATCTTAAACCGTATATTTTATCCCCATATTCTCACGGGGACTGGTACTACGCGGGTGAAACCGCGAGGTGCTGCTAGATAGCTTAAGTATATATAAAGAGAGCTTAAGTAGTTGAAAAAGCCACCTGGTAAACTCAAAGGATATATATCAAAGTATGTATATCAAAGGATGTATACATACAGAGAGATACAGTTTAGACGGTTCTGTCTGATAAGCCTTTTTTGAACGTATCTGACAGATTTTTGACGAGTTTGAGATGGCGTCTTAGTATGTCGGATGATACTCTAAAACTATCAGAAACATTAACAACGGTGGTGTAACAGGCCGAAGTATTTAGTTTGGTTTAACATTATTTGATAAACTCGTCTATTAAGAGAACGCAGGGTGCACTTTTCCATACAAATGTATTCCCCCGTATCCTCCCTGGAAAATGCTTCTAGAGCAAAATTTGTTAGGGCATAGCTACAGTAGACCTTGATATTTTGTAGAAACAAATTTTGGTCCAGAAGAATTTTCCAAGGAGGAAACGGGGGAATAGGTACATTTGTATGGAAAAGTGCACCCAGCGTTTGCTCTTAACCTTTTATACATAAACATTTTTACAGATGCATGAAATGCGACGAGACTGCAATTGTCGTGGCGAACAAGAAACGCAAGCGTCAGATGATGGCGGAGAGACGTTAACCGAGCAATGCTTCTATTTTTATTTATTTTGTCACGTTTTTGCTAATCAATTGTCCGGCACATTGACTATAGTTCTATTAACTACCATTCTGTCGCTTAAGGTGTCCAAACATTCCAAACCCAACGGCCTCCGGGCTTGTTTTGAGACATCCTCCGGTATTATATGTAGTAAAACAAGCCCGCCGGGTTAGGCCGGCGACTTTGTTGTGCAGACAATATTACCGAGTAGGTCACATAACTTCTACTATTCATTATTCTGTGATATAACTGAAAAAACTGAAATAACACGGGCGAAGCCGCGGGTAACAGATAGGAATTCCTATAATTTGTGCTTGTTCCAAAGTCAAATGTTTTTAATTTATACATATCGATAGGTACACTGAGTGAGGTGCTTGTTTTTTGAGTGGCAAATGGTACATAAATATACATTGATATTTGATTAGTTCGTTCAGTAAGTTACCGTTAATTTGTTTAAATTAACATTATTAACGGTGTAAAATTTGCTTAGTATATAGGTAAGCAGCAGTGCTGTAAGGTAGAGAAGGTCGTTGCAAACCGTAAATAGTTGCAATACCTAGGTATTGGTACAATACCGAAAACATGGTATTGGATGTCATAATAACTGGTTATCGGGCGAAGATATAAATATATAAATATTACAACAGGAAACATATTGTTTTACAAAAAACCACGGAATAGGGAAATACCTCGTAAAGCCAAAAACCAATCGGTACTTGTACACCTACGCACCTACACACGATCGCGTTATTTTAAAAACAGATTTTGTCAAATTTCAAATACCGACCGCAATGCCGCAATAACCAGTTATTCAGAAAACCATGTTTGGGAAACCGGTATTGGTGTAAATACCTACAACTGGTTTCGGTATTGCAAAATGGCGTACCGACCCACCGCTACTGTAAGGTGCTCATATTGTATTCAAACGTCTGAATTTTGGTAACAAACACTTGCGTGTGTTAACGGTATACAACGCCATCTAGTTTTATATCGTAGTACTTTTTTATAAATGATCTATCTAAGGAATACGACAAACTTACAATATTTTTATTTATTTATTTATCATACATTGGATGGGCCTAACAGTTTCCCAATTCACCCATCCAAGTTATTAATACATACAAAAAATAAGAATATAAATTAAAATAATTTCCGTTTATCTAACTAAAATTCACATACACCGCCATTTATAAATTACTAAGAGAAGCCGAGAGTGACTTTTATGATCTTTACTAGGAAATTATACCCGTCTTATTAACTTTTTCTCCTATTGGGATCTGCTTTCTATAATAAATCTATAATATCTAGGTACTTTTTTACGAACTCTGAGTGTTGTAGTAGGTTCTTTATTATATATATAATTTTGTATGTACCTAGGCGATATTTATTTTTTTAAATTTGTTATAATATTTATAATGTCCTTATGAAACAAAGGAATGCTGCACTGTAAAGTTCTGAAATAAATTAGTTTTACAGTTTGAATATGTTGTTTTATATTATATTAATTTTTTTCTGTGAAGGCACTGATAGGATTTAAAGCAGTTTTAGTTCTTTAACCGACTTCCAAAACGGAGCAGATTCTATGTTTGTCTGTAAGTATGTTTTTTTTATGTATGTTCATCAATATTTTTGCCAATTGTGCACCGATTTTAAATATAATTTTTTTATAAGCTCAAAGTTTTGCGAACGCCTCGCTAGCATTTGACTACACTTGACTGCAGTATTAGTGTTGAGTTCACCATTTATGCTACTAATCGAGATTTATTAAACTAAGTTATACTAAAACGTGTTCAAACGTCGATGTTGATCTTGATTTACGCGTACTTGATTTCACCACCTCCCATGAGGCTTCATTTGATCGCGTTTACCAAAACCAAGATTTTATGCTATTACGCACAATGGAACGTAAATGTCGTCATAGAGCTGTCGTATTAGATTGTTTTGGTATTGTCGAACTGACGAATTAATATTATCAAATTCGTTTCCGTGTCCGTGCATGGTATACATTTTTGTGTTTGAATCGTGAATTTCGAATTTTAAATTGTAGGCTAAGGAATTAAAATATTTATAATTTTAATAACTAAATAACAAGACGTCTCGTCTTGTTACGCCATGCACGGACACGGAAACGAATGCGGAAAATACGAGTGACAGTGGCTGTTAACAGTGTAAACGGGATCAAGAGCGCTAAACGTCCAAAGTCGGTAGTTCAGAATTAGAACTCGTTTTAACTGTAACCACGTTCAGTTTGTGGTGGTGAAATGCAAAATGCCGGTTTAATCTCAGTTAAACACGTAAACCAAGTTCAATTCGACCTGGTCGCGTTTATATTCGCTGGTGAAATCGGCCCTAAAATAGCCAGTTGTGAGTTTCAAAAATGTTTCTTACATGGTGACGAACACTGATTCTTATTGTAAATATTTTGTGTAGGTGCCCTACACGTTAGCTAGCAAAATAGCACAACTAATTAACTCGAAGCTTCTATGGTTTTTCTTAATAGTAAAATAGTGTATAATGTTGATGGATTTTTACTTATTTTAACATTATATGTAGAAAACTATTTAATATGTTTACAATTTTCGACGCCGACAATGACAATTTTTATATCAGCAAGTGTACATTATATTATCTGCTACTACTACACGCTGCATTCCAGTAGATTAAGGGCCAGTTTCACCGGTTCTTGATAAAGTGTCAAATAGTTATCTGACAGATGACGCCATATAAAAGCTGTCAATAATCTGTCAGATAAGTTCGTTATTGGACTATCAGCAACCGGTGAAACGGGCCCTTATAATAATCGCTCTCCTTATTAATAGATACTCAAATGCATATCAAAACGGCGGCAGTGATGATTGTGTCTTAGATAGGTTTCTATTATTTTAATTGTGTCATGGCACACTCTGCTTTCTAAACTAACCTACTTGAGTATTATATAGGACGATTAGGACACCAAAAGTAGATGGATAATTAAAAAGATCTGACAATGAATATAACAATAATAATATGAGATGGATAAAACTATACAATCACTAGTATGAGTGAGCGAGACGGACAATATATTTTTTTATCCTTCTCGCGTATGCGATTTTATTGTTTGCCACCAGCTCTGCCCCCAGCTCTAGCGGCGTCTATTGGCTTTCACCCGGTGTCGTATATAACCCGACCAAATTACGTTGTTAATTATATCTCATGGCTGGCATATGTATCACGTGTTCATCATTTTAGACGGGTTATATCTCTATAGCTATTTCATCGTATACACCAAATTCTTCTCCATTTAATTTTCCTTCCACGACACCAAATGAGTGAATATTATGCTGCATTCAGCTAAATAAAATACCAAAAAAAAAATTAAAAGTATATTTATTGTCAAAAAAATGTAACGATACAACTTAAAAGCAATATTTCTCTGGTTTACATCATATACATACTCTGTCTACGATTAAATAACATTTCTAACCGCCATTTTATAATTTCGCACTGATTTATACGATTATATATATTTTTACTATTTATATACATACTAGCTGTGTCCTGCGGTTTTACCCGAGTAGACATCGTCCCCGTGGGAATATCGGGATAAAAAGTACCCTATGTGTTATACCATGGTCTAGGCTATCTACATTCCAAATTTCACAATATACCATATACATATATAACATATACACAAACTTTCGCTTTTATAATATTACAGTAGGATTACATAATTAAATGTCACGTGTTTATTCGATTTAAATATATTTTCATACCAATGAACATGTTTTGCTATGTAGAATTAATTATAATCTAACAAAACATTGAGATCCAATACAGCATCGCAAATAATTATAACATGCGCAAACAAATCGTTATTTATATAAAATATTTTCTTAAATCTAATTTAATTCCTGATCCAGCTTATCACAAAAACACCACTGTGCTATAAATCGCTCTGTATCAGAAGTACAACTGAGAAGTCCAACTGGTTGTACAAATGATACAAATTTGTAAAACTACAAAATATACAAGCAATTCACTCGGGTTTCACTTGTCAGTAGAATTAAATAAAGAATAGTCATTTATTATAAAGTACCAGGATCTCATAACCCACCAAGAGGTATCTATTCCCAGTTAATTGTTGCAAGGATGTATTTTATTCACTCGGTAACATTTTTATTTCGTGTTGGTACTTACACTATAATAATCATTAACATCTTTTTTATAATTATGTTTCTATTTCTTTATCAGTCTCTTACATTATAAATCGCAATATCGAATTAATAATAATAATAATAGTAAATAAGGATAAATAATAATGTTATTTGCTACTATAAATAAAAATTAATTTTTTTATAATCACATATTCGAATAGTAAATTAAAGGTTCCGTCACTCGGCCAGCATCGCCTCGTCGTCCACTCGTTAGCGACGGTTGGTCCACGGATGGACGTCGCGTGGTCAACCAGTGAACGAACGAGCTATCACGCTTCATGAAGGAGAAAATGTATGATACAACACTGAGATCCGCACTCCCGGGCAGCGCGCGGTTTATAAGTCTAGTCATTTCATTATATACTCGTACATACATTTGGAAATATATATTGTGTGTATTGGGGGTAGAGGGAAGGAAGGAATATTAGAAAAGCTTTAAATTTTTAAAGTGCCCCGGAGACGGTCATTTGAAATTGTCAATAGGCTTTTAATCAATATTTCCATCATTCGCTTTTGACATCGTAGTTGCGAATGAAATTGTTTCAATTGCCTCAGTAGACGATCATTTGGTCCATCAATGACGTGAAAATTGACAATTGCGAAGCACCGTCGTCGGGGGCGCCTAAGTCATGTGGAATATCAATACATTCCTACCATATATATTATTATATATGTCCCTACCCACCTGTGAAAAATTTAAATCGGAGACATTTGAATTTGAAAATCACAATTTAAACATAACATTTTTAATTAATTAATGCGCTATTTGGTCGCGGAAACCTTTTCGACTCGAATCACTTATTTCTCGATATAACGTCAAAAAGTTTCTGATCGGAACATTGTGAATTGTAAAGATACGATAAAAACAGTTTTAGCGCTTACGTCGATAGAAAATACGTTGCGCGTCTGTCGCTCTGTCCTTCTCACTCAAGTGAAAAACATTATTGTCATCCCGCTCGACGCTCTGTTCGAAATCCGTCTCGTAGCGGTGTTATTGCACGCTCTTAATGATCAAGTGCAGAGACAAGGCAGATGTTAGAGAGAGCCATGGCGGAGTTTTGTCTGACGTTGTAGTTGGGGTCCTTGATAAGTTGTAACAGTCTGGAGCGAGCGGCGCGCGTTACATCCGGCTCGAGCTCGCTCTCTTCTGGATACTTCTCGCGGATTCTGTGTAACTCTGCGTACAGGAGACCTGCGAAAAAAAAGAGTCATTTGTAAAAGACTAGCTGATACCCGCAACTTCGTTAACGTACACCAAGAATTTAGTAGCCTATGTTTATCCTCATGATATAAAGTATCTCCTCGTTAAATTTCAGTAAGATCGGATCGTCCGTTTAGGTGTGATTATGTAACAAATAGACAGAGTAACAAACCTTTTTATAATATTTGTCTGGATGTCTTTATATAGTCCTTAATCAAATGTCACATAATCCAAATGGCTGTTTCGAATGGATTCAGAAAAACCAAAAACCAATAAGTTTGGTCCTTCGAGCCGGATTTTCATAGTTCTTATGCAGTTCCATATAGAAGCGATAAACTGTAATTACTGTAGCACTGAATTACCCTCATCTCAAATATATGCGGCTAAAGTTGTTAATATTTAAAAAGCTTGGTCCTTCGAGCCGGATATCTATCGTAATACTTTAGTATCCATCAGCAACCTAATACAGGATAGTCACAAGTGGTATAAACCGGAGGCCTATGCCAAACATTAAATAGAGCTTATTAGCCAATGAACTTACCTATCAACAAAGGAGGATGTGGGTTCAAATCTTCAATAGCGCAGTGCAGATATAAAAGCTTGGTTTTTCGAGCCGGATATCTCTCGTAATATTTAGTATTCATCAGCTACCTTATACAGTATAGTCACAAGTGGTATAGACTGGAGGAGTATGTGAAACATTATCTATAGTATAGAGCTTATTAACAAATGAACTAACCTATCAGTAAAGGAGGATGTGGTTTTAAATCTTCACTAGCGCAGTGCAGATAGTTAACAGCGGACTGCAAGCACTTGGCCACGCTGGCCGGCATCTCGTCAGCGAGCTGTCTCAGCAGAGCCGACAGGAACTCGTCCAAGTATAGTCTGCCTTCGTCGAGGAGGTGTGTTTGTACCAGATCGTTGGATTTCTTCACGTTGAATGTCTTGAACACTTGCTTTAGAGTGTATTTGCTTGCCTGGAAAAGAATGGTATTGTAATAGGGTATTTTACTCTATATGAGAAAAATCTAAAAATATATTACTGACATAGCTTAGGCAAAAAGTAGTCGAAAAACGTTAGTTTAAGTTCATTAAATAGCAAACTAAATTTTAAAATTCAATTCTAAGGTTTCAGCTTTTTTGATCTGTTTCATAACACCATCAAATAGTAGTCGCCATGTAAACTTACAAGTGTCAACTATTATGATAGTTGACACTTGTAAGTTTACATGGCATATCATATTATTGCATTTGTTTACACAGCCAATTGACGTCATGACCACAGAGCAAACAATCTGTTTTACAAACTTCAATATCCCTCGCTCAAATTGCATTTTTCATTTATTATTTTAAGCAAACAAAATGGAATTAAATTAAAAAAAGGTCTTACTTTTGACAACAAAGATTCGGACAAAAAATATTTCCTATAAATCTGAGATACATGCATATTCCCTAGAAAATAAATAGGGTAGAGAAAGTAAAGTTACCCTGACGACGGGCGAGTTGGTATCACAGAGGTGCAGCAGGAAGCAAGGCAGCGAGCTGACAGCTTGGTCCACCAATGCTTCCGACTTGACGCGTCCGGCTATGATGCCGAACAACCTGTATACGAGACATAAAGCGGTTATATAACGGTATTTTTATCCTGTGGTACCGTCAAGGAATGGAATTCCCTGCCTAAGAGCGTTTGTCCACAGCAACGGTACCGGGACGTCACCGGCACCGAGATTTTTTCCGATTCCGGGGGTTCTGTTTCTTCTAGCTGTCATGCGTGGCAGATACGTTTCCATAGAAATAAAACAAACAACCTCAGATAAAAAAAACAATAACCTATCGAGCGGCGCCGGGCGCCGGCAGTGTGTGGAAAGATCAAACGTGTTTTGTATTGCGAGCCAATGCCGGCACATCGGCCCGTCAAAATCTCTGGCCGGTTTCTAGCGGTCGCGCCGATCTACTCGAAATATCGGCAGCCGGGATGACGTCGCCCGGTGCTGTGGACAAACGCTGTAAGTCTGTGTTTCCGGTTAAAACTAATGTTGCTATTTTTAGGTAATAAACAGAGTGACAGAGTTACACAGGTTTTAAAAATATTATTCTGGATTATCATACATTCTAGAAGGATTGTACAACATGTCTTTAATCAAATGTCACATTCTTGAAATGGCTGTTTCGAATGGATTCAGAAGAACCAAAAACCAATAAGTACGGTCCTTCGAGCCGGATTTTCAGTTCTTATGCAGTTCCATATACTCGTAGAAGTGATAAACTGTAATTACTATAGCACTCAATTACCGTAATCTCAAATATATGCGACCAAAGTTAAGATTTAAAAAGCTTGGTCCTTCGAGCCAGATATCTAGCGTAATATTTTAGTATCCATCAGCTACCTAATACAATTTTAAAAAGGTTAAAAACAATTTTGAGTCTTTAAGTCGCGAGTGTGATTGGTATCTTCTACATGCGCGCTACATCATCGATCAGATCGTCATTTAACATCAGGTGAGATAGTGGTCAAATGCTAACCTGTATAAAAGAGGAGGGGGAGGGGGGGGTGAGAATATAATGAGATATCACGTGTATTTATTTTTCGTTGAACGCAAGATTTCTAAACAACTTGCAACCTTACTTTGTACAAACAATACACGTGATTTTGGGTAGGAGGAAGGTGGGGGGGGGGGGCGGGGGGGGGGGGGGGGTTCAAAAGCCAAAAGTCTAAAACCTCACCACAAATCACCAAGGGGGAGGGAGGGGGTTAAAAAGTTGCTTAAAAACATCACGTGATGAATGTACGACCCCTTACCTAATAGAATGTTCCCTCAACAATGCACACTCGGTGTTCATGAAGGGTCGTATCTTGTGAGATATGGCGAGCAGTTCTCTGTCTAGCTCCGGGTCCAGCGAGTCCAGCTCCGTGAGCAGTCGGCTCAGGCCCTGGATGGCTGCCAGCGGCACGTTGTCTGACGGTGACCTGATCAACGAAAAACCAAAATTTCATTGTTTTCAAAACGTCATCATTTGTAACAATTTAATTTTCACCTCACAACCTCGGAAAGGTTCTGTTTATCATTCGAAATCTACGTGTAATAGTGCATTTTGCACGAAAAGCGTCGAAAGAGTTTTTAAAATTAGAACCTTTCTACTAAATAATGTTCTATACTACCAATCTTTAGATCTTTATTTTCATTAAGACAAAGTCACTTACATGAGAACACAATTATAACTAGAAATTATTATATCACCGTAGGGTAAACAAACAAATTACAGTTAGTTTTCTGAAACAATAAGTTTTGTACAACAATGGTGCTTAGCTAACTCCAATGTACGATAACTAACCGATAGCGTTAATATTTTTGTCGTTCCGTTATAACTCTAACGAAGAGAAAGAGGCCGCATATATTTATAAGCCGTGAAATTTCAGTTTAGAAGCTGCCCATCAAAATCGGCATATAAGCCGTGAAATTTCAGTTTAGAAGCTGCCCATCAAAATCGGCATATAAGCCGTGAAATTTCAGTTTAGAAGCTGCCCATCAAAATCGGCATATAAGCCGTGAAATTTCAGTTTAGAAGCTGCCCATCAAAATCGGCATATAAGCCGTGAAATTTCAGTTTAGAAGCTGCCCATCAAAATCGGCATATAAGCCGTGAAATTTCAGTTTAGAAGCTGCCCATCAAAATCGGCATATAAGCCGTGAAATTTCAGTTTAGAAGCTGCCCATCAAAATCGGCATATAAGCCGTGAAATTTCAGTTTAGAAGCTGCCCATCAAAATCGGCATATAAGCCGTGGAATTTCAGTTTAGAAGCTGCCCATCAAAATCGGCATATAAGCCGTGAAATTTCAGTTTAGAAGCTGCCCATCAAAATCGGCATATAAGCCGTGAAATTTCAGTTTAGAAGCTGCCCATCAAAATCGGCATATAAGCCGTGAAATTTCAGTTTAGAAGCTGCCCATCAAAATCGGCATATAAGCCGTGAAATTTCAGTTTAGAAGCTGCCCATCAAAATCGGCACCACTGCCTGAGCTACAGTCCGGCAAGTATAACTTGGCGTGCCTGTGCGCCACTGTGCTTTTACTTTGTACTTTGATAACAGTTTCTCTTAAACAACTTTTAATTACTTTTGGCATTATTTAACAATTTTAATGTAGCAGATTTATCAACAATAATGTCGCGGTAATCTCTCAAACGTCAAACTCACAGTTTCAATTAAAAGAATTAGTTCCAAAAACCACCACCGCCAAGTTATACTTGTGGCACTGTACTCGTACTACTCACTTAACGTATTCTGTATTTAAAATGTATTTTTAATATATTTAGCTGGCTGTAGTTTGAATAAGTTAAGTGAGTTTACCTTTTTTTATGTGTGAGGATATTTTGTTATATAGTTAAGATCCTTCAAATGTTATCATTTTTCGGGTTCCGTACCAAAACGGGTAAAACGGGACCCTATTACTAAGACTCCGCTGTCCGTCTATCTGTCTGTCTGTCTGTCCGTCTGTCACCAGGCTGTATCTCATGTACCGTGATAGTTAGATAGTTGAAATTTTCACAGATGATGTATTTCTATTGCCGCTATAACAACAAATACTAAAAACTGAAATAAATTTAAAAATAATAGGGGCTCCCCGTACAAAAAACGTGTATTTTTCGGTATTTCAATATAACGTCCATAGATGGCGATATATTTAAATGCCGATCCCTAACTCCTTTGTTAGACGGTAGATGGCGTTATAAAAAATAAAATGTTTATTAATTATAATATTTTGCTGGCGAAAAATTATAGTAGTATTTTTTGCTCGATCTTATAAAATACTGTAGTGTGGTACGAAACCCTACGAGCGCGAGTCCGACTTGCACTTGGCCAGTTTATTTTACCATAGTTAGTTCTGGTTTTAGGTAATACTAAGAAGAACTAGGTAATACTACGTTTCGTTTACTAATTTCTGTTAGATTTGTGAATTTAATATTAGTGTGAATATTTCTGTTAAGTGATTTACGAATGAACACACATACGCTGTAGATATATAGTTGCCGAATTGTCATAATTTTTGTGTCTGAATAATTTTTTTTAGTAGATGTTAAAAATGGGTAGTTGAATATCATTTTTATAATTTTATTTTTGCTATTTGTATATCAGCTTATATCAGCAAATTGGTTTTTGGGGCACTTCCCCAGACCTCAATAAGGTAAAGCAAATGTGGTTTGACCAAGGTATTATAGATGGTGTAGCGTAAGTTTTGGGGTATACATCTAACTATGCCACGGAGAGATCCTAGGAGTGCTGACAATTTCGTTTTTATGTGTTCTATATGAGAGTTCCATGATAGTGCGCTATCAATCGGATCAATCTACATTCCGAGGTATTTTTTACAAGATTTTTGTTGAATAGGAATATTATCGATAATGAGGGATGGAAATGGGGGAATACTTTTGTTTTTAGCTTTAAATGACATGTAGCATGTTATAGAAATATTTATAGTTAAAAGGTTGTATTTGAACCACGAATATAATTTGTTTAAGTCTTGTTGTGCGTCTGCAACTATATCGTTAATAGATGGTCCAAAATAAAATAAGCATGTGTCATCGGCATAAAGTGTTAGGTACCCACCCACGTAGACCAATCTCTTGTATGTTGTTTATGTATATTAAGAAGAGTAAGGGACCTAAAATCCTTGTGGGACGCCGTAGGTTATACATGTAGTATCGCTTTGATATTTGTTAAGATCCATTTTAACTATTTGTTATCTATTATCCAAATATGATTTAAACATTTTTAAGGCACTTTCAGTAATATTTATGGACTCTAATTTGTTTACTAATAATGTGTGACTAACGGTATCGAAAGCTTTTTTAGATCAATAAAAATGCCTAGGACTACATTTTTACTATAGATATTTAGTTTTATCTTGGTGACAAGATCGATAGTTGCTGATAAGGTATTACTTTTTGGTCTAAATCCGTACTGTTTGTTGCTCAGAGATAAATTAATTGAGTCAAGATGTGCTTCTAGTCGGTTGTATAATATCTTTTCTAGAATTTTAGATAATACAGACAATACTGAGATAGGCCTATAGTTGCCTGGGTCCATTGTCGAACCTGATTTATGGATGGAGGATGACTTTGGCCACTTTAAGAGAATCAGGAAATTCGCTATTAAGTAAGAGTTTCTTGAAACATTCACTTAGGGGGCGTGCTATCAGATATTTTATACACTTGATGGTTTTTGTACTGATTCCGTCAATTCCAATGCTACTATTTGAATCTAAGTGATCAATAATTTTCAAAATTTCTTCAACTGAGCAACCGAGCTAAGGACTGACAAAGTGTGAGTTTCCTGGGGAAGATTTGTGGGCAGCGCATAGGTGGGGTTGCCGTGAAAAGATTTAGGTATGTCACTAGCTAATTGGAGGCCTATAGTGGCAAAGTAGTTATTAAACATTTGGCAAATTTCGTTAGGATCTGTGATTATTTTGTTGTTAAATGATAGTTTTGGAAGGGTACAACTATGTTTGATTTTGTTATTAGCTAAGGTGTTTATTAAGTTCCACATTCATTTCGGTTTTTGATTGCAATTAGTAATTCTTTATAATAGTAAGTGTTTTTTGTGCATTGAATTAATTTTTAGCTACGTCATCTCTTTTAGTAATGATTTTTTCTCGTAAGTTATCGTCGTTTGGATTTTGTTTATGTTCTGTCCATTGTATATTGCTATTGTTAATTTCTGTTATAATGTTTTTATTTATCCAATCGTTTTGGGGAGGGTTAAGTATTTTAGTTTTAGCTACTTTACGTTTTTCTAAACAAACCTTTAATTTATTTTCTAGTGCTTGGTAATCATTATTTAATTCATCAAAGTTAGTAGTTTCTATGGTTTTGTGTAGTTTTTCGTAATTTATCGTTTCATATTGTGTTTTAATCTTCGATGGCAGTTTCTTTTTCTTTAGTTCAAGGTATATTTGTTTGTGATCAGATAGGGATGAATTAATTACAGCCATAATGATAATAATCGTTCGTCAAATTTGTGCTGATGTGGTCTAGGATAGATTTTCTTGTAGTACATTCTCTCGTGCAACATTTCTTACTTATTTTATTTAGTATGACATGTCCGGCTTCCTTTAGTAAATTTTTGTATAGTTTCGTATTTTTGTCCTTTTTCAGTAGATCAATGTTGAAATCGTCAAAAACAATAATGCATAAATACTTATTTCATGTCAGTGTGGCAACCTCATTAGGGTTCCGTACCTCAAAAGGTAAAAAAGGAACCCTTATAAGATCACTTTCTTGTCCGTCTGTCTGTCTGTCTGTCCATTTGTCTGTCCGTGTGTCACCACTGATTTTCTCAGGAACGGGTGGACCTAGCAAGTTGAAATTCATACCTGATACTGAAGTCTATAGTCCCTATTGGGTGTATAAAAACCAAGGTCTTAAGTCAACACAATAAAAAAATATGGGCAAATTTAGATTTTCGCAAAAACTTGTTAGTACCAAAATGATTATATAATATTTTCAACTTTTTTATTTTTCGGAATTTTTCCTTTACTTGTGTTGTAAGACCTTGCTTTTGACCAAAATTGACAATTCTAGGTCAACCGGAAGTACCTTATAGGTTTTGAGTCGAAAACTTAAAGGGTACTTTCCCGTTGGCCTAGAATCATGAAATTTGGCAAGAAGCAAGGTCTTACAGCACAAATTAAGGAAAAAATAAAAAAAATACGAAAGTTGAAAATTAAAGGGTCCCCCCATACATACATAGTTTACGCCAATTAAGGTAGACCTCTGAGTTATATGAGCGCTGATTCAATTTAGAGGTCTAGCTTAATTAGTACATACCAACGTTGGTACGGCAGCCTCGGTGGGCGAGTTCAACTCGACTTGGCCGGTTTTTATTTTTAATATAACCACACTGGCGAGCAAGACAGCTGCAAGAAGAAAATAAAAACTTTTTAATTATTTTTTTTAGTTTCCTTATGGCTCCACACGATTAGTGTATTTAGCCAGTGTCAAGTATTAAAATTCATCAAATTTTTATAAGTTCAAGTAATAAAGATAGGTGAAAGTCACATTTCAGGTCAACTTGAGGTCATAGTCTAGTCGAAATCACACCCTCAGTAAAGATGTGGAGCTTACTGAAAATTTTCAGTGGAATTTTGGTGTGCACGCAAATAGCATGTTTTTCAACATTGTACTGTTTCCCTACATTCGCACACATTCACCGGCACTTAGTAGTTAATAATCCACATTTATCACACATAAACTCGCGAAAATACACAATTTTTAGGATTATAATATAAAGATAGTTTAAAAACTAAAACAACCGACTTCCATGCTACGCGAATCAGTTTCAATGGCAAGTTTGAGACGTTTATCGTCATATCTCTGAAGATACTTATTAGATCTTGATGAAATTACAATGGTACCACCTTAGGTATATCTCCTTTTCAACAAAAAAAGAATCATCAAAATCGGTTCATAAACGATTAAGTTATCATCGCGGATTTTTTTTTGTATGTTACAAATAAAACTGGCCAAGTGCGAGTCAGACTTTTGTCCCGCACACAGAGGGTGCCGAACGCCATCTAACGAATATCTAACACCACCAAGTAAAATAACACTAAAGCTACTTCTACTCGCCAATAGATGTCGGGAAGACTCATATTTTAAGTTAATTATCGATAAAGTTGATTATTGAAAACACGAATAAATCAACATTTTCTGAAAATGAATCCTAGATCCTAGATCGATTTATCGCCCCCGAAATCGCCTGTATACTAAATTTTATTTAATCGTTGGAGCCGTTTCCGAGATTCAGATTCAGATTCCGAGATTAAGGTAAACACGATAGCGCCATCTATGAAGATTCATAGATGGCGCATCGTAAAAAACAAGTTTTTTAAACCCTTTCATTTTTAACTTTGTTCTGTTCTTAGTATTTGTTGTTATAACGGCAACAGAAATACATCATTTGTGAAAATTTCAACCGTCTTAACTATCACGGTTCATGAGATACAGCCTGGTGACAGACTGACAGACAGACAGACGGACAGCGGAGTCTCAGTAATAGGGTTCCGTTGGTACTCTTTGGATTCGGAACCCTAAATAAAACCGGCAAAGTCGAGTTGGACTCACCCACCGAGGCTTCCGTACCAACGTTGGTAGCTACCAATTAAGCTAGACCTCTAAATTGTACGAGCGCTCATATAAATCAGAGGCCTATCTTAATTGGCTGAAACTATGTATGTATGGGGACACCCTTTAATTTTCAACTTTTTTAATTTTTTGGAAGTTTTCCTTTATTTGTGCTATAAGACCTTGCTTCTTTCCAAATTTTATGATTCGAGGTCAACGGGAAGTACCCTATAGGTTTTCGACCCAAAACCTATAGGGTACTTCCGGTCGATCTAGAATTGTCAATTTTGGTCACAGGCAAGGTCTTTCAACACAAGCAAAGGAAAAATTTCGAAAAATAAAAAAAGTTGAAAATTAAGGTAAATGTTGGTACTTACAAGTTTTCGCGAATATCTAAATTTGCCCATATCTTTTTATTGTGTTGACTCAGGACCTTGATATTTATACACCTAATAGGGACTATAGTATCTGGTATAAATTTAATTTATTAAATTTCAACTTGCTAGGTCCACCCGTTCCTGAGAAAATTGGTGGTGACACACGGACAGACGGACAGACAGACGGACAGACAGACGGACAGACAGACAGACAGACGGACAAAAAAGTGATCTTATAAGGGTTCCTTTTACCTTTTGAGGTACGGAACCCTAAAAATATATACGGTCGAATTGAAAAACCTCCTCCTCTTTTAGAAGTCGGTTGAATAAATACATTGAGAGCACACACACTTTTTGACCTTCCCGCCAGAACCAAAATACAAGTTTACCTGGATTGTTCAGCATCGACACCTGTACTGAGAGCGGCGACAGCTTTAGTAAGGGCGTGTTTAGAGTGCGCGGGTCGCAGCGCGGATATATTGGCGGCGCCGCGGAGCGCGGCTGCTCGCACGCGGTTGTTACTGTCTTGCCATCCCGCTGTCAATGTTGCCAGCACTGTCTCTGTTATCACTGTGTTGTCGTTACATCTGGAAATATTATTATTGATAAACAAGTAGGTTTGAAAGAGGCATATATCCAGCAGTACATTACTCATACGACTACTGTCAAATCTACTTAAATCTACTACAGAAATTTGGACTCTAAAACTTTGTTTTACAACCTCCTCCTTTTTTGTGAAGTCAGTTAAAAAGAAGAAGAAATACAAGACTTACCTATAATGCAGCATATCGGCCAACAAAGCGACAGCAGCCAGCCGCTGCGGCGGCAGACTAGCGCGACAGTAGGTCGCCAGTTTGGCCGCGACTTTAGCCGCGTGCTGCGTGCAGTCGCGCCACATCGCGCCGCAGATCAGTGGCGCGAGCTCGGCGACTGTTGCCGAGCAGTCGCCGTGCTCGATGCTCATGCATAGCGAGCATGCTTCGCGGACCTGGGTGGACATATTTTTATGATATTTAGGTAGATATAAACTTTTTTTCGGTGGGTAGGCGTCAAAAAACTAACATCAACAAGTTTTATCTCCAATCTTTATTAATTATTAAAAATAGAATCAATCAGACTTTATATGATATAATAGTAAAATCAGACACTTCACCTGCCAAATTGTGTGTATTCCTATAATCTCTCACTTTTTCACAACATAATTAATTTAACTGTGTTCACAAACTGCACTGAGTTAACCTACAGTATTAATGATGGAAGATTCTATGAAAAAAACCATGGATGATCTAATGTCAATCTTCACTCAACGTATGGATAGCTTTGAGAACAAGCTATCAAATACACCAAGCACCTCGCCCAGCAGGGATCGGCTGGCTGAAGAATTTGCAGAGTTTAAAACTTTCATTCTGACTTCTCTGCGGGCAATTCAGGCTCAGATCAAATGTCTTGCCAACACTGTAGACCAGTTAGAAATGCGGAGCCGGCGCAAGATGTTGTTGCTGCACGGTTTAGCTGAAGAGGCATCAGAGAACGCTGGGGAGGTTGTAGTTCGAGCTGTGGTTGAGCGGTTGAAGCAGGCTGACTTCTCAGTGGGTGAAATCAGTCGGTGCCAAAGGATGGGTCGCACAGGGAGCAGTGACAGGCCACGACCTATCCTGTGTAAGTTCCGGGATGTTAGCATACGGGACAAAATCTGGTCTGCCAAAGCCGGACTCAAGGGCTCGGGTATCACCGTATCCGAGTTCCTTACAAAAGCACGTCACGATTTGTTCATGGCGGCTCGCCAGCGCTTCGGTATCACGAAGTGCTGGACGAGGGAGGGTTCCGTCTTCGTCCTTGGAGTAGATGGCACCCGTCACCGTGTAAGCTGCCTTGAGGAGATCGACGCTGTCCTTCAGAAGAAGGCTCCTAAGCCCAAAGTTGTGGTGAAGGAGCCCGTTACATCAAAAACATCGCGTCGAGCTGCAACCGTAAAGAAAACATAGAATGTTTTCTTTCTGTAGGTACTTTTCTTTAAATATCTGTTATTTTTGTTGAGGGTGGGCTGTCTAACTTTTCTAATACCGACGAACATTTTTTTTTTTTTTTTGTATTTTAGGTATGTAATTAGAATGATCTGGAAGAATACCTCTTTTTAGTTTATATTTTTGTTTCGTAATTTCTTATTTTTGTATTGTGAATTGTGAAATGTCAACTGACAACTTATTTATAGCAATGGCAATTGTCGCTGTGACGTTTAGTAGTTTTTTTAATTTGCAAGCTTCGCACCATATGATACATTTAGCCTAATTTTATTTGATTTAATTAAAAATCGTCGATATTTATCACACTTATTATTTAGGATGTATATAATATAATTTCTTGCTTTACATTAATAAAATGTGTTTTAGGATTAATTGCTTTTTAAATTGGTGTAACAATAGGTAATAGGTAATTAATTTTTAGTGTTATCACAGCCCTCCCAAATAATATTGTTCTTAGATTGTTTATACTTATTAGTTAACTAAAATATGTAAATTTTATGTATAGTTTTGTTAGGGCAGTTAATTAGTCATATGGTTATAGTTAAATTTACTTTCCATTTAAAAATAACAATTGACTTTTTGTCAACACTGTTCCCTGTTTTGTTTTTTGTATATTTACTTAATAACTGTGATCTGTGTACTTGAGTCATGGAAGTTGTAGGTATGTTCCTAACAGCTTACTGCGTCTATGATGTGAGTATATTTCAAACACACACAATTTGGTGGGTGGTTATAATACAGCTAGTAGGGTTTAATCTTGATTTGCATTACGCCTTATAAAGTTAGTATTCTTATTTAAGTAGGTTATCTATCAAAGTTTATTTTCTAGTATTATTGTTTAAGTGTATCTATTTAGGTATATGTATATATAAATATATTATAAATATGTCTATAGTTAGCAGTGAAGATGAATTTGTTTCCTGTTCGTCTAAAGATTCTTTTGAAAGTGTCGACAGCTTTAGCAACATGCCAAGTCTCGCGAGTGCTCTCGAGGTACAGTTTGCAGATGTATCTAAAAATTTTAATGTCGTACACATTAACGCACAAAGTATCCCAGCACATTTTACAGAGATGCAGGTGTCCTTTGAGCATAAAAATATACACGCTATTTTGGTATCAGAGTCTTGGCTTAAGCCGTGCCTTCCTACCACTCTCTACTCACTTCCTGGCTTTCGCTTACTACGGAATGACCGCATAGGTAGTGGAGGTGGGGGCGTTGCTATCTATCTTCGTACACACATTCCTTTCACAATTCTGGATACGTCAGCGCAACCACCTCCCGCCAATGCTGGTGAACACCTTTTCGTAGAAGTCACTCTGTCTCATGCTAAACTTTTACTTGGTGTATACTACTGTCCATCTCTTCGTGTCAATTTCTTTCATTCTTTTGAAACTCTTTTAGAAAATTTCTTACCTTCGTATGAACATACCATTATAATGGGTGATTTCAACACATGTCTCCTTAAAAATGATTCCCGTTCTCTTATATTTCAATCTATCGCTAAAGCCACCAACTTAAGTATTCTTCCTTCTAAAGCTACACATCACTTTCCAAATTCTATACCATCTTTTCTTGATATAATTCTAGTTTCTTCCACAAACCGTGTTGCTAAACATGGTCAATGTTCAGCGGACGGGTTTTCCTACCATGACCTTATCTTTGTGTCTTTTAAAATTAGACCGCCTAAACTCAAACCCACCATTCGTTTACAGCGCAGTTTTTGTAATATTGACATGGAGCGTTTGCGGCACGATGCTTCTGAGATCGATTGGACTGACCTAATTAACGCAAGCACCATTGATCTAAAACTTGATTTTTTTAATAGTTACCTGCTAAAATTATATGACAATCACGCTCCTCTTCATCCTGTTAAAATTAAGTATCTCCCAGCACCATGGCTTACAAATGACATAAAAACTGTAATGCATAAAAAGAACATTGCCAAGACCAGACTTAAAATGCGACCAACCGATGCAAATAAGCTAAAGTACTCAGACTCTCGAAATTACTGCAACAAGGTGTGTAGGAATGCACATCGCCAGCATATTCACAATTCTATTGAAAATGATGCTCCTTCTAAAGTATGGAAATTTCTTCGGTCTCTAGGAGTTGGAAAACAACGTCAAGACAATTTTCCTAAGAATCTAGACATTAATCTTCTAAATCAGCATTTTTCTACCACTACTAATCTCCATGCATCTTTTAAAATAGCAACCTTAAACAATCTTTCTACTATTCCAACTCCTGACTGTTCACCTTTTGTTTTTCGTGTTTTTACTGATAGTGATGTTAAGAAGAGTATTACCTCAATTGCATCAAATGCAGTTGGCAGCGATAGCATTAGTCGCAACATGATCATGCCAATCCTCGATGAAATTCTTCCTGTCCTTGTTTATATCCTAAATGAATCTATTAGTACTAGTAGTTTTCCAGCTATGTGGAAAGAAGCACACATTATCCCTCTCCCTAAAAAATCCAATCCGACATCCTTTTCCGACTTTCGTCCTATTTCTATTTTACCCTTCCTTTCCAAAGTCCTCGAGCGCCTGGTTAGCCAGCAGCTCACTATATTCCTTAACACAAACTGCCTCCTTAATCCATATCAGTCTGGTTTTCGTGCCGGCCACAGTACTGTGTCTGCTCTAGTCAAAATTGCTGATGATATCAGACATGGTATGGATAATGGTCATGTTACTATGCTATCGCTGCTGGATTTCAGCAATGCTTTTAACAATGTCGATTTTGACATTCTTTTAGGTATTCTTCGCTCTCTTAACATATCTCCTTCAGTATTGACCTGGTTTCATAGTTACCTGTTTGGTCGTCGGCAGCGTATCCGTGTTGATGACTCTGTTTCTACATGGTGTACTACGTCTGCAGGCGTTCCTCAGGGCGGCGTTTTATCTCCACTTCTCTTTGCTATATTCATCAATTCCATTTCTAGCCAACTCTCTTCTTCCTACCACCTTTATGCGGATGATTTGCAAATTTATACGCAAGCGCCACTTTCTAAATTACCTGAAGCGATAGCTCTTACTAACTCTGACTTTCAAACTATTATAAAGTGGAGCAAATCCTACGGAATTAGTGTAAATCCATTAAAAACACAAATCATCATAATTGGGAGCTCTAGGATGGTGTCAAAAATAGACTGGTTCCGCCTTCCACAATTTATGTTTGATGGGATGCAAATTCCTGTTAGTGAGATAGTTAGGAGCCTTGGGGTGCTTTTTGATAGGAAACTATCTTGGGTACCTCAAATGGCGGAAATCAGTCGTAAAATATTTGCCTCTGCGGGATCACTTCGTAGATTGCGTAACTTTCTCCCTATATCTACAAAAACTGCACTGGCAAACTCTATCTTACTTCCCATTCTCGACTATGCTGACACCTGCTATCTGGATGTAACTGAGGAACAACTCGACAAACTTGAGCGTCTACAAAATGTATGCATACGCTTTATTTACGGTCTACGAAAGTTTGACCATGTTACAGAATATCGCAAGAAACTTCAATGGCTTCCTATCCGTCTACGCAGAAATGGTCATATACTTTCTCTCTTGTACTCTGTCTTATTTAACCCTTCTACTCCCTCCTACTTAAAAGAACGCTTTCAGTTCCTTCATCTCTCTAATCCACTTCCTCTCCGTTCCTCAGAAAACCTTCAGTTGCTAATCCCTTTGCATTCCTCAGGATTTTACGATAAATCATTTACAGTGCATGCCGCCAGATTATGGAATGAGCTGCCTGTTGATATTAGACGTGCTAAGTCAATCACACAATTTAAATCCATGGTTAAGTTTTATTATTTGTCTCTAACAAGCTAAGCTGTTAAAAATTGTCTCAACTGCCTGTACTATTTTGACGTATATATGTATGTATATAAGTATAAATATATGTGTAGGTATATTTATGTAATATAGTAATGGTATATAATATCACAATAATTATATATAATTATCATTGTATATGATATATATATGTGTATGTGTATATGTGTATGTATATATGTGTAGTTATATGCTATTTTAGTATATGTAACTATTTAATATTTAATATTATATGCTGTATTATTGTAATAAAGATGTATACAACTCTTTTAGATGTTTATAAATGTAGTTATATCATATTAGGAATTGATTTGTTTGCTATGATTTTTCTTTTGCTAGTAATTTTACGTTATTCGCCAACACTCTGTGTATTATAACCAATCCGTAACTAGGTTGTCTGGAAGAAATCGCTTTATGCGATAAGACCGCCGATTGTAAAACCGATTTTTGTTTTATTGTTACTTTAACTTTAAGTTCTTTTGGTTTTCAATAAAGAGTTAATCTATCTATCTATCTATCTATCTATAAATTACGTCAATAAATAATATAACAAGGTTTCATTCAATTTCATCGGAAATATAGCATTCTTTTACTTTTTGGGACCTTTTCTTTATTAGAAAATCAACAAAATGTTGAATACACATACATGTTAACAATATCAGAAGTAAAAAATAAAGTCACAGTTTGGCTACAAGAAATTACCTACAAAGAAACTGAAGAACTTATAAAGACTTTTCAATAAGTAATTCCTAGCTCCTGTGAATTTATGCATATCTTTATTCAAACTAATAGTTTAAACTCACGCTTTTACACACCTCACACACATCTTCTTACAAATCACACACTCACCATTTACAATCCACACACACACCCTCTCACACTCACACACTCACCATTTACAATCCACACACACAGCCTCTCACACTCACACACTCACTTTTATATTTAATACACCTAGAGAACTCACCTTCACACTACATGTTATTCATTCATTTTCAAATAAAACGGTTTAATTTTAGTTTTGCTTATACGTTTAGATATCTTAGTATAAGATTTAATTGTATACAATTTGTAATTTGTTTTGTAAGTTTGGGTAACTGCTAATCTTCGGGGGAGAGCGCTGTATGCTGAAACACAGGTGATGAGCCTATCTCAGCAGCAGATACTCAAGAATGAACATGATCACAATAGCCTCACAACTTCTAGTATAATTATTGTAACAATTTTTCGAAATAAACGATTTATTTATTTATTTTATTATATATTTATCTCTAAAGATTTTGATATCATATCATATAAATTAAATTTAAATTTGACATTTGATAATAAATTGATTTTAAATTATTTATTTGACTGATTTTGTAGATTTGGTTTGATGTTGAACTTTGATTTGATTGAGTGAATGCATAGTAATTTTTAATTCTTTAAATTTTATTTGTTATATGTACTTTATTATGATTTATTAGTTGTGATGTATTTTAAATAATTGTACCTATATGAGTCGAAGTTACTCGAAATAAATGAATTTTAATTTTTAATTTAATTTATATCAAGATGGACGCTGACTGGCAGAGTGGTTCCTAACTTTTATATAATGGGATCACTATCACTATCAAAAATAGGGTAAAAATATCGTATATCAACTGAGGGCTTGGATGTTACATGAGTAATACAGCTGTGTACGATCGGAGGTGGTTTATAACTGTCATCGATAATAGATCTTAGAGCTTAACGTTATGCTACCTATTTAAACTGTCTACTAGCTTACACCACTGGTCCAGTTTTTAGCACCCGAGTTTTAAATCAAACCTTCGAGTTATTGATGTAATATAACGGCTGTAATTCACGTCCCTTTAGTTGAATTTTCTCTACCTAGGTTTCGAGCGAATCCGTCGCTCTTCCTCGGGAGTGAGGTCACGCGGTGAGATCGTGAATTACAGCCGGTATATATGTTACAAATTCACGATAATTTTAAAACAAAAACCTGTGAGTTATTGAGTATAATTCTTGTATTTCTAAGTCCTACCTACAATATACGTAAATTTAGTAACAAAGAAAATTAGAGACAAAGTGAGAGAAAGGGAAAGGGGGAGACAGAGTAAGGAAGATAAAGAAAGAAGGGCACAGAAAGATGGGATTTCTCTTGAAAGAAGGGATGAGTGAATGAAACGGGAAGGCTGAGAAGAAAAGAGAAGGAAGGAGCTAGAAAAAAACAGAAGTAGATGGTTATAGATAAATAGAATAAGAAAGAAGGATAAGTTGACATTGAAAATTGGAGATAAAAAAGGCATAGAGAAAGAGATGAGTAGTTTACAAAGTGCAAAAAAGAAAGAGAAGGGAAGGGTAAAACGAAAAGGTAAAGGAGGGAAGAATGAGAAGAACAGGAAGGTGAAGATAGAAAAAGACAGACTATAGATAGAATCGGGAAAAAAGGATGTTAAGTAGATATTGAAAATTGAAGATGAAAAAGGGCATAGAGAAAGAGATGCGACTTCAGACAATACAGTATACCATGTTCCACTGACCTTATGACAGTCAGCCCTCTCCAAGAAGACGTTAAGGTGTTGGCGGCGATTTTGGCCGGGGACAGTCATATCACGTCTCTGTTCGGTATCAAGCCGAATCTTTCCTGTTCCTTGTTAGAACATGGTACGTAGGCAGGGGTCCGTTCAAATGTTACATACCAGGATTAGACTCGTGTACAAGATGATATGACGACAGAGAAAGGGAAGGGAGAGAGGGAGGGAGGGAGGGAGAGACAGAGAAAAAGAAAGGGAAAGACAGAGTAAGGAAAAAAGACAAAGAAAGACAAAGAAAAGCAAAGAAAGATCGGATTTCTCTTGAAAGAACAAAAGAGGGAATGAAAAGCTAAAGAAGGGAAGGATGAGATGAGAAGAGAAGGAAAAGGAAGGTGAAGATAGAAAGAGACAAACTATAGATAGAATAGGATAGAAAGGATGTTACGTAGATATTGAAAATTGGGGATAATAACGGGCATAGCGAAAGAGATGAGTCGCGTATCTACAAAGTGCAAAAGAAGAGACAGTAATATAGACGATATAGTGTACAATCTACTGACCTTATGACAGTCAGCCCTCTCCAAGAAGACGTTAAAGGTGTTGGCGGCGATCTTGGCAGGGGAGAGTCGTATAGCGTCTCTATTCGGTATGAAGCCGAACCTCTCCTGTCCCTTGTTGGAGGGAGGCACGTAGGCAGGGGCGGCAGCTTCGATGTAGCACACTAGAGTCGTGTACAGGACTGAGAAGAGATCCGCAAACTTGGACTCGCATATAGACTTCATTGCTGGTTCTTGGAGCATTTCACCTAGAGCGCTGATTAGCTGGAAAGAAATTAGTGGAGTTGAAATTATGCCTTTTGAAAGTAAAGGACATATAAAAGCACTTGTGTAGGTCAATAATAAATTACCTGGTGAAAAGCGAAAGTACAGTTTATGAATGAAAATAGATTTTGTTTTAGTTGTTATAGGACTTATAGGCTAGCGCTTGATCACTATCTAGCAGAATGGTAATTTATGATTTGGTCGAAGATGGTGAACCCACTAGGCCTAGAATACCTTGACTCTCAAGGGCTGTGTGCTGCCGGGAAACCGTAAGGTTATGGCGGTAGATTTTCTCCTTGATGGTGGTAAGCAACTTTTCGGTAGTAAGTCAGGCGGAACATCGATATAATATGCTCCTTCTACCTGTAGTGAACTTGCATAGAATGAAAATATAACTCTAAACAGTGGGTGTTTAAATATAACTCTAAAGGTTGTTTCCTGTCGCATCGCAGTACCTACACTACGATACGACATGAAACAACCTTTACACCATGAAAAAAACAATGCAAAAAATATGTAGAAATGTAGGTCTACTATTATACACCCCACCCCATCCCACCGGTGATAGGAGCATATTATACCGATGTTCCGCCTGACTTGCTACCATAAAGTAGCTTACCACCATCAAGGAGAAAATCTTTCACCGTAAGCTTACGGTGTTCCGGCAACACAAAACACAGCCCTTGAGATTCAGAGTATTCTAGGCCTAGCGTGTTCACCATCATCGCTTACCACCAGGCGAGACAGTGGTCAAGCGCTATCCTATAAGATATAATAAAAAATACACTCACAGTCAAAGGCTGCAGAGCCGCTACATGGTTGTCGGTGACATGGTAAGGGTCCTCGTAAAGCTGCACCGAGCTCATCAGGCGCAGGAAGTTGTCTGCGATGCTCGGAGCTAGGGACTCGTCGCGGGCTAGGTGGCGCCAGCATAATATCACACAACTGTGGGTAGGAACAACTTCTACATTTTTTTTAACCGGCTTCACAAAAAGGAGGAGGTTCTCAATTCGTCTGTATGTTTTTTTTTTGTATGTATGTTACGCGATTACTCCGTCAATTGTGAACCGATGTGAATGAATCTTTTATAATCGGTAGGGTACGTTTCTGCGGTGGTCTCATTGCAATTTCATCGAGATCTGATAAGTATCTCCAGATATATGACGATAAACGTCTCAACTTGCAAAAAGGAGGAGGTTCTTAATGCGCCTGTATTTTTTTTTAAGTTTGTTACCTCAGAACTACGTCATTTTTAATTTTTTTTAAATTAACTAATCTGACTCGGAAAATTCTTTTTTTTAAGTGCTTGTCTATTAGAAAAAGAAAGCAATACAATTTTTATTAGAAAATCATATTGTGACTGACCATATTGTTCACAATGTGACTATTAATCTCACTGCTAATTATCATTTATACATGTATCCCTCTATCTTCATTACTTTCTTTAGTTGTATACACGAACCTAAAGATAAATGCAACATTATGTCAACTTACGGCTTCAACGGCAGCTTCTGCGCCAACAGCACCGCCGTCACAGCGTTAGAGTGATGCCTGGTCAGTGACGTCAGAGGTCCCATCAGCTTGCAGCGCGCCTCCTCATCCACAGCGTCCATCGTAGCCAACATCACATCCACGATCCTCTCCACATTCTGATACAGTTCCTGCCCTTTATTTATAAAGTACGCATCCAAAATAGCCCCTATTCCCACGCTCCTAAGCTCCAAATTGTCATATCCCTCCAACAAGCTCTCGATAAATTGCATCGTATGGTGATGCGGGAGTTTCGGCGCTATAGTATCGCAGAGAAACATGCAATAATCAGAGATCATGTTAAAGTCATTCGTCAGGACGTTGTTCTGTAAATGATTGAGTCCAGTCATACATTCGTCGTCAGGTTCGACCGTTCGACCTTCGTACAAATCTTGTATCTGAATTATCAATTTGATGCAATCTATTGTTGTCAATCGGACGGGGAAGTTCGTATCCGCTACGCCGGGTATGACCAACCCGAGCAAATATCCCATCTGTCCGAATTTGCTCGGCGTTTCGTAGTTCAGCTTCACGTTTCTAATGTAAGTATCTAATATAACTTGCAATATGATCGCCGCTGCGGTCCGAATTTCGTCGTTCTCATGTCGAAACCATTCGATTAGTAAGGTAACTAAATCATCGATTGTGCTCAAACAAGTCGATTGGATTATCAGCTCTCTGATCAGATGGTGGAGCAGAGTCAAACTGTCGTTCAAAGTTTTTGCTAGCTGGTCGTTCTTCTCACCGTTCCCTTCTATCTCGTACTTCTTTTTGAAAGATGAAAGCTCGCTAAATATGCTATTGAAAAACACTCGCAATATTGTATTACGTTCCTCTGGCAGAATTCCTTTTTGCAACTTTGTAAGAGCCTTTGACGCTTTGACTATGATAGGATATAATTCCACGTTTCGTCTCTCCAAGTTGGAATTGTAAATCTGTTCTAGAACAGCGTTAAGAAGTTGCCATCTGTTTCTCAGTGCAACGTTGTGATGTGCAGCGGGATGTAAAGCTTTCGCGATCTCATATAGTGCGGTAACGCTTGCTTTGCACAAGTCGAAGTGAGGACTCGACTTCAATATATCGAACAAACTTGACGTTACGTTATCTCCAAGCCTCGCCAATACATGTACATCTAGACATTCGCAGGCGACTTTCCCGTAGCAAGTTATAACGGCGTATTTAACTATGTTAAGCTCATGCTCGTTTTTGGCATTCCTCGACGACAAAAAGTTTAATATCTTGCTGCCTCGTCGAGATTCGTTCTCCTTGTAAATTGCGTCCAATTCGTTCATCACAAATTCTCCGTGCTGCCTTGCTGCGATTCCTGAAGCTTTGCTTACGTATTCGCAACTCTCCATTGGTATGGACTTCAAAGCCAGTAATATGATCTTTAGAATCTTTTCCACAACAGCAGCATTTGACATGTGACATGACAGGATTGCCAAGTACTGCAATGATACCCCTTTGATCATCGGAGCTTGTTTTTTGGCAAGCACCTGTTGAGATATCAAAGTTGCTATGACTTCGACCCATTTGTTGTTGTTTACTTGCTCAATGGCTGAAACTAGGAGGTCCAATAACATTCCGTGCCACTGTTTCTTCGATTCACTTTTATCGACGTACTTCAACAATCTCTGAACCTCGACAGTCCACGAATTCTTCAAGTTCTTGTGGACATCACCTGAATATTCCTCGAGGAAGATCAGCAAGTTTCTGTTTCGGTCCAATTCGTCCGGATCGACGATGTGTGTGAGACATCGAACGAATACTAAGTCGGAAGAAACTTTCTTGTCTATTTCTTTTTCTGACTGATCTTCTTCGATGACATTGGAGTTGTTCTGAAGGAGCGAAGTGAGGCAATGACTGACGGTTCCCATTGACGGTGTAAAGTCATCCACAGTCAGAGCATTAAGCAGTAGGTTCCTCAACTGATTCCGAACGCTTGTAACCGTATTACACATAAGGACTAAAGAGCTTTTGCAAGTATCGTGTAAGTCTGCCACTTCGAACCTCGAAACGTTAAGGTTCGCCGGTGCTTCGTACCCGCAATGCTTTATTATAAACTCTACCAACGTAAAATCATCCGCCGTCGCTATACAATTCCTGTAGACAAGACCTACGATAGCTTTAACCAGAAGCTTCTTAATTTTGATCCCTTGTTCCATTGCAGTCATAATTTTCAGTATCGCCACGAACTTCGCCGCGTAATTATCGACGAAGACTTGAGATGAGGTCGTCAAATGAGTCAAAATTATCACCGCTTTCATTCTATCCTTCTCGTGATTGTTCTTGCACTGGTGTAGGAGACTTTCAATCGTTTGATCTGAGAACTGATTTGCCATATGGTCTAAACAACGCAACACTTCGAAATGATTCTTGACAGTGTGCGGCTGGTCGTAATCCGGCTCCAATAATACCAGATTGAAAAGAATGTGATTAGTATTGTTGATCACGTTATCGTTTAGGTTCAGTTTAGGGTTTAGTGGCGAGGGTGAGAGCATGTACGATATACATTGACTTATGTAATAGAAGTTTATCGTGGGTTTTCGGTACAAAGCCAGCAATGTAAGCACAAACTTGTTGACAGTTTCGTTGAACTGTCTTTCGGATATCAACCTTGTTATAGGTCCGAGGGCCTCTAGAACAGATTCTGATACTTTAGGCTCGTGAGACTGCAACCATTGGTTGTATAATACGTCGAATATTATTGTGAATTCAGTGACGAAATTTTCCTTTATTGATGTTATATTGCCGTTTTCTACATTATCGCCTATTTGCTCAGACACGGCGATTGCGAAATGGCCGAATGCTGAAAGAAAATGACAATAAGGTATTTTATTCTATATGAGAAAAAATCTAAAAATATATTATTGAGATAGCTTAGGCAAATAGCAGTCATATAAAGTTACTTTTAGTTCATAAAATAGCAAACTAAATTTAAAAATTCAGGTTTCAGATTTTTTAATCTGTTTCAAAACACCATTAAATAGTAGTCGCCATGTTCTTACGTCATACGGCTATGTAAACTTTGAAGTGTCAACTGTCAACTATCATTTCACTGTATTTGTTTACACAGCCAACTTTCGTCATGACCACAGAGCAATATGGCGTCCACTGCGTCTAGCGTTTTCGTCAAAATACGCGTGAAATTTGAAAATGCTACATTTTTAATGCATTTTTATGGCACTAACATTTTTTTGATTTTTTTTTGTGGTTCATTAGCACTACAGAATCTAATTGAGATACTTTTCAAAAATGGGTGTAGAACGACAGATTATATAATAGTTACTACGTAACAGATACTTCACTCCCCTACAAAAACACAATACCAACGTTTATTTCAGACAATGCAAGCAAAATTGTGTCTAAGGCGCTCGACCTAGCGTTGTTATTACTTCGTTCAGCGCGCGATGTACCGGCGCGCGCCTGATACAGTAAAGGGTTGACTCAATGAAATAAAAAAAAAAGTTTACGAATTATTTTTATTTACCTCAGAAAATAACACCAAAATTCCTAACAAAGAGTCAAATTTGAAGTCGAGAAAGTGAATTTTACGCCGTTTTGTCATTTTAGTATCGTTAGCATAAAAAAATGAAACATTATGCTTGTTTTTTGTCAATCCCGCAAAATGACTATGAAAAACTTAAATAGTTTCTAATATAGAATACGAATGCGCAGTTATCCCGTTATTTGAATAATAATATACGTTGCGCGCGCGTGAGCAGTGACAACCGACTGGCAGATAGTACCGCCGGCGTTGACGAAAGTTTAGGTATAAGCAGTAGCGAGTGAGGGAGGCCTAGAACCTTATTATTATGTCTTTTTATATTGGTAGGCAGTAACTGAACATGATTTCACCTGATGGAAAATTATAATGCCAACTAAGATGCATTTACTTATCTGGAAGTAAAACATGGAAGATGTGAACACGAAGTGCTAGTCTACAAACATTTAAAGTTTTGCGACTTGAAGATTTAGTCAATCTGTCATATTTACCTTCAAGTGTCGGTCTCTTTCAGGCCAGTTTTGCGTTTAGTGCACAGTCGAGTTTAATATAGTGAAATGTCGTTGAGCTAATGAAAGGATATGAGTGCTATAAACTTTGACTGTTCAAAAAGGGTGGTGGTTAAACACTCACCATAAGCAAACGCCTGCTTCAACCCGTCATTCTTGACCAGGGACAGAAGCGGCAGCATCTTGGCGAGGATCTCCTTGATGTGAGGCACCACAGCGCAAGTGTTGACAGCGGCCAGGGTGCCCAGAGTATGCGCTATTGTGTAGTGAGGGATCGACGCCGGGGATAGCTGGTTGATCAGAGATCGCAGTACCTGGGACACAGAAAATCACTAATTACTCGTGTATGTAATCACTAAGGGTCAGCTCACACCGAGACGCGACGCGGCGACAACTTTTATGACTAACTTTTATGACTATCATACAAAATTGAACTTTATTTTCTACACAAAAAATATATGCAAATATAATTGAGATAATGCGGCAGCATCTCGCAGCCAACCTTACCTGCACGTGGTGCATTCTACTGATCAATGGCGGTATAACCATTTCAAACTATGGCGTAGCTAAATACTACAGGCCGGTAACGGGCAGCAGCGTCACCGGTGCGATGAGCTACGTTCTGCTATCGCCAATCCGCCTGCCCAGCGTGGCGATTAGTGCGTACATACCCCTCCCAATGAGCCGAAGATCGGGCTCAGGGGCGTATCTTGGGACTACGTCCCTATGGATGCCTACGTCCAGCAGTGGACTGACACAGGCTGATTATGATGGAGCGACGATATTTACAAAGTGGCTGGCCGCGAATGCAATGAAGAGCTGAAGATTGAGGGAGGGAGGGACCTTTTATCCACGAAATAGGCAAACTAACGATTATGCTAGTCACTAAAATAATGTTTCCAGATTATAAGTGTGTCAGCGTGCTTTGATCTGAAGAACTAAGTAGGTACCTACATGAAATAATGTTTCTCCAATTTTTAGGTTGATGCAAAGATTTTGGTCAATTTACTGAAGCGTAGTTTTTTTAGCAAAAAATATTTATGGCGTTTACTCCTTACGAATAGATTCTCATATAAGGCCCTCCCGATGTCAAGTCAAATGTCAATCTTCTTACGTCGTTCGAAGACAATAATATTCATTATATAATTATAGTAAAAAAAAAAAACATACAGACGAATTGAGAACCTGTTACATATTCATTTGACACGGACACCGCTGACACGCACATGACGCCATTATTGCGCTTCGCGGTAACTGCGGACACGAGGCGCCGACGCAGCACAACGTGACCCACGTGTCGCCAGGTCGCCGCCGATCGAGCACCGGTCGATGTTAGATTCAAAAGTGTCGGAATATTCCGACACTTTTGGATCTAACATCGACCAATTGACATGTCTTGTAATTTTAATTAATATTGTAATTTTTATAATTAAATTTTTATTCAATAAATTTTGCATTTTTTTGGAGCTCCTGGACTCGCTCATCATAATTAACCTCCTCCTTTTTTGTGAAGTCGGTTAAAAATAAAGTAATATGATAACACACTGGATTAGAGAGAAAGAGAGATAAAGAGTGTGTAAACTCCAGTGGTACGTTGGAGCTTTTATACATACATAAAATCACGCCTTTTCCCGTTAGGTTAGGCAGACTCCTTCTACCTTTAATACTAATAATAAATATAATAGGTAATAATATAACAATAAATCTCAAGTACAAAGGTACCAGAATGGACACAAGTATAATATAAAATAAAGGTTATCACACCAAATGGCCAACACATTGCTGAATCCAATGAATCATACATATATTTATATGGATGTTTTAAACAGCTTATCTCTCCTACTCGCAAACACTCGCAATCCAGTGATTGTATTACCTACTACATATTAGGTATGCGGTATGCCATTGTAATAATTTAAGATCGTTTAAAAACTAAAAGAACCGACTTCAAACGTTGCGCTAGTCAAAGTAGCCAGTAGACGTAATAACTATTACATAATCTGTGCCAGTAGTTAGTAATAAAATAACTAGTAAGTCGTCGAGATAAGTAAATGCGTCGTAATACAAATGTTGATATATTAAAAACGGCTGGGCCGATTTCGTTAAAATTTAAATGGGACCACCTGTGAAGGGTCCCTTTGAAAAAAAAATATTCCAAATCCGTTCAGGCATCTTCGAGTAATCGGTGAACATACATAAAAAAATAAATTTAAAAAAAAAGGTTCCGACGAATTGAGAACCTCCTCCTTTTTTGTGAAGTCGGTTAAAAATAGAAACAAAATATGCCCAACATTATTATACTTTGGATATTTTATTATATAACACTACAGGATAATCTAAATGCTCGTATGATGGTAAACAATTATGTCTGCTGATAACAGACACTTTTTAACCGACTTCAAAAAAAGGAGGAGGTTTCTCAATTCGACCGTATATATATATATATATTTTTTTTTTATGTTTGTTCGGGGATAACTTCGTCATTTATGCACCGATTTTGATTATTCTTTTTTTGTTCGAAAGGAGATATCCCAAGTGTGGTACCATGGTAATTTTATCGAGGTCTGATAAGTATCTCCAGATATATTGAGATAAACATCTCAAAATTGGTACTGAAAATGAACATTGAAGTCGGTTCTTTTTTAGTTTTTAAACGATATTATTTATTTCTGATAGGCTAGTAGTATTTATAACCATAAGTAAATACCTATGACTGGCGAGCATGTTTGAAGGCACTCATGAAAGTGGATGTAACGAAAGAGTTATTTCAGGATCGTAGCATGTGGAAAGAAGTGGTCTCTGCTTACCCAATGGGAAAAAGGCGTGATTGTATGTATGTATGAAAGGCTAGCTTTTAACTACTATCTTGCTTGGTGGTACTTGTACTATTCATTATTCTGTGTTGGTGGTAAGCGATAGTGTGGTCGAATGATGAACATGCTAGACCTAGATTGGTCCGACTCTCAAGGGCTGTGTGCTGCCGGAACACCATATCCAAGGTGGCAGATTTTCTCCTTTATGATGATAAGCTTACTGTTTGGTAGCTAGGTACGCAGGCGGAACATTGTTATAATAATCCTACCACCAGTGAAAATAATAGTATTCTAAAAATATTAGTATGATCTTTCCTTTTCGCTTTACCATAGACAGGTAAAAGCATATACTTAATCGCATCGTCATTTAACATCAGGTGAGATAGTGGTCAAACGCTTGTCTATCTAGTACTAGCTGTTCCCCGCGGCTTCGCCTGCGTTAAAAATAACTTTCATTTATTTATTATTTTTTTTTCATACGAACCATCTCCTGACGGTAAAAAACACAACAAAAAAAGTATTAGCGAAATCGGTCCAGCCGTTCACGCGTGATCCCGTGTCCAAGGGCAATTGGGATTCATTTTTATATATAAGAAGATTAAAAAACCCTAAAAAAGACATACCAGATCTAAGTACTCATGTCCCACAGCCACGAGAACAGCAGAAGCTCCCATCTGAACTGCAGGCTCGTACGCATTGTTCTCCACCATCGCTCGGAGCATCGCAGACACCAGTTCCCCGGCCGTTTTCGACTCTATCCTCTTTACTTGATTTACACATGTCTGCTCTAGAACTCTGCAAAATTAAACAGCAAATTAACTAAAGAATACCTTTTCAACTAACTTCCCAAAAAGAGGTTCTCAATTCGTATGTATGTTTATTAGGTTGTCTTCTTCTCTTTTAGGTTCTTCTTTTATAGGTTCCGCACCCAAAGGGTAAAACGGGACCCTATTACTAAGACTCCGCTGTCAGTCAGTCAGTCTGTCTGCCTTTCTGTCACCAGGTTGTATCTCTGTATTTCTGTTGCTGCTATAACAATATCCTAAAAAGCAGAATAAAATAAATTTTAGGCTCCTCTCCAACCAACGTGATTTTTTTGCTTGTTTTGTACTCAATATTGATAACGGCACGAGGTAGATACTTGAAATATTAACAGAATATTGAGTTATGTTATTCACTTTAAAAAATAAATAATCAAATTAAAATGTATTATTATTAAAATATTAATTTTATAACGTATATAACAATATTATCATAATCATAATCATAATCAAGTATTTATCATAATCAAAATCGAGTATCCTTTTTAGATATCCAACCTGTACCAAAAATAAATGTAAATCAACCAAGAATAAATAGGTTTTAAAATAAATGTAGACAGCTGCATTGTGTGGAATGAAATAAAATCATTTCTCCATTGCCTCGTTTTACTGCCATTTCCCAGTTCCAGACGAACACGATTCCATCATAAGCTGCAACATCATTTAACATCAGATCAAACAAGTGCTTGTCTGTTTATCATATAATATCGTTTAAAAACTAAAAAACAACCGACTTCAATGCCGCGCTATTCATTTTCAGTACCAATTTTGAAATGTTTATCTCAATATCTCTGGAGATACTTATCATACCTCGATAAAATTACCATGGTACCACACTTGGGATATCTCCTTTCGAACGAAAAAAGAATAATCGAAATCGGTTCATAAACGACGAAGTTATCCGCGAACAAACATAGAAAAAAAAATATATATATATACGGTCGAATTGAGAAACCACCTCCTTTTTTTGAAGTCGGTTAAAAAAAATTACAGCCAGAGATATAAGCAAATCCATATTTTAATTTTAAAAGGGTGAACATCGCGATCTCACCGCGTGACCTCACTCCCGAGGAAGAGCGACTGAATCTCTCGAAACCTAGGTCGAGAAAATTCGACTAAAGGTACGTGAATTACAGCCGGTATATAACAATAATAAAATCCATATTTGTTGAATTTGTCAGATATTCTTTCTAAGGATTATGTACACAATGAGTAACAACGGAACACTATTACTGAGGCTTCACTGTCAGTCTGTTTGTCTGTTAAAGAACTGTATCTCCCTAATCATAATAGGTAGAGGTAGAAACTTGATATACAAATATAATATGCATTACTATGGACTCTATAACATTAAAATTAAAAATTGAAGGAGGACCTCCATATAAATAATTAAGATAGTTTAAAAACTAAAACAAACAACTTTCAAGCTCGGCGAGTCAGTTTCAGTAGCAAGTTTGTGACGTTTATCGTCATATCTCTGGAGATACTTGTCAGATCTCAATGAAATTACAATGGGACCGCCTTGGAAATGTAGGGTACATTATTAGGATACCGATTAAGAATAGAATCATGAAAAATGGTTCACAATTGACGGAGTAATTGCGTAACATACATACAAAAAAAATAAAAGTCCAGCCAAGTCGAGTTGGACTCGCCCACCGAGGCTTACGTACCAATGTTGGTTGTACCAATTAAGCTAGACCTCTAAATTGTATGAGCGCTCTTACAACTCGGAGGCCTATCTTAATTCGTGTGTTCGTCTATGTATGTACGGGGACACCCTTTAACTTTTAAACTTTTTTTATTTTTTAGTATGTTTCCTTTATTTGTGCTGTAAGATCTTGCTTCTTGTCAAATTTCATGATTCTAGGTCAACGGGAAGTACCCTATAGGTTTTCGACCCAAAACCTATAGGGTACTTCTGGTTGACGTAGAATTGTCAAATTTGGTTAAAAGCAAGGTCTTACAGCACAAGTAAAGGCAAAAATTTCAAAAAATAAAAAAAAGTTGAAAATCAAGGAAAATTTTGGTACTTACAAGTTTTAGCGAAAATCTAAATTTGCCCATATCTTTTTATCATGTTGACTCAGGACCTTGATTTTTATACTATATATCTATAGGGACTATAGACCTCAGTATCTGGTATAAATTTCAACTTGCTAGGTCCACCCGTTCCTGAGAAAATCGGTGGTGACACACGGACAGACAGACAGATAGACAGACAAAAATACAGACAGACAGACGAACAGACGGACAAGAAAGTGATCTTATAAGCGTTCCTTTTTTTTACCTTTTGAGGTACGGAACCCTAAAAACATACAGAAGAATTTAGAACCTCCTCCTTTTTGGAAGTCGGTTGACAACTAGATTTGAGCCTTTTTTGCTCGATTTTATCAACAATAATAGATACACTTGAAATCTTCACAAGGTGTGTATTATTATGGCAGCTATAACAAAAAATATTTTTTTTATGGTATAAGTAGCAAACAACGGCCCACGGCCCACCTGATGGGAAGTGGTCACCGTCGCCTATGAACACTTGCAACACTAGGGATGTCACTCATACATTGCCGACCCGTCAAGATTCTTTTAAGGCTCCTTTTAAGGAACTCTTCGTGTGTTCAGTTCTTCTTGCACTTGGCAGGTTCATTTTTAGGGTTCCGTACCCAAAGGGTAAAACGGGACCCTATTACTAAGACTCCGCTGTCCGTCTGTCTGTCTGTCTGTCTGTCAATACAAGAATCGTGTTTTTTTCGGCATTTCATGCCATCTATGAACGCTTAGTTAGGTAAACGTCCCATAGATGGCGTTATATTGAAATGTCGATCCCTAACACCTTTATTAGACGTTAGATGGCGTTATAAGAAATAAAATGTTTGTTAATTATTATTTTTTGCTGGCGATAATGATAGTGGTATTTTTAAAATACTGTTGTGTGGTACGGAACCCTACGAGTGCGAGTCCGACTTGCACTTGGCCAGTTTATTATCTGATAGGCTAGCGTTTGACCACCATCTCGCTTGGTGGTAAGAAATGATTTTGATATGAAAAGCAATGTAGTGGAATCCTGAGGTAGTCATACATTTTACTGTACATTTTAGTATAATTACATGAAGAAAGTAAAGAGAAAGTAAAGATTTACTTTCATGAGATGTGCAGGTCATAAAAAACTTGAATATTAATCATAACTATGCTCTGATTATTTTTACTTTTTTTTTTTTTTTTATTCAACTTTTATTAAGAACTTAATTAATGCTTGTTTTGGTATTTAACTACTGATACACTAGAATCCTTTTCATAGTAGATTGAAAAGTTTAAGTCAATGCCGTTCAACATTTTTGAAGTTTACGCCTTAACCTATTGAGCGCCACGCTACAAACGCACTCCCGTACCCTGTACGCCAAGCGTTACGGTTTTTGTCTTTTATAGTAGAGGCATGGCGTAAAGGGCCTGCAAGTGCTTATCACGTACATGTGACTTTGGCACTCTTAAAGGTTAAAGATCGATTTTCATTTAAGGCTCCCCGTATGAACATTTTATGAGGAGTAAAATTTATCGCTTATCTCAAACTTTGTTATCTGCCACATTTTCAAACAGCGTTTTCTGTTAAAGAGCATTAAGTTTTCTGTCAAAGTTGTAATGACAATCATCTTACACCATATTCCTTAAATAGCCACGTTTTTCTGCACAACTACATGCTGATTAGAGAGCACCATTTAAAATTTGGACTCTTTTGGGATCCTATGACAGTGTCTATTGGCAAGCTTCAGTAACAGATAATATTAGTTAATTTAAAATACATACACTCTATCAGCATTTTAAGAGATGTGTTTATTTATCCTCTTTGCATAAGGCATATTTAACTCTCACACTTAAGCTTTTGGTATTGAAATAAGACATAGACCACAAGGTCGATAGTACGGCAACATTGCATTAATCGAATTATAGGAGCTCGAAATTAATAGGTTGAGGAGTAAAGTCCAGTCGTGCATCAGAGCTCACCCAAAACTTTTTAGGGTTCCATACCTTAAAAGGAATAAATTAACTCTTATAGGATCACTTTGTTGTACTGTATCTGTCAGTCTGTCTGTCTGTCAAGACCTTTTCTCTCCGGAATGCGTAGAGTTATCAAGTTGATACTTATACTAAATACTTGGGTCTATGGTATCTTTTAGCTGTGAAAAAATCAAAACTGTAAGTCAATGCGATCAAAAGGTATGACCATTTATGATGCAAATTTACAATTTCACAAGGGAATCAAAACCTATAGGGTATTTCCTGTTGACCTAGAAGCATGCAATTTGACAGGAAGCAAAGTCTTGAACCACTTACATAGGAACTTATAAACTGGAACCCGCAAGAATGTAGTTAAATAACTAAAAAGAAAGTGAATTTAGAAACTTATTATTAACTTATTATTAAGGACAAAATTAACTTTGCAGTGCGATCCAGGTTATAAGTAACCTTATTTGATTAGTTGGTACAAAGCCTCGGTAAGCAAGACCAGCTCGACTTGACCGGTATTATTAAACTATATGATTAATTTACAACACAAACACTAAAGAGTTGCCTTTAAGGTGAAAACACACTAGAGCAGCGCAGCGGAGAGGCGCAGCCAGATAAATATTCTTTCCACTGTTTCCTAAGAAATAAGACGCACTACGCGGCGCGGCGCGACAGATATTATATATGGAAATATTTTGCCGCATCGAACCGCGCCTCGCCGCTCAGCTGCAGTGCCGCTCTAGTGCGTTTCCACCTTTAGAGTCAAGAAGTCTAGAACTTTAAAGTCAAGGATAACTAGATTCTAGTTTGCAAGCTTTGAGATAAATTAAGTAGTAATACAAGCTATTATTTACATTCAAATATGCATACATACATGTTTTGAGCTTTGATTAAATTAATTTAAGATCTGATACCTAGACAAATGTTAATAGGATTATCGAAAAATTTAAGAGAACGCACTGATTAATTGTTGTGTAAAATGCAATCTATGAAATAATATATGAACTAGCATTGTAACCATGTTTAATCACTCCTACTGCTGAGAACACAGGAGTCACAGAAGACTTACTTGATTATATTTCCCAGTTGTAACGGATTAGCTTTCGCAGTATCTTTGTAGAAATCACAGAATATCTCAATCACTTCGTTTGGATACGAATTGGCTATTTTAGTCAAGGACTTTATGACGACGTTGTTTACAGAATTCTCGCTATCACCGGCCGCATTTATTAACACCGTCACGGTATCTGCAAATGTAAATAAATACATTTTAATTCAAGATAACATATTGAAACCATACTATTACGAGATTTGTTAGCTACAATTTTATGGTAGACCATGCACCTTTCAAGCACTCTGATTTAGAAGACGACATTGTAACTTTATTATATATCACAAGTCATTCCAATTGTTTAAAGTTTTATCGCTTTTACACAATATAAATCGAATTACAACAACTGTGACTTGCTTTTGTTGAAATTTGTTGCACTCACACACTACTCAGTCGACATGACAATATTGACAATTGTCATTTGACAATTGAATTGACACGACATGACCAATATTGCTAGTGACGGTTGTTCAAAAAGTGCAACAATAGGCATGACGACAGTATCAAAAAATCGAAGATTTGACGATTTTAAGGGAGTCTACATATTAAAACAATTTTTCAATAAAATAAAACATTAAAATACTGCAATCGGCCATTTTGATTGAAAAACCAAGGTTGAAATTTAGAATCGTTTGGCACGAAAAAGGGGGAATGGAGGGGTGGAGGGGGTAGGTGAGGGTCCCCCTTTCACTACCCCACCACTCTCATTACAAGGTAATGCATAGTTTTTGAGTTATGATTTTTTTTGCAAAATCATAACCTCACTTAGTAAGAATTTAGAATCGTTTGGCACGAAAAAGGGAGGATGAGGTGATGGGGGGGTAAGGGAGGGTCCCCCTTTCCTTTTCCCACCACTTTCATTACAAGGTAATACATAGTTTTAGAGTTATGCGTATTTTTGTAAAATCATAACCTCACTTTTTAGTAACACTTTGCTGATCAATATCACTGTTTTGTTGGATGTTTAACAAACTTTTTGCGCTTCGCCGGCCGCTGCCGCGGCACGCTCGCTTCGCTCGCTCGGCTCGCGCGTTGTGTTTTCGCAGTTTCAACCTAACCTAACCTAGTTTTTTTTCTAGTGGGGTGTTCTTATTAATTTAGTAGTGGTAAATAACTAATAAACTAAATAATTTAGTAGTGGTAGGTAACTAACTAAAATTTTTACTAAGTTATCTAGCCCTTGTAAGTATTATTTGCGCTTTGTTTTTATGGTTTAGTATATTTTTAGGTTAGATTTTGTTTATATCGTTTTCTTGTAAAATATGCATTACCTTGTTAAAGGAATGGTATTGTTACAATCAGGGACCTAACCTCTACACATCCCCATTCATGCCAAACGATTCTAAATTCAACCAAAAATCCAAAATCAAACCCAACAAAAATGGGCATAACTCAAAAACTATGCATTACCTTGTAATGGGAGTGGTAGGGTAGTGAAGGGGGGACCATTCCCTTCCCATTCCACCCCTCTACCCCCCCTTTTTCGTGCCAAACGATTCTAAATCCAACCCAAAAACCAATCACAGCGCATGACGTCACGCCTAAGTCCTCTTCTGAGGTTTTCTTGAAAATGGAAAATTATATTATTATATTTTAAATTTTGGAAAACCCATGTGTATTCATTGTCACAGATTATATAATAGTTACTACGTTAAGTATGTAATTAATATATGTTACAGCCGACGCCATGACACATGTGAGCTGTTTTTGCGCACTATTGAAACAACATTAGAAAAATTGCTTTAAACCTCGTTAAACTTAAGTTAATTGCCGTAATATAGGTTTTTAGTAAATGTGTTCCTGCATTACGGAAGAGGATTTCAAAATCTTTCGTCACGCCTATTTTATCAGAATCGTTGGGGGATCAATCATGTAATTTATGTGCTGCGATCAAAGTAATCGTATGGTATATATTATTCAAAGTGTAAGTATTAATGAAACCACGTAAGAAATGATACTTCTTTCTTTGACTTATCAAAACCAAAACATGAATGATGATTATTGTATATAGTTCCTGATTATCTATGAAGTAGATTTTAAGATACCTAATTATAGTTAAATTGACAAAAATATGATCACATGAATAATAATTATTGTATATATTTCCTGATTATCTATGATGTAGATTTTAAGATACCTAGTTTTAGTTTAAATTACGATAAATACTATAACATGGACAATTATTACTGTATACTATATAGGTTCCAAATGTCTGTCATTTAGATTTTAAAATACGAGTTTTAGTATAGTTTTTATTATGTCATCTAACGCAATGATGTTATTTCACACGGTTTTATGAAACAGACTTTCAAAAATCAAACATTTAACATTTGCAATAATGATATAGTAAAACTATTTATTATAGGAACATCGAAGTTGTTAACGGTCCCCGACGTTAGGCGTCCATTACACGGTCGGTAATCCGTCATTCAAAACCAAAAGTCATGACTGATGGTTGCTTATGCAGCAAATCAAAGTATGTAAATATAGGTCAGTCACTCTTAGTCACCCCATTACACGATCAGTCATCCATCAGTCACAGCTGTGACTGACAGCAAAACCTATCGTTTAATGGACGCCTTATCATCAATTTAAGGAGAATGTCTGTAATACATACCAATTTGGGCTGGAGAGCCATATAAAATGCCCGGGTAGAATATTACCCGATTCTTACATTTACGTAGACAGATACAGTATCTAATTTTTACATATTGTTTTTACCATATTACATGTTTACCTTTAGTTTTACCCAAATTGAAAATGCTCATTTTATTTCACGAATATGGCACATTCGCTTATGATTTCGGAATTGTTTTTGTGCTTATAATACATTAGAACAGGGGATTTGACAATGTTTCTTGAAGTGTTACACAGTTTATATTTTTGTACATTGTTATACACAATCCAAAATTTCATCGTACCGACGGGACTCGAACCCAATACATGAATTATTGGCGTACTGTTGTGTATTTCAGTCAAATTATTATTAATATACAGTGTTTGGTACATCTTTGCTAAATTGAATTGACCATAATTAAGAAAATTTAAAAACTATAACAACTGACTTCCATGCCCCGCGAGTCAATTTCAGTAGCAAGTTTAAGACTTTATCGTCATATCTCTCAATGAAATTTACAATGAGACCACCTCGAAAACGTACCCTACGTATTAAAAATATATACGGTCGAATAGAGAAACCTCCTCCTTTTTTTGAAGTCGGTTGAAAAGATAATCATTCGAATCGGTTTACAATGAACGGAGTAACTACGTAACTATACTTCAAAAGTTAGAGGGGGGGGACCCACATTTTACCACTTGAGAAGTGTCTATCTTTCAAATGATTGACTTTTATAAAAAATGGTTTTAGGAACTTCAATTTCATTTATAAAAGACCTATCTATAGACACCCCGCACGTCTAGGTTTGATAAAATAATTTTTAGGGTTCCGTTTCTCAAAAGGTAAAAAAGATATCCTTATATGATCACTTTTTGTCCGTCTGTCTGTCTGTCCGTGTTTTGTTTTAGTTCTATGTATGGGGAGCTCCCTCTTTATTTTTGTATAAAAATCGGTTCACAGAATACTCCTACGTACCAAGTGTCAACTGTGTAGTCCTAATAGTTCCGGAAAGTGGCTGTGACATACGGACGGACCGACAGACATGACGAATCTATAAGGGTTCCGTTTTTTGCCATTCGGCTACGGAACCCTAAAAACCACGTGGCCTAGATTTTTTTACTGGAGCTGAGGAGGTAGCAAATAACATTTCCTTTCGGTCAATTTGGCAAACGATGTACCAAACACCTTTATGTCTATCAGCCAAAACAACTTAAAACTTGTTTTTTTTGCAATTTAGCGAAAACCTTACACCAAAGTGTTCTCACCACTGATTGCTAAGATATGTTTAGGTGTATGATTATTTTACTTTAATTTTTGAGTTTAACTGTATTTCGAGCAATGTAAGTGCCCGTAGGTTAACAAAATACTAATAATTTTATAGCAACCGTAAATAAAACAATGAAAATATGGTATTGTATTTATTTATTTCTTGTCCAACAAAAACCATGCCTACAGACGTTTATCGACAATTACAACACTAATTATCGATATCGATACTGAATGCAGTAGGAATCACTATCCAGGTATACATGTATACGTATGTATATATATATATATATATATATATATATATTTTGGCAAATGGCACAATGCACTATATTTGCAAAGCCTTTAAATAGAAAAAAAAACATGTTAACGTCATCTTCATATATTGGCTATCCTGTGATCAAAAGCTATATGTGTAGTTATATGGGGTGAAATTTTGTATGTAAAGAATTTCGTTCATTCATGTCCGATCATATAAATCATGTTCACTGTCGCATCTGTCTCTGACACATAAAGTAATCTGTGAATCAGACAAAATAGTACCAACTGGCAATATATGGTTTGAAGTTGACATTCAATGTGTTTTTTTTTTAGATTCGTAATAGCTTCACACGTATAATGTATTTAGCTAATATCAAAGTGTTAGCATAATTTGTAAATAACCGTGGAAACAGAACAGATAATAACACTTCTTATTGTAGAACAGTTCAAACCTTAATATAATAAAGTCGGGTGAAAGTTATAAGTCTAGTAAAAATCATAGTTCTATCAAAGTCATAGCCTGAGTAAATACGGAGATATAAGGTTTTCAGTAGAATTTTGCTGACAACGCAAAATGGCACATTTTTTATAATTGTGCTATTTACTTACACTTAAACACATTCAATGGTTAGTTAGCCGGCATTAAACAAGTATTATTAAAAAATACAAATAAAGCTCTAGCTCTAAGCTCACCTTCGATCAAGAATCTAGATCGAATCTAGATTCTTGATCGAAGGCTCACACACCTTTTCCCGTACCCAATAGCAGGGCTGCGTTCAAGACCCACGCTCGGAGTACAACCAAACGCTCTAACCCCGTTCACGACCTCAGAGCGTCCACGACCAGTGAGCACTAGCGTTTTTAACCATCGAATTTGATGGTTAAAAAGTTGCAACCGGAGTGAAACAACCGAGTTCATTAACGACACACAGTTGCTTCAAGTTGAAGCAATTGTGTGTCGTTCATGAAAAAACGCTCTGACGTTTGTGACAGTAAATTTGGCAGGAAAAGCTGTAATTTTGTTACAGATTAAGGTAGAAATTTGCATTATCGAGACTAAGACGTGATATGACGAAACATTAATCGTAAAAACGGACGGAGAATATTTAGAAAAAGATAAATAAATGTACATAACCTTGAAATTTGAGTCTACGCAAAATGTCAAAGTTACAATTTGACTGAAAACACCCGTGGTCGTTCCGGACCTTCGTGCGAGTTGCAAAACAACCAAAAAACGTACTCCGGAGGACATGAACGCAGCTCAGTGGTTTGATTTGGTTGGTTGTGTTGTAAATGACAGTGACACTTTTGTAATACCAGCATGAAATTCAAAAAAATACCAAATACAGTTTTAATTGGTTAAAATCAATTGGCTTGGATTTTGTACAAAGTGTACCTACTACACCTTCTACACATTTGACTAGACAAGTGAATGACTCGTATCCAGACTTGTAAAAAATGTTAGCAGCAGTGCTTTAAAACTCGGTCATACAGACCTTTACGACTATTACGAGACTGATTTTTGACTGAACGACATGATCACGCATTTTTAGAATGGAGATGAACAGAGATGCTTACAAATGTTACAAAATGTACTATTTAATAACTTAATCAATTCGGAATTCTTAGTCAATCAGCATTCGGAAAACTCCGTCACGTCTTCTCGTCACCTATACCGCTGTGTCTAGAGACAAAAGTCTTTAACCAACTGAAGTGGCAGTTGTAGTGGTAGGACTTCTGCCAGTCCACCTGGGGGATACCACCACTTTGCCAATTAATTTTCAGCCGTGAAATAGGAATTTTTCGGTTGATGAAAACGATGTAACTGACGAACTTAGACCTCAATAGATGGCTTAGGTAAGTACTTATGGAACTTTATAATCTTTTCGTCACTGTCATGAATAACACTGAATACATAATATGGTACATAATACAGATGAATTTGTTATCTCTCAACATGATTACCGTTCAATTAATAGATATATATAAAAATATATAAAGCCATACCATAATTATCCCGTAATTAATATACAAAAATATATTATATAAAATATATATTGTAGATAGAATAGTAGCGACCAACGGCTATGCCCGCTTAAAAAGTATCCCATCCCAATCCCATATCGTATTCTATCATAAAGGCTATCCCTAGACAAACATTTCAGCTAAATCGGTTCAGCCGTGACAGCCACTGTACTCTGAAGAGGTGTAAAACACACAAAAAATATAGAATCTGACTATCGCTTATATATATAATCTGACTTTCACTTTTATATTATTTAAGTATCTATCAAGTCAAATGCAAAGTGCAACATAGAGAGACCCATGAGACCCAGGGGTGAGGACGGCTTGGACGTCTTTGGTGAAAGCAATAAAAATCTGAAAATCTACCAAATTGCTACGTTTTTCTTAACAATGTAATGTCTATGATTATCTGTGTTTATGGTGTAATTGTGCAAAGAGTATCAAAGAACAGAAACGATTTCACACATTGGTTAAGTACCTACGTACAATTGTACTCCAGCTATTCGTATAAAATAGTAACATTTCAAGATTTTCATCACCTGAAAGTTACTGTTAGTATAAGTTAATTCTTGTTAGTATTTCTTTAGTACAGTGTATGTAAATTATTGAACAGATGTATATATTTCTCAAGACGATTATTAATATAACTAAACTCAATGTTGTAGGAGACATGGTAGTCACATTAAATGTTTGCTGTTTGTTTACTATCTAGGCGTAAGCGTAAGGAATATACTTATTACTTGGCCATATGGACAGCAAATAAAAATTAGTACTAGCAAGCAGTAGCTTATTAAACTTATCGTTATAATTTTTCGTATTGTACAAGCAAAAGAAGCTGGATACAGAAATTACACAAGCACTATGCAAACATTGACAGACCCTCCTGCGTATTGTACAAAACTGTCTAAATATATACAAAAAGTCTACATAGCTCGAAATGAGACAGAGAGATCGCCAAACACTAGTCAGAGCGCAGAATGTTGAAAAAATATACACATAGGTAATTTGATTATGCTCCTGTGATCCTCTGTTTATATTAGGCATGTTCATGTTCAAGTTGAATTTTAGTCTTTGATTTTGTAATAGTTTGGTTTTGGTTCGCCTGCTTGACAACGAACGAAACGAACGCGATATTCGGATTCGTGTTCACCATCCATTCTTGATTCCTCCTCCTCGCGAGTCGTGAAATTGCAGACGTGCGTGCGACATCATTCGACGAAACATTTTCTATCTATTGAATACGCCCTGGCATCACGCCATTTTTCAAAATCGCGGTAATAACCGCACAGAAACTGAAACGACTTTCACCGGATACTTCGATAATTTGATTAAACGAAAGAAGGGGTCTAGCAATTCATCCCGAATTGAAATAAATTGATACAATGTTCCCGTGTCCGCGCTCAATCACGGACGTAACTGTGTGATGTACTGTGTGGTTCGTTAAGTGACAAAGGCAAAGCGTCGACTCTCGTCCTAGGCTATTATCCTATTCGTGATCACGTCGGGTCGGGACCTGGCCTCTCGGTTTAGTCGCCGCGGGGACTCCAAAGCGGCAAATACGGAGGCGCAGATCCTGCTCCGCATCATTTACCGCCAGGATTGCGGTGAGTACGGTCCCGAGCGACCAGCGACCCGGGCGCGCTCCGCCGAGTCCTCGCCTCGAGCGGCTAGCATCTGACATTGAATACGTTACGATCAGCCGCCCGAATGTCTTAAAATAGCTATAAAATGTCAAGTCTGCCCTGGCAGCGTCGCGATCAGCTGATCTACTCAGTAATTATATCCAATTAGGTAACTAATAGTCGGTCTAAGACCGCCTTATCGCGCCCGTAATATAATTCCTGAGATAGCGTTATCTGTGAGATAAAATATTATATATATCGGAGGTCTCGACACAGTTTCAATGATTACAATATTTTGTTTGCAGATTTAAAAATGGTGCAACAAGATTTGACTTAGTCGAGGACATTGGTTGGGAATGGGCGAGAGAGGAGTGGGAGTGTGAGGCTGGGACCGGACGTGTGTGTATATAGTGCAGTGTGACTAGTGTGTGTTGACCCGCACCGGGATGCCATCCGTCATGTTGTCGGCTGTGCTGGAAGAGGAGCCCGACCTGTACGAGGCGTTCCCGCCCCACGTGGACCCCACCGGCATCACCATCCTCACCGACAGCCCCCCAGGTGAGCATTCCACTTGTTACATTATGCTTATGTCACTGCATGCTTGAGATTTGCAATATTACTCTTATCTGTTCTCCGTAGACATTTTTTATCATAATTTATTTGGTAACTTACCATTATGAGATAAAACATATGTTTTCATTGTCATGACTGGTGAATTATCTATTTAGTCTCTAATTACTTGTTATTTGTTGTTAACTCTACTTTTTTTAATATCTTACAGGCGAGCATTTGACCACTATCTCACTTTGATTATGATAGGCATGCTAGGTGTCCCAATGCTATGAAGTAATCTTCATAATTATCGACATTTACAACAAATGTGTTAACATGCAAGCTGGCTGACAGCATGCCATAGGTGAAGCCTATGTCCAGCAGTAGGCAGCGATAGCTATATAATTAGTTTAAAAAAAAATTATTCAGTATTCAGATATAGGGGATATCTGAATACTGAATAATTTTTTTTTTATTAATAAGAAAAATATGCACTTATCATAAACTGAATTGAATTAATTTTTTTAAGACTAAAAGAAAATAAGTCTTTTTAACCCACTCCAAAAAAAGGAGGACGTTTCTCAATTCGACAGTATATATATATATATACATATATAAATTTTTATGTTTGTTCGCGGATAACTTCGTTGTTTATGAACCGATTATGATTATTATTTTTTTGTTGGAAAGGAGATATCCCAAGTGATGGTGAGTATCTCCAGAGATATGGAGATAAACACCTCAAAATTGGTACTGAAAATTAATAGCGCAGCATTGACGTCGGTTATTTTTAGTTTTTTAAACGATCTTATTGTGAAGCTGCTTTAATCTTGAATATTATTTATCCATCTTACAATATTTTCCATCAAATATTTGCTATGGAAATTAAAGTCAAGTGTCAAATATTTGCCCTTATTTTAACTTAATTTATTTTATTAACAATAGTAGATATCAGTTCTATCTATCTATTCTATCTATTGTATGTTTTAATTTCAAGCGCTGATAAAATTCTTTCAATTAGATTTCACTGATTAAATTAAAATAGGGAGGGGCAACAGTTACATAATCTTGCACAATATTTTTCTTACATAGGCTTCACAGTTCACATGTATAGTGCATTGTTGTGAGTTCAATGTATATCTTTTCAACCGGCTTCCAAAAAGAAGGAGGTTCTCAATTTGTCTGTATGTTTTGTTTTATTTTTTTTGTGTGTATGTTACCCGATAATTCCATCAATTGTGAACAGATTTGAATGATTCTTTTTTTAATCGGTAGGGTTCGTTTCCGACGTGGTTCCATTGTAATTTCATCTAGATCTGATTAGTATTTCCAAAGATATGACGATGAACGTCTCAAACTTGCTACTGAAATTAACTTGTGGGGCATGGAAGTCAGTTGTTGTAGTTTTTAAACTATAATAATTATTATAATGACAACTATTCTATGCATGAATTATTTCGATTTTGTAATTAGTGTAATTGGACTTGTATCTGTTCTAATTAAATAAATAAATATCAATTATTTATTTTATGTTCATTCTAATATTGGAATGTCTTAGTTATATTTATGAAAACTGATAGTGGATTTTTTCAGTTATTGTAATTTAATGACGTTTATAAGTGTACAATGTACCCAAATTAAACAATAAAGAAATTTAATTGAAATTGAAAATCATAGCACTGAAACAGTAAATTGTGAGTAACTAGCTATGTCCTGTGGCTTTGCCCACATTTAATCCGGGTCATAAACCTACTTCTTGAATCTCTCGTATATATTGCTGAATACTGCATTCAAATCCATGCATAGTTTAAAAGATCTAAGCGTACAGACCGCGGGAGCAACTTGGTTTTATACTTTATATAAGTTATATATCAGTGCTAGAGTAATTTTTAGCATACATATTACATACCTAAAATATGCTACATAAAATTTCCTTAAATTAATTTTGTTAACTAAAATGTGGAAATGTTTCACCAAATTTAAATCTGTTAAATACATTTCCACACCTGAATTGACTCATTGTACTGATAGTGATAAAACAACTAGATTGTACCAGAATTTCTACTATTATTTATTCTGTGCCTGAATCAGGGAAATGAAAAAAAAAAAAACATTTATTCAGATTACTACTCACACCACAAAATAATTGAGTTCTACATTTCATTGACATTGGTGTCACCTGCATTATTAATTAATTGTAAACAGTATTCCATGTTAATTCAGGATATGAACTATTTAAAACGGTAACGGGAAAAATCGGGACCTACCCAAATGATTTTATATATTTACTAGCTGTGCCTGTGACTTGTCCGTGTGGAATAGTGTCTTTGGGTAGCATTAACAAATAAGACACATACTTATCCCAATTACACCACGCCACGCCATAATTCCCCCTTCCCTCCTCCCCTCACATAACCCCCCCTCCCCTCCTCCCCTCACATAACCCCCCCCCCCTTTAATTTTTGTCTAATTGCAACAAACATAGAAATATAATAGAAAAATTATTTAATGAACACCAACATAAAAAGAAACAAACTGTAATTATCGCTTGAAGCAGTCTCTACCAAATAATGTTTCGATGGACAGAATTGTTATAAGTTGACTGTGGTACACTGCGTAACATGGTATTACAGTGCAAATCTTTAATTAAAATAAAAACTAAACAATCAGTAATACATCATCATCATTATGAGCTGGTGTCAGTCCACTGCTGGACGTAGGCCTCTCCCACTGAGCCCGATCTTCGGCTTTTCTTTTCCAGTCACTGCCCACGCTTTGCATATGTCGTCGTAACTCCAGAAATACATAATGCATATAAAATTTCACATTTATATTATTAGTAAGATTATAAGAGTAAAGCTGCAGACCCTTATAGTATCTTCTTAATAAAATTGTAAAACTAACAGCATAGTAAAAACTTTAACAGTATTTCGAAAGTTCACCATTAAAAGTCGGAGTATTCTAGGCTTAGCATGATCACTATCTCCGATCACATCATCGCTTACTACCAGGCAAGGTAGTGGTCAAAAGATAGCCTTTAAGATATTATAAAAAATCTCTATGAAACCATAGACCAATTACAGTGCTCAATGAATAAATGTTTTGGTACTTTTATCTTTATTCGAACAACATTGAGATATCTAAGATATATCCAAGACCACTTGAGTTAATAATACAATTTTATTAAATGTATTAATTATTGTAAATTGCCTTAATTTACAAAAATCGTATTGTACCTAGACTATAAACTAGACTAGACCATTAAGACAAGGATGTTCTCAGTCAAGTTTGACGTCTAGTCACTTCATTGAAATGTTTTTTGTTGTGAAATAAAACATTTTTGAAGTTACAATTTTTAAAGAATATTATAAAAGCATACAGCATAGATATTAAACACTTAGGCTGGGTTGCACTATCTTACATTAACTGTAACAAATATCAAAAGTGAGTCAAACTGCATACAAAAACAATGTTTATGGTTATAGTTACGCTTAAAGTAAGATGCAACTTAGCCTTAAATGTAGGAATGATTTAACATTTGTTGTCTAACTGTAGCTAGAATTTGTTCCATAAACTTTCTCATTGACTACTTTATTGAAATTGATAGTTAGTAGTTTAAACACATTTGAAGCAAACAATCTGCCAGATCTTTGAACCAAACCAAAGAACTAGATTTTGACAGTGTTAATTTTATATTAAAAGGAAATTACCTTGGTGATGATCTTACATTATAAACTTACAATATATATCAGCTCACATATAGGCATGAATAGTAATTAAATTAAAGTATCTATTAATTGTGCTATTATACTATTAAATACAAAAGACTTAGGTATTTAAGTGTTAATTCACGATGCATGAATCTTGAATGATATAAGCTTTTTATCTTAAGTATCCTTGAGGATGTTTTGTCTGAAGTATAGATAAATTATATGATACATATTTTTATTGATATGGTCTCTGATAAGATTCATTCAGTAAAATCTTGATGTTACTCAATGAGGTTGACCTTTGGCCGTCCAGTTGATTGCTATGATTAGGCCAGTGAGTAAATGGGGATCTTGAATGGACTGAATATAATGGACTTGAATATATCGGTACTGTAGAACAAGTACTTAAGCACCATTCACTCTTAGCTCCATGCTTAAGCATCGTTCCTTAGGTTCGTCATCGTAGGTGTTCGAAAATAGGGCTATTTTTAACCGACTTCAAAAAAAGGAGGAGATTTCTCAATTCGACCGTATATATATATATATATATATATATATATATTTTTTTTTATGTTTGTTCGCGGATAACTTCGTCGTTTATGAACCGATTCTGATTATTCTTTTTTTGTTCAAAAGGAGATATCCCAAGTGTGGTACCATGGTAATTTTATCGAGGTCTGATAAGTATCTCCAGAGGTATTGACATAAACATCTCAAAATTGGTACTGAAAATTAATAGCGCGGCATTGAAGTCGGTTCTTTTTTAGTTTTTAAACGATATTATATTATGCAAGATGTTAGCCAAATTGGTTGAACCGTGAATAGCAAGTGTATTTTCCTATTCATGGTTTAAACGGTACTAGTATAGTCTTCTTGTCAACCCTGCACTGTCCGCGTCTTTCCTTCGAACTTGACGACATCGTTGATGGATAAGTACTTACATCGCGCTGCCGCAACCAAGCGTCTTACCTTAAGGTGTTAATGTGTCTTGAACTTATCTTCAAGAGCATTTGTAAACAATTTGGGGAAGATAACCCCATGTCTAACTCCTTGATGTAAGGGGATAGGTCTGCTGAATTTGTTCTTGAACAGACATAGTTGTGGCACAGAAAAGATAATAGTCATGTTGTGGCTTCATATAGACCTCTCAACACTTGGACGTATCGCCAATCAACTTGACACCGTTTCAGATACTTCGGAACTGACCAGGTTCTAACAGAGTCAAAAGCATTCTCATAGTCCACAAACGCTAGGCATAGGGGCTGGTTATACTCTTCGGACTTCTGTATAAGCTGCCGCACTATGTGAATGTTGTCTATGGTGTCATATCCTCTTCGAAACTTCGCGAGACGAATTGTAATAACTCTCGAAAACAATTTACAACATAAATTACACAATCTTATTCGTTATGTAGTAAAATCGCCAATACTCGTAATATAGTTTGTCCAGGTACATAGGACTCTATTGTTTAGTAAAAGATTATTAAAAAAAAAAAAAAAAAAACAAACATACGGACGAATTGAGAACCTCCTCCTTTTTTGTGAAGTCGATTAAAAATGTTCGAAAACATAGTTTTACATTATCATGTCTTAGGGCTAGCACACGCACCAGGCGAAGCGCGGCTAAGATATTAGAAGATCACAATTTAAAGAAGGTAAATCTTCATATCTATGGCATAGATAGAGCAGTTTCGAGGAGCGCTCTCGTCCTGCTCATTTTGTCATGACATTTTTAACAGTATGCTTTAGTATCTTCGCCGTGCCTTACCAGGTGTGCGCTGGGCCAAACATTCCCTTATTTTCTCCTCAAATTGCGGTTGAGAGTAGCCGTCGCAGAAGGCCTAATAATAACATGACCACGCCGATTTCCCTGAACTGAGTTAATGTCCAGAGCATTGTTTACGAAATACGTAGACATATTGATCGTACTTTATAAACATTCCAAGCGTAAGTCACCGGAAAGGCATAGTCAATACGTGCGTAGCCTAATGTACTATGTAGTATTTTCATCGTTACGGCTCCCTTAAATCTGCTCATTACGGATAAATGAACGCCCGGTGATGTTTTTGACTATTCTTACTATTGGGAAAACGCACTAAACGTCACCGGGCGTTTAATATATGTCAGTGTACGTCACTCTAACAAAGATACAATACAATAACTCTTTATTTGCACACTAAGACTTTACATACAGTGACAGAATCGTATATATTAACTAGTACAAATTGTGGTCTTATCGTTGAGAGCGATCTCTTTCAGACAACTGGGTATGAAGAAGAATAAAAATAGATATTAAAGATGGGAGATATCCACTAGTGTAACTATTTACCAGGATATGGAATCTTGAAATTTCTGGAAATGGAACACTCGCCAAATCCATTTTATTTTGTAGAATCCCAAGAAGCCTGATTCGAATTCTAAGTAGGTAACAGTATTATTGGGTTTCTCTCATCACACAATGTACATACATATAAAACGTTTCCGATCTAGTCGTGATACGTTCGCCTAGGTCATCCTCTACCAGCTGGCCCATTCACACTCGTCTCATAAATCTGTTTCGTCAATCTTCCTTCATACATCCTCTCTAGATGTCTAAACCATCTAAGCATCCCTTCTTCTATCTTTGTCACTAGTCACTACATCTTCTATCACACCATACCGTTCCCTTATCACGCTGTTCTCCACCATCTTTTTCACACAATGTGTTTTATAGTTATTTCAAAATAATATTTGTAACTTTGTAATAATTAAATAGCCAAAGATAAATAATTGCGCACACTGGTGACTATTCTGCGGGGTCACCAAATACAAAAACATTCAATTTGTGAACCTCCTCCTTTTTTGAAGTCTGTTAGAATAATCTGCTGCGTAGATGTTACGTAAACTTGACAGCAATTCTATAAAACAATTAGATCGTGATCTATTGCGATTCAGTCTAGAGAACGAAATATTCTAGAATTATCTAGGTCAATACTGAATACTAAGTAATGCTGTCAGTAAATAAGACTAGTGGTGTACTTCTGATCTCTAACTACTTATGAATAAGGTTCAATCTTAACTACAAAATTAGGTACATTGACTAGGGTCGGAATTCCCGGAAGGTTACTTTTATGACGGTCGGGTCGGGTGTTTATAGCCCCTAATTAGTCTATTCTTTCCCACGGTATTTTTGTTCGAGAAGCTTGGCGAAACATCGCGACTCGACGACGCAATGTAACAAAACGAAAATTCTACCTACACATACAAACATGCGCAGACACCCTCGCACACACACACACACACACACACACACACACACACACACACACACACACATACTCACACACATACTCACCAACACACACACTCACTCACCAACACACACACACACTCACACACACACTGTATTAATATTATAAAATACTAGTATTCATAAAACATCAACAATGCAAATTATGTCAACAATACGGAAAGGCTCTGACCCTGTAACACAGTTTTTAACTAGTACGGGGTTCAGATGCTCACACTTTGAGATGTAAAATTCTTGTTAAGTTAATGCTTACATAAGATAATATTAATTTAGCTGTAATCTTGCTGTAAACACTGAGATATGAATAAATAATACTTTAATACTTAATACTTAATACTTCAATTTTCGTAACCCGTGAAATCCCATGCGATAAACATCTGAGTCATATACGTGTATATTTTTATACATATATTATAATATCAACTGATATTAAGTGAGGTTGCGGTCGAGGATGGCAGCACGCTAGCGTGCTGCCATCCTAGAATGGGAACGGACTCTCAAGGACAGCTGCCGTAACACATTAGATGTATGGCGACAGATTTTCTAGCATGAGGGTGGTTGGTAGCTGACTAGGCGGACACTAGATAGTGTCTTACCATCATACTAGCATTGATATTGTATATTTGTTGTACGCCTATTAAGTCATTAAGTTATAAGTTATAAAAAACTACAGACCTACTTCACATGTCGGGCAGGTAATATTACAAGGTGTTCCGCTCTATGTCAAAGAATCAAAGCATTTATTCAGTATGTAGGTAGTATTAATATACGCACATATACACGTCAAAATCATAAATAATAAAATAACTCATAACCAATTATCAAGTAAACATAGCAAAAGCAGAATTTTAACGCTTTGAATTAGAAAAAAAACAAAAGTAATGAACCATTCAGCTGTCATCCAATCGTTTACGTTAGAATATTAAAAAAAATATTAAAGTAGGTTAAAACCAACCATACATGTAACTGTGTGTTTCAGTACTTTAGACAATTTTTATATAAAAAAAATAAAAAAGTGAAATAGTGAAACATAACTTAAAAAAACGCATACCGATCACAGTACATATCATGATCCGAATGGAACTGATAGTCCGTCTGTTTGTATGTGTCAAGAAGAGAGCCACATAGAATCCTCATTTTATTGAACCCTTCATGTATCAAGTTTCATCAACTGAATTATTATACCTGTGACGTTACAAAGCTCGTGACTCATACCCCTCTTGTCACGGTGTCATCGATGTTGATTGTTTTCCTCCTCCATCCCCCCTTAACATGTGACGTCACATGTTATGAATGGATGGCCGATGAAGGGCCCCTATACCCTTTCAAACAATAAAAATATTATCCTAGCTACTTGTACTATTTTTTATTCTATGTCCAAGCCGAACAATGGCTGCCAAATTTTTAAATACCACATTAATAAATAAAACCGGCTAAGTCGAGTTGAATTCGCCCACCGAGGCTTCCGTACTAACCAATTAAGCTAGACCTCTAAATTGTATCAGCGCTCACATAACTCAGAAGTCTACCTCAATTGGCGCAAACTATGTATGTATGGGGACACCCTTTAATTTTCAACTTTTTTTGTTTTTTGGAATTGTTCCTTAATTTGTGCTTTAAGACCTTGCTTCTTGCCAAATTTCATGATTCTAGGTCTACGGGAAGTACCTTATAGGTTTTCGACCCAAAACCTGTAGGGTACTTCCAGTTTACCTAGAATTGTCAATTTTGGTTATAAGCAAGGTCTTAGAGCACAAGTAAAGGAAAAATTCCGAAAAATATAAAAAAGTTGAAAATTAAGGTACATTTTGGTATTAACAAGTTTTCGCGAAAATCTAAATTTGACCATATCTTTTTATTGTGTAGACTCAAGACCTTGATTTTTATACACCCAATAGGGACTATAGACCTCAGTATCAGGTATACATTTCAACTTGCTAGGTCCACCCGTTCCTGAGAAAATCAGTGATGACACACGGACAGACGGACAGACAGACAGACAGACAAGAAAGTGATCTTAAAAGGGTTCCTTTTTTTACCTTTTGAGGTACGGAACCCTAAAAACAATATGCACGCGAATTGAGTACCTCCTGCTTTAGTGAAGTCGGTTAAAAAGCTGCAAAACTCATCTAATTTATAAAATACTTCAATTCAAAATTTAAAACCACCCCCGACTGATCTATCTATAAATAACTAGAAGTGCCCCGCGGCTTCGCCCGCGTTAAAAACTTCTTTTATTTACTTAAAACTTTTCATTTGTAAAAACGATTCTATCATTAATTACATTAAATAAGAATTAGCCAAATCGGTTCACCCTTTTTCATGTTATCGCGTGACTAAGGCAATTCGGGATTCATATTTATAAAAACCGAAATACCCAAATTTTCAGACTTTGTTAACTACCCCATTTCAAAAAATCCTACAACACGTACTTTATCTCATCTTATTTCGCCATTTTTGCCAACTTTGAATCCCCGTTCAGTATTTGGAAGGAATTTTTGAAAATCCCTTCTGAGCGGATATCTACGTCATAATAACTATCTATATTCTAAATTTCAGCGCAGTCCAAAACAATATTGATTTTCACACTTTGTTACCCCATTTCACCCTCTTAGGGGTGGATTTTCAAAAAAACCTGAAACACGTACTTACTTATTTTTTTACTGGAGCACTTGTGTGAAGTTTCGGATAGAAAAGACTATCTAATCTTGTTTCTCCATACAAACTTTGAACCCCCATCCCCTTAAGGGGTGAATTTTGGAAAATCCTTTCTTAGTACACCCCTACGTACTAAGACAAATATACCCTCCAAATTTCAAGTCTCTACGACCAGCAGTTTAGGCTGTGCGTTGTCTGTCAGTGTGTCAGCCAGTCAGTCTGTATGTCAGGACAAAGATTCTTATAGTATTCGCTTCAAAACGCTGCTAAAAGCTGCAAAACTCATCTAATTATTATTATTATATTACTCATCTAATATAAAATACTTCAATTCAAAATTTAAAACCACCCCCGACTGATCTATCTATAAATAATAATTACCTAAGCTGTTCATTGAGACCATTCCAATGAGGCCAAACTCGACATCTCTGCTGTAAGTTGGTAAGGAGTGAGTATTCTGCAGATTCCAGGAGATATCCTAGCATCAGATCAATGCTACCATGTTCTTACGATATCGTTGAAGTTAGAGGATACCAAATTTCGAATTGATCAGACCTATGAAAGTTGATTTCTTTATAGCATGCATCATCAACTAGTAAAAAGCTCGCAGTCTTAACATGGCCTAAGGGTCAGTTCAAACCGCAACGCGACGCGACGTGACGAGGCTTTTGGTTTCGCGCGGCGCAGCAAAACGAGCGATGCCACCAAATTATCTCAATTTAATGTGTAGTTAATAATGTTCAATTGTTTATCACGCGGCTTCCCGTTGCGCCGCGCGGCGCAGCCTGTAGCCGCCGAACTAACTCAATGACATGTGTATCTTTTTGTGTAGTAAATAAAGTTCTTTTTTGTATCACTCTCTTGATAAGTGCGCGCCGCCGCGTCGCCTCGCGGTTTGAGCTGACCCTAACGGATTTTCATGAATCAAAGCTAAAAACACTCAATTAAGACACCTGTCAAACAAAAATACTAAATCAAAAACGAATCATCCGTTTGGGCTAGCGCCCCGTGTATCCGTTTGTGAATCCGTTCCGGGACACACGCATACACAGATACACACGTCAAACATATAACTTCCTTTCTTTCTGCGTGGGGGGTTAAAAAGAAATACAAATATTGTCTTATATTATGTACCACACTTATCTAGGTCAGCCAACTGTTGTTATCACACGCGGTAAACATGGTTCATCTCGGTTAGCTCTTATCAGTGAAGCAATCTCGGTGGCTGAGAGAAAATAGAATGTTTTATCTGAAACACTTGTTTATCTGGAATTAAAACCATTTACTGTGTTTAAAAGGTATAAGCTAATCTTAATTGCTCTGTTCGTATTTGTTATAGCTAATGTAAGTACGTGAGCTACTCTGAACGTTGTTTTTTTTAATAAAGCTTACTAGCTGTGTGGGTTGCACATTAAGAGCGAACGCAGGGTGCACTTTTCCATAAAAATGTATTCCCCTGTTTGATCCCTGGAAAATGCTTTTATAGCCAAATTTGTTTCTATAAAAAATCAAAATCGTAGCTACAGATGACCTTGATATTTTGTAGAAACAAATTTTGCTCTCGAAGCATTTTCCAGAGAGAAACGGGGGAATACATTTGTATGGAAAAGTGCACCCTGCGTTCGCTTTTAAGCCCTCGCAACTATATTGTGTCTGGAGTGGGTTCACGTCAATAGTGCAATGGGTGGGGATCGAACTCACGACCTCTCGGTCGCCAGGCCGACGCATTAGCGGCTAAGGCGGCAATAGCCTAATGGCTAAGGCTTAGCCATTGGGCTATTGCCGCTTAGATTCAGCCGGATAGCGTTAATACATATCCATGGCAAAATATTTTAACGAGAACCCGTTGCTACTTGGGCTCTTGGGCTCGTTTAGTACTCTTTCGAATGTTGCCCAAATTAATGAGCACAGGGCGAGTGGCAATTGGCACAACAAATAACGTATCTACCTAGGTACCTAAAATGCGCCCCTTCCTGCTGTTCCCTATATTGCCAACGCTCTCGTACACCACTGCGGACTGCGTGCGAATTATCTCGGCACATATAAGCAGAACAACATAAATCTTCATCCTTCCCTCACTGTTAATGCTCACGCTGCTCTTTGAATGTGTGAAGTAGTCATCGATTGCTAAAGTGATGTAGTGAGGGTAACTTCACCAAATAAGTACTGTGTTCTCGTAGCGTTTTGTCATATGTAAACGCCTGATGTAAATTTTCCTTTCAGGTAGCAAATAAAATAATAAATATCCTTAAAACGTCATATGGGAAAGTACTATATAAACTAATTATTCAGCGGTGTAACTGTCTTTAACCTGTTCGCTAATATTACGAATAAAATTTGTAATTTTTTAATTTACTAGAGTTACGTCCTGATAGAGACCATAACCATAATAATAGCCATTTTATTCATTTTTAAAAGTCTTTATTATTAATATAAATCTGAATTTGTACATAATAGTGTTAAGTTTTATCCTACTAGTACAAAGTAATACAGTTATTCTGTGTTTTACAAGCATCAAACAAGCGCCTTTATAACACTTTTGTAATGAAACACTTATTACTAATTAAAATAAAATAAATATCGTGTTTGAAGTGACCATTAACTAAATAACATAAATTAAATATAGTATGCTAGATTGCTAGCTAGATTAGCATTACATTTTTAACATTATTGAAACAGTAATTGCCCAATAAGTAAGATAGACTTGCGCCATGACGCCATGTTGGCATGATGTAAAATTGTACATGTATTCAGAAGATAATTATAACGGGATTCCAGACTTTTTATGCAGACTCTGGGGTCAATCTTACCAACATTAAAACCACAAATCACAAATTACATCCGTTGTTATTAAATTAATAGTTGTTACAAAATTTAAAAAACACGCGATCTAAGTGTAACCTGTCATCATCGCATCATAGAAAAGAGGTATTTTTTGCTTGATTAGCTTCAAATTATCCGGGGTCCGATGTTTCTTGACCAATAGTGGCCAAGGTGGGGGTACGAAGTGTAAGAACGCGCCACTTTGGGGAAAGGCTCCAGACCCAGTTTGACTAATTACTAGGTATTGCCTACTATTTTTTATTCTGTGGTATTACATAATTGTGCTTGTCAGTTACTAGTATACTTTCCGGTTGTAATTAAAATAAATTACTTAAGAATAGAACAGAAAATACTTTATTGAACAACTTAATTAAAAAAACAGTGTTGTTTACTTTACAATAAATTAAACAAAAGTGCAGTAATATGCATTAACCTAATCAGTTTATTGAAACCATTCCAATGAGCCTAAACACGACATCTGCTTTTAGTTGGTAAGGGTGAGGACATAAAGAGGCAGGTTCCCAGCGCAGACAAACCGATACCGATCCGTACCGGTTGTCTGCATCGGGAACCTGTTTCTTTATGTCCTCACCCTTACCAACTAAAAGCAGATGACCCTAAGGAGTGGAGTATTTTGCAGATTCCAAAATAATCCTCAGCATTAGGTCATGGTTACCATTTTCTTACTGAACATATTATATTTCAAATTGATCAGACCTATGAAAGTTGCACTCATAGCTTCATCTACTAGAAAACAGCTTCCAAATAGTCAAACGGTTGAACGGATTTTCTTGTAACAAAGCTAAGCACACTCTCGACTAAGCCAGCTATAAAACAAAAATCAAAATAGGTTTATCCGTTTGGGATCTACGTACAGACACACACGTCAAACTTAAACAACCTCTGTTTGTGTCAGGGGATAAAAAGTGCGGGAAACGAGAGTATTTAGATTACGAATGTTGTTTTTGACGTTAAAAAATATCCTATGTCCCATTCAACTCTTTGAGTATTCAAAGAAATCAACTATATTGGCTGTCGGTGTGCAATTTCAGCCATATCAGTCGAGCCTTTTCAACGTGAAGAGGTGACAAACAAATTGAATATCGCATTCATAATACAAATTAGTATGTATTAAGATAGGACCGTAGTTATTACTACGGTTATTATTATTACTCCGTTCAATAACGGTACTATTGTACCGTTATTGAACGGAGCAGGTATCTATTGAGATAACTGCTCCCTACTGTGATATGAGTACTATACTAAGTACTAGGAAAGTACCCCAACTGATCTATGTATATATATAACCTGTAAGTTAAGACCATTTCATCCCTAATCACCCTAAACACGACATATCTGCTGTTGGCGAGAAGTTGACTATTCTGCAGATTCCAGGAGATGCATCAGGTCTCATCATCAGCCTATCACTGTCCACTGCTGGACATAGGCCTCACCTATGGCACGCCATAGGTATGCCTATCGCCTATGAAATAAAAGTATTGACTAGTTATAATCATGTCATCTGAGTATACTCAGATGCTATGATTAAAATTTATTAAAATCAATTAAAAGTTGCTTATATTGTTTATCTCCATATGTCTGGAGATAATTGTCATAGCTCGATAAAATTTGAATGGGAACAAACGCGAGGCATAATCTCTCAAACAAATAATTTTTCAAATCGGTTATGATTTGACGGAGTTCTGAGGTAACACAAGTAATATTTAAAAAAAAAAACGTTTTAAACACAAGCTTTAACATAACCTAGGACCAGAGTAAGTCAAGACAAATCCAACGAGCCCAAACACGACAGGTTTAACTTGTGTAGTTTAGGAGTTCCTTTGGCCACCTTCCAGCTCCATCATCAGATTAGCATTATATCATTACAATATTGCATTGTCACGTTATTTACACATGTATGCAAAATTTCAGCTCAATCAAACCCCTGGAAGTCGCTCTAAAATTAATCGCAAGATTTGTGACGGACAAATTCACCGTGAAGTAGAGATATAGGTTGTAAAAAAAAAACTGGCCAAGTGCGAGTCATACTCGCACTCGTAGGGTTCCGTAACACAGTAAAGTATTCTATAACTATGATTTTTCGCAACTAAAAAAATAACTTTATTTTCCAGTGTTTGTATGAAAAACAAGGTTATCTTTGCGGTCGCCATATCTCAAAAACGGCTGACTGTATCTCGTTCAAACCAATTTTCGTTGTTAGTTTTTATTGAGATATACAGCATATATTTTTTTTAGATTTTTCACTCCCATACTTAAAAGTTAGGGGGGGGGGGGGGGAGGACACACATTTTACCACTTTAGACGCGCCTATCTTTCAAATGATTGACTTTGAGAAAAAATGATTTTAGGAAGCTCAATGTCATTTTTAAAGACCTATCCATGGACACCCCATTCGTATAGGTTCAAAGTATATTTTTTTTTGTTTCATTTCCATGTATAGGCCCCCCCCCTTAAACTTTTATAAGTTTTATTTTTGTATAAAAATCGAAAAGCGGTTCACAGAATACATCTACCCACCGAGTTTCAATTCTGTAGTCCTAACAGTTTCGGAATAAAATGGCTGTGACATACGGACCGACAGACAGACAGACATGACGAAACTATAAGGTTTCCGTTTTTTGCCATTCGGCTACGGAACCCTAAAAACGGTCGAATTGAGAACCTCCTCCTGTTTTGTGAAGTCGGTTAAAAAGTCGGCATAAAGAAGGTCCCAGCTGCTGCGTTGCTGTATTTCGATGTGCGCGTGACCTGAAACACATAGTAAATAATCTGACCATGAGATTACCAAGAAAAATAATACCTTGTCGCTTTTCTTAGAACTTTATTATTTTTATATTCTGACTGGACTTGCCTATTTTGGGGTCCCCACAATTATTTATAGCAAAGGTTTTCAAACTCTTCACGGTTTGAAAAGCGTTGCGAATATGTTTTGAAATTTAGTTCTATGTACCGAATGGCATGATAACTATCCTAAGGGCAGCGAAAAAAATTAAGGTTTCTCTTCTTAGGGTAAATTGTAATACAATCCGAGTATACCTTATGCAATACTATGACTCAGAGCGTAAAGGAAAGCCCTAAGTCATCCGTACAGTTGCTTATTTAGTTGATTCATTCGATTCAGTGTGGTCAAACTTACGGTACTTAAAACACGTATTTTATTGGAATTTTATTCCTCAAGACAAAGACTGTCAAGTGTTTTTATTACGGAATTTATTACTGATATTTATAAGACATAATATAGTGAGTCATTTTCTTTATAGAGTTGCCTAAAATGTTTGGATGTTGTATTAACTTTACACATCTGAATTTAATGTGTTGTTTTATAGTGTTTTTATATTTGAAAACAGTTCATAGACTGCGTTTCTTACTTAGCTTTCATAAGTATTTGATGAGATCTACAAAAAGTGCCAAAACAGACTGGACCAGGAAAAATCGATATTACCTCTCTAGAATTCCGTGAATACATTTTCAGAAGACAATGATTCACTTAATTTTATCTAGAACCGGTGAGTGATGTAATAGAGATAATAAAGAAAATTATCTTATTTCAGTGATTGATTAGATTATATCCTTTGTTTTTTACGCGAGGTTCTTTGACGTAGGTGACTTATAAGTATAGAGATGGTACACGTACGATTTGATGGATCGAACGATGCAGAAATCTTGTTTTTAGGTTTCCGTACCCAAAGGGTCAAACGGGACCCTATTACTAAGACTCCGCTGTCCGTCTGTCTGTCTGTCTGTCTGTCTGTCTGTCTGTCTGTCTGTCTGTCTGTCTGTCCGTCTGTCACCAGGCTGTATCTTATGAACCGTGATAGTTAGATAGTTGAAATTTTCACAGATGATGTATTTCTGTTGCCGCTAGAACAACAAATACTAAAAACAAAATAAAGTTAAAACTTAAAGGGGGTCCCCATACTAAAAACGTGTTTTTTTTTAAACGCCATCTATCTAATTAGTTTCGGCAAAATGACATAGATGGCGCTAGTAAACGAGCCCCCGTCTTTCTAGATCGCGACCAAACCAAATATTGTTGGTAATATCAATTAATCAAATATATGAGGTTGAAACTCTGTTATGTTTCGTATTGTACGGAACCCTCCCTAAGTGTGCGATAAGAGACGCGATGCTGACTCGCACTTGGCCAGTTTTATTATTTTAAAAATAACAATAGGCCTTGTTACTGTTTTTTGACAAACTTCAGAAAGCTCTCAGCCAGCTTATATGTATTTACTAGCTGTGCCTCTCGGTTTTACCCGCGTAGACGTCGTTCCCGTGGGAATATCGGGATAAAAAGTATGTGTACGTGTTATTCCAGGGCATCTACATAATTATCTACTACATTTCAGCTTATTCGGTTTATTCCTTTTAGCGTGAATAAGTAACAAACACACACAAATTTTCGCCTTTATAATATTAGTAGGATTTTAAAAGTTTATCAACGTCTGTTTCACGGATTATTAGATCAATTAGTATAGAATTCTCTATTCTTTGTTGACTGCCTGAGCATTTCTATTTTACAACCGACTTCAAAAAATGAGGATATGAGAATATCCTTTTTCAACTGTTATTATTTTTTTATTTTTACTACCTAAGAATTTGAACTCCTTCATTTATTTACCGATTTTTTAAGTGATTTTTTTAGAAAGTATACTTCCTATTGTAATTTAATCGAGATCTAATGAGTATAAATATATGGAGATACTTCGAACTTGGTACTGTAAATGACTAGCGCGGCATTTGAAGTCTGTTTTTTTTTTCGTTTTGTAAATGAGCGTAAATAATTTTCCGTAGCCTATTGTTCCACTGCTGGGCAATGGTCATCCCGAACTTCTTTCACTTCTCCCTATCCTTTACAAGCTCACCCAAAAATGTATCGACGGAAGCATTAGGTAGTCAGTTTTTATTATAGCATTCGAACTCTGTCCGAATAATTTCCTATGCAATCTACATCTACCACGATTCTCTTTAATCTTACACGTATCTCTTCAATAATTTCGTGTATAAAACATCTATCATAATAATGATCTATTCGAAGTATGCGCCAGCGCATGATTCCACATTGTGTACTCCAACATTTTTGGACGAGTATCAAAAACCGTTTCCTTCCTATTTTCTCAGCCCCGGCCAAATATTTAATTGTTTACCGTTGCTTTGTCTGTAATTGTAACTAAAATTAATCTATCAATTTTTGTTATTTTTGGATGTTACGAGTGTTATATTGCGCATTTTATTATGATTTATATTGGTTTATCTGATGGATAAGTTGGAGGACAGCTTGATAAGGGACTGTTGTGGTGTGGTCCCGTGTGGTAGAAGAGTGACAAAGATAGAGAAAGGTATGCTTAGATGGTTTGGACATCTAAAGAGATGAAGATAGATTGACGAAACTGATTTATGAGAAGAGTGTGAGTGGGCTAGATGGTAGAGGCTGACTTAGGCGATCGTATTACGACCAGATCGGAGACGTATTTAGAGAAAGGCAAAGTCCAAAGTACCTATAACCGGCGAGCATGTATAAAGGCGCTCATGAAAGTGGAAAGAGCTATGTCAGGATCGTAGCATGTGGAAAGAAGTAGTCTCTACCTACCCCAACGGGAAAAAGGCGTGATTGTATGTATACGTATGTTATCTCTCAGGAGTACCATTATTTTGTTGAGCCATGGAAAAGATGATTTTGCTTTTGGGCGAAGTATACAGTGAAAGTGCAGCGCATGTTAAAATTATTATTAAAGTAATTACCGATGTTTTAAATTTCTAGGTTTTGTATATACCTTTACTATATGTACCTATATTTATACAATATCTTGAGATATCTTTATGTTGATTTTAAAATGCAATTTTATTTTAATATATAACTAGTGCAGTGCTATGCAGTGATGTGCAATGTTCTGGAAATACAGAGATTAGCGTACCACAATATCTGTTATAAGGCAGTCGTTATCGCTTTAGAATTGCGTATTTTTTTATTATTTTTAAATATCAAAGGTTAATGAACTGTTTTGATTCTAATTGCGCATTAGTTATACTTATTATAATTATTACCAAGAAGTAATTAAAAATGATTTAGGTTCGGTAACTTCTCGTATAATACTTTTCTCCGTAAAAATAAAGAGGTTTGCGCTTTCAATGCAGAGTCACAATAAAAACACGGCAATAAAGATCTGTGAAAGAACAACACCTGCCAAATGATGTTGCCAACAATATATGTGTACAAAGGATAGATTTAGTACCACCATTATTTACCAACCAAGATAGTGTGGTAGGTACTCGTATGTTCTACAGGCGGTTTTTCAACCGACTTCCCAAAAAGAAGGAGGTTATCAATTCGTTGTATGATTTTTTTTCTTTTTTTTTGTGTGTATGTTACGCGATTACTCCATCAATTGTGAACCGATTGGAATGATTCTTCTTTTAATCGGTAGGGTTCGTTTTCGAGGTGGTCCCATTGTTTTGAGATCTGATGAGTATCTCCAGAGATATGACGATAAACGTCTCAAACTTGCTACTGAAACTGACTCGCGCGGCATGGAAGTCGGTTGTTTTAGTTTTTAAACTATCTTAATTATTAATTTTTCCAGTATGGATAAATTTTAAAGTCTCGGTCTCAGAGATAGTAAAACAGGAGTTTCAAATTATGTATCTGGGACATGGTGGATGTTTTAGGGTTCCGACGAGAATCCGCTGTCCGTTTATCCGTCCGTCTGTCTGTCCTTCTTTCACTGGGCTGTTAACCGCAATGGACACATAGTAGACACTTGGAATATTCACACTATTATATATTCACAATATAACTTAATACTAAAAACAAAAATGATATACATTAAAGGGAATCCTCATTCCTCATAAAAGAAACGTATTTTTCGTCATTTTTATTTCTTTTTTAAAAAGCTCTTTTTTTATGAATCGCCATAGATAGAGATTTGAAATTTGCTTGCATAGCTGCTATATCAAAAAATAAAATTAAAAAAAAATTTAAACGACCATACATGGAATGTGTTTTTGTTAGGGGAGGGGAGGTGGAAGTGAGGGAAAGGGGGAGGGGAGGGTAAGTGAGGGAAGGGGGGATTAGCATGGCGTGGTAGAGTGCGGTGTAGCTGGGATACGTATGTGTCTTATTAGTTAATGCTACCCAAAGACACTATTCCACGCGGGCACAGCTAGTTTTAAATAATGAAGATAATATTGGTTTGCACATTTAGGGCTTCTTTGTGAGAATAATTTTGGATCTTACAAGCATCTTTTGATGATACTCGTATACTCGTTATATAATTGAAGCAACCACTACATAAAATTATACGTCAAGTAAAAGAATATAATAAGTGTCCGAAATGACCGAATTCCACGTCTTAACTGGATTTTAACTACTACCATCAAACTTACAGTGCCACAAGTATAACTTGGCGGTGGTGGTTTTTGGAACTAATTATTTTAATTGAAACTGTGAGTTTGACGTTTGAAAGATTACCGCGACATTATTGTTGATAAATCTGCTACATTAAAATAGTTCAATAATGCCAAAAGTAATTAAAAGTGGTTTAAGAGAAACTGTTATCAAAGTACAAAGTAAAAGCACAGTGGCGCACAGGCACGCCAAGTTATACTTGCCGGACTGTACCCATTCATTGAAAAGGATACCACAGACTAATTACTTGAATAGCGGCTTCAGATACATACCCATGACGCGAATACAACAACATAAATCTTAAGAACAATAACAATTAAGAAAATATTGGCAAAACACGATATAATGGAGCAGATAATCTACATGTAATGCAAATGACACGTCATAGACACTCATTACAACTTGATAATGTGTCACAGATTAGGTAACAGTTGCACAGGGTATTAAACTCAAATCGTGTGCCAATTTGTGTTTATCTGATATGATGTAAACAAGAAAATAATAGCCTCATTACGTAATATCAGGTTTACTTTTGTTGGAATAAGTTGGTATTAAATTAAATACCTAGTTACCTAATAATACCTTTGATCTGCACATAAATACAAGGTGCCCCAGTACGCGAAGTGACCGCCAGGCGTCTCTTGATTATTTGGACAAAATTATAAACAAATACCATTAAATAATTAGTCTTATCGGTTTAGTGTGTATATCAGGTTTTTTTGTAAGTAATTTATGTATATATGTAATTTAATAAAATATTTAATAGGACGCTACCAATACCATCCTCCTGAATGACGTTTGCACGTCACCATTATGTGTAATAAATACTCATAATGACGTCACCGCGGCCGCCACCGCTTTGTAGATTTGATTGGATACCTAGACAATAGTTAGCATTATTTGCCTAGGCCACAGAAAGTCCTTTTTCTGGGTCTAGGTTCTTAACCGTTTCTGTACACTTTAGATAAACATTGCTACTAAAACTACACTCATCCTATTCTTTAAATCTGAGCATTAACAGCTTAGACACGTTTTAGGTGAATGTGATAAAAGCTTGCTCAATCATGAGAGAGTATTTTTTCTCTCCTTGCGTTGCGACCCTCCAACGTGGTTGGAGTTTTGACTGTGCTACTCGCCAAGTCATCATGAGTTTTGACTGTGCTACTCGCCAAGTCATTGACAAATCTCTTTCCAACACGCAACATGAATCAGTTCACTCGGCTCGGCTAGCGATAGTAGCGATGCGACGCCATGCTAGGCTTAAAGGATCCCTGAGACGATCAAGTGCACTTGGCAAGTCTACGTGATAGAAGTGAATATTGATCGTTTTGAAGAAAAGCACCGAAATACCGAACCGAATAATACGAAACCGAAACCCGAATAGACAAAGATATCTGGCTTGCCTGAACTTTGAGCTTCACAGCATTGTGCCCTTTACTTTGAAACAGCTAGTAGATAATTGAGTCTTACTCACGTGAGTCGTATTTTTACTCTACACTTCAAACAAATTAATTAAAAGTTTAAATATTTTTAAACATTTTGAGCTTTGTGTCAAGACGTTATCATGTGTAATAAAAAGTACTAAATATAATACAGACATACTAGCCCAAATTCGACTGTCCTGCCGTTTCCTATTACCGAGTTTCAGTCCCTATAGTCCCGGCTGCATCGTCAGGTGAGCATTCGGTGACAAATGACAATGCAATAATATGTATCTTGATGATCAAGGTACCATATTATTGCATTGTCACCGAAGGTACGCAAGTATACTAAATTTGAGTCCAATAGAACGTCAGGAAGTGGTTCTAATTTACCTTCCAAGATTTGACCCACACAAACATACGTACGTACAACAACACGGAAAGTTATATAAAAGCTTGTTAAAAAGTATTTAACCCGAGCAATACATACTTACTTAAATAGTAGACCACAGACAAACTCATAAAAGTTTTGATTTCACAGATAAATACATGTCCTCTCAAACTTTCAGACTTCTGCGGACTTAAATAATTCATCTACTTACGTAACTTTCTTTAAGTTTACTTTCTGATTAAAGTTAAAACAGCACTGAGTCAAAATATATTGCCGCAGTATTACCCAAGTTGCGACACCATTGCGTTTTAATAAATCGTGTAAATAAAAAGACAAGTTTGCCAGCTATAAAATGATATAAATATTTTTGCGTTTATAATAAAAGTACTTACGGTTATTTAAAATTGATAGTACATACTTACAATTATATTTATTACTTAGTCTGACAATCGCAGCGCCTGGGACTCGAATGCAGTAGATAACCTCGCCTTATCACTGTTGTTTACTTAACACTGTGGTGCTCGTCACTGGCCTAGCATACCATACCTCTAATAATTATAATGCATTGAAACAAGAAGTTTAGTACTTACATATACCTTCTTAATAACTTGGATTCAGTGTACGTTTTTTTTGGTGTTGTAAGTAATTATGCCTATAATGTAAGATAAATTATGACATTGTTTGAGATAAAATAATATTTAAGAGAAATTAAAAAATGTTCTTTTTTGTTCCTTTATTTCCACTTATTTATTTTCTAATATTATTTTATTTCTATTAATGCTGATTAAAATTGGGGACCTGCAGGGCTATTCACAATCAATTGAAAATAAATTGTGATTCGGAAACTGACTCTTCTTCGACTCGGAACTTTGCAATTCTCAATGTTCCGGTTGCAACTTTTGATATTTCAATTCGAAAAAATCTGTAATTCCAGTCTGAAAGGTTTTCACGGTTTAATTAATTTTCAAAATTAAAAATGACGCTGCAAAAATCGTATTTATCCGATCCGATAGCTAGGCTGGACAAGAAATATCACAAGCGTAGAAGACCTGCAGTTTGTTTTAAACATGGCTGAGCCAAGTTGCAATAATTTTAAATTAATTATTGAAACTGCCGTTGTTCTTCTAGTAACAATAATTTTTATAATGAACATTCTTAGTCTTGACCATGTGACTGTGCCCAGTGGGGCGTGGGGCAAAGAAGGCTGAAAACGGCGGTGTCGAGTTTTATTAATGTTTCTTTTAAAAACGATGAAATTAATTCACTGCATATTATCTTGACATACTTACAAAGCTTTTTGACGTTCAAATGGTATGACGATCATCTTACAGTAAACATTAAAGCTTTTAAATGAATCAAAGCATTCCTGAAGCAAGGTCGCTTTGTGATTTGGCTTGAATGAAGTATTCTCCTTCCGGTACCAAATACCTATCACTATATACAAACTCCCGGCTGATCTAATCATTAAATGAGCGCTTACGCACTTGTAAGACTGGGCTAATTCTAAAATGGAAAACATCTGTTGTTCGTTTTGTGTTTTTATTTCTACCAAGTACAATTTGTTTTCTTTCACCTCCAACCTAAGTGTATCAGAGAGTTTATTCTACTGCCTACGGGAAACTGCTTTAAATAAATCCTCTTAATTTTATTAACTTAGTACAGTTGGGAAACCTTGCAATGAAAGCAAGATGATAAACGGTTTACGTTGTAATTTCAACGGTGAGACATTTGGGCTATGTACTCTTTATTAATAAACTCGTTAAATATTTATTTGGATTACATACATGTGGGGTGGGTGGGGTAGAGCTTGCTGTCCAGTAAAAGGCTGTTTTGCAGAAGCTTTTTCACTTTATTTCAGTAATTCTTAATATTTAACGATACAATTCCGAACACACACGTTCTTTCTTCGTCGTGAAAAAATTAGAGAGAGAGCAACTAGATTTTCTTACTCGCTTACACTTTTGATGTTCCACGTACAAATAAAACAGGCTTTGGATGTAAAGCATAAAAACGTTCCAAAGATTACACAGATAATATATCTTCGTCTACAAATTAGTGTTGCTATCTATCGAAATGAAAAATCCTACAACTCGGCCTTCCTGCAATATAGTCTGGCCTCAGACTGCTTCTACGTTAAGTTAAACAAAAACAAATTTAGCTCTCATATGACTCTACGTTACAATATTACAAATTTCTCTTCGCTTTACAATTTAAACAAAACTCTTATACTGATCTTCATAAAATACACAAAACTATTAACTGATGCTTAACTTCGACACAATATTGACTCTTAACATAAACTATTCTGCATTAAAACTTACATCTTAAATAACTTAATAACTGGTGCCAATGTACTTATTATAAATTAATAATCTACTTTCTTACAGCTTATTTTAACTTGAAACCCTTTTTTACACAATACACTATTTGAAACTAATCTCTTATTATTTCTTACCCATAACCATATCCTTAACAATTATTAATTAACAAACGACTTAAACATAACTTCTATTCTTTTAACTAACTTCTCATTAAAACATACATAGGTTATTTTAAAATTATGCAACTAGGTAGTAAGGTTTAGGTTTTAACTATAAGTAGTAAATATACAATCTTATCTTAACATGCATCTTATTTAAATAGATTAGAAAACATACATTATTTTAGGTTTACATACAAATTACATCTTTGAAACATAATTCTTCATTTACATAGAACAAATAAGTACATACTATTTGTTATGAGCTTCTTAACACCAAAGGTTTTGCCCTTATGTGTTGTTACAATCACAACTCTTACTACATACATTGTTTCAATATGTAGTATAATTATACAGAATTCAATAACAATTTTGTTGTTTCTTCATGAATTTAAGTTATAACAATAATGAGATTAGAGATGAGATGAGATGAGATAGAGTGCCATGCCCAATATGCTTTCAAGTATTTTAAAATAAATTTTAATGTAAAGTAGATGACTTTATACAGGTAAGTTTGAACTAAGGCCACCGCTTCATGTAGTCTACTCCGGATGTGGTCTTTGTCGGTCCTTCCTTACTTCGGTCTAGCTTTTCGACCTCATATCTATCTTTTCCTAGCTCCTTTGTGATTTTGTATGGTCCGTAGAATTTTGGTTTTAATTTTAAAGCATTTCCAAATTGCGTCCTTTGTATGGCTACTATATCGCCTATTTTGTACTTTTCTCCGTCTTTCCGGTTTTTATTATAGGTTTTTCTATTTTCCTCTTGAATCTTTAATATTTGAGCTTTTGCTTGCTTTCTTAATTCTTCTCTTCTCTCTGTAAATTCTTTGATATTTTCTTCTTCTAAGTATTCTAAAATTTTGATGTCTTCATTTAGTCTTAACTTGGTTCCCATTAACAGTTCAAATGGTGATGTTTTGATAGATCGCTGGTATGTACTGTTGATAACTCTCTGAAGTTTGCTGACATACTTGTACCAATGTCCTGGTTCTTCTATACACATTTTAGCCAGTACAGATATAATAATTTGGTTCATCCTTTCTACCTGACCGTTACCACGTGGGATTCCTGTTGTTATGGTAAGGTGTTCAATTTCTTCTTCTAAACAATACTGCTGAAATTCATTTCCTGTAAAAGCTGTACCTCGATCAGTTATTATTCGTCTTGGGTTGCCATAATCTTTTTGATGTTGTTTAATTTTGTCTACGGTTTCTTTAGCTGTCACCGTTTTTACTGGATAAATCCAAACAAATTTTGTATATCCGTCAATCACCGTTAGTATATAATTATATAACTTCTTGGTTGCATCTAATGGTCCTAAATGATCACAATGCAAAGTATATAATGGTAAATCTCCTTTTTCTATAGGGTTTAAAAGTCCTTCTTTCTTTCCTGCTTTTCGGCTTGCCAGTAAACATGGTACACATGTTGATATAACTTTTTCAGTTTTACCATCCAACTGGTTTATATAATAATCTCGTTCTATTATATCTTTGATTTTCTTCTTCCCAAAATGTCCTCCTCCGTGCACTCTTCTGATCATTTCTAAGTCCATAATCTCTGGTAACACCAACTTCTTCTGTACTCCTTTATAAATTACATCATTTTCTAAAAAATAATCTTCATATTCACTCTTCTTGAGAACTTCTTTAATTGCTTTTAAGCTGTTGTCTTCATCTTGAGCTTTCTTTATTCTAGCATGTAGTTCTGTATTCACCACACATATATTTCTGCTAAGCGCATCGACATGTTGCATTTTATCACCTTTTCTATGCTCAATAACGTAGTTGAAATCTTGTAGGAACAATATCCATCTAGCTACTTTAGCTGATACATCTTTTTTGTAAAGTGTTTTCTGAAATGCTTCACAATCTGTTACAATCTTAAATGGAATTCCAATTAGATATCTTCGAAATTTCTTCACCGCTTCTATAACAGCCATTGCTTCTAGTTCATAGCTACTATATTTTTGCTGAGACTCTGTCGTCTTTCTGCTCATGTAATGAACTGGATGCATACTACAATCTACCGGATCTTTTTGAATTAAAATGCCTGCATATCCATGCTTAGATGCGTCCGTGTGAAGTTCTGTCTCTAGCTGCACATCAAAAATTTTAAGAACAGGTTCACAACATAATTTACCTTTTAATTTTTCAAATGCACATCTTTGTTCTTGATCAAAATAGAATTCTCCTCGTTTTAGTAAATCACTCAGTGGCTTAGCAATCGTAGCATAATCTTGAATAAATTTTCTGAAATAGGATGTCAATCCGATGAAACTATGTACTTCTTTTAAACTCTTTGGCTCTGGAAATCTCATAACTGCGTTAGTCTTCTCTGATGATGGTTTAACCGTTCCATTTGAAACAATGTGTCCTAGGTATTCGACTGATTGCTGTAGTATTTGTGTCTTCTTCCAGTTGATTTCAAGACCATATTCAGCTGCAACTTTCAAGACATCTTGGAGTCTCTGAACTGCTTGATCTTCGTCTTCTGCTAATATAATTATATCATCGATGAAAAATGAAATAATTCCTTTTCTTATAAAATCTGAGAATATAATGTTTATAAACCGTGTAAAATATTTTGGACATATTGAGAGTCCAAATGGTGCTCTTAGGAACTCATATTGACCTTCAGGGTTGTTGGTCACAAACGCTGTGTATTTTATCGAGTCTTCTTCAATCGGCAAATGAAAAAATCCATTTTTGAGATCTATCGTACTAAATACTCGAGCCTTGCTCAACTTATCTATCTGATCATCAATAATCGGTAAAGGATATTCATCCTTAACCATCTTCTGGTTAATTTTTCTGAAATCAACACAAACTCGGTTGGTTCCATCTTTCTTCTTTACTAATACAAGTGGACTTGCATATTCTGAATAACTGGGGCGTATAATGCCTTTTTCTAACCACTCATCAATCTGATGCTTCACAACTTCTTCTTCAGTCAGAGCGAGTCGTCTTGGTCGCTGTGTGACAGGTATATCGTCTTTTAAAATTATCTTCATCTTTATAGGGGCTTCTTTAGTTTGTATCGGCCTATAATTTTTTATTATATCCTGAACGATAGGTTTTTCGCTGGAAATAGCTATATCTTCTTCTGAAGAAAGCACACACATCAGGTATGAACTATCATAAAACTGTGGCCTTACTTCAATTTCACCTTTATCAATTACTGTAATTGTATTCATCAAAAAAGGTTGACCTAATATCACCGTATACGGAATAACATTAGTTGGAACAATGTAAAACATAACATCATAGCTGTGGCCATCTATCTTCATTTGAATATTGAATTTACCAATCGAATAAACTTTACATGAACCCAGTCCCGTCATTAACATCTCTTCAGCATCATACTTAGTTACATTTAATTTACTAAATAAATCCAACGTTAACAAATTTAACTCGCTACCTGTATCTATTAAACAGTTATCTACAGTTATGTTTTTAATCTGAATACTCTTAACGCTCTGATTTAAATTTGAACACTTTCCGACATTAAGAACATTTATATTTTGACTATGTGAACACTGACCGCATTGACTGACATTTAAATAGTCTGAACGCTCACCTGAAGCAATATCACATATTGATTTCTCAGTGTTTACCGTTCTTTCCGAGGACTCTTGTTGTATGAGCATCGAACGCTGGCCCATGGTTGACTTCTGACTCGTAGACGGTGGAATATCTCTCTGGATAACATTAGTACAATCTTTGCCTATATGACCATAGCCGTTACATCTGAAACATTTAATCTTATGAGAACATGTACTAGAAAGATGCCCTAACTCGCCACACTTGAAGCAGCGTTGTGTTGTTTTTCCATCTGCTTCTTTGACTTTGGTCGGTTTCATAATTGTCCGCTGACTCTTTAATTCTTGTTTTTTACTCTTTTCTTTGAATGTTTCATAAAGAGATAGTTTCTCTTTGAGGAGTGTATACGTCGTCACCCCATAGAACATAATTTTGTTTATCTCAGTATCCATGATGCCATCTATAATGTACTGCACCGCAACATAATCGGGGAATTTTGCTCGTTTACCAAGTTCTTTCATAGTTAATAAATATTGGTAGTAAGTTTCTCCAGCACGCTTTTTTCGGCTGCTCATTATCTCGTGCATACGCTTACTATCGATGACCTCAGGAAATTCACGCAGCAGTGCCGCCTTTAATTCATCGTATGTTTTAAAAGTTCTTTCAGTCTTCAACCATAATTCAGCTGTTCCTTTAAGCGATCTACGAGCTATTATCAGCTTCTGTTGCGCTGACCATCCAAAGATCTCCGCATTATCTTCTAGATCTTGCGTCCATTTTGTGGAGGTTAAGTCGTCTCCGGTGTATGTTGGAACTGCATCCATCGTCGTAAAACATTTTGCGTCGTTGTGCGTATTTTTGCCGTCTGCCGCTTCCGCCATCGTTGTTTTTCTTCGTCTTATTGTGGTAAAAGAGCCGGCCAGCCACGTCTTACAGCTGCCTTCTTTGCCACGTTTTTGTCGTCGTCACACCCAAACTTTTTTCTCGGAATAATCCCGGACGAGAGTTGTGGGGTGGGTGGGGTAGAGCTTGCTGTCCAGTAAAAGGCTGTTTTGCAGAAGCTTTTTCACTTTATTTCAGTAATTCTTAATATTTAACGATACAATTCCGAACACACACGTTCTTTCTTCGTCGTGAAAAAATTAGAGAGAGAGCAACTAGATTTTCTTACTCGCTTACACTTTTGATGTTCCACGTACAAATAAAACAGGCTTTGGATGTAAAGCATAAAAACGTTCCAAAGATTACACAGATAATATATCTTCGTCTACAAATTAGTGTTGCTATCTATCGAAATGAAAAATCCTACATACATACATAATTTTTGGAATGTTAGTAAAAATTATTTTATTAATTTCAAGCTTCTAATTCTAGACCTGGAAATAACAGAAAGTAGACAAACATGTGGAAAAACCATAATCGAAGACGGTTAGTCATTCAGTCAGAGACATATCCACAGGTGGTAACAGCATTATATCGATTCCGCCTGATTTGCTTCGAAAAAAGTAGCTTACCACCCATCAAAGAGAAAATCTAACGCCTTAACCTTACGGTGTTCCGGCAACACACAGCTCTTGAAAGTCAGAGTATTCTTGCATGTTCACCATCTTCGACCACATTATGACTTACCACCAGGTGAGACGGTAGTCAACCGCTAACCTGTGAGATATAAAAAAAAAACGAAACAGCATAAATATTACAGCAGGCAGTCGCTACGTTGGTAGAATTAAGCCATTTCCTCCACCTAATGGTTAATCGATATCTGATACTTTTAATTGTGGTGTCATTGCCCTGTGTGCGTGGAAATGTTTCTTTGTATCCATTTAATTTCTATGATATAAACATACGTTTTGGTTTTAATAAAGAAAAGAAAGTAGTGTGTTTTAGATCGATTTTCTTGTTATTTGGTCATGTGGATGAAGATAATAAGAAAATCGATGTAAAACTGTTGAATATTTTAACTTAGCTATTTTTGGTTGTTCTGTAACTGTAGTCTGTAATGTGTGTAATGTGCATGTTTCTACGTATGATCGATCTTGTCAGTGTTCGCTTGCCGTTGATTACGTATGCACTACGAAATCCGTTGGCGGTTGGCCCGCGTCCAAAACGTTGCGTTTTGCTTTGATTTGATTTCTATTTATATACCGTGCATGCTATTATCGTGTGAATTGTACGTCCTTTGTTTACTTAATTTTGTGAAAATATATTTTGGCGGAAAAATATTTTTTTATTTACGTTAGCTGTTATTTTAAATTTGTAATTCTATTGCAATGTATAGGTACCTATGCAACATTGATCTAGAACCATATTCCTAATTAAAATAAATTACTTAACAAATTAATAAAACAATATTTTTATAAATTACAATGATCGATCAAAAAGACCGGCATCCGCGTCACACGGTCAAATAAACAATCGAAGTGTGACAGTGTTGTCGCTATCGCATTTTCCGGAGGCTGGGTGGCGTCGGGCGGCCAGTGCCGCCGGCGCGCGCGCACCGAAAGCATGTGCCCGGCCCCGCGATGTACATAGAACCGGCCGCGTTCCGCGCACCCAGCGCCGAGTCTCTCGCGACTGACTCCCCACACATCTGGACGCAGTGCTTACCTACCCCGTTATTCGCAGGCAAGAAAGCTCCCCTCAAGACCTTCGAGGAGATACAGCCGCTCCTCCAGCCGAGCCGCAAGCGCGAGCTCAAGCTCCTCATCAGAGAGAACTCGTGGCCCATCAACAGCCCCGTGCGCGCCTCGCTCTGGCCGGCGTTGTGCCGCCAGCACCAGCATGGCAAGTCGATGCTCGATGGATTCTACTGGGACATGGTCACGCAGGTCAGTGCTCTTCTTATAAAACCTTTCAAATTTACCTGCGTGAATATTCTTCCGCGAACGTTATCTCGCGAAAATGTATCGTGTCCTCTCAAGGTCGCGCCTGTTTACTCTGTGCGTCCGAATGTTAGATATCGCGTCCCCGGATTATGAGGTGACAGCACTCGAGGTCGAATGTTCTACCTTTTCGCTGTATCGTCGGCGAAAATCCGCGACCGAGCCGGCCGAATCTCTTTGTAATTCAACTCGTGCGGCTATTGTTCGCAGACGATACGCCCGAAGGCCGCTCGGGCTCGCGACCTGTCCGACGGTAAATGTTTCAAAAAAATGAAGGTACCTTACTAGAGTAACTTTATGAATCGGCAGCGTTAACACATTAGTTCCACATTCAAGGTTTATAAAAGTAAACAGGTTTATGTAAATCGCTACTCGTCGCGAACGTAAAGCCTGCGAGCGTTTCAGGTTTGGAGGCTCGGCGCGGCGCGGCGCGGCCGCCTCGCTCGCTATCTATCGAGCGCGCGTATCGTCCGCGTCACGCCGACGCTGTCTCGCGCATCTTAATTACCCGCCATTGCTAACAATGGCCGACTAATTATACCGCAGGTGGCTGTCCACGCTTGATACATTTTATTGAATATCCCCGACATCTTAAAAATATTTTGACACTAAAGAAAAACCAGTTCGGATTTTTTGGCTCTGCATGTTATAAACGCATAAACGGATAGCAAGGTATTATTTCTGCTTGCGCGCATTGGCACAACATCAACTCTGGCTCGACTTGCTCACCTTCGCCTCGCGAGAGCTCCACATATATTCGTATACAGTACCGTTTACTTGTTAATCTGTAAACATATAAGTACCGAGTGGAAGTGAACATTCTTATAGGAACCCTGATAATATCGCTAAAAAAATGTACTGTCCCTTATTGCGACAAGGTACCAAACACAATGTTTACATATTCAAGTGGCTGGCTGACTCGACTTCGTGCAAATTAACATAATATATTTGTGTAACGTATGCACCAAATTGCGAGATAGTGCTGAAATGCAATGGAAAGTTCCATTCCCCGCATCATCTGGCAGTCTCTATGAGAGTAATTTAGGTTTCATGAAAACTGAATTATTATTTTTGAAAGACTTATAAAAGTTAACAATATTTTTGCATCAGCGCGCAGTCGCGTTGGCACTGAGATGTGTTAAATCAATCAATCGATATTTTTTAAGGCTGAAATGGGTATTCTAGATACTGCAAAAACTGGGAAAACCGACGACGCAGGGCGTTCAGTGCGTATTTAAAATATGTTAAGGCTAGATGTACTCTACACAGCATGTTATATACACATGAATTTGTATCATATCTCAATTATCCAAACAATTTTATTGAATCCATACTCTGCTTTCTGTTCCCTCATCATTTTCATTCATATTATTTTCTATTATTGACGTGAATGTAAGTATTATGAATGTATAAGTTGTCTATTTTGATGTTATTTTGTTACTTCTTTTAATTATAATTTTGACATCTTAATTTCGCCCTCTATGTTACTCATATTAACAAAATCATTTTCTAATCCTTCTATTCGTTTTATCACCATTTCAAGTATTTCTTAAGTCTGCCAGTCATCTAGTGTTATTTGGCAAATCGGTGAAGATCCTACTCAAATGGAAAGTCACTTTACATAAGTATATCTCACATATCATCATAATGACGGATCTTAATTCCAACAAACCCTACGAACATACCTTATTTCAAACTGACATTATTTTAGTCAATTGAATTGCACTGATTCTGAAATTAATAATACCAATTGGTGTCAGCTATTATTGGACTGTTTGATTCAAAATTCTAAGAAGCCGTACTATCCTTAATATCTATAGACATTACGTATTTTTGTGTCGTGTTCTTTACACCATGATGCTTCTTTGCTTTCGTTACTTCGCTTTTTGGTTTAAATTTTGAAATTACATTAATCAAATGTATTTCAAATTTAACTATAATGCTTACAATAATTATTTGAAGTATTTCTTGAGGCTGGCAAATAACACTGGGTGACTGCATCCAGTGATTTTTGGCAAATCAGTGGCAATCCTACTCAGAAGGAAAGTCACTCTGCATATTTCAAATACCTGCGTAATGACAGATCATAATCCCAACGTTCCATAATGTAATGATTTAAAACAAGCCTCGAACGTCTTCAAGGTAAAGGCCACACGTACACCCTATAGTATTAATATTCAGTTATCTATAGTATTCATATTTCAGTTCTTTCTCTCAATAAGTAAGTCATCCTGCCAACAATCTTCAAAGTCATCCACTTAGGAAAGATTTAAACAAATAAACAAACATGGTCCTATTTGTAATTGAAGATAAAAGAAAACCGATTTCTGACAAATTTAGTTTAATAGAGTAGAAAGGTAGAGTTACTGAAATACTCAGAGAAAGATATTGAGGCAGAATTAGGTTTACTGTTATAAGATTAAATACATTGAAAATATTTGTAGTATAATTTTGTAGTTCGATCAATGGTCACTTTTACAGCTGCCCTTATTAATTTAGCTACTCTTCTTTAACCTATTGCATAATCAAAAATCATATTTCGTTCTCCTTATTCAGATTCCATCAAGGCCACACATATATAGATTAAAGTGCCACTTAATTTCCATCGGCAGTGATATCTATCATGCACTTAAATGATAGAAACCTGGTATAGCTAACAGGTGCTAAGTACATTATGTGGTTAAACTACTTGTGGTCACGATTCTATTGGCACAGAACTAATAGAATGTTCCTGACCACGAAATGCATCTGCATTACAATAGGTATAAGTATGTAGCAATAGGCAAATTACTCATCCCTGTACAAGAATAGGTAGATTTGATTCATTATTATCATTTTGTTTTAAGTGATCTTTCACACTAGGATTCGAACTTATATAGGACCATATATATAGCTTTAAGACATTTCGGAACCGCAAGTTTTTTCATAACGCGCGTGTTGTTGTTTTGAGTGCCGAGCTACGTGTGAGCGACAATGCCAGTTCGAGATGTTCAGTCTCGAGGTTATAGGTCTATGGTTCGATGACAATTATATGAGCTTTATTCGAAGCAATTTATTGTATACATGGTGTAGCAGCGTCTACGTAGCCTTTTTCTTTTTTTTTTTTAAAGGCAGCTCGGATGTTTTTCTGCTTTTTTAACCGGCGAAAAAAAACGGAGGAGGTTTTCAAGTCGATGCGTATATATATATATATATTTTTATGTATGACCACGCATAACTTTATACAGAGTAGTCTGATTTCGATAATTATTTTTTTATTGGAAAGGGTATACCTCCAAGGGGGTCCCATTTAAATTTTAACGAAATCGGTTGAGCCGTTTTGAATAAATCAACAAAAATAATCGATAAAAGTATCATTATTTTGATGATTTTATCATATCATCAACGTATATCAATAAACACTGGAAAAAACAAAGAGCCAAAAATCGGGCTCAGTTGCGTGTCTTGAGAGAGGCATATGTCCAGCAGTGGACTGATACCGGCTGATTATGATGATGATGATATTTTACAGGTGGTACCATTTAAATTTCATCGAGATATGTTAAGTATCTCCAGAGATATCAAGATAAACACCTCAAACTTAGTATTGAAATTGACTAGCGTGACGTTGGAAGTCGGTTTTTTTAGTTTTTTATGTGATCTTAAATTATTTTTATTATTATTATAGAGCATAAATGTTCTATATAACGTTTGTCTAGGCCAGGGGTAATCAATGAGGCCTGTTTTTAACATAGTAGATTATGGCCATAAAAAATTATAAAATAAAAATTTTTAACATAAAAATGAAACCGCCGAAAAAACTGAAAAACAAAAAATAATTAAACTTTTTTATTTAACCTTAATAACGAACTTCTTAAACTACTGTTCGTATACATAAGTATATATTTTTGTAATTGTTTTGAGTTTTTAACTACACATAATAACTAAGTTCTTAAACTAATGTAAGTATGTATACCTAAGTAATTTTGAGTCGGTGCCAAATAATCAATAAGCAAAGATCACTAAATAATCTCTTAAATTAAAAGAAATAATCAAATCAAATTAACAATGAAACGTGAAATCTCCAGCGATGAAAATAAATATTCCAAAAAATGCGCTTCCACACGACCCACAGACTAAATAGAGATGCACGACCACTCGCAACGACGTGTGCCCGTCACGGGCCTTCACAGATTACTATATGTGGTGCCCGTTCGGGTTGCAGTCTCGCTGACATTAACTTCGTCAACACTCGGCATTTTCCGGCGAACTGGCGTGTCGCGCCATGCCTTCTGCCGATACTTACGGGGGACGAGGTAAACATGCATTGCACACACCCAAATCACTATCTTTAACCATCCTGCACACTAGCTTGAAACACGCACACAGTATTAAAAATACAGCGTAGTTTCGCACGCTCATATAGCCAATAATGGCTATATGGCCAGCACAGGGGTACGCCTTGCGTTAACATCTCCATTGGTAAATGCTCGAAGACGAACTGGCGTTTCGCGCCATGCCTCCGCCGCGCATCACGCTTTACGTAATTAATTAATTTGCTTGTTTGGCGCCCACTCAAAATTATATCTTATTTGGACATCTTGTCATTAAGCCTTTAGCACAGAATAAATAGTAGTAATAAATACCCTCTAGGCAGATATAGACTTGCAAATATATCATTATTTGAGAATTTTTCGTAACAATTTTTTGAAAGCGTAAACAATGCCAAACCAAACTGCCAAATGACTCTTTGTTTTCCTGCTTCTGTTTCTGTGCTTCATTATTATTATTTTCGGGAATCCCGGGTTCTTTTTGGCAATTGTCTTTGAAAAAATCAACACATCCATACAAAGGAGGAGTACAAATTATATTTGTATTTAGGTTACTTAAGTTTGAACGTTGCACTAAAGTACTTAAATATTTGAGAACCCATTCCATTATTGGAGTCAACAAAACTGAGTGTTCAACGTCAACAGACTTAAATAGAGTAAGCAGTTAAGTCTGATTGGATTGATTAGGATAATGGCGGCTTGGTCGTGATTGATTTTCAATTTTAAGCCGGGTCACTGCACGAGACTAGAATTTAAATTACTCCTTTTGAGGCAATTTCATTTTTAACGGAGCACAAAAAAGGAGGAGGAATTAAATTATATTTATACTTATTTGGCTATCCAGTAATATAGTAACTATTATTATAATCTGTTGTAATAGCAATAGTTATTTTTTGGGAAGTACCGCATGCTAATCTACTGTGAACTCAGTTAGTATGTCTAACTGAATGTTTATATGTAAATATAGAATGTAGATGAACAATAAGATAGCCACATTATTATTCTGAAGTTGAAGAATTATGATTGTTACAATTAATCCAATAAGAATTGAGATTAAGTTTAGCAAGCTTGACCACTATAAACGGACTACATCTTTAAAACCACTTTACACCACGCAGTTAGAAATCATGAGATGGGATTATCCAGAAGATCCCTAATGTCGCAACATTGCAAGTGTCAACTGAACTCTGGGGCGATGCCAACGACATGCGCGCCTTGACCTAGCTCCAACGCAGTCACTCACCGATAACGGTAGATTCCCATGCATATCGACTCTTGTCATGGACATTTCTAGAAATTATGGAGATTTCATAAAGTTACAATGAAATACATAGCACTAAATAGTAAATATTAAGCGGAAGAAAGATATTTTTTTTAAAAGAAGAACTATGCTAGATGTTGACAGTCAAGTTCCAATGCTAGATTAGAAGAACAGTAACAGTCCTGTGAGTCGATATCGACTCTGTATTATGTCTTCATACTACTGGACTTAAATCTAAGCCGGGGCAAATAGATTTATTGCTATATATTTGCTTGTGAATTGTGTGTCTGTTTTCTTTACATACTTAAAAACTAATGTAGGAAATTAGGAATATGATATTTGAGTGTGAATGTATAGACTCATAATACAATATTACCCATGGTAAAATAAAACTGGCCAAGTGGGAGTCAGACTTTTGTCCCGCACACGTAGGGTTCCGACCGCCATCTAACGAATATCTAACGAAATTCTAATACCAACTAAGTAAAATAACACTAAAGCTACTTCTACTCGCCAATAGACATCGGGAAGAGTCATATTTTAAGTTGATTATCGATAAAGTTGATTATTGAAAACACGAATAAAACAACATTTTCTGAAAATGAATCCTAGCTAGATCGATTTATCGCCCCCGAAATCCCCTGTATACTAAATTTTATTTAACATTGGAGCCGTTTCCGGGATTCAGATTCAGATTTCGACATTAAGGCAAACACGATAGCGCCTTCTATGAAGATTCATAGAAGGGGCGCTATCGTAAAAAACACGTTTTTTGTTTGAAACCCTTTAATTTTTAACTTTGTTCTGTTCTTAGTATTTGTTGTTATAGCGGCAACAGAAATACATCATTTGTGAAAATTTCAACCGTCTAACTGTCACGGTTCATGAGATACAGGCTGGTGACAGACGGACAGACAGACAGACAGACAGACGAACAGCGGAGTCTCAGTAATAGAGTTTCGTTTGTACCCTTTGGGTTCGGAACCCTAAAAATGAAGATCACGCTATTTGCAACCCAGATTCAAGAGTCATACAAATTTTATTGGTAGGTACACTTCCCAAAAACCAAAACTAACTTTAAAAGCTTTCGAACGACAAAGTAAATTATGAATGCGATGTCAGACAGACGGCCACTGTCATCGTTTAATCTCATTAAGTGAAATAGGATTACTGAGGTCGAACGAATGGTCCGCTCCCGCGCTTTTATTAAAATAACAGCTACTCGTAGCTAAGTATCTGGGGAAATTCCCTTTTAATGAACCTATTTTGTTTCGTATGAGCTTAGTGATACTAAGCCTAAGATATATACAGAAGCCCTGAAGGGGAAAAGGTCAACAGTCTTTTTGGATTAATTACTACAATTTGTTCTAAAATCAGAAACATGCTTATCGGGAAGTTGAGTTTTGTTGATCTAAATTAAGATTCGTAGTTGTCAGTACTGAATATTGATCCGTCATCAAATTTGCTTAGTTTACCAAAATTCTAGTATTCTCATTAAATATGATCACTTAGAAAAGTAAACTATATCTTAGCGGTTTTCTTATTTGAAAAAGTAACTGTTCCTCAGTAATGTTACTGTTTAGATAATAGATATCTTTAATACTGGATTAATAAGCATTATGTTAAAAAATGATTACATACGGGGGGGGTATCCACGTTAAATTGCTGAAGTGATTTAGGAAGCACCACCACAAATCTTGATACTATTGTGTAATATAGATTCTTGTAACAAAGTTTGCACGCTATCAAAGGCATCATTACAATCGATCGATGAATTGATATCAATTACGCATTATATGACTTCGTGCAATATCTTACTATGCTCGGTTGAGTTTCATTCAAGTTTCCTTAGTAATTATTCGGAAAATACCTTGCGAGTTGCGACAATCCATCACGCTTTTATCACAATCACGATAACGGCATGATCTGGACATAGAACAACACGGCAACAGAAATGCAGTGTTTGTGACAGTCATCAGAAAACGATTAAACGATTAATTGTCATATATATTCGCGATAACTCTATACGCTACCTTTACACGCTGGTACATGGAAGCAGTTGCGATTTTATTGCTTCTGTTTTCTGCGCGTTACTATAAAACCTTTTTTCTCGATGATCTGCTGTTGAAGGTTTTCCCGTCGATTTATTTCTGGACCGAGTCTTATTGGATTCGATTGTTCGATGATGCGGATCATTCCGATCCTTCCGCACCCATTAAAATTCCAATATCCAATCCGATATGACATAAAAATAATAATTCTCACAATGATTGATATACTTATAGGTAAAGCCCGCGGTGGCCGAGAGCCAAATCCCGAAATAGATGTACACACCATTCTGTTTTTCTCACCTTCCACGGCTTACATTGCATAGTGGTCACGTGATAGTTCGCGAAATGATTTTATTTCCTTGGAGAAAATTTACTTGGAAATGTTTATGACCGATTTTATAACGGTGGAACTGATTATTGGAGTTCAAGGTTGACTGCGAAATGAAATTTTAATGAGATCAAGATAAAAAATGAAAACATTAAATTAAAAATGCCTGTTATCGTAGTCACCAACTATAAAGATAATAAGCTTCGTGCTGTGAAAAAAGCTAGATCACTGACTGGAAGCATGTGTAAAAATTCGATTATACGGTCGAATGGTCACGTCCTTGCGATCGAGTCAGCTGATCCGATTCTACCGGTTTGGTATACGGCCGGTTATGACTAAGCATTGACTGTCATCGCAGGAAGTCGCCGCAGACAGACTGCTATTTCCTCCACTTGTAAAGTTTCGTACTCATTCTTCGGGACCTTGAGCTTGTTTGATAACTGAACCCTAGCTCCTTGTACTATTATTTATTCTGTGACCGACAAAGATTATCATTCCTTTTATGATATTGCTAACGTTGCTACTAGAGAAATTTGCATTAATGTATGTACGAGTATGAATGGTTTATAAGAAATCAACGGTGGTCAGAGCAGAAAGCGTTGATTAATTACCTTGATTGAATCGGATAACAACCATAAGTAGACCCTGATCGAACGATATCTTAGAAAGAAATTACATTGATGTCATGTTACAAAGTAGTTAATAATAAAAATATCTACTGTGAGACTAAACGATGTTAATAATAACAATAAAAACAAAACTGCCGACACATTTCATGGTCTGTATACACTTTCATTAAAAGCTCTCGGGATAAATAAATACATTTCCTGTCAAAACAAATTGAATAATACAATTTGCGTCAGCGATTTATGATGTGTTGTATAAAATAAAACTATCAGGAGACGTTAGTATATGAAACTTCCAATCCGACGGAACCAGTGTACCTAATATTCGTAAGACGAGAATGTCGAACAAATAATTGGCAATGAAAATCGATAAAGGTACTGTGGTGGACCATGTTTCGTTTCGTAATCCAGTTGGCGCAATTACGGATAATTAAACCCACAGATATCTATTAATCCGAACCACTGAGCATTTAACAAACTTTTCTTTATTGAAGTGAATTGGCTATGATTTTAAAAGACCTTGATGATTTTGATTTTCCGTCCGAATGTACATTTATTATTTATGATCAATATTTTTATGAATCTGATTTTGTAAGTAGGTAGATACTTGTAGACTTTTCCATAGTGCTTTCTGGCAAATCTGACATGAATATAGGACAGTTGCGATAATCTAAGTCCTTACCATAAAGCCAAAATCATTAACAAAAGCATGCCGGTGTCACACGATAAGAAATAGAACGCTAATGTGGTACCAAAACTCATTAAAAGTATTTGTTGATGATCAAATCCAGATAAACAAAATTGACTTTTGTTTACCACAATGTCAAAACTTCGCTATCACTTGACGATCAGAAGGATTTTAAATCGAGATTGCGGAATAGGAATCAATTTAAACTCAGGCGTAAGAGCATACATTGAAAAACTGATGGAATTCACCAAGTTCCTCGTGAAAGCTATAATGCCAACATTGAAGATATTTTTAGTCACGTACCAGTTCTCCACAAGTTTGTTTTATTTAGTTGCTGGAAATTTTGAAAATAGAATTGATCATCTGAAATAGCCACTCTTATTTTTGTTGCTCGTATTAACTTTAGCGTGACGCGCCTTGCAGAGTTTAATCATAACATTCGCACGAGACTAGTATTTTTGCTAACTCTAACTAACCGTCACAAACTTGCTACTGAAATTGACTCGCGGGGCATGGAAGTCGGTTGTTTTAAACTATCTTAATTATATTCTACAGCATTTTCTAAGTTCTATTTTTTAAATATTATGTTTCTTTGAAGTGTCACACACTTTATATTTTTGTAAATTGTTAAACACAATTTTTATTTTTTTATTTTTTTTATTTCCTTTAAACCTGTTTGATTGTAAACATTTTGCGCGTCACACTCACAATAAGTACTACGCGCGCTACCTCGAGAAAATAAGAATTATCCAAACCCAAGTCATGAGGATTCAAAATACCGACGAAGCGCTTCGAGAAAAGTTAGGTATTGCCCTTGCGCTTCGCTTAGCTTGTCTTCAGATATGTAGTTTTTTTTAATATCTTATAGGCTAGCGTTTGACCACTATCTCACCTGTTGGTAAGTGATGATGCGGTCGAAGATGGTAAGCACGCTAGGCCTAGAATGGGAACTGGCTCTCAAGGATAGCTGCCGGAACACATTAGATGTTTTGGCGACAGATTTTCTAACTTGAGGGTAGTAGCTGGCCAGGCGGACACTAGATAGTGTCCTACCACCATGCGGGGGTTGTAGGTTTCTTAACGATATTTTCCTTCACCGGAGGGCCACTGTGAGAAGCGTACATACATTTTTCGATAGAAAAATCCATTGGTGCACGGCGGTTTGAACTCGGTACCACGGCATCAAAGCCGACCGTTCTCCCGATTACGCCACCGGGCCCTCTCAGTCTCACAATATGACCTGTAATTTCACTGGAGTCTAGACACGTTATCTTTCAAACCGAAAAATGTTTCTATTTCTCGGTTCTATCAACCATTAAAATACTTATAATATATCTAATAATTTTAGTCAATACTTAGTACCTTTTTTTGGGTAAATCGTGTTTATTGAGAATTCCAATAATAGTTATTCTCACAAAAGAAGGAACTTGAAAAAAAAGGGGGAAAAGTAATCATCTCATCAGGACTCGAGCCACGGGTCTTCTGGTTTCGGGACCGCCCAATTTCCCACCTGAGCTATTATAACCTTGTAGATGGTGGCAAAATTTATCTAAGTATTCTAATGCAGTTTTTCATAGCCGGAAAACACGGATAAAACGACGTTTCCTAAAAATAAATCTATCTAGATCGATTTATCGTCCCCGAAACCCCCTGCATACTAAATTTCATGAGATTCGTTGGAGCCGTTTCCGAGATTCAGATTAGGTTATTAGGTATTAAGATATATGCGATATATGTATATCATATGCGTGTTAAAAGTTCGCGTTGACATGAATTTTATTACACGCAACTACTTTATGTTTCCATGGAAGTCTATCAATTAAGCTTTGATATAATTATTTCAACGATCCTAATAAAGCCCTTTTTAAGTGCATCTATTTCCAACATTGAGTCAATATTTTACTGCGATGTATTACTGCATTTTTTCTGCAGCAAATAGCTGACCTAACCCAATTGCGTTATTCTAAAGGCATTCATTAAAGTTCCGAGTGGTCGGGGTCCTTTACGTTTGCGACATTATGTGATAGTAAGGGTCAGCTCACACCGTGACGCGACGCGGCGCGCACATTTTAAGATAGTTTCTTATAAAAAATATAACTTTATTTACTACATAATAAAATACACATTTTATTGAGATAATTCGGTGCGGCGCGAGACGTCGGGCTGCAGGGTGCAGCGCCGGAATGTCGCTGAGCCCGTGCGGCGCCGCGCGAAACTACAAGCATCGTCACGTCGCCACGAATATTACCGTGAAGTCGCGTCGCATCTCGGTGTGAACTGACCCTACGATAGATAATATGTATTCACATGTTTGTGCAGTAAGCTAGCTAGGTAGTAGCTACTAGTATACTTTACTGCGCACATGACATATATCGTTTCATTTGTGTAACATATTGCTTATTTTATAAGCAGCATTTGCTTACGCTTTATATTGAACTATAATCAGCTGAGTGTTGATAAGAATGACTGAAACTGAAATAACCAACAGTGTTAATTAACGATAATTAATGCCATGCATGCCTTTGTAAAAATGGTAAACAAACTATTTACTTTAATCGTTACATTGTTGCAGTAGCAAATCTTAAGATATAACAGAATAATAAGTTCATATTTTTGTACAGGTAATGAACTTCGTTTAAAATCTAAAAGAAAACTAACTTCAAATACTGCCTGCGCAGTAGGTACCAAAGTGAAAGGTGTTTATCTCCATATCTCTGGAGATACTTATCAGATCTGTACGAAATTAAATGGTAACATATTCGAATTAACCTCTTTCGAACAAAAAATAAAGAAATTTGTTAATCCGTCTGATATATGGCGGAGTCATGCCCGAACATACTTATACTTATCAGAATTGAGAACCTCTTCCTTTTTTGAAGTCTGTTAAAAATCGCGTCAATTCTAATGAATACTTAGTAGACTCCTTTCGACCTTCTGATTGTAACATTGTAAGCAATGTCACATTTCAATTATTTTATAAATTAGGTACCTATAATGTAACGTAAGTGAATACTAATTCAATTTTAATAATACACTTATGTGAATACGTATTCAAATCTTTTACGTAATAAACAATAGATCGTAAACAAACAAAGTAGCTACAGTTTCTATCGTATCGTTCGTGCGCATATTGCTATTTAACATGTCAAAAACGAGACACATAAAATAATCAGATTTATTGATGTTGAGGCAATTCAACTCGGCGATATCTCGCAAGTTATTGTGATCGAACTTTGGATCCTTATCTCCCTTTATGACACAAAGATGTTTACTGCTCACTTAATTAAAATCAGTATTGAGGTCTGCGAACTCATACGTTGTCTCTCGGGTCACGTTTTGTGTTTTAACAAGAATTATGTGTTGATGTAGACCTTCGTTGTTACATTCTACGCTATTATTGTTTTTGTCTTATACACTACGTATGTGCAGAAAGTATATGCATGCATTTACTGTTATATGTGTGAATACGTGTTCTGTAGGCAGTTTATGACAGTTTGTGACTTTAGTAGGTTGACTGCTTCTGTGTGTGGGGATCTGCTTTGCTTGGAATATCATTTGTTTAATTTACTAATGCTGTTCTAGAATTTACAATGAAAATATTATCCCAACAATACGATAGTTTCCACAACCTATAAAAATCTTTAAAATGATTGGCAAGGTATTTTACCATCACTTGTGGCCATAGTCATTTGTTTTACTGTGTGATATTGCACACATATAAGAAATTTTCAAGTATTCCAAACGAAAATATTTGGCCACCGTTAAACCGATACCGACCGCAAGTTTCGTAATGATCTGCATTTAGCGAACATTCGTTATGGAGTTGCAGTTATTTATTCAAATATATGGTATGCGGCATTGTGCAACGATCTCAACACTAGCCTCTCGGTCCGCATAGCATCCGCGTCGGTTTTAGTTGCGCAATCTCTCCGCACCGTCGTTTCCTATTTATTAGGTCAATCTATTTTTGTGCGATAACACACACAGCATTGCCAATATTTTACTATATCACTCGGAATGCCAAAATAAATTGGTAAACAAATGTAACTGTCGTTGTCAACGTCTACCGAACACGTAAAGAGATCCTCTTCTTGTTGTTTTATTATTCTTTCCTGAGAACTGAACCGACTCAAAGGAGCCTTTGCTAACTGTTCTAATCACTTGTTGACCTTAGTCTCACAACTTTCCTAATTTTGGTGCTTTCCCTTGAGAAAACTAACTTGGTCCAATTATGGGTAAGTTAAACTCTCAGAGCGGTTTTTTTATACGCATGCGAGACTGTTTCAACAACATTTGCCCAAGATTTAGGTACATGAAAATTATAGATTAGGTTAAGGCACATTACCATTACATTACTTGTCTAAAAAAGCACGACTGGCTGTACATAGGGAGTGTTGGTTCCCACACTCATGTATGGTAATGAATGCTGGGTATGGCAGAAGAAGCATGAAAGTAAAATGAATGCTGTAGAAATGAGAAGTTTGAGAAGTATGATTGGAGTGACTCTGATGGATAAGGTGGAGAACAGCATGATAAGGGAATGTTGTGGTGTGGTAGAAGATGTAGTGACAAAGATAGAGAAAGGGATGCTTAGATGGTTTGAACATGGTTTGGACAACAGGGGATGGATGAAGAAAGACTGACGAAACAGATTTATGAGACGAGTGCGAATGGGGCAGCCGGTAGAGGCCGACCTAGGCGAACGTATCACGACCAGATCGGAGACGTTTTAAAGAAAGGCCAAGACAAAAGTACTTATAACCGGCGAGCATGTATGCGGAAGAAGCGAAAGAGGTATGTCAGGATCGTAGCATGTGGAAAGAAGTAGTCTCTGCCTACCCCAACGGGAAAATGGCGTGATTGTATGTATGTACATTACATCGTAAATTAGTAACGTAATCGCCTCGCCTCGCGAAAAGCTCACAAACGTCAAACGGCGCGCCGTCAACATGGCGTAGCGGCGCTTGCGGCCAGTATGGCTATTCTGTAAGCTATTACGGAAGCGGAATCCGCGGTGAGATTTGAATTTCGTATACGAAATTCAACCGTGTTACGATTGAATTTCGTAGTACGAAATTCGAATCTCACCGCGGATTCCGCTTCCGAGATAGCTTAAAGAATAGCCCTACTCTACATTAGTCCACGCGCTTTCGTCTCGTCTCAGCGGCGGCGCCAAGCTATAGATATTATTATTAATTTATCTATGACCAAGACAAGAGGTTACATAAAAACACGAGAGAGTACAAACTTATTTTATTAACCGACTTCACAAAAGAGGAGGAGGTTCTCAATTCGTCTGTATGTTTTTTTTTTGTGTGTATGTTACGCGATTTCTCCGTCAATTGTGAACGGATTCAAATGATACTTTTTGTAATAGGTAGGATACGTTTCCAAGGTGGTCCCATTTTAATTTTATCGAGATCTGATTAGTATTTCCAGAGATATGGAGATAAATACCTCAAACATAGGAGAATGTACTGGTTTTAGTAGAAGAGTCCCAAGAAGATTATTCACAATGGAGGTTGCTATTGCATATACTTTTGAAGACTAAAAAATATGACTTTGAATAATGTTTTTACATCTTTCTTCACGTTGATTTTGGTTTTTGACAGATATTCTTACGGTAACTGTGAGCGAGATAGAAATAAAGGTGGGGATGATTAATTTTTTTCATTTTTTTAATATCTTATAGGCTAGCGTTTGACCACTATCTCACATGTAAGCACGCTAGGCCTAGGATGGGAACTGGCTCTCAAGGATAGCTGCCGGAACACATTAGATGTTTGGCGACAGATTTTCTAACTTGAGGGTGGTAGCTGGCCAGGCGGACACTAGATATGTCCTACTACCATGCGGGGTTGTTGGTTTCTTAACGATGTTTTCCTTCACCGGAGGGCCACTGCGAGAACCGCCCATATATTTTCCGATAGAAAAATTCATTGGTGAACGGCGGTTTGAACTCGGTACCACGGCATCAAAGCCGACCGTTCTCCCAATTACGCCACCGGGCCCTCAATAAATAATTATATATTAATAATTTTAATAAATAATTATATATAAATATAAATAATTTGTCTTCACAGGAATGTTCTACCGGGCAAAGTCTTGTTAGGGTGCAAACTTTTTTAAACATACCTAATATTTATTGACATGACATGACGTTTGGCGAAGATGGCGGCCATATCAGTCCCGCGACACTGCATACATAATTAAATAACTCAGAATTATGAACGTACTTTGTACCAATCAACACTGCAAAAAAATATATATAAGCATAATACCACAGATTATATAATAGTTACTTCGTAAATAATACTTTTCATCATTCCGAGGCCGAAAGTTTGAATTTCTTCTTTTGTTTGTGGGAAGAAAGATGCATATTTCAGACTGCTCACAATTAGTGACAGTTTAAAATTTAGTCTATTTTTGTTTTAATTTTCTTCCCGTTATCTATTTGAAATAACTTATTACCATGGTAACCGTGCAGTTGTTATTTCAATAAGAGTCAAATTTTCTGATTCTGATAAAAATTACATCAAAAATATACATAGAAAAAAACTTGTGTATAAAAAATAAGTGAATACAGCTGTGTAAAAAAAAACCCGACAATGAATTCATCGGATTATTCAAGTGACGACTCTGAAGATGAAGAAGTGCGACGAAACATTGCTGCGGAAGCTGCGGAAATAACTCAAAATTTAGCACCCTCCAAATCGGTACAGCGATATAAAAATTGTTACAATCAATTTATTGCTTGGAAGAAATTGCATCGTATTATGTATTATGATAATGAAAATTGAAATATAATTATTAAATGACACATTTATAATACAGTATTATTTACTGTTTTAATTACTTATTTTATGTACATATTGTTATTTCCTATTCAATATTCAATGTTTTTTGTTTGCGTTCGATAATAAATACTATTTTTCTCACTAAAAAAATTGAATATTTAATTATGTCGAATATTATTAATAATATCTATTAAGTTTAAGATAATTAAAACTATTAATTTTTTTTTTTTCGTCATTGTCACCCTCGCCTTCGGCTCGGGTGACAATATCGCGCGGGTTGAAATGTCCTACTTTCCTCCCTTGGCACGTAATGTACTATTCCGTTGTTAGGTTGGCTACACAGTGCTTTCATAATTCGGGTATCAACAATATAGGGAAGTGCCTCTTATAACGTAGTAGAGTGATTCAGTACTCTGTTGGCCATATGGCGGTAATTAATGTTAATAATCGCAAATAATACTTTTTAATATTCATTTTGGAATACAACTAGTCCGTGTTATAAAAGTATTTGGAATTATTGTAATAAAATAGACAATTAATTATCGTGTGTGTCAGATGATTTAATTGCACAGGGCCACTTTGGACATTGTCCTTTGATACCTTGATGACATAATTATTACTAGTGAATATTATCACTTTAGCAAGACATTTAAATTCAATTTTTTTAGGGTTCCGAACCCAAAGGGTACCAAATTAACACTTTCTGAGACTTTGTTGTCCGTTCGTCCGTCCGTCCGTCCGTCCGTCCGTGTGTCTATACATATGTGCGCACTTTACAGATCTGTATCTTCTTAACCGTTATAGGTACATACTTGAAATTTTCCCAAAGTATATATTCGTCAGTGTATAACGGCCCAGACAGGAAATTTAATAGATGCATGTAATTTAATTAAAACTTGTTTTGCACTAAAAAGGGTAAAATAAGTTATTTTCAAAAAAAATTAAACCGACTTCATAACCTCAAACAGGCACTCAAAAGCGAAAAATAAATTACTTAATATAATTATTATAAGCGCTACCCACTTATCTATTTGAAGTCGGTGCCAGCCAAGTCTATTGGATAGTAGATAGATACTATGTATGTAGTAGTAGTAGTAAGTAGGTACATGTAGGTATTATCTATCTACAATCCAATAGACTTGGCTGGCACCGACTTCAAATAGATAAGTGGGTAGCGCTTATAATAATTATATTAAGTAATTTATTTTTCGCTTTTGAGTGCCTATTTGAGGTTATGAAGTCGGTTTAATTTTTTTTTGAAAATAACTTATGGTCATTCGTTTCCTTTACACACAGTCTGTAAAGTCGCTAAGTCATGGAGTAGCCTCTTATAGTACTGTGAATTTTAAAAGCATCAGAGGACTCTGAAGAGTAACAAAGAAAGGATATATATTAGCTTCACAATTGAATTGAATTGCATTTTAAAGAGAAATATATCTTTGCAAGTATAAACAAACGAGCAGTTAGTGATAAACATGCAGCAGTAATCAGTTCCAACTATATTTGAAATGCAATGATAACCGGGGGGTCAGTTTGCTAATATCGTGTTATCAATCAAAACGAAGTAGGGACTGTAAACAGACCTGAGTTGCGTGAGGTTATCACAATAATTGGCACCGCTGCATACATGAAGGCAGACCATTAACCACATCTAATAATTGCCACTGATTCTTGTTGAAAACTTGGAGGTGTTGAACATAATTAGGATAGAACTAATAAACCGACTTCACTTGCCGCGCGAGTCAGTTTCACTAGCGAGTTTGAGATGTTCATTGCCTTATTCCTGGAGATACTGATCTCAATGTTTAATGGTACCACTGAAATGTACTCGTACCCTAGCCATGACCAAAAATCATTTGAATTGGTCACAATAGGCGGAGTAATCGCGTAACAAACATTAAATAAACTGGCCAAGTGCAAGTCCGACTCGCACTCGTACACAGTAAAGTATTCTATAACTATGATTTTTCGCTAAAAACTAAAAAAACTTTGTTTTTGTTTGTATGAAAAACAAAGTTATCTTTGCGGTCGCTATACCTCAAAAACTGCTGACTGTATCTCGTTCAAACCAATTTTCGTTGTTAGTTTTTATTGAGATCTACAGCATATTTGCTTTTTAGATTTTTCACTCCCATACTTCAAAAAAGTTAGAGAGGGAGGGGGGGGGGGACACATATTATACTATCTATCAAATGATTGACTATATTATATCTTTCAAATGATTGACTTTGAGAAAAATGATTTTAGGAACCTCAATGTCTTTTTAAAGACCTATCCATAGAACACGTATAGGTTTGAAGAAAAAATATTTTTTTGTTTCAGTTCGATGTATGGGATGCCCCGCCCCCACTTTTTTACTTTTATATTTTTTATTTTTGTACCTACGGAACCCTAAAAAAACATACAGACTAATTGAAAACCTCCTTCTTTTTGGAAGTCGGTTAAAACTAAAATGTTCCAACTGGGGAATGTATATGTACCTATTTAGATTCAAGTAAATGCCACAATGATACAAAGTTTTTTTTATATTGTGTAGGTAAGCTAGCGTTTGACCACTATCTCATCTGCTAGCAAGTGATGATTCAGTCTAAAAGTCAGTCCTAAAATGGGAACTGGCTCTCAAGGACAGAACACATTAGATATCTTAATGCCATAAGTTAATAAATTAATTTATACGATTAGCTTTAGCTTGGAGACAAAACCAAATGACTCACAATGACGTGCAGCTTCTAGTGTTAAAATTTTCATATAGGTATCTGTTATTCATCATGTCAAATTTTGAGTCGCTAATAAATAAATTTTGTCTTTACTTCTCCTATTTCCATATTGTTTACAGGGTTTACTTAATAATTCGATACGGAATTAGTCTTCGTGACACATGTGTACAGTACGTATCTAATTGTTGTTATGCGATCTATTGAAATGGCCCAATGGAACTTGGCCTGCATTGCCTGCCAGGATTTTGTTTGGCTGACATCAGTTCCAATTTTTCTTTTTCAATCAATGTCAATTTTGATCGCCACGAAGTCTTCCGTTTCTCAAATTATTGAAATTTATTTTGTTTGAAACATTGGTTTTCAGTTTTTAACCGACTTCACAAAAAATGAGGAGGTTCTCAATTCGTCTGTATGTTTTTTTTTTTGTTTTTTTTTGTGTGTATGTTATGCGATTACTCCGTCAATTCTCAACCGATTCGAATGATTATTTTTGTAATTGGTAGGGTACGTTTCCGGGGTTGTCCCATTGTAGTTTAATCGAGATCTGATAAGTATCCCCAGAGATATGACGATAAACGTCTCAAACTTGCTACTGAAATTGACTCGCGGGGCATTAAAGTCGGTTGTTTTAGTTTTTAAACTATCTTAATTATGTATTTGATAATTTAATATATCTGAGTTTATTTTTTAATACGGTAATTTAAATTTAAATGATTTATTAATTTCTGAAGTCGGTTTGAACTTTGATTTTAGGGTTACGTTCCCATAGGGTGCCAACGGGACTCTATTACTGAGACTTCGCTGTCCCTCAGTCCGTCTGTCTGTATGGCACGGGGCGGTATCTTTTGAACCGTAAGAAGTAGACACTGAAAATGTTCACAGTGTGTGTTGTTACTGTGGCCGTTATAAGTGTTATAACAAAAAATAAAATAAATTCAAAAGGTAAAGGTTCGGCATTTTTTACTTTGTTTGACGTTTTACTTAATGGCGTTATAAGTGGTAAAAATAGCTCGCGTTAGCGTTTTATTTTAAAAATTACACTAAATCTGAGGTTGTATGGAATCTTTCATGTGTATTCAGGCAGTTCGACTCGCACTTGGCTGGTGGTTTATTATGTATTTCATAGTGTATCTGTTTTATGTTCGGTAAAGTATGATTCGACTCTTCGTTTCTCTTCGTTTACTGTTGCATCATTATCTTGAATTATACCATCGGTTCTAAGTGCTCAATGTCGTTCCACTCGAAGTAAATATCTAGGTCCGTAGATAACACAAGTGTTTTTCACAATCGACTTGCGGCCGCGAAAGATTTACAGTGGCTCACTGTGCGATGGTAAAACACGAAGTTATTTCCGACGGAATCCGCCTTGTGGATTTGCTCCGACGAAAATAGTATCATCGATCTTATTCGCAACAGAATAACAGCCGCCGCGTATTTATTTGTTCAGCGGCATATAGGAAAACTTTGCCTTATTTTCAGAGTTCATTTACATATTCATGTCGCTTAGGTTATTCCATTGGCTTTGTTATATAAATGTACGTTTCTGCGTTAACCTTCAAAAATGATATAACTCTTGATGTAGTATAATCTAGTTAGATCCACGGCTAGGTCCTGTAGCTCAGAACAAAGCGCATCGAATTCGCTATTTGGCTTTGTCGGTCCACTTTATTCAATTAAGCGTTGATTGTCGGTGGCAAGAGGTCGCGTCGGGGTTGTGTCTGCACTAATTAGGGCCTTGCCCACGCACGTGGCCATTGTCACTCTCGTACCTATAATCCTGGCCACTTCACGTGACAATTCTAATGATATACAGTGTGCCGCGTTACGGACAATAGAACAATCATTGCGGTCTC